>CM066997.1:109748166-111112333 GCA_033977485.1 Hydrangea macrophylla | reverse complement strand
AAACTCTAAATCATTCATTACCTCAGGTTATTCCAATTCTTAAATCGAAACTGAGTTCTCTTTAGAACAATACGCCCGATAACTCCTTTGATGTCTTAACTTCCAATTACCAAATTCAGGTGCACAAAACCTCACCACTTCTTTACTTTAGAAATTCTAATTCACACTTGATTCACATATGACTCACTCGTTCAACATACATCGACGCGTCTCCAGTACTAAACATTCCATATCATTCCACGATACCCGACTTCCAAAGTCCACTTGATACCTTCTCATATGTAACTATTACCACTTTTCTTATTTAAACAAAAGTTATGTTTTAAAACGTTTCAAACATTTTAAAATTTACTTGGGGTAAAATCTGACATTTCAAAACCCTCCAACCTCGTTGGAATCCAAGACAACTGAGATAGCATTCCATTGTACCTACCATTTCCCTTTAACTGCTTTACATCCCTACTATCATATCTGATAATGTACTCAACGTACTACCAAGTTTTCATCCCATTCTTACTGTTCATATTCACTTACCCATCGAAGTTTCTTTACTCCTCTATCCATTTTCGCAACTGTTCTTGTTCTGTATCATAATAATTATTGAACTCTGACTTCCCATTGGTAACCACCCACTTCAAATACCCCCACGATGTTTTAAAAGCATTACTAGATCTTCCATTTTATTTAAAAATACGCTAATTAGCAAAGAAAGCATGGATTAGACATCTTAAATGATATTTTCTGTGAGAAAAAAGTCCAAGGGCAAAATGGTCATTTATAAAATATGATTAAATTTTACATCAAAAGGTAGATCTTTGAGTTCCGGTTCCAACGCAAAAAAAAAACGGCGCGCGAATCCGAATTTTCTACAAAGAGTTATGCCAATTTCCGAAAAAGTCAACGAAAAATGTTTTCGAAAACACAATTTGGATCAGAGGGGTGTTCGACTGGATCAGAGGGGTGTTTGACCAGTCGAACTGCCCCTTTCAACCGGTCCAAGTACCTCCTGGACCATATTTTCCTCCATTTAACATCTTTAAAAGTTCCCAACCTCACAAGGCATTTGGGGAAACTTCCTAACCATTTTAGAACCACCCGCAAGTGCTCGAAAACATCAAAACTCATTGAAACACACAACCATTGGACTTAGGTTCAGGTTTATCCTCATTACAACCCCTTGTAATAACAACATCCTCTACAAAGTTCTCTAATACGATCCTCTTATATCTATGATATCCAAATATCAACTCGAATCCTATGACTCTCTTATCATGTTCAATCAATCATACTTACCTTTTTCCCTCAGTCTCATGTTCCCACTTCCTTTATTCTATTTCCTTGGACAACCCATCTCAACACCAAGGAATTCTTATTCCTATTCATTTCCATTCATTTATTTTCCCCCAAGGAACACTAAGATTCCTCCTTCAACCTATGTCGTCCTTTAATCCTTATCATTACCCTTATAAGTGTATGACCACTCCGTCTAAACACTACTCCAGTATTCAACTATCAACTACGCTTCTACCAAGTGTAGCTTCAAGCTATTCAAGCACACTCTATCATTTCCATTCTTAACCACTCATCTTAGGTCAAGCCTTAAATCCCAACATTTTCACTTATTCCATCAATCTGGTAGCATTCACTACTAATCCTTATACGACATCCGATCTCACTATGGTACCACGACCACTCGGAACTAGGTTCAATTGAGAGATTCCTCAACAACCATGATACTCACAATCCGTTGAGATATTCCTCAACCCCCAATACATACCGTAAGATAGGTCCTCAACCATCCAATACATACCGTAAGATAGGTTGAGAGATTCCTCAACCATTCAATCATCTCAATACCGTAAAATCAGTTGAAAGATTCTTCAACCACCCATCATACACCGTAAGAGAAAATTGTAAGATAACCCATACGATCACACTATAGGTTTACACCGTAAGATAAGGTGAGAGATTCCTCACCTACCCCATACCCGAGCAATACGTGTTGCTGCATTACCTTTCTATCATCTTACCCAACCATACATCTTTTTTCTCTCTCGTCACGACGTTTAGTCCATGTCCAAGACGGAACTCTTATCAATCAATCTCAATTCCAAAACTCGACTACGAATAATCACCTTTCATTCTCTATGTGAAATATAAGGAAATCTCCCCTGACATTCACTACTCAAACTCCATTCTCGGTTAAAGCCCTCAAAGAGCACTTATTACTATCACTTTAAATAATTACCGATTCGATCCAAAAATCATTTCATTTTTCATTTGAAAATTCAACTGTTCGTCACAATCAGGATATCATCTCTCCCTCGTATCACCCCATAAGGTCTAAGATAACCCACAGAAAACTTCATCTCACCACACAATTCTACGTCCGCATGATTCTACCGATTTACGAGTGGATAAATACTATGCATGTATGCCAATAACATAATCATGTATGTATAACAACATACCATATGCATTAAACATCTCTACCATGTGTGAATGCATTCTAGAATATGGGTCAATTCACTCAACACTCCACTTGATGTCGAACGCTCCCAAGGTTTTGTTGCCTATTGCTCTGATACCACTAAATGTCACGATCCATCCCGCTAATGTGCGAAAACAGGACACCTGGCACGCCACCAAGGCTCAACAAATAACTATACGCAGCGGGAAAGAACTTTAAACAACCTTGAGTATATAAAACTTTTGGAAACATTACCCTCCGAGTTGTAAAATCCGTATAAAATCGAAAATGTAATTACATTTCAAAGACGAATGATTTTATGTTGAAAGAAATCCCAAAGGTACCCTAAGAACTAATCAAAACCTTTTAATAATTTCCGGAAGAGGTAGAAAAAGAATTCTGGCAGGGGGTATTTCGACCGGTCAAATGACCCCCTTTGACCGGTCGAATGACCCTTTAGCAGAATCTTACCCAAAGCTGCAGAATTTGCTTAAGGCATCAAACAACCTCCACCAATTCTATTACTCCAATCACACTTACATTAATCCAAACGTCGCAAGGTATAACAAGCTTTCAAAAACAAAGTTTAGGCTTACTAACCATGAACAAAAACAACAACGGAACAAGCTAAGGCTCGTTTTGCGCAATTCACATAAACTCTATCCATATCCCTTTAAACCTCGAATTTGCCAAAATAAGCATTCAAAACACGAATCCACGGGTTCGGATTCATTACCACATAACCCAAAAGAGTTTTTAATACCTATTACAACATCATGAATTCCACACTAAAACCTCCAAGTTAAAACCATGGTTTTAGCTATTCAAAAGCTCATTATTACAATGATTGGAAAAGAAGACAAAAAATATACAAGAGGATCCCCGGCATTCCCATCGGCCTCACTCTTCTCGCTTCCTCTTGCCTATCTTCATACCTGCAATGGAGTAAATCTCCATTGCCCAGCTATATGCTGAGTGCACAATTTCTAACATTTGCATATATAACAAATCATGCTTTAATATCATCATAACACATAGCTATTGGTCTCTAGGTATTAAGTGCGCATTCACCGATCCAAAGTCTTACGACTCAACCACGACCCATGCCCCTTCGACATGTCGCGTAATGCCTTTCTCGGCAAGTGACCGTCGTCACTACTAATCCTCCCCGTTCGAGAGGACGTCTCACGGTGAATTAACACAAATCCCCCTTAAACCCACATAGATAAATAAACATGCTCATTTAATACATATACGTGCTCGCGTAAAATTAGACATGCTTTTAACATTTAAGCGCGTGCATAATTAACGGGCCTAAGATTAACACATAGATTTTGCCTGGATCACAATTTCGTCATCGAAATATCAAACATGTATTTCACCTATATAACATAGGCTAGAAATTCATACCTCGAGCCATCGTCGTATAACTTTGAGGGAACGACTAGAAGCCCGATTAAACGCCAAATCTCCGATCCTACGCGAAACCTGCAAGTTTACACGTGTTTTCTCCAAATTCCTAGATTTAGAAATTTATAAAAACTTAGCCAAACGTGGCCTAAAGACTATCAAAACGTAGCCCTTACCTTGGGGAGTTCAAATACGAATTTTGGTTGAAAACAAACGGGCAGAAGTCCGTCGATTTGCGTCTGCAAGCTCTAAGCTCCCAAAACCCCGAAATCTCCCTTTTGATTTTGAAATTAGAAAAGTTGTAATGAAGAAATATCTTGGAACTTCTACATATAGACAAAATTCTCAGAAATTATGTTTACCTCCCCATGAGTTTTCAAAACTTGCAATTATCCCTCGAAACGTCTTACACGTATAATTCATTACTTCACGAGTGAAAACTATAAATTATAAAAGTTTTCAACAAAGTCTCGTTTGAGTCCAAAATCACGTCCGAAAACAAGATTATGTGAAATCTCTAGATAACCTACCTTTTTAAGCAACGTATCACTCACGTTCTCACCACAGTGTTCAAACAATCTAAAACTAGATCAAAACTATCAGAAATTATACTACACAGGTATAATTACTATTCATGAAAATACCAGATAAGTCAAATAACATTTAAATCACATAAATGTCATTTAGCTATGCCAATACAACATGATTTTCCATGTTCCCGTGTCCTCTCTTGACAACTTCCGTTGACCCATGGTCAACCTCATCCACAATTATTAAACCACGTTAATAATTCTATTTAAGACATTTATGCCTTTAAAATAAAAAGATTTTTCGGGATGGGCATGACAACGAGTGAGGTGAGTTTGGTGTCTCTTATTACTATGTTACTAAGAGTAACCTAGTATGATGCTCTTATGGGTGAGCGGGTAAATTGTGTGAACGGGTGGATTGTGTGGTTGGTCTATTTTATTTTATCATAGCAATTCTTATGTCGTCGTGGTTGTTCAATGTACTTTTGAGCATTTATTATTCATGTCATATTGTATACTTCTCCGTGTGTTATTTTAGATGCAGCTACCACGGTAGCAGTCAAATTGGAGCACATTAGAGTACCATGTGGATTTGAGTTATTTGAGTCATAGTCTTGTAGATGAATTTAAATGTAATTTTGGACACTCAAGCGTCATTATTTTTGTTTTTTTTAAAATACATTTGACTATTTAAAATTTTAATGCATTTCTTTGTATTATTTTGTAAGTGAAAATCGGGGCGTGACAATTTGGTATCAGGGCATGTACCCAGCCGTAAATGTAGGACTTAGTTCCACATCGCCTAGGAGAATTGATGAGGGTAGTACTAGTTATTTTTACTACTTGGATTTTTGTCTCTACATACAAAAAATTTTTTTGAAATTTTCAAGTTGTTTGTCAAAATTTTTTATACTTTAATTTCGTGGACAAAATTCTTTTAAAGAAGGTAGGATGTAATACCCCGTATTTTATTTTCGCATTTTAATAAAAAAATATACCAATTTTAAAATTTATACAATATAATATTTACCGGTGTGTATGCGTGGTCATGTGAGCTCAACACATGGGATGATCTCCCATGTGAAACTTGGAGCCCAAATATTTTTGTGCACAGTTTGTGCAATGCGTGTATTTCGTGGGTGTATGTGTGAGGGGCTTAGGCTTGAAGCCTCTTGGAGGCCAAGCAAAACAATATTATATATACACACTACTCTCATGCCAAATTCTCCCCAACACAAACTCCTAGCAAACTCTCAACCCTCCACTGTTTCACTGCCTCTCTATTCTCTCTCTCTCTCTCGGCAACATTCACACACACACACATATTATTATTATATCTATATACTCACACAATCATATATATATTCAGAGAGTTTGGAAATTAATCAACATTATTTTTATGGTACGGGGTTGTGTACAATATGCTCTTAAACCTCCCGAGTATTTTCCTTGTCATCCCTATTTGTACTCTCTTTGATTTATGTTGTCTTTTTATTGGAATTCATGTTTTTTTGGTTAAATGTTATTAAAATATTATTTTTGGTTAATGCTATGAAACTAAAGGGTACATGAGCAATGAGCACCTACCAAGATCCAACAGGCCTCAGGGACCGAAGAATGGTGATGGGTGAGGTGAGGTTGGTGTCTCTTATTGCTATGTTACCATGATGAACCTAGTATGATGCTCTTGTGGGTGAGCTGGTAAATTGTGGATTGTGTCGTTGGTTTATTTTATTTTATCCTAGTAATTCTTATGTCGTCGTGGTTGTTCAGTGTACTTTTGAGCCTTTATTATTCCTGTCATATTGTATACTTCCCCGTGTGTTATTTTAGATGCAGGTACCACTAGTAGCAGTCAAATTGGAGCACATTAGAGTACTATGTGGATTTGAGTTATTTGGGTCCTAGTCTTGCAGATGAATTTAAATGTAATTTTGGGCACTCAAGTGTAATTATTTTTGTTGTTTTTAAAATACACTTGACTATTTACAATTTTAATGCAAATCATTATATTATTTTGTAAGTGAAAATCGGAGCGTGACAATAGTAGTAATATATAAATACTATATAAAATATATTTTTAGCATTTTTATATAAGTACCCCTGCCGTACTCGTGATTTTGAGAAAACTGCCGAACTCCCTGCATTCTCGTCCCCGCATCTACACTGGCGCTTCCTTGGTTATGATAACACTAATTGACAATAGAACCTAATTTACAAGTACCCATACAGAAAGAAAATTCTTCGATCTCAATTTCGGGCGTTTGGAATTCGTTCATCTCTAGTACTGAGGATAGAAGAGGAAGATCTAGCTTAGCTGCTTCGCGTATTATGAAAGCCGTATTGCCCGAAGGGGGCATGCTGCAAGAGCGTAGGTGAGTGAGAAGCGTAGGAGGCGTGCTCGAAGGGCAGCGACAGCAGTGTGGTTCCAGGTGCCGTTGCTAGATTGAGATCTGCAGAATGGCGGGGACTTCGACTACCTTGTCTCAGGTGAAGAGAAGGGGGTGGTAGGCTTAGTAGGGCTCGAACCTACAAGATCACCGTTATGAACAGTACGTTTCAACCAATTTATCTATGATTCCCTAGAGAACAAAGAACTGGTTTATAGTCCCTTAGGCTCTGTTTGGTTCTTGGATTTAGTCAGGAGAAACAAATTAAAAAGAACACCGAGTAAATTAACCACTACACATTTATTGGTAGGGCCGGCCCTGAGCTTTAGGGGGCCCCCGACGATTTTTTTTGGAGTCTTCGTATACATAATTATGCGTATATATTGGTTTTCAATGTCACATTGCAAAATGTGCTAACAACTTGTAGCATAATTAAATACTTATTTGAACAACCAAAAATTTGAAACCAAGCTATAAATTGAAAACAACTTACAACTGGAGGGTTTGTTTGGGCTAAAACTAAAAGGAATTTGAGGAATTGAGAAAAATGTAATTTTCTTACATTTTTTCGGTACACTAACTTAATTTTATTTTTATTTTTAAAGTGTATCACACTATGAGTTGATCAATTAGTCTTTTTTTTAATAGTAAAATAAATTATAGTTGTAATAAATTATAGTTGTATTCTCTCTAGCAAAAAAATATAGTCTTATTCTAGAGGGTTTGTTTGGGCTTAGCTTTGTAGTTTTATATATGAAAAATTTGGGTCATTTTAGTTTGGGTTGGGGCCTTTATTAGGCTAGGTTATAGTAAGTTTTTTATAAAAGTAATATTTGGGGCTCTAACAAATTCCACTAACACTTACTAACACACTCTATATCACTCCTAGTGGTACTGCGGGGTCCGCCCCGCAGTACCACTGGGAGTGATATAGAGTGTGTTAGTAAGTGTTAGTGAAATTTGTTTGTACCCCTACCAAGACCCTATAAATAAGGGCCTAATATAGAAATGCAAAGTTTGTACCAAAAATGGGGCCCTTAAATTAGCTAAATATCTCGGGGCCGAGAGTGGCCGCTTTCCCGGCTTTAGCCCAGGTCCGACCTTGTTTATTGGTTAAGAAGGAAGACAATAAGGAAAATAGCAAGGGAAAGAAAGCATGGAGGAGAATAAATTAAAAATTTTGAATTTTGTGAATCACTTTCCTTCCTCTTTTCTTGAAGTGTTACTAAAATTTTGAAAACATTGAACTTTGGATGAAATTCGGATGAAATTCAAGAATGGAAGAAAACATGCACTAGAAAATTAGTTACAACAATTCGTTTTTGTTTTTCTAAAATTTCTCAGAATAACATAGTCAAGTTCTTTGGACCCCAATGAGGAATGATTTGATAATAGTAAGTTGGTAATTGTTTGTCTGGTGAGATGGTTGCCTATCTTCACTGTGCATTGCACAGATAAAAAAAGAAAAGAAAAAAAGAATGAATGTATTACTGTAAATGCAAGTAGTTGAATGTTTAAATAAATTTTTTTTAATAGCGAGAATGTTTAAACAATTTGATTTCAAATGCATTTGTTTTTGTTAGTATATATATTATATACATAGATATATAAACAAAATATTTTGGTTTCACCACCTCAGGGCGACGTGTAATTTTTTGATTAAAAAAAAAATATATATATATATATATATATTTAATTTTACTCAATATTTGAAATTGAAGAAATAAGAATTAATGCTAATGAAATATAATGCTAACTAATTAATTATCCTATTCTATCCACCAATCATGATTTCTATTTATTGAGGAGAGGTTCTTCTCACCCTATATATTAATGGATTCAAAATTTGGAAACCATGCATTATTCTAGACCTTATACATACATATATATATATATATATATATACATTACGGTCATACCCTGGAATAACTCTCTTTTGTTAAGGTTGATCATGTGGAGCTACATTTGATTGGGTCTCTGCAATTTTTTTCAACTATTACATATGATTTGGACTCGTTTTTCTGATTTAGGCTAAAATTCGGGTACATTGATTTGGATATGATTTGGGCATATCCCCTTTCGTGACTTCACGTTCTTTAAATTCCAAGAGTGATCACTTCCTTATTTTTGCTAAACAAGAAATTTCAGTCGTGGTTTATTCGAGCTGTCATTAAATTTCAGCCGTTATTTTATTTAACTCTTTACCATTATTTTTTGAATAATGCTATAGTGTCCAAATTGTAATCCCAAATTTGCATCCCAAATAATGTGACAGTGATATGTGTCACGCCCCGACGTAGCATAAATAAGGAAAGCGTTTAATTTCCTTTATGGACCCGTAGGTCGCGACAGTTTGAAGGATCGATTCTGTCCCAAACGTCGAACAACAATAAACAATAATCAAAGTAGAGCAATCAAAGCTTACAAATATTTTCTAACTTATTACATATTACAGCACGGGATCTCTAAAGGCACAAACCGCCTTAAATCAAAACAATATCTTAGTGTCTATTACAGTCATCCTTAACAGTTCAACTTAAAGCATATAACAGTAAACTCTTCATCAGATAGTTGTTCTCAGTTTGCATAGTCATAGTGCTCAGTCTGTTCATGACCTGAAAAACCTGAACACGAATGTCCAGGACGCATCAACGTCGTCAGCTTCAAGAAGCTGGTGAGTATTAAAAACATAACTTCGAATGTAAAACATACTTATTTACCTCTTTACATTTCTCATTTAATTCAATATTAAAGCAATGAGTTCATTTTAGGAAACAACCACAATATTAATTAAAAGATGTAATTCACGCATATGTGACCGTGTATGAGAACAATGCACCATCTCATCTTACCGACTCTTTTCTCTCGACAAAACCCAACATCCCATCATCACACACCGGTATCTTTGAAACGCTAAGATAGCCACACTTTAGCACAGGGGTGCCAGGGAATGTCCAGTTTGCCTCACACTTTGGTCCAGGGTACCAGGGAGTGTCCAATGCCTCACACTTTGACTACCTAATCTGCCATGCAAATACCGGAGGCACCCTCACGCAGTATCCAGACTCGGGTATCAGGAAGTGTCCGTAGGCCACACTTTAGCACTTCCATGGGTGCCAGGGAATGTCCAAGTTCGGCTTCACACACTTTGACGCTACCATGGTCGTCAGGGAGTGTCCAGTTTTGCCACCGTCGCATTTCAAAGACACCTTCGCCGCAATCTCAAATCACAACACACTTTGGTACTCACTTACCAGGGAGTGTCCACATCACATTCTCATCCGCACTCACTATACCACACTGTCCATTACTCTTTTCCACACTGACCAACATTCACACTCACCATGCATGTACAACTGACACCGCATGTATGTCATGAAACCTTTAAAACACGAGGCAATTTACTGATTTATACAAATGACGCACGCACGAGAATTGATAAGTCACAATGCAACGTTTTAATCATCCAAACATATCCAAATAGGATTCTGATTAATAGATTTCCCAAACAGTGCTTTAACAGTTCATAAAATACCACCCAAACAGTTCCTTATCACAAAACAAGCAAAAATTAGAAACTGCCAGAAGTCGGGCGCGCGGGCCGCTCGCGCGAGGGGTCGCTTGTGCGGGCCGCTCGCGCGATATGTCTAATTTTCATTTTCTTTATAAAAACTTTTCTATCTGCCTGAATCCACATGGCTCGCGCGCGCAGATCGCTCGCGCGGGCCGCTCGCGCGATCGCGCGCATGAGATGAAGCAAAGGCTTCGTCTTCCTCGCTGGTTTTTCCTCTGTTTTCAGTTTAAGGGCCCATCTTGACCCATTTTGCAGACCCGAAACATATAGGACATATAATATATGGATCTCTTCGATTTTTCACAAGGATTATGAATCCATGATCAATTTTACATGAATCAAACCATATCTCTCTAATTTTATGAAAAACTAAAAGGTGCGAAAATTTAATGTCTTATATACTTCCTCATATGAACAAATTAGACTCTAATATTTTGACAGGAGCTTCTATATATCCTAATCTTTCATAATCATCTCTGAAAACAAGTTTTGGTTCAGATTAAAAATTTTCATATTTTCAAAGTATGAACATCAACGTAAATTGGCCATGGTGATTTTTCAAATCAAGCTATATAAACAAAACAATATGTGAATTACATTGGGAGTGAGTTAATAATACTCACTGAGATGTAGAGAAGTAGAGAAGTTGTTGAGAAAGAAAGCAATACAAGAAATCCAATGAACTATAGCTATGGTGATCAAGCTTTGATTATGGAATGAAGTTTCTCTCACTAGAATTTGAGTAACTCTCAAGCTTTCTCTTTTCTCTCTCAGTATTTCTCCAGATTTGAGAATGTGTGTGTGTGAGAGTGCAAGGGTGTGAGTTATATAGACATCCAATACTACAACTTGGGGGCCAAGCATATATTAAGATCACTTAATCAACTCAATTGTCTTAACAAATCTCCTTATTACACAATAAACATCAGCATATATATATATATATATAAACGTATAAGCACAAACATACTTACATGAGCTCCAAGATTTGCCAAGAGTCAAGTTTAGGTACCTAGGGGTCAATTAGTAGTAGAGGTGTTTGGCAAATCCAGCTTTAGGCATAAACTTAACACATGCAGAGTGCACATAGCCAAACATAGCACATACAAGTTGTCTAGGAATTAAATAAGTGTTTGGGAACACAACTTATGGCACTACAATTACACACAAATTAAAAGAATTCCCAAACAAGGCTTTATTAAATGATTAGTTTGCCATAAATGGAAATAAAGTGTATGTCAAATCTAACTTTACATCACTTCCAAAATCTGTGGAAGTTTAATACGGCATGGACAGTTTTAAGCACAAACTGGTATTTTTGTGACACGGTGTTCATCACAAAAATACAGAAAACTCATTTTATCGAAAGAAGCAATTTTCCGGTTTTATAAAAATACAGTTTGAGTTAAAAGAATTTATTTTCACCGTTTTGAAATATATACTTTGAAATTCGACACAGGTATTGCTAAAGTTCATATAATCGCAGTTTGACCCCAACAAGAATTTCAAATATGAAATAAAGCAAGAATTAAATTCTACACACAAGAATTGAAATTAAAATAAAAGTGGACAATGAATATTAAATATGACAATGCAAATGAATAAAAATGCAGGTTATTACAATATGGCAGTGGGACCACCTTCAATAATGATGGGACCACTTGAACATCATCTAATCAAAATCTAGCACAACCTTATCATTTGGAAATGATTTTTAAAATTAGGATTTGGGAAGCATAGCATTTAGCTTTTTGTTCTAAAAAATTAGGATTCTTCTAGACTGGCCATATTTTACCAAACACATTCTCTTTTTGTTCTTAAAAACTAAACACAAGTTCTTTATTAAAAAAAAACAAACAAAAAAAAACAAAAAATGTTATCAAAAGCCACTTTAGCTTTTTGGAAGTTTTTAAAAGAAGGAAATTCTTTTCTTCTTCTTTTTTCGTTCAGGGTTTGAAAGAAAGAAAAAATAAATGCTTTATTGGCTTTTTCCAAAAACAATGATGTTGAGCATAGTCATATTGGCTTTATTTTTTATTTATTTATTTTTTTCATACTTCATAAGGAAAAAAGAAAAGAAAAAATAGATGTAATTGGGTGACTTCTTTAAAAAATCATATTATTTTAAATATATATTTTTAACTTTTTAGTTGGACAAATATCTCTCTTTTATGAGATATTTACACACGTCATTAGTAAATATATAATTTTTTTATCGTTTTAAATCACTTGTAATATCTTTTTTTATTATTATTTATTATTACATTTATTTAAAACTATTATTTGTCATGTTAACTCTCCCGTACATTGCACATGGGTCATTACTAGTTAGATCGATAGTTCAATAGCCTAATGGCCCTTGGCCCAGCGCAGGCCTAATTTTCGTGGCCGGCCGAGCTACAACAATTTAAATTTTCGGGCTTGGGGCACGGGCCACGAGCTCGAGCTATTGGGCCCGGCCGAATTTTGAAAATAAGAGCCTATAGCCCACCCGAGGGTCTATGGGCTTGGATGGGTCTAGCCCAAAGTACGGCCTGGGCCAGGCTTAGAGCCCATTTTTTGGGCGAGCTTACAATTTTCATGCCTAACTCCACATAACTCCTTCCCACTCCCATGAACACAAAAAAGAAAAAAAAATGTTTTCTTTTTCTGTTACAATTGTAGTAATGGAGGCAAATTTAGAGCCATTGCAAAAATATTTCAAAAGCAAGATTTCAGGAACCTGGAGGGTTATAGTTGCAAGGAGGCGCCATGGCCCCTCGAAGCTTTCAATTTAACTCTAATTAAAAATCACCACTTTTAATATGTCTTTTCAAGTTTAATGCACTGCTTCAAAATCCGTAATATAATAATCGGATCGAGCTCAAACCCACTCTCATTTTTGAATTTTCATTTATTATGACTAGCATCAAAAATATCTGTCAACCAATCTGAACTAGTTCACTTCTAAATAACGAAAATAATTTTGTAATTCTTGAAGTCCTAATCTATAATAATAGAAAGACAAATGCAAATTAAGGTGAGATTATTTTTTTTTCACTCTCTAAAATTACAGTAACACCTTTAAAAAAAATTCAATCAAAATAATTTCAACAAAGTACAAAATGTTGATCCCTTCAATAAGAATTTAAATAAGTCAATTGTTCTTAACCACTCACTGCCTAATTTTCCATTCAAAAATGATACACACACCCACTAAAACACCCTCAGGCCCTTCTAAGCAAATTTTTTAAAATTCGTGTGGGACCCACACCCAAAATCTCTAAAACGCATTCTTTTCCCTCCGTTGAACTCAAATCAGAGAGACGAGCCCCAGCGCCTACCCCACCCCTCGACCCCCTATCCCCCTCCCCTCACGGCCGTCGACGCCATTCCCGGACAGAACCGTCGCCGGAGCCGTCGCCACTGCAGGTCGCCGACGTCCACTACTTCTCTCTCTCTCTCTCTCCCTCTCTATCTCTCATTCTTTGTGTCTAAGATCTGTTTCAATTATTTTTTTGTCTATATGAACTAAATGTTTTGTGGGTATCTAAGATCTGTTTTTGTTTATTTGTTGCTATATAATCATTTTTCATCATATGGGTTCACTTGGAATTTTTAGTATTTTCAAGGGTTTTTCTCTAGATTTAATGTTGTGATTTTGGATGGGTTTTATTATTGATTGGTTCAAAATCAATTTAATGTTTGTTTTTCACTATGATTAATATTCAGTCAGCAATACTTACAACTTCTTCAAGAAGGGACTGTGGGTTTTAAGTATTTTGAATTGGCAATGGCTAAAGAAAAAGATGATTCAAAAGGGTTACCCAAGAAAGTATAGTCATCTCTCACTAAGTAGTGTGGGTTACTGAGATTTGAATTCAAGAAACTTTGCCTGTATTGGTGAGACAGTGGTACCCTTTGGGGTTGGTGATTAGACTCATTTGAAGCTCCAAGTAAATCCATTAAGTGTTTACTATGGTAGATAGATTTGGAGGAGAGTCTTGTGAAACCATAGTAACCAAACAAGTCTTTAAATACACAATCTGAGCTTAGACAACTATAAATAAGTTGGTGGCCCCTCCTCTCATTTTGGGTAATAAGATTAAGCTTAGACCACAGTCAGCTGTGACCACGTTTGCTAATACTATTAGCTGTGACACAAATAGATAATATTATTTGTCAACTTTAAACCACTATAACTTTATAAATTCTTGGGCTTTTTGGGTGATTTTTTTTTTGAATTCATGTATTTATTTGAGATCTACGCATTGGACTTGAAAGTTGTACAAAAAAAAGCAATTTGGAACCTCATTTTTCATTTTTATCTTAGCTGTGACACAAACAGATAATATTATCTGTTTGCACTAACAGATAATATTATTTGTCAACTTTAAACCACTATAACTTTATCAATTCTTGGGCTTTTTGGGTGATTTTTTTTTTTTTCATTTCATGTATTTCTTTAAGATCTACGCATCGGACTTGAAAATTGTAAAAAAAAGCAATTTGGAGCTTCGTTTTTCATTTTTATCTTAGCTGTGACACAAACAGATAATATTATCTGTTTACACTAATAGATAATATTATTTGTCAACTTAAACCACTATAACTTTATCAATTCTTGGGCTTTTTGGGTGATTTTTTTTTTTTCATTTCATGTATTTCTTTAAGATCTACGCATCGGACTTGAAAGTTGTACAAAAAAAAAAAAAGCAATTTGGAGCTTCGTTTTTCATTTTTATCTTAGCTGTGACACAAACAGATAATATTATCTGTTTACACTAACAGATAATATTATTTGTCAACTTTAAAACACCATAACTTTATCAATTCTTGGGCTTTTTGGGTGATTTTTTTTTTATTTCATGTATTTCTTTAAGATCTACGCATCGGACTTGAAAGTTGTACAAAAAAGTAAGTGAGTGCATTTGGGAATCCATATTATGTAGGCCAAATTGCAATTTCTTCTAACTATTAGGAACATCATATTTTTTTTCCTTTTTTTCAAATTGTGTTACATTCTTGGGATTAATTCATAGGATTAATTCATTACCCTCGATTATAATAGGATAAATGTCTATTTTCTGTGAATTTTCTAGCTATTTTGCTATCATAATGTTGATTTGTTGAATATTGTAGAGAAATGGAAGAAGAAGAAGTTTCAAGTGGTTCGGTAAGCATTCATGAGGATATTATCGAAATTGATCATGACAAGGAGCAAATAAGAGACGTAGAAAACCAAATTGATGAGCCGAAAAAGGGGATGGAGTTTGATTCTTTGGATGAGCTGATGGTGTTTTATGCCGAATATGCTAGAGACAAAGGTTTTGCTGTGGCTAAAAGAAGCTCTACAAAGAAGGAAGGGGTCGTCAGATATGTGGCATTTCAGTGTACTCGTGGTGGTACGTTAAGGAGTAGATCAACCAACCCGTTAAATGTGCGCCCATCCGCAAAGATGGATTGCAAAGCAAAGCTTAGGGCATTTCATTGTCCCAATGAAAAGTGGTCTGTGACATCAGTTGAACTTTCACATAACCATGAAATGAGTCCAGGTAAATCTCGATATTTTAAATGCAATCGGTTGTTGCAACCACATGTGAAAAAGAGACTAATGTTGAGTGATAAAGCTGGAATTAGAATAAACAAGAATTTTAATTCGTTAGTTATTGAGGCGGGGGGGCATGAGAATCTGTTATTTACTGAAAAAGATGTAAGAAACTACATCAATAAAGTTAGGCGTTTACAACTTGGGGAAGGTGATGCTAATGCAATACATAACTACTTTTTGAGAATGCAATCTAATAATTCTGACTTCTTCTACATGATGGATTTGGATGAAAAGGGTCGCCTAAAGAATATTTTTTGGGCTGATGCAAGGAGTAGGGCAGTATGCAAAGAATTTGGTGACGTAGTTACGTTTGATACTACATATTTGGTTAATAAATATGACATGCCATTTGCACCATTCATAGGGGTGAACCATCATGGGCAGTCAGTATTGCTAGGGTGTGGGTTGATCTCAAGTGAGGATACTGAGACCTTTACGTGGTTATTTCAGTCTTGGCTTACATGTATGTCTGATTGTCCGCCCAGTGCAATAATAACAGATCAAGACAGAGCCATGAAGAAAGCAATAGAGGTTGTTTTTCCAAATGCACGGCACCGATGGTGTTTATGGCATATCATGAAAAAGTTGCCTGAAAAATTGAAAAGATACAAAGAATATGAATTGATCAAATTCATGTTGCAAAATGCTGTTTATGATTCATTAACCATTCAAGAATTTGAAGATGCTTGGGGCAATTTCATTGAAAAATATCAGCTAGAAAGTAATGAATGGTTACTTGGTTTGTTTGAGGAGAGGCATCGATGGGTACCAGCTTTTGTGAGGGATATTTTCTGGGCAGGAATGTCAACCACTCAGCGAAGTGAAAGTATGCATGCTTTCTTTGATGGCTACATCAACTCCAAGACAACTTTGAAGCAATTTGTGGAACAATATGAGAATGCCTTGGCAAAAAAAAGTAGAGAATGAAAAACAAGAAGACTTCAATTCATATAACTCATGCTACCCATGTGCTACGCCTTTAGGGATGGAGAAGCAATTTCAAAGTGTTTACACGCGGGCGAAGTTTAAAGAGTTTCAAAACGAGTTATTTGGGAAGCTTTGTTGTAATTTGCTTTTACTTAAAGAAGATGTTGGATTTAGAGAATATGAAGTACGTGAACGGGTTCGTTTTGGAGATGGTCATCGGTCTGCAACTTTCAAGCTAATTTTTTTTATAATACACAGGAAGTGAATTGTAATTGCCGATTGTTTGAGTTTAGAGGAATAATGTGTAGGCATCAACTTATGGTGTACAATGATATGGACATTTATGATGAAGTACCCGCCAAGTACATTTTACAAAGATGGAGTAAGAATATCAAAAGGAGACACACCAAGATTCGGATCAGTTATGACAACTGGGCAGACAGACCAGAGGCACGACGTTATGATAAAATGTGTAATGTTTTCTATGAGTTGGGTGAAGTGGCAGCGGAATCTGAAGCTTGGTGTGATGAGGTGATTGCACAAATACAACAAATGAAAGAGGGATACAAAGAGAAGGCTGCAATTTGTGGAAGCAATATACCCATTTTTACTAATCATTCGAGTAAATCAACTTCACATGGAGATGGTATCGTACTAACAAAAGAGAGCACGAATATACTTGATCCATTTGTTACTCGTAGTAAGGGGCGAACGCCAAGTAAAACGAAAGTGGGCAATGTTGAGAAAGCAGTTAAGAAACAATCAAAAGCCAAAAAACAAAAAACAAAAGCATCGACAAGTGCAAAGGTTTGACAATATTAATATATTAATATTAATGTTTTCATTAAAATAAGGTCACTGTAATATTTAATTTGCATTTTGCATTTATTTTTAGGGCTATGACGAGAACAGGAGCGAGCATTGTACACAAGAGAGCCGAATGACCATTCAAGGAAGTCTTACATTTCAACCGCCAAATGTGGGAATAGACTCAAGTCTTGCATTTCAAGAGCCGAATGTGGGAATAGACTCAAGTCTTGCATTTCAAGAGCCGAATGTAGGAATGTCCCCAAGTCTTGCATTTAATCCAAATTTGGGAATGAGAGGAAACTTTGATTATTATGACTTTATGTGATGGGTTCATGAATTTGACTATGACTATATTTGATGGTTTGAAAGCATTTAGTATGACTTTATTTGATGGTTTGGAAGCGTTTAGTATGACTTTATTTGATGTCTGTTGGCTGTGCTATGGTGTTTAGCAGTAATGGTTGTGGTTGTGCTTATGAATAATATTATCTGTTATAGTGGTTTAAAGTTGACAAATAATATTATCTGTTAGTGTAAACAGATAATATTATATGTTTGTGTCTGAAAGATAAAATGAAAAATGAAGTTCAAAATTGCTTTTTTTTTTTACAACTTTCAAGTCCAATGCGTAGATCTCAAATAAATACATGAATTCAAAAAAAAAATCACCCAAAAAGCCCAAGAATTGATAAAGTTATAGTGGTTTAAAGTTGACAAATAATATTATCTGTTAGTGTAAACAGATAATATTATCTGTTTGTGTCACAGCTAAGATAAAAATGAAAAATGAGGTTCCAAATTGCTTTTTTTTTGTACAACTTTCAAGTCCAATGCGTAGATCTCAAATAAATACATGAATTCAAAAAAAAAAATCACCCAAAAAGCCCAAGAATTGATAAAGTTATAGTGGTTTAAAGTTGACAAATAATATTATCTGTTAGTGTAAACAGATAATATTATCTGTTTGTAACATGACACTTGCAACAAAAAACCCAAATTCATAACATGAGTATTATAGAAAACATTTAGGCACAAATCCTTACACAAGTGTTCATTGATTCCTTACATGCCAAATTACAAAAAAACTAAATAAAGAGAAGTTCTCAAACGGAAAGAAACGACATTTGTTTTCCTAATAAAACATCAAAGCACATATGACTAGCATTTTCAAAAAGAGCTTATTGCCCATTTTTTTGATTTCAACACATTTTTGCTTTTCTGCATGTTGTATCGTTGTCGTCACTTCAAGTCGAAAGTCTTTCATTTCGTTGACATCACACTTTGATGAAGTTACATCAGCCTCAACGTCATCTTTACTGTTGTCTTCGCACCATAGAAAGAAATTACATGGTTGTTTGTGATCCTATGAATGAAACAAATTGTTAATATAAAAAAACCTTATAAAAAACAACATATATTTAGTAATGCAATCCATTCCAAGAATTAAGCCTTACTAAATATCCCGGGCATGAGTAAAACAAACAATCCTTGCTCCATTCTTTTTGCGAAGTTTTCAATATTGCTACTCTTCCACACCAACACTTCTTTAATGGCACTTTCACACAATTCAATGGAGAGGCTTTATTACTTGATGAAGACATTGTTCTATCAAAAAATACATCACTAGCACAATTAATCGTAAGACATTTTCTGGAAGACTGATGTAATGGCTTATAATAGTTTTAGAAATATGTAGAATCATGTCAAGTGTGGCCTTTATTCACTACAATGTTGTCAACAGTTCACTGCATCAGAGTATAATATTCCTAGTCTTTTGAGTCAACATTATTATCAATTCTAGCAAAAAGCAATATTATATACATATGTAACATGTCAAAGCACCAAACGAAGTAACACCATTAAGCAAGCTGGTCATGTTCATTGAACTTTCAAATCCGATGCGTAGATCTTAAAGAAATACATGAAATAAAAAAAAATCACCCAAAAAGCCCAAGAATTGATAAAGTTATGGTGGTTTAAAGTTGACAAATAATATTATCTGTTAGTGTAAACAGATAATATTATCTGTTTGTGTCACAGCTAAGATAAAAATGAAAAACGAAGCTCCAAATTGCTTTTTTTTTTGTACAACTTTCAAGTCCGATGCGTAGATCTTAAAGAAATACATGAAATGAAAAAAAAAATCACCCAAAAAGCCCAAGAATTGATAAAGTTATAGTGGTTTAAAGTTGACAAATAATATTATCTGTTAGTGTAAACAGATAATATTATCTGTTTGTGTCACAGCTAAGATAAAAATGAAAAATGAGGTTCCAAATTGCTTTATTTTGTACAACTTTCAAGTCCAATGCGTAGATCTCAAAAAAATACATGAATTCAAAAAAAAAAATCACCCAAAAAGCCCAAGAATTGATAAAGTTATAGTGGTTTAAAGTTGACAAATAATATTATCTGTTAGTGTAAACAGATAATATTATCTGTTTGTGTCACAGCTAATAGTATTAGCAAACGTGGTCACAGCTGACTGTGGTCTAAGCTTAATCTTGTTACCCAAAATGAGAGGAGGGGCCACCAACTTATTTATAGTTGTCTAAGCTCAGATTGTGTATTTAAAGACTTGTTTGGTTACTATGGTTTCACAAGACTCTCCTCCAAATCTATCTACCATAGTAGACACTTAATGGATTTACTTGGAGCTTCAAATGAGTCTAATCACCAACCCCAAAGGGTACCATTGTCTCACCAATACAAGCAAAGTTTCTTGAATTCAAATCTCAGTAACCCACACTTCTTAGCGAGAGATGACTATACTTTCTTGGGTAACCCTTTTGAATCATCTTTTTCTTTAGCCATTGCCAATTCAAAATACTTAAAACCCAGTCAGTCCCTTCTTGAAGAAGTTGTAAGTATTGCTGACTGAATATTAATCACAGTGAAAAACAAACATTAAATTGATTTTGAACCAATCAATAATAAAACCCATCCAAAATCACAACATTAAATCTAGAGAAAAACCCTTGAAAATACTAAAAATTCCAAGTGAACCCATATGATGAAAAATGATTATATAGCAACAAATAAACAAAAACAAATCTTAGATACCCACAAAACATTTAGTTCATATAGACAAAAAAATAATTGAAACAGATCTTAGACACAAAGAATGAGAGAGAGAGAGAGAGAGAGAGAGAGAGAGAGAGAGAGAGAGAGAGAAGACTTACCAAGAAGCAGTGGACGGCGGTCCGGTCCGGGAATGGTGTCGACGGCCGTGAGGGGAGGGGGACAGGGGGTCGCGGGGCGGGGTGGGGTGGGCGCTGGGGCTCGTCTCTCTGATTTGGGTTCAATGGAGGGAAAAGAATGGGTTTTAGGGATTTTGGGTGTGGGTCCCACACGAATTTTAAAAAAATTGCTTAGAAGGGCCTGAGGGTGTTTTAGTGGGTGTTTTAGTGGATGTGTGTATCATTTTTGTTTTCCATTCTCTCACTAAAACTAACATACATGATATGTTTAAGATTTTATCGTTCCAGATATACGTAAGGGTGGAACTGAGGATTTTTTTTATATTTATTTTTATTTATTTTTTGTCTAGGTTGGGGGAGCTGGATTGGCTGTCTGAGCATACACAATGATCAAGGACGGATCTATAGGTAGACTAGGCCCCTCCCAATATTGGGGAAATTTATTTTATACGGTAAAAATGTAATATTTTTTTTTTACAATATGTGTAATTAGTCCCTCCCAAATTTTGTGAAAATAATTTTATGTATGATACATTGGCCCAATTGTAGCTCAATCCACCTTAAAAATTCGTCCCATTATAATATTTTCTTATAACATTTTAATTCACTGTAACTCAAATTATTTTACCACAAGTCAAACTTTACAAATTAATTTTGGTGATCACAGCTCTTATTATATATATAAAAAAGTGATATACAAAAATTCCAACCAGATGTATGACCCATATATATGTCCATTCAATCTCAACCCCCACTAACTAAAAATCCTAGCACCTCCCTTGACAATGAAGAGTGGCAAATATTTTTGGGATCTATTAATAATTTAATACATATTATTGGGTATAATCGTAGTACATCCCCAAGTTTTTTATTTTTTATTTTTATTTATTTTTATAATAGGGGCTGATTGCTTCTTCTAATTTGCAAAGTTTAATTGATTTTGAGACAATAGAGATTGGTCTAACTTGAGGAGTGATAGGAAAAGGCGATGAGACGAAAAAAGGTTAGGGCGATGTGAGATGAGAGCTAATAGAATATGTTTGGTTTGAATTAAAAATAATTAAGGTTATGTCCTAAAATGAGAAGTAGGAATATTGAGTAGGGGCGGACCGTAAAATGAATTTACATATTGTGTCACACCCCAACCCGCCTCCTGCAGATTAGGACATTAATTTGCAAAGAAACATGCGAATCCCGGTTCTATTATTACAAAATACATTAATTTGCAAAGAAGCATGTGAATTAATAAGAATCGCATGTGTTTAGTAATATTAAACAACTCTATTGTTACAAAATAGCCCCCAAGGGTAAAATGGTAATTAATAAGGTATAGCAAATTTTACACCAACAGATAGGTCTTTGCGTCCCGGTTCTAACGCAAAAAACGGCGCGCGAATCCGAGTTTTCTAGAGAGAGTTATGTCCGTTTCTTTAAAAGTCGACATGAATCTGGACCAGCGAATTGATCCGCCCAAAACCGGATTGATCCAGTTTTGACAGATTGTCATCTCTAGTCCATTCAGAAGCTCTGAATCGATCCGCTAAAGGCCCGGATCGATCCGGTTCCTGCAGAACTCAATTTTTAGCAGATTTTCCCTGTTTTATCAGTTCTAAACCTCACCAATACCACATTAAACCTTGTGGACACCTCCAAAAATATTTTAAAAGCACTTCCAAGTGTTCAAAACTTTCATTAACAAACCAATCAACATACATAACCATTCCCAAACATTTTGAACTATGAATGCCATTTCATTTGCATCAAAACAAAACTTGAAGTTCAACTTTTGGTACAAACTAATATCCCATGAAACTTTGTTGAAAATGAAACCAAGTTACAACCCATAACATGGAACATTAAAGAACCATATCAAAACTATTTCCAAGCATTCTCAAACATCACCAAACATCTAAATCATAAACTTCGATTTTCTTGAATCAAGTTAGACATTTACATAAACTCTTCCCACAAGAGGGTCAAATCTTGCAAAATATTTGGTTACAAAAAGAAACTTGACCAAAGTCTACAACCTATGTATCCGAACTTGTTGGAATAATCCAAACGTACGACTTACATATAAACCAACCGATTACATAGAAACCTACATAGGTTCTTTCAGATTTACATTAAACATATGAGTCAAAGCCTCAATCCACAAGGCAAGGAGACTAACCCACAAGTTAAACTATATTACACTTTATAAACATAATTACAAGTCCCACGACTCTCCCCCATTCCCGAGCACGCTATTTCCTCTCCGGATATTGCTCCATACCTGCGGTGGTTGTTATTTACCACAACAGAACCAGAAAACGGTTTTCTTAAGCATTACACTTAATGAGTAATCTAAACATGGCTGAATGTTTAACATGTGCAATGCAACAATTAATACATAACCATATTTGTAATCGCTGAGTCACCGGTTTAATGATTCATTCAGACCCGAAGACCTCCCTTAGTCCCGTGGCCAATTCTATTCCTTGGACTTCCGTATTTCTAGGAATCTTCCTTTTCACCACCCTTATTACTACCAACGATGAATCATTTTCCCGGTGCTCTTTGATTACCACATAACCATATACGCACATAGACATGTAGGCACATATAATTTCATAAAATTAACATGCAATTCACATTTTAACATCTCCATATCTTCTAAACATGAATAATCAAAGCAATAAGAACATTCACTTGGCTCCTAACCATAAATCATTAGCTCTAACATCATTGCTGTCTTGAACATAGTTAAACACAACCATTCTTCAGTGTAGAAAACTCACCTTAGCAAGATCTACCCAAATTCAAGCTAGAGAAGTGCTGAATTTACCAAATCCTAGCTCAATTTTCTCTTCCAAAGTGTATCCTACAAGATTTTGGTAGACGACGTCTCACCGATTAGTGTGAGTTACCAAAATCTGACAATTATAACATAAATTAAAGGTATAGGAACGATCGTCTCATCTCCACGAGTCCAAAAGTGATCTCGGATCGTAAATCCGGCGAATGACGGCGACGGAACGGCTGAAAAACGACGTCGGCGTCTCGTCTTCATCTTCTCTCCTGAGCTCTCTTGTCTTTTTATTCTCTTTGATTTTATGGAAATTGAGAGACTCATTAGTCTCTTGACACACTTGTCATGCATGATGTGTGGTGTCATTCCCACATTTTTTTCAACTTTTCATTTATACCCCCGAAATTCTTAAGTTCTTTATTATGAAATCCCCAAACACTCCATTAACTACTCAATTATCTAATGAGTGTTTGTCTAAGTCTCGTATGGGTCCCAAATATTTTGTGAAGTTGCTATCGCACCTACCAATTATAAGTTTTTTTTTTCCAGCTATACCCTTACTTGGGTATCCAAACTAATACAAGTTGCTAACACATGTATTATCATTTAATATAAAAGCATTTAAACACATATTCATGTAATCACAAAAATGCATTTAATAACGTAAAATGCAAATATTTTTATTTAGGCCATTCACTGGGTCCCACTTCCAAACCTGTCCCTCCTTACTGTGGACTTTTCCAACTAGTGTTCTTTATTGAACACTTTTTACGGGCGAGTCCAAGCCTCCCCTTAATCCATTTTATACACTAATTATACTAATTAATGCATATTAACATGATCATTAACCTGTTCTCGGGGTACGGTTGTTACATTTCTCCCTCCCTAAAAGGGAGTTTGGTCCCCAAACTTACTCTTACCTCAAGAATCGAATAAGTGCGGGTACTTTGCTCGAATCTCATCCTCTCGCTCCCAAGTAGCTTCTTCAATTGAATGGCTTCGCCATTGCACCATTACAAGTGGAATCACTTTTGTTCTCAAGACTTGATTCTTCTTATCAAGAATTGTACCGGATGCTATACATAGGTCAAATATTCCCGAATCTCTAACGGTTCTGGAACGATTACATGTTTTGAATCCGGCACATAACGTCGAAGCATTGACACGTGGAACACGTTATGAACATTCGCCAATTCTTGTGGCAATTCCAACCGATAAGCCAACGATCCCACCCGGTTAAGAATCAAATAAGGTCCAACGTATCTTGGACTGAGTTTACCTCGCTTACCAAACCGTGCTATACCTTTTGAAGGAGATAGCTTCAAAAACACATAGTCACCAACCTCAAACTCCAACGGTCTTGTACCCGTATCTGCATAACTTTTGTAACGACTTTGAGCCGTTTGTAATCGTTGTTTAATCAATCTAATCTTGTCGGTAGTGATTTAAACTATCTCTGGCCCCAAAAGCTATTTTTCACAAACTTCTTTCAAAAAAACCGGCGATCTATACTTTCTACCATTCAATGCCTCATAAGGCGCCATTCCAATACTAGTTTGAAAGCTGTTGTTATAAGAAAATTCAATCAACGACAAATGAGATTCCCAATCAGCTTTAAAATCCATAACACAGACCCTTAACATATCCTCCAAAATCTGAATCACCCTCTCGGATTGACCATCACTCTGGGGATGAAACGCAGTACTGAAATGTAAAGATGTTCCCATAGCTTTATGCAAGCTCTGCCAAAATCTTGACACAAATCGAGTATCACGGTCCGATACTATTGAAACCGGTGCTCGATGAAGTCGTATAATCTCTCTGATATAAATCTCTGCAAGTTTTGAGGGATCCTTGGTCTTGATAGGTAGGAAATGGGCTGACTTAGTCAACCGGTCGACAATAACCCAAATGCTATCATTAGACTTTGTAGATCTTGGAAATCCCGATATGAAATCCATTATAATATGTTCCCACTTCCACTTTGGTATCTCTAAAGGGTGTAGTTCTCCCCCGGGTCGTTGATGTTCCATCTTTACCTTTTGGCAAGTCATGCACTTAATGACAAATTCTGCGACTTCTCGTTTCATACCACTCCACCAATAATTTCTCGCAACTCTCGGTACATTTTGGTACTACCCGGATGTACTGAATATCTGGTATTGTGAGCTTCTTCCATAACTTTATCTCTCAGATTCCCAACTTTAGGTACACATAAACGATTGATATACTTTAAGACACCATCGTGGAAACTAATTAAATTCTGGCCTTTTACCCTTAGGTAATTCATCCACAATCCTCTTGAAATCTGGATCTAGTAGTTGATTAGACTTTATCTCACGAATAAGACTTGGTTGTGCAACAATCGCAGCCATCAACCCACCTTCAATTCTGGGAACCACTTCAAGTTTTAGTTATTCAAATCCTTTCACCAACCTTTCCTGTCCGGTTAAGGCATAAGTTAAGTTTTCTGATGATTTCCGGCTTAAAGCATCAGCCACTACATTTGCTCTCCCCGAGTGATATTGAATCTTCAAATCATAGTCTTTCATAAGTTCCAACCATCTTCTTTGTCTCATATTAAGATCTCTCTGAGTGAATAGGTATTTCAGACTTTTTTGATCGGTGAAGATTTCACAAGTTTCCCCGTATAGATTATGTCTCCAAATTTTTAAGGCGAAGATTACCGCCGCTAACTCCAAGTCATGTGTCGGGTAATTTTTCTCGTGAGATCTCAATTATCGTGAAGCATAAGCTATTATTTTATCATCTTGCGTTAACACATATCCCAGACCTTGATGAGAAGCATTGCTATAAATTCTTAAATTTCTGGTACCT
The DNA here is from genome assembly GCA_033977485.1 of Hydrangea macrophylla. Classification (NCBI taxonomy): domain Eukaryota; kingdom Viridiplantae; phylum Streptophyta; class Magnoliopsida; order Cornales; family Hydrangeaceae; genus Hydrangea; species Hydrangea macrophylla. Next base: position 111,085,803 of record CM066997.1, on the reverse strand, counting down.
GTTGGAATTATAACTATCGGTGCCGTTGTTAACTTTTCCTTCAATGCTAAAAAGCAATCTTCATACTCTTTGTTCCATTCAAACGATACGTCTTTTCTCATTAACCTTGTCATCAGAGTCGCAATTCTAGAGAAATCTTTGACGAATCTTCTGTAATATCCGGCTAATCCCAAGAAACTTCGAATCTCGGACACATTAGTCGGCCTTGACCAATTCATAACGGCTTCAATCTTTTGTGGGTCCATAGAAATGCCCTCTTTAGAGATCACATGCCCTAAGAATGTGACACTTGTCAACCAAAACTCGTTCTTCTTCAATTTCCTAAATAATTGTTTTTCTCGAAGTCGTTGTAGAATCTGTTATAGGTGTTGGGTCGCGGTTTCCATTTGAATCTGACAGTAGAACGGTCCGAGGCATTAATCGTGTTACGGGTTTCGTCACATTGTTGGCGGGGTTCGTATCAACTAATCTCAAGTGTTGTTCATGCTCCTCCGAACTCTTCGAGTAAATAAGGATGTCATCAATGAATACTATCACGAACTCGTCCAAGTAAGATTTAAACACTCGATTCATTAAATCCATAAAGGCGGCAGGCGCATTAGTAATCCCAAACGGCATCACTAGGAATTCATAGTGCCCATATCGAGTCCTAAAGGATGTCCTCTCTTCATCTTCTGCTTTAACTTTTAATTGGTGATATCCCGATCTCAAGTCTATCTTCGAAAATACCTGAGCCCCTTGAAGTTGATCGAATAAGTCATCAATGCGTGGCAACGTGTATTTGTTCTTGATAGTTACCTTGTTGATCTCTCGGTAGTCAATGCACATCCGCATTATACCGTCCTTCTTTTTCACAAATAATACTGGTGCACTCTATGGGGGATACACTCGGTCGGATAAAACCCTTGTCTAGAAACTCTTGCAACTGAATCTTTAACTCTTTCAACTCAACTAGTGCCATTCGATATAGTGCTCGTGAAATTGGTTGAGTTCCTTGCATAACATTGATACCAAACTCAATTTCTCGATCAATTAACACACTAGGTAATTCTTCTGAAAACACATTCGGAAATTCTCTAACTATCGGAATATCTTCAAGTTTCAAATCATTACTCCTAGGATCCAGAATACTACACAAGAACCCTCGATAACCTTTCTTCAACAAACGACATGCTTCAATAGCTGACACTATATACGGCGGTGACACAACATCCTTGCCTTGGAAATAGAACATATCTTGATTCGGAATACGGAATACTACCCCTTTGTTGTTACAATCGATATTTGCATAGTTTGCCGCTAACCAATCCATACCCAATATAACTTTGAAGTGTTGAACGATTAACGGTACCAAATCAACTGTTAAACTTTTACCACCTATGTTTATATTACATTTTCTAAACACCCCTGAGCTAATCAACGGAACCCCCAATGGTATTGCAACAGATAAATCATAATCCAGAAACTCTAATGGTTTATCTAAGTACTTAGCAAAGTGATGTGATATGAACGAGTGTGTGGATCCTGAATCGATAAGTACATTTGCTAGGTGTGAGCAAATGGGAACCATACCTGAAACAATGGCTTTGGTAGAAGCAGTCTCTCCCGGCCTGAGCTGATATGATCTTGCCTCCCGCTGCTCCCTCCTCGGAGGTAGTTGAGTAGTCCTTGGTGTAATGGCACTAGCCGCGTATGAACCATAACCGGAAGCTCCCTGACGCTTGGTTGGACAATCCTTAGCTTGATGTCCCAATTCTTCATAAGTCAAGCATCGACCCCTCATATCCACATTCTGATTTGGGCAATTTCTGGCGATGTGTACCAGTTGTCGGCAAGCATTACAAATGATTGGGTTTAGAAGTTGATTGCATCGGCTCCAATTAAATTTCTGACAAGTCTGATACTTCGATTTATTTCCACCGGAACCACTACCAATACTAGTTGATGATCCTCTTGAACTCTGCCTTTTTGCGATCCCTTGACTACTAAACTGACTCATCCCATCCCTTTTATTTTGTTGACTTGGAGGTGGTGGTAAGTTTGAAGTGTACCCGAGATCTCTTTCAGTGATAGAAGCAATATCCAATGCCTTAGCATAGGTCTCTGGACGGAATAAGGTCACTCGTCCTCGAATGTCACCCTGGAGTCCTGCTACAAACTTCATTTCCTTCACCTTCTCAGTCGTTACAATATCCCCGGTAAACCTCGCCAAACTGGTAAATTGCGTTGAGTATTCCCGAACTGATTTTCACCCTTGTATCAATTCCATAAACTCTTGAGCTTTTTGATCCTCAAATGATTCCGGAAAGTATTGTTCATTAAAGATTTCAAGGAATTGATCCCAAGTAGTCGGTTGACCCGGACCCAGCTTAGTACGCCACCAATATTGCGCTTCATCTTTCAATATATCGGCTGCAAATAACACCTTTTGTTCCTCTGTACATGGTAACACCTTGAAGATTTTCTCCATATCTGAGATCCAAAAATTTGCTTTCATCGGATCAGCTTCCCCGTGGAATATGGTCGGCTTTTGTTTGTGAAATTTTGAAATGGTAACAACTTCTTCCCACGGATTCGGATTCATTTGTACCGGTCTCTCTTCGACCACATGAGTTTCGGCGACTCATACCAACCCTTCGATTGCTTTTTCAACCCGTTCCATTCGGTTTGAGGTGTCACCTCCAGACATTATGCCTGGCACCCACATTATATTACACACATACACGTTACTTTAAATAAACACATGACATGCTAATCAACAGTAAAAGCATGCTAAGTAAACGTGTTTGCATGTTTATGCAACTACGTGTTGTTGTGTGCACACTACGCGTCGTATACGTCTCTCGTCCCCAAAAGCTCTAGCCTAATGCTCTGATACCAAAAATTGTCACACCCTAACCCGCCTCGTGTAGATTAGGACACGTGTAACAATGCTACGAGAGTCTAAGTACATTAATTTGCAAAGAAACATGCGAATTAATAAGAATCGCGTGTGTTTAGTAACATTAAAAAACTCTATTGTTACAAAATAGCCCCAAGGGTAAAATGGTAATTAATAATGTATAGAAAATTTTATACCAATAGATAGGTCTTTGAGTCCCGGTTCTAACGCAAAAAATGGCGCACAAATCCGAGTTATCTAGAGAGAGTTATGTCCGTTTTCGTAAAAGTCGACAGTGCTGAATCTAGACCAGCGGATAGATCCGCCCAAAACTGGATCGATCTGGTTTTGATAGATTGTCATCTCTGGTCCCTACAGAAGCTCCGGATCAATCCGCTAAAGGCCCAGATCGATCCGGCTTTTGCAGAACTCAATTTTTAGCAGATTTTCCCTATTTTATCAGTTCTAAATCTCGCCAATACCACATTAACCTTGTGGACACCTCCAAAAACATTTTAAAAGCACTTCCAAGTGTTCAAAACTTTCATTAACAAACCAATCAACATACATAACCACTCCCAAACATTTTGAGTTATGAATGCCATTCATTTGCATCAAAACAAGACTTGAAGCTCAACTTTTGGTACAAATTAATATCCCATGAAACTTTGTTGAAAATGGAACCAAGTTACAACCCACAACATGGAACATTAAAGAACCATATCAAAACTATTTCCAAGCATTCTCAAACATCACCAAGCATCTAAATCATAAACTTCGATTTTCTTGAATCAAGTTAGGCATTTACATAAACTCTTCCCACAAGAGGGTCAAATCTTACAAAATATTTGGTTACAAAAAGAAACTTGACCAAAGTCTACAACCCATGTATCCGAACTTGTCGGAATGATCCAAACGTACGACTTACATATAAACCAACCGATTACATAGAAACCTACATAGGTTCTTTCAGATTTACATTAAACATATGAGTCAAAGCCTCAATCCACAAGGCAAGAAGACTAACTCACAAGTTAAACTATATTACACGTTATAAACATAATTACAAGTCCCACGTCTCTCCCCCATTCCCGAGCATGCTATTTCCTCTCCGGATATTGCTTCGTACCTACGGTGGTTGTTATTTACCACAACAGAAGCAGAAAACGGTTTTCTTAAGCATTACGCTTAGTGAATAATCTAAACATGGCTGAATGTTTAACATATGCAATGCAACAATTAATACATAAACCATATTTGTAATCGCCGAGACACCTGTTTAATGATTCATTCAGACCGAAGACCTCCCTTGGTCCCGTGGCCACTTCTATTCCTTGGACTTCCGTATTTCTCGGATTCTTCCTCTTACCACCCTTATTACTCCCAACGATGAATCATTTTACTGGTGCTCATTGATTACCACATAACCATATAAGCACATTTAATTTCATAAAATTAACATGCAATTCACATTTTGACATCTCCATATCTTCTAAACATGAATAATCAAAGCAATAAGAACATTCACTTGGCTCCTAACCATAAATCATTAGCTCTAACATCATTGATGTCTTGAACATATTCAAACACAACCATCCTTCAGTGTAGAAAACTCACCTTAGCAAGATCTACCCAAATTCAAGCTAGAGAAGTGCTGAATTTACCAAATCCTAGCTCAATTTCTCTTCCAAAGTGTATCCTACAAGATTTTGGTAGACGACGTCTCACCAATTAGTGTGAGCTATCAAAATCTGACAATTATAATGTAAATTAGAGGTATAGGAATGATCGTCTCACCTCCACGAGTCCGAAAGTGGTCTCGAATCGTAAATCCAGTGAACGACGGCGACAGAATGGCGGAAAAATGACGTCGGCGTCTCGTCTCCGTCTTCTCTCCCAAGCTCTCTTATCTTTTTCTTCTCTTTGATTTTCTGGAAATTGAGAGACTCATTAGTCTCTTGACACACTTGTCATGCATGATGTGTGGTGTCATTCCCACATTTTTTTTTCAACTTTTCATTTATACCCCAGAAATTCTTAAGTTCTTTATTATGAAATTCCCAAACACTACATTAACTACTCAATTATCTAATGAGTGTTTGTCTAAGTCTCGTATGGGTCCCAACGTGGGTCCCAAATATTTTGTGAAGTTGCTATCGCACCTACCAATTATAAGTTTTTTTTTCAGTTATACCCTTACTTGGGTATCCAAACTAATACTACGTACAAGTTGCTAACACATGTATTATTATATAATATAAAAGTATTTAAACACATATTCATGTAATCACATAAATGCATTTAATCACGTAAAATGCAAATATTTTTATTCAGGCCCTTCACTGGATCTCACTTCCAAACCTGTCCCTCTTCACTGTGGACTTTTCCAACTAGTGTCCTTTATTGAACGCTTTTCACGGGCGAGTTCAAATCTCCCCTTAATCCATTTTATACACTAATTATACTAATTAATGCATATTAACATGATCATTAACCCGTTGTCCGGGTACGGGTGTTACATATTGACTCCTTTAAATTTATCTTTTTCTTATACATATATAACACTAATTGTAATCAAATACACTCTAAATGATCTGTTGAGTCATGATATCTAAAGAAAGAGAAGTTAAAATAAATTTGCTGCATGTAATCAATCATAGCTAAAATATTTAGCTAAACATCTTTTCTTTTCAACTCTAAGTTTAGCCCAACCCAAATTGTTTTAATATCAACACAATCTTTACAAATTAGGAGTAAAATCAATGATCATAACTTATTAGTGAATAAAAAAGTGATAATATGTAGGCTGGGCATAATTATAAAAAGAGTAGGAAGATAGGAAGATCAAAACCACTTATGCAATATAGGAATTGCTAGCACAAAATCTCTTAACTCTCAAAACGGCAAAAAAATATCACAGCGCAAAAAGTAATTTTTTTGTTATAAAAATTTTTGCATAAAACATTTATATCCAAATTTTTTTTCCTCAGGGCACATTCCAATGAATTTGCCCCCCTCTCCCCCAAATGCACATTCCTAAATCCGTCATTGAGAATGAAAATGTATTGTATCAAATTTTAGAGTAGACTGAAATATTTAATAAATTTTACAAAATTTGAGGGACTACAACCCACCCCCAGTCTACTACTAGTTTCGCTCTTGCTTAAGCAGTTGTCTATACATATATACATATATATATATATATACACATACTCCGTATAACCCAATCGGACAATTGTTTTATTCTCTAGAACTATCAATTTATGTGCCAATGTCATATTTCTAGTACCAATAATGGAGGTGGATTCGTTGGCTAAAAAATGAATGAGTAATTTTTACGACATAATTTTCACTTATCTTTTTTAAAAAATGTGTTTATCTCTTTTTTTGTGATGTCATTGGATTCCACAATGATACAAGAAAGAGATAGACACATTTTTTTAAAAGTTGTGTAAAAGTTGTATGAAACTTAAAAATTGTGTCTGAAAAATTACCCAAAACAAATTTAACTTGGGTGCGAGATTGAATAAAAAATAGAAAGGTGAGAACCCACATATCCAAAGACGGCGGGACCACAAAACGATTTTTTGGTGTTCCAATTAAACGCCGTGTGTTTATTACCACTCAGGTAATGAATTTGAACAAGAAAAAAAGAAAAAAAAAAATTTGGCTGGTAACTCTTTCACTATATTATTGGAGAGAAATACTATTTTTTTAAAATTTAAATTCACTTCTATATTTTAAATGATGTGATAATGAGTTCAATGAATTTTAATTACAGTACGTTGAAGTGATCCTATAATAATATTACTCTCACAAATAATGTAAATTTGAAAAAGCATAAAATAACCAGCCCGCTTAGCCGGGTTGGCCAAGGCCCATACCCCCAATTGGGAGGTTGTGGGTTCGAGCCTCTTTGGAGGTGTTCAAGGGAGCCAATTGCTTTAAAGTGGGGTATGACCCCCCCTTGTGTGTGCATGTATTACTAACATATAGGCTACTAACCCCGTCCATGTCACAGAGACGATTAGAAATCTGTGACACGTTTTGACTGGGATGTCTATCATTAATGCCTGTAAAGTAGTCACGTTTTCATTGTTTTTTGGTTTGCACCGACAATATGTTGGATCTGTGGCTCAAATTTTTGAGTACTGTCTTGGAAAATTACTTTGACGTCCAGATTGATTTGTAGTCATTCCGACGGTGGGTTGTGGAGCCGTCGATTTGGCCATGTGGGTAAATATCTGAGAGACTTGTTACTTGAATTAAAAGAATTAGCATGTGGGTAAATATAATACGAATTAATCACTTTTCTTTTGGTCGGATGGCAAGGTCTCTGGGTGTTATATCCAGAGGTCTCAAGTTCGAATCTCAAAGGGGTGGTTACAGGTGATTCACCCGGACACCTTGTCTCGTGGAATTAGTCGAGGTGCCCGCAAGCTGGCTCGGACACCCACGGTTACCAAAAAAAAAATATATATATATATATATATATATAAAAAATACGAATAATAATAGGTAATATATGTATCTTTGTGTATATATATATATAGTTAGGCCATGGAGAGGACGTCATTTCTTTAATAAAGAGTGGGCCTCTGTTTTGACCATTAGATCGTATTTTTATTAAGTGCAGTTTTGTCACTTCACAGTTTTTAAATACGAATTGACGGCAAAAACAGATGCCCTCTCTTTATTAAAGAAAGGGCGTCCTCTCCATAGAATTTTCGTATATGTATATATATTTATTTATTTATTTGAGTACTTTACGAAGGTGATGAATTTTGTTCACATTGAGAAATTGTACAATTAGTATATGTGCTCTAAGGCGTAGGAAGATCCCTTCCCATACATGCAATACGAAGTAGCTATATATAACCTATGTGTTTCTTGCCAACTCTTATAAAATTAGAAACCGAAACATTTGCAAAATAGTTCAAAATCAAGAATTAAAAAAGGGAATTTTTAATCAGAAGTCCTTTAAAATAGACTTGTTTAGTATTTGGTCTAATCCATTTTTTTTTAAGAGAAAAGTCCACATGTTATAAAAGTGATGTAAAATTTAAGTAACTTTTGTAAAAAAATTTAAACCAGCTATGTGAAATTTCATAGAAAAAAGTTATATGAAATTTCACGAAACTTTTTAGATGTAGAGACATGATCCGGTTAAGTTTCACTAGCCATGGTGATTTGATCAAAATAAAAAATGTGTTGTCCTTTTATACTTAGAGTAATTCCAGGTACACCTAAAAAGAACACAAGTTGACGTGAATCTCCTAAAATACTTCATGTGTTCAAATATATATATTTGGCAACTAAAGAGTATTTTAGGAGATCCACGTCAGCTTGTGTTCTTTGTAAGTGCACATAACATTAGTCTTATACTTAATACTTAAATATTAATAAAAAATGAAGGACTTGTTACTAAATTTCTTAAAAAAAACAAAAGAAGAGAATTTCTTGTGCGTTTTATTTCAATCTTCTCTTTCCAAAAATTCTTAACTCAAACATAGCCGTGTAATCTTATTATGTTATAATAATATGGAAGCCTCAAGTGCCACATGGCATAAGGAGAGACAATGCTAGCAAAATTTTACAATTTTGCTAATTAATTTACTCCAAACACCTTTATTATTTAGCATTGAATGTCCAATAACTCTCCATTATTTTTATTATGGGTGTAAAATTTAAAATGGTTGAAAATTGAGATATTATGCTATCTACTAAATTGTAAAACTTTGATTATTTTTTACACTTTATGTTATATAATAGTTTACCCCGTGCATTGCATGGGTAAAAAAAAACTAGTATGCAATAGAAAGGAAGCATGTTCACCAAAATAATCTTAATTTGTTTCTCCTTTTTCTCATTTCTTTTTATATTTAAATATGGATCTTAAATATGGATTCCAACACTTGATCCAATGGCCACGATTCTTTAATGTAATCTCGCTGTCACCCAGTTGAGATTCAAATTTGAAATTAAAGGTTGGATAATCAACCAAAATGTTATTGTTGTTTCAAAACCTAAAACAAATTAATAAGTGTGAAATACATTATATCACATGTACGTGGTTAGACTCATTTTTACTAAATCTTTTGATGGTTCAAAAATTGGTATTTAACCCTCAGTAGTTTGTGACTAAAGTGCAAAATCTAAAAGTGTTAAGTTTTGATGTGATATGACAAAGATATCCTTCATTTCAGTCACAGCAAATTAAAAGTGTCAAAAGGTTAAGTGTAAAATTTTAAATTAGGGGAAAATACCTTTTACCCCCTTGTGGTTACACCCACTTTCTCATAACCCCCCTGTGGTTCATTTTGTAACACTTAACCCCCCTGTACTACGGACTAAAGTGAGACTGTTAACTTTTCTAACGGCAGTCCCACTTCAGTAATTAGTACAGGGGGGTTAAGTGTTACAAAAATGAATCACGGGGGTTATGAGAACATGGGTGTAACCATAGGGGGGTAAAAGGTATTTTTCCCTAAAGAGTATGTATAGGGGCTTGGGGGTATTAACGTCATTTCCTTTTTCTCCGTTAGAAAAGTTAACAGTCTCACTTTAGTCCATAGTACAGGGGGGTTAAGTGTTACAAAATGAAACACAGGGGGTTTATGAGAAAATGAGTGTAACCACAGGGGGTAAAAGGTATTTTCCCCTTTAAACTATAAGGGAGTACAGTAAAAATAAGATCTAACCACTGGGGATAAAATGTCTTTAATCTGTTTGTTTTGACGGAAAACTTATCCATTTCACTTTAATCGCAAACCACATGGGGAGGTCAAAGGTCAACATTTGAATTATACATAAGGGAATAAAGTGAAAGTGAATTTAATAACATGGGTAAAATGTATTTCACCCCAAAAAAAAGAAAAAAAAAACCACCATATTGGTTTACTTCATGGGCAAGTACGAAAATTTGTACTCATCTAATATCTAATAAAAGTTGAGTAGTACTGTTGTACTTTTTTAAATTTAAATTTCTCAAAATTTTTTTTGCTCAATAGAAAAAGAATTTTATTCATCACGGGCTACCCATGGAATATAGGAACAACTCTTACAATTGAACCAAAGATTTAGCATCAACCAGACAAAATGATATAGAGCACTTCCAAATATTGTTGAAGACTTATCAAAGCAATCCCAAAATAAAAGATAGCAAGATATACATGCTTTGTCAGATTTATACATGCATTGGTATTGATACCACTAATCACTGTCACTGTCACAATCATATAGTACAATTGTTAAAGTATTTAAAAATTAAATTTGGAGTTCATATGTACAAATCATAAAATTTTCCATAAAAAGTCTGCCAAACTGATAGAAAATTTATTATTATTTTTTATTTTTACTAGAACCAATAATCCAATTAAAAAAAACAATAATTGAGTACTGAAATTATTTTTCGTGCCTTCGTATAAATGAAGTTTGCAACAACAACCTTTCAACTCAATATCATATCTAAACCAACATTGGTGAAAAAAGAAAAGAAAAGCACGTGCAATAATATCAAAATTGTCATCTTATATTGGAAAAGGAAGCAGAATAGTCCTTCTAGCGACAAGGATGGTGGAGGACCATGTGACCACATTATTCTTGGTCCCCTTTTTTTTTTTGTGCTCAGCAAGGACATGTATTTATTGATAGGTGTAAAAACCACCACAAATTACAATGACCCCAATAAAACAGCGCAAAATCCGGATAGGAGCTAGGGATGGCAACGGGGCGGGTATGGGACGGGCCCCCCATACCCCGTCCCCGTCCCGCTTCAGTAAACCCTCCCCCGCCCCCGCCCCGCCCCGCATAGTGCTCTCCCCGCCCCCGCCCCCGCCCCCGCCCCCGCCCCGCCCCGATTATGTTTTTTTTTTTTGGTACACAAATTGAAAAAGTAATTTTTTTAATGCATTTTTTTCTCTAATAGTGCAGTTTTTTTTTAACTTACCCAATTAGTTCCCTAATAGTGCAGTTTTTTTTTTTTTAAATGGTAATACACATAACTATTGAGGGGTAAAAACATAAATACAAGTATATTCGGGGCGGGGCGGGTTTTTTGACCCGACCCTGACCCCGACCCCGACCCGGGTTTTGAAAACCTCCCCCATACCCGCCCCTAACCCTATTAAGCCCCCCCATACCCTACCTATTAGGGGCGGGACGGGACGGGGCGGGGCGGGGAACCCTGAAAACCCACCCCATTGCCATCCCTAATTGGAGCATGCCTAAACCTTATCAAAACGTCAAAACAGAGCACAGGAGAATTAACAAGAAGATTGAAACTAAAGCTAAGCCCAAAAGGTGAAATTATGCAGCACAAAAATAAAAGAGAGCATTTTTACTCATCTAAAAAAATGGTATATTAATGTTTATTTAAATATTTCATTGACTAATACAGTGGGACTCAGGATTAAACAACACTCATTGGCCAATGTAGTGGATCCCACTACATTAGCCAATAAAATATTTGAATGAACATTTGTATAATATTTTTTAGGTGAACAAAAGTATTTTTCAAAAACAGCCAATAAAAAATGAAACAGCAGTGTCCAAAAGACAAGAGACAAGCATAGACCAACAGTAGCACCATTCAATTGGAAGCCAACGCCTACACCTATAACAACTCAAGGTGGATGCACATAGGGGCAAGATGGTCAGTTGCTCCTCCTCAATTTTTTAAAATTATCATTTTACTCTATAAATTTTAAGTATTGTTTATTTTTGCCCCTTAATTGCTCTCCCCCTTGTCTTTTCAAAATTACTCTTTTATCTTATATATTTCATACATTAGTCATTTTTACCCCTTAATTGCCCCCAACTTTTCAAAATATTTTTTTTACCTAATATATTTCATACTTTATTTATTTTTTCCTCTTAATTGCCCCATCATCTTTTTAAAATAATTCTTTCACCTTACATATTTTATACTTTATTCATTTTTGTCTCTTAATTGCCCCTCAACTTTTCAAAAAAAAAATAAAATAACTTTTAAGCTAAAAAAAATTAGATCAGAAGCGCTGTTCTCGGGCCCTTGTATAAATTTCAGCGCCTGTGAAAAAAAATCCTCAGTCCGCACCGGCTCAGATAGTCCAATTCTGTTACTACTAGCTAGTACTATGTTAGTCATGGTCCCTACATATAATAGGGATCGAAGAAAGAAACGTGCGACCAAAGTGAAAAAAATTGACTTTCTGAAGAGGACATATTCTTATTCATGTAATTTACACATATTTATTTCATTTATTTGGAAAAATGAAAAATGATTTCGCTTTTATCAGAAAAAATAAAAATTTATCTAAGAATTATTTTCCAGTTAATATGTTATTTTATTAGTTAATATGTTCTTTTATTTTGTGATGCGACGGCATTAGAGATGGAAAAGATCAGAAAAGAAGATATCATGATTGTACTATTGAGTTCTGCAGATTTTTATAATACAATAGACGGTTTTGGTCTTAGATACGATTAAAATTGGGTATAATATTTTGTTACCTTAGGTAAAATATTTTGTTACTGAATAATTGACTACTATAGCTAGAAAAAATCGCTAGGGTTCAATGTCGTGTTATCGGGGTAGCTTGATCATTCAATATTGCCTTTCATGCCCTCAATCACCAGTCTGCAACCAAACAAACTTTCAACTCAATATCATTTCTAAACCAACTTTGGAAAGAGACAAGTGCATTATATCAAAATTGTCATCTTATTCGAAAATTTTCTAATGCACCATTTTGTGTGCATCGCACATTGGAGAGAGGGGAAGCATTCACTTACAAGCATGGACGGATCTACGTGGGCAGAATTTTTGAAACACTAGTATGATCTACACACACAAACATATACAGTGACTATTGCCCCCCTCAGTGACTTTTGCCCCTCTGCCCTAACCAAGTTTAATCAAGTTTTATATAGATAGTGTAGTAAAAAAATCTATTTATTTATATAGATAGTGTTGCGCCCGCCCCGAAGGTGGGGGGCGGTCCTCTCGTGGGTCGCGACCGTTTTAAAAGGAAATGAAATAAAATAGGGTAAAAGGCTCAAAGCAGCGAACCAAGGCGGGAAAAGAAATGTGTGAAAGTATGTACATGTGGGAGTAGGGCCAGTAAAAGTTTCAGAGTCGCCACCTAACGTTTATCGGGAGTTAGGATCCCTGCAAAGACAATTAGAGTAGTCATCTTTGACTTTTGATAAAATAGTTTGAGAAGAGTGGGGCCCTTTTAAAAGTGTGACTCTTGATAGTCATGCGAAACCAGAGTTCTCAAAGTGGGTTCGGGGACTCGATTATGTCGAGGGAAGGTATTAGGCACCCCCGAACATCCGTGACACACGGTTGCCGTTTTAGTGGTTTTCATAGTAACGGGGCATAAGTAAGGGGTAGTAGAATACATATATAAGAAATTAAAACGCGAGCATCCGTGACACGCGGTTGCCGATTTTCGTATCTCGACACGAGATAGTTTTGTAAGTACATATTAGTTTGAAAGTATGTATACGTATCTCGACTCAGTCGAGATAGTTTGAAAGTACGTACGTACGTATCTCGACATGAGATAGTTTGAAAGTATAGTTATGGCCGCACCCAAGTATGGGTTGCATACGTATCTCGACACGAGAATTAGGCCGTACGTAGTTCTGTGCTGTGTATGTGTGTAAATATTTTGGTCGATCTAGACCGTGAGTGTGTAAAATAGTGTTTTGAGTAAAGTCGGCGTAGCTAGGAACTTTAACCTGTACGGTGTAGTCCTAGACTTTATAACCTTGAGAAAGTAGTGAGTTTTGAGAAAGTGTTTTTGAGTTAAAGTCGGAGTAGATCAACCGTGCGATGAGTTTTTTTGTATTTTTTTGTTTTATGTGCCGGAAGTAAGGGTCGGTGCCCATTAAGGGTGTGAAGACTTACCTGTGCTGTTTGCAGATTCCAAGCAAAGTACCGGAAGTACGGGTCGGTGCCCAGTAGTTTTGAAAAAGATTTTACCAAAAGTATGGGTCGGTGCCCAGTAGTTTTTGAAAAAAGGTTTTACCGGAAGTATGGGTCGGTGCCCAAGTAATGAAAAAAGTACCGGAAGTACGGGTCGGTGCCCGGTGATTTGAAAAGGTGCCGGAAGTATGGGTCGGTGCCCAAGTAATGAAAAGAAGTATCATTTTTTGTGTTTCCTGATTTTATCAATGAAGATCTGTAACAAGAGATAAAGTGCAGCCGGGTGGGTCATAAGATCTCCTTCCGGCTGACGCAGGGTATAAAGTCCAAATCGGGTGGAGTTCGAAGCCTCCTTCCGACTGGCGCGAGATATAACAGTTTGATAAAGTTCAGCCAGGTGGGTCATAAGATCTCCTTCTGGCTGACGCAGGATATAAAGTCCAAATCGGGTGGAGTTCGATGCCTCCTTCCGACTGGCGCAAGATATAACAGTTTGATAAAGTTCAGCCAGGTGGGTCATAAGATCTCCTTCTGGCTGACGCAGGATATAAAGTCCAGATCGGGTGGAGTTCGATGCCTCCTTCCGACTGGCGCAAGATATAACAGTTTGATAAAGTTCAGCCAGGTGGGTCATAAGATCTCCTTCTGGCTGACGCAGGATATAAAGTCCAAATCGGGTGGAGTTCGATGCCTCCTTCCGACTGGCGCAAGATATAACAGTTTGATAAAGTTCAGCCAGGTGGGTCATAAGATCTCCTTCTGGCTGACGCAGGATATAAAGTCCAAATCGGGTGGAGTTCGAGGCCTCCTTCCGACTGGCGCAAGAAAAGGCGGAATATCCGACCAGTGGATTTATAGGGAGTCCACACCACTAAAGCATATAAGTAAATAAAAGAAAAGAAAAAGGCGGAATATCCGGCCATGTGGATTTATAGGGAGCCCCAGACCACTAAGTGTATAAGTAAATAAAAGAAAAGAAAAAGGCGGAATATCCGGCCATGTGGATTTATAGGGAGCCCCAGACCACTAAGTGTAAGAGTTTGAGGGAGTTACCTGTGAAGAAGGGGGGGGGGGGGGGCAATTTGAGGCCCAGTCGGTGTTTTGTTGAGAAAGAATGAAACAAAACCGAGAAAACGTATCAGAAATAACCCAATAAGGCCAAAGTCGTACTTCGATGCGAAATCGACTTGAATGGACGTCATAGTTGGGTCCGGAAGGGCCGGAAGAGCCAGAATAGCCATAAGGCGGGCCGGAATGGGTCCGGGCTGAGTTGAGCGGGACCCGCGGGGTCAGAACTGGCCGATATAGCTTGAAATAGACATATAAAATGTCAAACAGTCCTTTAGAGTTGGATTTGACCAATTCTGAGGTCACCGGTGCGTCCGGAACGGTCAAATTAGCTAGGAACAAGTGTCCGTTCGTTGAAATCTGGACCCGGAGTAGAGAAAATTGGGAAAAACCAAAAGTGGGGCCCCCAAAATGCCACGTCAGCAAGCCACGTGTCAGTCAAGGACGCGTGGCGTCTTCTGAGTGGTTGGTCAAAGCTGACGAGGCGCTGGTGTGGCAGGTGACGTGGCAGACACGTGACAGTGACACGTGGCAGGTGGTGCCACGTGGCAAGCGATGATTAGCCCATCGATGCTGACGTGGCGATGACACGTGGCAGGTGATGCCACGTGTCAGGCTGTGATTGGTTGGTCAAAGCTGACGTGTCTGACACGTGGCATGCTGACTGGACTGCTGACTCAACCGTTGTTGACACGTGGCAGCTTCTGATTGGTGGGTCAACGATGAGTCAGCGCTGACTCAGCGCTGACTGTTTGGCTGCGCGTGTGAAGGCGATACGGAGGGGTGGTGGCGCGTGCGGCGTTTCCGTTGGGATTAGGAGGCTGGTCTTCTGGAGACGGCGTCGTCTGGGCCAGACGATGAGGTTAGTCGTGGTGTTTTCCGGTGGTGGTGGCCGGAAAGTCTGCCGGAGCAGGTTCGGTGCAGCGGCGGCGCGTGGTAAGTTTGGACGGCGCGTGGGGCGTCTTTAGAGATGATTTGATGACGGGACCAGCGGCGGTGGCTTCGTCTTGGCCTGACGGACCCTCTGGATGGGGAGGTTAGATTCAGAGAGTCCGTTTAGGCTCTGTTTGGTTGAGTTTTCAGAAACTGGGCAGAACTTAAGGCTTTGTTTGGTTTAGACTTGATTCTGGGAGTTTCTGGGTGTTTTTAAAGGCTGTGGTTAGGTAGGGAGTTGGGTAATGGACTGAGGTTTATGGGTTTGAAGTGGTGGAGGCCATGGTGGTGTAGTGGTGGTGATATGGTGATGTTTGGTTAATGACCAAACATAGCCTATAGTTTTGGGAGGTTTTTCTCAAAAACCAAACAAGGCCTCCATGGAGGCTGTCCATTTTTTTTGTGGGAGAGCTTTCTATTTATAGAAATTTTCTCAAAACCCTACATGGGTTTTATTCCCATGTAGGCGGAACGCGAGACTGTAGGTACAACCTTCGATCGGGGCCGCCGATCGTTCCGGACTTCGATCCTTGATATTTTTCAATCCGTACGTCCGATTCGGATGATTCGAAAAGATCTGGGCTTGGTTTAACGTCCTCTTCAAATTCGTATGGTTGGATCGGAATTCGTTTGAAACCCGGAAACGACTCCGTTTTCTTTAGACCGTCGATGTTTGATCCGTACCGTTTAAACTTCGGCTGTGAAAATCTTTCGATCCGACCGTCCGATCTTCCTGATTCAAGATGATTTGAAATCGTATTGATGTTCTCTTTGAATCGGTACGGTTCAATTGAGAATCTCTGATTTAGAAATGACCGTTTTGCCCTTGTCTTTTCCAATTGAGTCTTGAAACTTTGGTTTGGACGTCGTTTCTTTTCTGATTGTCTGATTGGATTGATTCAAGTCGTTGAACCTCTGTTTTTCTCCGTATTTCCATCCAGGTATGCCCAGTCGGACTTTCGATGTTTCTGGATTGACAATCGTATCCCTTTTCCTTGAGTTTGGGGCGTCGAAACTCAAATCGGAGCCCGATTCTCTGTCGGTTATCAAAATTTGATGATTTGAAGTCCTAAAGGCTGGAATTGATTCCTGCTTTGCCTTGATGTAATCAAATTCAACCTTCGGTTGTCCCGGACTTGATTCCAGTCTTGAATTTTGTGTTGAACTTCGATTCCGGTTGAAAATGTCGTCGATTATCGTAATCAGATGATCCCGAATTCTGGAACTCCGGTGGATGAGCTGTCATCTTTGTATTGACTTTGATTTGATCTCTGGAGTCCCTTTTTGGATTCTGGAGCTCTTTCCTCGATTAGAGTGCCTGGTGGGCCCTCCTGCGACAGTTATTTCTGTTTTTGGCAGGTCAAAATGGGGTGTCTACAGATAGTAGTCTACAAGTTTTTTTTTTTAATATTAAAGTTTTAAAGAGTACTTTTTTGACCGAAAAATGTCTATACTTTTAGTCTCTCTCTCTTTTTTTTTTTTTATTATTTATTATTATTTTTTTTTTATTTTATAGATGGCTTACAGTCTTTTTTTTTTTAGAGATACAATTTTAGTGGGAATTTTAAATAAATAACTAAATAACTATAAAATTTTAGTGGCTTATGTACTTTGAAAGTGGTAATTATAAATAACTAAATAAACATATAACACAAATTTTTTCGTGAAAGATTTGTGGGAGAGATTAGTTTGTCTTTGAATAACTATGTTTTACCTTCTGACCCACTATATCTAAAGCCCACGAAAAAAAAATTGCATAAAATTATGCTATTTCTACTAAAAAAATTTGGGCCGGAGGAACCCCGGTATAAGTGTCTGCACCCCCCCCCCCCCCCCCCCCCCCCCCTGGAGTTAAGATCCTGGATCCGCCCATGCTTACAAGTCACCACATTAACAGTCCGTTTGGTATGCCACAAACTAGAAAAGAATTGATTTGCAATTCTTGTTTGTGGCAATTCTTGTGTTTGGTTTGACAAAAGAATTGATTTTCAATTCTAGCCAATTCTCACCAATTCTTGTTTTAGCCCAAAAACAAATCCTATCACTTTTGGTAGGATTTGGTGAGAAATGATTTCACTTTAAGTGAAACAATGTGATATACTAAACTTACCACTATATATTTCACACCTCCTCTCTTTATATGGGCAATGTAGTAAATGACCGTGATTCATTTCATTTCATTTCTCTTTCAAACCAAATATGAGAATTAGAATTACAAATCAATTCTATTCATTTCTTTTCTTTTCTTTTCTCTCCAATTGATCAATTCTATTCTATTTTAAAATCATACCAAACAGAGTGTAAAAAGAAATATTAGTAAAGGCTATTCGGTTTATGACAAAAAGTTATATATAACTTTGAAACAGAAAAGTTGTAAAAAAAATATATATATAATCACGTGACAAAAAATTGTATCGAATGAAAAAAAGCTAGAACTACTAGGACAAAAAATTGTAATCTATCAGAAATATAGTCTTCATGACAAAAGATTGTACCCACGGACAATACCACTCCAGTTTTGATCCAAGATCTAAGATTTTTTTGCTCTGAAAAGTGTTTTATCCAACGTCCAAAACTTCGATCAACCTCTCCCGCGCGTATACCACCGCCCGCACATACGAGAAATTTCCAGTGTTATTGGAAAAAAAAAAAAAGGAATCAGAATGGTCCCTATACCGGTCCAGGGATAGTGAAATTAAGGACCTCATTATCGTGTGTCAACTATGTTAGTAGTGGTCCCAACACGACAAAAAAAAAAGGGAAAAAAAAGAAAAAACGTGTAACTAATCAAAAATTATTTCGCCCAACACAAAAGGTTGTACATGCTGTTTATCTTTGGTTGCTTAGTTTAGCAAAATCATAATTATATTAACTTGGGACAGTTAGTGGGAATGACTAATGCATAAGATTTTTTAATAGTAAGGATAACTTAAATCTATCATTAAGGATAAGTCCTCCCCCTATTTCTTAGACTGAAAAGTCCTCATCTTCATTATCTAACTCTAACCACCATTATCACTACCCCTACCACCTCCGACCATCAACCCCACCATCTCCAGCGACCACCCCACCACCTTCGGTGACTAAAAAAAAACAAATGAAATTTTACTTATTATAGCCAAAGTTAAGTGAAATGTCACTTATCTGTATTAACTGAAGTTTCACTTAACTTTTCCTATAACAAGTGAAATTTCACTAAACATTTCCTATAAGTGAAATTTCACTTAATATTTGTAAAATCTGTAACTAGCGTGGAGATGGTCGGATCTAGTTCGAGCTTGTTGGAGATAACCGGATCTGGTTCGAATTTGTCGGATATTGCTGGATCTAGTTCGAGCTCATCGAAGATGGCCGGATGTGGTGCCTGCAACAATGGCGATAGTGGCGGTGGCAGCTGGGGATAATGGTGGTGGTTGGTAATGGTTCGCGCTCGTGGTGGTGGTAGAAGGCTGTGGCTCTGTGGTGGTGGCGGTAGATCGATCGTAGTGGAGGGAAACCCAGATCAGAGAGAGAGAGAGAGAGAGAGAGAGAGAGAGAGAGAGAGAGAGAGAGAATATTTAGTCCACGGATGTTTACCAAATATAAGTTTCAACTAGAGAGATTTTTTTAACAAAATTAAGAAATCTTTTGGACTCTAAACTCTTAAGAGTCACTTTGAGGGATTTTCCACTAATTTTCCCGATTAAGTTTCTCTTTATTTGTTTGTCTATTTTTTATTTTTGTTTATTTTTTTTAAAGTATTTTTATCAAGATCTATGCATTGAATTTACCAAAGTTGCAGAAACAGATAATTTTAAGCCCCAAATAGATATTAATTTATATGTTTCATCAAATAATTTTGTGCCCTGGCCTCAAACAATGAAACATAGATGATCTAATTATCTGTTTGAAAATTGTCAACTTTAAATGGCCATAACTTATCATTTTTTTTGAACTTTTGGTGAATTAATTTTTCTTTGCTTTGTTTTAATTTTTTTTTCCTCAAAACCCATCCATTGGGCTTGCCAATTTAACAAAAAAATAGATAATTTTGAGCCTCAATCCACGAAAACAGTAAATCAGATCCAAACAAATAATTTTATCGATCTGTTGAATAATGTCAATTTTAAATAGATCGACATAACTTTCTCATTTTTTTTTTGACCTTTTTGTATGATTTTTTTTTTATTTTATGTAATTGTTTCAAGATATACGCAATATTGGTCTAATCGTATTTGCAAAAATGGATGATTTTGAGCCTTAAACAGTGACAATATATATATATATATACATTGTGATCCAAATATATAATATTACTTGTTTGAATTAAACGCGCACACACACATATATATATATATATACTGTGATCCAAAAATAAATTTTCTAATACATGTGGTAATGAGATCACTTTCAATAATAGTGGGACCACTTCAATATTTTTCAATAAAAATCTACTTACCCCAGAACCACATTTTGGATACAAATTAATTTGAGATCGAAGCATATCATTAATTATTGCATTTTTTTTTCCTTTGGACAGTCACAAAGACAGCCTAGCTCTCTTTCCCTGTTTTTCTATCGGGTAATACTTGGGGCACAACCAAAGCCACAACTTTTTGTTCACAACCTTCATTTTGTGTCTATCTCTCTCTTGATGGGTCCCACAGTGCCAGTGACCCCACAGTGCCCACTAGGAGAGAGATAGAGACAAAATGGAGGTTATGAGCAAAAGGTTGTGGCTTTGGTTGTGCCCCAAGTATTACTCTTTTCTATATATGTACAACCATCTACTTCCATAATCCATATGAAGAGATGTGTATAGCTTGCTGCTAAGCTTTATCTCTACTACAATACAAAGCCAACCAACCAAAACCGAGAAAAAAAAAAAATGTTGAAGACACCACATCAGCAGTACTCAAACTCAAAGTGTGCACAAATCCTAATTCCATCATGGCATAGACCGTTTCAGTCCGGCCATGCGACCCTATCTCTACCCATCGTGTGGAAGCCTAAGTTACACAAAAAACACAACAACGTTGGTGTTCGCTGTGTTCAAAGCAACAACAAAGCAAAAGCAATAGAAACGGCACTCATAACCACAACCACCGAACAGCCAATTAGCGTTAAAGCCATTGTGACAGTGAAGCTGACCGTTGGTGGGTTCTTATCCAACCTTGGGTTGACCCATGGGCTAGATGATATTTCTGATTTACTTGGCAAATCAATCCTGTTGGAGCTTGTTAGTTCAGACCTTGATCCCAGTAAGTGCTGAATTTTAAGGTACCCGAATTCCTATTATTGAAAATATGGTAAGTCTATACTCTATAGTGAGCAACTTCTCATATGATAAAGCGGATTTTAATCGTTGGATACAAATTTAGCAATAAATGCATCTTCAGATTCTTGGAAATCTTATGGCTAGATTCTCATCCAACGGTTAAAACATGCTTCACAATAGACTTACCCTTGAAAATAATATTTCGATTAATTACTGAAAAAGACTCTAGAATTTTTTCACTTAAAATTTTCTATAAGTTTTAAGCTAATTTTAGTGTTTTTTTGTTTTTTTTTTTGTTTTGTTGTTTTTTTTTTTGGTAACCGTGGGTGTCCGGGCACTCTTGCGCGCACCTCGACTAATCCCACGAGGCCAGGGAGTTCGGGTGAATCACCTGTGGCCACCCCCTTGAGATTCGAACTTCAGACCTCTAGGTATAACACCCAGAGGCCTTGCCATCCGGTCACAAAAGGAAGTGGTTTGTTGTTGTTGCTGCTGCTAAAGCTGCAAATTTTTATTAAGAGGGACAAAATCCAAAATCCAAACATCAAAAGCCAAGCCAGGCAAACACTTGCCAAAAACCACACAGGCCCCTAACCAAACAAGGCATCCAAGCAAATCCCCAAGGGTACACTAAAAAATAACCCCCAGAACCCAAAATCCAAACAAAATTATGCTGAAGCAACAAGTAAACAAAGCCACAGAAACAGAAACAGGCCAAGAGAACAAAACAACCCAAAACTACATCAAGAACAAAGGCCCCAAAAAAAAAAAAAAAAAAAACAGCATAGTCTTCAGAGAAGAAGCCAAGCATATAGCCACTCAAATGCACTGAAGAAAAGAAAAAAAAGAATTTTTCGTTTTAGCACTTACTTGGCTTATCAAACACACCCCAACTAGGTGTTGAAAATGAAAAGTTTATATATAAATATATATATATATATATATTAGTGCGTTGTATATATAATATACCACTTCACTAAAAAAATAGACAAAAAAATATACTAAAAACTTGAAGTAAGAAAGTTTTACTAAAAAAAAACTACTAAATACAGTCTATTTCAATACTTGAAACATAATTTTCATAATTTTAAAGTCAATTATTTAAAATTTTTCAGTGTTTGATTTTTTGAAGTTAGACAATAAAAAGACGTGTGAGGAATTTTTGGGATGGTGAGTTATTTAGGTACGTGCACTTTGTTAAACCTAATCTTCAAAACTATACATTGTCTGAAACAACTTATTGTATGACTACTTGGTGAAGACTTTATATTGGACTTCCATTATCATCTTATTTTGTTGTTTCCAAAACTTATTTACATTTCCTATATTTAAAAAAAAAAAAAAAAAACCTTTTTAGTTTTTAAATTGAATGGGAATATGTTGTATGCATGTGTTATGTTGTATGCATGGGTGGGGGTTGGGTGAAGTTATACTTCTTGTTTGTTTAAAGGATAAATTATTGTATGGTCTTGGATGAACATAGACCATGTAGTTGTCCGATCACATGACAATCTCCTACTGGTTGAGACCATTATGTAGCAATGGTCCAAGATCCTACTGGGGGTGGTTTTTTTTTTTTTTTTTTTCATTTGGTGTATTTTTTTGGGATGTTTTGTTTCAAGGAATTGGTTTTAGGGGGCTTGTTTAACGACCTTTTTGGGTGTTTTGGATGTTGTATCATCTTTGGCCTCTTGGCTATTCAATAAAAATTTGCTGTTCAAAAAAAAAAAAAAAATGTATTTTGTACCTTCAAATTATACAATGCTTGATACTTTGGTACCTAAATAATATATATATATATATATTTTCGCATTTTGATCTCTCAACTAACATTTTGTAGCAGTTTGCCCCCTCCATCACTTTTAGCACTACTTTTAGTGTTACTAAACGTGGCTTTTTTTTTTCGTCACTAAAAGTAACGGAAGGGGCAAATTGCCATAAAATGTTAATTGAGAAACTAAAATGCGTGTTTAGTAGGGCTGTACTCGAGCCGAGCTTTTCGAATTCGAGCCGAGCTCGAGCCGATCTTTAAGAGTTGGCATCCTGCTCAAGCTTGAGCTTGGCTTGTTTATTATCGAGCCGAGCCGAGCCGAGCTATTATCGAGCCGAGAGAGCCCTTGTTGAGCGGCTCAACTAGTGTACACCCCTACTAGCAAGTTTAAGTTGTCAATCAAAATCCACGGACCAAGCTCAATGCTTGACAGTTGACACATATATATATGTATATATATATATATATATTTTACTTAAAACAATTGCTTGACACGTGAATTTAGGACTATGCATGTCAATTTTAAATACTTCATATTATAAATATATTATGTTTTTATAATTATCATATATATATATAATATTCTTTCAATTTCAAATACTTTACATTATACATATATCATATTTTTATAATTATCATATATATATATATATATATATACATATATTTAAACAAGTCCTTATCAAACCTATTAAAGAGATTTTTCACGAGCCTGCTATACGAGCCTTATCGAGCCGAGCATCGTTTATTAAACTATTGTATTCAAACTCGAGCTTGGCTCGTTTGTTATACGAGCCGAGCTATTATCGAGCCGAGCCGCGAACCCTTTTTGAATGGCTCAGTTCGTGTACACCCCTAGTCAAGATATATATTATTAATATATAAGAGCCTCTTAACGAACACTTAAACGAGCCTCTTAACGACCTTTTCACGAGCCTACTAAACAAGCCTTAACCGAGCTGTTCATGAGCCTTATCGAGCCGAGCCCAATTGTACTCGAGATTTGCTCGTTTATTAAATGAGCCTGCTATTCAAGCTCGAGCTTGGCTCATTTATTTTATAAGTCGAGCCGAGCTGAGCTTTGGGCGAGCCGAGCCACGAGCCCTTGTTGAGCTACTTGGCTCGTGTCTACCCCTAGTGTTTAGAGACCAAAATGCCAAACAAATATAATTTAAAGGTACAAAAATGCACAGTATTTTGCTCCAATAATTACTTGTCTTTAAAGTCATGCGTCAGTACTAACATGATAACATCCTAGTAAAGTCCTTTTCAACGTGCATCAGCACTAACCTGCTAGTCTTTAAAGTCATTTTCTACGTGGCCCCATCTAAAATTTGGACTAATGTACACCAATTAAAAATCTGTTAAATTTTACGTGGGCCATATTCCTGCAATCTTTAATCAATAATTGCTAGTCTTTAAAGTCATTTTCAACAAATATTTTCAACATATATAAGGGATTTATCTGATAAACGATCTAACTATACGGGCATAACGTAATTAGATCAAGGTTAAAACAAGTAATACAAGAGAACGCAGTGAAAATGGCCTAAAATTAGGGGTGACAATCATGTCGTGTTGGGTTATAATTGTGTCGTGTTATAATCGTGTCGTGTTAATAATCGTGTCATTTCTAAACGTGTCAAAACCTAAACCCGTACCCGTTTAATGCAATTCACGTGTCACCCATTTAACCCACCAACCCGCGTAATGAACAAGCCGTTTTCTCGTAACTTTTTTTTTTTTTTTTTCCTTATATAACATGACATATTTAATGAATTGACTTTATGTAATAAAAAACTAAACATAGAGGGAAAAAAATGAAGAGGCACGATTCTAAGAACACAAGTCTTCCCACCTAATGTAACAACTACCAACAAGTCAACGACAGTAAATGATCAATTGTTCCAAATTTAAACTAATTAAGTACCATATAACAATATCTAACTATTATAAAGATAGGACTGTAATACTCTTAACTCCACTTTTCCCTCCAAAAAAATAAAAATAAATAAATAAATAAATATTACTTGTTTTTAAAAAAAAAAGTATTTCAAAAAAATGTATATTTTTAAAAATACCCTCTATAATCGTGTTAAACGGGTTGACCCAATTAAAACATGACCCAACCCATTTATTAATCGTATTAAACGGGTCAACCCATTTATAACCCATACCCGTATAAACTAAACCCAAACCCGTTTAATTCGTGTCGTTTACCCCTACCTAAAATATATGGAATGTGGTGTGTAGTTTCTTCCACAAACAAAAGAAAAATTATCAATATATATATATATATATAAATATAAAATTGGGTCTTTATTCTGAAGCACTTTGTGCGGCACAAATAGCCATATACCTATTTCTGCTGCAATGTTACTCGCCACTGATAACCATAAAAATATGTGCAACGCATACATGTGCCATAAATAACCATATACCTATTTCCGGCGCACTTTTGCGCGCTATTGATAAACATACAAATATTTCCGACATGTATATGTGCCACAAATAATGTACTTTTGACTATCTTGGGTGTTTTATTGCTGACGTTGAGATTTGCATTGCAAAACCAATTGTGCGTCGCAAATAATGGCTTTTTGTGGTGCATTAGCGCCACAAAAAATCATGTTTGTTGTAGTGTGGGGTCAATCAATAACTTACTTCCATTTGATAAAATAGAAAATAGAAAAAATTGGTGAAAAGGTCATTAAAAAGTGCTTTATTGAAATTAAAGACCATTTAAAATGCACATTGAAATAAAGTCCTACCAATGATAAAAAGACGAAAAAATACACATTGAAACAGACGCGCCACATGCGATTGACCGGTTGACCCACGCCTGCCCAAGCTTGCACGCGCCTCACACGCATGCTTCCCTTCCCAGACAGCTGTACCATGTGAGTATTGTACCATATAGTTTTCAATTTTAAAAAAATGTTTTTAAACTTTAAACCTCCATAACTTTTGATCTACAATTCCATTTTTTGTAAATTTTATACCGTTGGAATCATGTCAACGAGAGCTACAAAACTAGTACCATTGTTAATATGTTTTGAACAAAAAAATAATTCAAATTTTTACATACATCAATAATAAGTGAAATTTCACTTAATGTTAAATTTCACTGAATATACAAAATGTTAAGTAAAATTTCACTTGACTGCATATTTAGTGAAATTTCACTTAATATTTTATGTACTCAGTAAATTTTTATATAATATTCACGCATACCAAGTGAAATTTCACTTATTATTTATATATGTAAAAATTTGATTTTTTTTTTGCTCAAAACATATCAACAATGGTCCTAGTTTTGTAGATCTCGTCGACACGATTCCATCGGTATAAAATTTGCGAAAAATGGAGTTATAAATCAAAAGTTATGGAGGTTTAAAGTTTAAAAATATTTTTCGAAATTATAAATTATACGGTATAATACTCACACCATGTGAGTGGCGTGGGAAACAATTTGCGCTTGTTGGCGCAGTGGGGAGAAATTTGAGCGCGTGGGCGGGCTTAGGGGATGTTTGGCGCAGTGGGGAGAAAATTTGAGCGCGTGGGCAGACTTAGGGGACTTTTGACTTTGTTATTTTATAATTCCTTTAAGGGTAGTTTGATCAGATGAAAAGAGTAAAATGGACTTGAAAAGTGATGTTTTAATATTGTGGATATAGGTTAAAAATGGGCCTGGACTTTTGTCCTTAGTGAGTTTGTTGTTAATGGGCTGTCTTTTAATCTAATTATGCCCAACTTTAAGGACCTTAAACCAAGCCTCCCTAGAAAATAAGTTACCAGAAATTAAATACTGAATTATTAGTGCTAAAAATTTTAAGCTATTGAATTTGTAGTACTATAAACAATGTTTTAAGAACCGAAATAGACTACATTTAGTGATTTATTTTAATAAATTAAATTCTTGTACTCAAAGTTTTTAGTGGATTAACCATCTCACTTAGATGAGATGGCCAGGACCCCTACCCCCAAGTGGGTGGTTGTGGGTTCGAATCCTTGGGGCCGCATTAGGGAGTATTTCTTTTATGAGGGCTTTGGCTCCCCATGTGCTTTCGCGCCCTGTTTGTGTGTGTGTTACTAACTTCTAACCCTACTAACCCCCGGCCACAGGGGCCCTGTGGCACCAATCAAAAAAAAAAAAAAAAAGTTTTTAGTGGATTTTTAGCTTCTTTTTTTAGTGCAACGATACATTATTAAACGCATTGAAAAAAAAAAAACAAAGTACTAAAACATTTCATTTTTAGCACTTAATTGAGTCATCAAACACACGCTAATTAGTATTGTAACAAAAGATATTTTTGTGAAGAATGTGTTTAAATTTAACTTTTTACCAAGTCAAATGACAAATTGACACCCTGACTATTTGGCTTTTATTCTAGTGGTGTCATTACAAGAAAACAAGGGTCGATACAAATCAAAATTACATCTAAACTTTCCCCCTTCAAAATTTTAGTGGGTTAAATTGAATCCACACCTCAATCCACTGCTACTGTGTAATATGTATTGTGCTAAAACCTTATGGTACTAATAGTCCCTACACTGACATTATGGTGGTAAATTACTGAGGGTTTTCTTCTTATCTATCACTATTTGTCACTGCATATTTCTTTTTACTTTTTTTTTTTTTTTTAGGGAAAAACATTTTTAAGAAATGTTTTCAAATTACTGTAATAAATTTCTTTTAATTTTTTTTGTTTTGTTTTTTTGTTTTTTTTTTGGTGTGTGTGTGGTGTGAAGAGACGGGGTTAGAAAAGGAAATGATAAAGAAGTATGCGCATCGGACGAAGCGAAATGAAGATGAGGTAACATATGAGTGTGATATCGAAGTACCAGCAGATTATGGGGAAGTAGGTGCAGTGCTTGTTGAAAATGAACACCACAAGGAAATGTATCTGAGAAACATAGTCCTTGATGGCTTCCTTAATGGCCCTGTCAACCTCAACTGTAATTCATGGCTTCATTCCAAGTTTGATAATTCCGAGAAGAGAGTTTTCTTCACGAACAAGGTTTATCTACTTATCCACTATCACATATATACCTCACTTTTCATGTCATACACACACAAATCACACACACACACTTTACATGCGCATATGTGTAGGTTACTACGTATATATTAATGACTGCCTATTTTCATACACATGCCTCCTTCTCACAGGGATCATGACCGCCAACCACTTGTCATGATCACTAAAAAAATATGAGATGATATGCTCAGAATTATCCAGCATGGGCCCAACGACCACGTCAGCATCAAAGACCAAGCAGAACCCTGGGGTCCACACCCAGGGCTTGCCAGCGTAACCGCTCGGGGTGCCAGCACAGCCCGGGCGTGACCTTCGGCGGCTCTCCCGGACGCACGGCTCAACTCCAGCAGTTTCCTTGTGCGGCCAGAGTCCTATTAGGAATAAAACTCGATAGATTCCTAATCTGATAAGGATCTTCCCTTAACTTATGCACATCGAATTGTGATTGATATAGGCTTCCTAATGTATCTAAGTTTCCATGTAGAGGTGGACTCTTGCATCTATAAAAGAGCCCACCCATACCCTTCTAAGGGAGAGGGATCTGGAGAAACCTAATAACTAGAGCATACACTGAAACGCATATACCCGAACGGTATTACTGGTAGTGCCGCCCACCATTGTTGGCTCACCAGGCCGCCGGTGATCTGCTAGGATAACGCCTAGATACACACGTGGACGTAGGTCACCTCATTAACGGGGCCGAACCACTTACAACTCCTTGGTGTCTCTCTGTCTCTCTCTGAATCCTCTCTTACCAATTCTCGGCATCATCAGTTTGGCGCCGTCTGTGGGAAGCGTCAGTTTCCTCATCGAAAAAAAATCTTTGACTGATCAACATGCCGAAGAAGAAGGGCAAGAAGACCGCTGACTCGACCGGTCAGGCGGATCAATCAGGTCAGGCGGACCAGTCAGGCCAGGAGGGTCTACAGGTCGAGACACGGGCTGCCTCCATGTCCACCGAGCAAGTCACGGCGGCACTGGAGCAACTCTTGGAGAGTCAGATCCGGACGCAACGGCAAATAGAGACGCTCATGGCCCAGCATGGAAAGGTGGTCAAGGACCACGAGAAAAACCCTTCGTCGGGAAAGCGGCCCGAAAAGAGCGTTCCTAGCCAAAGGCCCGCTCGGACCCGCGGAAAAGCCCGATCTGCACCAGTGTCCCCACCAGATCGAGAACACCATGGAGAGGGAGAACGTAGCCAGCCTACAAGGCGTCCAAAGGAAGGGCCTCGGTATGTTCCTCGCCGAGCACGCCGAGTGGAGGACGCCCGGTTACTCATCGAACGACGCCGAGCCGCAAGGGGAGAAGCGTCCGGACGAAAGGTGAGGGAGCCGGTCGACGATCCGCCCACCCTGAGCCGGGAGGATCTTAGGCACAGGCTATCCCGGACCCGTAGCCGAGTGCTAT
Source organism: Hydrangea macrophylla (assembly GCA_033977485.1). NCBI lineage: Eukaryota > Viridiplantae > Streptophyta > Magnoliopsida > Cornales > Hydrangeaceae > Hydrangea > Hydrangea macrophylla. Next base: position 111,056,529 of record CM066997.1, on the reverse strand, counting down.
CCCCAAGATCGACACGCCTCGAGGATGAGGACGAGGCATCATCATCCGACCCCACTTATTATTCAGATGCAGATAGGAGGACCGGGCACACTGACGTTAAAGCCCAGGTCGAAGAGTTGCAGCAGCAAATTGAGAGGCTGAACCGTAAGTCCGGTCACGACCTCACAAACACGGAAACGGAGTCGCCCTACACCTCCCGGGTGACACAGTTCCCCATTCCGCGGAAATTCAAGCCCCCGCACCTTAGCTCTTACGATGGCAAGGGGAGTCCGGTAGACCACATCCGCACCTATAAGGCGCAGATGGCACTGGTCACTACAACCGACGAACTGCTGTGCCTGGCCTTCCCCAGCACCTTAAAGGGATCGGCCGCGCAATGGTTCCATTCGCTGAGGCCCCGAACGGTTGACGACTTCAAATCTCTGAGCAAACTCTTCGTCAGCCAGTTCGTGGGAATGCTTGACCGATCACAGCCGGACACCCAGCTGCTCACTGTGAAGCAGCGCAAAGGAGAGTCTCTGAGAGAATACGTGGACCGCTTCAATCAGCAGAGGCTCCAGATCCGTAATCTCAATGAGACAGCAGCAATCATGGCCTTTTGTTCAGGGGTCCAACACACCAAGGTTGCCACGTCGTTCCATCGTGACCGACCGACAACCCTGGTGGAACTCTCGGACAGGGTCGGCAAGCACATTGATACCGAGGAATTCCTAAGGGCAAAGCGCTCCGGAACCGGGGAAGATGAGTCTCCGAGGTCCAAGCGCAAGCACGAAGGGCCGGACAAAGGCTTGGGCAAGAAGCCCATACAGGATCAGCAGCGAGGCGGCCGGGACCAGCAGCGGGGTGGCCGGGATCAGCCCCAAGCCACCTTCACGCCACTCTCCCGACCTATCCAGGAAGTAATGGCCGCTGCCGAGGCTCGGAGGCTACTCCCGCAGCCAGCAAAGCTTAGGGCACCCCCCGGCAAAAGAAACCGGGACAAATTCTGCCGTTTTCACAGGGACCATGGCCACGACACGGACGACTGCTTTAAGTTGAAGATAGCCATAGAGAAGCTGATTGAGCAGGGGCACCTAGCCGAGTTTGTCACAACAGACAGGCAACCCCGACAAGGTAACCGAACTCCGGATCAGCCTCCTCCTCTCGGCCAGATCAATGTGATTTCCGGCGGCACCTCGGGCGGAGGGGATTCGCAGACGGCAAGGAAGAGGCATGCTCGGGCATCCCGGGCGGATGTCTGGCACGTCCGATCCACCGACTCCCCGCCGTCCGACGTGTTGACCTTTTCTTCCGACGATGTGCAGGATCTCCACTGCCCCCACGATGACCCGCTGGTAGTAACGCTCTCCATCGCCAATTATGTGGTCAAGAGGGTACTAGTGGATACGGGCAGTTCATCGGACATTATGTTCATCTCAGCGTTCGAGCAGCTAGGGATATCCCGGGATCGATTACGACCGGTGACGACCCCACTGGTAGGCTTCAATGGGTCCAGCACATTGCCGCTCGGCACCATCGACCTTCCAGTCCTCATGGGAACTTACCCTCAGCAAGCCTCTGTGCTGGCGAACTTTGTTATCGTGGAAACACCATCCGCCTACAATGCCATCCTCGGTAGGCCAACCCTCAACAAAGCCAAGGCGGTCGTCTCGACGTACAGTCTGACAGTTAAGTTCCCGACCCCCCAGGGGCCCGGGAGCCTACGCGGAGATCAGATGACCGCACGGAGTTGTTACGTCAGCTCCCTGCGAAAGGGCGCCGTCACGGAATCCTTCAGCGTCCAGGAGATGGATCCGAGGGACCCAAGCGACAAAGTCGGCCCGGTAGAGGAGTTGGAAAGAGTGGTCCTGGACCCTCAACTCCCAGACCGGACTGTCAGCGTCGGTACCCTCCTCGAGCCTAGCCTCCGGGAAAGACTCATCCAGTTCCTGCGCCAAAGCCAGGACGTCTTCGCGTGGTGCCACGAAGACATGCCCGGGATTGATTCACGGGTTATGTCTCACCGCCTCAATGTCAACCCGGACTCTCGGCCGGTGAAGCAGAAAAGACGAGGCATGGCCCCCGAAAGGCAAATTGCGGTCTCTGAGGAAGTAGAGAAGCTCCTCAAGGCGGGCTCAATCCGAGAAGTCCTCTATCCCGACTGGTTGGCCAACGTCGTGTTGGTCAAAAAGAGTAACGGAAAATGGAGGATGTGCGTGGACTTTACGGACTTGAACAAAGCTTGTCCCAAGGACTGCTATCCACTGCCTAGGATAGACCTCCTTGTGGACTCCACCGCCGGCCATTCGCTCCTCTCCTTCATGGACGCCTACTCCGGGTACAACCAGATAAGCATGCACCCCGGAGACGAAGAAAAAACTGCCTTCATCACAGATCAAGGCACGTACTGTTACAAGGTGATGCCCTTCGGCCTCAAGAACGCCGGGGCAACCTACCAGCGGTTAGTCAACCACATGTTCAAAGATCTAATTGGTAAAACTATGGAAGTATACGTTGACGATCTGCTGGTCAAGAGTCACGATGAGACCGACCACTTGGACCATCTGGCCGGAGCCTTCAGCATTTTGAGAAAGTTCGGAATGAGGTTGAACCCGGCCAAATGCACATTCGGTGTCTCGTCCGGAAAATTCCTTGGCCACCTTGTCAGCAGGCGGGGAATCGAGGCTAACCCCGAGAAAATACAGGCCATCATCAACATGAAGTCCCCCCGATCAACCAAAGAAGTCCAAAGTTTGGCCGGACGGGTAGCCGCACTGAATAGATTCGTTTCCAGAGCAACTGACCGTTGCCTACCATTCTTCAAAATCCTCCGTAAAGCTTTTCAATGGTCGGAGGAGTGCGAGGAGGCATTCCAGGAACTTAAGAAGTACCTGGCCTCTCCCCCTTTCCTCACGACACCTACAGCCGGAGAAGAACTTTTCCTCTACCTGGCAGTGTCACCATCGGCAGTCAGCTCAGCACTTGTTCGGGAAGAACACGGGATACAGTTCCCAGTGTATTACACTAGCCGAGCACTGCAAGGCGCCGAAAGCCGGTACTCCCGCATCGAGAAACTGGCCTTCGCCCTCATCACCTCGGCCCGAAGACTCCGCCCATACTTCCAGGCCCACACAATTGCAGTGCTCACAGACCAGCCGTTGCGCCGGATCCTGAGCAGACCCGAAACATCGGGAAGACTCGTCAAGTGGGCCCTGGAATTGGAAGAATTTGAAGTGGTCTACCGACCCCGGACAGCCCTCAAGGGGCAGGCAGTGGCAGATTTTCTGGTCGAGTTTACCTATGCAGAGGATCAGACCGACGAGCTCGACCCACCAGTCTTGCCGCCCGGGCTGCAGATCAACATCCCGACCTGGATACTCTACGTCGACGGTTCTTCCAACAACCAGGGCAGCGGAGCAGGAATCATCCTGACCTCTCCTGACGGAATCCAGCTCGAGTACGCGCTGCGGTTCGGATTCCGCGCTTCAAACAATGAAGCCGAGTACGAAGCCCTACTGGCAGGGTTACAGTTGGCTACATCTATGGGAGCACAGCAGGTCCAAGGGTACAGTGATTCCCAGCTCGTGGTTAACCAAGTCAGTCAGGAGTATGAGGCCCGAGAAGACAACATGGTGGCCTACCTGGCCCTTGTCCGAGCGGTTTCGAAGAGACTCAAAGGACTGGCCATCACGCAGATACCGCGGGAGGAGAACACCAGGGCCGACCGGTTGGCCCGCCTAGCTTCATCCTCTGAGTCAGACTTGCTCGGGATAAGGATAGAATACCTGCCCGAGCCAAGTGTGATCAATTCAGAAGGAATGGAGGTGGACCCGGTGGACCTGGGACCCAGTTGGATGGACCCCATAGTTACATTCTTAGCGACCGGCGTGTTACCGGACAGAAAAGATGAGGCCCGCCGCACCAAATACCGTGCAGCCAGGTACCATTTAATTGATGGCATACTCTACAAAAGGGGCTTCACCATCCCATACCTCCGCTGCGTTCATCCCGGGCAAATTCAAGCGATCTTGTATGAAATCCATGAAGGAATTTGTGGGAACCACGTTGGAGGTCGGGCACTCTCGCGGAAAGCGCTGCTGCAAGGCTATTACTGGCCAACTATGGCTCGGGATTCCAGGGACTATGTGAAAAGGTGTGACAGATGCCAAAGGTTCTCCCCCATGATCAATTGTCCGAGAGAGATGCAGACACCCATCCTTAGCCCCTGGCCGTTTGCTCAATGGGACATCGACATAGTAGGCCCCCTGCCAACAGGAAAAGGGCAAGTCAAGTTTGCTGTCATAGCCGTGGACTACTTTACCAAGTGGGCAGAAGCCGAGCCATTGGCCACCATCACCGAGAAGAAGATGGAGGGTTTTATAGAGAAGAATATCCTCAGCAGGTTTGGCACCCCCCGTGTACTGGTGAGCGACAATGGCAGACAATTTGACACCCCGGTGTTTCGGCAGTTCTGCTCGGGCTACGGGATATCCAACCATTACTCCTCTCCCGAGCACCCTCAGGCCAACGGCCAGGCCGAGGTGACGAATAGGACAATCTTGCAATCAATCAAGACTCGGCTTGAAAGTGCCAAAAGTCTGTGGGCTGAAGAGTTGCCGACCCTCCTGTGGGCCTACCGTACCACTCCCCGAGCAGCAACAGGCGAAACGCCGTTTTCACTCACCTATGGCTTCGAGGCCGTAGTCCCCACAGAGCTCGGATTGCCCTCCTACCGGGTAGCCAATTTCAGTGAGCAAGGCAACGAGGAAGCTCTGAGAACCGAACTTGATTTGGTAGAAGAGAAAAGAGATCAAGCCTATCTGAGAGTGGCAGCGTACAAGCAGAGGGTGTCGAGGTACTATAACAGCAAGGTCAAGCATCGCAGCTTCCAAGTGGGTGATCTTGTCCTGAAGGCGGTAAACCAGTCGACCAGAATCCCGAATCATGGGAAGTTGGGGCCGAACTGGGAAGGCCCATATACGGTCACCCGGATTCATCGATCGGGAACCTATTGGCTACGAGATTTTGACGGGCATGAGCTTTCCCACCCGTGGAACATACAGCACCTTCGAAAATATTTTCAGTAGCAGGGATGAAGGGGGTTAGCGATCGATTAGGACTCTTTGTAGCTCTACCCGAGCAGTTAAAATGAATTTGAAATAAAGCAATTACTTTTCTGCAAAGTTCCTACTCAAGTGTTCCACCCCAGCACAAAAAGACCTCGGGCCTAACCCCGAGGCACCTTCAAAGACCTTGGCTAAACACCAAGGCACAAAAAGACCTCGGGCCTAACCCCGAGGCGCAGGCTTCGCCTAGGTCCAGCCAACGATGGGGCCTAACCCCCTAGGCAGCCAATGATGGCAAGTCTCAAAGGACCCTACAACCACCCATGTTCCAGGTCGGTTTCCTACGGTCGGTATTCCCGTCCATCTCCCTAACAAAACGCTTGGGGGGCAAGGGAATGCAGGCTTAAACAGGAAATTAAACAAGGTTTAACCTAGGTCCAACCGACAATGGGGGCAAACCCCCTAGGTGACCCACGATGGCTAAACCCCAAAGGACCCTGCAACCACCCATGTTCCAGGTCGATTTCCTAAGGTTGCTCGCTACTACGCACCCGCCTTACCAAAATGCTTGGGGGGCAGGGGAATGCAGCCTTAAACAGGGAATCACACCGGTCATTAACAGTACTTGGAGTCCTAGCATTCCCAAGTACTAACAGTGATCAGAGATAAATAACCCGGACGGTAAAACAGGACAAGTCCTATAATACACCGGGTATGCCTTCAAAAACAGGTCGAGAAGACCAGGCGTTCTACCAGTTACGGTCCTAAACCATTTTGCTAAGGCAGTGTTCGGTTCGACTAAAACTGGTCAGATACTGGCAGAAGACCAATTATTCAACCGGTTGCAACCCTAATCCATGTGCTAAGTGAAGGGTCTTGCAATTGAAAACTGGTTGGAGATTGGCAATCACATGGGCATGCAAGTACAAAATGTAAACAGTTAATGGAAAGGAAAGTGGCCTCAGGGGCCTTGTCATTGATTGAAAGCAGACTTGTACAGACCCTAGGGTAAGCAGTTGTAGTAGCTCACCCCCCCACAAAACAAAAAAATACTACAACAGTAAAAGAAGAAAAAGAAAGGGCATAAAAGCCCTACTGGTCACCCACAACGTCCAGCTCTTCCTCCGCAGCAGGAGCGGCTCCAACTGGTGCAGCCTCCGCAGGCCCCCCGCCAGCAGCCCGGTCCTCTTTCCAGTAATTGGATTCGGCCCAGGAATAGCCGGAGATGTCCCAGTCCGGGTGATCCGCCATGACACGGGCAATCAGGTCCTTGTAGCCCTTGAGGAATCCAGCCTCGAATTCCTCCTCGGCATCTTTCGTCTCTGCTTCAAGGGCGGCGGTCGCTCCGGACAGAGTGGCGGTCAGAGCCTCAACATCCTTCTCGGCAGCAACCCGACCGGCCTCCGCGCCAGCAAGCTTGGCCTCTAAAGCAGCGAGCTGGGCCTCAGCAGCCGTTCGGGAAGCCCGCTCGGTTAAAACCACACCTCGGGCCTCCCCCAGCTCCTGGCCCAAAGCCCTAGCCTTCTCCGCCTCAGCCTCCCGGGCCGTCTTTTCCATGGAGAGGGCCTCCTCAGCAGCCGCCAGTTTCCCGGTCAGCGCGGGAAAGGTCGCCTCGGACCCCGCTGCTATACAACCGACCTGCAAACGAAGACAGCTATAAGCATTATGAGCGAAACAAGCAATAAGAGCCTATGAGAAGTACGAAATATGGACGCACCATATGGCTAATGCTGTAGAGCCAAGCGGTCACGTCCTCCGGGCTTAACAAGGAGCACTTGTCCACCTGACCCGGTAGCAGAGCGGGGCGGATCCTCCCGCGTACCTCATCCGCCCTCTCAACCGGCGGCACTGCAGGAAGCCCTGTATGCACGGTCTCCTCCACAGTAGGGAAGGAGACGCCAGCTGTTTTGGAAGCAGCGGGCGTCTTGGGGGGCACGGCAATGGTCACCCCGGGCGCCGAGGTGCCTACCCCCTCCTTGTCAGGGCGGATGACGATGCCCCGGGTGAGCCTCTTGAGCTTCTGGCCCTCAGTGGGCTCCAGCCTCTTCCTCTTTGGTCCAGCTCGGGCAAGCAGGGCCTCCTCTTTCTCCTTCAGCGCCGCTGCGTCCTTGGGAGCCATTGCTGCAAAACAACCGGAAAGATATTAGGCCGCAAAGAAAGATGCAAGATATCAGGCCGCAAAGAAAGCTGTAAGAGGAAACAGGGGAATAAATAGAACGCTGACCGGGAACAGTAGGAGAGGAAGCAGGGACTTCTGAGGGCTCCGCGGGGGAATAAGACACCACTATGTCTCCCGTCGGGGACAGAACGTTCCGAATGTTGGTGGGCAACTGTGCTAAGCCCCAAATCCTGGCCTGGGACGCCTCGGAGATCTCAGGAATGTCCGCCGACCCAGCTGCAAGTAGAGGCATAAAACCGGTTAACAGGTCAATAAATCCATAAAACCGAAAGAGACAAACAAAAGAAAGACAGGTAGCCTTACCCCTCAGCTCCTTCACCCAAGATGTCCTTGGCCGGGTCCCAGCGGCCTCGTCACAAAGGAGAAGGGTGGACACTTGGAAGAACTTGCTCTTCCACCCCTTGTTGTTACTGGGGCACTTGTCGATAATCTTTCTGCCCGGCCGGGCGGAGAAAGAAAAGAACCCCTGTTCCCCGTGTACGGGAAATGGCCGATGGGCCCATAGAAACTCCTCGAGGGTCACCTCACACCCGAACGCCTGGGGCCACAGAGATATACAACCCATCAGGAATCTCCACCCGTTGGGGGCCAGTTGCCCGGGAGCAATCCCAAGGTGAATCAGGATGGCCCTGGCTACTGGGTGGAGCGGAAGGCGGAGACCCGCCATCATTGCATCCTCGAAAAGAGTCGTGAAGCCCGGATAGTAAAGGTGCGCCCCCCCGGAATTCACCGCCAAAGAGCAACTACCCGGGAAGGAGTATTTCTTCCTAATCCGGATAAGGTCCTCGGAACGCAAAATCGAGAATACTGACTCACAAGCAAACCCAACGCCGGGATCGGATTCCCCGGGCGCCTCGTCGCCCAAACCCCTAGAGACGGAGGCAACGGGGGCCCCCTCGGCGGATTCGTCATCAGATTGACGGGCTGGAATCAGGCCCTCACTCTGGTGGTCAGAAGGAGGGTCCAAAACCGGGTCGGAGCCATCCGACCGGAACATCTCGCTAATCGAACGGGACGCAGAATTGAAGCCGGAATGCTCCATCTCGGATGCCCCTGGGGAAGGAAGAGGGAGTAGATCGCGACCTGAATACGGATCGGAAATCCCGAGCCTGAGGTACAGGGAAGGCAATGTCACTAACCTAAAAGGCAGAGAGTAGATGGCCCAAAACGTCAGAAGGCACTCTCTCAGTGAAACTACGGAGACACCGGTCCGGCTCAAATGGCCTGAGTCTCCACCCGACCGGAAAAACGAGCAGAATCTAAGGAAGAAAAAATCCCACTCCCGCTCGAACCCTACCGGACTCACTCTCTCCAGTCTCGCTACGAAAAGAAGAGAAGATGGGGAAAGGGAAGAAGGGAGCAACAGACGAAAGTTCGGAAGGAAGAGGACTTACAAAGCTTGCGCAGAAAAGAGAACTCGAGAATCTTGCTCGGACTAGCCTCTGCTCTCAGGACGTTCGGCGATCTCTCTGCAGTAAAGGGCCAGAGAAGTGGGCAAGCATTCATTTTATAGAAACCGGGAACGGCCCAGATCAAAACGTATCCAACGGTCCGTGTGATCCCCCGCCCGAAATTGCTGACAGTTGTCTCCTCGGGCGCATGAAACGTTGCCTAGAAAGGCGTGCGCATTAAAGGCCTGACATGACTGTTCGGTTGGCGCGCAAGTGGCTTGGTTGCGTCCGCGCTAGCGTAGTTCGAACCTAACCAGGTCAACGACCAGCGAACACGTGGCAGCAGCGACTCCCGAACCAACGGATCGCCCGCTCGGGGAATGCCCCGACCGACGTCTTCCTCCGGCCCCGCCCGAAGGACAAAATCCCGGTCTACTACCGAACGGTTCCCAGGGAAAATTTCAGTTTTCAACCCTCATCAGACGGAGCGTCCAATCAGCTTTGAAAATGGGGGGCAGGTGGTACGTGCACGAGAATCTCGGCGTAACCACACAGCAAGTCCACGAGGTCTATTGGACGCTGGTTGGAATTTTGGAACTCCAACCGAACAAACCACCGTCAAAATAGAAATCGGAAATACAATTAACGCGAAAGGGATGCCACAACAAAGTACAATTAACGCGAAAGGGATGGCCTCAAGGACCTTGTTCATTGATTTAAAAAGAAAACTGTACAAGTTCGGGGGGCAGTTGTAGTAGCCTCCCCAAAAAAAAAAAAAAAAAAAAAAAAAAAAAAAAAACAAACAAAAAAGAGAAGGACGGCAGACTTCAAGTGCCCTTATCCTTCAAAGCCTTGATCTCCTCCTCCAAGGCCGCCACCTTTGCCACCAGCCCCTCAACGGCGATCTCCAGAGCGTGGACGTCCACCCCCCGCAGGGCGGAGTCCATCTGCAGTTCATCACCCGCCTTCTCCACCGCCTGCAAGCGTTCTTCCATGTGCGCGAGAGAGACGTCCGACCATGAGCCCGGCATGCGGGGACTGGTGAATGTTTCCGTCCGGCTCCTCTTCGGTGGGGGCTGAGAATTTTCTTCGGTCTGCTTCTCCTTGCCCTTCCTGGACGGGCCCGGTGGCGGGCTTGCATCCTCAGATGAGGAGGAGTCACTGCTGGTGGACAAGGTGACCGGCCCCTCGGGCTGGCCCGTCCGGCTAGCAGGGCGCGCCCCGGTCGCCATGGATCGGGTATAGCACCGCGACCCAGAAGCTGCAGCGGCAGGGGTCACAGAAGAGGGATCGGCAACCGCGTTCTCCGCAGGTCTCCCTTTCAAGTAGGAAAACGACATGCCGGCCTCAATGGCTTGATTAAATGCCTCCATGTCATCCTCGGAAGGAACGACTCCACGAAGGTCGGTGAAAGCCTGTCTGCAGCGGTCGGGATTATAATCCGCAGGAGGGGAGAGACCGTCATTCTCCAGCCAGTTACCAGCAACCAGGACCCAAGGGTACCGTTGCCAGTTCTTGTTTGGGAAATCTAGACCTCGGACAAAATCTTTTCCCTCAGTCTTAGGGCGGAAGTAGGGGCCTCCGTTGTCAATGCCCATTATGTAACACCTCGCAACGTCGGCGGCCCGGAGAAATAACCCCAGTCGCTCGTTCAGCGCTGCAATCCCCCACAAGAGGCGGGCAACGTTTGGTCGGCATTTGTGTAGTGGGATATGCAATCCCTGAAGAAGGTCGCAGAAGGAGACCGGCAGAGGAAAGCGTAATCCCACAATCAGCAGCAGATAGCTGCTGATGAGGAAGAAAGGATGGGCTACTTCTTCTCCCTCAATGTGTGGACGAACTACTACGTCGTCCGGAATTTGGCAGTCCTCTCGGAAGGCTCTGAGCCCTTCGTCAGACGACAGGTCGATGTTGGAAGCCATTGGGAGGAAGATTGAATTAGTATGAACAGAGGAAAAGGGGTCGGGAGTGCTTTGCTCTGAAAACCCGCTCGGTGATTATTGATCTTCAAACAGTGGTGAGTATGTAGAATGAACTGACGCTCCTTTTATAAAGACAAAGGACGGCTCAGATTGAATCAGATCGGACGGTCAGGACGTTTTCCCGCTCTTAGCGACTGACGGCTGTCACATCGGGCATACCATACGCCGCCTCAAAAGGCGCATGCATTAAATGCACGACGTGACGGTTTGGTCCCAACGCAAACGGTTCGGTTACCTCCACGATGGCCCCGTCGCATCCCAACCAGGCCTGCAAGCAGCTGACACGTGGCCCTGGGCAATACCGGACCCTCCAGTCTCCCGCTCGATCCTTTCCCGGAAAGACAACCCTGGGTCAGCCTTACCTCGGGGAAGGCCTCGGCCTCTTCCCGAGCGGTTTCTCGTGAATAGCTCTGATTTCCAGACCTCATCAGATATGACATCCAATTAGCTCTGGAAATGGGGGGCAGCTGATATGCTCAGAATTATCCAGCATGGGCCCAACGACCACGTCAGCATCAAAGACCAAGCAGAACCCTGGGGTCCACACCCAGGGCTTGCCAGCGTAACCGCTCGGGGTGCCAGCACAGCCCGGGCGTGACCTTCGGCGGCTCTCCCGGACGCACGGCTCAACTCCAGCAGTTTCCTTGTGCGGCCAGAGTCCTATTAGGAATAAAACTCGATAGATTCCTAATCTGATAAGGATTTTCCCTTAACTTATGCACATCGAATTGTGATTGATATAGGCTTCCTAATGTATCTAAGTTTCCATGTAGAGGTGGACTCTTGCATCTATAAAAGAGCCCACCCATACCCTTCTAAGGGAGAGGGATCTGGAGAAACCTAATAACTAGAGCATACACTGAAACGCATATACCCGAACGGTATTACTGGTAGTGCCGCCCACCATTGTTGGCTCACCAGGCCGCCGGTGATCTGCTAGGATAACGCCTAGATACACACGTGGACGTAGGTCACCTCATTAACGGGGCCGAACCACTTACAACTCCTTGGTGTCTCTCTGTCTCTCTCTGAATCCTCTCTTACCAATTCTCGGCATCATCATGAGATATTTATGTGTATGATTTAAAATTGAGTAGTCACACTACATAGAAAAAATGAAATGTTTTGATTAGATAAAAAATTGAAAAACTAGATATCTAAACAGCATCACTAATATTATTGAAAATTTGTTTGCGATCCAATTCCATGCTTCAGTTTGCTGGCTGCAAGCAATAACCAGACGGATAATACTTGGGACACACCTATTCATACAACTTTTGGGACACAACCTAATATATGTGTCTATCTCTCTCCTATATCACTGTGGGATCTAATACAGGAACAGATAGACACAACTTTTAGATTGTGTTCTAAAAATTGTTTGAATGAGTGTGTCCCAATCTTTACTCTAACTAGACCTGGCAATGGATTGATATAAAGTCGATCGTTCAACATTGACAACTCGACTAGTATTTTTGTTGGGTTCTACCTTTGCTCCATCATCTTGATGTAATGATGCTTACTTGTTATCCATAAATTTTGAATTATTATTTTTTTTTTTTTTATGAAAACTTAAATTACATACACTACTGCTATATATCCTAAAATTAGAGGGGGCATTGTTTTAAAACCTGGACCGGACTGGCTGGTTGAACCGTGTACCGGTCCATGAAACGGTCCAGTTTGAACCGGTCAACCGTAAAAATTCAAAAACTGACCTATTTTATGAAAACCAGAAAAATCGGCGGTTGAACCGGTAATTGAACGGGAAATCTAGAAAATATATATTTTTTATTTTCAATATTTTTGAATTTTTAATTATTATTAATATTTATTAAATTCAATTCCTGTTGACCAGTGACCCATGACCCGATCATATTTACTATTCGACGAACAGTTCAATTTTCAAAACATGGGGTGGAGATACAAATTTTCATCTTTTCTTTCTTCTTATTGAAGAAAATTTTCTATTAATATTTTTGTTTCTTGGTGAAGTTATTGAAGGAAAAGTTTTAAGTGAATTCTTGAATTCCAAAAATGAGCGGTGGATAATTTCTTTTGTAAAAAGGAGAAGACTTTCATAGTCACTTGTGAACTTTCAAGTAAATTAATCCTCTCTAGAGATCCATTTATTCATTTTATTTTTCCTTATTTTTTTTTTTTTTAGGTTACTCGAATATTGCCAAGGAGTGCAACATAATTCAATAGTAGTCTTCTAATTTAAACATGAAGTAAAACTTCAAACATACTTATTTTCACAACTTCACATCCCACAACCTGATGTGTCAACTATTTAGTGGGATGAGACCCACCATTTAACACCACCTCACATATGATACTCCCACTACATGATTGCCACGTAAGGTTGTAGCGGGTGAGCTTGTGGAAATTGGTGTGTCTGAAGTTTTACTCTTTAAACATTGTAGTACGTAAGTGATAAAAATTTTCATGAGCCTGTTTGCATCATAGTACTACATTAATTAAATTAGCATCCTGGAGACTTGTCTCTTAACACATTTCCTTATTTTTCTTAAACCATACTAACACCAATATTACGTGTATGTATCACCTTGTGTATGATAAATTGACCAGTCATACTTACCATCTGAAACACCAAGTGGGTTGAAGAGGCTCAGAGAAGAAGAGCTTGTAACTCTACGAGGCGATGGCCAAGGACAGCGCAAGAAATTTGAGAGAATTTACGATTATGATGTCTACAATGACATAGGTAACCCTGATAAGGATGGCCTTGCAAGACCAGTGGTCGGTGGAAAAGACCATCCATACCCTAGACGTTGCAGAACGGGACGCCCACGATCAAACAAAGGTACATAAAATTTGGTGCATATATGTACAGAACCCTACCCGTGAGAATTCTATCTCTTTGTGAAAATGAGGACTTCTGTTTACAATTGTTGAATTCAGTTTTTTTTTTTTGCTCAGCAAAAAATGCTATATTCATCGTGGCATAACCATGGGAAAAAAGGAAACAACCACCTTACAATCAAACCCAAGGAAACCAATGTCCAAACATCAAAAGGTCCAACCAATTAAGTACAAAATAAAAGCAAAGAAAAATGATCAGCAGTTTTAGAACCACCACCACAAATTGTCACGACTAAGATCTCAGATGGCCACATCTCCGAAAAACACAACTGAACCAATTCAGAAACTCAACCCAAACAACCAAACATCTCTGTTTTTATTCTGTGAAATTATATCAATATCCTTAATGAAAATTGGATTGAACTGAACGGTTGTAAAAAATGTCTTTACTTTAACAAAGTGAGTACTCTCTCATGAGAAATGAACTATATATATATATATATATGTGCGTGTGCGTGTATATTAGTTTATTGTACTTGAATGATATCCTTTTCCTTTTGTATTTGAAATCTAAACTATAAGTATATATACATTAAACTTCATGTAAGAAAGTAATGGGAAAAAAATATATGATCTAATTCTTAATACGGTGTTGTTTTGCAAGTATGTAATATACCCACCATCATAATCATTCCAATGAAAACTTTAAAACCCTTGTATGACTGTTCTTCTAGATCCCGAGTTTAATAAATGTATCATATATTGGGTATTCTTTTTTAAACAGTTTACTCTGTATTTATAAGTCATTGCCTTAAATAAATTATTTATACATACATACATACATTTATATTGTGAAAATGCATTCTAGAAAAAAGAAAAAGAAAAAGATATAAGATAATGTAGCCAAATTGAATTAATTTCATTGAAAAATGAATTGTTAATGTTCATGAATTTTTCCCCTAATTAACGCCCCCTAGATCCCCTTTTTTTTAGACTTTTGTTTTTCAAAAAATAAAGTAAGTGTAAATTCGTTTTTATCTCACACAATCATTAGCTAGTTCCCATAAATTTTAGGGTTATAGCTATATTTTTTTTTTTCCCCTCTTCTTAGTTTTAATTTTAGTTTGAAGTCACCTATATATGTCTATTTCTAATTAGAGAAATATTTTGGTCTTAATTTTATGATCTTCTTCCCATTCAACAAGGTCGGCTCACTTTGTTAGGTTATTTGTACGTGTTATTCTTTCTTGTAAAAGAATTGGGTACTAGTTTTGGTAGTCATCTATCAATTAGCAACAATGGCTATTGTCAAAGCAAACTCACTATATCTACGGCTACCATTTTTTATTTTTATTTTTTAACGGCAATTTCATTGAAAAGGCAATTATAAAGCGATAAGCATCGCATTTTACAATTTCATCAAATAGAAGCCCCAAAAATCCAAACTGCAGGTTCCGATTTGAAACCAACTCCCTTTTGAGAGTTTCAAGAAAGGAACGACCCAAAAAAACAGAGAGCAAACCAAAAAACTGCCCCTGCCCATCACAAAAGCAGAATGTAGCAAAGCACAAGTAAAATTTTGCAGAACATGTACCAACAAGCTCCCCCAGGCAAGCCTTATCCCCAGGCAGGCAAAAATCCTCTTCTCCTAACAGCATCTATGAGCCATTGGGCAAGAAAAACAGCATCTACGGCTACCAGTTGCCATAGTCAGTTTGCTTTGTGAAAGCAATAGTGGCCACCAATGATATATAATGAAAATATAGAACATAATAATTGTACTATCAAAGTTATGTATAGTTAACTGTAAGTGGAGCTTGTAAATTCCTATGTGACTTTTAGAAGTCCTATTAAATGTGGCCCACTAGCCTTCTATGTTAGTAGAACTCCACTAACTATTTAGCCAATAGAAGATTGTCCCAATTAATATATATATATATATATATACAGAACCCTTCTTATGAGGGATCCCTCACTTTAATAAAGTGAGCACTTCTTGTTACAGTCGTTGGATCCAGTTTTTAGTCTGTAAAATTACTTCAATACCCTTAATAAAAATTGGATCCAATGATTGTAAAAAGAAGTCCTCACTAGGCCTGTAAACGGATCGGATATGGACCGGATCGGCCAGATCCGGATCCGGATCCGACAAGCATATTTTAGTCCGGATCCGATCCGTATATCCGACGGATCTACGAGGTTTATCCCATATCCGGATTTGTTAAGATCCGGATATCCGATCCGAATATCCGATCCGATCCGAATAGAAATCCTACTTGTAAAAAAGTAATATTACTCATTTGAAATGCCAATACAATCTAATTTCTTAGGGTTAGAGTTAGGGGTTTGTCCAAAATTATGTTATATATACACCCTTGGATTAAAATTTTGAATGGAAGAGATTTCTCTAACATATATTATATTATATATATATATAACATATACAAATTCGGATCGGGTCTTAGGCGGATCGGATCTATTAAATCCATATCCGGTCCGTTTTCATACAACTCTATTCGGATTCGGATCTGGATCCGGATTCGGATCTTAAAAAAAGCTCAGATCCGTCTAACTGAGCCGGATCCGGACCGGATCCGGGCCTAGACCCGGTCCGTTGACAGGCCTAGTCCTCACTTTAACAAAGTGAGGGATCCCTCATAAGAAGGGTTCTGTATATATATATATGTATATATATATATATATAAAAGATATACGTTATTAATTGTTGAGAGAACCAATGATTGAATGGTTCGTCTTTCAACAGTTATTAAATAAGGGACTTTTCATATTTCAAGGAAATATTTATGAAAGTCATTACGTATTCCAAGACCGTCTTTATGACAGTCATTAATAGGCCCTCTTCTCTCCTCTATAAAAGGTACACCCTACCCCTTGAAAGTTAACCTCAATCAATTACAGAAAAATAAGGGTGTATATAACTGAGAGACAGAGAGAAGAAGAGAAGCCTAGAGTAAAGAACATTCTAAGGGGTTCCAATATCTTCTCTAGCAATATCAATGGCGAATAATGGTATGTAAATTTATATTTAATTTCTTAAGGTGTGTTTTATTCAAGATCTTGGCAATTATATTTCCGCATGATAGTTTTTATCAATTAAAGTCTTACAGAGCTAACTTAATTGTTTTAAGCTATTTTATATTCAAAAACAATAATTAACTCTGAGCTCATTACACCCACATTTTTAGTCCCATGCATGGTGTGTTATTAAAATGCAAGTTTCTTTCATTTTTTTTTCTCTTCCAACTTCCTCTGAGTTTCACTTTTTCAATCTCATATTTTTCTTTTTTAGGAAAAAAAAAATTTACCTATTAAATAATTGTGTAGAAAGTTTGGTGTGTAAATGCAATTGTAGTAAATGGTTGTTTGTTGATGCAGATCCAATGTCGGAGAAAGTGAGTAACTTTGTTTACGTGCCAAGGGATGAATGTTTCTCAGAGGTTAAGCAATTAACTTTCTCTGCGAAGACACTGCATTCAGTGTTGCATGCAATTGTGCCTTCTTTAGAGACTGCAATTATCGACGCGGACCTCGGATTTCCATACTTCACAGCCATAGATTCATTGTACAATGAAGGAATCAACTTGCCCAAAATTCCTAATAGTGGATTTCTGAATAATGTCATCCCTAGGCTTTTAAAGTTTGTTACGGATGCCAGACACGACGTCCTGAGCTTTGAGACCCCCAAAATTGTTGACAGTAAGTAACAAAATATATATATATATATATATATATATGTATGTATATGTATATGTATATGTACGTACACAAAGAGTCCTTCTAATGAGGGATCCCTCTCCTTTTAAGAAAGTGAAGACTTCTAATCTAGCTATTAGATCTCATTTACTGCACAATGAATTTTACTGTTACTGCAATGAATAATTGAACTCCGACGGTCAAGATTAGAAGTCCTCAATTGACGGAAATGAGAGATCCCTCAGTAGAAGCTCTTTGCGTACACACGTATATATCTTGATCTGTCGCATCCTATATATGATGTTGCTATTGCAGGAGATAAATTTGCTTGGTTTAGGGATGAGGAGTTTTCTCGTCAGACTCTCGCTGGTCTCAATCCATACAGTATAAAGTTGGTTACAGTATGTCGCTTTCTTCAAATTCCGAAGTACTTTTGTGTAGTTACATACATTTAATCTACACATAACATTTTAGTTAATCAAATCTAACGACGACATTGTTTCTTTCAATTGAGAAATGCCATTACCACGTTAGATTGAACAAATTTTCTTCATAAGTTTTGTATGTCTTACACTTCTCTCCGTGTGAAGCGACATATCGACAATTCTTCATGAAAATTGAGAATGCATATTTAAATTGTATGACACATGATCGGTAGCATTTGGTAAGATCGAATATATATGGATTCATATTCAACTTCTTGGGGTAATTAATGTCAATGGCTTGATCGATATCCCATTCTGCCAAAGAAGAATTGAGCAATAGTCACTAGAATTTGAAAATTGTTTTAAAAAGAAAATATGATGCAGGAGTGGCCATTGAAGAGTAAACTGGACCCTAAGATCTATGGTCCACCTGAATCTGCAATAAGCAAGGAGTTGATCGAGCAAGAGATCAAAGGCTTCATGACTTTTGAACAGGTAAGTGCAAAACTCATTAGAGCTAGCATTCATTCGTAAACAAACATTTCATATATAGAACATAGGGTCTATGATCTCCATCTCTTGAAAGGTTATTTATTATAATCTAAAGTATATGGGTATTATATATATATACATATGTACATACAGGCATTAGAAGAAAAGAAGCTATTCATCCTAGACTACCATGATCTCTTCTTACCATATGTGGAGAAAGTAAGAGAGCTTAAGGGGACAACACTATATGCATCAAGGACACTATTCTTCTTAACCCCTGATAGCACGTTGATGCCCCTAGCAATTGAATTGACTCGACCACCCATAAATGGGAAGCCTCAATGGAAGCAAGTTTTCTTTTCTTCTTGGGATGCCACTGGGTGTTGGCTTTGGAGACTCGCTAAGGCTCATGTCATTTCTCATGACTCTGGTTATCACCAGCTAGTTAGTCACTGGTACGTTATAATAACGAACGTACCTAGTAATATATATTAATATCAGTACGTTTTCATCGCAATTAAACTTGTAGTAATTAATTAAGTACTTCCCTTTTAATTTTGCTTTGTATCATTATATATAAATTCTTTTTCAGGCTAAGAACTCACTGCTGTGTAGAGCCTTACATAATTGCGAGTAATCGTCAACTTAGTGCGATGCATCCAATATATAGGCTACTCCACCCACATTTTCGGTACACGATGGAGATCAATGCTTTGGCTAGAGAAGCTCTAATCAATGCAGGAGGTATCATAGAGTCGTCGTTCTCGCCTGGTAAGTATTCTGTGGAGTTTAGCTCGGTTGCATATGATCAACTGTGGCGGTTCGACTATCAGGCACTTCCAGCAGACCTAATTAGCAGGGGATTAGCTGTTGAGGATCCATCATCTCCACATGGATTAAAGTTAATGATTGAAGATTACCCTTTCGCAAACGATGGTCTACTTCTTTGGGATGCCATTAAGGAATGGGTTACAGACTATGTGAGCCATTACTACCCAAACAAAGAACTCAACGACAATGAATTACAAGCGTGGTGGACAGAAATTAGAACAGTAGGGCATGGGGACAAAAAGGATGAACCGTGGTGGCCGAAACTCAAGACCCCACAAGACCTAATCGGAATACTTACTAATATGATTTGGGTAACTTCTGGTCACCATGCAGCTGTGAACTTTGGTCAATACGATTACGCTGGTTATTTCCCAAACAGGCCTACCATTGCTAGAACCAATATGCCAAATGAAGATCCGACCGACGGGAAGTGGAAGTTTTTCATGGAGAAGCCTGAGGTTGTACTATTGCAATGCTTTCCTTCCCAAATTCAAGCTACCAAAATTATGGCTATTTTGGACGTGCTTTCGAATCATTCCCCTGATGAGGAGTATATTGGTGAGGTGGCTGAGCCATATTGTGCCGAGAATCCGATTATAAACGCAGCTTTTGAGAGGTTTAATGGGAGGTTGAAGCAGATTGAAGGGATCATCGATGCTAGGAATGTAAACAACGACTTAAAAAACAGAAGTGGAGCTGGAGTGGTCCCATATGAGCTTTTGAAGCCCTTTTCGGAACCTGGGGTCACAGGAAAAGGAGTTCCTAATAGCATATCCATCTAAATAAATCCCATCCCATCCCATCTCATTACATACATATATATATATATATATCTATGTGTGTATGTGTGTGTGTTGACTATATTTGACGGACCAAAAGTTATAGGTCCTAATAAAGAACTGAGGTGCTTTGCTAAATGATTGAGCTATGATATCAATGAGGATGAAGTATACAGTAAAAAAGAAACTCACAAAACTTCACAACTGTTAATTTCAATTAATCTTGTGATTGTGTTCATTTTAAGGCTAATTAAAACTAAAATCCTACTGTTATATCAACAAATTTATTATTAAACAATTGATCCTAGTGTACTTTAATTAGTAAGAGAAAAGAAAAAAGGAAAAAAAAAAAAAAAACAAAGAAAAAGGAAATTTGTTTACAAGTTGTTAGCTGAACAATTTATTTATGGTCAGACGTAATTAAAAATGAATTACACAGATTTACATGTGTATGACTGTATTTTAAGTCGGACTAAAAGTTAGAACTCCTAATTTAATACTGACGTGCGTTTGCTAAATGATTGAACTATATAAGATCGCTGAGGAGCAAATATACAGTTTAGAAGAAACTCAGAAGTCACAAACTTCACAAGTGGTAATTTCCATTAATCGTGTGTGTTTGTGTTCTAATTAAATCTGAAGTCTTACCGATGCAGCGCGGAAACGAAAGACGAGAAGGACGAAATGGACACCCTTCTTGGACCTGTTGATTATCGCAATAATACCAGGAACAAAGGCTCTACGCTCGTTGATTCACCAAGAATACCGAAAATAGGTTTCAAAAGTCTTGTTAATTCACCAAGAATGCTAAGAATAATTGGAAATAAAAGAGTAAACTTTTCTCAATAATATTATTAATCATCCAAAAGCTCTCCATAAGAAGGTTACAACAACTTAGTTATAATGCTAATAACTTTTCCCTAAGAAAAGGAAACAAATGAAATAAAAATAAATTCTAACTTAAATCAACTAAAATGTAAAAGGAAATATAATTTTCATTTTCCTTTTTGACATCCTAATTAGTAACCCTTAAAAACTTGGAAATAAAGTTGCAACCTTTTCAAAATATCCCTAATATATATGCTAACCTATTAGGACTTAATTTTACTATTTGGAATCCTAAAAATAGCTTAAAATATGCTAATAAAATCCTAGCAAACTAAAAAAACGAAAATTACAATAAAATAAAAATATATCAAAATCTTAAAACTAATTCTTCAATGTTGTACTGCATCACATACCCTTAAATCAACATATTTTTTATTTTAAAACCATTCATTCTAGCCCACTTCAATAAGGGAAAAAAAATGGTAAATTATGACCAAATCCTTAATTAAAGCAAACAAAAATTTAAAGGAGCCATTTTTTTTTTTAGAATTTGTCAAAAGTCCCTCTCACAAGCAAGTGGCCAAACATTGCCCCAAACATTCCAGCCACTCACACCGTGTGAGTGGTTGTACAATAGCATTCTTCAATTCAAAAAATATTTGAAAACTTTAACCCTCCATAACTTTTGATCCACAACTCCATTTTTTACAAATTTTATACCGCTGTAATCATGTCGACGAGAGCTACAAAACTAGTACCATTGTTGATATGTTTTGAGTAATTTTTTTTCAATTTGAAGAAATTTTGAAAAAAAATAGAGTTTTGTGAAATTTCACAAAAGTAGTTTTGTGAAACTTCACAAAAGTAGTTTTGTGAAATTTTCAGTTACACAAGGCATGTAAGATTTTGATTTTGATTTTTTTTTTTTGCTCAAAATATATCAACAATGATACTAGTTTTGTAACTATCGTCGACACGATTCCCGCTAATGTGCGAAAACAAGACACGTGGCACGCCACCAAGGCTCAACAAATAACTATACGCAGCGGAAATAACTTTAAACAACCTTGAGTACATATAACTTTTGGAAACATTACCCTTCGAGTTGTAAAATCCGTATAAAATTGAAAACGTAATTATATTTCGAAACGAGTGATTTTATGTTGAAAGAGATCCTAAAGGTACCCTAAGAACCAATCAAAACCTTTTAGTAATTTCCGGAAGAAGTAGAAAAAGAATTCTGGAAGGGGGTATTTCGACCGGTCGAACGATCCCCTTCGACCGGTCGAATGACCCTTTAGCAAAATTCCCTCAATGCTGCAGAATTTTGCTCAAGGCATCCAACCTTCACCATTTACACCACTCCAAACATGCATACTAAATTCCAACTACACAAGCTATAACATACTATCAACACAAAGTTTAGGCTTACTAACCATGAACAAAAACAATAGCGGAACAAGCTAAGGCTTGTTCCGTGCAATTCTCAAAACTCTATCCATATTCCTTTAAACCTCGAATTTGACAAAGTAAGCATTCAAAACACGAATCCATGAGTTCGGATTCATTACCACATACCCCAAAAGAGTTTTAATACCTATTACAATATCATGAAATCCACACTAAAACCTCCCAGTTAAATCCATGGTTCTAGCTATTCAAAAGCTCATTATTACAATGATTGGCAAAGAAGACAAAACATATACAAGAGGATCCCCGGCATTCCCATCGGCCTCACTCTTCTCGCTTCCTCTTGCCTTTCTTCATACCTGCAATGGAGTAAATCTCCATTGCTCAGCTATATGCTGAGTGCACAATTTCTAACATATGCATATATGGCAAATCATGCTTTAATCTCATCTTAACACATAACTATTGGTCTTTAGGGAATAAGTGCGCATTCACCGATCCAAAGTCTTACGACTCAACCACGACCCATGCCCCTTCGACATGTCGCGTAATGCCTTTCTCGGCAAGTGACCGTCGTCACTACTAATCCTCCCCCTTCGAGAGGACGTCTCACAGTGAATTAGCACAAATCCCCCTTTAACCCACATAGGCACATAAACATGCTCATTTAACACATATACGTGCTCGCGTAAAATTAGTCATGCTTTTCACATTTAAGCGCATGCATAATTAACGGGCCTAAGATTAACACATGGATTTTGCCCGGATCACAATTTCGTCATCGAAATATAAAACATGCATTTCACCTATATAACATAGGCTAGAAATTCATACCTCGAGCTATCGTCGTATAACTTTGAGGGAACGACTAGAAGCCCGATTAAACGCCAAATCTCTGATCCTGCGCGAAACCTACGAGTTTACACGCATTTTCCCCAAATTCCTAGATTTAGAAATTTATAAAAACTTAGCCAAACATGGCCTAAAGACTATTAAAACGTAGCCCTTACCTTGGGGAGTTCAAATACGAATTTTGGTTGAAAACAAACAGGCAGAAGTCCATCGATTTGCGTCTGCAAGCTCTAAGCTCCCAAAACCCCCAAATCTCCCTTTTGATTTTGAAAATAGAAAAGTTGTAATGAAGAAATATCTTGGAACTTCTTTATATAGACAAAATTCTCAAAAATTGCGTTTACCTCCCTACGAGTTTTCAAAACTTGCAATTATCCCTCGAAACATCTTACACGTCTAATTCATTACTTCACGAGTGAAAACTATAAATTATAAAAGTTTTCGACTAAGTCTCGTTTGGGTCCAAAATCACGTCCGAAAACTAGATTCTGTGAAATCTCTAGATAACCTACCTATTAAGCAACGTATCACTCACGTTCTCACCACAGTGTTCAAACGATCTAAAACCAGATCAAAACTATCAGAAATTATACTACACAGGTATAATTAGTATTCATGAAAATACCAGATAAGTCAAATAACATTTAAATCACATAAATGTCATTTAGCTATGCCAATGCAACATGATTTTTCATGTTCCCGTGTCCTCTCTTAACACCATCTGTTGACCCATGGTCAACCTCATCCACAATTATTAAACCACGTTAATAATTCCATTTAAGACATTTATGCCTTTAAAATAAATGATTCTTTTCCGGGACAGGTATGACATATTGGCACAAATTTTTTGTTTTTGAACAGCAAATTTTTATTGAATAGCCAAGAGGCCAAAGATGATACAACATCCAAACACCCAAAACACCAAAATAGGTCCTTAAACAAGCCCCCCCAAACCAATTCCTTGGAACAAAAGATCCCAAAAATACACCAAATGGAAAAAACACCCCAGCCAACTAGCTACCCAGCACATGAGCTACACCACCATAACACACTCAATATTAAATAGTCAACACATGGAGCTACACCACCATATTGGCACAATTGTAGTTCAATCTACCTTAAAAATTTGTCCCATCATATTTTCCTTGAACATTTTAATTTAGTTTAACTCAAATTATTTTCCCACAAGTCAAGATTTACAAATTAAATTTGGTGATCAAAACTCTTATTATTATAAAATTAAAAAAAAAAGTGATATATATATACAAAAGTTCCAACTAGATGTATGAACAATAGATCCGAACCCCCATATATATGTCCTTTCAATCTCAACCCTCACTAACTAAAAATCCTGGTTTTGCCCTTGACAATGATGAGAGGCAAATATTTTTGGGGTCTACTAATACATATTTTTGGATATAATTGTAGTAAATCACCAAGTTTTTATTTTTTATTTTTATAATTTGCAAAGTTTAACTGATTTTGAGGCAGTATGGGTTCGGGCTAACTTGAGAAGTGATAAGAAAATGGTGATGAGAGCAAGAAAGGATTAGCCGACATGAGATGAGAGCAAATAGAACATGTTTGGTTTGAATTGAACAGTAATTTAGGTTATGTGCTATAATGAGAAGTAGGAATGAGAAGGTATTGTGTCAAATTTTAGGGTAGACTGAAATATTTAATAAATTTTATAGAATTTGGGGACTACAACCCACCCCAGTCTACTACTTGTTCGCTCTCTTAAGTAGTTGTCTATACATATGTATATACATTTATATACACACACATGTATACATATAACCCGATCAGACAATTATTTTATACTAGCTTTTGAACTCGTGCAATGCACGGAAAAAAATTAGCAAAATGAATTAAAGTTGAATGATGTTTGAAATGTAAAATCTTCGAACTCTCATAACTTTACTTGATTACATCTAACTTCCATGGGATCAACCAATCAACTAATTATAAGCCTAATAACTAAATAGAGTTGTGCATATTACAACACATTGTTACTAATAACAAAATTAATTTGTTTGTTTGTTTTTTTTTTAAATTAAAGTATTTTTTAAACTTCTTTTGATAAACGGTATTCTACAATAGTTATAATTTTTATTGAGCAACAATAGAAGTTTTGTGTTAAATCAGATTTTTTTTTTTTTTATTATTATCATTTTACTAAATTTGTTTGGGATTCTAAGGGTTTCTTCAAAACAAAAAATCGTCATACAAATGTAGAGGCACTGAATTGGTCTTGAGGTAACTTGTGGTGACTTTAATTGGTTTTTATTCTAATTGATGGAGTTGTTTTGTTTGTTTCGCAACTATGTACGCATAGGGGTGTAACAAAACTGACCGGTTCGGTTCAGTCGATTTTCAAAAAGTTTATATAGTGTGAAAATTGAACCGAATAAAAAATTACACTAAATCGAACCAAATCAAAACCGATCGGTTTGACTAAAAATTGCACCGAATTGAACCTTTTCACCCTTATATACACACCTTCCTGCAGAGAATTAGTCATATTAATATTTTGTATTTTCAATATCCGCTTCCTAGAAATTAATTGGAATCTGTGTGTTTATTGGTTAATAATCCTGTAATACGACAAACTTGAAAAATTGATTGTGCAACAAAAGTGGTGACAAAACTGTTTCACAACGTATGAAAATAAATATATGGTGACAAAACTATTTTCAGAATGTATCAAAATAAATATTTAATATATATGTCTATATCATGGATTACGTGAGAAACCCAAAAAAAAAAAAAAAAAAAAAAAAAAAAAAATAAAAATAAAAATAAAAAAAATTAGAGGTAGACAGAAACCTAAAAATCAAGTGTGCAAGGTAAGTGGTTGTGGTAAGACAAGAGAGAAGGTAAGTGGTTGTGGTAAGAAAAGAGAGAGAGGGTGAGAAATAAATAAGAAACATAAGAGAGAGAGAGAGAGAGAGAGAGAGAGAGAGAGAGAGAGAGAGAGAGATAAGGAAAGAGAGATAAGAGGGGGTCAGAAATAAGGGAAGATTCATACAATGTGTATTTATATATATATATATATATATTGCATGTATAAAATCGAATTTTTTTTTATCTAGTTTCCCATAATATATATAAAAAAAAAACCTTATATATAGGATATATGTATATGCATAATATATAACTATATGTATATATATATATATTGGTTAGATAAGAATAAGAGAATGTGACATCCCATTATTATATTATCTCAAAATTTTGGAGGGAGGAAATTTTGAATATGATAAAATAAAGTGAAATAGGAAAAATCTCTAAACTTTGGAAATTAAAAAAAAAACATTAAAGAGAAAATGATCTAGTATCCCATAAGTTATAAAGGGAATTGATTTTGGAACTCCAAAAGTTACCATTAGTACTGCATGCAGTGCATTAGCTCCATAGTACTACATGCACTGGGTGTGGTACAGTGGAGTGCCAATGATAACTTTTGGAGTGCGCGCCAAAATCAATTCCCTGCATAAAAAACCTTATATATAGGATATATGTATATACAAAATATATATAACTATATGTATATATCGGTTAGATAAGAAGAAGAAGAGAATGTGACATTTCATCGTTATCTCAAAATTTTGGAGAGAGAAAATTTCGCATATGATAAAATAAGGTGAAATAGGAAAAATCTCCAAATTTTGGAAATTTAAAAAAAAAAAAAAACATTAAAAATAATGAGAAAAAACACAGAGCTGCCACGTGACAGGCTTCTGATTCCACTTTATAATATATATATATATATATATATAGCAGCTTCAACACAGCTCTCATTTGGCCTGCCAAAGTTGTAATATGGCAGATCCTCTAAAATTGCATGCTCCAATTGGTCATATCAAAATGGCGTGTCGGGCTTGGCCCAACCCGACATTGATAGGGCTTGGGTGGGTTTGGGCTTTGGCCCACAGACTCTTTTTCTCTTTCGGGTCGGGTCGGGCTAGGGTCGAGCTAGAGGGTTCATGCTCTAGGCCCTACCTGAGAGCCTAGGGCGTCGGGCCGGGCTGGGCTGGGCTTAAGGCCTCAGGCCGTATATGACCGGGCCTAAGTTGTCTTCTTTTAAAACAAAAAAAAAAATTATTATAAAATATATAAAGACATTATAAATATGTAAACAAGTGAAAAAGTAACGGAAGATGTAAAATATTAGAGTCTAATTAAATAAAATAAATAAAAAAATTACCTTGTATTTAAAGAAATTAGAAATAATAATGATTGCGCCCCAAATTATTACTCATATGTATAATTGTATTATATTATTAAATTATTCGAGTAACACTATGCTTCTTTTCTTATATAATTCCCAAACACATGTGGTAGTGGACCCACCTTCAATAATGGTATGACCACTTCAACATCATCCTATTAAAGTAGGCTCATTGTCACATATTTTTTGGAATCATTTGAGGTAAATTTTTTTTGAAAGTATAGCATCACTCAATTTACTCGCAAGCTGGCAATATTATAAATTTTGTCACTTACAATTTTGATTATTATAAACTCTTAGAAATGATAAAAAAAATTAATTGCTGGAAAGTTTCTGGGCTTGATCGCGCTAGACCTCGAACCGGGCTTCAAGTTGGGCTTGATCGGGTCGGGCCTCGGGCTGGGCTTTGGGTCAGGCTTCAGGCCGGGCTTAAGGCCAGTTTTTTCGGGATGCCCATCGGGCCGTGCTTTTTTTTTTTTTTTTTTTACATCTGTAGCTTCAATGCATAGCTATTTGGTATTTCAAGTTATAACATTGTCAAATATTCTCTGAAATATGAGAAAAGATTTGGCATTGTCAAATCTTCGCCACATCAGATTTTTATTGGTAATTGTGCCCAATAATCACTTTTCACCCATTTTTAATGCTAGTGTACAAAATACACTGCCTAATGTACTAGATTAATAGCTTTTGTGCCAAAAAATGACATTTTTAAATGACTTTTTGTATTTGAGCATAATTGTCAAATTATAAATTTGTAATACTATAACATTACTAAAATTTAAGTACAAAAAATATAAAATAATTTTTTACTTTGGAGATGCTCTTAAATTTATCTTCTCTACTTCTAGCAACTCATGTGCGAAGGTCATCTTTCTAGTTTCTAGTACCAATAATGGAGGTAGTTGATCAATAAATAGAAAGGTGAGAACACACATTTTCAAAGAGGGCGGGACCATAAAACGTTTTTTTGGTGTTCCACAACGTGGAGTGCTTATTGCCACTAATGCAATGAATTTGAACAATAAAAAAAGAAAAAAAAAAAATGGCTGTTGACTCTTTCGCTTATCTTATTGGAGAGTAATGCTATACTTTCATACTTAATCGCACTTTTACATCTCTAAGGCTTAGTTTGGCCCCTATTTTGGTGCTTCTCTTTTTTTAGGGTTTTTTGAGGGAGTTTTTAAAAACTCTAAAACGGAGTTTTTAAAAACTCAAGATTACTTTTTGGTTTCGTGATATCTTTTTGAAAAATAGTGTATCACTTATATAAAATTATTAAACAACTTAGAAATAAATTTCATACACTTATTTTAAAAAGCCACGTAAGAATTAAACTAAACCTAAGTGATGTAACAATGGACCTAATAAATTTTAATTAGAGTATATTATTACTATCACATAATTTAAAATGTGAATTTAAAAAGCATAAAATTACTCATTAATATTTGACTGAGATGTCTATCAATAATGCTTGTAAAGTAGTCACGTTTTCATTGTTTTTTTTATTTTTATTTTATGATTATTATTTTTTTGGACTAAAAATATGTTGGAGTTGTGGCTCAAATTTTCAGGACTGTCTTGGAAAATTAATATGGCGTCCAGCTTGACTTGTAGTCATTTGGACGGTGGGTTGTGGAGCCGATAGATTGGCCTTCAATGTCAGCTGGATAGGGGTTTGGACGGTGCGACGAAATTCTGTATATGATTTACAGTAATGCTAGGGGCACCGAAAATTGCACATAAAAGTGCACCGAAAATGATCAGGGCCATTGATTGCGGCGGGCCCCATGCGCGCAGGCGTGGACCCCGCGCGCAATCAATGGCCTTGATCATTTTCGGTGCACTTTTATGTGCACTTTTCGGTGCACATAGCATTATTCTATGATTTAAAGAAAGAAAATATTTTTGTTTACCCAAAAAATGGTTCACTAATATTCACCTAAGTATCTCATTGGTCAATGTAGTGGGATTCTGGATCCCACTGGATCTCATTACATTAATGGGATGTTTGGGTGCGCATTGATGAACCATTTTTTGAAAATCCTGAATCCCACTGCATTGATCAATGGAATGTTTAGATGAGTATTATTGAACCATTTTTTTGATAAGCAAAAATACTCTTAAAGAATTACGGACCATGTGGGTAAATATAATACGAATAATAATAGGCAATGTATCTCTGTATATTTTTGAGTACTTCGTGAAAGTGATGAATTTTGTTCACATTGAGAAATTGTGCAATTCGTACATGTGCTCTAAAGGCGTAGGGAGATCCCATCCCATACATGCAATAATTAATATATATCCCGTGTGTTTCTTTCCATCTCTTATAAACTTAACATTTGCAAAATAGTTCAAAAACAAAATAAATAAATAAATGAAGGGAAATTTTAATAAGAAGTTCTCTAAAATATACTTTTTTAGCATATGGTCTAAACCATTTTTATTTATTTATTTTATTTTTTATATATTTTTTTAAAATTTTGGAGAAAAGTCCACATGTTATAAAAGTTATGTAAAATTCACATAACTTTTGTTAAAAAAAAATGAACTAGTTAAGTGAAATTTCATGAAAAAAATGTGAAATTTCACAAAACTTTGAAAACGTAGGGACACGAGCTAATACAAGTACTGAAGTCTACTATTTACAATACCACTACTAATAGCTGCTACCTAAACAAAAAGGCTATGGTCAAATAACTATCTCTAAAATCCTCAAAAATTGAACAACATGTCCGGATATACCAGAAAATCTAAATCCTGAATGTCTTGACTCAAAAGTCATCCACATCTGATCCAAACAGTGAAGCCTCGTCCTCGGGTGCCATATCTAGCTCCTCTGGTGGATCATCCTCCATCGGTGCAGCGAGATCTCCCATGACAATCCCGACAATCCAATCCTCAACCATCACGTCTGCATCAAACTCATCCATCTCAATCAATGCTGGCTCGGCTACGGCAGCGGCTGCTGCAGTGCCAAGACCCTCAGCTACTGCAGTAGCCTGTACTAACTCAACCTCCTATATGATAAACCCATCTGGCTGTGCTGCCATCATGGCGACCTATACGACTGCCATATGTGCTACGGCGGCCAACTGTGCTATGACTGCTACTTGTGCTACATCTTCTATTAGTGCATCTGGTACAACTGCCTCCTCCTCTAGGACATCATCCACTGCTACTACGATGTCTTCTCTAGCTATGATATCCATATCAGCCTGGTCTGGGTCCTCTGGATTGTCCTCTAGGTCATACTCTGGCACCTCATCATCATCGCCGATATCCTTATTATCTCCACGGTCCTCTCCCTCGGGTTGTATATCCTTGACAGGATCTTTATCCTCCCCGTCATCCTTATCGGCTCGGGCTTTGCTGGCTCTGGCACGTCAGGCTGATCCTGAGTCTTTGACACTAGTACTGCTGGTGCCGGTACTGCTGCTGCTGCTTGTGCTGGCAAAAAGTCAAGTCTCCCTAAAATAGCTCGCACTACAATCTCATCCATCTCTAGCTTACTCTAGATCAAGCGAGCCATCTCATGATGTATCGCCTCTCGAGTCTTCGCGTAGTGATAGGCGTCCATACGTATCTTCGTAGGGTGAGTTTGTCCATCAACATAAAGGGCTCTCCACAGATCCTCCTCTAAGTAACGACTGGTTGTACGATGTATGAGCCCATAGTACAACTCTGGGTCAGCCGGTTCCACGGTGTCCCATGGATCACGTGTCTTCCGTAAGTGTCGTACACAAACTTATGATAATCTGGATCCATGCTAACCTACACAGAAACTATCTAACGATATAATGCCAAACTAATCTTAGTGCTTATGTCTTAGGGATCTCAAAAATTCTGGGACAAGATGGTGTGAGACAATTAATGAACGAAAGTATCAACCTGGGGCTCTAATACCAAAAATCCTATCACGCCTCAGAGTAGCAAAAATAGGGAAAATAAATTCCTTTTTGGGTCCATAGGCCATAACTAGTGAAGTCACTGAATTGTCCACACCACACAATTTTAAGCAATAATAAATAAAGCGAACGGTACAAAGAAACCAAACTAATCATAATATAAGATCCCTAAATTATTACATCAGAGTTCAGAAATAGAAATACTAAGGTCTTAGGGCAACATATGCCTAATTACAAAGCACAGTAAATTGTTCCAAAAGACAGAGATAGAAAAGGTATAGTCTATCCAAATCTTCAGCTGGCGTAAACACAGCCGTCAGCATAGCAATCTTCCCCAGTATAGCCATCCTCAGTGGAGCCACCCTCTATGTAATTATCCTCTGGGTAGTAGCCATCATCATAGAGTTTGTTACTTGCAGTATCAGAAACAGGGCAGTCTTGACGAGGAATGTCCAAGCATAAGGGTCAACAACTTATTGAAAGCTGAGTGGATGGAAAACTAACGCATTATCATAAGGGTGAAGTAATTACAAGTTATAGAATGATATATCATTAATTCTACTAATAATATATTCTCTTTAGTCTAAACTGCTATCTGATTACTATCGTCTTGCTACCCAAAGACCAACAATGTACTCTTGAATGAAGAACATACTCGATAGTTCAACTCTATAGACATACCATCATTCTGTCCACCGCTTTTAAGAACATATTCACAGGTCACCGCATGTCATGGACATCACCTCAGTCCATCCCCAGTTTTCAAGAAAATATTCACAGCTCATCGCATTATAGGGACAAAACATTTGAACAAGGCATATCAATCTATTGCCACGACTTAGCAACGTCTACTAGTGATCCCATCTCACTGCCTTTTAAGAACATATTAATAGCTCACCAGCTTATAAGAACATATCATGGATCTCTTGGTCTATCTTAGAACTACTTGGTCCAACTCACTGCCTTTTAAGAACATATTAATAGCTCACCGGCTTTTAAGAACATATCATGACCAAGTGTCTGCCCACGTAAGGTTCCTAGATCTTAGAAAACCTATCTATGTTCCATACTTATTGATACAAGACATTCCCATGTGGCCTGACTTCATTGAATGAAACGAACGACAACCCAAATGGTTCACGACTACTTGCTACGCTATCTAACATTACGAAACGTTAACTCGTTACTCTTAAAGTTGTCTCGTTAAAATCTCACATTATCTCTTTAGTCACCAGTATCGCATATCGAAAGCATGAAACAATATTTAAACAGCTAAACTATTCATATCATAAACAGCAGATAATATCATTGTTCTGTAAGTATCAATCGATTGAGAGTAGAGTTCAATTGATTGGGAAAAAGGTAAGTTCAGTTAATTGAAACAACTTTTTGGACTTCTGCCTATGGATTTAGACACATATATTGATGATTGATACTATGTTCAGATCTACATTGTTATCGATGATTGATAGTATATTTTAGTGTTGACTCTTTATGCTGATTAACTTTTTTGTCTTTAAGTTTATTATCTATTTTCTCTTTATGTTGATTAATTTTTTTCTCTTTATGATGATTATCTTATTTTTATTTATGTTAATCAACTATTTCCTTTTTTATGGTGATTACAAGTTTCGTCTTTACGTTGATTAGTTATTTTATCTTTATATTGATTACCTATTTTCTATTTATATTGCTTCAATTGCATGAAATCATTTTGTAGATTTGGGGCCTGGTAGACGACGCCTTGCAAAACCCAGTCGGCCCCGAGCTAGCCGATTCTTCCTGAGGCATCACATGACACCAAGCCATTGCCATCTAGTGTCACGCCCTGTAGTAGCAAAAAATAGAGAAAATAAATTCCTTTTTAGACCCATAGGCCAGGACAGTTGAAAGTCACCACACTGTCCATGAACAAAGTCTAATCATCAGAGTACTGGATTAAACCACGCATTTGGAATATCTAAGTTTGATATATATAATCAGAGTTTACTACTAAATATTACAAAATCCATAAGTAGTAGCGAAAGCATAAAATAAAGTAGTATGGCAACGTATGCTGATTAAAAACTTAACTATTACAATAGTCTGTAAAACATAAACATAAACTATCTATGGCGAGCTCCAGGTCTTCAGCTCGCGTAGTAGTCCTCTCCAAAATAGCCTCCATCATAGTAGGCTTCCTCCTCATAGCCTTGGGTAACATATTCCTCCACTGCATACTCATAACCATGGCCTACTGGACGTAGAATATCCAATGGTATAAAATGTCGTCAGCTACGAAAGGTGAGTGGATGCAAATACTAGCAGAGCTACTAGCAGAGCATCTATGGATATGCAATATATAAAACATCATTAACAATCATATCATCGTACGTATTCATGTATGCACCAACTCAATATATATATCAACGGATGTCGTCCCAACCAATCCCAAACATAACATGGACTCTTAGGAACACATTTCGCATATAACCTTTCACCTCACCTTACTCAACTCGTTTATCGAACAATCCCTTGCTATCCCGACACGTAGCCCAATACCTCATAACTCAACACACCTGGCATGAAGTCCAAATTCTCTTATACATAAATCAAATACGTAGTCCCATATTTACGACCACGTTACGGCCAATGCACCCATTGATACATTATGGCCAACGCGCTCTTTGATACATTACGACCAATATGCCCTTTGATGCATTATAGTGTTTCAGTCTGACATGTAGTCCTAGCTCATATCACTCATGCCTGATACATAGTCCCAACTTATCCAGATCCCACATATGACATCCTACGATCTACGCGATTGCATTCCCGTGTACAAATATAATTAGCTTCGACCTCTGTGGTCGACAGACCTACTACCATGAACGTCAGCTTCTTATTCCAGTTAACAATATTTTAATCTTATCATACACATGGTTCTACTGTTTAATGCATTAGTCCATTATTCAAGGTGTGCATTATTCCAATACAGTCACATTATTATCCCTTACTATGCCATAGTCGCATAATGGAAATGGGAAACGATTCCATAACAATCAAACCCTTATTATAATAAATAAGAGAAATTGTCCATGATTTGTAACTACCAATCGGTTGGGAAAAAGGTCCAATCGATTGGAATAAAATCATAAATATTGATTGGGAACATGGCAATTGATTGGATCCAAAATAATGCCAATCGATTGCAAACTTTGGCAATCGATTGGAAAACTATATAATCGATTGGGTCCAAACTGATGACAATCGATTGGGACTTCGTCTTCTCTACTGAGAAAATAGTCCAGCATATATAACGTCCTTAGGACGTATTAACTATGTCTAACCTCTACTAAAACTTATAAAAACATCATATAAAGGTAACCAAGTGAGGTGGCCTCACCAAGGGTGTGTTTGGGTGTGTGTTGAGCTTGTGGGACTTGAAACCTCAAGGTTTTTTTCTCTCTCTGTCCTCCTATGCCTAAATCTCTCTTCTCTTTCTCTTCTTCTTTCTTCTTTCTTCTGTTTCTCCTTCGCTTCTCTGCCTTGATAGTGTGTGTATGTTTAGAGGTGCAATTCGGGTTCTCGTGTCATAATTGTGTCATTAATCGGGTTGTGTGCTTTGGGTTTAATTTTTAGCTTCGAGTGCTAATCATCTATAATACAAATATTTTAAATTAATCATGTCATGTTATGTCGTGTCGTGTTAGGGTTATCTCCGTAAAATGGGTTGCCGTGTAAAAAATTACCACCCCTAGTATGTTTGTGTGGTGTATACATGTATATATATGTATCGATGTTTACATAGATGATATGGGTTCAATCTCTCTCTTTCTCTCTCTCTAAACTGTTCAAATAGTCTAAGGGGATGAAATAACTAAGTTTATATCGAGGGTGGGAGTGCCACATGTCAAAACACGAAGCAAAGTTAAAAAATAATATCTACAAATGGCAATCGATTGGCATACGATATTTCAAGGCAATCGATTGAGAAAGATGGCAATCGATTGAGATAGTGCCACGTAATGAATTCAAGTCAGTAGCATGGCAATCTATTGGTAAAGATGGCAATTGATTGGGATTCAAAAGATGGCAATCGATTGGTACAAAGGCCAATCGATTGAGACCTAAAATTCAACAAAGACAAGAATAAATCAAAGGGTCTTTATTGATATATACAGAAATATCAAAGTATAATAAAATTACAGAGTATTACATCTAGCGTTGGTAAGACCAAGTTATTTTTCTTTAGCACCTTAATTATATCAATTTCCAATTTGTTAATGTAATACCTTAAATTACTGGAGAGTATTAATAAATAAAACTTCATTTTTGTATACTTATATAACCTTTCCTTTCTATTCGGTGAAATTTAGATACCAATCGATTGCCTTTGTTTCCCAATCGACTGACACTTTTTGGTTACCAATCGATTGACATCCCAATCGATTTCCATCCTTTCCAATCAATTTTCATTCTACCAACTAAAATTTATTACGTGGCAACATACCAATCGATTACCATCCTTTCCAATCAATTGCCTTCAATTATATATCTGTAACCAATCGATTGCCATAGGTCCCAATCGATTGGCATAAGCTTAGACAAGTTTTCTTCTTTGCTTGAGCTTTGGACGTGTGGCACCTCTTGTCTCTATATATATGAGAGTAGTTATGGCCTTGGGCCAGTTTTCCCCAGCTTTGAGAGAGAGAGAGAGAGACACACACCTTATGAGATTTATATATTTACACATATATATATATATCCATACATATATACACACACTGCCTTGGCAGAGAAGAGAAGAGAAGAGAAGAAGAAGAGAAGAACAAGAAGAAGAAAGGAGCAAGGAGAAGAGACAGAGAAGAGAGAGAAAGCTGGATAAAGAAGGGAGAAAGAGAAGGAAGAGAGAGAGAGAGCTTAAGGATTTTCAAGCTCACACACTCCTAAACACAACCTTGGTGAGTCCTAACTCACTTGGTCTCTCTATTTAATGTCTATACAAGTTATTATGAAGTTTAGACGTGTTAAATGTATCCTTATGACCTTTATATATGCTATTTTTGTAATCTGCTGGTGAAGATGAAGTGCCAATCGATTGGTATAATTCCCAATCGATTTCCATTAGTCTAGACCCAATTGATTGGATAGAATTCCAATTGATTGACATCCCAATCAATTGCCAGTTTTCTTAATCGATTATTTATACTTTTGTCCCCATCGATTGGATCTTACCCCAATTGATTGGTATTGGCATAACATGAATTCCTTTGCCTATTTATTTTATATGAGGTTCGAATACTCGATTCACGATTTAGACTTCTATTATGCGATTATGGGTTAGTCAAGGAGAATGTGACAACACAGTTAAGCATGATTAAGAATAATGGATTAACATAATGACGTTAGATGATTTTGATCATTGTATGAGTTCGATATCCGTTCATTTCAATCAAAGTAGTCAGGCCACATGGGAAATTGTCACGTATCGATAGAAGTAGTGAGTTTAAGTAGGTTTGATAAGTTCTAGAAATAGTACGTGGGCGGACGCTTGGTCATGATATGCTTTTACATGCGGTGGATGGGTTATATCCTTAACGAGCAGTGGGCAGGACCATGTAGTCCTAAGGTAGCCAGATGATCCATGTTATATCCTTAACAAGCGGTGGATGGTTTATATCCTTAACGAGCAGTGGATGGGGATCACTGGTATAATACGAGAAGTCGTGGCAATAGATTTGATATGCTGTTGTTCAAAGCGTTGTATCTCTGACATGCGGTGGATGGTTTATATCCTTAACGACCGGGGAATGGACTGACGTGGTGTCCATGATTGCGGTGGATGGTTTATATCCTTAACGAGCAATGGACAGAATGATGGTGTATCTACATATGTGAAACGATTGAGTCTGTTCTTTCTAGAAAGAGTATGTTGATTAATGGTCTCAAGATAACAAGACGATAAGGGTGGAATGACGACGATGGAATACAGAGAATATATTATTTACTTATTTAGTAGAACTATATCTTAGACACTTCAATAACCTGTTATACGTTATATCATTGATACCCTATGAGTTTCTATTCACTTAACTCTCAGTAAGCTGACGGCTGTTATTGCCTGAACATTCCCAATTTAGACTATCCTGTCCCTTTTTATTTCAGATAATAGAGCTTATGAGGACAGCTACTACCCAGAGGGGGGATTTACAGAGGGTGGCTCCACTGATGCTGATTACACTAGAAAAGGCTGTTGTGCAGACGAGTACCCCTATGCCAGCTGAAGATCTGAAGATAGTTATCTAGTTTATGTTTAAGATTTACTTTACTGTTGAACTTTGTTAGTTAATGGGTACTTGGGCATTTGTTGTCTCCAGACCTGTTGTGATCCTGTGGACCACACTCTGATGATTTGTAATAGTTAGAACTCTCTTATATTTCAGTTAATGTTATTACTGTTCCTATTTGTCTTGTGGACTAGTACTACGTGGTGTGGATAACTAGTGACATTCACTTGTCATTCCCTATGGACCCAAAAAGGAAATTTATTTTTCTCTATTTTTGCTGCTCCGGGGTGCAATAGGGTTTTTGTTATAATCCTGTTTGCTTGGACATGTTGAGTTTTGTGATAAAACTCATACGGAGACACAGACAAAGACAAAGCAAGAAGCCGAAAGAGGTAAAGACTGCCCGGGCGGACAGGGGACGAGAGAACTATGCCTGATTTTCTAGAAAGTCACCCACTAGAGAAGCCGCCCGATCGGGCGTCACCCGGGCTGACCGATCGGGCGGGCACAAGGAGCAGCAATGTAACGACCCTAGTGTTGTGGGTGGGCTGCTGTATGTGCCTTTGTGGCTGCAGTAAGTGCTAGCAGGCTACACATTATGGGAAGTTCATCACACATCGCCTGGGTGTGGAAAAGTAATGTGCTATATATGTGTGATTCCAAGTCTCCCTAGTAAGAGGCCTTTTGGGTACTGGCCCAAGAACAAATCCATGCGGATTTGGGCCTAAAGCGGACAATATCTTACTGAGCGAGACTTGAGTCATGACAAGCAGTGGTTTTCCTTGTTTCCTAATAGGTTTAGGTTTCCTTGTGAGAGAGTTTCCTATTCCTATCAGGTTTCTTGTAGAAGAAGAGTTTCCTATTTATTATAGGACTAGGATTGATGCTTCTATATATATAGAACTACATCCTAGGGAGAAGGTGATCCCAATTCTAGAGAGAAGAAAGAGAATCCCACATAATTGTATTTTCCTAAGAGAAGAGAGAGACTCTAGAAAAAGAATAAGGAAAAACAACAGAGGAGAGAGAGGTGATGGATTGGTTGTCTTGTACGGTTTAGTATCAATAAAGAGAGGTTGTCTTTACCTTAATTCTTTTGCTTGCTTTTCTATTGTCTTATTCGTGTGATTATTTTATGATTGTCGTGAAACACACAAGGAGAGGTCTTGGGTGGGTATATTGCTTGATCACCAATTATATCCCCACCAAGTGGTATCAGAGCTAGGTTCGGGGTTTCATGGAAACTATAAGCAATTCGATGGGTGATTCACGAATCCCGATAGAGAAGTTTGATGGCAAAAAGAATTTCAATCTCTAGAAGGTGCGGATGAAGGATGCCTTGGTTCAGAAAGGTGTTGCAGAGGCTTTATATGGCAAAGCTAATAAACCTAACAGGATGACCGATGTAGATTGGGATCGGAGAAACTCAAAGGCTGTAAGCACCATACGCTTGAGTTTGGATGATGATGTGATGTATGACGTCATTGAAGAGACCTCGACGGAAGCGATGTGGTAGAAGCTAGAGGATTTGTACATGGGAAAAAACTTCACCAACTGGCTAGTATTGAAGCAGGAGCTGTACTCATTCAAGAAGAAGGAGGAGGATGACCTTAAAGGTCACATCGGTGCTTTCAACAAGTTGCTATGCGACTTATCCAATATAGGTGTAAAACTCAACGATGAAGACAAGATGATTATTTTAGTAACCTCAGTAAAGTCTTCTCACCTACAGTTGTTTAGCTCTACGGGAAAGATACTATTACCTTAGAGCAGGTAAAGATAGCCTTGTTCTTATGCAAGAAGATGGATAAGAAAGAAGAGACGAAGTAGGAAACACAAGGTCTTGTTGCTCACAATGAGAAGAAGAAAAAGAATTGGCGAGGAAAAAAATCGGTAGAGGAGATGGTGGTGAAGTAGCACGAGATACTCGGCCGTGGAAGGAGAGAGAGTGTTACTGTTGTGGTAAAATTGGTCACATGACTTTTGACTATCCTCAAAATAAGAAGGGTGATGCTGTGAATGGAAAGGATGAGGGAAGAATTGATGTCATTTATGATGATGCCATGTCAATCGCAAGTGAAGAGAAGAGGGAGAACGAATGGTTGCTTTATTTGGCGTGTTTTTTCCATTATCATTCACATAGAGATTGGTTCTCGTCCTATCAAGCGATGGACGGAAAATTCTTTATGGGGAACAACACAAGTGAGGAGGTGAAAGGATTTGGCATTGTTGTGATCAAGACTACCAACGGTTTGATGAGGGTGCTAAGCGATGTCCGCCATGTTCCTTGAATAGGAATGTAATCTCTTTGGGTGTATTAGACTCAAAGGGGTGCTCCATTGCAGTGGGTAAAGGCCTATTGAAGATGAATATGGATTCAAGGGTCATGTTGATGGGTAGGAAGGTTGGAAACTTGTATATCCTTTTTGGGAAATAGAATGGTGAGTGGAGTAGTCATAAAGAAGGTGAAGAAGACGTGGGAGCCGGTGACGAAGGTTCCAACAACATCCCTATTACACCAACCATTTCTACAAGAGGTGAAGATGTAGGTTACAGCAATGAGGTCAAGTTTGTGCGTCATTCCCATAGAGATGGCGAGAAGAAGAGTTGGGCAATCGTGAGATGTTCCTAAGAAGATGCTGAGAAGAGATGTTGGGCACTCATACATTGCTCCCATGGCGATGGTGAGATGAGATGTTGGGCTAAAGTCCAAGCCCAATGTGGTGACAACTACCATGATAAAGATGAGGATATTGGCGACGGCCATGATGTAGCTTCAAAGTTTCTTAAATCCATAGATGATAAGGATTTGAGAAATAGCAAGTTTACATAGATGATGATGGAGAGGTCGTAAAGACGACGAGAAGATGAGAATTGATAAATCACCCATTGCAATGGAGGGGTGCTCCATTGCAGTGTGTAATGGCCTGATGAAGGTGAAGAGGGATTCAAGGGTTATGTTGATGGGTAGAAAGGTTGGAAAGTTGTATATCCTTTTGGGAAATACAATGGTGAGCGTAGTAGTCACAAAGGAGATGAAGAAGACGTGGGAGCTGGTGAAGAAGGTTCCAACAACATCCCTCGTGACACCAACTGTTTCTACAAGAGGTGAAGATGTAGGTCACAACAATGAAGTCAAGTTTGTGCGTCATTCCCATGGAGATGGCGAGAAGAAGAGTTGGAAAATCATGCGATGTTCCTAAGAAGATGATGAGAAGAGATGTTGGGCACTCATACGTCGCTCCTATGGCGATGGTGAGATGAGATGTTGGGCTAAAGTCCAAGCCCAAGGTGGTGATGACTACCATGATGAAGATGATGATGTTGGCGACGACCTTGATGTAGCTTCAAAGTTCTTAAATCCATAAATGATGAGGATTTAAGAAATAACAAGTTTACATAGATAATGATGGAGAGATGAAAAAGACGACGAGGAGATGAGAATTGATAAATAACCCGAAAGACAACAAAGATGATGATGGTGATGAGATTTTTGTCAAGGTGAAGAATGTTGGGTTTTTTGATAAAAACTCATACGGAGACAAAGACGAAGACAAAGCAAGAAACTGAAGGAGGTGAAGATCGTCCGGGCGGACGCGAGACGAGGCAACTATGCTGAACTTTCTGGAAAGTCGCCCGCTGGAGAAGCCACTCGAGCGGTCCGCCCACGGGCACGGGGAGCAACAATAGTTTTCCTTGTTTCCAATCAGGTTTAGATTTCCTTATGAGAGTGTCCTATTCCTACTAGGTTTCTTGTAGAGGAAGAGTTTCTTATTGTTAATATGACTAGGTTTGATGTTTCTATATATGGAACTACAACCTAGGAAGATGTGATCCCAATTCTAGAGAGAAGAGTGAAAATCCCACACAATTGTATTTTCCTAAGAGAAGATAGAGACAGAAAAAGAGTGAGAAAAAACAATAGAGGAGAGAGAGGTGAGGGATTGGTTGTTTTGTAGGGTTTATTATCAATAGAGAGAGGTCGTCTTTGCCTTAATTCTTTTGCTTGCTTTTCTATTATCTAGTTCGTATAATTGTTTTGTGATTACCGTGAAATACACAAGGAGAGGTCTTGGGTGGGTGTATTGCTTGATCACCAGTTACATCCCCAACATGACAGTAGTAGACTCTTAGCTAGAGTTGTACCTGCAAAAGATCTCGACTTGTAGGCCAAAGTCCCTCCGATACTTCCGTTAACAAATATTGGAGATGAGAATTAGAATTGACTCAATTGGTTTTTATATCTACGTAGGTGCATTTTTTTGGTGACTTTGAGTTGTAACGGTTACCTTGACTTTTTTTTTTTTTGCTAAGCAATATCAAATTTTATTAAGATCATGATGAAACATGACATAATGCAAATGGCATAGGCTTACCAACAAGATTCTGCCAAGGACTCTATACCCCAAGGATAGGCCATGCCCAAATAATACATCCGAAATAAAAAAAACCAACTACACCTTAAAAAACAAAACACCCAAAAATCAAAAAGCATGAGCCCCCAAAAGCATTCCCAACAAGGCCAATCCCAAGGCAATCATGCCAAGCGCTGCCAAATACTAGACCCCAACAAGGCAGCCCCCACAATTGCAGCAACAACCCAGAAATTCGCACCAATAACAGCACAAAAGCAAAAGAATCATTACCCTAAATTTGTCTAATTTTCCATATCCCTAACCCCGAACATTTAGAATCTTGCCAAAACAGAACTTCAATCTACTCTGAACTGCATTCTCCCTTCTTTTTTTTTTTTGTTAGGGATGATCATTTTTCAAATATGCCAATTCCCCTAACATTCCAAAACAATATCTTAATTATTCAAAATCTGGAAATCAATCCCAACTATCCAAAGCGATATTCAAATCTGCCAATTCCCCTAACATTCCAAGACAATATCTTAATTATTCAAAATCTGGAAATCAATCCCAACTATCCAAAGCGATACTTAAGCTAGTTCTAGCTCCCTTATCTTCCTGCATGACTCACCATTTTCTTCTTCAATTACCTTCAATCTGTTGATAATATCATCTTCGTTCTCCATTGCACATAACCCTAATTTTTTTCCTAATTCCCAGGTTTGATATGCTCTGTCACGAATTACTTCATTTCGACTATTGAAATCACCATCAGATAGGGATTCAGTAACCATGCAATTGTTCTTCCCTACTCTGTGTTTATCACATTCCTTATTTTTTCTATTGCTAGAATTTTCTTGCTTCTTCCATCTTCGTTTCGCTATCTTGGATTCCTGGATATCTTCAATAAATCTCCATTTGTGAAAGCCATTAATCTTCTTGCTCCTACATTTTATCTCCTTAGCTTGCTTACCTAAAGAAACAGATATACTTTCTTCGAATTCAACAGCCGCATCATCTTTCTCGCATTCTGAAACATCTAGGTTAGGACTCTCCTCAAGAATAAACACATTGATATCGAACCTTTCTGTATCTTCTTGAAAGGCTCTATTGGTTGTGCTTCTATTAATGCTTTCTGATTTCTTCCTGGGCCCCTCATTCCTACTTTGGGTCTTCACTATTGGGCCTGAATCAACTTGATCTTCCAGAGACCCACAATTTTTAGACTGTAGGGTTTCTTTTAAAAGAGGGCTTTCACTTACCCTATTTGATTCTTCAACTCCATTAATTTCCATATCTTGAGTGTAAAAACCACAATTAATATCACTTGGGGAGATGTGTGCCTCCTTGAGACTTTGTATGGGAACCTTCTTCAAATGACTTTGGGATTCAAAAGAAGATGGCTGGGCATGCTGCTTTTCCTCCATATCTCCATCACCTCCACCATTTAATGTCCTACCAGAATAACCCCTATCATCAAATGCCATGACATCACCTACAACTGATTCTTCATTAAATTCATTGTCCACCTCATTCATCTTCTCCGACCTCTGTTTGGATTTTTGATCTTCGTCGGAGCTGTTCAACGATGAAGAAGGTAGTCTAGAAATCTCTTTCGGCTTTGGTTCAAATTCGTCCATAACATTTACTGGATCTCCATCAATTTCCATGACTTTGACACGATAAGCACAATCTTTCACCACAACCTCAATCGTTTCATCAATTTTTCCCTCTTCATTAATGGCCACCAGAATGAATCCATACTGAAATTGCTTACATTTTTTTGTCTCCCATGTAGTGTCAATCCGTCTACCCCATAGACTAGCAATATTATCAAATGTAATTTTGGACTAACATATCAAGGGAACCCCAGTACATTGAATCCAAGCACATCTTGGTGGCAATAGAAGTTATCATTCCAATGAACAATTCTGATAAACAAGTTCCGTAGCCATGACCAGTCGTCTTCTTCCATAACATCATAAGCTTCAAATGTTAGCAAAAACACTCTATCTGATATACATCTGACATCAATATCGTAAACTCCTTCTCTAACAAAGCATTCCTTAAGATAATACCCATCAATCTTCCTCATTGAAAAACCCACCACACTATTCTTCACTAGCTCATTGATTTCTTCATTTACAAAACCCATGCAAGATTTGATTGAGACCTTTGGTTGTAAGTTCTCCACCATTTTTGGGCAAGCTTGTGGACCAACTACTACCTTCAAAAATAGTCTTCCATTAATCAACCCTTTCTTATCCACAATCACCTCATGAACATGGTTATCCTTATTTATATTTGACTGGAAACCCATCCTCATGTTTCCTTTTTCATTTGTTGATTCTGAATATCTTTCGAACCTGGCCATATTAACCCCCAAACAATGATCGAGGAGCCAAACCTTGTTGAAAGTTTTGACTGCTTTTTCTGCTGCTGATTTCTCTATTAATCTAATAAACCCAAATTTCCTTCCTCCTTTGTTCCTCTTATTTGGGATGAATGTCTCCAACACCTTACCACATTTTTCAAAAATTCCATGAAGTCACTTTGAATCCACTTCATCTGGAATATTGTTCACAAAAACCGTATAATTTTGTTTCTCTTCCATGAAGTCTCATCTCTTCTTGAATATTAGTTGACCCATTATGGACGTTTTTTTTTTATCAGACCGGTTGAGGAAAAATGAAAGGAAGGGAAGAAGGAAAAAAAAAAAAAAGCAGTAATAATTGGTCGTTCAAAATATAGTGTAAATGTTTCCTATATGTGTATATATATATTGTTTTAACTTGGGTTGTATTCTAAGGTTTAAAGATTGTTAAAGCGTGCAACTTTAGACGATCTTAAGTAAGCCATGCATTGTATTTTAGGAATAGAAGTTCGAATAATCCATTTGCATTATAACGGGGAAATTTCTATATTAAAGATAACATCCTACATGTGTTGCATAACGAAGTTTAATTTTCTTCTCTTAATTTTTTTCTTTAGTTGAATCATTTCTCGAACACTAGCATACAACTTCCAGGCTCTTTTA
The DNA here is from genome assembly GCA_033977485.1 of Hydrangea macrophylla. Taxonomy (NCBI): domain Eukaryota; kingdom Viridiplantae; phylum Streptophyta; class Magnoliopsida; order Cornales; family Hydrangeaceae; genus Hydrangea; species Hydrangea macrophylla. The sequence continues at coordinate 111,011,969 of CM066997.1, read as the reverse complement.
AAAAAAAAAAAAAAAAAAAAAAAAAAAAAAAAAATTCGAGTAGTTTTATGCTTTTCAAATTTTGTATCTCAAATATGATTTTCAACACATATGGTAATGACACTACCCTCAACCACTTCAACATCTTTCAATACAAATTAACTGGCTCACTAGCTACCACATGTATTGCAAATCATATTTGGAATATTATTTGAGATACATATCATTATTCATTTTTTTTTTTCTCCCCCTTGACAATAACAGTAGATAGCATAGCGCTATTTCCCTGTTTTCATTTAAAGAGAGGTTAATGCCCAACTGATGTGTATAGCTCCCTCTACCACAATCAAACAAGCAAAAACCGAGAGAAAAAGAAAATGTTGAAGACACCACATCAACAGTACTCAATGGTTGCCCAAACCCTAATTCCATCATGGCATAGACCATTTCAGTCCGGCCATGTGACCCTATCTCTACCCATCGTGTGGAGGTCTGAGTTTCACAAAAAACGAGACAACGTTGGTGTTCGTTGTGTTCAGACCGACAGCAAAGCAATAGCAACCACAACCACTACCACAACCACAATCACAACCACCGAGCAACCAATTAGCGTTAAAGCCATTGTGACAGTGCAGCTGACCGTTGGTGGGTTCTTATCCAACCTTGGGTTGAGCCATGGGCTCGATGATATTGCTGATTTACTTTGCAAATCTATCCGCTTGGAGCTTGTTAGTACAGACCTTGATCCCAGTAAGTCAATGTTACTTGCTTTCACAATTCACACCCATACTTTACTCATACAAATTACTTAGTCACACCATGTCATTATGGTACTGTGGTATAACTATCCAATTGTATGGGTTCATTTGACCCCTAATTTTAGAGTAGCATAACACGTAGTTGTCAAATTTGAACAACAAATCATATTCTTACTCATTGTCATGTGCCCCCTTATTAATAGGGGAGAGGTCGATGATCTTATATGATTTGGTCGTCACATCACGTGTCATTGAGTAACTTCTCTACTACTATGATTTTAAAAATATACCCCTAGTTCAGTAATGTTAATCCGTAAAATAAAGATTAAGAGTGTGCTTGATGATAAAATAATATGCTAAAAACGAAAAGTTTTAGTACTTTTTTTTTCTTCAATATGTTTGATTTTAGTTTGGAAATGAAAGACTTCTCGGGAGATTTAGTAAAAATGTAAAAAATAAAAATAAATAAATAAATAAAACTAGACTTTTTTAGTGATACGTCCAAGTCATATTTTATTTTCGTGAAAACTCTATATGTTAAAAAAATTATGTGAAATTTTACATAACTATATTAAAAACTGAACTAGTTATGTGAAATGTCGCATAACTTTTAAAACATATGAAATTTTTACTAAAAAGTTTCATCAGTCATGAAATTTTGACAAAAATAGTAAACGTATTTGAGTTTTCACTAAAAAAAAAAAAAAAAAAATCTAAAATAAGTGACTTTTCACTAATTTTTTATAAAAGATTTTATGCTTATTTTTTAGATCCAGTTATTTAGTTACATTCACGTTCTTATACCTTATCTTCAAAACTAAGTTTTTATCTGAAACAATTTATTTTGTGGCTACATTCTCTTGACGAAGATTTTATTTTGTACTCCTATTATCATTTGAAATTTCGTTGTTTCATAAACTTCTTTTCATTTGAATGGTAACATATTATAAGCACGTGTTATGTGATTGCAAATTCATGACGTATCACTATCATAAATGGAGCTCTTTGGTGCGTACAGGCAGTTTGGTTGTATATACAACCAAACAGTCACAACTGTTGGATTATGAGGGAGACTCATCTCAACCGTCCACCACGTTTCCAGAATTTAAAAGAAAACCACTGTGTGGTTTTGTAGAAAGCGCCCCACTTCTCTCCTTTTACCTCTTCAGCCGGCCTACTCTTTGTCGCCGGTCCCAAACTAGACTTTATTCAACCATTCATTTGTGCTGTACTTCTTTTCACTTGAATCGTTTCTCAACCATACCATATATTTATGGGTTAACTACAATTTACCTCCGTGGTGGTTTAAAAGTGATCACTTAATTCTCGGTATTTTTGGATAAAGTGTCACCGTTACAGAATCTAACCGAGACTGTTAAGTCCCTAAAAGTAGTAACCACTTTACCCTCTGTGGTTTGGTTTGATGACACTTTAACCCCCTAGTACTTTCGGGGTAAAGTGTAAGGGGGTTAAAGTGTTAATTTAACACTCTCCGTTAGATTCTATAGCAGTGACACTTTAACCGAAAGCACAAGAGAGTTAAGGACTGGTCACTTTTAAACCACAGGGGAGTAAAGTGTCATCGAGCCAAGCCATGAGGGGTAAAATATTATTAACCTTATTTTTATTTTCTCGAGTAAAGCAATACTTACCAAATTTTGTATTACCAAATTTTGTATTTCAAATAATGTTAGGGTGACAAACACTTTTTACAAAGACTTACAAACACACTCTATCTCTCTCTTGGGTGGCACTGTGGGGTCCATTAAAATTATTCGAGCCCCACAGTACCACCCAAGAAAGAGATAGAGTGTGTTTGTAAGTGTAAAAAGTGTTTGTCACCCATATATTACTCTTTCAAATATCGTTCCCAAGACATGTGACCACTACAACATCCTCTAATAAAATCTATTAAAGGCACTATCACATATGTTGTGAACCAAATTTAGAATAAAAAATTGAGAAACATGTGCCAATTCGTGTTTTTTTTTTCCCTTTGGACCAAGGGCGTATCCAGGATGGTAGTTTGGGGTGGGCTAGAATACATATAGTGTGGGGTCCATGGAAAAAAAAAATTTGGGTTAAATTATGTTTATATTATGAATTTTAGTATCATAAATGTTTTAACTTTTGATTATAGTCATTTTAAGAGTTAGGAAAAGATATTTTGGGTTTATTTATACATATTTTCTTGATTTTTGCATCATAAATAGTATAGTCTAATTTTGATTCTTATCGTTTTATAGTTTACATAAGTATTTAATAAATCACACCACAAGCAAAGAGAAAAAATTTTGAAAAAAAGAAAAGAAAATAAATGACATGCAAATAATAAATATGGGCTGGGCTAGAACATTTTTGAAATAATAAGCACATCATAAATATTAGCTAGGTTAGAACTAAACTAAGGCTAATAGATTGGGCTTGAATACAAAATACTGCTATGTTGAACTAGGAATATAGACTGGACTGAAGAATGATTAATGCCAGTGGCATTTTGTTTTTTGAGTAAAAAAAAGGAAGAAAAATGATGCACCATTAGGATTCGAACCTTAGTGGTTCACTTTGAAATTACAAAGCTCATCCGCTGGGCTACTCCACTCACCTAAAATATATCTATGTAGTAATTTTTTTTTGTTTTGAACTTTACCCTGGACTATAGCCCAGGTAAGCCCAGGGCCAGATACACCCTTGCTTTGGGCAATGACAAAGACAGCATAGCTCTCTTTCCCTGTTTTTGGGTATATGTACAACTATATTTCCATATAAAGAGACGGTCATGAACCCATACTCAACTAAGAGAAATTTATCATCACGCTAATGTGGTATAATTATCCAATTGTATGGGTTCATGTGTCCCATGTTTTTAGAGTAGTATGATAAGTAGTTGCTGAATTTAAATAACATGTCATGTTCTTACTACTTCCTTTGTCCCATATTAAGATTCTCTTTTGGGAATACCAACTTATTAAGGGGACAACTTTAATTTTGGTGAGATTTTCAACTTTTCAATATTGCCCTTTTTGAAATTCAAAATTATAGTGTCACATCAAAAAAAAAAAGAGAAGAGTTGGATATAATAAAGGGTAAATTTGTAAAAAGTGTATTAAAGTACTTTGACTTTTCAAAGAGGACTCTTAAAATGGGACATCAAAAAATAGCATCAAGGACTCTTTATATAAGACAGAGGGAGTACTTAACTGAGCCCCCCCTTATTTATGAGGGTCAAATGGCCCTATTTGATTTGGTCGTCACATCACGTGTCAGTGAATAACTTCTCTACTACTATGATTTTAAAAAGATAACTCCTGTTTAATCCGTAAAATAAAGACTAAAGATGTTTTTTATAACAAAATTAAGTGCTAAAATGAAAAGTTTCGGTACTTTTGTTTTTTTTTTTTTCAATATGTTTGATTTTAATTTGGGAATGAAACAGACATAAAAGAATTTTTGGGTATTTTTTAGATCCGATTATTTAGGTACGTTCACGTTCTTATACCTAATCTTTAAAACTGAACATTTGTCTGTCGAGTCTTGCTATGTGCATCGAAAAAAATTGCACATAAAATGTGCACTGAAATGATCAAGACCATTGATTTCGGCGGACTACATGCATGTGCGCATGGTGTCTGTCGAATTCAATGACCTTGTTCATTTCGGTGAACATTTTATGTGCAATTTTTGATGCACATAGCATTATTGTTGTATGAAACAAGTTATTTAGTAGCTACATTCTCTTGACGAAGACTTTATTTTGTGCTTCTATTATCATTTGAATTTCGTTCTTTCATAAACTTCTGTTCATTTGAATGGGAACATATTGTACGCATGTGTTATGTGTAAGGCTGTACTCGAGCAGAGCTTTTCGAACTCGAGTCGAGCTTTAAGAGTCGGCATCGTGCTTAAGCTTGAGCTTAGCTCATTTATTATTGTGCAATATTGCATAACCTATTTCTATGTATAGGAAATTTTATGAGTAGACTACATTCAACCTAACTGAAATTTTAAAGATCAAATTAACAAAATTAAAACTGCAGGGACGAAAATAACATTACATCCAAACTACAAGGACATAAAGTATAATTTAACCAGTGAATATTTATCCAAACTTTTTATTGCTTGTAAAGCGGGAAAATAAAAAATAGGGAAGTTACACTTCACCGCTTGTCCTTAAAAGTCATTTTCGTCATGGTTTTCTATAGTTTCAAATGTGTCACTAACACCTCGTATAGTTTGGACGAATGTGTTTTTTTTTTTTTTGCTCAGCAAAGAAGAAATTTTATTCATGATAAAAGCATTACAACCCTCAAAAAGCCAAAAGCACAAAGACTCGAAAAAACACCAAGAAACAAGAAAATCTCCAAAGAGTTACATCTACAAATGAACCCAACATAAATGCAACCCCCAACTGGACATGAGTCTAAAAAGAAAAAAGAAAAAGCCACCACTACATGGTGACAAACAACCAGCCCAACCTAGAAACAATTACAAGATTAAACCATCACCAGAAGATTGACTTGGCACAGCCTTCATAGGATCAGCCGCAGCACAAAGAGAAACATCCCATCAATCCTCTAAAATCTAGCTTCCAATATCAAACTAATTAAAGCACCAGAAATGAGCACACCCAACAAGAGAGAACACACACAACATGGAATCCATGAATCAGCAGCACAATCTGAGAAGAAAGCCCAACTAAACAGCAGATATATATATAGCACCATTTCAATTTGATTCATGCCGCCAAACTGAGCCAAAGAGATGCAGTAGCACCGACCTCATGTCAAAATTTCTGTCGCGAACCTGAATGAAATAGCTGCAGCAAATCGATCTCTTGACAATGTGACCCCAATCCAAGCAAGATAGAAATCCACACAGCAGAATAGAAACAAAGGAACATTGGACTAATGTGCAACCGTTAATAATTAAACCTGTTAATTTAACGGAATAGAGCCTATATATGGGATTTTTTTGAAAAATATGCTAACCATAGGAGTGTGCGTTTGTAATTGCACTTCTATTTTCATTTGAATTTCGTTGTTTCATAAACTTCCTTTCATTTGAATGGGAAGATATTGTATGCAATATGCATGTGTTATGTGATTGCAAATTCATGACGTATCATTATCATAAATAAAACAAATTCAATTTGAATTTTGACCACATCAGAGGCGGAGCTGTAGATGGACTTTAGTTTTAGTCCAACCTAAATTTAAAAAAATGCTGTTATAATGAATTATGTTAGTCCAATTATAATTTAGTCTACTTTAAATGTACTTTTTTTTTTTTTTTTTAAAGAACCTCAATAGCGAGAGTGTATTAATATAGTACATGAAACTACACCTAAAAAAAAGGGTACACAAGACTTTACCCTCCAAAAAGTACACCTAGAAAAAAGGGAGCACGAGACTTCACCCTCCAAAAGCATCCTACGTACAAACTTTAACTCAATATAAAATAAACAATAATGATAGGTGCACAATAAAGCGCACAACGAAATGCACAAACGTATAGTATAGGGTTGGATCTTGTGCTGAAAAGTCTGTACACACAAAAATGTGTGTACAGATTTTTCAGTAAAAAGTCCAACCATGTATTACACGTTTGTACAAATCATTGTGTGTCTATCATTACTCTAAAATAAAATCAAAAAGCTGACCATCAACAACCTACACACATGCTTTGTTCAATATAAAGCAAAATATAAGAAAAAAAACTAAACAGCAACAAACACAGGAGCGAAGGAACAAATACCCAAAACAGTGTGTATGATAGTGTGCAAGTAGGATGTACCAAAAAAAAAAAAAATTAGTGAGTAAGTATGAATGACCCTGCATTGACGTCTTTCCAACCAAGAGATTTCAAAATTGGGTCATTCCCATCCACCATGTGTTGAAAACCATGCTTCTATAGGCGATAATTATGTCAGACCTGTTAAATTTAATGGATTTTTTATTTTTAACTGTTTTAACTGGACAAAGTCCAAAACCATTACATCGTAAATGCAACCATAACAGCTGCCAGATCCATAAAAAGCTCCCCACAAAGAAAAACAAAACCTCTAATCAAGCAAAATCAAATCTGGATAATCAACAATTTCTGCATAAACAAAACCCACCCCAAGCTGCAGAAATACACCCGAATAACTCCCCATACTGCACATAGACATTCTATATCCCTCGCCGCAGCACCACTGCAACTCTGACAGCAATAATTCAAAAGCAAATGACACTTTGCATAAAATGCATGTCTTCATCAATAAATCATCAATAATTTTGTATTTGTCACCACCTGATGTTCAGGGCTTCTAATTTTCCAAAATTAATGACCCCAACCTCAAGAAGACTAATTGCAACGAAGAAGCCAACTAGCTCGTATCCAAAGGCACCAAATTAGAAGACAAACGGCATGAATACTTAAAACTGAGCAGCAGATTAGACTGAGCATCCAAGTCGGAACACACTTAGACTGAGCATGATCCAAAGTTACCAAATTAGATTGAGCAGTGGTGCTCAATCTAATACACCCGTTAATACGGGTGTATTAAGGGTTGCACATTATCTGAAAATGTGCTAACCATGGGAGTGTCTGTCTGTAATTGAATCAATGTCAAAATAACTATGAAAACTTGTTTTTCATTAAATTTAACAGATTTAACGACGTTGGAATAGATAGTATACGAAAATTTTGTGTCACAAATAGAAATACAAGAGCTCATAGTGAAAATGGCCTTGAGTACAGTGAGTGTAAGTGTAATTTCCCCCCAAAAAGTTACCATTGTTTTTCTCATTTGTTTCCCTCTCATTTGTTGTCATGTCCTCCAAATTCAAGAGGATTCTGTGATACAACCTGTCGCATGGTATGACCAATTTTTTACAATTTCGGGAACAACTTTGTCACTGAGGAATAAAATCTTTGTTATCATGTGTACAAAAATTTGAAAAAAAAAAATGTGACCAAAATTTTGTGCGCAAAACAACTTTTCGTTACCTTGGGTAGAAATAACGTGACTTTGTTATTTTGGGTAGAAGATTTTATTACAAAAAAATGTGACAAAAATTGATTTGCTACCAAAATGTTGTTTCCAGCACAAAATTTTGGTAACAAATTTTGGTCACATATTTGGTAACAAACTTTTGCACACATGCAGCATAATAAAATGTTGTTCCTCAAATAATAAAAGTTGTCTCTGAAAAAGCAAAAAAATGATCGTACCATACGACCGATCGGAAGTAGAATAAAGACATGGAACCTAAAAGGCCCGTATGGATTGATTTGAATATTGTGCTGACATTATGGTACTAATAGTCCCTATACTGACCAAAAAAAAAAACATGAAATTGGATTCCAAAAACATGAAGGGTTCATTCTTATTTACCACTTAATTGTTTTACATCTATTTCTTTTCTTTTCTTTTTTAGGGAAAAAGTAAGGAAACATAATTTCCAAAAAAAAAAAATTAAGAAATGGTTACAGATTAATTAATTTCATTGTATTTTTGTGAAGAGACGGGATTAGAGAAGGAAACGATCAAGAAGTTTGCGTATAGGAAGGAGCGAGACGGAGATGAGGTGACATATGAGAGTGACATTGAAGTACCAGCAGATTATGGAAAAATAGGTGCGGTGATTGTTGAAAATGAACACCGCAACGAAATGTATCTGAGAAAGATAGTCCTTGATGGCTTCCCTCTTGGCCCTGTCAACCTCGACTGTAATTCATGGCTTCAATCCAAGTTTGTGTATCCCCAGAAGAGGGTTTTCTTCACTAACAAGGTTATCTACCTACCATCACCTACCACTCTATGCACACATACATGCACACACGTATGTTGAATTGGCATATATTTTGATCCTCTTGGTGTTACTCTTTATTCTCTTAAGTTGAATTGTTTTCGTTTTTTGGACGACCTTCTTCATACACAGTTTCATCAACTGCACCCTACTCTCATCACTCTCTAGACTAACTCTTATTTCACATGAGTTACATTCTTCAAAACTGTTGTGTCCTTCAACACAAGTACTAACCGCTCTGGTACAATCACTTAATATTCACTATTAGTATTTAAGGCCTTTGCTAGGACTGATTGTGGTGAAGAAATTGTACCCATGCATGCTGATAATTAGTGGGCTACAAACCAATGAACAATTCATGGAGTCTAGATAATTAACACTCTCAAAATCCAATCATCTAACCCAAGCTGGGGCTAGGGTAATTTCTTTATATTACCATTGTCCCTATTGAACTAAATGTGGACACCAATTACCTTCAAGCACTGACTGGGATTCATTGATCTCAAAAACTCATCCTTGAGACCTTGCTGAGTATGCAAAGGTCTCTACCCCTGTCCATTCCTTAGCCACTCTGAGTTCACTGATACCACCCACAACAAATGAGACCCCACCCACTGGACAACCTCTTGTTGCTCAATTCATTATATGTCATCGTTCATATCCTCAAATAGAAACTCTGAATGATGAAGGGTATCTCAGAACCTCACTCTATAAATCAAACACCTCTAAACATTAATTCCATCCCTCATACTTAAATTGTTCGGATAATATTACCATTCTCAGTATTATAAATCAAAAATCTAATTAAACACTTGTCAAGCTAGAAAAAAAAATGTCTATTTGGTCCGTAAATTCGATTCTAGACCCCCATACCCAGCACGAACAAATGGCTTGTTTGTCACTATAACAAGTCTATTTCCTTCCTAAAGTCAAAATTGTATGATGAGAAATGGGGTAACTCGAACGACCACTTGGCCATATTCATGGAGGACTTTGCCAATTTCTTAATGACCATTCTCTTCAATCGAGTTAGAGAATAGTTTATGTCTATCACAAATAAGGCTTATAGATGGTTCATCAACTTAGCCCCCTGGATCTATCTCCTCAGGGGAAGATATTACCTATCAATTCCATGTGAATTCTAGAAATAGATTACTTATTTCTCTCTAACCAAAATTACCCAAAACCCCAGAGAAAAACTAATTGACTATGTGAAGCGTTGTTGAGAAATATGCATCAACCTCTATAAGTTTGTACTAGGAGAGGAGTTGATTAAAATTTGTGGATGGCATGTTCCAGAAATGTAACCCGAATATGATTAATGCAATGTCCTAACATTCTCTTCCATAATCATCAAAATCAACGCATCAGTGACGTGTTGAAAATTAACACAAGTTACTTGTAACACTACCATTCCATTTGCATACCCCATTTTCTCAATGCCCTGATGCCTCTGTGGCACAGGGAAGGGGAGGACCGGAGGACAGGGAAACTCTACACCAAAAACGCTAAACTGGCACTGTTTTAAACACTGCCTGACCAAATCTGGCAATGTTTTTTTCAATGCCAAATATGGGGGATCCAATTTTTTGGCACTGAACAGTGCCAGATTTTGGTCAAAGATACTAGATTTAGAGATTTGGCACCATTTTTTGGCACTATTTAAAAAGTGCCAGACTTTCAAAATAACTTGTCAACACGTGGTAACTTTTGGTCTCGCCACGTGTACATGTCTGGTACATTAATCTGGCACGCTTTTGGCACTGCTAAAACAGTGCCAGTTTTTAATTGAGTGTAAAAAAAAATAATTAATTAATACATATGATGCCCAAATTTTATTTGCACCTGATTTACATTTCACACTTACACCTAATTTAAAAGCGTAATTAATTTCTAAGAAACACATAACATGTATATTGATAACTATACACAACAAACATAATCCAAATGAACTATTGCATTGCACAATAATACAAATAATACACAATACACATGATGCATTGAATGGGTACTCATGCATCATCACAAGTGAAATGTACAACATATTTTTACCAACACTTTGTGGCATTAAGATGAAAAAAAATAAGAAAGACGACCAATCGTGACTAGATTCCCTTGCCAAAATAGTCTAAATCCATCTTCATTTTTAATGCGCATTAATGCTGGCTAGCTTGCTCAAAGTTGCAACATCCAAATGCATTATGTGGACCTAAAACACATGGGGGTGGAATATGTGTCAAAATACCAACCCAAGTTCGCCAACTTTTGAGGAAAAACAAACAGTAAAGTTCCAAGCCATGGGTTAAACAGAATTTAAGTTGATTTCTATAGTATTGTAGAGGATTTCTACAGGATTTCTACAGAATTTAAGTACCAAGCCTTTATCTTCCCTCTTTAAGTTGATTTCTACAGTATTTGAAGAAAATAACCTGTCGAAATATGTCGAGGAAATATAACTTGCAGCCATGGGTTAAACAGAATGCAACTAATTTATAGTAAAAAGAATAAGGGGCGCTTTGTTTGTTCTAATGGAAAAAATAAAAATCAAAACAACTACTGAACGAAATGGAGACACTCAAGTACTGGTTGGCAAATAATTAATAAATAGGAGAGTACTTTTGCTCAAAAACTAATTTCAAGAATACAAACAAATCAATATTTAATTACATTTAATTACCTACTTTCATAAGTCCAGCAACAAATCAATATTTAATTATCGAAATAGTTGTTGACAAGACGAAGAGCTTAGGAGATGTTTTGCGTCTGGCTAGAACAAAAAGGTTGTATCTCCCATTAGCAACCTGCAAATACCCAAAAAAAAAAAAAGAAAAAAGAATAATCAAATGTTTCTACCTTCATTCAACAAATAACCAAAAGAAAGTGAATCTAAAAATTTAAAGGAAATTGAATAAATGTCTTCAGCAATACTAATATCTCTAATAGAATAACTGTGAAACAAGTAATTAACCAAAGAACAAAGATCAAATCCTCCATTTGATCCCAACAAATTGATGAAGCAACTCCAACTTGAATATTTAAAACCATTTCAGATTGTTACTAAGCACTTAATTAGCAAATAACTAACAGAGTAGAAATTAGCGATACATGCACTTCGCGAAAAGGAAAGAGACTGCATTGTTAAAAGGATTAAAGACAGTTGATACTTGCAATTACCATAGGCCCTTGCAATCTTTTCACTATAATAATTGAAAGAGCAGAGAGTGAGTTAGATTTAGGGGTGAGTCCAGAACAATTTCTAACATCAAAACTCAATCAACTACAACATTGGAAGGATTCTGTACTCCATAGTTTTAACATCATTGTCCAACTTTTTAAAATATGCTTTTGCAAATTCATTGAATGAAAAAAGAAAAAGAGAAAGGAAAACAAGAAGGAAATATTAATTCCCTCATTTATGTTTTCCTCCAATACTTTAACACCATTAAAAATAAAAATAAAAAGTCAGAGATTATAAGTATAAAGTCAGAAAAAATAAAGGAAAACAACTAATAAAAAATCAAAATGATAAATTTATTTCTCAACGTATTTTCTTTTCCTTACGATTTCCCTCATCGTTTTTCTTATCAATCGGAGAAAGATATTTTCCTCTGTGTTTACTTTTATTTTCTTTTCTCTCACTAAATCTATGACCAAAACTGTTGGGTGTGGCTCATATTGTAATGGGTCCGTAACACTAGGCCCAAGAGTCAAGGGGAGGGCCCTGTGCCCCATGGAGGAGCGAAGCGTAGCCATGGAGCCGAACCCTCCTGGAATGATGACAAGAGTTATCTGCGGTATGGATTAGTCGGGTGGGGGGTGCGGGGGGCGTAGCCCCCCCGCGGTACGGTATGGGTATTGTGGGGATTTTGCCATGTACCTATAGGAGATATATATGATGTACCTATAGGATATATATAGATGCACCTGTGCGAAAGAGTGATAAGATCGTAGTGCCTGGAATGGTTAGAGGGAGAGGCAGACCTAGACTGACTTGGGAATATGTAGTGCAACTAGATATGAATATATATAATTTAAATGAGCATATAGCTCTTGATCGTGCAGAATGGAGAAAAATGATTCATACAGCCGACCCCAATTGATTGGGACACAAGGCTTGGTTTGGTTTGGTTTGGTTTGGTTATGTATAAATAACCCAACAAAAATTCCTCGGGGGCAGCGGCCCCCAGCACAAAGTCCGCCACTGCATTTCAGTACGAATATTCAATATTCTCTATCAACATATATATATATATATACAGTCAGGCTCTATAGAGAGCGCGCTCTCTTTATTAAAGAGAGGACCTCTGTTTTGACCGTCGGATCGTATTTTCATTAATGGCAGTTTTGTCATTTCACAGTTTTTAAACACAATCCAACGGCTAAAACAGATGTTCTCTCTTTAATAAAGAGAGGTGGCCCTCTTTAGAAAATCTTTGTATATATATATATATATAGACCTATTGCAACTAGTGAAATTTTATGGTGACCCTATTACTGTCAACATGCAAACTGAAGAAATTTTATGGTGACCCTATGACTGTCCTCGAAACTTGCCTAACACAATTCCTTAATTTTCTTAATTAACCACACTAATCCAAGGCGTGTATCATGTGTATCTCCTTGTGGTTTAATTGAACAGTCATACTTACCATCTGAAACACCAAATGGGTTGAAGAGGCTGAGAGAAGAAGATCTTGTAAATCTACGAGGCAATGGCCAAGGAGAGCGCAAGGCCTTTGAGAGAATCTACGATTACGATGTCTATAATGACATAGGCAACCCTGATAGTGAGGGTCAAGCACGACCTGTGCTCGGTGGAAAGGACCATCCATACCCCAGACGTTGCAGAACGGGACGCCCACGATCCCAGAAAGGTACTATAAAAAAAAAAAAATCTGGTGCACATATACATTTATATATATGTCTATACTTAGTTTGTTGCACTTAATTGATGTCATTTTTATTTTGTATTAGTAACTTAAACTAAGTAGTTTGTTAAACTTATGAGAGTGGTTGGGTATTTTAGGAAGAAGAGCAACAATATAATCATTCAAGTGAAAAATTTGAAACCCTTGTATGAATGTATAGTTAGATCATGAGTGTTATAAATATGTCAGATATTTTTAACAGATCATTTTTTTTTTTTTTTTTTTTTTGGGTGTGGTTTTTTTTTTTTTGGGGGTGTAATAATGGATTCTAAAGAATAAGATATAAGATACAGTAGTTAAATTGAAATAATGTAAATTAAAAAAATGAATTGTTAATTAATGTTGATTTTATTTCTCTCATATCTCCCATGAGTAAAGATTTGGGCACAAATACTCCACAAAGAAATTACACTAACACTATTAGGAGACCGTCATGTGGTAGAGTTGTCTACCGTGCCGCAGTACAGGGGTAAAAATGTATCAACTCTGCTACCTGGTAGTCTCCCACAGGTATTAATGTAATTTGTTTGTGGAGTGACCTTTGTGCCCAAATACTCATTCATAGATCCCATTTTGTAACCCTTGCGTTTATATTTTTCAAAAATTAAAGGAAGTCTAACTTCATCTTTATTTTAAATTTTGAGGCATATAGTTATCAAGGTTTTTTTATTTTTTTATTAACTCTTCTAAGTTTAGTTTTAATTTGATGGTTCCTATATATCTCTCTTTCTAAAAGAAATTATGGTCTTAATTTTATGATCATCTTCCCACTCAACAAATCTCACTTTTTTTAAGTCATTTGTGTTACTCTTTATTCTAAAAGAACGGAGTTCTAGTTTTGTATTCCTCTCTCAATTTTTCCTCAAATATGTTTTGTTACAAATACATTTTATTTTAATGAAAATATTAAAACATAATTGTTTCTTTAAAAAATCATAAAATTACCCTTTGAATTTAATCAAAAGTTTGGTGTCTAAATTCAAACCACCATTTACTTATGCAACTACGAGGGAGTCCCTATATTTTTGACATTACCTCAAGGCAAATGTAATTTATTCTAAAATAAAAATATGCATGAATGACAATGGTTGGTTTACAGTAAATAATAAATACAACGGTAATATCACGTTATTGGTATTAATTACCACACTAATACACAGGGTATATATAGCGTGCTTAGGTGGACACATTTTCGTTAAAATTATAACTGTATGCTTGAATAGTGACCTGTTATTAATTAGTTTATAATAACACGTCCAAAAAATAATCATTGCAACGAATATTTTATCAGAATCTACTTTAAAATAAAATGAGACTTAAAATGGTTGGTTTGTTGATGATGCAGATCCAAAGTCGGAGATACCGAGCAGCTTCGTTTACGTGCCAAGGGATGAATCTTTCTCAGAGGTTAAGTTAGTAACTTTTACGGCTAAGACACTGAGTTCAGCGTTGCCTGCAATTGGGACCATTTTACAGGGTGCCAATATCGACTCGGAATCGGAAGTCAGATTTCCAAACTTCAAAGCAATAGATTCATTGTACGAAGAAGACATTTCCTTGTCCAAACTTCCTAATAGAGGTGGATTTCTCAATAATGTCATCCCTAGACTTTTGGAGTTTGTTACGGCTGTCAGAGAAGATGTCCTGCGCTTTGAGAACCCCCAAATGGTTAAAAGTAAGAAAACAAATAAATTATGACATCACATGTTTAGGATCCAGTGCGCGGTAGATAAGCGTATTGATGAGCGCACTGGACTGTTAAGTCTAAAAAAATCGCGGGCTACTCCACTGACCCGCCTCCGTTCCGACGCCCTGTTGACCCGTAGTTTTTTTAGACTTAAAAGTCCAGTGCGCTTACCCAGTGCACACTATAAGTTATATAGCAATGTACCCCAGCCCTGAAAGGGATTCGCACTTGCACAAACACATGCACGTACATGTTAGAATTTGGGATACATCAAAATATTTCTTATATTATATTCCAAAGAGATTTCTTACAATATATTTCATATGGCCTTAGCCATTTCTCTTGACACATTACACTAACCATATCATCTTTTTATACTAGTATAAAGAACATTCTAGAGATATAATTAATTCACCTAGGAAGACTAGTCAACCATAGAAATACTAACCATCACCTTAAAACTATCATTCTAGAATAATTTGGAAATTTCAAATTATATTTCCAACACCCCCTCTTAATTTGAAATTTTCTAATTCTCAAATTTAAGTTGCTCTTCTATCTTGAACATGAAACTTTTGCATTAAACCTTTTGAAAATTGTGACCATCTTTGCCATCTCCATGGATGTGAAGGGCTTCATTTTCACCTTCTTCCTAATGCTCCAAAGTTTCTTCTTCACATGAGCTTGTAGTTGATCTTCATGCTCCTTCAACTTCACTTTGATTATCCTCCGCTTTTTAAACTTTGTATGGTACTTTTCTGCTAGCTCTTCCAAGTCATAGAATTCATCCATGTTCACCCATTTTGTATCACCCACAAACTCTTTACTGCAAATGACCTCACGATACAATTGAAAAACATTTTGCACACACAACAATTTATACCACTTCTCAACTACTTCAATATCTTCTTCTTCTGTACTCTTTTCAACTACATCAATTTCATTTTTCATAATTTTCTTTTCATTTTCATCACATGTCTCTTGTATTTCTACTCCTACTCTCTCATCTTTTTCATCACATATTTTTTCCTCAACTTCTATTGCTTCAAAAATTTCATCAATCTCATCTTTTTCCATCAAACATTCATTTTCATCTTCCCTAAAAATTTCAACATAATTTTCTTCCAAAAATTCATCTTCATTGAAATTTTGAATCCAATATTCCAATGGTAAATATTGTTTTTTATTACTTGAACAAATAAATTCAAGTTCCCTCCATACCTCACAAGGAGACTCTAAATCTTCAACATGCTTCCAAATTTCTTGATGTACTGCTTTTTTCAAAACTCTCAATGCTTGTTTCTCTTTCTTTTCTTGAATAATTGTTGACTTGCAATTTTTTGGCTTCTCGAAGACATCCCACCATAAATCGCACCCTTGAAGATATGTGCGTGTATTTATACTCCAAAACATGTAGTTGGAGAACACCAATTTTTCTGAATGTATAATCACTTGGAAGAAATCCATTCTTTTCTTCTCTTGCTTGAACTCTCTCCAGCTGCTATTGACTTCTTTACGAAACTCCAATTTTATCGTAACTTTCTATAAATTTTTCCTTCAAAAAACTACGCCCAGTTGCAATCAAACCTGCTCTGATACCATGTTAGAATTTGGGATACATCAAAATATTTCTTATATTATATTCCAAAGAGATTTCTTACAATATATTTCATATGGCCTTAGCCATTTCTCTTGACACATTACACTAACCATATCATCTTTTTATACTAGTATAAAGAACATTCTAGAGATATAATTAATTCACCTAGGAAGACTAGTCAACCATAGAAATACTAACCATCACCTTAAAACTATCATTCTAGAATAATTTGGAAATTTCAAATTATATTTCCAACAGTACATATATGTATATATTGATTTCTCTCATCCTATATATGATGTTATTTGCAATTGCAGGAGATAAATTTTCTTGGTTAAAGGATGAGGAGTTTTCTCGTCAAACTCTTGCTGGTCTCAATCCATACAGTATACGGTTGGTTACAGTATGTCACTTTAATTGATTTCTTGAAATGCCTAAGTACTCTGTGTAGCTATATTATTATCTGTATATATATGTATGTGGGCTGCTAACCTATAACACTGTGGTTGTAGATTAGCAGCACGTAAACCAGCTTTTAGCAACAAAAAAAAAAACACTTACTCCGATTTTTAGCGACAAAAAAATTCTTCGCTAAAAGCGTTTTTTTCATCGTTTAAAGGGCTGCGTCGTGCTGTAAGTTAGCCTAACCTTTTATGTATACAACAAACTTTCTTCATAAGTTGTGTGTGTCTTAACACTTTTCTCTGTGTGAAGTGAAAGATTAGCAATCAATTATTACTATACAAACAACCCTCGGAAAATTGGCTGTACTTATTAAAATTAGCTGACACATTGACCAATACTACTTGGCAAGATCGAAAATGGCTTCTCATTCAACATTTTGGTGAGATCTAAATGGCTAGACGTCCCATTCCAAAAGACCAATAAAACAATAGTCACTGGGCATTTGAAAATTGTTGGGAAAAAAATTATGCAGGAATGGCCACTGAAGAGTAAACTGGACCCTAAGATCTATGGCCCGCCTGAATCAGCAATAAGCAAGGATTTGATTGAGCAAGAGATCAAAGACTTCATGAATTTTGAAGAGGTAAGTGCAAAACTCATTTAGAGCCAGCATTCACTCATAAATGATCATTTCGTATAGAATATACATATAGTGCATGTATTGACCATTCATTAATTATACGCTGAAGTATATGGGTACTATATACATGCAGGCATTTGAAGGAAAGAAGCTATTCATCCTAGACTACCATGATCTCTTCTTACCGTATGTGGAAAAAGTAAGAGCGATTAAAGGGACAACACTATATGGATCAAGGACACTATTCTTCTTAGCCCCTGATGGCACGTTGAAGCCATTAGCGATTGAATTGACTCGACCACCTATGAATGGGAAGCCTCAATGGAAGAAAGTTTACATTCCTTCTTCGTATTCCACCGGTTACTGGCTTTGGAGGCTAGCTAAGGCTCATGTCCTTGCTCATGACTCTGGTTATCATGAGCTAGTTAGTCACTGGTACGTAAAATTATCAATTATTATCGCATACCGATTGTTAAGTGGCCTAATGGGTACATGCACTTTTCAGGTTGAGAACTCACTGTTGTGCAGAGGTTTATATAATAGCGAGTAACCGGCAACTTAGCGCTATGCATCCAATATATAGGCTACTCCACCCACATTTCCGATACACTATGAAGATCAATGCTTTTGCCAGACAAATTCTAATAAATGCAGGTGGAATCATAGAGACATCGTTCACGCCCTCTAAGTATTCTATGGAGATAGGCTCAGTTGCATACGACCAACAATGGCGATTTGACTTGCAGGCACTTCCAGCAGACCTAATTAGTAGGGGATTAGCTATTGAGGATCCATCATCTCCACATGGATTAAAGCTAACGATTGAAGATTACCCTTTTGCCAACGATGGTCTACTTCTATGGGATTCGATTAAGGAATGGGTTACAGACTATGTGAACCACTACTACCCAAAACCAGAACTCGATGACGACGAATTACAAGCTTGGTGGACAGAAATCAAAACTGTAGGTCATGGGGACAAAAAGGATGAACCATGGTGGCCTAAACTCCAAACCCCCCAAGACCTAATCGGAATACTCACTAATATGATATGGGTAACTTCTGGTCACCATGCAGCTGTGAACTTTGGTCAATATGATTTTGCTGGTTTTTTCCCAAACAGGCCCACCATTGCTAGAACCAATATGCCCGATGAAGATGCAAGCACAGAGCAATGGAATTTTTTCCTACAGCAGCCTGATGTTGTACTATTGCGATGCTTTCCTTCTCCAACTCAAGCTACCATAGTTACGGCGATTTTGGATATCCTTTCTAATCACTCCATTGACGAGGAGTATATTGGCAAGGTGGCCGAGCCATATTATGATGAGAATCCAATTATAAGCGCGGCTTTTGAGAGATTTAATGGGAGGTTGAAGGAGATTGAAGGGATCATTGATGCTAGGAATGCAAACACCGACTTTAAAAACAGAAGTGGAGCTGGAATGGTCCCATATGAGCTTTTGAAGCCCTTTTCTGATCCCGGGGTCACAGGAAAAGGAGTTCCTAATAGCATATCCATCTGAACCAAGCTCATCTATATATGAATGTGTGTGCATGTGACGTTGTTTCTGTATTTGACGGACCAAAAGATACAGCTCCTAAGTAATTTTGCTAAATGATTTGAGCTATATATATATGCATCATCGATGAGGAATAAATATACTGTAAAGAAAAACTCACAAAATTCACAAGTGGTAATTGCAAGTAATCATGTGTTTGTGTTCACTTTTAGGCTAATTAAAACTAAAATCTTACTGTTACATCAACATAATTTTTGGAGAAGACTTTATTACATTAGCTTATTAATTTGTTCATTTCATCATATATTGGTATGTGATTGGTCTATGGGTACAAGTGTACTTGGACCAATCACATGTCCAAACATGATGAAAAAAACTTAAGGTAATGTAACTAAGTCTTTTTCTTCTTTTTTTTTTAATTTTTAAAACCATTGAATCTAATCTACTTCAGTTAGAGAAAAAAAATAAATAAATAAAACAAAACAAAACAAAACAAAAAAAAAACATAAACAAGAACAAAAAAAAGAAAAAGGATATCTATTAACGAATTGTTAGCTAAACAATTTGTTTATTTATTTATTTGTTTTTATAATAGGCTAAACAATTTGATTATTTATTTATTGGCTTTTATATAGGCTAAACAATTTTTTTATAGTCACGAGGAATTAGACATGGATTACACGAAATTTCTTTTTACTCTAGCACTTGCATACTATGCCAGCAATCAATTCAGAATAACTACCTAAATATTTCTTGCAGTGCAATTGTTATTTTCAATTTTCTCCCTACAAATATACCTCTATACAAAATGACAAAAATAAAAAATAAAAAGACAAATAAATAAATAAAAATCTTTAAAATAATTACTCTCTACAAATAGTCTCTGATTTACACTTGCCGCCACAAAAGTGAGCATTCAAAAGCATATATATAAGAAGAGTAATGATAGACATACAATAAATTGCACAATCAATTGCACAAACGTACAGTACAAGGTCCAACCTTGTGTTGCACGTTTGTACAATTCGTTGTGCAGCTTGCATTTTTTATATAAAAAAAAAAAGTCAATGACAGTCAATTCAATCAGTCCGTAGAGTAGGTGGGCTTTAAATAAAAATTTAAAAAAAGAAACATATATTATCAAGGTCAAATTCCAAAGTTTAACAATATTATACATAGGGATGGCAACCGGATGAATACGGTACATGATGACTATTTTCCGACCCCACCCCACCTAACAAAGTTCTTCCCCATCCCCGGCCCGACCTCAAGTACAAATCATTCCATCCCTAACCCCGTCAACTTCTTTCCAATCCATCCCCGCCCAACCCGACCCGATCAGCATTAAAAACACAAAACAGTGGGAAGTTTTTGACACTTACATGTTGCCAAACAAGTACTCCGTACAACAGTTCAACTTCCAACTTCTGAAATTTATTGCTAATTGTGCACTACTTTTCATGCATTAGACCATCTCCAACAATGACATCAAACTAAAAAATGAAGCAACTTTGCTGCTCCACATTAGCAAAATGGGCTCCAAAGGGAGCATCAAACAGCAGCAGCAACTTTGCTGCCCTTGTCATATGCAGCAACTTTGCTACATTTACTTGTTGCATCAAATGAATTTTTTGAGAATAAAAAATGTGGGGGAGAGAGAAGGAATGTGGTGGGATGATAAAAAGTGATAAAAAAAGTTTGAATGTAAAAAGATGAAAAACTAAAAATACATTAAAATAATCAACATTTGGTGTATCCTTTGGAGTGCATGAGTTTGATTCAAGTAGCAAATGTAAATTCTTGCATCAAATGAGTCATTTGATGTGTAAAATTTGCCTTCTCCTTTGGAGATGGTCTTAGCAGCCAAAATTTGATGGTGCCAGCACATGATTTCGTGCATGTCTAACCGAGTTGTTCTTGACTGTTGGAAGGCCCTACACGAACTGGAGTCCCCATTGAGTTTCATTGAAAAAAAATGACATGGTTGAAATAAAACTTAATTGAACGAAAAGAAGTTGACTTATATTAATAAGCAAAATCTAACGTACATTAGGAATAGTATTACTTAAATATTACTTTTCGCGCATTTTTAGCGACAAAACTACTAATTACACTTGTATAATTAATTACCTTCACCATATCCCTTTTAAGGATAACATAACTAACTCGTTCAATCTTTCTTGTGATATAGTTGATCGAAGATAAGACTTAATCAACTTCAACTTTGAAAAGCTTCTCTTTGCAGAGGCAACTATAACTGGAATGGTTAATAAAATTCTATAAGCAATCCATGCATATGGAAAACAACCATTTATCGCTTGCATATGATTCAACACTTCAATTGTCTTATTTGTTTCTTTTGGTAAAATTGTTCTCAAGACTTTTAGTTCTGAAGACAAATATCTCCCATTTAATATCATAACTATCATGTTTCAAAAGGTCTTCAAGATTGGCGTAGTAAGTGTTCAAACTCTCATCATTAATAGATTGTAACTTCTATATATAAGTCGATTAAAAACCGAAAAGTCTCTCCATATACTTGAAATTGTCCAAACATGTTATTGAGTGATGAAAGAGCTTGATCCACTATATAAATAATAGTTAACTCTAAAGCATTCTTCAACCGACCGTGTCATATCTTCAGCTATTCTCTCATCAAATTATCTTTTTCTATGAATGATACATTTCTCACGAAATACAGGTTCAATTTCCATTGTATTTGCAATTTCCTTAGCTTCCACTATGGCCTCCACAAATCCAATTTCTCTATACTTTTCAAAAAGAGAAATAATTCCTTTCAATTGATTTATTGCAACATCAATATCCATATTTTCAACTTCACCATTGGATGCATATATATAGATAAATTAGAGAGAGAGGATGTCGGGATGTGACTTGTGGGTAATTATTGATTTTTTTTTTTTTTTTGGAGGATTCTAGTATTGATTGGGCTTTAGTTTAATATTTTATGGAATATTTATGGGTCACAAATTTGATGAATATTTGAGAATCCTTTAGTTTAATATTGAAATTTGTTGCATAAAAATTCTAGGATTCTCTATACTCTCGTCAACCACCAATATTCATTCCCAAAATAACCCCAAACTAAAAAAACTATTAAATTTTATGGAATATTTATAGAGTTAATTTTAATTGGGGCCTTAGAAATTGGGGGCCCCACATGATCGCTTACTCTGCTTCCCCCAGGACCGGGTCTGATGTCTAACTTTTAGGTCAGTTACTATTTGCTTTTATTAATGGAGTATTCTCTTGGCCTAGCCTATGTATTTCTGATGTAGGATGCAAGAGAAATAATCGGGGTAGTCGAGTCCACCCATACCACCCCTGCTCCGAACACGTGACGGGTTGATCTATCCTCTCCATACCAGCCGCCCTATTCCAATCAGGGGCTCCTCATATCTGTCCAATTAGGGGCAGAGCGGGGCGAGAATCCGAATAAATCGGACAAATTACCATCCCCAATCATATAGACCTTGAAACAATGCAAACTACTAAAACAAGCTATAAAAATAATCCATTACACACAATATACAACAACAACAAAAAAAATCAAAACAAAAAAAAAACCATGATTAAAACCTTGATGATTGAGAAGAGAATGTGAGATGTGTGGAAGAAGATGGACAGAGAATAGTGGGTGTAGGGAGTAATAAGTAATTCTGAAAAAATTTAATAGTTTTTTTAGTTTGGGGTTATTTTGGGAATGAATATTGGTGGATGAAGAGAGTAAGTTGTTTTATTTTAATTGGGATGGGTGTAGAGAGTAATTGAGGTTAGTGCATATAGAATTTCCTTATTTCCTGGGTGTCTTTGTTGCACCGCGAATCTAGAAACCTGAGACGTGAGGGTCAACCAGTCAACATTCAAAGTCATGGTCCAACTTGGACCCACAATAATTATATTGCAGTTTAAAATAAGATCACTACTACACCCACACACTTTTCTACACACTTTTTGACACCCAGCTTTAAATGCATGTATCCTGTGTTATATAAGTGGTGCACAGAAAATTATAAAAAATTCAAACAGCACAAGGTATATGTATATAAAGCATAGTGTGTCAAAAAGTGTGTAGAAAAGTGTGTATGTGTAATACCCGTACCCAGAAAATGGAAGTAATATTTATTTTCCATGCATTAATTAGCTAGTATAATTAATTGCATGTGATATTTGGGTAAGTACCAGTTACCCCGATGTGATAAGTGCTTGATAAAGGGCACAGTTTGATAGATATGACGTGGGACTCACGGGAGGTCCAGAGTGGATAAATTGCATTTAGTTGCATTTATGTGATTAAATAGATATTTGTTAAATTGTTTTAATATTTTATTGTTAGTTGTAGCCTTTTATGGTACCAGTTTGGCTACCTATGTGACAGCGAATATGAATTTGATTCATAACCAGTAGGTTAATTAGCAACTTTATAAAATATTTGGGACCACTTTTGGGATCCATACGTGACATAGACACATACCCATTTAGATATTGGGTAGTTAATATAATGTCCAGGGGGTTTCATAATAGGACTTTAAAAAAATACGGGGGTGTAAATAGAAATATGACAAATTTATAGCATATCCTCAAGTATATGATTAAAGTTAGTCGGTTAGTATGAATCAAAAAAAAAATAGAAGCTTAGGGCATTAGAACAGAGAAGGGTTCAACGGGAAAGGAAAAGAAAAACAAAGGGTTTTGCGCCATTTTGTCGCCGTAGCTTCGCCGTACGACCTCTATTTCGCGAACCGAAATCATATTCGGACTCGTGAGGGTAAGAGGAATATTTCTATCACTACACCATATGGCCTCATTACTAACGGATATATCCGTTAGAATAAATGTTACTAACGGATATATCCGTTAGTATTTTAGCGTTAGTAATATTACTAACGGATTTACTAACGGATATATCCGTTAGTA
This sequence comes from Hydrangea macrophylla, assembly GCA_033977485.1. Taxonomy (NCBI): domain Eukaryota; kingdom Viridiplantae; phylum Streptophyta; class Magnoliopsida; order Cornales; family Hydrangeaceae; genus Hydrangea; species Hydrangea macrophylla. The sequence continues at coordinate 110,987,718 of CM066997.1, read as the reverse complement.
AAATTAATTTTACTAACGGATATATCCGTTAGTAATTTAGTTACTAACGGTTAGTTTTCTAACTCATTTTAGATGATTTATATTGAAAACTAACGCTTTGTCAATAATTTCTAACGGATATATCCGTTAGTAATTTCCAAAAAAATACTAACGGATTTACTAACAGTTATATCCGTTAGAAATATGCATAAATTAAAAAAAAAATTAATTTGTTTGTATGCTTCTCAAATTTTTTTTCCACCTAATTAACAAGCATATTAATCTACTAGATATCGCCCGTGACTAAAACCACTATCGAGCAATTCAAACCATACATGTATTTGGCCATTAGTCAACTATACTTGCATGAAAGCTTCAAATTACAATGAATTGTGCTTACAACAAAATAGAACATCTCACATTAGTAATTCATGTGTTTGGATATTAGTCAGCTATTTTGAATTGTGCTTACAACAAAAATAGGACATCTCACATCAATAATTCATGTGGGAAAAAAATGAATACAGTGCCACTTCACTTTTTGCCCGACTTGTCCTCCGTAATTAACACTTTCGCATTGTCCTTCAAACGTGCCAAATCTTCTTTTTCTGCTATAAAATACCAAATTTGGGATAAGTAGACATTGTAGACCCTAGATTCAAAAACATCTAAGACTTAAAATCAATTTAAAGATTGAAATAAGAAATCACACTTTGCAATTTCCTCTTTATTCAAGCTCTCTTTTGCAACTTCATCTTTCTCCCTAGTATGCAGAGACAAATAAATGTATGTGCATCTCTATGTTCACATAGATAATAAGATAGAGAAAGGGACGATATCTATGTTCTCAGTGGTCATCTAATAATTGATGGAGAGAAAGGGTTCCACACAAATTGGTTGTGAAGTTCATCAAGAGAGATTATAATTGACTCACTTTCATTTACTTGTGAAGTTCAGCATCAATCTATTCCATATTTCTAGTTTTCAATAACACTATTAAAAATAGATTGGGATAAACATCATCAGATAAACATCTAAAGTAGAGGGATGAGGAAGAAATTGTACCTGTTTTGGCTTGGACTAAAAACAAAGAAAGTAACTCCGCCTGCAATTCAATGAGCAAGTCAACATCAAAACAAATTGCAGCCAAACAGTCTGCTAGTCACAAAACAAAATGACACCTTCAGTTATTTAATACACACTATACCTAAAGGAAACATGATTAATGAATTAAGGGGAGTCAACTAAAGGAAACATCTAGGGATGAGGAAGAGAAGAAGGACGAAGAGGGAAAGGTAGAGGATGTTGATGAAGAGAAGGAGAAGGAAGAAAAGAAAAAGAAGAAGATCAAGGAAGTGTCCCATGAGTGAAAAAGAAGAAGATCATATGGTCTTGTGATACTTTTCTAATACCGCGCCTAAAGACTCTTCCAGAAATACACTGTTGCCCAACATGCTACTGCTAGTTGCTGCTTTCCTTAAAAATTTCCCTCACTTAATTTCTCAGATTTTCCTTCCTACCAAACAGCCCTAAGAACATACCCACTTATCTCAAATTTCTCACATAGAAGGATAATATGTATGTGTATATTTCGTGCAGCCTTAAAAAAATATGAGAGACAATGATGAGTATTTATAATGAAAATGCAAGGCTAGAATGAAATCTAAGTTTAGATCAGAGAGTTTGGATGAAAGTTCAAAAAAATAATTTCAGAAAATAGAGACATTCTAAAAAATGGAAAAGTTGTTAAAACACAGCTTGCTTCCATACTAACTGCCTTAAATTATGCTCGTAAAGAAATATGAGCGATAAGCACTTGAAAATACCTATGTTTCTGTTCTTTCTTAGCTTTCTTCCGAGCATGTTTAGCAGTTGTAAAGCCAAATGTATCAAACTGAATAGCTTGCTTCCTTGGTTTTGCACTACTTACCTGTGGTGAGTCTAAAGCTCCACATCTATGTTAACTAACTATTTTTCGATAGTCCATCAAATTATTAACAAAGTATCTTACAGTAGCATCATAACCAGAAAATTGGGTAATATCCGAAAAGCTACTTTAAATGCAGGACGCTTGAACAGGCAACGCCATAAATAAAAGAAAAAGGCAAATAGAAAGATTATAACCATGATGATGATAAGCAATGCAATGAGTGATATAGGCTAAACCCGTAAATGCTATCCTCACTGCCGACTCTCCAGATTAAGCAGCAATCCTGCATCAGTTGATCAACAAGCAGATTTAACAGATTGTTCAGAAATATTTATGTAAGGAAGTTACAAACTTAAATATCTAGGGTAAGTTGAAGTATAACTTAAAGTTAAGTCTGAATTGGCATCCACAATTAAAGGTTGGGGCCCAAAACTGGAGAACATATTTGTGGTCAAATGGTTTTCATAAATATTAGATTGTTAGGCCATCCCCTTATAATTAAGAATGAACTTATTTACTCATTCTTTCTTTCTCTTACTTTTTTCCTCTTTTGTTTCTATGAAAACATGCCTAGTGATAACAGGCAAATGTACAAAGTCAACTCTTGTGCATTTATACTGATGTTTTTCACTAGACAAAAAGTGTTGATGCAAGGTCTTGCCCAATTATCCTATGATTCAGTTACCTCTATATAGCTAATTCCACTTGCTTGCTGATGGGCCATACGTATTTTCACTGCTTCAACTTGCTCTCTTGTGAATTGTGATAAGCAGTTGCCTGGATACCTTCAGTTTGTGCTTCTACGCGCATACTGGTGACCCCACTTCATTCTGAATTGAATAAAAAAGGGGAGATAAATTGAAAAGCCATTTGAATTCACCATGGATTGGATATGGGTAAGGACAAACTCTTTCTTTGCCGATGTTTCCTATCACTTGTACGTTTTACCAGCTCTATTTGCTCCAAAGGGATTTCTTAAGCGAGCGAATCAAAGAGTTTAAAGAAAAAAAATTATTTTTAAAGAACAAATTGAACCGAGACATTATTGTCAACATCTGAGAAAATGACAAGGTCGACCATAATATCTAAAATTGAATAGCATAAGTTCTTAATAGTCTTACAAACACGTGTAATACACACAAAAAAAAAAGTTGTCTTCTACATTTTTTACTATTTAAAAAAAACGTAATACATAGTTAGTTACCTTCTTCAAATTTTCATCAACTCTTCCATTGAAATACCAAGTTGTTTTTCAGCATTAGCTCTAAATAGAGCACCACTGATACAACTGGACTTTTCTTTGTCCTCAGCACGAGACCACCAGATTGGGTTGAGCGAAGGTAATTCGTAGGAGAAATAAGAATTGAGTCCAAAACATGTAGAAGCATATAAGATAACCAACTTTTCTTTGTCCTATGATTCAATTTTTTTTGGTTCTAGAAACAACTACTAATACAATTAGATAGAAATGTAAGAAACAACTACTAATAACAATTTGAACCTATCTCTGAAACCTCAAAAAGGGGGCTGTTTGGGGCTATTTTCAGCTCTATTTAGTGGCTAACATGTAAATTCAAGCAACAATTCTAAGAACCCACTAAACCTCCCATCTCATTGTTGAGCAAATTTAGGAAATAAATAAGAATGAGTAATGCGATGCTTCCCAAGTAGTGACTTTTAGTGTTTGTATAATATGACGTACTTGTGTCCAACTTTCCATGGTACAGTGGTGAATGAGCTACAATGTCATTCAAAAAGTATGATGTTTTGTTGTTGCAACAATGCAAAGAAAAAGGATAAACACACTTATGAGGTAGGTGAAGTTTCAAAGAAAGAAATATGGATTTGCAAACAAAGGATTTGAAGCACACTGTTACATTCATCAGTTCAGAATATGAACTGTGACTTGGAAGGTTTATCTCTGCCCAAAAACTGAATCAGACTTATATATCATATTATCATTGACAATTTTCTTCAGTCTATGTACAAATAAAAAATAAAAAAAGCCAAAGATCTGTGTGAATACAAACCCCACGTGATATTTTAAGGAAATGCCGGTAAGAAATAATACAATTAAAAGGCTATATTGGACAAGTAATATAGAAGATGGATACCTCCTTCATTTCCTCGGGAGATGAATATTGTTTACCAGTATGATCAAAAGCTCCAGTTCGAAGAACATATTCAGTGCTCAATGCCAGGGAATTTACCCAATGTCCGTGGCCCTAAATGCAATATAGAATACCACGGAAACAAAGAAAACGAGGGTTAACAAGGAAGCTGAATAATAAGGAGAAGAGTCGGATAATACAAACATGGAAAGCTAATTCATTCTCTCCAAGATAATACAAACATGGAAAGATAATTCATTCTCTCCAAGATACTCAAAAGACATACACTGGACATTTGTATACTATTTATCATACAATAGACTTGGAACAAAACAGATAAAGAAAGCAAGAAAGTACCTTTTTTACTTGTGCAAAATCCCAACAGCAATTAAATACAGTAGATCGAACTAAAAACATTCTACACTAACCAACTTAATGTCGGTTTACACAATAATGAGAGAAGGTAAAAAGGCCGGCAGGTCAACCTCTTTGCAAAATTCAAATCGCTAAACTTACAAAGGCACAAGTACTGATGACAATAGAACATAGAAATAGATACATACCAGCGACAAGCAATTTTATCTAGGCAAGAAAAGTAAGAACGAACTAGGACTAAAGTAACAAGTGATGTGTCTTTGGAAACCTTAATTGTACAATCCTGGGATCAGCAGCACAGGAGAGGAATTGTCAAAAAAATTAACTTTGGAAAATACTTCGGATGCACAGATTAAAAAGAATAAGATTTACTTAACCTTTAGTGTAAAGAAGTTCTCTCTCTCTCTATGTGTGTGTGTGTGTGTATGCGTGTGTGTGTGTGTGGGGTCCAAGGAAAATATGCAAGTAAACAAATTTAAGGGTCGCATTTTACTTGTCTATGAATTAGCACATGAGAAACCTATTTGGGATTCGAATCAATTGCAAAACTAAAAAGGCAGATAGAAATGGATTATGCCTTAGAAAATATAAATTCAATTATTCGATGTTTAAAAATACAAAATCTAAGAGAAACAAACAAACTAGTGTCCCTTTTGCTCCAAAAATTTAAGCTTCCAGTTTCTTTGAGGTACAACGGCTCCCAAGATACACCAGTAATCCATTTCTTGTGACCTTGAGACATTTTAAATTCTAGTTATTAGTGCCTAGAAGTAGTTTTTAAAAGCATAAGTAGAAACATGATTTAATTATAAAGACCTTCCATAAGTGGATTGCCTGAAGGCTTCCCCGTCTGTGGGTCCCAGCACTAAAGTTCTCCAGCCTTACTAGCAAGATATTTACCATCTGGTGCCCATGCAATACAACGAACCCAAGTCCCGTGGCCTGAAAATATGGCAAAAATGTTTGTCAATACTACAAGAAGTACTATATTCTTGAACATTCTCTATTGGATTGACTTCCTTTGAACTACCAGTCTTGGTTTTTCTTACCAAATGAATTGGACTTTGTGGACCAAAGCTCACTTGCCTTTAACTTTACAGTTATGACCTATGATAATGTAGAAAGTCTCATCCAGAAAAAATGGAAGGGAGGAAAAACATAACTAAAAAAATGTCAGGGAATATCAAGCACACAACCAACTTGAACCAAGTATGAATATCAAGCACCCAAATTCTACGATAACATACTTCTTTTCTATTCACAATGGACATCTAATAAATTCAGAACATACAACCATGGTTTTACACATTTGATTGTCATATTTTGAAGCACAGTTCAAGCGGCTATCAGAGAGCATCTTTATGTACTCCCCAAAAAAGATAATATAAGTAGATTTAGTCACATTTATTAACCATGGTTAAACAAATCCTCATTGTATTTGCATTTGTTTACTTGAGAAATATTAAAAGCAACCTATGATCTCAGGAAAAAAAGTAAACATTTCTACAAACTACCTTTCCACATGACACCCAAGTTGTCACTAACACATTCTTGCTAAAAAAAATGCAAATCAGACATTCCATACCAGTTTGATAAAAGAAAAGAAAAAAATGTCAGACCACTGGTCCAATATAAAACATTACAAACTTCATAAATGGAGTATTTCAATATATGAAATAAAAATAGAATACAATTGAACTCATATATACAATTTGTTGTAACACAAAAACTGTATTTAGTATAAACAATTATTGCCAGGGAAAGAAGAAGGCATTGAAGACGACAAAGAGAGTTGAGATATCAAAACCAAATTGAACTCTTGTTGTTTGTGCTTTTGCCCCAATGAAACCTCCATTGTTAGTACCAATTGTTGGATATAAAATCCAAGTCCTGAACATGTACCAAATTATCATACTCTAATTTCTATCCTTGTAGACTTATAGTCCAAACAATACCTATTACCAAGGCAAAACCTTGAAATGTAAAAAAGTTGATCTTGAATGTCTATGTATATTCTCATCAAGCTATGTATAATTATGTAGTTAATGAAAATGGTAAAAAGGAATTAAAGAAATTATGTGTAAAAGAAAGGGAATAACATAATAGCTCAGCAAAGGAATACCACTATAGTGAGAACATGCTGTTGTGTTCTCCATCTACTATGGTAGATCAATTTGTATCTTGTAGATGACCAATAGTAGTATCTTACATGTTTTAAGGACCAAAATAAATAGTTGATAATAGACTTTAAACCAAGTTCATAATTTTTTTATGGTAAAAAAAAAAAAAAACCACTGTGCAGATAAAAAATAAAATAAGAAAACATTAGCTCTCTCTCTCTCACTTGTGCCACAGATGGAATACTTGATTGATATAAGAGAGATGTGAATCTCTCATAATAGATTATGAGAGATTCACATCTCTCTTATACCAATCAAGTATTCCATCTGTGGCACAAGAGAGAGAGAGCGAGAGAGAGAGAGATTATGAGAGATTCACATCTCTCTTACACCAATCAAGAGAGAGAGAGAGAGATTATGAGAGATTCACATCTCTCTTACACCAATCAAGTATTCCAATTATGAGAGATTCACATCTCTCTTATACGAATCAAGTATTCCATCTGTGGCACAAGAGAGAGAGCGAGAGAGAGAGAGAGAGAGAGAGAGAGAGAGAGATTATGAGAGATTTACATCTCTCTTACACCAATCAAGCATTCCATCTGTGGCACAAGCAAATTTTTGGAAAATTGATTTACATTACAACTCAATAAGTGTCTTACGTTTACTTAGTCTGAATGGTATGTCCCTACCATTTTTGGAAAAAAGAGTTCACCTCCTATGGATTAACTATTACTACACCAAACAAGGAAAATGCATACTGAAATTTCTTGCTGAAGCTAATTCAAGAGAATTAATAGATATAATAGTGGTTCAATTTGACTAAGGAGGCACATAACAATGACCAGACATTCTGTATGTATTTATTTAAGACGGCATGGCAGCATTTAGAGTTCCACAAGATAGAAAATTAGAAATTCAAGTTTTGGATGCCCTGTACTAATGGCACATTCTGGGCTTCTTTTAGTTATATGTATAAAATGTGATCTCAAGGTTCTTCACCAGTCGGCGATTTCAGTAAAATACACTATCAAAGCCTTGCTAGCACTGAACAGTAAGAAACATAAAGTAATAGAAGGGTGGTCTTTTAATATATGATATGATGTTTTGTTAATGGCTAAGAGGGGAAGGCCTTTACCTAAATATATAATTGAATTCAAATTTCCCAGTGAATATAATTCAAATTTGTAAGTTTGAATCTGAATGAATAAAAACTCCGAATGAAATTTTTCAAAAACCAATTACAGATTTCACAAAAATATCACCAAACCCTAAAATTGAAACCACAAAATTAGAGAACTCACTACACAAACCAAAGCAACAAATCATACCTAGAAACAAAAACGCCTGTAGCCAAATGAAATAAGAAAGCAAGCGTAGCCCCCAAGATGTCCAAAACCTTGTCAGGTCTCACTGCAAGCTAATTCTGCTGCGGAGGCTTGAAATTGGGCAGTTGCTCTTCGGTATTCTCTGATTCATAATTGGGCAGCAAACTGGAAATGGTGACAAGATGCAACGTCGGCCATGAGTTTTCGGCAAGAAGGGGTAGAAATTGGAGATGGAAAAGCCACAAATAAGCCAATATTCAAGCTCTTGGCATGATATTTACTTTTATATTCATTCTAGATCTAAAAAGCCACAAAAAAGGAGGAAAAAATGGAGTTAAGATAGAAGATGGAAGCGAGAGAAGAAAAGAGAGAGAGAGAGAGAGAGAGAGAGAGAGAAACCTGTGTGATAGAAATGGCCGGAGAAGTGACCAAGACAGCGATGGGGGTGGCTGAGGCGATGGTGGTGGATGGCGCAGGCGGTGGAGTAGTAGTGTATGGCGGCGGCGGATCCCTGTCTCTCGTCTTGTTGTTTCCCTCTATATTCTCTTGTCTTCTCTTCTCAGAGGATAGAGAGTGGAAGACTAGAGAGGGAGAATGTTTGGGGGGAAAATTTTGGTGGAAAATTTTGGGCTGAATTTTTTAGTTGGGCAGTTGTGCTTATTTACAAAATTGCCATTGTATTTTTAAGTTTTTGACTTGATTTACAAAAATGCCACCGAATTTCATTTTGTTATAAACTTTTCATTTTTAATCAATAATACTAACGGATTTTTTAGATTTCTAACGGATATATCTGTTACTAATTAGTAACGGATATATCCGTTAGTAATTGTAAAAGTTGTCCGTTAGTAATTAGGCCAAATGGTGTAGTGTATGTCTTTCTTTTTTCAATTTTGGTAATATTTTTCCGCGACCCATTTTAAGGGGTGATACATATATGTGACCTATATATGTAGGAATATCATTGGGAGTACCTAGAGCTAGTTTTGTGAAGGAATTTGGGAATTCTTAGCTTATTTTTGGACCTATTCGTGAAGTGAGTGTTCTAATCCCAAAATTGGATATTTAATGTTATTTATTTGTTAGTGAATGCTTAAATTGCTTAATTGTGATTAAGTAGAAAAGTATGTGATTAATTATTATTTAAAAACATGTCCAAAAATGATGAAATTGCCATGTTGACATGTTGAGTTGCTTATGTGCTTATTTGGGTCAAAGGGTATCAAGTGATAATCACCATTAGTTAGCCCATATATAAGGGACAGAGAGATGTTGAAATCCTCAGAGAAAAGGGGATAGTGGTGATGACCACAGCGAATTGACTACGGTCACAAATGAATGAGTGTGATTTTGCTATATGCGACAGAAAAAGTGAGAATGGCCCAGAATCAAGGGTCCAGAACGATGGTGGTTGATTACTTGACACGCCTACGACCATTTATTATTGTGATTGCATAGTTGGTGGTATGATTCATTAAATACTCCAATTGCATGATTAGTACCACATACTCACTAAGCGGAAGGTTATTCAATTTTTGTGGCTAATGACCACGCAGGTTTTGACGAATATCACAGTGAGAAGTGCTGAACTGTGGGGGTTCTGGAATAGATCGAGATTAGGGGTTAATGTTTAATATGTTCATATGTAAATGAGTTTAGATGAGTAGTTATATTCCTAGTGTTTAAATTTTGGAGATAAGTTTGTGTTTTAGTTTTTATTAAATCCTTGTAATATGAACTGTGGATTGAAGTTTTAAAAGTATTTTCCAAGTGTTTTGGTGATATTTGGGTATTGCAATTCTTGTTTAACAGGGGGAAATGGTGCTGTAATAGGGGGAACTCTGTCCAAGTACCATTCGATGGTTTTAAAAACTTTATTTTATTTCTTTTTATTTTGTTCAAGTAAGGAATATTTTACCCCTGGTATTTCACTTTAAATGTTATTTTTGGAACGTTAAAAATGATTGTTTGGTTTGTTGGCCTGTTACACGTGTCCTAGCCCGCGGGGGCGGGTTGGGTTGTGACAATTTTTAGTATCAGAGCAATAGGCTAGAGTCTTGGGTACGAGTGACGACGCGTGAGTGTGCACACAATGACACGTAGTAGTACGATCATGCATCCATGTTTATTTAGCATGCTTTAAAATGTTATTTAGCATGCATTGTAATTTATTTAGAATTAACATGTATGTATATACTTTGCTGTGGGTGCCAGGCAAGGATGTCTGGAGGTGAGAACCCATCTTCGGCCCGTATGGACAGAATTGAAATAGTTATGGAAAAGTTGGTAAAAGTGGCTGAAACTCTAGTTACCGAGGAGGGACCGAGCTCATCAAATCCAGAACAAAGAACAGAATCAACAACTATTGCCATGTTCTACAAGCAAAAGCCATGGCAATTTAAAGGAGAACCTGATTCAATGAAGGCTGACCATTGGTTGACTGATATGAAGAGAATTTTTCGTGCTTTGCCATGTACAGAGGAACAAAAGGTTTTGTTTGCCTCGGATACTCTGAAAGAAGAAGCACAAAACTGGTGGGCCTCAGTATTAAGGCAGGGCGCACCTACTACCTGGAATGGGTTTATAGAGGAGTTCTCAAAGCAGTATATTCCTCGATCTTTTAGTGATCAGAAGTCATGGGAATTTTCTCATCTCAGTCAGGGTAATATGAGTGTTAGGGACTACGCAGCCCAATTTACAAGTTTGGCTAGATTTGCAACGGATTTACTTTCGAATGAGTTTACCGGGCAAGACGATTCGAAGAAGGACTTCGTGATGAAATTAGGGGAAAAGTAGATACACACTGGCTATCAACGTATTCAGAAGTGTTAGATGTGGTCTTAATTGCTGAGCGAGGTGTATTGTCATCCGGACAAAGTCAACAATTCAAGAGGCCAGGAGGTAGTCAATTCCAGGGACAGGGCAGTTCCAAGAGACATAATTTGGGTAGTTCAAGTGGAAGCAACAAGCCCAGATGTCAGACTTGTGGTAAGTATCATTGGGGAATGTGCAACTTGTCTTCTATTATTTGCAACAACTGTCGACGACCAGGACACGTGGCAAGAGATTGTCCTAATCTATCAAGGCAAAGTACACCAAGACAAGGTATTACTCTGAGGCAAAGTATTGATGACAGCCGAATAAGGTGTTTCGCTTGTGGTAATATGGGGCATCGGGAACGTGATTGTCTCAAGAAAGGACCCGGGAGTTTTAGCTCATCTGTGGGAAGTACACCAAGTCAGAGGCCACCTCAGCAACAATCTCAAGGGAGGGAGCAACGACAAGGAAGGTACTTCCAGCTCAAGCCTGGAGAGACCACTGTCGCTGACACTATGGTTTCAGGTATATTTTCTATTTGTTCACAACATGCTAGAGTATTGTTGGATTCAGGATCAACTCATTCTTTTGTTTCACACCATTTGCTAAATATTTGGATAAGCCCTTAGAACTACTAGATTTTGATTTGTCTATTTCACTTCCATCGGGAGCTCCACTAGTAAGTTCGGGTGTCTTTAAAGCTTGTGGGATTGATGTGAATGGTAGAGTTTTGACTGTTGACTTAGTGCCATTGATTATTCAACATTTTGATGTCATTTTGGGGATGGACTGGTTATCTGCAAACCACGCCATTATCGATTATGAGAATAAAAGAGTAACATTTCAATTACCCAATCAGGATGTATTTTGTTTCCAAGGGACAGGTGTAGCATCACCGCCTTATATGGTATCAGTTGTCAGAGCTTGTCGTTTGTTGAAAAAGGGATGTCGGGGATTCTTGTGTAGTATACTTGACACTAGAAGTACTGAATTGAAATTAGAGGATATACCAATAGTGAAAGAATTTCCAGACGTTTTTCCAGAAGATTTACCTAGTGTGTTGATTGAAAGGGAAATTGAGTTTGGGATAGATGTGATGCCAGGAACGCAACTAATTTCACGGGCACCGTACAGAATGGCTCCGGTAGAGTTGAAGGAGTTGAAGACTCAACTGCAAGATTTACTAGAAACGGGGTTTATTCGGCCTAGTATATCACCGTGGGGAGCACCAGTTTTGTGTGTTAAAAAGAAGGACAGAACAATGAGAATGTGTATTGACTATCGAGAAATCAACAAGATGACTATAAAGAACAAGTATCCGTTGTCGCGTATTGATGACTTATTTGATCAGTTACAAGGGGCACAAGTATTTTCTAAGATTGACTTGAGATCTGGGTATCACCAATTGAGGGTAAAAGCTGAAGATGTTGAGAAGACAGCTTTCAAGACTCGGTATGGGCACTACAAATTTCTTGTCATGCCATTTGGGGTCACGAATGCACCAGCCGCTTTTATGGACTTGATGAATCGGGTGTTCAAGACTTATTTAGACGAGTTTGTGATAGTATTCATTGATGATATTTTAATATATTCTAGAAGTCCAGAGGAACACGAACGACACTTGAGATTGGTTTCGCAACGACTTAGAGAAAAGCAACTATTTGAGAAGTTGAAGAAAAGTGAATTCTGGTTGACAAACGTTACTTTTCTTGGACACGTGATCTCTAAGGATGGTGTCTCTGTGGACCCACAGAAGATAGAAGCTGTTAAGAATTGGTCGAGGCTGACAAATGTTTCTGAAATTCGAAGCTTCTTGGGGTTAGCTGGTTACTACAGAAGGTTCGTTCAAGACTTCTCTAGAATTGCGACTCCGATGACTCAATTGATGAGGAAGGATGTACCATTTGTGTGGAATAAAGAATGTGAAGACTGTTTTCAAAAATTGAAAGATAAATTGACCTTAGCGCCAATATTAGCTATTCCGTCAGGTACTGGAGGTTTCAGTATATACAGTGATGCTTCTCATCAGGGCTTGGGATGTGTTTTAATGCAAGAGGGTAAAGTTATAGCTTATGCTTCAAGACAGTTGAGGACACACGAGAAGAATTTTCTGACTCATGATCTAGAATTGGCAGCGGTGATCTTTGCGTTAAAGATTTGGCGTCACTACTTGTACGGGGAAACATGTGAAATATTCACCGATCACAAGAGTCTGAAATATTTGTTTACCCAGAGAGAACTGAATATGAGACAGAGAAGATGGCTTGAATTGATGAAAGACTATGATTTAAAGATTCAATACCATCCAGGTAAAGCTAACGTTGTTGCCGATGCGTTAAGTCGAAAGTCATCAGAAAATTTGGTTTATTCTTTAACAGCTCAAACAACGTTGGTAAAAGAATTTGAACAGCTAGAATTGGAAGTAACTCCTAGAATCCAGGGTGGTTTAATGGCGGGTATCATGGCACAACCAAGCTTAATTGAAGAAATCAAGGTGAGTCAACTCATGGACCCAAATTTCAAGAAAATAGTTGAATAATTACCTGAGGGTAGACGCCCGGAATTCAGTTTTCAAAATAATGTATTGAGGTATATTAATCGATTATGTGTTCCGAACATTCAAGAGTTGAAAGATAGAATCATGGAAGAGGCTCACAATACAAGATATTCCGTACATTCGGGGAGTACCAAGATGTATAGGGATTTGCGGGAAGTGTATTGGTGGAGTGGTATGAAACGAAAAGTCGCTGAGTTTGTGGCCAAGTGTATGACTTGTCAACAAGTAAAATTGGAACATCAACGACCCGCCGGTGAATTGCAACCGTTGGAAATACCAAAATGGAAATGGGAGCATATCACGATGGACTTTATGTCAGGTTTACCACGATCTCCTAAGTCCAATGATAGTATCTGGGTGATCGTTGACCGGTTGACTAAATCAGCTCATTTCTTGCCAATCAAGACTCGTGATCCGACAAAGTTAGCAGAGCTTTATGTCAGAGAAGTTATCAGGCTACACGGGGCACCGGTATCCATTGTGTCAGATCGAGACACACGATTTGTGTCTAGGTTTTGGGAAGGGTTGCAAAAGGCAATGGGGACAGCTTTGCACTTTAGCACAGCATTTCATCCTCAGAAAGACGGCCAATCCGAGCGAGTTATTCAGATTCTGGAAGATATGCTTCGAGGTTGTGTTATGGATTTCAAATCAGATTGGGAGACTCACTTGCCATTGGTAGAATTCTCTTATAATAATAGCTTCCAGACGAGTATTGGTATGGCGCCTTACGAAGCATTGTATGGTCGAAAGTGTAGATCACCGGTGTGTTGAACAGAAGTTGGAGAAAAGAAACTTATAGGGCCTGAAATTGTACAAATCACTACCGACAAAATCAAGTTAGTTAAACAACGGCTACAAATAGCACAGAGTCGTTACAAAAGCTGCGCGGATACAGGTAGAAGACCGTTGGAATTTGAGGTAGGTGATTATGTATACTTGAAGGTATGGCCTTCAAAGGGTATCGCACGATTTGGTAAGCGAGGCAAGTTAAGTCCGAGGTTTGTAGGACCTTATCTGATCTTGGATAGAGTTGGTCCAGTTGCATATCGGTTGGAATTGCCACAAGAGTTGGTTAATGTTCATAATGTGTTTCATGTTTCTATGTTGCAACGTTGTCTAGCAGATTCGAGTCACCATATAACTCCAGAACCGTTGATGGTTCGAGAAGACTTGACTTATGTTGAACATCCAGTTCGAATCCTAGATAGAAAGGATGATCGGGAGAGAACAAATCCTAATTCTACGCCTTAACTCACATTTGTTAGTCGTTTTTATATTGTTTTTGTGTAATTTTACTTCATTTTCTATTTTCTAGCAGGTTTTAGAAGAAAACAAGTATATCAGGTCAAACAAGGTGAAAAGGCAGGAAGAAAGAAGCAGAAAAAGACATATCGCGCGCGCGGTCCGCGGGCGCAAAAACCCAGAAATCGCTTGCGCGATCCGCGCGCGCGACCCTCCCATTTACGCGCTCGCACGGCCCGCTCGCGCGATCCGTACAAAAAACAGAGTTACGTATTTCACTATTCTGAAGAGTCCTGTGCAGACGAAATTGCTTGAAGACGTCCAGATTGCAAATAACACCTGTTTTAATCCGTTTCGGGAGAGGAAAGCTTGGATAATCTCTTGAAAACTCTATATAGATCAAGTTTTTATGTTTTTATGGGGTTACACACCTAGAGATCCATTCACATACATTCATTGAAGGCAAGAGGAAAGGGAAGAGCAAGCTTGAAGGTTTCTAATGGCTTACATCAACTCCATCTTCATGCTTTCACCCATCATGAGCCACTAAACTCCTCATCTAGGGTTTCAATGAAACCCTAGCTATGTAAAGGGGGATTCTATGCTTTTCTATTTTAAGTTTTTATGTTTTGGGATAGTGATTGTATGTTGGTGGATTTTATATAATCAGTTTTTAATGTTAATAATCAAGAGTATTTTGGATCTATTCTTGTCTTAGATTTTTCCTTATGCTTATTGAACTCAATAGTCCTTGATTTCTGTGATTGATAGGAGTATTTACATACAATGGTGCTTATTTGATTGTGTTGTTTACATCTTTTATAATCCATGCTTAGGAAAGATGAGTTATGCTACACCCTAGTCATAGGTAGATAATTCATGTGAACCGTAGATGGATTATGTTTAGAATAAACTAACGATATCTTCTTGACGATACTATTGGGCTTGTAGCTACAATAGATCATAACTATCCAAACATAGAACTTAGAATAAGAAGTATAGACCCTCAATGCATAGTTAGTGGTGGATTTGTAATCCTAGATCTCATCTTCATATATTTAAACCAATTTCCAATTTCGCATTTAAGTTTACTTAGATTTAATTCTAGATCTTAATTCTAAAATTTCATAGTTTAAAGTAGTAGTGATAATAAAAACCTAAATCAATTCAACTTCCGATTTTCTTATAACTAGATAGATTAGATTTTAGTAATTAAAGGATTAAAAGTTAACAATCTCTGTGGGTTCGACCTTTACTTTCCACACTACAAATCTTTTGAAAGTGAAGCATAAATAAGCATACTTTTATATCTTGATTCTGACAAGATCAATTTTTGGCGCCGTTGCCGGGGATTGAAATAACTTTTGCCGTTAATTATTAGAATCGTAATTTACTTAATTAGTAAATATTAGTTTCCTTTTTATTTTCTTTGTTTTAGTTTCATTTTAGAGTCGCTAAAATTATTCTTGTTCTACAGATCTCAAACCATCAATTCTAGCAAGATCGAGTGGAGCAGCTGTGCACGTCAACGGAGCTTACGCGACCTGAAAAGAAAATTGCAATAAAAATAAAAAAAAACAAGTAAATTCGCTAAGTTTTTAAATTTCGCATCAACCACTGTAAGTCAGGGCGCTGAGACGCAATACTTGCATTAGGGTAGGTGTGGAGTGAGCACTGCATTAGCTAGGAAACCCGGGGCGCTGGGCTTGACGCGGTCATTGCATTACAGGATAATTTCATGCATCATATTAGTCTTGTGTGCTTGCATGCTTGGTTATTAGCGTAGCTATTTTTGTTTTTATTGTTTTATTGAGTCAACCCTTAGTGTATGTTTGGAACTCGTTCAACTAAACCTAAATTGAATCCGCTTAATCTCGAACTTGAACGTACACTTAGAGGCTTTAGGTCATCAGCCCAAGCTTCGAGAGCTTGGTTGATGTTGGACGACGAGTCCACACCTGAACCGTCATCTTCATTTGAATTAGAAATCCGTAGTACGCGTAATCGTTTAAGAAAAACTAAAACAATAAAAATCGAACCTATTCCGATGGCCGATTTTGGAAATAACCAGAATAATGGGAATAATCGGAATGAGGGGGATAATCTTAACATACCCCCACCACCTCCATTAAAGGACTATTTCACTCCTACGGCCTACACGCCACCGTTGTGTATTGCATTGCCGGAAGTGACAGCAGCTCATTTTGAAATCAAATCCTCAACTATTGCGCTCCTGCCGTCATTTCACGGGCGTGTTAAGGAAGACCCTTATAATCATCTGGGCGAATTTCAGGGTATATGTGCGACTTTAAAAATTCAGAATTTAACAGATGATGAGTTAAAAATGCGCCTATTCCCGTTTTCACTTAAAGATAAAGCGAAGTACTGGCTCCAATCGTTGGAGCCAAATTCAATAAGAACATGGGATGAGTTGCAAACTGCGTTCCTACAAAAATTCTTCCCCATAACTAGAACGAATCAGATTAGAAAGTCAATAACTAATTTTAAAATGCAAGATGGGGAGACACTTTACGATACATGGGAACAGTTTAAAGAACTCTTACGTTCTTGCCCTCATCACCAGATACCTAAATGGCAGCTGGTGCAAGTCTTTTATGAAGGATTAACTCCCACCGTTCGAAATACCGTCGATGCTATTTGTGCGGGGACGTTCCTCCACAAGAGTGTCGATGAAGCATGGAAGATATTTGAAACATTAAGTGAAAACTCTATGCACCAAGCGGTATCCATACGACCTGAAGGACACCTTCTACCTAATCCAAAGAGAGAGGCGAAAGTTGAGTCTAATCACTCGTATGAAATTCAAGAACTAAATAGAAAAATGGACCAACTTATGATGATGGGCCGCATGCAAGGCCCACCTGTTTCTGCTGAAGTATGCCAGTTATGCTCAGATTCGTCACATTCAACATTAGCATGTCCGTCCGCATCTCAGTTCCCAGAATTTGTGGAACAACATATAAATGCGGTTCAACAGTTCCAACAACCGAATTATAACCCCACGGGGTATAAACCAAACACGACACGGGGACCTCATCCGAACCTGTCATGGAACTCCAATAGTGAGAAGCCGTATTCGAAACCCGATACAACCAATTTTCCTAATGCGTATAAACCACAGTCTAATCAGTATCAGCAGCCTCCGAATCAACCAAATCAATACCAACAGCCCTCCTTTCGTGCTAATCCTTCTAGGGATGAAACTTTCGAAGAGAGCGTGTTGGCATCATTAAAGACCTTAGAGGCCCAATCACAATCGCAATCTCAACTTGTAAATTCCCATACGCAATCTATAGCGAAGTTAGAGTCCCAAATGGGACAATTAGCTAATACATTGAATCGACGTAATGAGGGAAAATTACCAAGTCAACCTGTGCAAAATCCTAAGGGTCAGTACGAGGTGAGTTCGGCGAGTGATCAGGTTAACGCTGTCTCAACAAGGACCACTGAACGTCCTGAGGAGGTCGTACCTCCTCCCGAGGCAAGAAAAGACAAAGGTAAAGAAAAGGAAAAGGGTGAAAAGGAAGAGAATTCTACTCCAGTTTCAAAAGACGCTAATCCTTTGATATCTAATAAAACATCTAAAGCAGTAAATCCTTCCGATTATGTGCCTAGGATGCCATTTCCACCGAGCGGGGAAGCCCCAGCTCACTTCACTAGAAAAAACACGAAACCGGAAGACATACTTGAAATATTTAAAGAAGTAAAAATCAATATTCCACTACTGGATGCGATTAAACAGATACCCCCGTATGCTAAGTTCTTAAAGGATCTATGCACGCAGAAGAGGAAGTCTAGAAACCATTTATCTAAGAAAGTGTTCCTAACAGAAAAGGTTAGCTCCCTGTTTAACACTAACACTCTCAAATATAAAGACCCGGGTACTCCAACCATCGCTTGCCATATTGGTGATAAATACATTCAACGGGCTCTTCTTGATTTAGGTGCGAGTGTGAATTTGATACCCTATTCAGTTTATGAACATTTGGGTTTAGGAGAACTGAAACCGACTGCGGCCACCTTACAATTAGCCGATAGGTCAATTAAAGTTCCACGGGGGGTAGTAGAGGATGTATTGGTCAAAGTTGATAGATGTTATTATCCGGTCGATTTTATCATACTAGACACCGAACCCGTCCTAGATGCTAGTAAACAAGTTCCAGTCATCCTAGGACGCCCTTTTCTAGCTACGGCTAATTCAATTATTAACTGTCGGACTGGTGTGATGGATATAACTTTTGGTAACATGACCGTGCGTCTTAACGTCTTCAATGCATCTAATCAACCATATAGAGATGATGAAGAGGCAGACTGCTATGCCATAGACTTAATAGACGAATTAGTTGAAGAGGCAGCGCCTTTTATGTTAACTAAGGAAGCGTTGGAAGCATGCTTATCACATTTCAATTTTAATGATTTCAACATTGACACAAATATTGAAGATGTAAATACTCTATTGGAATCAGTACATACGACTAATGCGCTTCCATGGAAACCTAAAGTAGAGGCTTTACCACCTCTTTCACATGAACCGGCATTACCATCCATTGAGTGTCCTTCGACGCTCGAACTGAAGCCGTTGCCGGATTCTTTAAAATATTCATTCCTAGGAACGAACGCAACCCTTCCTGTTATAATCGCGTCAAATTTAACTGAAATTCAGGAAGTACAACTAATACAGGTTCTAGGTAATCATAAAAAGGCGATTGGATGGACGGTCGCTGATCTAAAAGGAATTGACCCATCAGTTTGCATGCATAGAATAAATTTAGAAGAAAATGCTAAACCATCTAGGGAAATGCAACGACGTCTCAACCCTAACATGAAAGAAGTGGTTATGAAGGAAGTGATTAAACTCTTAGATGCCGGTATTATATACCCGATCTCCGATAGTAATTGGGTCAGCCCAACTCAGGTTGTCCCAAAGAAATCAGGTATCACGGTTGTACCCAACGAAAAGGGAGTTCTCATACCCACCCGTCAAACTACGGGTTGGAGGGTATGCATTGATTATCGCAAATTGAACACAATGACTCGTAAAGATCACTTCCCTCTTCCGTTCATCGATCAAATCCTAGAACGTCTGTCCGGTCAGAGTTATTATTGCTTCCTCGATGGATATTCCGGTTATAATCAAGTACCCGTCTATCCTGATGATCAGGAAAAGACGACTTTTACATGTCCTTTTGGAACCTTCGCTTATCGCCGTATGTCGTTTGGTTTGTGCAATGCACCGGCCACATTTCAACGGTGCATGATGGCAATCTTTTCGGACATGGTTGAGAAGTTTCTAGAAGTGTTTATGGATGACTTCTCAGTTTTTGGTCCAACATTTGACGAGTGTTTACAAAACCTTACGAAAGTCCTCGCCCGTTGCGAGGAAGCGAATTTGGTTTTGAGTTGGGAGAAGAGCCACTTTATGGTTCAAGAAGGGATCGTCTTGGGTCACGTTGTATCCAAACGGGGTATTGAGGTAGATAAGGCGAAAATTGAACTAATTGATAAACTTCCACCGCCGTCGTCCATTCATCAAATCCGGTCCTTCCTCGGTCATGCCGGCTTTTACCGACGATTTATAAAAGATTTTAGTAAGATCTCACGACCTTTGTGCAATCTGCTCGCCAAGGATGTGCCTTTTGTATTTGATAATGAATGCCTCAAGGCATTTGAAACGTTGCGAACATTATTGTCCACGGCCCCGGTAATCCAATCACCTGATTGGTCATTACCGTTTGAATTGATGTGTGATGCTTCCGATTATGCCGTTGGAGCGGTACTAGGACAAAAAGTGAATAAAATCCCTCACGTAATTTATTATGCGAGTAAAACACTAAATGACGCACAATTGAACTACACAACAACTGAAAAAGAATTATTTGCGGTTGTGTTTGCCCTTGACAAATTCCGTTCTTATTTATTGGGTTCAAAAGTCATCGTTTATACTGATCATGCGGCATTGCGTCATTTATTGAATAAGAAAGAAATGAAACCTAGGTTAATCCGATGGATTTTACTCCTGCAAGAGTTTAATTATGAAATACGGGATAAAAAGGATTCTAAAAACGTTGTAGCTGACCACTTGTCACGAATTTATATAGAATCTAACGATATAACCCCTCTCCAGGATTCATTTCCGGACGAGCAATTATTTGCATTATCTGCCGTAAATCGTCCATGGTTCAGCGACATCGTTAATTTCTTAGCTACGGGATATATCCCGCATATGTGGTCTCGTTTAGACAAAGATCGGTTCTTTTCTCAAATTAAACATTATTACTGGGATGACCCATTGTTATTTAAACATTGTTCTGATCAAATTATACGACGTTGTGTTCCGGAGAGTGAGTTCAAATCCATATTAAATTTTTGTCATTCTCTAGAATGCGGAGGACACTTTGGTGGCCGTCGTACGGCCGCTAAAGTCCTCCAAAGTGGGTTATATTGGCCAACATTGTTTAAAGATGCACATGAATTCTGTCAGAACTGCGTACGTTGTCAACAAACAGGGAACATGTCACATCGTGATGCGATGCCCATGACCCCAATCCTTATTATAGAAATATTTGACGTCTGGGGCATCGACTTTATGGGTCCGTTTCCCTCGTCTTGTGGTTTCGAGTATATTTTAGTCGCAGTCGACTATGTTTCTAAGTGGGTGGAGGCAGTGGCGACGAGAACCAACGACCATAAAGTTGTGGTTTCTTTTATTAAAGATAATATATTTTGTCGATTCGGTACGCCATGAGCGATTATAAGCGACGGAGGTAAACATTTCTGTAATCGTTATTTCGAGGCCCTCGTCCGAAAATATTCTGTCACCCATAAAGTAGGAACCGCATACCATCCGCAAACCCAAGGACAAGTTGAAGTGTCTAATAGAGAGGTCAAAAGTATATTAGAAAAAATGGTACGTCCAGACCGTAAAGATTGGTCACAACGACTGACTGATGCGCTTTGGGCATATCGTACAGCGTTTAAAACTCCGATTGGGATGTCTCCGTACTGACTAGTATTTGGAAAAGCGTGCCACCTACCGGTGGAACTCGAACATCGATCCTATTGGGCCGTAAAAATGTTTAACCAAGATATAAAAGCGGCAGGATGTCATCGAAAACTTCAATTGCAAGAACTTGAAGAATTGAGAAATGAAGCGTATGAAAATTCGAGAATCTATAAAGAACGATCTAAAGCTTTTCACGATAAAATGATTATAAGAAAGAATTTTGAGGCCGGACAACGCGTTTGGTTGTTTAATTCGAAATTAAGATTACTCCCGGGAAAGCTACGGTCCCGATGGGACGGTCCGTTCACTATAACGCAAGTGTTCTCGCATGGAGCGATCGAAATCCAAGATATGAATGATGGAATACCGTTTAAAGTAAATGGACAACGGCTTAAGCCGTATCGAACCGAGGAAACAAAAGAGAGAGAAATCGAATCTATAGACCTGGTAGATCCGGTCTATCTCGACTGAGCACGTGCATCGGTCGAGCTAGCGACGTAAAACTTAGCGCTTCTTGGGAGGCAACCCAAGCGTTAGTTAGAATTTTCTTTAATTTTGTACACTAGTAGGTAGTTTTTGGCCTATGTCTGAGGTTGTAAATACCAAAAAGATGAAAAGTTTCAATTAAAGAACAGAGATACAAGAAAACAGAAAAGGAAAATGAGAAATTAGCATCTCGCGCGCGCGGCCCGCTCGCGCGAGAAGTCGCTCGCGCGGTCCGCTCGCGCGAGATTGGCCCTTGGACAAAAATTTTAAGGCTTCTCAAAAGAAGCCTCAGCTTCTGTTCGCGCCAGGATTCGCGCCCACGAGGACTCTCGCTGGAGCGAACCGCTCGAGCGATGTTGATACTTGGAGAAATTTTTAAAAGAAACCAGAACCAAAACTCAGCTTTTCCTCGCGGAGGGATCCGCGCGCGCGAGGATCGCTAGCGCGGTCTGCTCGCGCGAGGTTGGCATCCCTTTAAATACTGGGCTGAGCCCTAATTTCTCAGATTTCTCTGTTCTCTCTCCCTCTCGCGATCCCTCTCTTCTCTCAATCTCCCTCCACTTTTTCACACCACATCGCCGCCACACATCATCACAGACCACCACCTCCGGCCATCATCATCATCTGCACACCGCCACTACCATCCGCCGTGTGATAAACAGACCACCACTTCACACCACACCGTCGCCGCAAACCGCGACCAATAACTCCCCCAACTGAGAATCTTTTACACAGGTATATACCTATACATATACATACACACACTGATTATAGATTTAGGGTTTGTTATGAGGGTTCCTGAAGCTATACACACACACAATCTGAACCCTAAATTTCATCCTGGCCCAAACTCTAAATTCAGTATACATATGCTTGCGCACGAATTAGAGATATAGAACACAGATGTTAGGAAATTTGTTTGAGTAAGATCAAAATTAGGTTGTGTGATTTTAAGGATTTTGTTAAGATTTTTAAAACTTTATTCCTCTGTTTACGAATCTGATCAGTCACACACTCACTATTGTTAATTAGGGTTTGTGTTTGGGGGTATTGATACTCACAGTCACTCATACATACCGTTATAGATCTCAGTTTATATGCCCTAATTCCTAACTCACACTCAACCCGAATTTGATACCCTAAACTAAATTGAGCTCATATATACGTTCATGCTGAGATTAAGTTTAGGGATTTGTCATATGTCCGCATTTGTGTATACAGGTATGAATATACCTAAACACATTATCATAAATACACGTAAAGATTGAGTTACATACGATTTTCCAAGACTACGCTCGTTTATTCATATGAATCTGTATTTGTGACTGTTCACATCAAACCAAAGTACTACACAAACTACCTTAAAATCTGATGTGTTAATGTAGCCATTACATCTTGATTAGGGTCGATTAAATACAATTGACTTAGACATATGTATGCAGTTGTAAGTTTTGATCAGTAGTATGGGTACCGATATTAATATATGCTTCCATTGCTTTCAAAACCATGAGGATTTCAGTTTATAGGCATGTATATATGTATTTACTGATACCTTGATCAGTTTTTGGGAGGCTAACGAATGCTTCCTAACCCATCTACACACTGAGTACTTCAGGGTTACAGATTTGGGGTTTTCTTGCAACCCTGAATTTTATACACACACACCCTGAAACCCTAATTTAGATAACATTAATGGTGGATAGGATTCTCAAATTAAGAAACTTGTATATATATATATGCTGCCATTTTTTAATTTCTGGATCGGAACCTATTATCGTCCATATGTGTAATCGCTTGCCCATAAACCTTAACCCCGATCAGGACAAAAACTGATTTTTATGGCTTCTAAATTAGGACTTCATATATCTGGATATCTGTAGGTCCATCTGGGGAGAACACTAAAGTTCACTAGCATTGTAGCTTAAAACCAAACTCTAGCCGAATTGGTATTCGGTCATAAGTGTTTCAGCATCACCTATCAATTCGTTTATTGACGTTAATTAACAATTAAATAAGCAATTACACGTCTGAATTAAGTGCGACATGAATTCCAAGCAGAGATTAGCCGATTAATTTTTTATCTCGAACTTTCATGTAATGGCTATATGTATAAATTGATTTCAGTAGTTACGTGCTTTGAATATTACCCTTCCTTGTGTTTCTAGGAAAACGAATCTAAAACTTACATTATGTTAAAAACTTTGTTCTCCAGTGGGGAGTAATTTCAGCATTTAGATTATTGTCCAACATTCATGAACATTGCTTATTTAACACGCGGCAAGTGCCCCGTGACTTGCCGCAATGTGTGTGCCCTTGTCGGGACAGTGGGTGGGAAGGGATCGGCTCTTCTCACAGTTGCTGGGTGTTCCCCCATGAACCCCAATTTCTTTTTAAACTGTTAGAGTTCTTTCTATTGATTGTCCCTTGCCGGGACGTGTTTTTCTTGCAGGTGACCCCTTACCCCTATCCCTTTCTTTTTTTTTTTCAGGGCATATCCCTATTTTAAAGCCCACATTTTCAAAAATTTTCTAAAAAGTCGTACCAACCTTTTTCAACAATGACAAAAAGAACCGTACGATCCGCTTCTTCTTCCCAACCACCTCAGAAAAAAGCCAAAGGAAAGGAAAAACAGACTCCACCACCTCCCCCAGACGACCCTAACCCCAACGACTTAGGCCCCAAATACGTGAACCGCGGCCTGAATCACGAGGCCGCAATAGACGCTGACTATTTCGCGTCTGATAAAGACGCCAAATGGGGCCACAACAACCTAGTAGCCCGTAAATTGGCCCCACAGCTATACTTTAGAAACCCCGACCTAATTAGTTACCCCCGCCTCGTCCGCCTATTCTACCAAAACCTACGCTACCATAAACAATCCCTCAGCCAACACGCCTTTATCTCCACTACCATAGATGGCCACGACATCACCCTAAACCCAGACAACATCGTCGAAATCCTCCACCTTCCCTCCCATTCTTACCACGTGCCTAAACTCAATGTCCTAACCAAAGCCCACTCCTTTATACACATTATACAGGACATGTGTGCCGGTCGCTCTGGGTCGGGGCAGTCTATACGACGTTCGCACATGCCCCGCCAGATGTGGTTTGTCGACCATGTCTTTAAACGCAACCTGTACCCCCTAGGTCACGAGCAAGAACGGACCAAGGCAATCCACCACGCCCTCCATGCCGTTTACCGTAGTGATTGGTTCCATCCTGGCCTCGTTATTATGGATGGCATGCGCCACACTACTCAGGCCATTGATAATGCCATAGACCCTAAGACCCTTCTGCCTTATCCTCGCACTATCACGGCCATTCTTCGGGCTAAGGCCTTTCCTATACCGTCCGATGAGCCTATTGATACCTGTATCCCGAAGTTCGCTTCCGCTGATTGGAAGTTAAGCCTGGATCGTTTAGACTTGGAGGTTAGGAGGGCACGCGAGGCAGCCCAGGCCCGTCGCGAGCAGGCGGCACAGCGTCCCCCTCCCCCGGAGGATACTCCTTACGCTTGGACATATGAGGACGTCTGTGCTTTCCGTGGAGAGACCCTGCGGCTTCAGTCCTACATGCGCTCATATTTCCAGCTGGCTCATCCGGACCAGCTGGATGATATTCTAGCCCAGGGCGAGGCTGCATATCAGTCGGCTTTCCCGCGACAAGCACAGCAGGTGGCAGAGGAGGATCAGAGTGAGGTACAGGGTGAGGAGGAGGAGGCTGGGGCTGATGCTGGTGATGATGACGATGGGAGTGACGGTGATGGGGATGGTGATGGTACTACTGGCCAGGGGAGTACGGGGCTGGAGCTGGTTTTGATTGAGGGTGGTGAGGACTGAGTAGGTTTTGGTTGGGTGATTAGACATTTATTTTTCCTTTTTCTTGTATTGGATGGGTGGTTTAGACATTTTCAGACATTGTGGGCCTGTATATTATTTATTCCTGTTTTGCTTTCATTTTTTGTTATCTTTTTCTTTTATTTATTAGGATTTTACTGTACCCGGCTTTGACCGGTTTAGCTTATTTATTCCCGTTTCGTTTTCTTTGGGTCTGTAAATAATTTATTTTTGCACTTTTCTTTTGTTTTGTGGTTTGCTATATGTCTGGAACATTATATTCATTGCACTGATCTTATTGTCATTTACTGCTTATGATGCTTTACGTCATTACTTATCACAACTTCATAGCAGTGAGTCAATAATGAGTAATTACCAACCCCGTTGCACGCTAACAGGAATTGCTTCGACTCAGGTTTGGGGGGAGATTATGCTGAAATTTCCTTTAACAAGGCCGAATTATTAATTAAAAGTGAATACGATTTAATTTTGATTAGTATGGTTCCACATTAGCTTATTCACTACATTGCCTCTCAGCACATGTAATTGATTAATAATAATAATTCGGGTTCATACATTCAAGTGTAGATCATTTTTGGTATATATTATTATAATCCTGAATGTCACCTATGTCTTTCATGACTAATAACTTGCGCTAATTATACTTCAGTTGGGACATTTTTTTTTGGTTTCAGGACATATCGCTACCACATATACATATAGTTACCCAGATCCTCATTTCTCCTTATCATTTTTTTCACTATGGATCATCCTATCTCACCTCCTACTTCCCCTGATAGGTCTTCTAGTCTGTCGAGTTACTATTCTGACTCCAGCTCGTCTTCTGATACTCCTATGCTTAGTCCTAGGCTAGCCAAACCTGACGGTCCGGTCGGTCGTCCCGGCTGGTGTCGTCGTCGTCCTCATATGCCCATTCTTAGCTGTTCTGATTATTCCGATGAGGATGACCTGTTTGGCGATGACCCTACTTCTCTTGATGGCCCTTATGGCGCTCCTCCTACGTCTTCCGAGTCGTCTTCGTCTGAATCGGCCGATTCCTCGATCGATGATGACGATGCGGGTGTTGTCTCAGGATTCGCTGCTATTTCTTTATCTGACCTTGTTGAGTCTAGTGTGCCTACACCATAGGTTACCTATCCATATAGGAACCTACCTGATTATGTGTCGGACGTTGTTCGACAGCGTCCGGGTCACCCTGACTGGTCCCCTGAGGACATTGCCTCGATATTCGCGCCGTATTCCGGTCTTGAGGATGATAGGGTGGATTTGGGTCCAAGTGTCGTTGAGGGGATTGAGGAGAGTCAGAGTCGGGATTTACATAATGATTTTGATGAGGTAGGACCACCGTTCGACCCTGCGGAGCATCCAGAGTGGGAGCTTGTGGATTGGTACTTTAGATCTGCCGTACAGCCTCCGTCAGATATTTTTCTTGGAGTAGACGTCCTGGTGATCTTCTATGTGGATTACATCCATGTCATTGTCATGTTCCCCTCTGCATAGGGACATGCAGTGATTTGGTTTGGGGGGAGTATATGGATATTTCATTTTCATTTTAGTGTTTTTGTTTAGTTTTATTAGTTTTATTCGTATAGTTTCTTATTTTCGTACTTCAGAGTATTTTTGTTAGTTTTCTTTTAGTTGTTATTTCATTCATTTGTTAGTTTTTTTTAATTCATTATAAAACAGAAAAATAAATAATAATAAAAATAAATAAATAAATAAATAATAAAAAAAATAGAAGTATACTAATAATAGAGAAACAAAAGTTTTAGTAGTTCTATAAATAAATAAAATAAGTTTCTTAATACTGTTCAATATTGCATTCCTTTTTATTATAATCAGATTTCATCGGAATTTTGAAAATTAAAAGAGTATATGATCAAATGTTTACCGAATCTATGAGAAGATGTTTTGAGAATTAAATATTATCGGAATCATTGTTTTATATATAATCAGATTGCATATCTTGTTGCACTGCACGTAGTCATATGGATGTATATTAACCTTGAACTGTAATATACCTTGGATTTCTAAATAGTAATATTGTGGAGACTAGAACCTGGTGAGCTTTAGAGCCTATCATCCTTTTGAGGGTTTTATTACGTTTATCGAATCTCTTTGACACATCGCACTATCTCGTTGATTGGTCTCATTATTTCTTCATTTTGATTGAAAGTCGAGTGAATATTAGAATTACCATGTTTAAAAATATTAAAAGTAGAGAAATTCTATTTCCTTTTATATCATAACATTGAAAAATCATGTAACCTTAGAAAATGACACTAGGCTGTTGTTTTAATACACCTTTTTGACCTTTGGCCTACCCATTATAAATATTTTTTTTTTATATCCCTTGTTATCCCATTTGAGCCGTTTTTAAATAAGCCATTTCTTTGTTCACCCATTATCTTACCCACTCCGATATGGAGTTTGCCACTATTAAATATTACCTACCCTATGTCCAAAAGTAGTTAGACAATAGTTGTCATAAAGAAATCGGGTTATTAAACGACTAGAAAAATAAATATGATGTATTGAGGAGTAAAAGAAAAGAAAAGGATCTAAAAAAAAAAGGAGGGTATTGAAAAAAAAAGAGATATGATTCTCTTGAAAGAGATAAAGAAAAGAAAAAAAGAGAAAGTGATATAACTGGTTGTCTAGTAAAGCCCTTGTGTTACACGTTAAGGCTATTCCTAGGTACTTATGGACATTTTGAATCCCTTTTACCTTTCTTTTCTAAGCCTTAACCCTTGACCAACATTACAACCTGTATAAAGTCCTAGTTGATTCTATGGAAACATGATTTGGATATGTGACCGATAAGAAAAAGGAAGTAAAAGCATGGTAGTGATGATATTTACTTGACGATCGATATCTATTCATGAGACTATTTTATTTATGTCGTGTTGTACGTTGTTGAGAGTCATATGCGAATTTATTTGTTTTGCACAATAATTCTTTCTCGCATATATACATACATATGAGTGTTTACACCTGTTTCAGAATGATTTCATGTTAGAGTGTAATAACAACGTGAGATTTGTAGTCGAAGCATCACTAGATAGTTATTTGATTTATATTCCAAGTTCATAGTGCAGTGTATCCACTTGACTACTATTTCACACACATGCGAGTTTTTGATATATTCTATTGATTCTGGTGATATATGTTTTCGGATTATTTTTCATAATGTAGGCGGGCATATGATTAGTTTACTCTTGATAATTTTAAAAGTTTCATTTGAGGTTGATTTTATCTTAAAAGGGATGTGACATTGAAGTATTTAAAATTTTGAATAAAATTTTTACAAGTTAATAAAGATGGTTGTGGGTGACTTGTTGACGAGAACCCTCACGAGACTTCACTCGTCCGACTAGGGACACCTTGAGGTTTAAAAGGCTTGTTGCACAGGCTAAGTGCAATCGTTATCCATACGAAAATGGATTAGAAATTTTATTATTCGTAATTTTATTTTCTTTTTGCTCGAGGACTAGCAAAATGTAGGTTTGGGGGTGTGATCGGGAGAGAACAAATCCTAATTCTACGCCTTAACTCACATTTGTTAGTCGTTTTTATCTTGTTTTTGTGTAATTTTACTTTATTTTCTATTTTCTAGCAGGTTTTAGAAGAAAACAAGTATATCAGGTCAAACAAGGTGAAAATGCAGGAAGAAAGAAGCAGAAAAAGACATATCGCGCGCGCGGTCCGCGGGCGCGAAAACCCAGAAATCGCTCACGCGATCCGCGCGCGCGACCCTTCCATTTACGCGCTCGCGCGGCCCGCTCGCGCGATCCGTACAAAAAATAGAGTTACGTATTTCACTATTCTGAAGAGTCCTGTGCAGACGAAATTGCTTGAAGACGTCCAGATTGCAAATAACACCTGTTTTAATCCGTTTCGGGAGAGGAAAGCTTGGATAATCTCTTGAAAACTCTATATAGATCAAGTTTTTATGTTTTTATGGGGTTACACACCTAGAGATCCATTCACATACATTCATTGAAGGCAAGAGGAAAGGGAAGAGCAAGCTTGAAGGTTTCTAATGGCTTACATCAACTCCATCTTCATGCTTTCACCCATCATGAGCCACTAAACTCCTCATCTAGGGTTTCAATGAAACCCTAGCTATGTAAAGGGGGATTCTATACTTTTCTATTTTAAGTTTTTATGTTTTGGGATAGTGATTGTATGTTGGTGGATTTTATATAATCAGTTTTTAATGTTAATAATCAAGAGTATTTTGGATCTATTCTTGTCTTAGATTTTTCCTTATGCTTATTGAACTCAATAGTCCTTGATTTCTGTGATTGATAGGAGTATTTACATACAATGGTGCTTATTTGATTGTGATGTTTACATCTTTTATAATCCATGCTTAGGAAAGATGAGTTATGCTACACCCTAGTCATAGGTAGATAATTCATGTGAACCGTAGATGGATTATGTTTAGATTAAACTAACGATATCTTCTTGACGATACTATTGGGCTTGTAGCTACAATAGATCATAACTATCCAAACATAGAACTTAGAATAAGAAGTATAGACCCTCAATGCATAGTTAGTGGTGGATTTGTAATCCTAGATCTCATCTTCATATATTTAAACCAATTTCCAATTTCGCATTTAAGTTTACTTAGATTTAATTCTAGATCTTAATTCTAAAATTTCATAGTTTAAAGTAGTAGTGATAATAAAAACCTAAATCAATTCAACTTCCGATTTTCTTATAACTAGATAGATTAGATTTTAGTAATTAAAGGATTAAAAGTTAACAATCTCTGTGGGTTCGACCTTTACTTTCCACACTACAAATCTTTTGAAAGTGAAGCATAAATAAGCATACTTTTATATCTTGATTCTGACAAGATCAAAGGATCAGGTGCTCAGAACTAAAGTCATTCCTCTAGTTATGGTGTTATGATGTAATCATTCAGTAGAGGAGGCAACTTGGGAACGTGAAGACGATATCCGAGAGAAATATCCTCACCTATTTGACACTTGAGGTAAGAAAAGTTTGGGGACAAACTTCCTAAAAGGGAGGGAGAGATGTAATACCCGTACCCAGAAAATGGAAGTAAAATTTATTTTTCATGCATTAATTAGCTAGTATAATTAATTGCATGTGATATTTGGGTAAGTTCCAGTTACCCCGATGTGATAAGTGCTTGATAAAGGGCACAGTTTGATAGATATGACGTGGGACCCATGGGAGGTCCAGAGTGGATAAATTGCATTTAGTTGCATTTATGTGATTAAATAGATATTTGTTAAATTGTTTTAATATTTTATTGTTAGTTGTAGCCTTTTATGGTACCAGTTTGGGTACCTATGTGACAGCGAATAGGAATTGGATTCATAACCAGTAGGTTAATTAGCAACTTTATAAAATATTTGGGATCACTTTTGGGATCCATACATGACATAGACACATACCCACTTAGATATTGGGTAGTTAATATAATGTCCAGGGGGTTTCATAATAGGACTTTAAAAAAATATGGGGGTGTAAATAGAAATATGGCAAATTTATAACATATCCTCAAGTATATGATTAAAGTTAGTCGGTTAATATGAATAAAAAAAAAAGAAACAGAAAGTTAGGGCATTAGAACAGAGAAGGGTTCAACGGAAAAGGAAAAGAAAAACAAAGGGTTTCGTGCCATTTTGTCGCCGTAGCTTCGCCGTACGACCTCTATTTTGCGAACCGAAGCCATATTCGGACTCGTGAGGGTAAGAGGAATATTTCTATGTCTTTCTTTTTTCAATTTTGGCAATATTTTTCCATGACCCATTTTAAGGGGTGATACATATATGTGACCTATATATGTAGGAATATCATTGGGAGTACCTAGAGCTAGTTTTGTGAAGGAATTTGGGAATTCTTAGCTTATTTTTTGACCTATTCGTGAGGTGAGTGTTCTAATCCCAAAATTGGATATTTAATGTTATTTATTTGTTAGTGAATGCTTAAATTGCTTAATTGTGTTTAAGTAGAAAAGCATGTGATTAATTATTATTTAAAAATATGTCCAAAAATGATGAAATTGCCATGTTGACATGTTGAGTTGCTTATGTGCTTATTTGGGTCAAAGGGTCTCAAGTGATAATCACCATTAGTTAGCCCATATATAAGGGACTGAGAGATGTTGAAATCCTCAGAGAAAAGGGGATAGTGGTGATGATCACAGCGAATTGACTACGGTCACAAATGAATGAGTGTGATTTTGCTATATGCGACAGAAAAAGTGAGAGTGGCCCAGAATCAAGGGTCCAGAACGATGGTGGTTGATTACTTGACACGCCTACGACCATTTATTATTGTGATTGCATAGTTGGTGGTATGATTCATTAAATACTCCAATTGCATGATTAGTACCACGTACTCACTAAGCGGAAGCTTATTCAATTTTTGTGGCTAATGACCACGCAGGTTCGAACGAATATCACAGTGAGAAGCACTGAACTGTGGGGGTTCTGGAATAGCTCGAGATTAGGGGTTAATGTTTAATATGTTCATATGTAAATGAGTTTAGATGAGTAGTTATATTCCTAGTGTTTAAATTTTGGAGATAAGTTTGTGTTTTAGTTTTTATTAAATCCTTATAATATGAACTGTGGATTGAAGTTTTAAAAGTATTTTCCAAGTGTTTTGGTGATATTTGGGTATTTCAATTCTTGTTTAACAGGGGGAAATGGTGTTGTAATAGGGGGAACTCTGTCCATGTACTATTCGATGGTTTTAAAAACTTTATTTTATTTCTTTTTATTTTGTTCCTTTTTATTTTGTTCAAATAAGGAATATTTTACCCCTGGTATTTCACTTTAAATGTTATTTTTGGAACGTTAAAAATGATTGTTTGATTTGTTGGCTTATTACACGTGTCCTAGCCCGCGGGGGCGGGTTGGGGTGTGACAGTATGCCTAGCATTCTTGTTAAAATAATTCAATGTGACCCTCTCAATGATTAAAAAAAAGGGTAAATTGCCATTTTTCTCTCTTGAAGTTTTGGTGTTTGGCACTTTAGACCCTAAAGTTTCAAATGTGATTTTTTGGTCCTTAAAGTTTCACTACTGTAGCAAATAAGTCCAATTAACCCTTTAATGACGAATAATTTTGTCATTAAAAGTAAAAATAAATGCATATCATGGTCTAGACCACCCTATCTTGGGCATGGGGCTTCTCTTCTGATCATCTTGCTTGGACAGTGGTAGACTTTTGCAAGAGTTGTACCTATAAAAAGATCTCGACCTGTAGACCAAAGTCTCTCCGATACTTACTGATATGTACAAAAATATCCAGTAAGAGTCAAACTCTGCCACCTCAGCAAGGAGTGCCAGATCATCCAATGATCGCGCCTACCGTGTAAGCATCCCGAGCAGTTTTACAGGCTGGGCGTACGATGCGGTCTCACCCCGCAATGGGTACGGCCTAGCCATGTCCCTGGATGTAGTTCAGAAGGTTCCAGACTATTCCTGCTCAAGCTGGAAGACTAATGGAAAGAGAATATATTTTCCAAAATCAATTAGGAAACTCCCATGATTTGTGCTAATCAATCCTAATTAGATTGCATTACCTAATCAATTACCTTGCCTTGTAAGAGTAGGTCCCTTGTATCTATAAAAGAGGCCACTCGTTCCCTTCAAAAGGGGGGGGAGGGGGTAACTTTCATTGCACACGTATACGTTTTCTCGGCCAGTCTCTGGTAGCTCCATACTCATTGTTGTTGGTTTCCCAAAGACCCAGCTAATATCATAGTACAAGTGCTTAGACACACATGTGGACGTAGGCATCTTCATTAATAGTGTCAAACCACGTACAAATCTCTTTTGTCTCCTTCTTCACTTCTTCATTCAAATTTCAGCATCATCAGTTTGGCGCTGTTTGTGGGAAAACGACAGTTTTTCTCTCAAAAAACAAATCTGTGACTAATCAACATGCCACCGAAGACGGGCAAAAAGACCGTTGAGCCAACAGGTCGGGAGGACTTACCGGCTTCTTAACCGGTGGCTTCCATGACCTCCGAGCAGATCACGGCAACTCTCGCGCAACTCCTGGAGGGCCAGTGTCAGGCTCAGCAAAAGGTCTAAGCGCTGCTGGCCCGATCGAGTAAGCCCCCTCGAACTGAGAACCAGCTCGGGAACGACGCACGCGATCGAGTGCATGTATGGGTCCGATGGCGTGCCCATACCGTACCAGTGTCCCCCCCTGACTTTGGGACAGCTCAGGAACGATGAGCATAGCCGTGGTCCCGAGAAGACCCGGCAACGTGCCCTGGCTAACCCAAGCCGTGTATGGGATGCCAAAGAGATCATCAACGACAGGTTTGCCGCAAAAATGGAGGGACAAGAGCAAACGGCCCGGGAATGTCATGATTCATCCCGTTATGCGCAGAAATAGGATACATGGCACGCCACCAAGGCTCATCCAATTCCATTAAAATTTAAATAGCAACGAAAACGTAAGTAAAATCTATAAAAAAAAATTGAATTATAAAAAGTTTGGCACGTTTGAAACACTTAAAGAAACATTTTTGGTTGAAAACAGCAATTCAGTCGACTGATCATGGGTTCGGTCGACTGGAAATGCAAGATACAAAGAGCCTCAAATTCTTAGCAGGTCGTCCAGTTGACTGTGTCGGGGACCCAGTCGACTGGGGTCCTAAACTGTCAGTCGACTGGTACTTGTCCAATCGACCGTCTCTTACACAGAACAAAAATAGCATTTCAACCCAATGATCTAGTCGACTGCGTCGGGACCCGGTAGACTGGTTTTCAATATACCAGGGCAGTAGCTAAATCAACACAATGGTCCAGTCGACTATATCACAAACCAGTCGACTGAACCTATCAACTTAACAATTTGCAGTTTTTGCAACCTATGGCTCTCCAAACCAAAACCAACACATTCATAACGAAATTACAACGTACTGAAATATAATTATTGGAGTTCGATTATAAATTATAGTACTATGAAACTATCCCAAGGTTCTATTACAACATATTACAACTTCCAAATCCTATTACAAGTTTGGGATAAAATAAAAGTATAAACAAGTGTGATTCCCCGGCATTCCTTGACCTCACTCCTCTCGCTTCTTCTTACCTTTCTTCTTCTCACCTACAATGGAGTAAGTGTAGTGCTCGCCCCGCCACGGGTCCCGGCAACGGGGTGCTAAGGCGAAAGAACTAAACATACTTGTAATGCTCCGAGTACTAGGCCCGAAGCTTACCTAAAAACTTTCTCTTTAGAAAAACAAATGTTTAAACTTTAAAAAATTATTTAAAATCCAAAGCTCTAAAACATTTAAACTTTGAAACCTCAAAACTTTGATACCATTTTACAACACCCTGAGTCCTAGACTCCAATGGTTACTACAGAAGCATAGAACAATCTATCAAAATCTTTGGAAAACAAAATTCTTGTAGACAAATGGATTTGAGTAAAACGATAGCAGAAACTTTAAACTAGTCCTTTTGAAAAGCTTTGTTTGTTAATTTAAAAGACGTTAACAAAAAATATTTATCGGTTCATCAAATGAATAATAGTGCAACAGAAAACATACAGATCTGATAAACATTTATTGTACTTCTTCTCAAGCTTTATAATACAACTTTTAATTAGAAACTCAAGTTCGGTTTCACATATCAAAAATTAATACAATGATCTACTTTCTTTTTCTCTAACTTTAGAAACTCTCAAAATAAAAACCCAAGGTTTTTATTAATGTTCTGAAATCAATACGAAGTATCATGATCTCACAATTCATTCCCCAAACGGGGCCTTCACGTGTAAACTCTACTCTGGGCCTTGCCCTAATTCAAGTCACCTGAAAAATAGGGTTTATATAGTCCATAAGCCATGGAGGCTCGTATAGTCATATAATTACACAATAACATTTGTTATATAACATGCGTGAGTGCAATGAATGCCAATTTCATGTATGAAAATCAATTTCATGTCTTTTCAAACACTTACCCTCGATTGCCAATATCATTACCCGGACCACGGGCTTCCCGTTCAAGAAGGCCTAGCCTTTAACGTATGGGACTTTGGGCCTTACGAATTACACGGAGGCCTAGCCTTCAACATTATGGGGGTTTCTTGTAGCACATTCCGCAATTCGAGTTCCTAGTGGTACCCATCTCACATGCCTACTCACAAATCTGGGATTTCTATCTTTTCAAAACAAAATCCCTCATAGAGGGTTTTATGAACGGAAGCCTCTAAGGTCTTCCCTTTTCAAAATTTGAAAGCCTCTAAGGTCTTTCATCCCAAAATCATTTTTGTGATTTTCGTTTTTGTGTTCATGCTCATGCTTATGAAATGTTATAACATATGCGAGCTATAAGCTTCCAGGCATATTCAATATTTCATAAGACAAAGTATCAAGGCATGCTTTTAAGCCAGTTTAAAACAATGAGCTGGAATCATCCAAGTAAACACATAAAACAGAGCAACTCAGGTAACTACTTAAGGCATAAAATCTCAAGTGAACACTTAAAGCATCATAGCTCAAGTAAACACTTAAAGCATTACAGCTCATCAATTCATATAAACATGTA
This sequence comes from Hydrangea macrophylla, assembly GCA_033977485.1. Taxonomy (NCBI): domain Eukaryota; kingdom Viridiplantae; phylum Streptophyta; class Magnoliopsida; order Cornales; family Hydrangeaceae; genus Hydrangea; species Hydrangea macrophylla. Next base: position 110,951,323 of record CM066997.1, on the reverse strand, counting down.
AGTACACTGTGAACATATTATACAACTTTATTGAGGGTTATATGGAATTACCGTTCACCGATGACTGAATAAGTACTCAGAACAGAAACCAAAACTGCTCAATCTATTACGACTATCGCCAACAGTAATATAAGAGCATTAGTGAGGTACAAGACATCTAAGCATATGTACAACTACTATTAAAGTAAAGTACAACTCTTAAAGCTTAGGGTACAAGGTCCCTTAGTTCAGTTCTAACTAAAGCATAAGAAAACATGAGTTTTTACCAAACTGCCTCAGGTCACTCGCTCGGGCCTTCGCTCACGCGGGTCGTTCGCGTGGATTTCATTCAAAAAGGCCACGTGGTTATTTTAAAATAGTTTTCAAAAATATGCCAAGTCGTGCACGCCAACTGTTCGCACGGACCCTCGCTCGCACGGGTTGCTCGAGCAAAAGTATATAGAAAGCTCACAAGTTCATTTTAAAACAATTTTCAGAAAAAATGCACTGTCATGCGCGCGCGAGCCATCGCGCGCGTGATTGCGAACAGTGTGCCATTATTGTCTTCTCCGAGGCTCTGTTACTTTTACCATTTTCAAAACTTAATCAAAATAGTACCTTTAATGTATGAAATTCTTCATTTTTCCACGTAGATTCCAAATACGAAATCAGTTTTTCAAGAAATTAAACGTAGCTCTCGATTTTATCAAAAAACCAAATGGCGACAAAACTTTAATTCGACCGTTCGTTGCGACCATAAGGAATTAGCGTCTAAAATTTGAAACAGAGTCTCGTGGGAGCGAGACCTTTTATTTGATATAAAGAAATCGAGTTTTCATTATAGTTTTTCTGCTCGCTATTTTCGTACCCTTAAAGAGATATATATATATATATATGAACAGTCAGGCTATGGAGAGGGCGCCCTCTCTTTAATAAAGAGAGTACCTCTGTTTTAACCGTCAGATCGTGTTTTCATTAAGGACATTTTTGTCACTTCACAGTTTTTAAACATAATCTGACGGCCAAAACAGAGGCCCTCTCTTTAATAAAGAGAGGGCGCCCTCTCCATAGAATTTTCGTATATATGAAATTCTATATATATATATTAATAGTGCTTTAAACAAACTGAAATCAAAATAAAAATGGTACAGAAGCTTACCAAATCCAAGCTTAGATTCAAACTCCTCTCAATAATATATATATATATATGGTTGTGTGGTATATATGTAATTATCTATATACATATATATATATATATCTGCATACATATATATAAGCCGAGGGAGAGAGAGAGAGAGGAAAATAGAGAGACAGTAGAGAGATAAGAGAGAGGCAGAGAGTTTGTGTGAGAGTTGTGTTGGGGGTGGGTAGTATATATAGGAAATTGGGATACTTGCTCCCTACTCCCAAACACACACTACACACTTATACACACACTAATTCACATGCACAACACATATGCACACACTGTGCACTTCTAAATTTATGTGGTCTCCAAGTTTAACAAGGGAAATCCTTGTGTATGTTGAGTTCACGTGATGACGCACACGCACAGGTAAAAATTATACTACTAAATTCTCAACTCTGGCATTTTTGTTTGACGAAAATAAACATAATTTTTTTTTAATATATGTTTCTAATTTATGGGTCATTACACTCTACCCCCCCTAAAATAATTTCGTCCGTAAAAATCAAGTAAGGTCATCTGATAACAAAGCAATCGCAACGCAGTCCAAGGAATGTTTCACACTCCGTCTTATAACACGGATATTCATTTACGAGCTTTTTGAAATGTCGGATCGTAAGAACCTTATAACACTTCATTTCCCCTGAAGAAATTTTCCAAAAAGCCTAGTATCTTATCCTCAAATAGCATTCCTTGAAATTCCAAACAAGATTCAATTCTCAGAGTCCAATATCTAATGTAATACAGGTTTAGAGATTCCATCAACCGCTTCATATATGCCGTAATATGATAACACCGTAAATAGGTTAAGATTCCTCAACCATCCTATATACACCCTAATAGAATACGTCTTGAGATAATACCATCAAGAGATTCCTCAACCAATCATATACACCGTATTAGAATACGTCAGGATAATACTGTATTAGAATACACCGTAATATAAAATGAGAGGTTCCTCATCTATATACCATAAACCGTAAACAAAATTGCAAAGGAATATCGCAAAATCACGTCGTAGGATAATACCATAAGGTATACCGTAAGATAGGTTGAGAGATTCCTCAACCGTCCAATATCCACAGAAATATACTAATCTCAAATGATTAATATCTCCAACGACTCTACCGTCGGTCCTCGATATACTCAACTCATATCCCCATGAACTCACGTCATATCACATAACCCAAGTTCGAAATAGAGATTAATGTTCCCAATGTCCGAACCACAAAATACTTGCCAGGACCAAGTCCAGGCAAAACATCAAATGTACTTTATGCTTCACCTTATGTGCTGTCTCAAATTCCTGTGCTCACAGCACATGTAGCTGTATATTACGATGTTCTCTATACATTTATTCTGATGACATTTATCAATATAATAATCTCAAAGATTCCATAGAATGTCATGATCACAGAATGACATGATCACAAAATGATAACGCTCTTTCTAGAAAAATGTGTGAACTTGCACAGAAAGATCGTCACACTAAGAAGCTCCATTGACATGTCCAGTCATCAAAATCAAACGACAAGGATCCGTAGAGGCAAGCATACCCAACACATAAAGGAGTGAATTTAACCGTCCAAATGAATTCCCAAGGAATAAGGAGTACCGAGGTCTAACCCAAAGGGGAGACTACTCCAAAAACTCAAGAAGTTATCTATAGCCGAACTCTCAAAATAGGGAGGCATAGGAACTACACAAATGATCTCACTACCCATTTTATACAAGAATCCAATTCAAGCCATACTCATGGATACAACATAATCGTGTACACATCTCAAGGGTATGCATAACGGCATAAACATATTCGTAGAAAGACGTATTTCTAGCATGCTTGTCGCTTAACTAAACATGTAAGCATATAAGCATCTTAAACAACGTAGCATGTTATATCACATAGTCCCGCAGGCAAGTAAACATGCTCAATTCATCTTCTCAAACATACGTGCAGTTAAAACTTTAAATAGCACATCACAAGTTATCAAGCAACATGTTAGTACATGATAATATGTTTCTCAAGTCATCGACTAATATGTCAACAAAACAATCTCTCAATAAACATGAGCACATAACCCCGCATTCCGAAGTATTCGACTTGGTATACTCTGATACCATCTGTAGCGCCCTGTCCCACCCCGTCATGGGTCCCGGCAATGGGATGCTAATTTCAAATATAATAATAAGGCAGAAGAACTAAACATACTTGCAATGCTCCGAGTACTAGGCCCGAATCTTAACTGAATACTTTCGCTTTAGAAAAATAAACGTTTAAACTTTAAAAAAAAAATTCTTTAAAGTCCAAAGCTCTAAAACATTTAAACTTTGATACCATTTTACAACACCCCGAGTCCTAGACTCCGAGGGTTACTGCGGAAGCATAGAACAGTCTATCAAAATTTTTGATGGAAAAACAAAATTATTGTAGACAAATGGATTTGAGTAAAATGATCGCGGAAACATTAAACTAGTCCTTTTGAAAAGCTTTGCTTGTCAATTTAAAAGACGTTAACAAAAAATCTTTATCGGTTCATCAAATGAACAATAATGCAGCAGAAAATATACTACAAATCTGATAAACATTTATTATACTTCTTCTCAAGCTTTATAATACAACTTTTAATTAGAAACTCAAGTTCGGTTTCACATATCAAAAATTAATACAATGATTTATTTTCTTTTTCTCAAACTTTAGAAACTCTTAAAATAAAAACCCAAGGCTTTTATTAATATTCTGAAATCAATACAAAGTATCATGATCACACAATTCCTTCCCCAAACAGGGTCTTCACGAGTAAACTCTACTCCGAGCCTTGCCCTAATTTAAGTCACCTAAAAAAGAGGGTTTATATAGCCCATAAGCCATGGAGGCTCGTATAGTCATATAACTACACAATAACATTTGTTATATAACATACTTGAGTGCAATGAATGCCAATGTCATGCATGAAAACCAATTTTACGTCTTTTTAAACACTCACCGTCGATCGTCAATATCATTACCCGGACCATGGGCTTCCCATCCACGGAGGCCTAGCCTTCAACGTGCGGGATTTTGGGCCTTATAAATTACACGGAGGCCTAGCCTTCAACGTTAGGGTCAGGGGTTTCTTGCAGCACATCCCACAATTCGAGTTACTAGTGGTTCCCATCTCGCACGTCTACCCATAAATCCGGGATTTCTATCTTTTCACAACAAAATCCCTCTTAGAGGGTTTTATGCACGGAAGCCTCTAAGGTCTTCCCTTTTTCTAAACCTGGAAGCCTCTAAGGTCTTCCCTTTTCAAAAATTGAAAGCCTCTAAGGATTTTCATCCCAAAATCATTTTCGTGATTTTTGTGTTCATGCTCATACTTATGAAATGTTATGACATATGTGAGCTCTAACCATCCAAACATATTCAATATTTTATAAGACAAATTATCAAGGCATGCTTTTAAGCCAGTTTAAAACAACGAGCTAGAATCATCCAAGTAAACACATAAGACAGAGCAACTCAAGTAACCACTTAAGGTATAACATCTCAAGTAAACACTTAAAGCATCACAATTCAAGTAAACACTTAAAGCATTACAGCTCATCAATTCATATAAACATATAAGTATACTATTAACATATTATTCAACTTTATTGAGGATTATATGGAACTACCGTTCACCGATGACTGAATAAGTACTCATAACAGAAATCGGAACTGCTCAATCTGTTACGACAATCGCCAACAGTAATATAAGTGCATTAGTGAGGTACAACACCTCTAAGCATATGTACAACTACTATTAAAGTAAAGTACAACTCTTAAAGCTTAGGGTACAAGGTCCCTTAGCTCAGTTCTGACTAAAGTATAAGAAAATAGGAGTTTTTACCAAACTGCCTCAGGTCGCTCGCTCAGGCCACTCGTGCAGGCCTTCGCTCGCGCGGGTCGCTCGTGTGGATTTCATTCAAAAAGGCCACGTGGTTATTTTAAAATAGTTTTCAAAAATATGCCAAGTCGCGCGCGCGGACCCTTGCTCGCGCTTGTCGCTCAAGCGAAAGTATACAGAAAGCTCACGAGTTCAATTTAAAATAATTTTCAGAAAAATGCATTGGTCGCGCGCGCAAGCCACTTGTGCGGGTCGCTCAGGCGAATGCCATACAGAATGCTCATGGGTTCAAAAAATAGTTTTCAAAAATTACACAGGTCGTTCACACGATTCGCGCCCGCGATTACGAACAGAGTGCCATTGTTGTCTTCTCCGAGGATCTATTACTTTTACCATTTTCAAAACTTAATCAAAACAGTATTTTTAATATATGAAATTCTTCATTTTTCTACGTAGATTCCAAATACGAAATCAGTTTTTCAAGAAATTAAATGTAGCTCTCAGTTTTATGGAATGGTGTCAGAACTTTAATTCGACCGTTCGTCGCGACCGTAATAAATTAGCTTCTAAAATTTGAAACTGAGTCTCGTGGGAGTGAGACCTTTCATTTGATATAAAGAAATCGAGTTTTCTTTACAATTTTTCTGCTCGCTATTTTCGTACCCTTAACGATGTATATATGAAATTCTATATATATCTATCTATATCAATAGTGCTTTAAACAAACTGAAATCAAAATAAAAATGGTACAGAAGCTTACCAAATCCAAGCTTTGATTCAAACTCCTCTCAATAATATATATACATATATGGTTGTGTGGTATATATGTAATTATCTATATACATATATATATATCTACATACATATATATATAAGCTGAGGGAGAGAGAGAGAGAGAGAGAGAGAGAAATAGAGAGACAGTAGAGATATGAGAGAGAGGCATAGAGTTGGTGTAAGAGTTGTGTTGGGGGTGGGTAGTATATATAGGAAATTGGGATACTATCTCCCTACTCACAAACACACACTACACACTTACACACACACTAATACACATGCACAACACATATGCACACATTGTGCACTTCTAAATTTATGTGGTCTCCAAGTTTAACAAGGGAGATCCTTGTGTGTGTTGAGCTCACGCGATGATGCACACACACAGGTAAAAATTATACTGCTAAATTCTCAACTCTTGCATTTTTCTTTGACGAAAATACACATAAATTTTTTTTAATATATGTTTCTAATTTATGGGTCATTACAGTAAGTCTCTAGGTCATTACAGTAAGTCTCTACTACTCAGCTATATACTGAGTGTGCAAATTATAACATATGCATATATGATAAAGCATGCTTTAATCTCATAAATTGAATCAAACAGTCTCTAGGGAGAAAAACATGTATTCATCCGGTAGCGGCAAGTCCAAGTCTTACACCACGATGCCCACGACTAGTCTAAGTCTACAACCGTTGCATCCCCAAGTGCTATGGCATGTCCAAGTCTATAAACCATGCACAATAGACATCGCTACTAAATTCTCAAACATCAAGAAGCTTACTCTGGCATGAAATTGTATAAATCCCCCCTTTGACCCACATAATCAACTCAACGTGCTCGCGTAAAAGTAGACATACTTTTCACATTCAAGCGCGTGCATAATTAACGGGCCTATAATTAATACATGAATTTTGCCCGGATCACAATTTCGTCATCGAAACCAAAACATGTATATTTCCTATATAACATAAGTTAGAACTTTGTACCACGTGAAAATTCTTCCTAACTTTGAAGGATCGTCTAGAGGCCCGAATAAACGTCGGATCTCAGTTTATATGCGATTCCTACAAGTATTTATATGTTTTCTCCAAATTTTTAGAAATTAATTTTTCATAAAAAGTCGCCAAACGAGGCCTAAGAGGTATCAAAAAGTAGATCTTACCTTGAGGAGTTCAAATCTCGAATCTGGAGAAAAAATTACGGACGAACGGTCATCGTATGGCGCCGGGAAGATGGTAGGAATAATCCTAGAACGGGTGTGACAGGGAATCAGCCAAGGAAGGCCTAGCTAGAAGCCGAAGCGACCTTAGGCATACGATTAACTAGACTCAAAGTCGTGCCCTATCCCCAAGGACAACGCACTTCGAAAAAGAAGCCTCTTCATCTGATCCGACCTAGCACACTAATTCAGGAAGTGAGACCGGTCGGGAGGACGTCGAGGCCCATATCAGCGACCTGCAAAAGTAAATCAAGAAGCTGAGCCAAAAGCCAGATCATGACTACACCAATATTGAGACCGAATCACCGTTCACCATTCGGATCACAGGGTTCGCAATTCCACGTAAATTCAAGCAACCATACCTTGATTCTTATAACGGTACGGGAAGTCCGGTCAATCATGTCCGGACCTATAAGGCCTAGATGTCATGCCCCGACTTAGCATAATTCAAGAAAATATTTAATTTCCTTTATGGACTCGTAGGTCGTGACAAGTGAGAGTGGTCAATTGTCCCTGTAACAAATAACTTAAACAACATATCTAAAGAAAAGGTTACTAATAAACATAAGCTCCCAAATTTAAAACTTACTAAACTATTACATTAGTCATAATCTTAGGCACAAACCGCCTTATTCAAATTCTAATGACTAGTTTATTACAACTCTGAAATTTAAAACATAAGAAATACATAAAACAACCCTCCTAGAAAGTCTCCTGCCTCTAACTAGCATAGTCGAAATACTCTGGTAGCTCCTGACCTAGAAAGCCTGAACATAGAGTCCAGGGTGCATCAATGCTATCAGCTGCAAAGCTAGTGAGCAAAATAAACATATACTCGCAGTGTATATATAAGAACATAGACAATGGTACAATTTAAGCTTTCAAAGCAATAATTCAAGGTTCTAACTTCAACATAAGTCACATGGGGATGTAGCAAGCAATAAATTTGTGACCGTGCATGAACAATGTATCATCTCATTTTGCCGACTCTCTTTCCTCGACAAACCGATTCAAACTTACCACTACTTCAGATACCAGGAATAATATCCGCTCAGTATCCAAGTCATACACCAATACCATCGCTTGGGATACCAGGAATGATATTCGCTCAATATCCAAAACGCACGCCTCAAATACTAGGAATAATATTCGATCGATATCTGAGTCGTACACTACACTTTTGCCTCCAATACCAGGAATAATATCCGCTCAATATTGGAGTCGTACACCACACTATCACCCCAGATACCAGGAATAATATCTGCTCGATATCTGGGTCGATCACAACACATCGTCGCCTTGAATACTAAGAATAATATCCGATCGATATCCAAGTCGCACACCATACCATCGCTTCGGTTACCAGGAATAATATTTGCTCAGTATCCAAAACGCGCGCCTCAAATACCAGAAATAATATCCGATCGATATATGAGTCGTACAACATCTCGTCGCCTTAGATACCAAGAATAATATCCGATCGATATCTAGATCGCACAACACATCGCCGCTCTTTACTCTTTTCACACTTTCTCACACACCATGCATGTTGACTCAACCTCAACCCTATCATGCATGTCAATGTTCATAAATTGTAATATCAGTTATTAAGTACAAATCAGGATACTCGTACGAATGTAAATTTCAGTCTTAATCATCCTTATTAATCTAATTCTTAAACGTGAGTATTTAAAATAGTACATTCTCCAAAACAGTTCCTTAAAAAAATAAACAAATTGCCAAAAATGCCATGTCACGAGAACGAGTCGCGCGAGCGAGGGGTGGCGCGAGCAGGCCGCGCGAGCGATTAGGCACTTATTATAAAATTTGTTAAAAATCCATTTTTGTCAAACCTGCACAGGTCGCGCGAGCGAGCCTCGCGCGATGGGTCGCGCACGCGAGATGTAGCAAAGTATTCATCTTCTTCATTTTTCCCCTGTTTTGATTTTAAAAACTGAAATATACCCATTTCTGAATTCTGTTTCAAACAAGACACATAATATATGGATTTCTTCAATTTTCCGCATAGATTACGAATACGTAATCGGATTAAACTGGTATGGATTATATCTCTCAAAATTTGCGATTAAAGAAAGAGTGACAAAATTTTAAATCAACAATACGTCGCAATACGGATGAATTATGCCGTAGTATTCGAACCACAGTTTATTGGGACTGAGATCTTCCATTTCCATTTCCAATTCACGGAATTGAATAAGGTTAAGTTTCACAAAACTCCATTTTCAAGGCTTCAAAGGTGTATCTATATATACACATATATATACCTCCATATATACATAAATATACATCTATACACGTTGGGAATGAGTTTATAATACTCACAGAGGTGTTTAAAACTGAGAATTCGACACCGAGATTTCTGCCAAAATTTTCGTCGTTCAATTTCTACTCCTCCGTCTTGAACTATATATGAGTATCTATTGTATATTTTTATATATATATATATATATAATCTGTGTGTATGTATATATCATATATACTGGTTATAAGTATGTGTTTATCTATGGAGAGAACAAGAGAGAGTTGAGAGAAATTGAGAGTGAAATTGATTTCGTAGAGAGGAGAATGAGAGAACTGTGAGAGATAATACATATACATACTGTTAAAAGATTGTGTAGGCTCCAAGCAAAACACAGGAATCGCATGGTGTGGTTGAGCTCGCGTGCTCCCACACCTAAGACGCGGTATAGTCACGGTTTTAAAATAATAACAGGTATTTTACGGTTGAAATAAAAATGCAGAAAACCATAATAATGTAGGAAATAATTTCCGGGTTGTACAAGTATAGTTACGGTTTTCAAATCCATAAAAAGAAATTTCTATATTTATGGAAATTTCGGTTTGACCCCAAATAAGTATTATAAATAGAAATTAAAATGAAATGCTCATTTATTAACGAAAATAAAATTACAGGGTGTTACACCAGATGGCGTTAGCTACCAACGTCGACAAACTGCTCTACCTGGCCTTTCCTAGCACTCTCAAAGGGCCGACCGTACAGTGTTTCCAAGCGCTTAAACCCTAATCGATTCGCAACTTCAAAGAACTCAGTAGGTTGTTTGTCAGTCAGTTCGTTGGTATGCTTGGCCGATCGCAGCCAGATATCCAGCTTTTGGCCATTAAGCAGCGAAAAGGGGAGTCCCTGAAGGACTATGTTGATCGGTTTAACCAACAAAAGCTCCAGATCCATAACCTCAATGAGATGGTCGCAATCACGGCCTTCTGCTCGGGGGTTCAACACATCAAGTGCGCCACATCGTTTCACAGAGACCTACCGGCAACCTTGGTTGAACTCTCCTAGAGGGTAGGAAAATACATAGACAGCAAGGAATTCCTGAAGGCTAAATGCTCGAGCTTCACAGAGGATGACTCCCCGAAGGCCAAATGAAAGCGGGAAGTTCTGAAAGAGGTTTGGAAAAAAATTCGAAGCAGAACCAGCAACGGGGTGGTCAGGATCAAGCCCCGATCGCCTTCACATCACTTTTCCGACCTATCCAAGAAGTTATGGTTGCTACCAAAGCTCAGAGATTGCTCAAGAAGCCAATAAAGCTGAAGAGCCTACCTAAGAAGAGGAATCGGGACAATTATTGCCAGTACCATAAGGATCATGGCCACGATACCGACTAGTTCAAGCTTAAAATTGCCATTGAGAATCTCATCGAGCAGGGTCACCTCGTCGAGTTTGTCACCACAGATAGATGATCGCGGCCAGATAACCAAGCTCACGAGCAGTCATAACCGCTCAGTCATATCAATGTGGTCTCTGGAGGAATATCGAGCAGAGGGGACTCACAGTCGATGAGGAAGAGATATGCTCGGGCATCCCGAGCAGATGTCCTGCAAGTCCAATCAGCGAACTCCCCACTGACCAATGTATTGACATTCTCATCCGACGATGTCAAGGACCTGCATTGCCCCCACGACGATTCGCTGGTGGTGACACTCTCCATAGCCAATACATGGTCAATAGGGTGTTAGTAGACACAGGTAGCTCCTCGGATATTCTATTTGCCTCAGCCTTTGATCCGTTCAGCATATCGAGGGACCAGCTCTGACCAATAACCACTTCCTTGGTTAGGTTCAATAGATCCAGCACACAACCGCTCAAGATGATAGGGCTGCCAGTCTTAATGGGGACCTACCCACAGTAAATCTCTGTGATGGCAAACTTCGTAGTGGTAGAGGCCCTATCTTCCTACAACGTCATCCTTGGAAGGCCAACACTCAATAGAGCCAAGGTGGTTGTGTTAACCTATAGCCTGGTTGTCAAGTTCCCAACCTCCCAGGGTCTGGGAAGCCTACGAGGAGATTAAGCAACCGCCTGAAGCTGTTACGTTAGCTCCCTACGCAGAGAAGCAATTGTAGAAATGCTAAACATTCAAGAGATGGACACAAGAGATGCGCGGGATGGGGTCAACTCTATTGAAGAGCTTGATCAAGTGGGACTGGACCCCCTTCCCCGACCGGTCCACCAGTATCGATACTCTCCTGAAACCGGGTCTTAAAGAAAAGTTAGTTCAATTCCTGAGAGAAGCCAAGACATTTTTTCTTGGAGCCATGAGGACATGCCTGGAATTGATCCCCACATCATGTCCCACTGACTCAACATTGATCCAAGTTACCGCCCAGTCAAGCAAAAGAGGAGGGGTATGGCCCCCGAGAGGCAGGAAGCAGTACGTGAGGAGATAAGGAAACTTCTCAAAGCGAAGTCTGTTCGGGGAAGTGTAATATCCAACTGGCTAGCCAATGTGGTGTTGGTCAAGAAAAATAATGGAAAATGGAGAGTGTGTATGGATTTCACCGATCTGAACAAGGCTTGTCCCAAGGACTGCTACCCACTGCCTAGAATAGACCTCCTTGTGGATTCTATGGCCAGTAACTCACTTCTCCCTTTTATGAATGCCTACTCGGGATACAACTAGATCAACATGTATCCTGGGGACGAAGAAAAGACTTCTTTCATCACCGATTAGGGGACAAATGCTACAAGGTGATGCCCTTTCGCCTCAAGAATGCCAGGGGAACTTACCAACATCTTATCAACCATATGTTCATAGATCTGATCGGGAAAATGATAGAGGTGTATGTTGACGACCTCCTGGTCAAAATCCTGGACGAGTCTAACCATCTCGAGCACTTGGCTGGAGTATTCATCATCTTAAGAAAGTTTCGGATGAGGCTGAACCCGGCTAAGTAGACATTTGGGTTCGGGAAGTTCTTGGGACAATTAGTCAACAGGCGGGGGATTAAGGCAAACCCCGAAAAAAATTCAATCCATCATCAACATGTGGTCACCCAGGTCATCAAAAAAAGTTCAAAGTTTGGTCGGTTGGGTAGTAGCATTAAATAGGTTTGTCTCCCAGGAAACCGACCGGTGCCTGCCATTCTTTAAGATCCTCTGAAAGGCTTTTTATTGGTCAGAAGAGTGTGAAGAGGTGTTTCAGGAACTCAAAAAGCACCTGACATCGCCTCATCTGCTCAACACCCATACCAAAGGAAGAATTATTTCTTTACCTAGCAGTGTCACCCTCAGCGGTAAGCTTGACACTCATTCGAGAGGAATACGGGATACAGTACATGGTCTATTACACAAGTCGGGCGCTCCAGAGCATAGAAAGTCGGTACTCTTGCATAAAGATGCTCGTTTTCGCCCTTATCACATCAGCTCGACGACTCCGCCCATACTTTTCGACCCATATCATAGTGGTCCTCACAGATCAGCCTCTTTGCCGGATTCTATGCCTACCTGAAATGTCCGGGAGGCTCATTAAGTGGGTGTTGGAGTTAGAAGAATTCGAAGTGGTGTACAGACCCCAAACTACAATCAAGGGACAAGCAGTGGTAGACTTTCTCGTAGAATTCACATATCCCAAAGACCCAGTTGAGGAGCTTAACTCGCCCGAGTTGCTACTAGAGCTACAACCTGAAATCCCAACTTGGGTACTATATGTGGATGGGTCTACCAACAAACAGGGCAGCGGGGTAAGGATCACCTTAACCACACCTGATGGAATCCAGCTAGAGTACACACTAAGGTTCGAGTTTCAAGCCTCTAATAATGAAGTCGAGTACGAAGCCTATTGGTCGGGCTACAGTTGGCTACCTCAATGGGCGTGCAGCAAATTCAAGGACATAGCGACTCCCAGCTGGTTGTCAACTAAGTCAACAAAGAGTAAGAATCCTGGGAAGACAACATGGTGGCCTACTTGGCCCTGGTCAGGTCAGTTACTAAAAATCTCAAAGGTTTCTTAATCAAACAAGTCTTGAGAAAGGAGAAAGCAAGGACCGACTGGTTAGCACACTTCGCATTGTCTTCTGAGTCAGACCTCCCCGGCATAAGGGTAGAATACCTGCCCGAACCTAGCATATCCGACACAGGAGGTATGGAGGTCGACCCAGTTGATTTAGGACCTAGCTGGATGGATCCAATCACAATGTTCCTTATAATTGGAAGCTTACCGGTCAGGAAAGATGACGCCCGACGAGTTAAATACCGAGCAGCAAGGCACCACCTTGTTGACGGAGTACTGTACAAAAGAGGGTTCTCCATCCCCTATCTCCGATGCATCCACCCTGCCCAGGTCCAAGGAGTCTTATATGAAATCCACAAGGGATTATGTGGAAGCCATATTAGAGGCCGGGCACTCTCCCGCAAGGCTCTGTTATAAGGGTACTATTGGCCAACAATGGCCCGGGACTCTCAGGGGTACGTCAAAAGGTGTGATAAATGTCAAAGGCATGCCAACATGATCAACCGCACGGCGGAGCTCCAAACTCCAATCCTCAGCCCTGGCCGTTTGCTCAGTCGGGCATTGACATAGTCTAGCCCCTTCCCGTGGCAAGGGGCCAGGTCAAGTTTGCCGTCATCGTTGTGGACTACTTTACTAAGTGGGTAAAGGCTGAGCCCTTAGCAACTATAACCGAGAAAAAAATGGAGAATTTTATCGAGAAGAACATCTTGAGCAGGTTCGGCATGCCCCGGGAATTGGTCAGTGAAAATGGAAGACAGTTTGATACCCTGGTATTCAGGTAGTTTTGCTCAGGCTACGGGATATCCAACCACTACTCTTCTCCCGAGCATCATCAAGCTAACGGATAAGCCGAGGTAACAAAATGGATTATCCTGCAAACCATCAAGACTAGGCTTGAAAAAGCCAAAGGCCTCTGGGCAGAAGAGCTACCGATCCTTCTGTGGGCCTATCGCACTACTCCCCGAGCGACAACAGGGGAGACCCCATTCTCACTTACCTATGGCTTCGAGGCAGTGGTCTCCACAGAACTTGGACTACCAACATACAGGGTGGCAAACTTCAATGAGTAAGGTAAAGAAGAAGCCCTCAGAGGAGACCTCGACCTGATAGAAAAGAAAAGGGATCGGGCGTATCGGAAAGTAGTACCCTACAAGCATCTGGTCTCACGATACGTTAACAGCAAGGTCAAGCACCGTAGTTTCCAGATCGGGGACCTCGTCCTAAAAGCAATAAATCAGTCGACTAAAATCCTGAGTCATAGAAAACTGGGATCCAACTGGGAAGGGCCTACAGGGTTACCCGAATCAACCGACCGGGAACATACTGGTTGCAGACGCTAGGAGGACAGGAACTGTCATACCCCTAGAACGTGGAGCATCTACGGAAGTACTTTCAGTTAGATTTGTGTTTTCTTTTTAAAAAAATTGTAGCTCTTGCAGAGCAGTTTTTTTTAGATTAAATAAAAAGCTTTTCTCCTACAAAATATGTTCCGTACCAATGTTCCGTGATAATAAAAGACCTCGGGATGATACCCGAGGCACATAAAAGACCTCAAGATCACACCCGAGGCACCTAAAAGACCTCGGTATCACACCCTAGACACTCACTCTACTTATGTCCATAACCTACGATGGGGGCACACCCCCTAGGTGGCCAATAATATAGGAGTCAAGGGACCCCGGAACTACCAACATTTTGGGTTGGTTACCTACAGGCATTGCCTCTACACATTCCCGTCTTTGCAAAATCTTGGGAGACAGGAGGGACTAAACAGAAAATTACACTGGGCACTTACAGGACTTGGAATCCACCACGCAAAACTCTTAAACATTTCTAAGTACCTACAGTGCTCAGAGTTACCCAACAGTTCTTTATAGGACTTAAAAACTCCTATACTACCCCGAGCGGGTGAGACCTACAGACCTAAAAACTCCCAATCACCAACGGCTTGGGAAATTTAAAAGGTGCTATAGGTCTCCCAAAGACCACGTGTTCCCTACCGATCACAGTTCTAAACCTTCCACTAAGACAGAAAATTAAAAGAAGTACAAACATGGACAAGAAATGGCACAAAAGTGGCTCAGAGGGCCTTTGTCATTTAATGTCCAAAAAGGACATTGCTCGGGGGCAATTATAGTAACCTTCCCAAAAAAAACAAGACAAGCACAAAAAGAAGATAAATATAGGTACAGGCCGGGAACTAAGGGTCATCCACAACGACTACCTCTCTCTCAGTCTCCCCGATCTCTCCGCCCGAGGCAGCATCCTCGGCCGGCGCATCCTCAGCAGTGGCTCCTTCAACAATATCAGGCCCCACATTCTAGTAATCAGAGTCCACTCCTTCATAAGCTGCGAGGTCCCACTCAGGATGGTCTAGGGTCACCCTTCTCTTTAGGTCCTCGTAGCCCTGAAAGAAGCCATTGTCAAAGTCTTCCTCAAAAGACCTCGCGGCCGCCGCCCCCTCAGACAAAGCCTTCTCGCGAGCCTTCGCCGCAGCCAGGTTCACCTGGACGGTATTCAGCTCTGTCAAGGCAATCTCTAGCTCTGCCTAAGTCGCGCCCACGCTCAAAGCCATACCCTTCACTTTGTCCCTCTCCATGGCTAAGGCAGTTTCCTTAGCCTCCAAAGCTGCCCTCTTATTCGCAAGAGCGGCCTCAACAGCAGCCTCCCTCTCGACCAAGGCATGCATTATGGTCTCAGCCCCTGCAGCCATGTAGCCGACTAGCAAAAAGCAAGAAAAAAGGGATTAGGTTGGTCATATGCAGCAAACGACTAACAAAACACGAGTGAAAGGAAACAGGGTAAATTACTCAGAAAATGGGATAGGTTGTACAGTTATCCCTGATTTGTCTGTGGGGACATCTTGGCGCACATCTCTACTTGACTCGGGAGAAGGCCCGGTCTGACCTTCTCGCGGACCTCCGCAGATTCCACCAGCAGTGTCCCAATTGGTATGTCTCTCCCGGGAGTAGTGTCGTGCACCACCTCAACCTATGGAGCAGATGTCTCAGCCTCATCGTGGCAAACCACCGGTCCATGCCTTAGCCGCTTTAGCAGCTGATGGCCGTATGCCGGCTTAGTAACTGGTCTCATCCTCTTCTCAACTGCCCGAGTGACAGCAGCAGCCTGCCTTGCCCTTAATGTTTTGAGTTGTCTCCTTGGGCCTATCTCTGTAAAAATTAAAAAAAATTTAAAAAAGGAAAAACCAGGCGATAAGTGGTCAGGAAAGTAAAAGGCAATAACTAAAGAAGTAGTAAAGGTAACTTGAGCAGCAGAAGCTCACCAGAAATGATCGGGGGGAACATCGGAGCTTCAAACTGCTGGTCAGGCTCGTAGGTGACTTTTCGCTCACCTGTTCGGGTTAGCACGTTGCCGACATTTGTAGGCTCTTCAGCCAAAGCCTTGATCCTGTCCTGGCACTCGTCAAGGATGCTCGGTGGGTCAGTCGACCCTACTGCAAAACAAACCAGATAGTTAGCTCACAACAACAACAAAGCAAAGGAAAAGACAAATAATACAGGAGCTTACTCCTTAGCCTCCCTGCCCAGGCGGTCCTCAGCTATCTTCCCAGGGCGTCTTCACAAAGCCCGGGAGTGGAAACTTGGAAAAATTTCTTCTTCCACCCCCTATTGTTGCTCGGGCTTTTGTCTATGATCTTCCTCCCTTGTCGTGCTCCCAAAGAAAAGAACCTGGCCTTCCCGTGCACCGGGAATGGTTGGTGGGTCCAGAGAAACTCTTGAACAGTGAGTTCACATCCAAGGACTTGAGGCTACAGAGAGATAGCCCCCATCAAGAACCTCCACCCATTCAGGGCAAGCTATTCGGGAGCAATCCCAAGGTAGATCAAAATGTCCCAGGCAACCAGATAGAGGGGAAGACGAAGCCCAGCCATGAAGGCATCCTCATAAAAGGTTACAAAACCTGACTGGTATATATGAGCCCCTCCATTGGGTACATCCAAAGAGCAGTGGCCAGGGATGTCATACCTGTCCCTAATTCAGCCCAGGTCAGCACCGAGCAAACTACTGGAAATCCACTCGTAAGGAAACACTATGTCTGAACTGCTAGGGATCGGTGTTCATCGCCCGACCCTCGTGACATAGAGGCTACTGGAGGCCCTGGCTAGCCTCATCGTCGAACACCCAGATAGGGATCCTACTCTCACTGTAGTGGTCAGACAGGGTCAACGAAGGGGGGTTCAGGCTTGTGTCTGGGGTCCTCGACCGAGATTGCTCGTCTTTCGACCGGGAAGACGAGCTGAAGTCATCATGGCACATCTCTAAGGTCTCCGCTACAGAATATGAAAGCAACTAGTGACCTAAATAGGGGTCTTGAATCCCGAGTCTAAGATATAGGGACGGAAGGGTCAAGAGCCTATATGGTAGGGCGTACAAGGAGTTAGCTGTCAGGTAACACTCAAACAGAAGGGGTCCAGAATATCCCGACCGGTTCGACTATTATACCAAGGAAAGTTACCACCTAACCTAAGGAAGAAGCAGAACCTAAGGAAAAAATCCCACTCCCTCACGAGTCCTAACAGATTCCTACTCTCCAACCTCACTTGGAAAAGTTGGCAAAAGGAAAATAGAAGAAAAATGCAGTAAATCTTAAGGCTGAGAGACGAAGACTTGCGAGGGTAGAGTACAAGGAAGAGCTCGGGAAGCTTGATCGGACGTTTTTTCTCTGCAACCGCTCGATAATCTCTTTCAGTGGATAGTATGAGCAGCAAAAATGCACAAGTATCCCTTATATAGGCGACACGGATGGTCCAGATCATCTTAGATCCAACGGTTCTACACCACTCCCCGCCCAAACGCTCAACAACTGGTGCCTCGGGCAGTCCAAGCGATGCCTCAAAAGGCGTGCGCATTAAATACACGATGTGACAGTTTGGTAATGATGGAACTGTCCGGTTACGTTTACACCGGTCTCGTTGGATCCTGACTAGACCAACCATTCCTTAACATGTGGTAGGTACCGGCCCCAGGTCCCCGGGGTGACCGATCGGTCCAGACCTTAAGCGACCGTGCCGGCCAATCCGGACCTGAGCAATTCCCGAAGCCGTTTCTCGGACGTTTTGTTGAGCTACGTAAATTTTCAATCCTCATTTGATGAAGCATCACATTAGCCTCGAAAATAGGGGCAACTAATATACAGTAAGAGTCAAACTCCACCACCTCAACAAGGAGTGCCAGATCATCCAGTGACTGCGCCCACCATGCAAGCATCTCAAGCGGTTTTACAGGCGGGACGTACAATGCAGGCTTATCTCACGACGGGTACAGCCTAGCCATGTCCCTAGACGTGGTCCAGAAGGTTCCAGATAGTTTCCTGCTCAAGCTAGAAAACTAATGGAAAGAGAAGATAGTTTCATAAACCAATTAAGAAACTCCCACGATTTGTGCTAATCAACTCCAATTAGATTGTATTACCTAATCAATTACCTTGCCTTGTAAGAGTAGGTCTCTTGTATCTATAAAAGAGGCTACTCGTTCCCTTATCTATAAAAGAGGCTACTCGTTCCCTTCAAAAAGGGGGGGGGGGGGGGGGGGGGGGGGGCAACTTTCATTGCACACATATATGTTTCCCGGCCGGTCTCTGGTATTTCCATACTCGTTGTTGGTTCCCCAAAGAGCCCCGGCTAATATCATAGTACAAGTGCTTAGACACATATATGGATGTATGCATCTTCATTAATAGTGTCGAACCACGTACAAATCTTTTTTGTCTCCTTCTTCACTTCTTCATCCAAATTTCGACATCATCACTTACGTTAACGAATATACGAGACAAAGAATTAGAATGGACTCAATTTGATTTTTATACATGTGTAGGTGTATTTTATAGGTGACTTTGAGTCGTAACGGTTACCTAGACCTATGGACATTATTTTTGGTCACACCAGATGAGGAAAAAAAAAAACAAACCCTTACATTAATAACTGGTCATTCAAAATATAGTGTAATGGTTTAATTACTATCGAATCACCGTAAAGGCGTGTTTGGAGAATTTTGGCTCTAAACAACCAATTAAAACACAAAAGAGTCAGCAAACTTTTTGGTGGAGCGGTGCAACCATTCTATTCGTGAATCTTGGGAGTCTGTAAATAAAACCCAATGTTGGTTGAAAAGAATTGACAATTATGCATTATGTCTTCTTCCTTCCTTTCATTCTCTCTGCATTCCTTCTTTCCTTTTCTTTTTTTGTTTTAACTCGGGTTGTATTATGAGGTTCCAAGACTGTTAAGGAATGTAACTTTAGACAATCTATGATTTTTTTTGTCACGATTACCATGGGCGGAGCCAGGAATTTTGGCCAGGGGGGGCCTAGGCTATATGGGGGTTCAGGGGCAGCGCCCCCGAAAAAAAATTTTTGGGGTCTATTCATACATAATTGACAATTTTTTTAGGGTCTACTTGTCTATAATTGTGATTTTTTGGGGATATACTTATAATATAAGTCTATTCGGTGACACGTAAATATTGTATAGTGTCTTTCAAAATTTTAAAGGGGTCTATTTCTAAAACGCATAAAATTATCACACTAAAAGTGTAATTTTTAAAATTTTAGGCACATTTCCTTTGAGTTGTATATACCTGTATATCAATATATATGTAGTTGATAGCACTAAAATGGGCCTTGGACCCCTTTGAGGGCCTAAACATAAGTTGAGGGAGGCCTAAACATAATTTGAGGGGGGGCCTAAACATAATTGAGGGGGGGCCTAAATGTAAAATACTAAAAAAACTTAGGGTAAAATTTTAATTCTCAAAATCTCAGGGGGGGCCTGGGCCCCCCCCCGGTCCCAATGTGCCTCCGCCGGTGACGATTACTATGGAATAATTTTATTGTGATTGGTATAGATTGAGCTTGTTATTTTTGTGTTTGGTATATTACTTGTTAGTTAGGTGTAAATAAAAATTGGAAAGCATAAAAATTAATCATTTTTTGAATATTTATTAAATTTGTAATGAATATATCCGTTACAAAATCCATAACTAATTCTATGAATTTTTTGACAATTAGTGACGAATATAACCATTACTAATGCCTTAAAAAAACCGTCAGAATTTATTTCAAAAACTCAAAACATATAGAGATAAAAAAAAAAGAGATTATTTCTGACAATCATATTGAAATAAGATCTAAAAATTTTCAAAACCAAGCAATCAAATGGATATATTAGCAAACTACATGGGGAGTGCTCTCTCTATATCTTATCACTATCTTTGTTTTTTTTGTTTTTTTCCATTGGACGATGACAAAGATAGCTTAGTTGTCTTTACCAAACTTTCTATATCTGTACAACCCTATATTTATTTTCAGAGTAATGCTAAGCTTCTCATTTTTTTTTTTTCCAAAAGTGTTTCTCAACACATGTGGCAGTGGGCCCAGTTGATTCTGATTGATTGATGTTAAAGTGGTCCCATCATTATTGAAGAAGGTCCCTTTGTCACATGTGTTGAGAAATACTTTTTGGGAAAAAAATTTGAGAAGCATAGCATTACTCTTATTTTTCGAGTAATGCTATGTGTTAGCCTTCTAGACTTTTCCAAACTTCAATCATAAATGGATCTAGAAATTTGTCATCTTAAATGAGATCATCTAAAAAGAAATAAAGAGCAACACCGCAATATTTCTCCACATGTTGACATTCCTAGGTTCCGCTACGATGATATAATTCATAAGTTTAAGCATAACTTTTTAACATTGATAGTGTTTTCTTAAATGAGCTCGTTCTTCAAGATGATAGATTTCTATAACGAATGCATTGTAAAGAATGAATGATGACATACAAATTTGTGCACTAGCAAACACGACCCTTAGTCAAAAGTGCTATAAGGTAGACTTTCTTGGTTTTAGGTTTAACCCGTTCTTTTATTTTAGTGAAAGTACCTCAATAGAAAATTTCATGTAACTAGTTACATAATATTAAATTACAGTAACACCCCCAATAAAAAAAAGATAAATTACAGTAACACCCCCTGAACTATGACCATTTTTTACTAATACCCCCTAAACTTTAAAACTGAACAGACTCACCCCTGAACTATCCAAAAATTAACAAACTCACCCCCTAAAGAAGGGGATTTAGTTTCAACAAATGATAGTTTAGGGGGTGAGTTTGTTCAGTTTTAAACTTTAGGGGTGTTAGTGGAAAACGGTCATAGTTCAGGGGGTGTAACTGTAATTTACCCAAAAAAATTTCAGATAACTAGGCATGTGTAACTTTTCATAAGGATTTGATTTGATTAAGTTTAACTAATCAGAGACTTTTGACCAAAGCTAAAAGAGAGCATTTTTGCTCACCCAATTACTCACTCAGGCCTCCACTGGGTGACAAGTGTCCATTCAAGTAATTAGATATGTTGATAATACAAGGGTAGAATGGCAAAGGAATGAGACACTTGTCACCCAATAGAGGCCTGGGTGAGCAATGTGTGAGCAAATTTGGGTGAGCAAAAATGCTCTCAAGTTAAAAATAGGTTGTCCTTTAAACTCAAATAATCCAATATGAGGGATATTTTTAGTTTTTTTTTTTTTAACCAAATTTCTATTTTAGAATTACTAGTGGCCCATGCCTTACACATGAACTAAACGATCATTTTTGTCAAATATTGATTCACACACAGCAATTTAACTGTCTTGGCACCACAAGTTGAAACCTAAAAAATGCGCTTACCCCAACTACTATTTTCAAACTCTGGGCATGTTTGGGAAAGTCTAAAACTGGACCATGTCTAGTCCATGTCTCACTTCCTATCTGGTTCTTGTGAGAACTAAGTTAATGTTGGTTTGGCACGGACGCCACCAAACACCTATATTTGTAGAACCAGTTGACTTATGAACCAGTTCTTTGCTTTTCGAAAACGGTCTCTATTATGAATATTGAAGCATGCCTTACTATCTCTTTTTATTGAGCTTACTTATTGAAATACAATACTAATAATAATAATCAAAAACAGAAATAATTAACCAGCAGGTTCAATTCAATGAAGGAAGAATTAAGCTAGTGAGGCAGAGGATTATATTTACAGCAAGCAATCCGTTCTTGCAGGCAACCTCCTGAAGAAGTTGGCAGGCATTGAAGGAAGCTTATGGCGGAACCTCGGATGTCTCAGCACATAAAACCCAGTGAGAAATGCCACAATTTGAAATGGTGTAATGTACAACACAATGGCAGCAATTAAACAGAATGTTGCAAACAAAGCCGTAGCTCTCGGGTCTCTCCAACTAAGCAAAGCCTGAAACCTCTCCGCTTGAGTAGCCAAGTCCCCGACCACGGTCTGAATCCTCCCAGCCACACTCCTCAGACGATCGTATCTCATCTTCACTTTATCCGTTGGCCTTGATGTAGGGAAAGTGTCGAACTCCTCGTCCAATTCGTCAGGACCCACAGCATCCGCGTGAGACAGCCTAATGTCCATGTGAGGAGGGTGTCTCGGCTTCAACCGGTAATACCAAATCGAGATCAAGAAAAGGTATAGAAATATCGTGGGCAGTATTAGTTCCGGAAACATCATTAGAATCACGAAAAGGATGTGAATTAGCACGGTTGTAATCGGGTTTTTCCAGTGGCAGATCTGATCAAACCATTTCCCAATTGCTATAAGACCACTCACCACATTCATGATCCTGAAAAAGTTAGCTTTGCTCCTCCTAATGCTCCACATGTGCGAACCCACGTCAAGCATGTACTCTACAACCTCTTTCTTCAACGGTGGCTCAGCTCGGCTCAGCCTTATCGCCACTATCTGAGTAGCTTGGTACCTTAACATATCCTGCTCCATTAACGACAGTGGGTGAATGTAGTGCATTTTGGGGAACAAGGGTTGTGAATATTTGTGGAGCATATTAGTGAAAGACGAGCACGAGAACCTCACAGCCAATTGGACTTCACCGGTCTTCTTCACACCGGAAGCATGCAAGACTACGAGAGGGTACGAGTGAGTGTAAACACGCTCAGTTTCGAGTGTGGAGAGCCGAATTCTGACCTTTCCGATTATTGAATCCTTCCCCCCTCCATGTAGATGACCGTTATCAAATACCCCTATCGTGATCACGGTACACGGATCAAAAACCTCCCAAGTGTACTGCTCGTTCCATTTCGGGGAAAAGTTATGGATGATTGTTCTTGTCCGAACCCATTTCTGCCCATATTTAGCCACACAAAAGGCATCGGTGGTCTCTCCACCGTCTTTTGTCTTCATCGGTGACAAACCCGAAGCACTTATTATCCCCAGTTCCAAAAGTCCAATGCTGGATTTCCACAATTGCTTCGCGGTTGGCCTAGTATCGCTACTATAGTGGGATGATTCGTCTAGTACGTGATACCCGCCATCCAAACAGATCCTCATATGAATTCTACTTGCAAATTTTATCTCCTTCTTTTCTCCCTCAACGAGCAAATGCTTCTCGAGATTATGCCACTTGCTTGGCACGGCCTTATTGTCGAGCCTCCTGGGGATATTCTGTAACAGAATCAAACACCTCCCCAAGACCTCGTCTTTAGAACCTACTTTATCTTCCACAGTTATAACCAATGGTTCCTCAAAGGGTTCGGACGCGACGAACACCAAATCCTGATTCCACATGGGATTAACACTCTTGTGTTGAGAGATTTTAGTTCTCAAGGTTTGGCTTCCGTGTATGACCTTCACGAAAGCTTCCGGGGACCTATTCTTATCACTTGGGAGAAGATCTTGGCATTCGATTACGTTGACTCTAACATACCATAGCTTCGGGGAAAGATATACCTTCCCTCGGATATTGGTAATGCCTTCAGTCCCAACCGTGGCTGCATCCGAGTGCCACGCATCGGGAAACGCCTCGTCCGCTTGAGTTCCCTTCCACACCGCCACCATAACTTCTCCTTTCACCCTATCTCCCTTCCGGTCCACCATTCTGTACCACTGCGGTGCCAACGGGCTATCTGGCGGGACCCGTTTCGGGATCTCATTGAGTTCAAACAAGACCCTGCCGATGAGATCATCCAGCACAACATCCTTGTCTTTCACAATAACTTCCAGGGTCGAAGCTTGAATTCGATCCTGGGAGAACGCAAACACCTGGTTCCACTGAGGGTTGGACTTTTTCTCGAAATGCTTGGTGACTCCCTTGTAGTTTCCGAGCTTCACTTCAACATAAGGATCACAACTACCCGTAACGTCCTTCCCCGGTAAATCCTTTGCTTTGACAACGCGAACGTAGAGGTATTGCATCTGCTCAACGAGGTCATACGCGCAGGTGAGCTTATCACCTGTGGTGACCCCTACCCCAGCAATCTTGGGTGAGGTCTCCTTAAGAGCAAAATCTTCAAGCTTTGGAGGCATGTTTTGTTTGTTTGTTTGTTTGTTTGATCTAACAATAGGACTTGTACAAAACACCCAATTGCTATAAAAGAGTCAGATCAGATCAGCAATTCAGTACTATTTTACAGAACCATTAATGGTTTAAATGATATCTGAGTGAGCCTCAGAGAATGTTCAGAAATGGAATGTGTAGTGTACTAATACTAAATGATTCTGATCTGCTGCTTGGAATAAATGGTGTAATTAAACCTGTAAAATTCAAACCCATTGGGGAAAGAATAAGTGACAATAAAATATAACATACACTGGTTGAACAACTTGCTCAGTTGTTTGGTTGCTGAGAAAAAAGTGGAAACAAGGGAGAAAAATAATTTTTTTGGGGAAGTGTTTGGTAGAATATGGTTGGGTTTTTGGAAGTACTTTTATTCTTATTTGCTTTAAGAACACTGTTTTAAAATTCTTTTGTTTTTGCTTGCAAGAATTAGGAAGCTCCAGTCAACTCATGTACCAATGAGTTATTTTCTTTTTTTCTTCTGTTCCTACATTTTCCCAGCAACCAAAGAGTCAGAAAAAAAGTATAAAGAAATCATGGGTTTCTGACATTAGATTTAGTGAAATTGAATGAGCACTTAATACAACAAACATACACAGATCTGAATGAGTACTGAACAAAATGCTGTCAACAAAATGCTGTTTTGTGCCAAATAAATATATGTGCTTTAAAAGTCCAAAATGAATTGAATTGGCAAAAGCCTTGTTACACTTACATGTACAGAAGACTTCGTGTGTGTGTGTGTGTGTGTGTGTGTGTGTGTGTGTGTGTGTGTGTGTGAGAGAGAGAGAGAGAGAGAGAGAGAGAGAGAGAGAGAGAGAGAGAGAGAGAGAGATGGGCAATGAATAACCTTTGTAGACTGTTTAATAGAACATTGATTGAGTTGCCAAAGATGGGAAATCAATTACTACAAATTTCGAGAAAATGGAAATAAGAGAAAGTGTAGGGGTTGAAGTGGGAAAAGAAATAGACACCGTTTTTATGGAAGTAGAACAGAGGACAAACTCTAAGTACATGCACCGACCTCACAAGGTACGAATCATGTAAGTCATTTAAGTCAAGGAGGCAAGTGGGCGGAAGGATTACAACTCAAGCTCCAGATATAGTTCGTCTAACTACTTGAGGTTCATCCTTCCAACCTACTAGGGATTCGAACCTTTAACCTCTCTTAAGAAGACCAAGAGCTCTAGTCAACTGGGTTTCATTCTTCAGCTTTTAATAGTGAATAATGCTTTGCTTCCCAAATATGAATAGTTCTCAAATCTTTGGCTCTAGTCAACTCGGTTGTACCATATGCATGGGCATGTAGGGCCACAATATGTGGCACAATTGTGAAGCCATTTCAGACTCAAATTTGGAATAGAACTAGTCTTTCTCTTATGTATTTGAATAATGCTATTCTTCTCAAATATGAATCTCATATATGGCTTCAAATGCTTTATTAGTTATACCATATGCATGCACTGATCAGTGTCACAATATGTGGTATAACTGTCAATCCATTTGGCAATCAAATTTCAGAAGAAATTTGCTATACAAATTAAGTTGACAAAAACTAATAATTTCGAGAAATTGATCAAATGTGGAACAAGTACAATCGTTTCACAATAATAAAGCACAATCAATATCTCCTAATTGGATTTGAAACCTTAATAATTTTCACAATATTTCTTCAAGTTTATAATAATTCTGGTTACTTGAAAACATTCAAAACTGTGTTAAATATAAGTATGATGAATAATGCTATGCTTATCAAATTTGAATCTCTATTTGGAAAGATTTGCTAAACCAACCAAATAGTACATAAATTTAAATTAAGTCATTCACGAATTTACTAATTCATATTAACTGATTTAAAACAAATCAATCATAAAATTAGACAATTCGTACAACCGAACGGACCCTTTGGCCTTTAGTACATAATGAGTAGGTTGCGGTTATGGGTGATTGGTCCATTCGTCGAGTCAATCGAAATTGAACCGTGATGACATATAACATATATAATAAATATTCATGATAATTTAAATCAAAAAATATGAACAAATAAAATAAAAGGCAAGAGTTTCTTAATTTTCCTGGTTCAATCGCCAATGTTTCCTATTTTCCAAAAAAATGCAACGTTTACCAAATTTTCCAGTTTAATTACAAGTTCAAAACGGACCATTTTCTTGACCGATCGACACTTCAATTGGTTAAACCTGCATATCCGAGTTTAAAAACATTGGCTTTTTTTAATCGTACTAAATTTTATTTTATTTTATTTTTAACAAGGACCGTTGTTGGAAATTCACACTAATACGAGGACATGGAAGCAAAAGCTGCGGCAGATACAACAATTTTCCAAATGTCGGGAGGACTTTTGATTGGCCTATACTCAAAACCATAGTTTTTATGATTTGGCGCTTTCATGGGACCAAAAACAACTACTAGACTCAATCCATAACGTGTAGCATTCATCTCTCATGAATGTGGTAAGAAATCAATCCACTTCCAAGAAACAGTTGAGAAAAATAATGAAAGAGAATTGATGTTAGGTGTGGTTGGTTTAGTGCACCCCACCCAATTTTTGGAAAAAATTTTAGATGTAAATTGCTAGTCCATTGTTAATCTAGCCTACTGTTAAAAAATTTGATCCAACGCATTTTCTTAGTCCAGTCTCTCTTTAAAATAAAATTTGAAAAAAATTATATATCCGAGAAATTACCCATGCCCATGGGCACTATCCAAATAAAAAAATATGTTTAACCCCAAATTAATAATATTTTCATGAAAATGATTTTTACAATATTCGTTTTTAATATAGAGTGAAAGAGGTATTTGTCGAAAGGGGGAATTTAAAATCATTTTAAATTTAAATTTAAGAAAATGGTGAAAACTAAAAAGTGAGAACAATTTTGATCCCTTAGATATAATGACACACGTCAAGGGTTCAAAGTGTCCCTATTAGCAAAATTATTCCTCATATATCATTAGAATATTGGCTCAATTGTAATTGAACCCATGTTAAAAATTTGTTCTATCACATTTTCCAATCACGTCTCAATTTAGTATAGCCGAAATTGTTTTACCACTAGTCATGTTACAAATTAAAATTGCAATAAGCAATCAACCCTTACTATGAAAAAAAAAATTTGAAAAGTAATATAAATTAAAAAAAAAATCAACCCAAAAATATGAACAACTGGACCCAAATCATATTTGTGGTTATGAATCGCGTTAACTAGGACAATATATTTAATCCAATTCAATAATGATCCTTTTAACCAAATAAATATATAATACAACAGTGATATCACGTCGTCAGTATCACCACACTAATACACATAAGTGTTGATCTGTGGTTGAATAGTGACCTCATATTTATTTGTAATGTCATATCTGCTAAATAACCTTAGTAATGAATATTTTCTCAATTAAACTTCGCTTCAATAAAAAAAATATTTCATACAACAGTGATACATATTGGTATTGTGCTTGTGTGAATAATTTTTCCTTAATAGTAGGTCTAACATGTTTGAGAATAGTAAATTGATTTGTGATACCATATCAGTGAAATGACTATTATAACGAATAGAGAGCATTTTTGCTCACCCAAAAATTGGTACACTAATACTCACCTAAGAATCTCATTGGCCAATACAGTAGGACATAGGATTAAACATGGCCAATGCAGTGGGACCTAAGATTAAATAAAATGAGTCTCACTGCATTGGCCAATAGGATACTTAGATGAGCATTGATGTACCATATTTTGGGTGAATAAAAGTATTTCCTAACAAATATTTTCTCGCTTCAAACGCTACTCTCAAAGCCTTTATCATAGCCATAGCTTCAATAATATATAATTATATTTCAGTCAACTTGTTTTTATAAAATTTAAAAGTCAGTCTATTACTTTTTAAAATTTAAAAAATATATATCAACAATCATTAAAAAAAATTAAAGTCATCAACAAAATCATAAATATATATATATATATATATCAACTTTTGAATTGTTATTTTGCATGTGTTTTAGTCTATTTTATATTCTCAACGTTGTGATGATTGTTCCTAACGTTTAAAAGATTTTCTCCTGCTGTTGTGAAGAGTTGCACCCGACTTTGAAACGAGTTGCTCCATACGTTTTGAAGAGTTGCTCCCAAAAGTTTCGCAGAGTTGTTCTCAACATTTGAAAGAGTTGCTCTACAATGTCGTGTAAAATTTGATGACTTAGCTTTTTCATTTTACAAAAAAAGTTGATATTTTTTTAATTTAGAAAAAGCAATACACTAACTTTTAAATTCTTTACAAAAATAGACTGAAAGCTAATTATCCCTTCAATCATCTCAGCCTAAGAAATGCCCGGAATGAAACCATCTCCAGTAGATTAATTATTTTAACTTTTCGGACAAAATAGCTAGTCAGAGGGAGTTTTATGTGCTCCAGTAGTCTAGCCTATTTTAACATTCATCTTTTTGACTAGTTTGATACATCTAGCCCAGAATGACTCTTTACATTTTCTCTCCCCAAATCTCTCCCCAAATCTAAACCTTTGGATCTTCCATTATTCAATTGGCACAAATTTTAATAATAGAAAATATAATAAAATAAGATAACTAGACAAAGTAAAAAGGACTACTAAAATTAAAGGTTAAATAATAAATAGTTAAAATAGTATTTAACTAAAGTAGTTGGTTATAAATAATTTTATTGTTAGAGATGCCAAGTGTGTGATTGTGTGTAAGCAGACATAACATACCCCTTGCAGTCTCAACTCTCGAATAACACTCTAGCCCCTACAGTACTCGAGGACCTTATCTCAGCAAAAACAAATGTAAATTTTTTTTAATAGTGAAATGTATTCATGTTTTTGCCAGAAAAAAGTGTGGGAAAGGGCAACCAGTGTATCAAACCCTCCTTGGGAATGACCATAGGAGTCTCCACATGCTGTGGAATGTCTTCTTTGAGCCATTGCTACTACTTGGAAGAGCGAGCGCATTACCACAGCACTACTGAAGTGTTGGATAAATATGTGTATTTGGCCATGTTTAAGGGCTAATAAAAGTGGGACCCACTTAGAGTTTAAGTGGGGTCCTTGTGGATTAGTGTTCTCCTCCATGAGGAGATGAAGTTTGGATATTCACATGTCCAAAACTATTGATGGGTGAATGAGAAATTAATGATCAAAGGTTGCCCCTTACAAGGAGTTGTTGAAATGGAAAAGGTTCACAACTAGCCTTGTCCCACATAGGAAAACTAGAAGTAGCTTATAGTGTATTTATAAGGCTACTTCAAGTTTTGGGTTTGGGCCCCAAGGGGTACCCAGTTTTGTGGAAGGGGGAGGACCTAAGGCCCTTTGGGTTTACTACACACGCGCGCGCCGCCGTCCGACCGGCCGGCCGTGCCGAGCCGGGTCGGGTCGTGGTCGTGGGTGCGGGTGCGGCCCGCACAGAATATTTCTTTTTGGACCCCAGAACTTTCTAGAATTGCAAAAGACCCTTGGTATTTCTCACACTTAACATGTGACAGAAATTGGAAGGTCACAGAACTCCAAAAGGCTGTTGTTACAACCTATGGAGTTCCTGAACTGTTCTGTATTAATCCACAGAGTTTAATCCATATTCTCCTCTGTCTATATATATTGTGCTTATTCGTTTGGGAAGAACACACCAACAGAAATACTTCTCTTCTTCCATATCTTCCTTCCTGGTTTTCAGAGAGAGCACAGAGCATAGTAGGTTCGAAGGAGCAGTTGTACATTGTGCTAGTACCACTGCTAGTAGCCGCTGTATCCTGGGAGACAGACGCCGACGATTTCCTCTCAAGCACATCCGGTGAGGCGGCGAATCTGTTTTAAGGAAACTGTGAAAATTCACAGGCCTCGGTTTGATTAATTTCTCTGTTATGCTTTAGTTTACAAAGTCTGTAATTTTTCTGCTTTCCTTAAACTGTAACTCAGAATAGTTTCTGTGTTTCCAATTGTATCTATGTAATAGTTTACTAACAATCTTAAAACAGATTCTGATATTTTTCAAAACAAAAACAGAAATCATATTTTGGAAACACAGTTTTCGTTTTACAAAAAACTGCTACTGTGATTCTCGTTTTCTGCCCAAACGGTGCAGAATCTGAGAAAATTGCATTAGACAGAAAGTGTGCAAAATCAAGTTTTGCTTGGGACAACGCGGGCAGAATCTTAAATTTCATTCGTTTTCCTAACAAAAATCGGAAAACAAAAATCTGCCACTGTTAAAATTAAAAGAGGAAAAAGAAAATTTTTTTAGATTTAATTTCTTTTCTCTTGTGATAATTTTCAGAAATGGCAAATGAGAATGTGAACACTGCAACCGACGGTGCTACTGGCTCCAACACCGTCGTGATTGGCTCCATACCGGTGAAGGTTCCCTCAATCCAAACGGTTCCTGTGAACCACGGGGAGAAACCCGAGAAATTCAATGGCATGGATTTCAAGAGGTGGCAGCAAAAGATGCTGTTCTACCTTACCACCTTGAACCTTGCGAGGTTCTTGAAGGAAGAGGCTCCTGTGCCTAATGAAAACGAACAAGACCGAGAGGTTGTGCTGGCTATTGATGCTTGGAAGCACTCGGACTTTCTGTGCCGAAATTATGTATTGAATGGCTTACACGATACACTCTATAATGTGTATAGTGTTAAGACCACTGCTAAGGAACTGTGGGAGTCCTTAGACAGAAAGTACAAAACCGAGGATGCCGGTTCAAAGAAATTTGTAGTGGGGAGATTCCTCGACTATAAAATGGTGGACTCGAAAACTGTGATCAGTCAAGTTCAAGAGCTGCAAGTGATCTTGCATGAAATCCATGCTGAAGGGATGACCTTAAGCGAAACTTTCCAAGTTGCTGCTATAATTGAAAAGCTACCCCCTGCTTGGAAGGACTTCAAGAACTATTTGAAGCACAAGCGAAAGGAGATGAAGATTGAAGATCTCATCGTAAGGCTTCGAATTGAAGAAGACAACAAAGGGGCTGACAGGAAATTGGGGGATTTTGGGGCCAAGGCTAATATGGTTGAGCATGGTCAAAATTCACGTGGGAAGAAGAAAATTCCCTCTGGCAAAGGGTACAAGATGGGGCCAAAAGGTGGTATCGCCAAGAAGCCGAAATTTCAGTTTCAAGGCAAGTGCTACAACTGTGGCAAGACTGGACACCGGGCTTCTGAATGTCGCCTGCCAAAGAAAGTCCAGAATAATCAAGCTAATATGACTGAGTTAGATTCTATCTCAAGGGATGTCTCTGACATTAATCTGTCTGCTGTGGTCTCTGAAGTGAACTTGGTGGACTCAAACCCAAGGGAATGGTGGATAGACACTGGTGCTACTCGCCACATATGCTCCGACAAGGCTATGTTCACTTCCTTCGAACCAATGACTAATGGTGAGAAGATGTATATGGGAAATTCTGCCTCCTCAGATGTTGAAGGGCAAGGGAAAATAATTCTGAAGATGACTTCAGGAAAGGAGCTAACTCTCAACAATGTCCTTTATGTACCGGAAATTCGCAAGAATTTGGTATCCGGTTCACTCCTAAGCAAGCATGGCTTCCGTATGGTCTTTGAGTCAGACAAGGTGGTGTTGACCAAAGCAGGAATGTATGTGGGGAAGGGGTATATGTGTAATGGGATGTTTAAATTGAATGTAGCGACTGTATTCCCAAAAATTAATAAAATGAGTACCTCTTCTGTTTACTTGCTTGAGTCTTCCAATTTGTGGCATGGTAGACTAGGACATGTTAATTTTAATTCTTTGCGAAGACTAATTAAATTAGACCACATACCAAACTTCCATATTGACACAAGTGAGAAATGTGAAACTTGTGTTGAAGCAAAATTAACAAAGACTTCATTTCAATCAGTTGAAAGAAGCACTGAACCATTGGGTTTAATTCATACTGATGTATGTGATTTAAAAATGGTTCAATCTAGAGGTGGCAATAAGTATTTTATTACTTTTGTTGATGACTGCACTAAATACTGTTATGTGTATTTGCTAAAAAGTAAGGATGAAGCTTTGGATAAATTCATTCTATACAAGACAGAGGTTGAGAATCAACTTGGGAAAAAGATTAAGGTGTTAAGAAGTGATAGAGGTGGTGAATATGTAGCACCATATGGTGACTATTGTGCACAAAATGGAATTATTCACCAAACCACTGCACCTTATTCGCCTCCATCAAATGGAGTTGCTGAAAGGAAAAATCGTACCTTAAAAGAAATGATGAATGCTATGTTAATAAGTTCTGGATTGCCACAGAACTTGTGGGGGGAGGCAATTCTCTCTGCAAATTACATTTTAAATAAGGTGCCTCGAAAGAAAGTTGATCAAACCCCGTATGAACAGTGGAATGGTCGAAAACCATCATATAAATTCTTACGAATGTGGGGGTGTCTTGCAAAAGTTCTTGTACCTACTCCTAAGAAAGAGAGGATAGGTCCAAAAACTGTTGACTGTTTATTTATTGGCTATGCACATAATAGTAGTGCGTATCGGTTTCTTGTACACAAATCTGAAAACCCAGATATACACAAGAACACGATAATGGAGTCTAGAAATGCGTCGTTCTTTGAGAATATATTTCCTTGTAAAGAGGAATATACTTCTAAAAAACGCACATTTGAGACTGTTGGGGAAACTAGTAAAACCCAAGAAGATGATGTTAATGTTGAGCCTAGACGTGGGAAACGCACTAGGACCTCAAAATCTTTTGGTCAAGACTTTATAACTTATGTTATAGAAAGTGAGCCTCAAACCTATAATGAAGCTATTAGATCACCAGATGGTCCATTGTGGAAAGAAGCAATCAAGAGTGAAATTGATTCTATCCTACAAAACCATACTTGGGAACTGGTAGATCTTCCTCCTGGTTGTAAGCCGTTGGGCTACAAGTGGATTTTTAAAAAGAAAATGAAGACGGATGGTACTATTGATAAGTATAAGGCAAGGCTTGTCATTAAAGGGTATAGACAAAAGGAGGGTCTAGACTACTTTGATACGTATTCTCCTGTTACGAGAATAACTTCCATTCGTATGATTATTGCGATCGCAGCTTTGCGAGGTCTCGAAATACATCAAATGGATGTTAAGACAGCCTTCCTTAATGGAGATTTGAATGAAGAAATCTACATGGAACAACCTGAAGGATTTTCTGCTCCAGGGCAAGAAAATAAAGTGTGTAAGCTTGTTAAATCATTGTATGGCTTGAAACAAGCTCCAAAACAATGGCATGAAAAATTTGACAAAGCTGTACTCTCTAGTGGGTTTAAAATCAATGAGTGTGATAAATGTGTTTATGTCAAAGACACGAATGAAGGCTATGTCATCTTATGTCTATATGTTGATGACATGCTAATAGTGGGTAGTAATGATAAGATCATTAAATCTACTAAGAAAATGTTGAATTCTAAATTTGACATGAAAGATATGGGACTTGCTGATGTTATATTGGGCATCAAGATCTCTAGAAATACCAATGGACTTGTTTTATCACAGTCACATTATATAGACAAGATTCTAGAGAAATTCAGCAAGTCTGATATAAGTGTATCCAGGACGCCTGTGGACTTAAGTCTACACCTATCCAAGAATACTGGTGAGAGTGTTTCTCAACTAGAATATTCTCGAGTGATTGGAAGCTTGATGTACTTGATGAGTTGTACAAGGCCTGACATTGCTTATTCAGTTAGTAGACTGAGTAGATACACTAGTAATCCTAGTGCTGAACACTGGAAAGGGATAATAAGGGTACTGCGGTACTTACGATATACACGTGATCAGGGATTGCACTACATGAGATATCCAGCTGTATTGGAAGGATACAGTGATGCAAACTGGATATCCGATATGAAAGATTCAAAATCTACAAGTGGATATGTTTTCACACTTGGTGGTGCAGCTGTATCATGGAAATCTTCAAAACAAACTTGTATTGCTAGATCGACAATGGAATCTGAATTCATTGCGCTAGACAAGGCAGCTGAAGAGGCTGAATGGCTTCGCCATTTTGTAGAAGATATTCCTAGATGGTCAAATCCTGTGCCAGCTATTTGCATACACTGCGATAGCCAATCTGCTATTGGAAGGGCACAAAGTAATATGTATAATGGTAAATCTAGACATATTCGTCGTAGACACAATACCATTAAACAACTACTCTCAAGTGGGATTGTCACAATTGACTATGTAAAGTCAAAGGACAATATTGCGGATCCGCTAACCAAAGGGTTAAATCGAGAGTTAGTTAATAAATCATCTAGAGGAATGGGACTAAAGCCTATGACGTTGCAAGGGAATGGAATGGAAACCCAACCTAGTTGACTGGAGATCCCAAGATCTAGGTTCAAAGGGACAACCTAATTTCATGTACCTTAAGAGAATCACTGAGAAGAAATGTTCTTCTGCCCATTTCTATGATTCAACAGTGATACCTGCATGGTGTAAGGGTAAGCTTAGCTTTTAATGACTATGTGCGTTGGTATAACCAAGCGGAGTATAGCAGGATACTCTAAATAGTCACCTATGTGAATGTGAAGTGGGGCCGCTTCTAAAAGAATTTGAGAAAGGCTAAATTCTTTGATAAACATTCACTGAACCAGGCGAGTGTTCAAGGCCAAAACGAACACAAGTGTAAGAACTAAACTATGTTTGGAGAACTTCTGTGTGAGGTCTGTCGGTTGTTTACACCAATGGCAATCAGTTCAAGACTACACGTTCACTGGTCAGCCAGTAAATCTGATAGATTGTCACAAGGGAAGGTTCAAAGCCAAAAGCTACCTATCCTTTGCAGGAGTGATCCGTTGTGCTCTCTCTCTTGTCGAGTCACTGTCTCACATCGTTTCGGTTAATTTCATTCATGTGGGGGATTGTTGGATAAATATGTGTATTTGGCCATGTTTAAGGGCTAATAAAAGTGGGACCCACTTAGAGTTTAAGTGGGGTCCTTGTGGATTAGTGTTCTCCTCCATGAGGAGATGAAGTTTGGATATTCACATGTCCAAAACTATTGATGGGTGAATGAGAAATTAATGATCAAAGGTTGCCCCTTACAAGGAGTTGTTGAAATGGAAAAGGTTCACAACTAGCCTTGTCCCACATAGGAAAACTAGAAGTAGCTTATAGTGTATTTATAAGGCTACTTCAAGTTTTGGGTTTGGGCCCCAAGGGGTACCCAGTTTTGTGGAAGGGGGAGGACCTAAGGCCCTTTGGGTTTACTCCACACACGCGCGCGCGCGCGCGCCGCCGCCGCCGTCCGACCGGCCGGCCGTGCCGAGCCGGGTCGGGTCGGGGTCGTGGGTGCGGGTGCGGGTGCGGCCCGCACAGAATATTTCTTTTTGGACCCCAGAACTTTCTAGAATTGCAAAAGACCCTTGGTATTTCTCACACTTAACATGTGACAGAAATTGGAAGGTCACAGAACTCCAAAAGGCTGTTGTTACAACCTATGGAGTTCCTGAACTGTTCTGTATTAATCCACAGAGTTTAATCCATATTCTCCTCTGTCTATATATATTGTGCTTATTCGTTTGGGAAGAACACACCAACAGAAATACTTCTCTTCTTCCATATCTTCCTTCCTGGTTTTCAGAGAGAGCACAGAGCATAGTAGGTTCGAAGGAGCAGTTGTACATTGTGCTAGTACCACTGCTAGTAGCCGCTGTATCCTGGGAGACAGACGCCGACGATTTCCTCTCAAGCACATCCGGTGAGGCGGCGAATCTGTTTTAAGGAAACTGTGAAAATTCACAGGCCTCGGTTTGATTAATTTCTCTGTTATGCTTTAGTTTACAAAGTCTGTAATTTTTCTGCTTTCCTTAAACTGTAACTCAGAATAGTTTCTGTGTTTCCAATTGTATCTATGTAATAGTTTACTAACATGAAGTACAAGTAGGAAAGAGCTAAAAGATTCAAGAACGGAGAGTGGGCAATAATCTCCCAGTGCCAACACTCGAACCCAAGACCCCCAATTAAGGAAGCGCCACTCCTTACCACTCGGCTACCACCTCGGAGGTCAGCAAAATGTATTCATTGATTGGAAAAGTCATGATATACAAATGTAATTGTTCTTCTGGTTAGTCAGCTGCGCTGCTGCAGATTAACATCTGTCTAGAATATAATTACTTATTAGAATTGTTTAAAAATCTGTGACAGCCCATTTTCAAAACTTTTTATTTGAGTACTACGTACTTATACTGAAGTTTTATTTTGGTCATTATATTATTAATTAGAATATTTAAGGCCCTTATTTTGTAAATCCATGTTATTAAAGGATAACTATTAACAACATCAACAAAAAAAAAAAATTAACAGAGTGGACCACATAGAAGGCAAAGGCCTCAATTATTATAAAAATAAAAATTAGTACCTTATAATCTCACCAAAGTTTCCTTTAGTGCCCTCCACATGGTCCATTGGGTCTCAAACATCCATAAACACTTGTCCTTGAAGATATGCATGTATATACTGAGGGCCTTAAATATTCCAACTACTAGTACAAAGCCCAAAACAAATTTTTTGTGTAACTCTATGGACCTATGATATTGAAATGCTTCTCAGCCTTAATAAGAAGCCTTATTCCTTTAGCTTTTATAAAATTTCTGTATACAGGTTATAAACAATTTCTTATTCTAATAATGATTATTTTAAAGTCTAACTCAAACGGAATATAAAAATGTGAAATATGATGGTTAGAATAGTGTAACTGCATAACTATATCACCTTTTGCCAAAAAAGAATTGGGAATTCATAAAAGCGTGATCTTTAGATATACCACATTGCACTCGAAAAAAATAAAATTCCCCAACACAAGTGAACACATGAGAGAGACAAACTAATTTGTCTCCACTATTCATGGAGAGATTCATCAATTAAGGAATTTTTTTCTCAAATTTCTTTTCTTGTATTTTCCTGCCTTTTTCCTCCAACCAATTCGAAAAATAACTAGCCGTTAAGAATTTCCAACATTAGATTCTACATATCTAAATCTAATATAAAAACACCTTTGGATTTTAAATTAATCATTCATAAAGATTTGAATTGCAAAGAATTTAGATAAACACGTACCTTAGATAGATTCTAGAAAATCTCACCATGTCTAATTCTACTAGATGTGCTGCCTGCAAATATCTAAGAAGAAAATGTCGAAAAGATTGTGTTTTAGCACCATATTTTCCTTCAAATAACCCTCAGAAATTTAAGTCTGTTCATACGATCTTTGGGGCTAGCAATGTCTCTAAGATGCTAGAGGTAAGATATTGTTATGGTTTTATTTATTTGATGACTTGCTTAATTAATACTTCAAAATTTGGAGATTTATTTTTATTGTTTCTTTTAATCGGTTTTGTTTTTGTTTTCTTGCTTAATATATATTTAATATATCATAACTGTATGATTGAAACTTATGTTTTTGAACTTGGTTGTTCTTCAACATACATTAGTAAGAGCTTTGATCCTATATTTTGAAGCCATGCACGGTGAGAAAATTTGATTTATTCGTTGACATTTCATCATTTGATTGATTCAACTAATATTTCTTTTTTCTTTGTTCTTTTAATCAGCAAGTTCCGATGAATTTTCGAGCGAATGCAGCAGAATGCATGAGTTTTGAAGCAAATTTGAGAATTCAAGACCCTGTCTATGGATGCGCTGGAATTATCACTCAATTGAGGCAACAAATAATTGAGACTCAACATGAAATTGAAAGAACGCAAGCAGAAATAGCCCTTCGAAATGCACTCCAACAACAACAACAAATTATAAGTCAAAGCCAATCTCAACTTGCTCAGCTTTCTTTTCTCAATGCGATTCAAGAAGATGAGTTTCACTTGGAAGAGCCACATCCCCTCTTTTGACTTCATTCAATAAGCTAGCTTCATAGTTTCTAAAGTAGTGAATCTTGTTTGCCCGTTACACGTGTATGGCATGCACTATGATTTAAGTATTTTGTGAGTTTTAAGA
The DNA here is from genome assembly GCA_033977485.1 of Hydrangea macrophylla. Classification (NCBI taxonomy): domain Eukaryota; kingdom Viridiplantae; phylum Streptophyta; class Magnoliopsida; order Cornales; family Hydrangeaceae; genus Hydrangea; species Hydrangea macrophylla. The sequence goes on along the minus strand of CM066997.1, from coordinate 110,912,694 downwards.
GTTAGTGTGATCATTTACACGGTATAGTTTCTTCAAAGACTCAAAAAGTAATGTGACGAGGTAAGGGCTTCACATTCGAAGTTTGGTGCAATTTGATAGTGTGTCCTCCTTTTCCCTTTTTTTATTTTTGATGGATGTCCTTCTTTATCCTTGTGTTGCATAAAATTGAACTTTTACTCTCTTTTTTCCAACTCATATGATGATTGCTTCAATAAACCAAAGATAAACATTTATTCATTCTTCATTGTAGCTATATTGTAACCTTTTACAAAATCCGCCAGTTACATAATTAAAAAGGAAATATTGAATGCAAAACAAAATATAACAAGAAACCAAAAAAGATTCAACATCCTCTATCGATAGATGTCCACATGCAAAAGATATAATTAGCTCTCTTTTTTACTTTTTCTTTTTCTTTTTTCTTTTTTTTTCTTTTTCCTGATCCAGCAAGGAAGGTGGATACGCATGTAAGAGTGATTTTTTTTCTCAAGAGTGATTTTTTTTTTCCCATTCCCTTTTAAGGAGGTTGGTGCTTAAAAACACCAAGCATAAGATTAGAAACTATATATATATATATATATATCGGTCAGGCTCTAGAGAGTGAACAAGATAGAGTGAACATACCTAGTGAACATTTTTTTTTTGTCTGAAAAAACCCGCGGGTCAGTGGGGCACGCGTAAGTCAGTAGGGCAGTTCGCGGGTTTTTTTAGGCTAAAAAAAATGTTCACTGGGTATGTTCACTATACCCTATTCACTCTAGAGCATGACCGATATACAGATGCTTTTGTTTGCTAAATCTATATAATATTGGAGCTCAGGGTGTGTCCAGTCATATTTTTTAAGGTGTTTTAGTGTGTGTATAGTCAACACTTGACCAATTAAACTCTGCAACATCAGATCTGTTTTGGCCAAATGTCCCCTCTCTCTCTCTCATTCTTTCCCAACCAAAGCGTCTCTCACCCCTCTCTCTACGCCCCCTCTCTCCCTCTTCTCTCTCTCAGATCCCTCCATCACCACCCACCTCTGCCTTCTCTCTCTCTCTCTCTCTCTCTCTCTCTTACAAATCTGGCGCAGGAAGCCCGCACCCTCTTCTCATCTGGCGTCGTGCAGAACCTTAAGGGGAAGGAATCTTATCTTCTCTTTTTATTGTTCTTCATACACTTTTCTTTTACTTCCGATCCTAAAAACTTAATGTATATTTTTTTTCCCAAAAATGATACTTTAGCATAGGGATGGCAACGGGACGGGTATGGTACGGGGTGACCATTTCCCAACCCCACCCCGCCTAACAGAGATCCTCCCCCGTCCCCGACCCACTCCCGAGTATTGGCCATTCCATACCCGACCCCGATAACTTTATTATAACTCGTCCCCGCCCCAACCCTATTAACAATAAAATAGCATTTAAATCCCAAGACAGTTAGGAGTAAAAATGATTTTTAAAGACTTTAATGTACCACCACAAACAAACAAGTACAGATGTCAACAACTTAAAAAAAATTTAACTAATTGTACACTACTTTTCATGCACGAGCTGGCAAGAATTCATAGTGCTATCACGTGAATTCGTGATGTTCAAGTCTGACCCTTTTGGTCAGTCAGTCTTTGGTTTTATAGAGGAGTATTCTCTTGCCCAAGCCAATGTGCTTCCGATGTGGGACACTACTATTTCAAAAGAAATAGCGTGAAACAACATATAATCGGGTATAGTCGGGTTTGTCCCTCCCATACTGTACCCGCCCCGACCCGTGACGGGTTTAACTTCCCTCCTCCATACCCGTCCCTATTCTATTTAGGGGCTTCCCAAACCCGTTCCATTTAGGGCGGGGCAGGGCGGGACCCCACATGAAACGGGCAAATTACCATCCCTACTTTAGGAAGTTCATGTGTGGGCATGCTCTAACAGTCCCTTTTTTCTTTTTTTCTTTTCTTTTTTTTTCCAGTAATAGTCCATTTTTCCAATAAAACATTTTTTCTTTTTTTTGAGTCAATGATGTTACATGCAGTGTTGGACTTTAAAAGCTTTTGATTACAAAGCCTTAACTGTTGATAGTACTTCAAATTGAGTATTTGACTAAGTATTTGCTTGGGCTATTTCATTATTTAGCTATTCATTTGACGTTTCTAAGTCTCCAATGGTGGTGGTGAACATCTTCAGTCTGCTTTGTGTTCATTTGAAAATTCATTATCTTCTTCTCTATTTTGTGTTCATTTCTCATGAAACTGACATGTTAATTTTGGGTTGATCTATCTATATGATCTAATAAAAAATCTATTTGAGTTCATATTTGGTATTAAAGGGTATTTGATTTAGTCATTCAGCTCATGTGCTTGAGCCTTGAGCTTTTGGTATTTTTTATTGTTTCCCAGAAGAATGAGTTCATGGGTATTTTATGGAGTTCGTGGGTATTGTATATTTGATAATAAAGGGTATTAATTGAGTTCATACTAAAGGGTATTTTATTTGGTCATTCAGTTCATGTTAGTCTTGCAATTTTGCAGGTCTACCTCGTGTTGGCCTGCTCTGGGAAGGTCTGTATATATGTGCTTGAGCTTTTGGTAGCAACGACGGAGCATTGGTTGATTTTGAATTACCTACTTTTATTTTCTCAAGAAAATTGATAAGGTTTGCTTGATCTCATGCCTTGCCTTTTCGGCTGCTTTATGATTTTGTTTTGACAAATCCATAAGTTGGTAATTTGAGGATATGGTAATCCAGTTAAAATGAGGTTGTGAAAACTATGGATTTTGATGCATTTTAACCTTCTAAAATGTAAATTTTTGTGATCAGTTTTATGTTTCTATTTTGCTTTTCGTTCTCTGCTCCTTGTAAGCTGCAAGTTTTTGTGATCAAATTTAGGTTTCTAAGCTTCAAAGGGAATGTTTTTTTATTTCAAGGGACATCCAAAAGGTACCCTTTCTTTTATTTGAGATGAATTTTGATGGAAATGCTTGGGCGCAATTTTGGATTAGTAAAGACATCAAAGGAAATATGACTCTTATTTGAATGTGTTGAGTTTTGATTTTCCAGTCAAAAATGTTGCCTTTTTTTTTTTAGATTTCGAAAGATTCCAACTGTTGATTTTGATGAGTTGTCGCTTTTTTATTTAATATCCTCGGTGGCCTTGCCCTTCCGAGGTATTTTTCCCATTCTAATTCAAAAGATTCCAAGTGCTGGTTTAGTTTTATGTTGTACTTGGTTGAATGTGAAAGTTCACATGTACCATGCATGGATTTCATTGGAACCTCTACAATAGTTTTGATTTTTTCAGTGACTCTCTAAAGACATTACATAGAAGTACTTTAATTTGTTTTAGCCAAACCAGAGATTGCATATGATTCTCCTCATTTGTCTTTGGTGATTCTTAAATCATTGGCATGCCATTGGGGTTCAAAGCCTTATAATTATATTATTTATTTTAGTTAATCTTAAGTAAAAATAAAAATAAAAAAAAAATCTCTCAATGAGACTTTACCTGAACTATACTTATTATAAATCAAGCATCCAATTGCGGAACCAAATCAAACCAAACTAAGCCTTGTGTCCCAATCAATTGGGGTCGGTTGTATGAATCTTTTTTCTCCATTTTGCACGATCAAGAGCTATATGCTCATTTAAATTATATATATTCATATCTTGTTGCACTACATATTCCCAAGTCAGTCTAGGTCTACCTCTCCCTCTAACCATTCCAGGCACTACGATCTTATCACTCTTTCGCACAGGTGCATCTACAGGTCTTCGTTGCACATGGCCGAACCATCTAAGTCTATGCTCCCTCAACTTATCCTCAATATGTGTCACTCCTACAGTCTCTCGGATGTACTCATTTCTAGTTCTATCTTTCCTAGTCTTACCACACATCCATCTTAGCATCCTCATCTCCGCTACACTCACTTTGCTAATGTGTTATTTCTTAGTTGCCCAACACTCTGTCCCGTAGAGCATAGCTGGCCTAATAGCTGTCCTATAAAATTTTCCTTTCAATTTTGCTGGTATTCTCCGATCACATATGTCACGACCCATCCCGCTAACGTGCGGAAACAGGACACGTGGCACGCCACCAAGGCTCAACCATTTCGTCTTATAACAATACGCAGCGGAAAAGTAATTTAAAACAACCTCGAGTGTATAAAACTTTGAAAACATTACCCTCCGAGTTATAAAATCCGTGTAAAATTGAAAACGCAATTACATTTCGAAACGAATGGTTTTATGTTAAAAGGGGTCCCAAGGGTACCCTAAGAACCAATCGAAACCTTTTGAAAATTTTCAGAAGGTGTATAAAAAGATTTCTGGCAGGGGGCATTTCGACCGGTCGAACGACCCCATTCGACCGGTCGAATGACCCTCTTGCAGAATCCTGCAGAATGCTGCAGAATTTTGCCAAGCATCACTCAACCTCTTCACTTCCATGCTTCCTAACATGTTGAAAACTTTTTAAACTTCACCATCTATACTAGATTTTCAAGATCGTCATAACGACATAATAATCCACAGAAAGAGATAATTAACGGAACAAGCTAAGGCTTGTTTGGCTCAAAATATAAAAGAACAAGTACAATCCTTCAAACCGTTAAATTTACAAGTAGAACCTTCCAAAACACGAATCCACGAGTTCGGATTCATTACCACGAATTCAAAAGGAGTTAAGTACATAACATGACCTTACAATTCCATTCCAAAACTTAAAAGTGACGTTTCTAGTCCTAACTTCCAAAAATTACATTATCAACCAAGGAATGGAAGACAAAAACATATACAAAGTGGTTCAACCCCGTCGTTCCCGCGGTCTCACTCTTCGCGCTTCTTTTTGCCTTTCTTCCTGTCACCTGCAATGGAGGAAATCTCCACTGCTCAGCTATATGCTGAGTGTACAATTCTAAACAAATGCATATGAGGCAATTCATGTTTTAAACATCTAAATCACATAATTTAGTCTCCGGGGAGAGAGATACGCATTCACCCAGTATATCGGCAAGTCTTAAATCTTAAACCGCGATGTCAATGGTTAGCCAAGGATCATTCAACCATTACACCCATCTGCTCTGGTTGGCCACTTCCCACACCAAGCAAGTAGTCGTCACTACTATAAACTCTCAAACATCGAGAGGCGTGCACCGGCGTAAAATTATATCAAACTCCCCTTTGACCCACATAGACATTTAACATACTCACATAATCATGTCACCGTGCTTTTCTATACATACTCGCTAACTTTAACGGGCCTAATTTAACACATAAGTTTGCCCGGATCACAAGTCATACAAAATATCTAAAACATCCAAAATTGTCTATATTACATAGGTTCGGAATTCATACCTCGTGCGATTTTCCTATAACTTCGAAGGATGAACTAGGAGGTCGATTAAACGTCGGATTTCGAATATCAAGCGATTCCTACAAGTTTACAAGCGTTTACCCCAAAATACTAACATTAGGATTTTTATAAAACTTAACCAAACTAGTCCTAACTAGTATCAAAACGAAGCCCTTACCTCAAGGAGTTCGAATCTCAGATTTGGTTGAAAACTGACGGACGAACGGTCGCCGTTTGTCGTCGCAAAGCCCGTAGCAATCAATCTCCCTTTCTCTCTCCTCTCCCAAGATATTATATAAGTTTTGTAACTAATGCAAATACATCCACTCCTATTTATAGACAAACTCTTCGGGAATCTTGTTTACTCCCCCGTGAGTTTCTTAAACTTCTAGTTAACTCCCGAAACTTCGCACACGTCCATTTTACAACTTTACGAGTGAAAATTATCAATTTCAAAAGTTTTCGACTAAGACTCGTTTGGTCCAAAAATACGTCCGAAAACTGAATTATGTGGAATCTCTACACAACCTACCTTTTTATGACGTGTCACTCACGTTCTCACCACAGTTCTCAAAATGATACTATCATATACAAATTTACCAGAATTATACTACACAGGTATAATTACTATTCAACAAATACCAGATAAAGTCAAATAACATTTAAATCACATAAATGTCATTTACTCATGATTATGCAATATGAACTTCCATGTTCCCGTGTCCTCACTGACACCTTACCGTTGACCACAGTCAACCACTTATCCTCAATTATCATACATCAATGATAATTCATCAAATTTCATATCATGCATGATTAAACTATGAAATTCTGGAACGGGTGTGACAACTCTCCCCTCCAAAAAGGAAGTTTGTCCCCAAACTTATACCTCATCGGTCGAAAAGATGCGGATACTCACTCAGCATCTCCTCCTCATTCTCCCACGTAGCTTCCTCGATCGTATGGTTACACCATAATACCTTCACCATTGGAATCGTCTTCGTTCTCAACACTTGTTCTTTCCGATCCAAAATCTCCATAGGATGTTCTATGTAACTCAAGTCCTCTTGAATCTGTAACGGTTCCGGTATTATGATCTTACTCGTGTCTGTCATACATCGTCTCAACATCGATACGTGAAACACATTGTGCACCTGCTCCAGTTCAGATGATAAGGCTAATCGGTAAGCCACTAGCCCTACCCTCTCTAGGATCTCAAAAGGTCCTACAAATCGCGGGTGAAGTTTTCCCCGTTTCCCAAATCGAACAATGCCTTTCGAAGGCGATACTCGTAAGTATACAAAGTCTCCTACTTCAAATGACATCGGTCGCCGTTTAGAGTCCGCATAACTTTTATAACGACTCTGAGCTACCTTAAGTCACTCCTGGATCAATTTCACCTTCTCGGTAGTCATTTGCACCATCTCAGGTCCTAACAATCTTCTTTCTCCAACCTCGGTCCAACAAACCGGTGATCGGCACTTACGCCCATACAAAGCTTCATACGGTGCCATTCCAATACTTGACTGGAATCCATTGTTATAAGCAAATTCAACTAACGGCAAGTGGTGCTCCCAATCACTCCCAAAATCTAGAACACACAGTCTCAGCATATCTTCCAAGGTCTGAATCGTTCGTTCTGACTGTCCATCGGTCTGAGGATGAAATGCAGTACTAAAACTCAACTTAGTACCCATAGCTTTCTGTAGACTTCCCCAAAACCTCGATGTAAAACTACTATCGCGATCTGATACTATCACTGCTGGAACCCCATGTAGTCTTACAATCTCCCTCACATACAATTCTGCTAACTTGAATGGCTTAGTCGTCTTGATTGGTAGAAAATGTGCTGATTTCGTCAATCTATCAACTATAACCCAAATCTTGTCATTCTTGTTGGGTGATCGCGGAAATCCGGATACAAAATCCATCGTGATCTCGTCCCACTTCCATTCTGACACTGGTAACGGCTGTAGTAACCCCGCGGGTACTTGTCTCTCTGCTTTCACTTGCTGACATGCTGAACACTCAGAAACATACTTAGCAATCTCACACTTCATGCCCCTCCACCAAAAGTTTTCTCTCAAATTTCTGTACATTTTATTGCTTCCCGGATGTACTGAGTATCTAGTGCTATGTGCTTCTTCCAGAATCCTATCTTTCAAGCCTTTCACATTTGGTACACATAATCGATCTCCAAGTTTCAACGTTCCTTCTTCTAAGGTAAAACCAGGTCGCTTTTCCAAAGGTACCTCGTCTCTCATTTTGCACAGGTAAACATCATTAAACTGTTCCCTCTTGATCTCATCAATAATATCTGGGTGCGCTATGATTGCCATCATTAAGCCATCATTGGTCCCTGGAATTACATCCAATTCTAAGCGTTCCATCTCTTTTATCAATTCTTTTTGTTGGGTTAGATCGTCGGCTAAATTCCTTGACGTCTTCCGGCTTAATGCATCGGCTACTACATTAGCCTTTCCCGGATGATACTCAATCGAAAGATCGTAATCCTTCATCAGCTCCAACCATCTTCGCTGTCTCATGTTCAAGTCCCGTTGGGTGAAAATGTATTTCAAACTTTTATGATCGGTGAAAATCTCACACTTTTCCCCGTACAAATAATGTCGCCATATCTTCAAGGCATGAATTACCGCGGCCAATTCAAGATCGTGAGTCGGATAGTTTACTTCATGTGTCTTCAACTGTCTAGAAGCATAAGCAATTACTTTACCACTTTGCATAAGCACACATCCCAATCCTTGGTGTGAAGCATCACTATAGATTACAAATCCTTCAGTTCCAGATGGTATTGTCAAGATAGGCGCCCTTGTCAACCGTGACTTCAACTCTTGAAAACTGTCTTCACATTCTTGACTCCATTCGAAGGTAATCCCTTTCCTCATCAACCTGGTCATAGGTAAAGAAATCTTCGAGAAATGTTCAATAAAACGGCGATAGTACCCTGCTAATCCCAAGAAACTTCGGATTTCAGATACAGATGTCGGTCTTTGCCAATTTGATACTGCTTCCACTTTGTGAGGATCAACTGAAACTCCATTCTTGTCAATCACATGACCAAGAAAAGTAATGCTAGGTAACCAAAATTCACATTTCTTGAATTTTCCAAACAGTTGCTTCTCCCGCAATCTCTGAAGTATAAGTCTCAAATGCTTCTCGTGCTCTACTTCACTCGATGAATAGATAAGAATGTCATCAATGAACACTATCACAAAATCGTCCAAGTAGTCCTTGAAGACCCGGTTCATAAGATCCATGAACGCAGCTGGTGCATTTGTAACTCCAAATGGCATGACTAGAAATTCATAATGTCCGTAGCGCGTTCTGAAAGCAGTTTTCTCAACATCTTCAGCCTTCACTTTCAACTGATGGTAACCCGACCTCAGGTCTATCTTGGAGAATACTTGTGCCCCACGAAGTTGATCAAATAAATCATCAATTCTGGGTAGTGGATACTTGTTCTTGATTGTCAACTTGTTCAATTCCCGATAATCCACACACATTCTCATTGAACCATCTTTCTTCTTTACAAACAACACTGGGGCTCCCCACGGCGAAATACTTGGTCGGATGAAACCTTTGTCAAGTAACTCTTGCAATTGAACTTTCAGTTCCTTCAATTCTACTGGTGCCATTCTATACGGTGCTTTGGATACCGGCCTTGAGTCTGGTATAACCTCAATAGTGAACTCGACCTCTCTCTCGATAAGAACATCTGGTAACTCATCAGGAAATACATCTGAATATTCTCGTACTATCGGAATGTCTTCTACTTTTAATTCGGTCGCTGAGACATCAGTCACTGAACATAGGAATCCTTGACATCCCTTTTTCAATAATTTTCCTGCTCGGATAGCTGAAACCAAGTACGGCGGAGGTGTAACCCCACTCCCTTGAAAACAAAAGTTCCCATATACTGGTGATCGAAAATTAACTTCTTTCCGCTCACAATCTATCGTAGCTTGGTTAAGGGCTAACCAATCCATCCCCAATATCACATCAAAATGATTCACCACAATCGGTATAAGGTCTACGGTCATCAACTTCTCGCCTAATTTGATTTCACAGTTCTTATATACAGTAGACGTCATTATCGCTTTACTAAATGGTACAGCAATAGACAATTCATATCCTAACGGTGCCGATTTAACATTCAAATGTTCAACAAAGGCATGCGATACAAATGAATGCGTAGATCCTGAGTCAACAAGTATGCGCGCTAAGTGCGAACATATAAGCACCATACCTGAGACTACTGTCTCCGAAGCAGCCATATCCCCTGGGTTCATCTGAAATGACCTCCCTTGTCGTTGTTCCGTCCTTTGTCCCCCATCGTTAGTTTGTCGAGGCTTCGAACCACTAGAAGCCATAGAACTAGCTCCTTGTTGAGGACGCTTCCTCGGGCACTCCTTGGATTGATGTCCAAACATTCCACAATCGTAGCACTTGCCCCTCATATCAGGTGTAGCACTTGCACTGTTCATCCCTTGGGTTTTGTTCTGGAAATTTGTCATAAAGCATCGACCGGTGTGTGGCCGATTACACAATGGACACAACGGTATGTTACTTGCCGGCTTCCTGAACCCACTGAAACTAGAGTTAGAGCCTCTTGCAAACGGCCTCTTGAAAGATCCACCATAGTTCCGGTCATTACCCTCGTGGTTTCTCTTTCCTTGCTGGCTTTGCTGATTTTGCCTCGATCTCTCCATTCCACTTTCGGCTACAAGTGCCGTTTGTTGTACTGCTGCTACAGTTGAATGTTCATAGGTTTCAACCCTCAAGCGGATATTATCCCTCAACCCATCTTCATATTTCCTTGCTCTATCTTCTTCTGTCAACACAGACCCTTTTCCAAACCTCAACAAGGCGTTATACCTTGAAGTGTATTCCGTCACAGTCATATCTCCTTGTCGGAGATTATCAAACTCTCTCTTCTTCGCATTAAGAGCAGCCCTTGGAAAGAATTGGCGATTAAACTCTGCTTTGAATCCCTCCCAAGTTATTGGTGCTCTTTGGTCTAGGACGTTCACCCACCAGTTCTGGGCTTCACCCTTAAGTACATCACTGGCATTCTCAATTTTCTCCTTATCGGTCATCGGAATCGATCGGAAAATTCTCTCCATATCCATGATCCAATGTTCTGCGAGCGTTGGGTCGGGTGTCCCATGAAATTCCATCGGTTTCTTCCGAGCAAACTGTTCTGATATTGACCTCATACCCCTATTTTCAGGCGCATGTACTACAACTATCGGTTCTGGCTCCAATGGAGGTGTTGGAGGTAATCTGTCCGCTATATTTCGTATCATCTCTCCCATATTTCCCATCATTTCAGCCATTTCATTCATACGTCGAGTATGTGGCGATAGTTCTCGCTCTTCGTCACTCATGATTTCAATCCTGTAGTTTTCAATGCATAAACACTATGCATGTACAACAATAACAATAGTATGTATGTAAAACAACATACATATGCATCAAACATCTCTACAATGTATGGATGCATTCTTGAATATGATAATTCACTCAACACTCCACTCGTCGTCGAACGTTCCCAAAGTTTTGTTACCTATTGCTCTGATACCAATAAATGTCACGACCCATCCCGCTAACGTGCGGAAACAGGACACGTGGCACGCCACCAAGGCTCAACCATTTCGTCTTATAACAATACGCAGCGGAAAAGTAATTTAAAACAACCTCGAGTGTATAAAACTTTGAAAACATTACCCTCCGAGTTATAAAATCCGTGTAAAATTGAAAACGCAATTACATTTCGAAACGAATGGTTTTATGTTAAAAGGGGTCCCAAGGGTACCCTAAGAACCAATCGAAACCTTTTGAAAATTTTCAGAAGGTGTATAAAAAGATTTCTGGCAGGGGGCATTTCGACCGGTCGAACGACCCCATTCGACCGGTCGAATGACCCTCTTGCAGAATCCTGCAGAATGCTGCAGAATTTTGCCAAGCATCACTCAACCTCTTCACTTCCATGCTTCCTAACATGTTGAAAACTTTTTAAACTTCACCATCTATACTAGATTTTCAAGATCGTCATAACGACATAATAATCCACAGAAAGAGATAATTAACGGAACAAGCTAAGGCTTGTTTGGCTCAAAATATAAAAGAACAAGTACAATCCTTCAAACCGTTAAATTTACAAGTAGAACCTTCCAAAACACGAATCCACGAGTTCGGATTCATTACCACGAATTCAAAAGGAGTTAAGTACATAACATGACCTTACAATTCCATTCCAAAACTTAAAAGTGACGTTTCTAGTCCTAACTTCCAAAAATTACATTATCAACCAAGGAATGGAAGACAAAAACATATACAAAGTGGTTCAACCCCGTCGTTCCCGCGGTCTCACTCTTCGCGCTTCTTTTTGCCTTTCTTCCTGTCACCTGCAATGGAGGAAATCTCCACTGCTCAGCTATATGCTGAGTGTACAATTCTAAACAAATGCATATGAGGCAATTCATGTTTTAAACATCTAAATCACATAATTTAGTCTCCGGGGAGAGAGATACGCATTCACCCAGTATATCGGCAAGTCTTAAATCTTAAACCGCGATGTCAATGGTTAGCCAAGGATCATTCAACCATTACACCCATCTGCTCTGGTTGGCCACTTCCCACACCAAGCAAGTAGTCGTCACTACTATAAACTCTCAAACATCGAGAGGCGTGCACCGGCGTAAAATTATATCAAACTCCCCTTTGACCCACATAGACATTTAACATACTCACATAATCATGTCACCGTGCTTTTCTATACATACTCGCTAACTTTAACGGGCCTAATTTAACACATAAGTTTGCCCGGATCACAAGTCATACAAAATATCTAAAACATCCAAAATTGTCTATATTACATAGGTTCGGAATTCATACCTCGTGCGATTTTCCTATAACTTCGAAGGATGAACTAGGAGGTCGATTAAACGTCGGATTTCGAATATCAAGCGATTCCTACAAGTTTACAAGCGTTTACCCCAAAATACTAACATTAGGATTTTTATAAAACTTAACCAAACTAGTCCTAACTAGTATCAAAACGAAGCCCTTACCTCAAGGAGTTCGAATCTCAGATTTGGTTGAAAACTGACGGACGAACGGTCGCCGTTTGTCGTCGCAAAGCCCGTAGCAATCAATCTCCCTTTCTCTCTCCTCTCCCAAGATATTATATAAGTTTTGTAACTAATGCAAATACATCCACTCCTATTTATAGACAAACTCTTCGGGAATCTCGTTTACTCCCCCGTGAGTTTCTTAAACTTCTAGTTAACTCCCGAAACTTCGCACACGTCCATTTTACAACTTTACGAGTGAAAATTATCAATTTCAAAAGTTTTCGACTAAGACTCGTTTGGTCCAAAAATACGTCCGAAAACTGAATTATGTGGAATCTCTACACAACCTACCTTTTTATGACGTGTCACTCACGTTCTCACCACAGTTCTCAAAATGATACTATCATATACAAATTTACCAGAATTATACTACACAGGTATAATTACTATTCAACAAATACCAGATAAAGTCAAATAACATTTAAATCACATAAATGTCATTTACTCATGATTATGCAATATGAACTTCCATGTTCCCGTGTCCTCACTGACACCTTACCGTTGACCACAGTCAACCACTTATCCTCAATTATCATACATCAATGATAATTCATCAAATTTCATATCATGCATGATTAAACTATGAAATTCTGGAACGGGTGTGACAACATAATACTCCAGAAGCACTCCTCCACTTAAGCCAGCCCACTTTAATTTTATGGATCACGTTATCACCAATCTCTCCGTCTCTACTAATCATTGAACCTAGATAGCGAAAGTGTTCCCTCTTTGGGATCTCATGATTTCGATCTTCACTGCTTCGTTGTCTCTACTTCCACTGTTGCTAAAAGTACATTCCATGTATTCTGTTTTCGTCCTACTTATCTTTAGCCCCTTAGTCTCCAGTGCTTCTCTCCAAGCTTCTAGTTTAGTGTTGAGTCCCCTTTTAGTCTCATCAACCAAGACAATATCATCTGCGAACAACATACACCATGGGACCTCATCTTGAATGTGTCTAGTCAATTCATCCATAATTAGGGCGAACAAATAAGGGCTCAAGGGCGACCCCTGGTGCAAGCTTACGGTAATTGGGAATTCGCTTGTTTCTCCGGCTGGTGATCTAATTGTAGTAACCGCTTCATCATACATATCCTTCACCACGTCAATATAACCCTTTGTCACTCCTTTCTTCTCTAGCACCCACCAAATTAAATATCTAGGCACTCTATCATAAGCTTTCTCTAAATCAATAAAAACCATATGTAGATCTTTTTTCTTCTCTCTATACTTTTCCATTAGTCTTCTAAGTAAATAAATTGCTTCTATAGTTGATTTCCCAGGTATAAATCCAAACTAATTTTCTGACACAGATGTTGGGCCTCTTAAGCGATGCTCCATCACTCTCTCCCATAGCTTCATAGTATGGCTCATCAACTTAATACCTCTATAGTTGTTGCATTGTTGTACATCTCATTTACTCTTATATATAGGCACTAGAATGCTCTTCCTCCACTCATCAGGCATTTTTCTAGTCATTAAAATCTTATTAAAAGCTTTTGTAAGCCAAGATGCCCCCACATCTCCCAAGCATTTCCAAACCTCAATGGGGATCCCATCTGGTCCTAAGGCCTTGTTGGGTTTCATCTTCTTCAAAGCAAAATGCACCTCAAACTTCCTTATTCTCCGATAGAATCTGTATTCTCTAGTTTCATCGTAACTTTCAGTTTCTTCTTCCATTGTGTTATCCATATGTTTTTCATTCAGCAACTTCTCAAAATAGCTCTTCCACCTTTCCTTAATCTCTTCGTCGTTCACTAATACCCTAGAGTCATCGCTTTTTATACACTTAACCTGATTAATGTCTCTTGTTTTCCTTTCTCTCGACTTAGCAAGCGTATAAATACATTTTTCTCCCTCTCTAGTGTCTAGTTTGGTGTAGAAGGCGTCATAGGCTTCCATTTTAGCAACTCTAACTGTCGTTTTAACCTCCTTATTTGCACATTTATAGCTTTTGAAGTGTTCCTCACTTCTATCATTTTGCCACTTCTTAAAGCAATCCTTTTTAGTTTTTACTGCAGCTTGTACCTCTTCATTCCACCACCAAGTATCTTTCGAAGCCAACCCTCTTCCCTTCGACTCTCCGAGGACCTCCTTCGCTATTCTCGTGATGCACCCTGCCGTTCTATCCCACATTGTCACGCCCCGACGTAGCATAATTCAGGAAAGCATTTAATTTCCTTTATGGACTCGTAGGTCGTGACAAGTGAGTATGACCAATTGTCCCTGCAACAAATAACTTAACAACATTTCTAAAGCAAAGGATACTAACAGAACATAAGCTCCGAAATAAAAACTTACTAAACTATTACAGCAGTCATAGTCTTAGGCACAAAACGCCTTATTCAAAAGTCTAAACTAGTTTATTACAAAACCCAAATTTAAAAGACATAGGAAAATATAAAGCAGCCTCCTGGAAAGTCTCCTGACTCTAAGTAGCATAGTCAAAATACCCTGGCTGCTCCTGACCCTAAAAATCTGGACATACAGTCCAGGACGCATCAACGCCGTCAGCTTATGAAAGCTGGTGAGCAAAATAAACAAGTGCTCGCAATGTATATATAAGCATATAAACAACGGTGCAATTTAACTTAACAGTAATATATTCAAGGTTCCAATTCCAACATAAGCCACGGGGGAAAATAAAGAAAGCAATAAATATGTGACCATGCATGAGCAATGTAATATCTCATCTTTCTGACTCTTTTCTCTCAACAAAACTCAACACAACCAAACCATTATCTCAGATACCAGGAATACTATCCGATCGATATCCAAAACAGCACACCAAACTATCGCTTCAGATACCAGGAATAATATCCGATCAATATCTAAGCCACACTCAATACCATCATTTCGGATACCAGGAATAATATCCGATCAATATCCGAAACAAGCGCCTTAGATACCAGGAATAATATCCGATCGATATCTAAGCCGTACACAACACTACCACCATCGCTTCGGATATCAGGAATACTATCTGATCAATATCCGAAACGCGCGCCTTAGATACCAGGAATACTATCCGATCGATATCTAAGTCGTACACGACACTGTCGCCTCCAATACCAGGAATACTATCCGATCGATATTGAGGTCGCACACCAGACCGCTACTCTTTACTCTTTTCACACTTTCTCACACACATGCATGTTGACACAACCTCAACCCTAATATGTATGTCAATGTTTCATAAATAACACCATTAATAAATCACAAAGCCGGATAATCGTACGAGCATAAATTTCGGCCTAAGTTGTTCTGTTTCGTACAATTCTTAAAACGTAGGCCTTTAAAACAATATTTTTGCCAAACTGTTCTTTAAAAACTTTTAAAACATTTTCCAAACAGTCCCTTACCAAAAATCACACAAACTGCCAAAACTGCCACCTCGCGCGAGCGGATCGCGCGAGCGAGGGGGAGGGCAGATCGCGCGAGCGGATCGCGCGAGCGAGGGGGAGGGCAGATCGCGCGAGCGGATCGCGCGAGCGAAGGGGCTGGACAGGTCGCGCGAGCGGATCGCGCGCGCGAGGGGGGGGGAAAGGTTCGCGCGAGCGGGTCGCGCGCGCGAGTTCTTGCAGAATGTCATCTTCTTCGTCTTCTCCCCTGTTTCTGGTTTTAAAACTGAAATTTACCCATTTTCAGAATCTGTTCGTACTAAGACATGTGATATATGGTTCTCCTCGGTTTTCCGCGTAGATTAAGAATACGCGATCAATTTTAACTAATACGGATTATATCACTAGTTATTCGCGATTAAAGTTAGAGTGACAAAACTTAAAATCAACGGTTCGTCGCGATACGGATAAATTACTGTGTAGGATTCGAACCACGGCTTATCGGGATCAATATCTTCCATTCCCAATTTACAGAATCGATTTTGGTTACGATTTCTAAAACTTCAATTTCCAAGCTTTCATGGTGTATTGATATATGTACACATATACACACATATATACACTGAATTATACACATATAAACATGGCGAGTGAGTTTATAATACTCACCGAGACGATTATACAGAAAATTAAAGGCCGAGAACTTCCGCCGTAATATCCGTCGTTGAGAATTTCCTCCTCCGTCTTCCTCTCTTGATATATATATATAACTATGTATGTGTGTATGTGTATATGTATACCATATATAATCTGTATATGTGTGTGTAGTGTTCTTGAGAAGAAGAGAGAAAATGGAGAGAATTGAGGGAGATACAGTGAGTGAGAGAGAGACACACTGTTACACATATATATAAACTGATATGTTTGGGCTCCAAGAAAGACAGGGAATTCCACCGGTGTGGTTGAGCTC
Organism: Hydrangea macrophylla; assembly: GCA_033977485.1. NCBI lineage: Eukaryota > Viridiplantae > Streptophyta > Magnoliopsida > Cornales > Hydrangeaceae > Hydrangea > Hydrangea macrophylla. The sequence goes on along the minus strand of CM066997.1, from coordinate 110,895,907 downwards.
ACGTGCTCCCACACCCAAACGCGGTAAAGGCGCAGTTTTAAAACAAAACTGGTATTTTTACGGTTGAAAATAAAATGCAGAAAATTATATTAACATAGGAATTAAATTCCCGGTTATACAAAAATATAGATATCGATTTTGAAACCACAGAAAATATTTTGGAAATTACGGTTTGGCCCCAGATAAATATTTATAAATAGAAATTAAAACAGATGCTCATGGAAATGAAATGCCGTATTTATTTATTAATGATAAAAAAAAAATTACAGGGCGTTACACACATAGTATTGCTTCCATCTTCCAAATTCCAAGGTGCTTCTGCATACATTCTCTCTTGGAATATTGCTAGTTTCTCGCCTTTAAGGTTCCACCACCTAGTTCGCGGGTTTATAGGGTCTTTTCTAGTACGACATTGTCCTTTTATATGGATATCTAAAATAGTAAGTCTATGTTGAGATATTAAACACTCTCCTGGGATGACCTTACAGTCTTTACATGCTAAGCGGTCTGCCTTTCTCACAAGGAACAAATCGATCTGGCTTCTATTAGATCCACTCTTAAAGGTTATCAATTGTTCTTCCCTCTTTTTAAAAAATGTGTTTGCTACTACAAGATCATATGCTACTGCGAAATCTAAAATACTCACCCCTGCCTCATTCTGATCTCCAAAACCATACCCCCCATGCACCCTCTCATATCCAGTTCTATCTTTGCCTACATGGCCATAAAAATCTCCACCTACAATTATCTTCTCTCCTCCCGGTATTTCTTGCATTAAAGCATCCAACTCATCCCAGAATTGTCTTTTAGTGTGATCATCCAATCCTACTTGGGGCGCGTATGCACTAATCACATTAATTATATCCACTCCAACTACCAGTTTGATAAGCAATATTCTGTCTCCTTCCCTCGTGACTGACACAACTTTATCCTTGAGGTTCTTGTCAACCACGATTCCGACACCATTTCTATGACTATCTTTCCCTGTATAGAATATCTTATACCCGATCTTTTCTACCTCCTTCGCTTTCTCTCCAACCCACTTTGTTTCTTGTAAACATACTACATTAACATTCCTTCTAATCATAGTGTCTACTAGTTCCATAGCGTTACCTGTTAAGGTTCCTATATTCCAAGTTGCTAACCTAAGCCTATAGTTCTGGACTAGCTTCTTTACCCGTGGTGGCCCAGATGAGCGCGGGAACCCTTGCTTATTTAACACCGCACCCGGGCGTCGATGCGGTGCCCCTTGCACATTTTTTGAAACACCCGAAGGCAGGCGCAACGCGTCGCTTAAAGGGAACGCCCTAGCATTTACACGAGTATTCATATTTGGATTCATATCATAAGGATCCGACGGTTTTTTTACGTGCTGGCTGTCGAGCTACCTAACGCACTAACCCTCCTCTTTTATCCGGACTTGGGACCTGCAATGTTGAAACAACCCAGGCAGAGTTAAGCATCCAATTGTGTAATGTCTAAAATTATAAATAAATATGTTTGGTGGTGTTGATTATTGCTTGGAAATAAGAACTTGGAGGCGTACCCTAAGTTCCTTTGACATGTAAGCAATAACCCAAGAAAAACCAAATTCAATTTGTCTTTGAACTGTTTATTGAATTCGAATGAAGATTCTGGATGGGGAAAATGGAGTTACTAGTCAAAACTTTTATTTTTCCGACCCCAAATTAGCATCGACTGGTGTCGCAGTGGACAGTTTTTAACATACTTGTCATTACATTCTTGGTTCCTTTCTTGACCTTTTTCATGTCTAGAATGATAAGGGAGTGTTTGGAATAATATTTTGATTAATTTTATTTATTTTTTATATATATATATATATATAAAGGTTTTCGCAATACCTACTCTCAACAACTATGTACATATGTATTTGAATTGAAAATTCAAACGAAACTATTATTTTTTGAATGAAATTATTTTATTTATTTATTTGTTTTGTGAATTCTGTCTTTCATAATGTAATCTTGTATGTTGCATGCAAGATTGTGATATTTGGCATTTAATGTTTTTGAAAAAAAAAATACATAATCACTTCATGAGATCTTACAAAAATACACATGAAATTGTATTAAGTACCGAGATGCGTGGAGTTAGTTTAGGCATGGTTAGAATTTGGTAGTGGCTTTAGCCACGGGAAATCGCTAGTATATATATATATATATAGCAGAACCCTTCTTATGAGGGAGTTCTCATTTTAACAAAGTGAGATTTCTGTTTACAGTAGTTGGATCCAATTTTCAGTCTGTGAACTTTTTTTAGTACCCGTAATGAAAGTTGGATCTAAAGGTTGTAAACAAAAGTCCTCATGAGAAGGCATCTGTGTATAAATATAAATATATATATATATATATATATGTGTGTGTGTGTGTGTGTGTGTGTATTATGTTATTCTAACGTCGAAATTGTATACTTATCAATCAAAAAAACACAAGTATTTGGTTTCCTTTGGAAATTTAAACACATTTTTTAAATGTTATCCTTATCATTTGACTTTCCAAAACCAAGATGTATTATTGAAATTGGTCTAATAGTTGATTAGGTGTATGACTCTATGAGTATCTCGTTCGCATCAATTCATTAACGCTCTTCCTTCTAATTTATTTTTTTCTTTTTCTTTTTCTTTTTCTTTTTCTTTTTCTTTTTGCTCTTCCTTCTAATTTTCTTAGTTTTTCTTTATCATTGCTACAAGTGACACCATCTATCTATTATGATCTACTGAATGCGGTTGAGGGTGTGGTTGAGGGAGTGGATTTATCATTATTGATCTATTATAGATATATCTAAATTTCAAAGTCAAAAGCTTCTCCAAAAAGTGTCACTTGGCATTTTGTGTGTTTTTCTTTTTTCTACATAGAATTTTCTAAATTTACTTCTTCTTTTTTCATTTCTTTTACAGATATCTCTCGTAATTACTATCCCACTTTCTCTCCCTGGCTTAATAAATCTCTCTATCTAATAAATACAAAATGCTTTAATTATATACTCTGTTGCCAATTTACTCAATTCAATAGATACCTTTTCAATTTCCAATTGGTAGTGCATCTGTCTCTTCTTCTTACACCTTACATTTTTATATTTGAAAACATCAGTAGTTCATGTCTCCTACATCCACAATCCATGCACGGATTAAGTACTACTCTGCATTATTATTTTATTCCATAAGTTAAAGTAGTCCATTTTCTTGAAAGCAATGAATTGGAATTGAGATCTGTTGACAAGGGATTGTTTGGTATGTTAAAGGTGATTCTTTGTATCAAGTGTTGTTTTCCTCTTCTCTCTTTATTTTTTCATCCGATCATTCTAAGTCCATTGGGTTTTTTCCAATTTTCTCAAGTTTTATTCAGAAAAGCAAAAAATCAGTATTCTTGGAAGGGCATGTTGCTGTATTGCTCAACCACATAACATTTCCTAATTTTGTATTTTTTTCCTCTTTGTTTCATAACACATATAAAAATTCCATTACCAATATTTTAAATTAGAATTTATAAAACCTTTTAACTCCAATTGGTGATCTAATTCATTGGACACAACTATTATATATTTATATATTTTGATAGGAAAACAACGATTACATTGCTGTAACTTTAATCTTTTAAAACAAATATCCATGCACTTTTTTCATAGCTTTTAAAAAAAAAATTTGAATTAGAAGTTTGTTAAGCTAAAAAAAGTTGGAGCTTTCATAGCCTTAAACCATGCATAGTAGCCGTCACTACTACAATTCTCCAACATCGAAAAGCTTACCCCGGTATGAATTTGTATAAACTCAAAACCCACATAAACAACTCAACGTGATCGCGTAACAGTAGACATGCTTTTCACATTCAAGCGCGTGCATAGTTAACGGGCCTAAGATTAACACATGGATTTTGCCCAGATCACAATTTCGTCGTCGAAATTGAAAACATGAAATTTTCCTATATAACATAGGCTAGAAATTCTTACCTCGAGCTTTCATCGTATAACTTTGTGGGAACGACTAGAGCTCGAGTAAACACCAAATCTCCGATCCTACGCGAAACCTATAAGTTTACACGTGTTTTTCCCAAATTCCTGGATTTAGAAATTTATAAAAACTTAGCCAAACGTGGCCTAAAGACTATCAAAACGTAGCCCTTACCTTGGGGAGTTCGAATATGAATTTTGGTAAAATTCAGGCGGACGAAAGGTCACCGATCGTCGTTGCAAAGTCCGTAGGATCAAATCTCATTTTCTCTCTCCTCTCTCAAGATATTATATGAGTTTTACAACTAATGACAAATCATCCACTCCTATTTATAGGAAAACTTTTTAAAAATTATGTTTACCTCCCCGCGAGTTTCTCAAACTTCAAATTAACTCCTGAAACGTCGCACACGTCCATTTTATGCCTTTACGAGTGAAAACTACAAATTACAAAAGTTTTCGACTAAGTCTCGTTTGGGTCCAAAATTTCACCCGAAAATTAAATTCTGTGAAATCTCTACACAACCTACCTTTTATATAATATGACACTTACGTTCTCACCACAGTTCTCAAAAAAAGATATAAAACAATATCCAAATTACCAGAAATTATACTACACATGTATAATTCACTATTCATAAGGTACCAGATAAGTCAAATAATATTTAAATCACATAAATGTCATTCACTCATGCCAATGCAATCTCGATTACCGAATTCCCGTGTTCTTATTGACACCTTACCATTGACTCATAGTCAACATCAATCCAATTATCAAATAACATTGATAATTCACAAAATCAAATAGGCATAATAAACTATGGAATTTTGGAACGGGTATGACACATCAGTTGAAGGTGAAGGATGAGGATGTAGAAAAGACGGCATTTAGGACCCGTTATGGCCACTATGAGTTTCTGGTCATGCCATTTGGGGTTACTAATGCGCCAACGGCATTCATGGATTTGATGAATTGGGAGTTTAAAGATTACTTAGATGAGTTTGTGATTATTTTCATAGATGACATTTTGATATATTCCAAGAGTGTAGAAGATCATGAAAGACATCTCCGATTGATTCTACAACGACTCCGAGAAAATAAGCTATTTGGAAAGTTGAAGAAATGTGAGTTCTAGTTGACTAAGATTGCACTCTTGGGGCATGTAATATCAAAGGAAGGTGTATCAGTAGATCCACAAAAAGTTGAAGCTGTAACTAATTAGAATCCGCCGACAAATATGTTAGAGGTAAAAAGCTTTTTGGGGTTAGCCAGTTACTACCGAAGGTTTGTGGAGAATTTCTCAAGAATTGCAACGCCTATGACTCGACTAATGAGGAAAGATGTACCATTCATTTGGAGTTCAAAGTGTGAGGAAAGCTTTATGGAGCTGAAGACTCAACTTATGTCAGCGATGATCTTGACTATTCCTTCGGTTACTGAGGGATATAATATTTACTGTGATGGTTCGCATCGGGGATTGGGATGTGCCTTGATGCAAAAAAATAAAGTAATTGACTATGCTTCACAACAACTGAGACCACAAGAGGTCATTCCTACAGCCAAAATTAAATTATACAAATTTTTTGAAGAGATTAAATTTAATAAGATATTAAATTTGTTGAATTTATCAATGATCATTGTAAATATAACTATGAATAAGTAATTTTGTAAGTGATAGTTAGTGACAAGGATAATTTATGGTTCTTGTATAGGCATAGGTCCAACAAAAAACCACTTTAGTGAAAGTCTCTATACTTACATTTGTACACTGCACTTATAATTTAAAATTCACAAAACTATGTAACTTTTTAAGGTCCTTTAGACTCTTAAATTCAGAACCAAAGATTTAACGCTGATTAACCCTTTTTGGAACGTGAAGAATAAATTAAACTGAAATGAACTAGTAAGGTAATACTTGACTTAGTACTACTACCTAAATCAAGTATTTCCCGGGAATGAAATGAGGAACTGTTCAATTTAGCCTCTATTTGGTTCTTGGATTTTATAAGAGAAGATAAAATAAAAGAAAAGACTGTTATCAACTTGGATGTGTGTACCCTACCACATGTGATTATATCTACGGTGATGTGGTATCTTAGACATTATAGGCAGAATTCCTTTGCTGCTGCTGCACCAATTTTTTTTTTTTTTTTTTGTCAAAAGCAAAACACTAAAATACGTGAGGGAAGCAAGTTCCCACTGAATCCGCCAAGAGAGACATACAAAGTTCCCTAATTGGGGCATCTATCTAACAAAACAAGTGGGTTAAACTGTTTTACCCCAACATTGACAAGCAAATCAGCACATTTTGCCTTCACGTTTAACATGATTTATAGAGTCATTACAGATATTAAGCAAAAAACTACAGTCTTTAATAAAATTGTAAGGGGATGATTTTCTTCATTACCCATGAATATGTGAGAGCAAGCCTTGGAGTCAGTTTTCACTTCAATCCCTTCAAACATTTGCTTTGCAGTATCATTCACACTGCTCTCATAAGCTAAAATATTTTATGTAAATAAATAAACTAATTAATAAAACTTTTATATGAAAAACATAATTAATTAAATAAAGGGACAATTAGTGATAAATCTAAAATACAAAAAATATGGTGGTTTAAGTATAACTAGGAAAAGTTTTTAGACTTAGGTCCACTCCTTGGTCTTTTGACAAAACTACCCTCAACATTGCTCTACACAAACAGTGTCAAAGTTCATGCACCTCCGGCGACCACTACCATAGCATCGCCTGAGCTCCATCGACCTCGCCTGAGCTCGTCTGACCTCCGGCGAGCACCACCACCACCATATCAAACCCCCAGCGACCACCACCACCACCACCACACGGACCTCTGTCGTTCACCACCAACGCCACACTAGAACTCTCTCAATCTCTTCACAACCAAACCACCACAGCAACATAAAAATGATCATAAAACAAGTTTCTGGAAGTTAATTCATCATATTACTAAAAAAAGTTGTGAAATTTTTAAAAAAAAATTGTGAAATTTATCAACAAAAAGTTGTGAAATTTCACAGAGTTCGTGAAATTTCACGAAACCACCACTGCCATATCAGGCCTCTGCCGATCATCACAACGATCTCACCTGATCGATCTCTTCACAACCAAACCACCACATCAACATGAAATGATCATAAAATAAGTTTTTGAAATTTAATTTCTCATACCAATACTGAAAAAGTTGTGAAGTTTTCAACAACAAAAAAAGTTGTGAAATTTCACAAAGTGTTCTAACAAACATTGCAAAAACTTTTTACAAATTAGAGCATTCGTATCGATCTGCAAATTATTTTTTTGCATAAAATCTGTGTTTTTACAACCTACTCAACAAGATCTATCAAACAAGTATCATAGTTGATATCAAAATCTGGAAAAAAAATATTAAGTAACTTCATTGACTTTTTTTTTTTATAAATTTCTCGAAAAAATGTGTTAAAAAAAAACCACCAGTACTGCACACCATTCCAGCGAAGAACATATGACAGGTCTGTGGTGGATCGATGCGCTGGTGGCCGGATTTGCTCGTGAAAATGTTTGCGGCACTAGATTGTGGTCGCCAATCAGCTTGTTGTGTTAGTGGTGGATTTGGATTTGCTAGTGGTTGGGAGAGACAGATCTCACCAGAATTGGTTGTGTGATCGCGCGATCTGGTTCGTGATTGTGGTGGTGTAGTCCGAGAAAATGAGAGAGACAGAGGAGGTCGTAGAGGAGTTTGCAAACCAGAGATGGTGGAGTATGCAAAAAAAAATAATAATAATGGTCGGAGCTGCAATAATGCTGGATGGAGGCACGATGAAAGTGGCCGGAGGTGCAATGGAGGTGGTCGGAGCTGTGATGAAGCTGGCCGGAGCTACAATCGCCTCTCTCTCTAACTGGAAATGAATGCAAGGGGTATATTGGTCAGAACTAAAAGTAGTTGAGTTTATCCCCAACAATTTTCACCAAACATATCCTTGTCCCAAAATATTTTTTCCTTGTGTCATATAACCAAATAATTATCCTAATTTGGTATTTAGTACCAAAATTCTATTAAATAAAACTCTAATTAGTGCAATGCAGCACTTAATACAATTCTATATTACGATGAGATACAGCCAACCAGCAAGGCCAAGAAGAAGAAGAAGAAGAGTGGACTACTACTGCAAGGGGAAACCCTAGTCCAGATCGGACGAAGACTGTGAGAAGAGAAGAGACTCCTCTCCAGGGTAAGTGATTTAGAACCGAAGACCATCAAAAATCAATTTCATCCGAATCTCTCTCTCTCTCTCTCTCTCTGGTTTTCCTTCCCCAATTTTGCATTTATTCATTCCCATAAATCATTTTTGATTGATTCCAAATTGATTGAAATTTGAAACAAACCCACTTTTGAGTTTTCACATGGAATGAAATGGAATGGGTATCTCTCTCTCTCTCTCTCTCTCTCTCTCTCCATGATTGATTACTCTTGTTTCCTTGGAAACATTGGACGAAACACACCACCGAAACTGACTTCATTTCGTGCGAAGCAGCACTGGAATTTCGTGATTCCTGGTGGGGTTTCTTTTCGGCGGTCGGTTTGATGATATGGAGTAGAATTAGAAATTTTGTTTGTTGATAATGTGAGTTTTGTTTATATGATGACTATGGTCTCTATATTATTAATTTCGTTTTAAAAATTAATATTTCGCTTACTAGGCCCCTTCCTAGGCGCTAGACCCCCCTCCACCGCCCGCCTACCGCCTAGCAATTTTTAGAACATTGGTGGGGAGGGTGATGGGAAGGCGTCCCACATTGCTCAATTATGGGTTGGGTTATGTGTTTATAAGCTCGTGGGCACCGTCCCCTTGTAAGCCTCAGGGGCGAGTTCTACCCAATGGGTTTATGACACACGAACACTTGTAACAAGGTAAAGTGCCGCGTGTCCTGCTCGTGTGTCGTTAATGAATGTTAGAGAATATGAAGTTATTTTGTATTGGAATTAATTTTACAATGTTACATGAGGGGCCTTTATATAGGCCATAGGAAATCCAATATATCAATACATATCATAACGCATCAATTTCGTATATACCGTATACTAGATAATAGTATATCATGATAATTAATCATGTAATATATTCTAGCATATTCCAACAATGGACCTCTCTTGTTGTGTCGTCGGTGTCGGCATACATTTTTTTTTGTTGGATTTGCAGTGTCCGTGTCCGTGTTGGTGCTTCGTTTGGTATTAGAGTTGGTTTTCTTGGTAGTTATTTAGTTAGTGGAGCTACAGGTTTTGAGGATTGTTAGAAGGAAAAGACTTGGGCGTATTTTCTTAGGTATTTTTCCAACTATTTTAAAGTATGATTGGTCCACCTGTACAAGTGTGTATGTGGCACATAAGTGGACTAATAGGACTTGAGAACAAGACGAAAAGTACCCAAGGAAATGGAATGAAGTATTGTCCTTATAAATTAGTACTGGTAATCCTTTTGTGTTTCAGTTTCGTTTATAGTTTATCAGTGAAAGGCAGGTATTTGGGTGGTGGTTGGTCTGATTTCCTCTTATATTTGGCTCTGGTTTTTCTGGAATTCCTGTCATAAGAGCCGATCTCCTAGATTATCATTCTATACTTTGATTTTACAAAGAAACCAACAGCAGTTATTGTGGGCTGGGGAGATTTTTGGATCAACATTTTAGATCTAATCCTCGCATTTGGATTTCTGGGAATTTTTTTGTGTGTGGATTTGTTCTTTATTTGGCAAAAAGGGTATGGAGAGTGAGTGGGCAAACCTGTAGTTGCTGGGAGGTGACAGTAGGGGCCAGACTCCAGAGACAGGCCTACAGAGGGACCTGCCCACTGAAGCCAACCTAGCCCTACCAAGCTTTAGCATGGCTTGAAGTTGAAGCCAAGCATTGAGTGAGGCGTGATGAGTACTAAGTAGTGGCTTTGGGAAATTGTATGTCTGAGATGTGGAACTTAAGGTGTATCACTTAGATGAGTAACATGGGATGGTAAATATTTTAGAACTTGAATTTGGATTGGCCTTGTCATAATATAATGGTAAGAGGATGCTGAAATGGTGATATAAGTAGTGGTGGCGATGATGGGTGGCTTCGATGGTTGTGTGGTGATGGCAGGTGGAGGCTGGTGATGCTGGCTGCGGTGGGAGAACGGACAGAAAGGTGCTATTGCTGCAAAATAATGGTGGTAGTGGTTCCATAAGTGGTAGTTACAATAGTGATTTAAGTTTATTTACTATTTATTCATTTTAGCGTGGATTCTACGCTAACATGATTTGTTAATAGCACCTCTTACCTTAACATTTTTGCATCTCCCTTACTTCACCGAGATACTGTTCTTGTATTGTGGTGGAATTCCAACTCCAAGTCCCTCGGGAGCCTCAATTAAGATTGCATGCCCCGTTTCATTTTTCAACCTCATGCACCAAGCACCCACTTAGTCATAAATTGGCTTGATATCCCTTTCTTTCTTTTCCCCGTATGTCATTTTTTTCCTCATCAGGAGTTTAATGAATGACACACCACTTAGTTATTGAGACACTTGGCAGTCGGCAAGTTGGTGGTGTTGCTCGGAGTCAAACATGCTTCAAAAGATGTGTCTCATAATCCGGTGTTTGTTGGATTGAATGGCTATACTTTTGGACTAAGCGGAGTTTGGGATTTTCTCATTGAAACTTATAATTTTCTAGATTTTGGAGGTCACATGAATATTCAGTGTGAGCTATATGGCTATGATGTAATCACATGTACACCTGCTGCACCTTCCTTTGGTGCCTTTTGATATGCCTTTACCTACAAAAGAGCGGTTTAGATCTTCTCTACTATGAAGTAGAACAACAATAATTGTCGCCAAATTGGATGAAGCGTTGTGATGCTTGCATAGCTCGAGAGTGCACTCTTGGAGCATTTTTAGTGCTCTGGTGTCATGAATGGAATGACGCTACTTCGGGTCAAAGGTTGTTGGCTCATGATCTTGCATTTTTTTTCCTTTTGGTCAAGTGGAATCTGTATACTCCTCATATAGAAATGTTGTTTGGACACATGTAAAAACATAGCAGGCACATTTGGGTACGAGAATAATATGGAGTATTGTTTAAACTATGAAAGACAAAGTACAAGTTGAAAATGATTAGGCCTTTTAATGACGAGAATAGTTAGGATAATTTGAATTTAGAATTTTAGGTATTTAGAGATATGAAATCAAATAAGGCTTTCGAGTTTCGAATAATATACAAGTATATAACCTTTTGATAGTAAAGATAAAAATTGCATCTTAGTTTTACTATAGATCATTATCTTTTTCTTATCACACGAGATCAAGGAAACACCAGTACGGATGCGGGGACGCGAGTGTGGGGAGTTCGGCAATTTTCTCAAAATCAAGAGTGTGAGTGCGGCGGGGGTACCTATATAAAATATTAAAAATATTTTTTATATAGCATTTATATATTACTATATGCAAACTATTAAACCATTATTTTTTTCTAATTAAGACTCAAAATACACATAAATTACTTGTTTACTAATAAACAATTTAATTCGACTATCAAGAAAACCACAAGCAAGCAAATTAATATTAAACGTTAGCAAAGTTTTGTACAACTTCATTCAAGAGAGACGACAATGGATGCTCATGTGCGAGGCACAAGCCCTAACCAGACGAGTCGATCTATGAGAATGAGATGTATCTTCTGTATGAAACCCTAAACCATCGCAGAGAACTCAAAAAGTGTCCACGTGAATTCCAGGAGAACTAAAGCACTCTCTACGCACTAAGTGCGCTTGCGACACCATTTTTGAAGCACTCGTGCTTCATAGCACGAGATCATGAATATTTCAATATTTAATTGCAATTTTGACGCATGCTCACAGTGGTTGTGTCCTAATCTTGCAGAATTTTCTCTGTTGTTGTATCTTGTCCGTGGTCCTCGTATCCACACAGATGCTTCTTAGATGATACCCTGCCATTGGGATAATTCAATTTGTCCTAAATTAATATTTAGTCCCGATATTTTAACTGACCTTAAATCACAATATGATGCATTTGATACATCTTACCATATCCTCATCCGCACCTTAGAACACTATCGTTTGCAAATTGGAGATGATCTACCTGAATCAAGTTCCCAGTTTGTTGCTCACTTTGAAGCTTTTCTTATTCGCACCTAACAATCTTACACTTCAACCAAAAAAGGTCCAAGATAAAAGAGTAAGTGTGTATGGTTTTAGTTATACCCTTGATTTCCCTCCGGCATTCAACTTACTTTATGCCTTAACCGAATTTTGAATGCCTTGGGCACTCCTAAGGTATCCTCGGATTTTGTTGACCTTATCGAGCCCCTATTGTTCTTCATAATCTTAGCAGTAAGTAAGTCTATTTTCAGGAATGTATCGCAAAATATACCAGACTCGGAGACTCAATGCTAAAGAGAAGGTGAAATATGTGATATGGACGAATGAGATGGACCGTTACTTGTCCAAGATACTCGTAGAGCTTGTAAAAAAGGAAAATAAATTCGATAGCATTATAAAGCCTGCAACATATGCAGCTGCGGTTGATGCACTAAACGAAAATTTTGGGTTGGACTTGACCAAAGATCACCTTAAGCATCGCCTGAAAACATTGAGGAAGCAGTATGGGACTGTAAAGGAGATCCTTGCTCAGAAGGGATTTAAGTGGGACAAGGCACGAAAGATGGTTGTTGCGGATGATGCTGTGTGGAACGACTACATAAAGGTACAATCCTGTTTGTTAGAGTCAGTCGATTCACGAGACGACTTGAGGTTCGTACAACCTGATATGATTCACAATTCATAATTTTAAGCATTGAAGTTTCTAAGTTAGAAGTGGAAAGCTTTCAACTTTTGAGCCTTGATATTGTATGAACTTGTGTTAAATTGTTTTGTTGTTCACTTTAAGCATTGTAAATGAGTTCATTTTAAGTGGAAAACTTGTGTTCATCTCTTATGGTACATTTGTACCATTATATTATTGCTTATTTTCTTGAAAAGGTGAATCTTACAATTCACGATACAATACATGATTCTACAATTTGTCAACAACGGTACAAATAGTGTTACCTGAAATCGTTCAAACCCTAGCGATCCCCGTTTTGTATATCATTCCAGAACATGGTACGGTAGCGAACTGGAATGCCTCTTTTGGCATTCCAGGTTTAAATCAATTGATATTGTAATAACATGACGAATATCTTGTGATATTCTAAAGATACCACCTACCCATTTAATCTTTGACTTTTAATATGTATATATATATATGAACATATATGAAAATGATCTAAAAAATCATTTCACGTTTCAATCTATTGTACTCAGTACTGTCTTAGCAATTCGGAAAGTGTACTACCCCCACCATACATACGACATTCTGTAGTCGGAGGCGATCCACGTTCCCGTTCCCATTCCTCGTACCGGATCGATCCCCGATCTAGGTAACCGTAGATACAATGCAATACATGCATTTTGCCTAATTCTCCGATTTTTAATCACTTTTTAATTCTTATTTTGATCGTATTGGTAGAATTGGATAACGTATTAAAATGCCAATTATGAATGAATAATTGCATAATAAGTTGCTAATCATTGATTGCATTGGTTCTCCTTTTTGTGCCTATATTGTTGATTTGTTCGCCTGAAATTACTACTAAGGTTCTTGTGTTTCTTTAGTGGCCTGTAGCTAGTCAAAATTTGAAAAAAAAATTGTTTGCACTAGACGATACTGAAAAATGACGGAATTATGGATTAAAAATTCAAATCATAACTTTATTTTCTTTATACTGATATCTAAACGTATGTTTCAACAGGCACACCCTGATGCTAAGCTTTTACGTGCAAAGTTCATTGAAAATTATGAAGACTTGTGTATAATTGTTGGTAATGATCAACCGATACCAAACTGCTCTGATAATGATGCTGAAGCTAATGTAGGCTTGATATCTGATGATGAAACAGCCACCATGTCTGCAAAAAACTTGAGATGGAATGAAGAAATGGATCTTTGCCTTGGTGAGATTCTAGTGGAAGAAGTGAAAAAGGGCCATAAAATAGACAATATTATACAGCCCGAGGCATATAAAACAGCTTTAACAGTTTTAAATGGGAAATTTGGGCCCGACTTAACTAAAGAACATATTAGGAATCGCCTTAAAACTTGGAAGAAACAATATGGGGTTTTGAAGGAGCTGCTTTCAAGTGATGGATTCGAATGGGATGAAACACAAAAGACGATAATTGGCGATGATTCAGCCTGGGTTGCCTTCATCAAGGTATGCGACTTTTTTTATATTTCACTTGTGTTTTTGTTTCCAAATTTACTTATGGCGCTCAAGGTAGATCTATTGCCTATTGACCCGTTTTAGTGTTTTTTTTTTTCCTTGAATTAATTGACAATCAATCAACTTTACCATGTAGAATTATTTTTGGAATAGACAAATGTGTAATAACAATAAGAAATCCTATGATTTAGTCAGTTTGAAAGGAAGTGAGTGGAAGTGATGAATTACAATAACATTCTCCAATCTTTACATTTTAACGATAGTTAGCTGGATTTTACTGATATTATTTGGCATCAAGTATCTATATATACATATCTATGTATATAGTTAGTTGGATTTTATTGTAATATTTGGCATCAACATATATATACACACACACGTATATATATATATATATATATATGAAAGCATAAGCTTTCTGTTTTGCCATGTGGCAGCTTCTAGGAATTTTCATTATTGGCGTGCATATACATATACATATACATTGTATACGCATTTAACTGTCTGCAGATTTATCTATTTTAAAACCAAATCCATATTTTTCGATACAATGATTTTTTCTATTTTTATTTCCCATATCATCCCGTGCAATTGAATGGGTTCACATCTTGTAAGAATGAATTTAAAAATTATAACTTCACTGTATATATTAAATATATGTGCCACATAATTAGAGTAGAGATAACAGAGTGTCAATAAACTCTAACATTGTCTTTCTCTACGGCCAACATTGCCCTAGGAGGCAGGACGGGAATGGAGGAGGGTTGGAAGAGGTGTCTCTAGGAAACGGAATGGGGTCTTCCCTCCTTGTGTTTGGTTAAATAAGAAGGAAAGGATGAATGGAAGTATAGAATATTGTTGGTTTTACTTTTGCACCCTTCCATAACAAATGGATGATTTATTTTGAAGGATAAAAATGTCAAAAAGAGAGAAACTTCTCTCTTCCAATCCGTACACTTTTGGAAGGATGAGAAATGGTGGGCCCGAAGGGATGCTTCTTCCCTCCCCTCTTCCAATTTACCAAACATGCAATATCATCTTCGCTCCCGTCTGTAAATGAGATTGTATTACTTCTTCGCATTTAATGGTCTTTGTTGCACATGTTCAAAGACCATGCAAGTTGGTTTTTTGGTATTTTATCCGGAATTAGTGCTACTTCTACCATATTATGAATAGATCACTATAATTCTATTTTACTGTTGGTTTACCATAGATCCAATTCAGCATATGCATTTTCATTAGACCCTTCTTACTAATGTGTTGTTTTTTAGTTGCCCAACACATGGTCCCATAGAACATAACTTCAGTATACTTGGAACTTGAATAATGGAAATGGGCAATTTTTAGTATCACTTGATCATCAATCCTTACCATGCCTCCAACGAAACTTATAAAAGGGAAAACATAGTGCATGAGACTCCTGCACAAGGTTATTTAAGGCGCAAGGCGCACTGAGGCGCAAAGGTCTTCTAGAGCCTAGGCGCGAGGCGCACTCAGAGGCGCGCGCCCGAACGAAGCAAGGCGCACTTCTTTTTTTATATATATTATGCATATTAATATTATAATTTTACTAATGATACCTTCTATCAAATTTATTTTATTTTGTTTTAAATATTATGAATGACATAAAATACAAAAAGTTATTTTTAAAAATACAAATTTAGAAATATACAAGAAAACAGGATCTATTTTTTATTATAAATTCAGAAATGCATAAAATGTTTTAAGTTTTTTATTTCTTTGTAATTTTATATATGTATATATATGTATATAAGTTGTCTACTTCCTCTAAAAAAATTATGAATACAAGCGTATATCCTACATGCCTAGAAAAAAAAAGTAACTTGTTATATATAATATATTTCTTTTGGAAAAAGAGAAGTCCACTTCGACAACTTTAAGTAATAATAATATCATATAAAAATTCTCTAAAACAAAATATCATCATATAAAGATAGGGACAAAGAATTTTTATATAATATATATCTAAATCGGACTAACAAATCTATATCCTACATGCTGCCCAGCAAAAAAAAAATTTAACTTTATGAGAGAGATGCACAGACCTCACTGTTTTAAAACACAATTTAACAAAAAAAAAACTTGTTTCTCCTCTGTTTGACTGTTTCTATAACTGACTGGTTCTAGGGCTGCGAGTGACGAGGAAGAAGAAGAAGAAAAGGGAAAAAAAATGACTGGTTCAAGGGTTGCTCGAGAAGAAGAAGAGAAAAATAAAAAGAAAAAGAAAAGTTCGACTTCTCTCATCGAACTGTCGTAGAAGTCGACTAGTCGAAGAAGAAGAAAAAGAGTCGATGTCGCAGACTCGTAAGACAATCACAAAAAAGAAAAGAAGAAGAAGAAGAAGAAGAAGAAGAAGATGAGCAGCGAAGAAGAAGAAGAAGAAGAAGAAGAAGAAGAAGAAGAAGAAGATGAGCAGCGAAGAAGAAGAAGAAGAAGAAGAAGATACCTGGTTTCAAGGGCATTCGACTGGAACTTCCTAGGGCTCGCGATCACAGCTCTTCTTCTTTCCTTTCTTGTTTTCTTTTTTTCCCCAAGCTAAAACTGATAGGGATTGGGATTTGGGGGTAAAAATTTGCGATTGGGCCCCCTCTTCTTCTAGGCGCGCGCCTCATGCGCCCTGAGCCTCGAGCCTAGGCGCGCCTAGAATGCGCCTTGTTGAAGGGGCCTCGCCTTGCCTGAGGCGAGGCGCATTGCTTGAGCCCGCCTGCGCCTCGCGCCTAGGCGCGCCCGAGGCGCGCCTTTCACAACAGAGCTCCTGCAACTGCGGGGTCTGAGGAGGGTTACATGTACGCAACCTTACCACGTGGAAGGATGACATTGCAGTTGATAGAAGTTTGAGATTGCGATTGGACTATAAGTTAATGGACCAAATTGCTAAAGATGAAATATGAAGGACCAAATTGCTAAAGATGAAAGATGAAGGACCAAACTGCAAATTCGTGTATAGTTCAAGGATGCAAAATGCATTTTACGCAACAAAAAATGATGGAGAGAAATTCTAATTGCTTAAAACACATAAACCTCGTGTTTTAAACTAAATTAACATGAAATGGTAATACTGATCTATGATGATAATCTAGATGACAATATTTTATCGAAAAAAGATAATAATCTAAATGAATACCGGTATTCTAATGCTACATGGCCAGTTTTCATATGTTCGTATTAAATGGTTGATACGAGTCGTGTTGTCATGTCATGCCAAAAATTGCAACCCGACCTGAATCAAGTTTAGATTAGATAATTACATTCTTGTAACTCCATACATATTTAGTTAGTTTTATCAAAATATGTACATACTGAATATATTGTCAATCTCTGATTATAACCTATTTGTACACTCAGACACACACACACCATGAAGCGCAACTTTTCCGTGGAAGGGTCGTTGAGAACTATGATCATTTGTGTGTTATCTTTGGCAACAATCATGTGACTGGTAGCTATTCAAGAACTGCCGATGATATTGTGCACAGTTTGGTCATTGACTCCAAGGGTGTGGAAGCTATTGATGCCTCTCCGATTCGGTGTTACGGGCTCGTGAAATGTCAAGGGAAGAACATAATGTGGACAGATGAAATGGACCGTTACCTCAGCATGATTCTCGTGGAGCAAGTGAAGTTTGGAAACAAAAGTAAATTAGATAACAAATTTTCATCCGTAGCATATGTTGCTGCTGTTTCAGCTTTGAGAGAAAGGTTTCAGCTCAATTTCACAAAAGACCAGGTTAGAAATCGAATTAAAATATGGAAGAAACTATATGGCGGTGTAAAGGAGCTTCTTGATCAAAGTGAGTTTAAATGGGACGAGAAACGAAAGATGGTCACTGCAAACGAGTATGTTTGGCACGACTGCATTAAGGTACACTGACATGTTTGAATTGCAGCTTGGGTTTTAAATTTACTTTGCTGACTTTTCTTTTTATCCTTTTACGCTCTGTTTGTTCCGTCGTAAAATTTTCAGCATTTTCCGGTTTTTGGTTGTCCTTAAAAAGTTTCACAACAACATTTAGGAGTGAAATGCACAATCAACCAACATCTATATATGTTCATATATGCATAGATATGCATACACATATTTGTGTATAACTATACACGCATGTACAGTCAGGCTCTAGTGTGCTCTGGGTAAGCGCACTGGGCGAACGCACTGGGCTTAAAATGCCAGGTGGGGTGACCCGCCCCATACACACACGGGTTGGTGGGGCAGGTTCCTGGTTTTTTGAGCCTAGCTCGCCCAGTGCGCACTAGAGCCTGACTGCACATATGTGTATATATATATGCATGCATATATACATAGTGTATAGAAACATATATAAGTGCACTTTTTATTTCATATAAATATGTTTTATTTATAAGCACGTATATTATTGCTTGTGGATCTTCCCATATACTAATACTAATATTAGTTAGAATTAGAAAACTATATTCCCCCTCATCAAAGTGCGTAAAAAGGCATTAGTTTCTTCCTATAAACTACTTTGCATACGTCAACCAAACACCGGAAAGTGAAGAAAATTTTTTCATGTAAAACATGATACATGGAAAATGTTTTCCAGCGAAAAACATTTGGCGTTGAAACAACAAGCGTCAATTAATGGTTGTTAGACATTTCCTACTTTTTCCCTGTGAAACAGAGAAATCCTGAAGCAAGGCTTCTTCAGGGGCGTGTCATTGAAAACTACGATGAATTGTGTGTTATCATTGGTAATGATAAACCAACTGAAAGTTTGAAAACTGATTCTGAAGCTGACTTGGATTGGGCTACCGAAATTGAAGGGACGGAAATGGGATTCGCATGTCAGAATCATGGTGACAATTCTAGAGAGAGAGGTAAGTATATAATATGGACGGACGAGATGGACCGATGCTTAACAGAGAAACTCATTGAGCAAGTGAAGCTTGGGAATAAGCTCGGGAAAATAATTACGCCTGCTGCATATCAAGCTGCTGTTAATGCTTTAAATGAAAATTTTGCTCTTGATGTATCAAAAGAGAACATCAAGAGTCGGTTAAAAACGTGGAAGAAACTATATGGATTGGCAAAAGAGCTTCTCTCTCATGGAGGATTTGTATGGGATGAGGAGCGAAAGATGGTTATTGCAGCTGACTCCGTTTGGCACAAATACATAAAGGTATGCTTGGTCTTTGTGAAATTGGTAGAGATGTGCTTGGAAGCAACTTCTAGGAAGAGTCACTTTCGTTAACTATTTAATTAACTGCACAATTACCTTCAAGCCCACAAGTGCGAAAAAAATAATTTGGGCACCATTCTTAGCATACTTTCAGGGGAAAAATTTGACAAAGGAAATAAAATGCATTCTCCAAATTTTAAGCCAAATGTATCAAATGGCTGGTTTTAATGGAGTGCCGGGAAGATTTTACCCTTAAGCCTTCACAGGATTCATCGAAAGCTTCATCATCTTAAGAGTTGTTCAATCAAAATTGAGTAATGCTATGCTTCCCAAATTTCTATCCCGAAAGTGATTCCCAAATGATGTGGCAGTAGGGCTAGGTAAAAAACTTCCAATCAAAATTCAACTGATTCCACTGTTTTAGACTTGGCCCACTGCCACATCATTTGGGAAGCACTTTTGGGATAGAAATTTGGGAAGCATAGCATTGCTCATCAAAAGTTTGTGGTCTTTATCCTAAGCGTCTGTTTGGTCTACAAATTTTGACAAGTAAATGAAAACAAAACGGAAAACTAGTTCCTTAATCCTTTGTGTTTTCTTGATTCTTAAATAACATTTAAAACCAAAGATTTTCAAAACACTATTGTATCTTAAGAGAACAGTGAGGGAAGCGACTCACAAAATTAAACAATAAATTAATTTATTTCTCGCTATATAATTTTTTCCTTCCTATTTTCCTTATTTACCAAACAAAGAGAATTAAGGAAGTGTTTTGATTTCCTTTCCGTCTCTAAATCCAAACCAAACAGAGCCTAAAAGTTTTTTCATCTCGAGTACTTGCCTTTGGTTGCATTCTCCTAAATGACAGTGTACATACTTAACAGACACATCCCGATGCAAAATATGTACGGGGAAGATCCATTGAGAATTACGAAGAATTACGTGTTATCATCGACGACGATCATGGGACTGAATGCTATAAAAATCCCACTTACAACAATGAGGAGCGTGTAGAAACCCCATTGCTGAACGTGTTGGTCAGTGAGGGAATGAGCGAGGAGGATAATATAAATGACGCCATGGATGAGTCATCGGAGGAGACGAGAGCCAGGCCTTCATCATCCTCGCGATCCAAACAGCCCCTTAAGAAGAGGCGTGGCAGCGATATAATGGTAGAAATGATGAACGCCGTGGCTGCAAATATTGGCAGGATTGCTGATGCTTTGACAGCAAGCAATCAGTCGGTGTGCTTGGACGAACTGTTCGAGATGGTTCAAAATATTCCGGGTTTTGACGACGATCTCATTATTGAGGCATGTGAGTTTCTTTCATTTGATGAGAAAAGAGCCAAGATGTTCTTGAAATTGGATGAGAGGTTAAGAAAACTGTGGTTGTTGAAACGTTTGCGTGGTCAAAGTAGTTGAAATTTTACGGTTACCATGCTTTTACCTGGGAAGTCGTACATCTTTGGTTTTATGCAAATAGTTTTGAGATGGCCATATGGTAGAGGGCAAGTTTATCTTCTTCTTTTTCACTTCCTTTTCTATGTTGATTTGGTTTTTCTTACCAAGTCTCTCTTTGGCTGGTAAATTTAGTGAGTGAAAGGAAAAGAAAATGATGAGGAAAACCCACCATTTCCTTTGTTTGCAAAATAAGAAAATAGGGTAAAAAATAAATTTAAAAAAAAAAGAAGGAATTTACCATTTTTTGAATTTTGTGAGTCATTCCCATCCTATTTTCTTCAGTTTTTGTAATGTTTTGGGCATTTTAAGTGTCTAATCTTATTAAGACATGGAAGACAAGTAGACAACATTAGCAAAATCAATTTTTCTTTGTTCTTTTTTTCTTTTTCCCCCTTTTTTCTAAATTCTACATGGTGGTGGTGTTGGCTTGTGTGAAGCTGGGGTTCCCTAATGCTTTGGTAGAGCACTTACTCTCTTTGAAGGACATCAAGTTCGGTTCTTGCACTGTCACAGTTCTTTTTCTTCTCTTCAAGTTTTGTGTCCAACATTGCACTACACTATTACTAGTATATTACCCCATATTTTGTGTAGGAATGTAATTGGACACTGATTTTGCACAGCAAACTAATAGGCTTACTAATTAGTCTGTGGGTTGCTTTTCTGGCTGTTTTTATAGGTGTTGGTGAGAGACTTCCCCATAATAAAGTTTGTACATAACTTTAGTACAGTACATTTGGTGCTGTGTTGGGTGGAGAGAGTAAAACTTTGTACTTGCAACTAAAATGGTGAGTGTATACTAGCAGGCCAGGCCATGAGTGGTTGGTGACCCTGCCTAGAGCCTCCAAAGTGTCCCCTTTTTTTTTCTCTTACGGAGGGAGGGCCTTGGAAAATATTGAGGAAGCCTCTAAATATCGTATATAATATGTTGGTGTAATTGTCGGACCGCTTCTCGTGCGGGAGTCCGTAACTTAATAACTTACGAATTTCTGTTTTTAGTCACTGGATCCTGTGAAATTACTACAATACCCTTAATGAAAACTGGATATAACGGCTGAAACAGAAGTCCACAACTTATTAAGTTGCGTACTCCCGCACAAGAAGCGTTCCGGTGTAATTATATATATATATATATATATAGAACCATTTTTATGAGAGAGTACTCATTTTAATAAAGTGAGGACTCATATTTACAGTTATTAGATCCAGTTTTTAGTCTACGAAATTACTTCAGTTCTCTTAATAAAAATTGTATTCAACGGCTATAAACAGAAGTCCTCACCTTAACAAAGTGGGGACTCCTTCATGAGAAGGGAACTATATATATATATATATATATGTGTGTGTGTGTGTGTGTGTGTGTGTGTGTGTAAGTATTGTAACCAACATAACCCTTTCTTTTTCAAGAGAAAGGATGCATTGTAACCTGACACTTTAATTCCTCACATTCTAGTTTAGCTCAACCGAAATTGTGTCGTATCAATCTAAGCTTTAGAATTTATAATAAGCGATCAAGCCCTTATTTTATTGAAAAAAGAAAATAAAATAAAAGGAAGTGACGATATCAACGCATGCGGAATCAGATGGGGGGTTGATAATCATAACGCATGCGGAATCAGATGGGGGTTGATAATCATAATTTACTACATGCAATGAAAATTATAATAATCACTCTAAATAAATTAAAAAAAAAAAAAAAAAACGTGCACACGGTGTTTATAAAAGTTGAAAGACCAAAAATCGATCGAAACAAAACCGACTACAATTGATTGATTTTTTTGAAAAATGTGCACAAGTTTAAACAGACCGATAATACCTAAAACTGTCGTAATACAACCGAGTGATCAATTTTAAAACTACAAAAAAATAAAAATAAATAAATAAATAAAATTATTGAGTAAAGACTGAGATACACTCAAAGACACAAGAGATGTGTTTATATCTCTGCTGTGATAGTCACATCATATACACATCTTGGTTATGTCTTTGGCCCAAAACAATTACCACGACTGGTCCACGAGCAACCCTGGTGTGCAGCGTGCACCGATGCTCTAAACCTTAGCGCGTGTAAATGTCTCTACAGACACATACACACATACACACATACACTGATACACACACACACCGAGAGAGAGAGAGAGAGACATATGAGAGCATTTTCAAACACCCAGCTGACATCTTTCTATGTTCTACCATGCTCGCAACCTTCGCATAGCTACCATACTCTCATCCAAATGTAAGCAAACCCAAACTCACAACCTTTCTCAACACCTCTCTCTCTCATCCACCACTTCACAATGTACTCATCATCTCTCATCAACACCTCACTCTCACTCCAACATTCTCACACTCTGTTCTTCATCTCAATCTCTCCAACAAACCAAACAAGCCCACGCCATTGCTCTTCTCAACTCTCTTCTTCCCCAAAGCGTCTCAGTCTGTGCCTCTCTCATTCTCAGCTACGCCAACTACGGTGACCCATCAAGCTCTATCGCTCTCTTCGAACCCACTGTCCCGTATTGCCGAACTGCCTTCTTGTGGAACACTCTGATACGAGCTCAATCGATTGCTAGAGTTCACGATGGATTCGAATTATACAATCGGATGGTTCGGAATGGGGTTGAACCAGATGATCATACGTTCCCTTTTGTTCTCAAGGTGTGTTCGGATCATTTGGAGGTTCGAAAGGGCCGAGAGGTTCATGGGTTGGTGTTCAAATTGGGGTTTGATTTTGATGTCTATGTGGGTAATACCCTTTTGTTGTTCTATGGTGGTTGTGGTGATTTGAGGGACGTAGGGAAAGTGTTTGATGAAATGTCCGAAAGGGACATTGTGTCTTGGAATACAATTGTTGGGGTTTTTTCAGTTAATGGGTGTTATGAAAAGGCACTTGAATTGTTTCGAAAAATGAAAATGATTTCTGGGTTTAATCCGAATTCGGTTACTGTTGTGAGTGTTTTGCCGGTTTGTGCCGGGCTTGAGGATGGAGGGACAGCTATTGAGATTCATTGTTATGTTGTGAAAGTTGGTTTAGATTGTCAAATGACTATATGCAATGCTTTGGTTGATGTTTATGGAAAATGTGGAAATGGGAAGGCTTCGAAGCAAGTTTTTGATGAAATGGTGGAGAGAAATGAGGTTTCTTGGAACGCGATTATAACTAGTTATGCATATACAGAAAATTATAGAGCTGCATTGAATATGTTTAGATCAATGATTGATGCAGGGGAGAGACCAAACTCCATCACCATTTCTAGTATCTTACCGGTGTTGGTTGAACTAGAGTGTTTCAGTCCAGGAAAAGAGCTTCATAGTTTTAGTGTGAGAATGGATATGGAGTCAGATATTTTTATTGCCAATTCGTTGATTGATATGTATGCAAAATCAGGGCATTCAACTCAAGCATCGAATGTGTTTTTCAACATGGATAAGAGAAATGTTGTTTCGTGGAATACTATGATTGCTAATTTTACTCAAAATAATCTGGAGTCTGAAGCAATAGGACTTGTAAGAGAAATGCAAGTTCAAGGTGAAATTCCCAACTCGGTCACCTTCACAAATGTTCTTCCTGCTTGTGGACGAATAGGTTTTCTTCACACGGGAAAGGAAATCCATGCACGTTCAATCCGAAATGGATCTGCCCTTGATTTATTTGTTTCTAATGCTCTAACGGACATGTATGCAAAATGTGGGTTTCTAACGTTCGCTCAAAACGTATTCGATGTCTCTGTTAGAGATGAA
Source organism: Hydrangea macrophylla (assembly GCA_033977485.1). NCBI lineage: Eukaryota > Viridiplantae > Streptophyta > Magnoliopsida > Cornales > Hydrangeaceae > Hydrangea > Hydrangea macrophylla. The sequence continues at coordinate 110,871,286 of CM066997.1, read as the reverse complement.
ATATCATACAATATACTAATCATGGGCTATTCTCAAACAAGTGATTGCTCAAGATCTCTATCTCTTTTCTCCGAAATGGGATTGATGGGTATGAAGCAGGATATCGTGTCCTTTGTGGGTGTTCTCTCAAGTTGTGCAAATCTTTCTGCAATCAAGGCAGGAAAGGAAATCCATGGATTTTTGGTGCGAAAACTTCTTCATTTGCATCTTTTTATCGCAAATTCTCTTTTGGACTTTTATACCAAAAGTGGACGGATTGATCTTGCTAGGAAAATCTTTGATCTTATTCCCAACAAGGATGTAGCTTCATGGAATACCATGATTTTGGGTTATGGAATGCTAGGTGATATAGATATAGCTATAAATCTCTTTGAATCCATGAAAGAAGATAGCATAGAGTATGATTCAGTCTCATATATTGCAGTTCTCTCAGCTTGTAGCCATGGAGGGTTAGTCGAGAAGGGAAAGGAATATTTTGATGAAATGCTTGATCATAACATTAAGCCCACACATATGCATTATGCTTGTATGGTTGATCTTCTCGGCCGAGCTGGCCTAATGGAAGATGCAGTAGAGCTAATTGAAAGTATGCCAATTGTACCAAATGCTAATATTTGGGGTGCTCTGCTCGGGACGTGCCGGATCCATGGGAATATAGAGTTGGCCCGTTGGTCGGCAGAGCATTTATTCAAGCTGAAGCCGAATCACTCTGGCTACTATATGCTTCTTTCGAATATGTATGCAGAAGCGGGGATGTGGGATGAAGCGGATAGGATTAGAGAGAGGATGAAGTCGAGAGGAGTGAGAAAGAATCCTGGGTGCAGTTGGGTTCAGGTTGGGGACGAGGTGCGCGGTTTTGTAGTTGGGGAGTGTTTGGAGGATCTGAATTGGGGTTCATGGCTTGAAGAATCTGGTTAGGCGCGTTTAGAATCTGGTTAGACATATTATCCGGTTTATTAGTGTTTATTAGTGACGCGAGCCTATTGAAGGAGCACAATTGATTCCACAAAAGGTATGGCTTCCGTAAATGGTTATCCAATCACTCCTCTTTTTCAAAGCATCAGAAACGAAAAATACTTTTGCGAGAAAAATCTGAGGAAAAATAATCTTACAGAGAAACTATTACATTGTTCTAACTTCAGCATTTCTATTTTTGATGTAGAGGACCAAATAACAGTGGCAAACACATTGCATGTTTTGTATTTGGCTTTAGTACATGTACATGTATATATGGTTAAATCAGTATGAAGTTCCAATGTTAGCATTTTGGGTAATTCTCAGTTTCGCTATTGGGATTTCCAAGCTCTTGCCAAATTCCCACATTTTCATGGGATTATTACCTGTGTCTATTATTTACCCATCTGATTTGATGCTGGTTAAACTGCATTTTGATTTCATTCGATTGTTGATGTCAACACTGGCAAAACCGAGGGTACAAAAATGCGCTGAGGAGTTTGTAAAGCTTTACAAGGTTTCAACTTCCAATTATACCACCACTCTGATGATGCAGAAGTGAATCACCGGATGGAACATTAAGGGCTGTTTGTGTCCTTGTATTTGAATAAAATCATTTACAACCCAACCTAAAGCTTGAAAAAGACGCCATGAATAAGATGCCTATTTGGGTTAATTTCTATGCTATCACTTTGGAATATTGGAGTCCTAAAGGATTGAGCTGTATTACCAGCATGATCGGCAAGCCTCTCCATGCGGACAAATGACAGCTAGTGGGAGAAGGATCTCTTATGCTCGCGTTTGCATAGAAGTGGATGCTACTGAGGAGTTAATTTGAGAGTTTGACATAATAGCTAAAGATCCCATGTCAGGGAATATTGATCAGGTTAGTATCAAAGTTGAGTATCAATGGGTTCCTAGTAGATGTCGGAAATGTCAGATATTTGGTCATGATTGTTCAAATATTGAACAAAGGACCAATACCACACCTAGACACCCTCCCAAGAAAAAAGACACTCATCAATGGGTGGTGGCCACAGGCAGAGGTAAAGCTATCAACCATGAAAGTTCTAACTTGCCAAGCTTTTCAATAGAGGTTGGAAGTGGTAAAAGGAAAAGTGAAGGTGGCTGCCCCTCCTCCTAAAGGTAATGTGTGTGATTGGGCTAGTTCTTTAAGTCCTAACATGGATTCTAGCTTGGATAAGGACTTGTATATTACATTGATCAGCCCTCCATGGCACTAATGAAGACAAATGGGCCCATGTAAAAGAGAGAAATCGATTCATGCACCTAAATGAAGAATCCCTGTTGGAAGAAGAGGAAGATGAGTTTTGAGGTTGATGTAGAAGCTGGTGATGAGAAGGATCATATCATGCTTAGCGAGGAAGATGATGAGTTAAGAGGAAGACTCTGGATTCTCCCGCTCGGCCTCTGACTATTATTGATAGTCCCTTTTAGCATTTTGGGTAACTCTCAATTTCACAAATTTAAATTCCAAGGCTCTTGCCAAATTCCCACATTTTACCCTCTGGTGCTGGTTAAACTAAACTATATTTTGATTTGATTATTGATATCAATAATGGCAAAACCAACGGCCCAAAAATGCTCTACTTAGAGCAGCTCTAACAGGGTGGTCAAATTCAGTGTCAAAGTCAAAAAATGAGAGCCCAAATGAATTATCTCACTCTAACGTTGGGCTACATCAGTTTTAAAAAAATGACAAAGCCATTTATGTTCTTAAATTTGAGAGAACAAATGGCTTTGTCAAATGAGTGGGTCCATGAACAATGATCACAATCCACTGCGAGCTGCCACTTTTTACAAAACCCAATGGCTAAATTTATTTTTTATTTTTTTGGTAGGAACCCAGCGGATATATTGCAAAACCCATCGGCTATATTTTGTGATTTTACTTTTATATCCTCCCAAATGCCTATAAATATAAAAACTTGACCCACTTTTTATATTGTGCTCTCTTGTTGATTGTTGATTGGTTTTCATTTTTATATTATTGTTGAGTGTCATCTAAGATCCATTTTTTGGTAACTTGTAGTCACAAAATAATTTTTAGAATCGAGTATTCCAAAATTATATCGAGAGCACGAACTAACAAACGTCACGATCACAAAGTTCTATCCAATCTCATTGGGGTATAATCTTGAAGTGTTGCAATTAATTTCGTGGTTGCCTTGCACAAATTGAAAATATGCAAAAATATAATAATAATAATAATAATAATAATAATAATAATAATAAAATGTGGAATCAATCTTGTGGACTTGGGAAGTGCCAAATTATTTGCACGTTCAACCCCTGATAATTATGTTCATCTTCCTCCATCTCCATGATTATGTGTATATATATATATATTTTTATGATTAATGAAAATGTTAAGTTCTTATTGAATTCATTAAGATGTAGAGATTCATATATAAACATTTTATTACAAACATGCATACTAGCATGTATTACAACCACCAAAGGCATCTAAAACACACACTAGTAAATCTTACAACAATCAAAAGCCAACGAAATTACACTCAATCACAAGTGTTTGATGATAAGATCGTGGCAGAGTCTATGGTAAATTTCAAAAGATCGAATCATACGGTGACGACCAATGAACTCAGAAAATAGAGGTTCTGAGTCCCGTAAAACTTGAACTGGATGCACCATTTCAGGTGAATCATATTCGTCATCTTGAGAAGTATCACGCTCATCTTCAATAATCATGTTATGCAAAATAATACAAGTCTTCATAATGTAGGCAAGGTCTTCATGACTCCAAAATCTTGCTGGCCCCCGTATTACCAAAATACTCGTCATCTTTGAAGTTTCAACTTTCAATCATACAACCATTCTGATTTAGGAGTGAATCACAGATGGAACATTAAAGCAATGGAAATTTGGGACCTTACCAAAGCATAGAGCTTGAATGATAGTTTGCTAAATCAGCAGAAATTAGAAGGAAATTTTACACATAATAAAAGTGCAAGACTAGAAAGTGTGAGAATATCTAAGGTGCAAACAATGGCAGCTGTAGGAGGATTACAAGAGCATAAAGCATGTTGTTAAACATGAATGATTTATATTTTGTAGTAACACATCAATATTATCAATTACTGAGACCATGTGCGTCAACCCCAAACTTATGTTCCAATACGGAGAATTCAAATCCAACTTTAAAGCAAAAACAAGTCAACCCCAACTTACGTTTCCATACGGAGAATTCAAATCCAACTTAAAAGCAAAAACAAGTAAGAGTGGTACGTAATATATTACATCTTCAAAAGAAGTTGAAAATGAAGCCTAAAATGTAATTACTATCGCCAAAAAGGCGTCGTCATTCCAAATACACCCTTTTACTCCCTTACACTGCCAGAAAAGATGGGCAAATCTCAAACGAAAAGGTTAACTACTAGCTTACAAAGCCCTAGAAAAATAAAGCAAGTTTCTATCAGTGCAGCCTGTGCAGGCTCTAAATAAACCAATTCAGAGCCACCATTTTGCTGAACTTTCTCCCAAATATGATGAACATTGTAAAAAAAATAAATGAACAAACAAATCATTTGATCATGTTGGTTCAAAAGTTACAACTGCCACAAAATGCTATGACTGGTGACAAACAACAGCAGTACAAGATGAATCACCATCTACAATCCACATACCTAATTCTTCAAGCCTTTTCTGAACTAAATTCAAACCTATCTGAGAAGACCAGAAACCCATCTTCTTCCCAACTCCCAATAAGGTTTTGTTACCATTACTAGTATTCATACTCACATCAAAGATCATCTCATCAACCCTCTTCATTTTCACACCCTTCTGTTCCAATAACGTCGCCACTATATACACAAAATTTCTATCTTCACTTTTCAAAGAATCTACCATTGTCGCAACTTTGAATACAAAATCATCGACCCAAATCTTCCGAGATGTAGATGAGCTCTTGACGGAAAATATTTTCGAACTCTTGCTTGTATAGAAATCATAAGTGGGATCAATGGGATCAAAGAAAAGTTCATTGCTGATTGGAAGCATGTTCCCATCGCTCACCCATGTTCTATACCCAAGTTCTAATGAACTCTTAATGACATGGGTTTTTACCAAAATATCCTTGATCAACGCATAAGATTCTCGAAACCCCTTTGACTTGTAAGCTCTAATATCGTCAAAATATCGGTCAATGTCTATCACGGGAAAACCCCTTCGTGCAAGATCAAGAGTAAAATTAGACATTGATCCCATAAATATAAAGTTTTGAATGTTTAGCCTCTCAAAGTGGCAGAGCAAGTTCCGAACAAGTGCCTCTGATGCCCCATATAGGCTCACAAGTATAATAGTCTCAAGTTTCTGCACGGTGTGTAGTGTAGAGCTAAGTTCATCTAAATTCCTTACAACTCTACTAGGAAGTACTTCTTTGAAACAGAAATTATACCATCTCAATTTGCTCAAGGGTTGAAATTCCAAAAGGTTAAAATCAAGAGACGTTTGGTCCAGTAAATATGAATCTGGCCCCGCTGTTTTCCCGTAATTGACACCAGCGTCCCGGTGAGAGACGCTGAGAGCTCTTTCGTGTAAAAAGTTGGTATACAAATTAAAATAACCACGAGAGTGGATAAACTTGATGAACCACGGAGTCCATATTCTCTCCCCCATCTTTCTATACCATCCTGTTGTCACCTGCGCACACACAAATCATAGTTCTGATTTTTTTGTGGCAGTATAGAAGTAAAAGAATAAAATGCATTTTGCACTCTTGAACTATGCATCAATTTGCAGTTTGGTCCCTCATTTTTCCTTTGTAGCAATTGGACCCCTTAACTATTAGGCCATTTCAATGTCAACCATCGGCTTTAAAATTGCAAGATATCTCGTTTTTTGAATCTTCACTGTAAATTGCAGTATGATTGGGATGCAAGATATTCAAATTCCCATCTGGAGTTATAGTCTACTGTCCTTCAAATTTTCATGGATTTTGAAGGCTGCAGATATTGATCCCCCAAGTTTGACTGGCTTGTGCTCAATTGGATGGCTTTGGGGTGGGTCGTTTATGCTTGATTTTTGGGGCTTCAAGGTTTGCCTGATATCACTGGCGAGGGTTACGATTAGTTCAGCCAGTGGGGTGTAGATTGGTTTGGTGTTTTTACTTTCTGACTTATTGTTGTTTGTCATGGAAGGTCACTATTTTGTGGTGGATTTTGTATGTAGTTTGTTGATTGGGGCCATTATCTGGGAGATTTGTTTTACAATGTCATGTCTTTGGGAGGCTGGGTGATTGTCGGTTGTGTCTGTATTAGGTCCAATCGGGGGTGGCTTTGGGCTAAATATTGAATGCAACTGTTGCATAATCCTGCATGGTATCACAAACCAATAAGGAGTATACATTAATCCATCTGTCCCCCTATTTCTATGGCCCAACTCAGCAAAAAACTGATCCAACTCTGCAAATTTAAATCTTGTGAGAGGGGATAAAATCCCACATGGTATCCCTGTGATACCCAATATTTACTCGTGGCTTTGGGGTTCGTTGCTTTGTAATTGGCCCCTGGCAATGTAACTTTGGCTTTTAATCTAATGAATCTTCTCTGTTAAAAAAAAAAAAAAAAAAACCATCCGTTTTAAACAGTGACGGAAACACATCACGTAAAAGGAAAGACAACGTGTGACACCCTGTGAGAGTTTAGATTAAAAGATGGACCAAATTGCAAATTGTTGTATAGTATAAAAGGTGCAAAAAGCATTTTACACTAAAAATAAATAACGAGGTAATATACAAACACGTTTAGACAGATGTATGAAAACAAGCGTATTTTTTTTTCCCTGGCATGCAAGTTCTTGCATAAAGAAATAACTAACAGATTACAAGTCAAGTGCATGAATGAGCATGAAGTTCCACGAAATTCACACACATAACGCAGAACAAGGAAGACTGAAGAAAAGTGGAGTGGGGAAGTTACCATCCCCTGAAGAAATGGCTTGATTCCCTTGGCCTTGTGTGTGTCATACCAAACACGAAATTCTTTCCATGGCCTCGGAAACAGAAGCTGACCCCAAGTGCCAACTAGCTGGTACAAGAAAACACGTGTCCCACTGTCTAATTGGATTTTGTTTCCATGTTTACCTAAAGTTGGTAAAAAAAAAAATTAATCAATGAGCCATCCGAGGAAGCTCTAATAAAATCCAAATTGGGCCAAGGAGTTGTTCAACGAATTTTACCTGGACACAGTGCTAAAGCATGAAGGCAAATGATTTCCTTCTAAAAAAAGGTAAATTCCATAGACATTCTACATGAAATTGAATGAAGCCGAAGCCAAATATATATATATATATATATATATAATAGCAAGCAGGAATTCATTATCATTCAGGATATCTATCGGACAGGTAAAAGAGAACTCCTTGGGCTCTGTTTGGTTCATGGATTTAATCAGGCGAAGGAAAGGGAAACACTTTTCTGTGTTTGGTTAATACGGAAAATAGTGACAAAAATGGGAGGAAAATAAAATATGGTCGGAACTAGATTAAAAGTTATGAATTTTGCGTGTCACTTCCCTCCCTTTTTTTCCTCTTTTTCCTCAAGTTACAATTATATTACAAACATCTTTACTTTATAATGTTATTTAAGTATGAAGGAAAATACAACGGAAAAAAACAAGGGAACTAGTTTTCCTTATAACTTTTCTTTCCTTTTTCTTTTCCTTCTCTATCCGCAAACCAAACAGAGTCTTGGAGTCTTGAATGTGACCTGAAGTATGAATTTGGTTTTGCATTTCATGCACTTACACATTTGGTTATTCTCCACCTAGCTGCACACCTTACTGAGAACATTTTATTGACTTATATGTCAGAAATTAGAGTCCCATGAACCAATACTTGGACATGCCTACTAACTTACCAAGTAATGGACACAAAGTCTTTCCACACTAACCACTGAAGCATCAGATTTGGAACTCTAAATTCAAGTAACATACTTGAAACGGCAGCATAGTACTTCACACAAGAAATGCATTTTGCCTTGCATATTAAATCACTCAAAATTTTCTGCTGGAAGATTCCAAGTCATTGCAACGAAACAAAGAGGGTAAAATACTGAAATACTAGATCACATATTGGCGCATCCTCAATTAAGTCACGTTTCACATGTCATCTCCTTGTAGACACCATATCCAATATAGTTACGCTATCACCTTGATCCAGCGATTACTTCATCAAGATCTTAATAGTTGTTTCAATCACAAGAATGATCCTATATCATCAGTTGTGATGGTAATGCCATTGGCCCAACTCCTAAAAAGAACCTCTTCTGGACATTATTTTGACCCTTCCAGTATGTCCAAAACGCAATCCGATCAATTTTTTTTTTTCTTTTTTTTATACCTTTCATAGATGAATTCCACATATTTTCACGTCTACAATTTACATATACAACATATATCACTGTCAAGAGTGAAATTCTTACTTAGGTTATCGTAAAATATGCATTCAGCAAAGCAATCTTCTTCCCAATACATGATAGATGTATCCAAATTAATTACCCTGCTCTTGGGACACGTTATGTCTGAATCGTTTTAGCTGATTTAGATTGTAAACTTCCAGGAGGACTATCGAACTCAAATTAAGATCAACTAATTTTCCCATATAGGTTTGCCATGAAACAAACTTCCAATCTTTTTTTTTTTGATTGAAAAGACAAAGAAGGAAATTATGACAACTTCAACATATCCGACACCACCAACTGGTGAATAAACAAAGGACAAAGACATTTCCCAGATAGGTTTGCCATGAAACAAACTTCCAATCATTTTTTTTTCTTTTTTTTTCTTTTTTTTTTTGAGAGAACAAACTTCCAATCTTAAGATTCAAGTTATTTCAACTTTTTTGAACTTGAAAAAATCATGAGCAAAATCAAAAACTAGTAAGATGATTAGTTGTGGTTTTAGTTCTTGCAGCTAGTTCAATAAGCCAAATCTAAGGGGTTGTTTGGGAAAGTCAAAAAGAAGACCAGATTTGGTACAATCTCACTTTCTATCTAGTTCTTGTGAGAATTTCCATCTATTTCTTGGGGAACCAATGTTATGTTAGTTTCACAGTGAACCAGTTTTACAAAAGTTATTAGGCCGAATACGGAGTCCTATGTAAGAAATGGAAACTTACCAAATACTTAAATTTATAAAACCAGTTCACTTGTGAATTTCCAAACAACCTCTAAATTCCTTAATTTTGTAACAACTTCTCGGCAACCAAACAGAGAGCAAGAGAGTAAACCAAACCAGCAAATGGTACCTGGGACAAACCTTGGTCTCTGTAGCGATGCCCCATAGATATAAGGACTATAATTTGAAGCATTGTAGTAATAATTCAAGATTAAGCCCCTCAAGAACTTGTAGTACAATGGAGAAACCTCCAAATCATCTTCCACAACGAAGGCAAACTCATGATCCGAGTTCGGCCACCATGATTCCAACCACTGCGCCTGTAACCCAACATTCCCAGTTCGATAATGAACCAGTTTTTCCCCAAATTCCCACGAAAACCCATCAACAAAATCCAAAATCTGGCTTGATTCGTTGAGTTTTTGGTCCAAATTCACAGACCCATTATCGATTTGATCTATAAATTTGAAGTGGTCAATGAAGATATGGAGATTGACCCTGTCTGCGCCGTAATCGGCACTGCCGAGAGATTTGAGACAGCGAGAGAGAGAAGATAGGCGGTCAAAGGTGAGTACTTTGATAGTGAGAACAAAATTGGGGGAGCTAGGATTTGGGTTTTTTAGGGGAGTGAAGGATTGGGTGGAGTGGGGGGAAGAGGAGAGGGGAAGGGGGGATCGGTAGAGAGAGAAGAGGAAGAGAGCGGAGAGAGAGAGGATGAGGAAGAGAGGGACGAAGGTTCTCTTTGGTGCCATTTTGGTGTTAGTGTTGGAGAGAGATGATGGGTTTCATTGTGTTTGGATAGGATGGGTTTGCTTCAGATTCACTGTATTGCAAAGATGTTGATCGTTGGAGATTGCAGACTAGTGTGTGTGTGTATGTGAGAGAGAGAGAGAGAGAGAGAGAGAGAGTGGAGTCCTTGCTTGGAGATTTGAGGGCTGTTTGGAAAGTTTTATAATTGAGTATATCCACGTTTGCATACAGTTTTTTTAAAAAAATTTGAGTCCATAAGTGATTATGAAACTTCAACTTCTATAATAGACTATGAGCTTGTTTGGAGTAGTTTGTGCTTTGCGATTACGATAGCTTTTGTCAGAATAGATTATAGTTTGAATTGATTTTGATAATGCTGATGTTTGGGTATTGTATTATAAAAGTGATTACAATGATGACTTTAAATAACTAAAAGACAATTGTGTCCTTGTGATGTGTTGCTATTAAATTACTCCTATTGAATGATGAGAGTAATTCTGAAAACACAACTTTCATACAACTTTTCACACAACCTCTTAAAAGATGTGTCTATCTCTCTCATATGTCACTATGGGGTCCAATAATATCGCAAGAAAGAGATAGACACACTTCTTTTAAGAAGATTGTGTGAAAGTTGTGTAAAAGTTGTGTATTACTCCTGATTTATACCCCTAGCTATTCCTTTGCAAAATTTGTGTCCCAAGAAGATTGTGTGAAAGTTGTGTGAAGGTTGTGTATTACTCCTGATTTATACCCCTAGCTATTCCTTTGCAAAATTTGTGTCCCAAGTTGCGATCTCTCTGGGTTTAAGGGGTTCCTTTTATAGTTTAATAAACCTCCCCATACATGGCAAGTATTACAGATTAGGCAAATCTAATCTACTTAGGTTGATTGACATGAATTATGCGAGTTTCCTAAATAGATTAGGAAACTATTATTCCATTAGTACTCTAGCTGTTTTAGGAGACTGTCTGGAATATTCTGGATCGCGCACTGGGGCTAGGCTGTGCCGTGCCCGTAACGAGCCAAGCCCGCGCAGCAATCCCGACCTGGTCGTCGGGCCTTGTGACACTGGGTATACCACTCGGGATCGTCCCACAAATGACACAATTGGTCTCTGGATGATCTGACACTCCTTGATATAGTGGCAGAGCTTGATTCTCATTGGCTGAACATTTTGTACGTATCCGTAGCAATCTTAAATTGGATGGGATAAAATTAATGGCATCTACCAATTAATTGAATTACAAAAGCCAATAATGAGAACCCATGTCTGTTGACATATTTATTCTAGAAAATATTTTAGTGCCCTTTAACTATATTATAAAATTTTTGTCACGCCCCGAAGCAGCATAAATAGAGAAAAATAAATTTCCTTTATGGGTCCATAGGGAATGACGGGTGAATAACCGCGTTGTCATCTACTCAAACCAATAAACACCACGATATGGAGGATACTATTCATAGAACATATCTTATTAACATTAATCAGAGGCTACAGCGGAAACTATAAAAGGTATGGAAGCAACAGATGCCCAAGTACCAATTATAAAAGTCTACTAAATCTATTACAACAGCTGGCTTATAGTCTCAGGCCTATAACAATAACAACAACAGATATAAACTAACTATTACAAGCAGCACGTCTTCTTCTCCAAGCCTTCAGCTCCAAGACCGGCAGAACATCAGTCTCTCGTCCTTAAGTCCTGCGAAGCTCTAGACATTGGAATGTCCAGGGCACAAACGCCATCAGCTTTGGATACAAAGCTGAGTGAGTACATTAAACAACACTCCTCACCGTTATTGTTCAGCATCTTAAAATGCGGTTAATCTCTTAACAATGACGTCACTCACGGACATAGCAAAGGTCTCATTAAACTGTACATTAATCAAAGGTAATAGGAATAACAGGAAGCATAGTAATGACAAAGACAAGGATCATGGTATAATATCTTACAAAGACAAGGATCATGCTCTAATCTCATCTAGGTCATAGTGAAGCATTGCTATCTGCTCCTGTCTCCGAAGAGGCTTCCTATTGTGCTGTCGATGTCTGTGCTACTGCATCAGTTGATTGTTTTCTATCTCTGAACTCCTTGTTAACTCCCGTATTATTGTCGTCGTCCCCCAGGATATTGACTTGAAAGCATTTATGACTCTAATATCGTAACTGGTGATTTTAAACTTCCTCATGTATCTCCATATTCCCACGTACTATTGACATAATCATCTCTCGAGGTCGTACCATCCATTAAATACTCGTTCTACTTCCACGTATTACCTAAATAGGTTAGGCAGAGCTACATACTGATTTTCATGAGTCGTTCTATTATATAATCTCGACTGGGTGAAAGCAACATGCAATCGGTGTTGAAAAGAATCCTCCTATGATACTCTTTGTAATTCTGGTGTTGTCTCTACGTTACTCGTATCGCTTCCCGTATACTCGCAATCTTCTAGTTTGTCCTCTCTTGTCAAAGCTACATCTAAAGCAAATTTAGATTCCTCATCTCTAGTCTCTGTCCAACATACCAATGGTTGGCGTAGTCTTTCGATAGGGAGGCAATTGACGTCATATAAGGATGCATTTGAAGTCTTATAGGGATGTAAAAGAAGTCATATGGGATGCAATTGATGTTATATCTATACTTGGATAACTACTGTTGATCAGTGTCAAACGAATTGTTCCGGTAACTACAATTTACGGTGTAGGCTAATCCTCTTACAATCAAATCAAACAAATACCAAGCTTCCTGCAATATTGGGATCATATATAATACATGATGTAGGTGTTGAGTGTTGTACCTTCTGTCTATCGTCCTTGTCTAAGTTGAGACCAATTATTTGTATGGTGAGTCTGCCCTCGTAGTACTTGTTGCGCTGGAGCATTGTGTTGCATCTCTAATTCTGGACAAAACTTACGGACATGACCAACTTTACCGCAGTTAAAGCATCGTATTCCACGTCCACTAGATTTCCTTGATACTCTGCATTCTTGGGAATGGTGTCCTGGTACTCCACAATTGTAGCAGATATCTCGTTCTCTATGTTGTGTTGGAGTCGCCACTGGTTTTGATTCTTTCTTATTGTTCCCCAACCTCTTACGCTTCTGGCGGTTGCCCATGTAACTTCTCTCTGTATTTCCTTGTTGAACTTGGTCAGCAGCCAACACAATCTGACTATCTCTTCCTCTCTGATCCGTTAGGAGAAACTGATCGTACTCTGGAAATATTTTATCAAAGTATGGTCCTTCACTAATCTGAGTATCGTCTTCTAGCTTCGTTGCCATTTCTACCAGAGCTTCGAAAGATTGATCTAAATGTCCTATAGTCATATGACGGAAATGTGGAACTAGTCCCTGATGATATCTTTTGATCTTCCTTCTTGGGGTATCGATCATATGCGGCGCAAATCGTGATAGCCTCTCGAATTGAGTTGTATATTCTGGCACTGTAAAACTACCTTGGACTAATTGTATGAACTCCATCTCCCTTTTGTTCTTCTCGGATTCTGGAAAGTACTTCTCTAGAAATCGAGTCTTGAATGATTCCCAAGTCATCCTTCCTACAGCTTCTTCACCTATCGTAGCTTTCACTGCGTCCCACCAATCTGCTGCTGAGAATGTCAGTTGAAATATAGCCAAATGTCTTTTCTCAGTGTCAGTACATTCAAGTGTCTCAAATATCAGTTCTATCTGGCGAATCCATTGCTCAGCTTGCCATGCTCCCGTTAATCCGGTAAAGGTCTCTGGTTGAAGAGCACGAAATTCCTTTAGCAGCTTGACTCTTGTCCGACGTACTGGTGCTTCATTGCCGATGACGTGATCCGCACGATTGATAACTTGTTCCATGCGATGGATGAAAACTCCGACGATTCCTGTTGGATCTATCTCAGGAGGTACTACACTAGGTACTCCATTCAGCTGGCCCGGGTTTCCTTGAGTCGTCCTAACCATAACGAGTACTGGTAGTGTTCGGTGTCGCTACCTAAAATGAAAATCTATTCGGTCATACACATTCTATCTTACAGCTCAAGCAAGAACAAAACATGTGGTAACCAATATATAGTACCACTATATAATACGATCACATTAAGCAATACGGATACCTCACATAAATAATAATAACCACAAGGTCAGTCTATCTACCAAGTGTACTCCAATATATCTATGCTCAAGACACGGATTACGAAACTATAGGTTCTACACGTAACGTCAAATCTAAACATTCTATTTCCATTCTCAAGTTCCAATCTATGAGTATTGTTCAACTAAAATGTGAGAATACTCAACTAACATGTGGCTCAAGGTAACAGGATAATCTTATCCTAAACTTCTTTCTATTTCTAGATCATACCGACTGTTCCGAGATTACTTCGGGATTTGTCAGCGTCTAACATCCAACAGCTCTATATATATAGGATCTCCACAACCACAACTAACTCTCAACGCATTGTTCTCCGTGAACTCAGCTATCAACAGTTCTAACGATTCTTATCGGCTCTAACAGTTACTACCTGCTAACGAAACATTCTCAGATGGATTCTTTAAACTTCTCGTCTACATGACAAGATTCCAGTTCTATCTCATCTCAACTAATCCTCATGCTATCGATATTAACTTAGGACTCAGGTTCTAATCACAAAAGACAAGCGGTTAACAACTGAAACCTAGGCTCTGATACCAAAAATCCTGTCACGCCCCGGAGCAGCATAAATAGAGAAAAATAAATTTCCTTTATGGGTCCATAGGGAATGACGGGTGAATAACCGCGTTGTCATCTACTCAAACCAATAAACACCACGATAGGGAGGATACTATTCATAGAACATATCTTATTAACATTAATCAGAGGCTACAGCGGAAACTATAAAAGGTATGGAAGCAACAGATGCCCAAGTACCAATTATAAAAGTCTACTAAATCTATTACAACAGCTGGCTTATAGTCTCAGGCCTATAACAATAACAACAACAGATATAAACTAACTATTACAAGCAGCACGTCTTCTTCTCCAAGCCTTCAGCTCCAAGACCGGCAGAACATCAGTCTCTCGTCCTCAAGTCCTGCGAAGCTCTAGACATTGGAATGTCCAGGGCACAAACGCCATCAGCTTTGGATACAAAGCTGAGTGAGTACATTAAACAACACTCCTCACCGTTATTGTTCAGCATCTTAAAATGCGGTTAATCTCTTAACAATGACGTCACTCACGGACATAGCAAAGGTCTCATTAAACTGTACATTAATCAAAGGTAATAGGAATAACAGGAAGCATAGTAATGACAAAGACAAGGATCATGGTATAATATCTTATCACATATTCATCAAATCCATGCATGTAACCCATGCATCCATCCCATGCATATACCTTTACGTCGGGACGCTGGATCCACGACTGAACCATCTTCTTACTAGCCATTCTCATATTCATATCCATATTCATATTCATATCCATATCCATCTCTGTATCCGTACGTTGATACCATAATCCAAATCTGTATCCATACATAGATACCATAATACCAATCGGAATCACCCGACTAGGCAGTAGGTCCTACAATCCCTTGATAGGGTTACCGGTCGTCTACACGGTACCACCTGTCTGTAAACGATGGAAGCGGCACAACGGACGTCTTCTACGCTGTGTATATTCTCACTGGTCGACTACACGGTGAAAATACATTAGGGCACTAGCCGGACGTAATCGGTACACTGGACGTCTTCAACAGTGCATACGCATTACTGGACGTCTTCAACAGCAAGAGGCGTACTAGGAACTCTAACCGTCCCACGTCCACCCGACTCGTCAGCCGTTGATCCCATAGATCCAAAGTACACATATCTCATATTCCACATAAGTCACATGTCCCATTTCTCATCAGCTTCTCTTGCCTCTTCACATCACTATCCCATGCATGCTGACACATGTTGTGAAATGCTCATATACTAAGTACTGGAAATACCACATGCTCTGTATTAATCATATCTACTGATTATTGATTATTAACATGCAGTTGTATTCCGTTCTACTATTCAGTTTGACAATAACATATGACAGTTAAACAATTCATCTCATATCGACAGTTGACATAGGATAATTCATCTCGTAATATCAATGATAATTGCATATAGGTCTAGTCCTGACATAGTATTTATAAATCTTATCCACACAGCGCAATAACCCATATGGTACAACTATTAACAAGTCTGATATATCACAAATATAAGACAACATACAAATAACATTCTGCTCATATCCAATCGATTGAACAAACATGTCAATCGATTGGAAACAATATCAATCGATTGGACAAAATACCAATCGATTGATATATCAATCGATTGGAACCCATGGCAATCGATTGGGAAATCATCCAATCGATTGGATCCAAATGGCAATCGATTGAACTCTGTCTTCTTCCTCAAAACTGCTGGTTTATTTATAAAAACGTTGGGGTCCTCTTTCCTCCTCATGCACGTTATTATACACACATAAACATCACAATAACAACCCTCTTGAATGAGTTAATAAACTCACCTCTCCCGGCGTTCCGGTGACGGCATCCCAAGCTCCGCGGCGGCGGCTATGGTGAGTTCTCTTTCCTCTCTCTTTCTTCTCTGCTCTCTCTTTCTCTGTCTGTCTCTGTTCTCTCTCTGTCCTCCTCTTCTTCTTCTTATTCTTCCTCTCCTTCCCTTCTCTCTCTAACCCGAGAGTGTGTGTGTATATATATATAATATATATGTATGTGTATATATATATGAGAGTATGTATCTCTCTCTTTCTCTCCCTCACACACACACAAGCAAACATATATATGTATAAGGGGAGGGGTATATATAGGGAGGGGAAAACAATCACAACCACACAAAACCAACGAGGTGGCCAACTCCAGCTACTTCCAATCGATTGATACCAGGTGGCAATCGATTGGAGTTAGGTCGGCAGGATGCCAATCGATTGGTAAAACATCCAATCGATTGACATATCAATCGATTGAGATAAGGTCAATCGATTGAACACACAACCTCACCAAAAGGCTAAGAAAGGTACTAGGGATCTATACCTAAAAATACGGGGTATTACAATTTTATTGTGACCACATATTTTAATTGTAAATATAAGATTATGATTTAAGGACAATCATTAATAGCATCCAAAAAAATTTAACGGAATAAACCAAGTGAGGCGGGTGCCTCAAATATACAAGCTTCCATTTTATATTATAGGGTCTAAAATAAACTTTGATATAATGACATGGTATTAAAATGTCATTTAATATTACAGGACTTAAAGTGAAACTTTCGTGTGATTAGGAGAACAAATTTTGCTCTCCGCGTGATTTATTCTGTCATTTGTTTTATTAATGACATTACCAATTATTCGTAAATCATATACATCTACAAATTGAGAGGTATTACATTTAATTGTAGAGGTTCCAAAATAAAACTTTGACATAATATATATTTTTTTTGTTGGAAAATAAACTTTGGCATAACTATAAGTCGATAAGGTACTAAAATATAAGTTAGCCTAGTATTCATTTGGGGAAATTAGATCCACCTAGTGCTTCCTATAGTTCAAATAGTTTCAGGTGCCTCTGGGGAACATCGTTGGAGAGCTAACCGCATCCTTGACTCTTCAAATACCCATTCGGGAAACCTTAATATGTAACACGATAGATGTTTTTTTCGGTCTTAGACTACTTATGGCAATCACAATTTTTGCGATTACCATTGGAATTCCCAAACAGGCCTTACTCTTAGTTCTGGAATTGCAATCACGTTCTTGGAGTGTATCAAGAATGAACAATGCTACGGGCACAGTTATTTTTTATAACTCATTTACAACCATCTCTATCTCTCTCCTAAGTGGCACTGTAGGGTCCGGTTAAATTTCAATAGGCCCTAGTGCCATTTAGGAAAGAGATAAGATGATTGTAAATGAGTTGTAAAAAATAATTGTACCCCTAGCATTACTCATCAATAATATCATCACTATGTATGTAAAAAAAAAACCAACCTAATACATGATGTGCGTAGCCCAGCCCCAAAAAAATGGGCCTTAAGCTCGCTTAAGTTCAAGTAGGGCAAGTTTGGAACTAGGCCCTAGCATCCTCGGGTAGGGGTTGGACCTATCTCATGAAGCCCGAGCTTGAACGGAGGCCCTCATAAAAGCTTCCCATTATTCAATATTTTGACCATTTTCAAGAATTATAAATGTGCAAAATTACAAGTTGCTATGTTCGAAGTTACTTTCAGCCTATGAAATTAGGGGTGGGCACATTTCGGGCCACCTGAACTTTCAAACTGAAATCGAAGTTTCAAACTAATTTGGATTGGTTTGAAGCCGAACCAAAGTAAGTTCAGTTTGAAACCGAACCGAACTTATAACTTCATTTCGGATTTCGGTAGAATTTTTTAAACCGAGAACCGAATTTTTGAAGTTTTAGACATATAAAATACAATTTCTTGTGTTGTTTGTACTTGTGGCTTGTGTTAGTAAGTGGTAAATTGGTGAAATATTAAAGACTTTAAAACAATTCACTATAATGTTGCTATAATGCTCTTACTATATATATAAAAATAAATTTTAAAAAACTATAAATAAAAAAAAAAAAAAAAAAAAACTGCGATTGAATTTCAACTCGAAGTTTCGAATTGAACCCGAACTTAAATTTTAAAACTTATCTATATTTTTGAAGTTTAATTCAGTTTGGATTTCGGTATCGAAATCCCCAACTCAAACCGAAGTTTTCAGTTCGAAACTAAACTGACCCTATATGAAATGATGGTTACAATACAATTATATAATGACTAATGATATGGTTCTCAATTTGAATCCGAAATATTTTAACAGTGATATCAAATATAAGTATAATGGGTACCAATGAATTTTACGTCGTAATAATTTTTTTAAAAATATTTGCTCTTAATACATGTGTCACACCCCTAACCCGCCCCAGCGGATTAGGACACGTGTAACAAGGCGATACACACCCAAAATTCACTAATTAGGAATAAAAATATGAATTAAACCACCTTTAAGAGCTTTGTTGTGACAAAAACCAACCCAAGGGCAAAATAGTCATTAATAAGTATATCAAATTTTTATACCAAAAGATAGGTCTTTGAGTCTCGGTTCCAACAAAAAAAAAACAGTGCACGAATCCGAGTTTTCTAGAGAGAGATATGCACGCTTTTCGTAAAAGTAGACGGCTGCTGGGAACAGGGGCGGATCGATCCGCCCACAAAATCCGGATCGATCCGAATTGGTATTTTTCTAGCAGAATGCCCCTCCAGAACCTCGGATCGATCCATCCTTTGTACCCGGATTGATCCGGGTTCCAGCAAAATGGTTTATGCTGCTAAATTTTGCTGTCAAACAAGTTTTAAACTTACAAAAACCTACCAACACTCATCCAAATCACATGGAACTTGCAAGAAACTTCCCAAACACATATCTAATGCATTTTAGCACTAACCAAGTATGTGGAACACATTCACACTTATGATTGGATCAAACCAACTATGAATTCACCTCAATTTGAATCAAAAACAAGTTTGGAAGGTTTAAACTCAATTCTCATCCAAAGTTTATAAAACTTACTAGACATGAACCTAAGATTATAAAAAACATTACACATACAAATTTAACTTGTCAACAACACTTGCGACTCATCCGAATTTTCCAAGATGGTCCTAACTACCAATTTACACCACTTGAGCAAAACAACTAAAACATAGAAATTTACATGAGTTTTCCAAGTTGTACTACAAAACCACCCAATGACAAATTGGAACAACTAAGCCCCAAGTCACTACAAAAGCATTAACATTACCATTAAAAATACTACATTTTACATTATTTTACAAGGTTGAAAGAAATTATTAAACACAAGTCTCAAATCTCCCCCATCTCTTTCATCTTTCCCATCTCTCCTATCTCTCCCATCATTTCCTCTCCGAGTATGGCTCCGAACCTGCGGTGGTTGTTATGTACCACAACAGAAATAGAAAAACGGTTTTCTTAAGCATTACGCTTAGTGAGCAATCTAACATGATTGAATGTTTAACACGTGCAATGCTACAATTAAGACATAAAACACACCCGTAATCGCCGAGACACCGGTTATATGGTTCATTCAAACCCGAAGACCTCCCTTGGTCCCGTGGCCACTTCTATTCCTTGGACTTCCGTATTTATCTGATTCTTCTTCTACACCACCCTTATTACTCCCAACAATGAACCATTTCCCCGGTGCTCATTAACTACCACACAGACATATAAGCACATAAACACATATTCATGTACCAACATAAAATTTTCATAGAATTAAGATGGAATTCACATGATTAACATCTTTATAACTCCTAATCATGAATTATCATCTCTAACATCACATATAGCTTTGAACCCATTAAACACAATCATTTGGTTTGCATAGAAAACTCACCTTATTCACAAATTTTACCCAAATTCAAGCTACAGGTGTGCTGAATTTCACCAATTAGAGCTCAATTTCAACACCAAAATGAATCCTACAAGAATTCGGTAGATGACGTCTCACCGTTAAGTATGAGCTACCAAAATCTAGCAATTTAAACATAAATTAAGGGTATAGAAACATTCGTCTCACCTCCACGAGTCCAAAAATGACTTCGATTCGTGAATCCGACGAACGACGGCGACGGAACGGCGGAAAAAACGGTGTCGGCGTCTCGTCTCCGTCTTCTCCCCCGAGCTCTCTCTTGTTTTGTTTAATTTCTGTGCAAATGAGAGACTCCATGGTCTCTTGACACACATGCTTTGCATGTTGAGGTGTCAATCCCACATATTTTACAACTTTTCATTTGCATCCCCAAATTTTCCTAAGTTTCTATTATGAGCTCCCTCAAACATTCCATTAACTACACAATTATTTAATGAGTGTTTGTCTAAGTGCCGTATGGATCCCAACGCGGGTCCCACATACTTTGTGAAATTGCTATCGCACCTACTAATTTTAAATTTTTTTTCAGTTATACCCTTATTTAGGTGTCCAAACTAATACTCATTGCTAGTACATGTATTATCATATGATATGAAAGCATTTAAACAATATTCATGTAATCACATAAAAATGCATTTAATCATTTAAAATGTAAATTACCAATTTACCCTTCGCTGGGTTCCATTTCAATACTTGTCCCACCTCACTGGGGACTTTTTCAACTAGTGTCCCTCTCTGAACACTTTTTACATGGGCGAGTCCAAGCCTCCCCTTAATCCATTTTATACACTAATTATATTAATTAATGTATATTAACACAATAATTAACCCGCTCTTCGGGTATGGGTGTTACAACATGATATCTTTTTTTTTATTATTATTATTATACTCTAGTTTCTCGTATCTATAATTTAATTAATTAATTTTTTTTCTTTGCAAATAGCTAAATACAAAACTGTATTTACACATGTCAATGATAAAAATTCAAGTGCCTACTTAAGCCCTAACTTAAGGCTGGCCCAAGATAGACATGAACATGTCCGTCTAAGCCCAAACCTGCCCAATGATAGGCCCAGACAGGCAGTTTTGACACCCCTAAATATCACTATCGTAAAGGGGTTTGAATTTGGTTTGAGAGTCGTCAACGAACATAAAAAATTGCAATCTTACACACATTTTTAGTGAACAACTCTAAATTATTGTTGGAAACCAAATTAATAAATCATTGTTAGTTACAAAATTTCCTAAACCATTCCCTTTTTAATTTAATTACTACACTAAAAACTATTCCCTTTTAATTACTTATATTGAATAGATTTGACTTGTAAATTCTTATTTTTTTCAAACAAAAAGGATGTGACCATACCAATATTTAGAGTGAGTCTAATTTGGACTAAAAATGAAGGCATTAAGGACATTTAGAAGTGCCCCTATTAATGTAAATAGAGGCACAAAATAAAGTTAAACCACCCCTAAGAGAAGGAGAGGCGGATTAGTAAATACCCCAATAAATGGCGCCCCTAATACTAAATAGGGGTGAATTGGACACTAAAACCGCCCCTATTGTTATGTATGCCACGTAGGATTGTTATCTTGGTAATTTCATTAGAGACACTTAGTTAAACGCCCCAATTAAATTTAAAACAATAGGGGCGCTTATGAATGCCCCCATCATCAATTAAAATTATAAATTTAATATACATATATGAAAACAGGATCCTTGACTATTGCCACGTGTTACCTTTCTAAAATTTTAATTTTTTTAATTTTTTTTCATTTGATGCAGAATTTCTATATGACAACATATTATAATGGTTGTGTTCTTGGTCGAACTATCATTTATGTGCATGTGCTAAAAAAATGCACATTCTATATATATATATATAAACACACATACATATATGAACAAATGTCATATTACTTGCCAAACATTAAAGGCCTAGATTGTATGATCCCCAAGAAATTCAAAATGCACTTTCTATACATATAAATGCACATATACATATATGATATGAACAAATGTCATATACTTCTTACTAAACATTAAAGGCCTAGATTGAATACAAAATGCCAAATATTTTTTCAAAATTTCTAATATATATATCATATGTATATGAACAAAGCCATACATTTCTTTTGCATACATAACTGAAATTCTAATACCCTTTAGTGCATCTTTTTTTTTTTACTATATATATGATATGTTAATTGCATCTCTCTTTCCCTTAATTGCCTCTATATTCCTCCAAATATTCTCTCTCTACGGTCTCTCTTTCTCTTCTTCACGTCTTCACCCTTACTCTCTCAGCATCTCTCTCTCTCTCTCTCTCCAATTATTCTCTCTCTTTACCTCATTTTTTTGTTCTCCACAATATTAGGAGTGTAATAACCTGCATTTCCATTTAATTTAAAATTCATTTTCATATTTAATTGGTATTTGCATTGTCATATTTAATTTCAATTATTATGGACTGCTTCATTTAAATACATTTCCCATGTTCTAATTATTATCCTTTGTGTTATTTCATATTAAAATCCTTGTTGGGGTCAAACTGCAATTTTACAAAAGTTAGTAATACCTGTGTGGATTTCAAAATCTGTATTTCAAAACGGTGAAAATAACTTCTATTGACTCAATCAGTATTTTTATGAAACCAGAAAATCAATTCTTACGTTAAAATGAAATTCCTGTATTTTTGTGGTGACCACCGCGCCCCAAAAATACCAGTTTATGTCCAAAACTGTCCGCGCTGTGCTAAACTTCCACAGATGTTGGAAGTGACTGATTTGGACATTTACTTTATTGCCATTTATGGCATGTGATCATTGGCTAAGGCAATGTTTGGGAATGTTTAACTCATACATGTAATTGTTGTGCCTAAAGCTAGATTTCCCAAACACATCTACATTGCCCCCTAGGAGTCTACTCTTAACTCTTGGTTAATCTGGAGAGTTATATCAGTGTGTATATACGTATTTCATCTGCTGAGTATTCATGTATATTAGGATTTAGAAATTTAGTAATCCAACTCATTTGTTGAGTGTAGTTGATAGTTCTTGGAGCCCAAGATTGGTGAGGTTCTATTTATACATACACTACACACTCTCACACACATACATTGAGTTTCTTACTGAAATTCCAGAGAGAAAAGAGAGAGTGCAGAGAATTTCAGAAATCATTTTAGAGAGAGAAAGCTTCAAGACTCCATAGCCAAAGCTTGGAGTATTTTATTTTTGTGCATATCTTTCTCAACAAACACACATCTCCTTATCACAGTGAGTATTACTAACTCACTAAGAATGTAATTACATGTCTATTTACTGTGTGTTTGTTTAATTTTATAATACACCATTGTTGATCCTACGTATGAAAGTTCATAGCTTGAAATCAAGATTTTCAAACCTTAATCTAAATTCGTTTTTAGAGATGAATATGGTAGATTATACATCCTACATGTCAAGTTTGAAGTTATAGAGCCTAATTTGTTCATACCACAAAGTATATTGAAAATGAAGTTTTGACATCTTTTGAACACTCATAAAATTTGAGAGCTATAGATTGAATCTTGTAAAATTGATCTCATATTTGAAATCCTTGTTGAAAAACAAAGAGATCCATATATAATAGGACATATATACTAACAGAATGGAAATGGGTCAAAAAGACCCCTGTTTTGCTGATCGACGTTTGGGACGGAATCGATCCTTCAAACTGTCGCGACCTACGGGTCCATAAAGGAAATTAAACGCTTTCCTTATTTATGCTACGTCGGGGCGTGACAAGGA
This sequence comes from Hydrangea macrophylla, assembly GCA_033977485.1. Lineage (NCBI taxonomy): Eukaryota > Viridiplantae > Streptophyta > Magnoliopsida > Cornales > Hydrangeaceae > Hydrangea > Hydrangea macrophylla. Next base: position 110,847,149 of record CM066997.1, on the reverse strand, counting down.
GGTTGTTGAAATTTGTGAGCAGGGCCTTGTGGATATCGCAGTTTTCTTTCTTTTACCCACAGCTTTTTTAAAAATTTCAAATTCAAAACAAATGAGTCGCCACTTAATTTTTAAAAGGAAAAATTAAGAAACCATTTCAAAAGGAAACTGATCTTTTGCGCAACCAAAGATTAATTAGGTCCGAGGATTATGGAATGAGAAGGGAAGGAGTCCATCGGACTAAAACACCCCTTCTCATCCTATCTCGCGATAGGCCTCTACTTAACATCCTTTTAATCGAACTATTAATTTAAATGTTCCCTCAACTAATACATATGTATAAATATACATTACAAAAGCATGTCTAAAGGGTGTAAGATTACAAGTGATAAAATATCATTCAAAAATCACATAATTTGAGTAGCAAGTAATATGATATGCAATAAGGAACAAGAGAACTTACCCGAGATCCAGCAGCGATATTAAACGTGCAATGCATACAAATGGAAGAAAATCCTAGGAAAGAGTCTCTAATCACATGTATTCATATAAGGCAAGATCCTAATTCTAATGTGTCGCGCATGAGGTCATAAAATCGATAAAATCAAAGAAAAGTTGAGCTAAAGGAGAGACGAAAAGTCATACCTTATTAGCGCTACAAAACAAGGGTTAGTCCACATGATATATAGCACGCAAAATTTGAATAGTGATCCTAAGCCTCTAACCTAAATCTATCAAATGTAATTAACCTAAAGCAAACGAATCCTAACTATAAATGTCGAGTCACATGGATGATTGTAAACATGAACAAGAAGAAATCATGAAGTACTTATTGATTTAGGTCACTTAAACTTTAAATTCAAGCTTAACTAATCATTATTGAAATATGGTTTGAACCTTGACTCATGAAAATATCATCTAAGCCATTGTTTATAAGATTGATCAAAATTATTACAGAATTCTGGAAATTGCTGAGAGCATATCAGAACTTCAAAGAAATAAAAAGCATGGTTCCCGTGGTTTGATCTTGGTGAATTTTGGACACAAGATGCCTCTATGTGTCTAGTTTTTAACCCAAAAAAGAAATCAAAGTTTCAACGGTTAGATCTCCAAGAATTGGACAAAAACCAGACATCACTCAGGATTTTACAACCTTCTGTCCATAGTTCTTGCACGATTTTCTAAAAATAGCAAAAAAATAAGAAATGATTTGTTGTTTTTAGGGTAGCTTGATAACACATTAATCTACTTAGAAAAATTTATTTTGGGTCACAAGTGCTTGATTAAGGTTCTGATTTGCTTATTTCAAAAGAGTATTGCTGTTCTGGAACTCTGGACAGATTGTAGTGACTTCACAAAACTCATGACCAAACCACCCAAAACATGAAACTATCTTAAAACAAAAATTACAGTGGTAGAACTTTGAGTTATAAACACTTTCCCATTGGTTTCATTCCATTCCAACGGTTCGATGTTCGGCTAAAAATCTATGATCAAAAACAGATTGTGAACTCACTGCTCATTGGGTTAATTTACTTCATTCCTATCAACTTAGACAAGTAAGCCATGGAATTAGGCTTGTCTAAAGCTAATTCTCCTACCATTTGGTAGTCATTGGAGACTAAATATATTCATGTATGTAAATTTCAAAGAAGTATAGAAGAACTTCATGAAACTTAGTCATAACAAACCTCAAACCATGAAGATAGGTTTAAGTCCATTATGCTAAATATTCTAGTATCAACCTTAGTCCCCTTATGAATCACAAGATTACAAGGAGATTTAGGGATTTCAAACCAAGAGATTCAAGTAAGACATTGAAAGTCTTATGAATCCAAGGGATGAACACAAAAATAAGAAAAAGGAAACTAAAGAACTCAATGCATACTATAATTAAATTTAGACAAAGACTAATTATGCTAGAGTTTACCTCCAAAGTATCCTCAACTTGGTGATTTTAGAGGACTTCCAAAGACTAATTGAGCTCTTCTACACTAATTAACACAACTCTTTCTTTTAAACTATTCTAAACTCACTCCTAATTATGAAAATTAAGGCAAGAAGAACACTTATACAACCTATAGATTCAATGAAAATCCCTCCCTTGCAAGTGAATATTCATCCTTTATTTATAGACAATTTTAAAGGGATATTTCAGTCATTTCAGGACTGAAAACCCTAATTCAGTCGTCCTTTTTATAGTACAAAATGTGTAGTATGCCAGCTGTCTGTTGCAAAAATGCGGCATTCACCGGAGATGGAAACGACACTCAGTAAATGCCGCATCGGCATTCGGTGGATGCCGACGCGACATTCACTGACTGCCGGAACGGCATTCACTGAATGCCGCGGACAACTCTAGTGACTGCCGTTTTTTAGTAAAATTCATCATTTTTGCGGCATTTGATGAAATTCGCAGCAATCACCGAATGCCTTCCGGCAGTCTAGAGACTGCCGCAACGGCAGCCCGTGACTGCCGCGGAAAGGCTTGAGTGCCGTTCTGCTTATTCCTTTCCTTTTTCTTCCTTTTTTTTTTTTGTTTGAATTGAAGAGCCTTTTGAAGAGCTTGAATCACCTTGGAAGCCTTAGTTTTGTTCGGACATTGTCATCATCGGACTTGGAGGTAACACTCCCCTTAATTCGATGTTTGGTCAAAATTGGGGTGTCTACAGGCCTATTGATTCACTTCAATGGATCATGCAGAGAAGATTAGAATTGGAGACTTAGAGAAGGTTATATTCCAATGACTGAAAGTTGTTGATTTATATAAGGTAAATATATATTCTTATTCTTATCCTTGAATTGTGGTAATGATTTAAGGTTATTCTCAGGGTGGAAACTGAAAATTTAAGTCATACAAAAGTAATTCTGAAATGAACAAATGACGCGACAAAAGATCAGCTCCACCCAGATTTGGCTATGCATAAAAATCCCACACGGATGCTCTAGCCATAAGGTTGGAACGAGTTGTATTTGTCATTGAATCCATGTGTAAGGCTCCAAGGAAGATGATTTGAATTCTCAAATGTTTCCGATATTTATATTGATTTATAGATCACCCGGGGTTTTTTTATTTAAAACTTTCCAATTAATTATTATTTTACACCTAACTTCTATGTAAGTTATTTTTTCCTTTCTTTTTCTTAATCCTCTATTTGGTTCATGGATTAGGCATGGAATAAAATACTAAGGAAGATACTTATTTTTGATTGGTTGTTGAGGAAATGTCACAAGTAACTTTTTATGCTAGAATTTGATAATTCATAGATTTTTCTCAATTTGTTTTGTGTCGTGTGGCTCTGAGACAGTTTGAATGAGTAATTTTTTCCCTTTCTTTTTACAAGGTTTAAAGGTTAATTGATAACCTATTTAACTACTTTAATTGTCCTTTTTTGTTTCATTTCTCATCAACCAAATAAAATATTTGGTTGTTATGTTTTTTGGTTCATTACATTTGGTAGCGACTTTAATATGAATTCTCATGTTTGCAAAATAGTTTACTACCAAACAAAACTTTGAGCATCAACTTTATTAATTTGAATGATGTATTTGGTAGTCCGATTGTTGTTGATGTTGTGGAATATTGTAACTTAATTGTTGTTGTTTGGGATTAGTGGCTTGGGTGAGTGTGAATGAAAGGTGTAGCTTAAAGGAGTCCATTCACAAGAAGGTGGAGGAAACCTTGAACCAAGAGGTTAAATATATGGCTAATGGCTTTATTGGTTTAAGTTGATTCAAGGAATTTACGTTCAAACGTTCTATTTTATTTTGGTGCAGTTTGTTGTGTGTAGAGGCCTGGGGTGTAGAGCATCAAGCTTGCCGGAACCAGCGTGAAAAGGTTGTTATTTTAGAGTTACTTCTGTGGTCTGTTTTGACTTAGTTTACATATCCAAATATACATGTGTAACGGAAAATATTATTAACTTATTATTATTATTATTATTTTGATATGGGGGAGGGGATGAGGTTCGAACACCGAACTTATGCATTAGAGGGGACTTATATATGCTAAGCTCTTTGCCACTTGACTTATGCCAACCTATGCAATTATTATTAAATTATTGATTTCAATTTAGTTGACATCAATGCACAATAGAAGAAAATATCTAAGTTTTAAAAATTTTAAACTCATGGGTCTAACAAACTTGGTTTTTATGGTATTGTTAACTTTGAAATTGTTTGAATAATATACATTGACTTCTTTTGAGGGATTTGACAAGGGAATTGCTAAATATACCACGGGAGGAGAATTAGGAGCCTTTTGAGAATTGTGAATCCTTCTATGATGACACGTGTCACAGAAAATAGAAGGGACATTAACGAATTCGAAAAGTCATGATCAGTTTCTTAAAAAAAAATCTGGGTCATTTTAAGTTTCAATAGTGAAACCGACCAATGAGAAATTAACAGTGAAGCGGCCAAATTAATAGTTAGTCCCCAACTTTCTCTCTCTCTCTCTCTCTCTCTCTCTCTCTCTCTCTCTCTCTCTCATATTAACATTATTCTAAAAAAAAAGTCAATATTTCTCTCATAAATGTCCAACGCTTTCTTTCTTAAATCAAATCTAATATATACTCTGTACACTCCTAGAAAATTTTACTCTATTACATGTATAATATGTTAGACCCCCTGAAATTTCTCTCGTTGAAACCCCCAATTATGAATAATCAGTCTTTAACAAAGTAATATTTGTGATTTCACTGAATCAATGCCATTTGCATTTACTGTTCCTAATCATGACAATGAACTATTCTTCTTTCTTCATGTGTTCTCTATATATACATATATCCAGCCTACGTTTGCTCTAAACAATCTCTCTCTAACATGAACCAAAATTAGCAAAAGACATCCTCACTTCACTCAATAAAATATATGAATCCAGTGATCATCTCCAACTTTCATTTGTCTAACTCCTTATGTACTCCTTTGTTATTTTTTATTTTTCTTCTTATTTAACTCTCATGTTTGTCTTCATGTATATTTTGTTTGATACAGTTCTAGATTCTATTTGAAGGAGATAAAGAGAAGCATACTTCTTTAGCAGAAGATTGGAGGTGTGGATTACTCTGGTAGAAAGTTTCATGATTGAATAAGTAATTTTTTGTTGTATATTTTTTAATTTTGTGATGTGATTTTAATCTCTTTTTTAATTTTTTTTTTATTTTGTGATTTCAATATAACTTTTTGTGTGAGTTGTAGCTTACCCTTGCAATCATATTTCTAAGAAATTGAGCTTTAAATTAGTTTTAGTTCCTTTCAGACTTCGGTCCCACCGCATTGTAACTTAAAATTTCCAATGATTAAACATTGTATCTTATGATTTTATAGTTGCTTTTAAACTTCTTTAGCTTGGGGCATTTTATATTTCTATTTTTATTTTTGGTGTAATTTGTGGGTTTGCTTTGGTCATTTTCTTGCTACTTTCCTTTTTTAGTAATTTTTTTGTTTGGATTTGGTCCAGTGTCATCTATGTACCCACAAGGTAATTGGGTTTTGCCCAAGGTTTACTGAGTGTCTGTTGTAACTTCCTTGGCCTTGGGACTTTACTTATTATAATCAATTCATTGATTAATGTTTAAAAAAATGATTTTAAATTTATACAAATTAATCATGTTGATGCAACTAAATATTGTGGGCATACATATATATATGTACTATATTGAGTATATACTTATATCATGAAAATATGATTCATGCTATTCTTATCAACTAATTTCGTTGTTGAGGCACAATAAAGAGGTTCAATCGGGGAAAAAAAAAGCACAATAATAAGAGGAACTTAATTTACCCCTTTTATATCATTATCGATTATATTCAATCAAGTTTTTTTTTTCTTTTGCTCAACTTTCCTATGCATTTTGACCCAAAAAAAATCCCATGCATTGCACGGGGTTACTAACTAGTTAGTATATATTACAGAGACACATCTTTGTGCCCCTAATGCATTTAAATCTAATTAAATTAAAAGTAAAATCGGCACCTGTAATATATTGTAAATATATATATGTATATATTTTCAACATTCAATAGAGTATTTCTGATGAAATAAAAATAGAGATAATATCAATATCAAATGTATAAATTCTAATAAGAGGCCAACTGCCATGAAGAGTACATAATCAAATATCACTATAAATGAAATGTTTTATCATCTCCAAAGGGTACATAACAATTAACAATAGGCTCATTTGATAGAGAGACGTCAAAATCTCCCCTAAAAAGTGCATACAAGAATAATATATGCTAACTCTGATCATGCTGACTATTCCTCTAATCTGGAGGCATGAAATTGTTGTATAAAGTCTAGGTCACTGAGCATTCCTGTGAATTCTCCATGAGGGTAAGGCACCGGTGGGTACAAGGGTGGTTGATATGGTTGAAGATAGTAGAACTAGGATGACGAAGGATATCGATAAGGCCCATGTTGCGGATAAAGCGGATACTGATGAGAAGATGGAGTATGTTGAGAAGGTGAATGTTGCTGCGAGAGTGATTGATGTTTGGAGGAAGATCGTTGTTGGGTGGGTGACCGGTGTTGGGATGGAGACTGCTGTGACTGTGAATGCGAAGACTGATGTTGTGAAGATGACCGGTGTTGGGATGGAGACTGTTGTGACTGTGAATTCGAAGATTGATGTTGTGAAGATAAAATCATATTCTGTAACTCCTCTATCTCCTTCCCTTGTTTCTCATTAATTGTTTGTTGTCTCTTATACTTTTCTTGCATATCCAAAAAGTTAGACTCCAAATAAGCATAATCTCGTCCTCTACGTGATCTATGAATTGTAGATATTGATTGAGTCTGTACCCAAGGCACCATGTTTGGAGTCACAATGTCTCCATAACCATGAACTATACCACCAGTCTCAAAACCCATCGTTGTTACATATGCTTGCAACCTCAGTTCTGGTGTCTCCTCGCCATGGGTAGCAATTAGTTGTGTTAATTCCTACGATATCTTAGCCTACAAAAATACATTTTATTTTTATGTGTGTACTAGTTAGTAAGAAGAAATATGAAGTATTGCCTAAGAAAATATCAAACTTACCCCCATTTGTTGAGATGCATCATTAATCCAACTTTTGTGTTTATCTTTTCTCTTGTCAACCAAATCAAATGCCTCAATAGGATCAGGTGCGCGATCATACTTTTGCTCCTATACAAATGAAAAATATAAAATAAAGCAAAGTGAGCATATTATGATTTAACAAAAAAACCTGCAAACACATTTAACACATATTTTATATAACTTGCAAACACATTTAACAAAAAAAAAACCTTATGATTTGCTTACAAATTCGGCTAGGTGTCGTACGAAGCTCTTTGTCCCACCCGTGTGACTCATTTTGAGCTGCTTGCGATTCTCAACATTCTTTTCAACCTTATTCTATTATTCACAAAAGAATAAGCAATACTCAACCACAATTATCTTATTTGTAAGTATAGACTTTATAGAAAAGGGCAAAGCCTAGAGAAAGAATAAGAGCAGTAAGATTACTTACTTTATTTTTAGGATCACTATCCCAATAATTTACCATTTCCTGCCATTGGTCACTATCTACACGATCATCTCCACACATGAAACGTAATGGTGAGCCAACATACGGAGAGTAATATTTTCTTTTCAACTCAGCTCTGTTATTCCTAACCCTTTTGGATAATCTCTTTAGCGATGTATTTCGGATTTTGGGACTGTGGGGAATGTCTTCGGGACGCCAGTTAATAGTATCCTTGAAACATAAAAACTATGTGTTATACTGGTTATTTTAATCTTATAAATAAAAGTTCAAAAGATTCAACATACCGATATTGTTTTCCATATTTTTTCCATAGCAGGATCTTTGTGCGATCACCAATCTGTAGAAGAGAAAGGGAGAAAGTTGTAGTTTCTCGCCAAACTACCCAAGAACCTTGATAACTTGGCATCCTTGGGGACAATGTATAGTCCATCCTTTGTGAACTCAATGCTTTCCTTGCCTGATTTACCCAATTTAGGTTTGTCACAGCCAGGGCCGGTCCTGAGATTCCTAAAATTTTTCGGGGCCTCAAGCGAACTTTAAAAAAGGGCCCCTCTAGGCCTCTATACATAAAGTTTCTTAAGCACAAAAATTTTTTAAGTGCAAAATAATTTCATTAAAATGAAAGGATAAGCAGTAAGGACATAGTTAAAGTGTTCCAATCAAGCTTACATCAAAGCAAATGTGACCGCCTTGCATTTTGAGCTGCAAAAGTATCAATTAAAGGGTTCCAATCAAGCTTCTCCAACAAATTTTTTTCAATTGATATCATAGCCAATCCATTCAATCTCTCTTGTGACATTGTCGACCGTAGATACGATTTGATCAACTTCAACTTTGAGAAACTTCTCTCAGCAGATGCGACAGTCACTGGTATAGTCAATATTACTCTATAAGCAATCCAAGCATTTGGAAAACAATAATCTAGCCTCTTTATAAAATTTAATACTTCAATTGCCTTTCTTGTTCCTCTTGGTAAAGCTTCTCTTAAGATTTTGAGTTCTGAAAATAATTCTATCCCGTTAATATCAGAAACCATGTCATGCTTTAGGAGATCTTCAAGGTTAATACATGAACACTTCAAACTATCATTATCTGCAGACTTCAACCTCCCCAAATTAAACAAGAATCCAAAAGCATCATCATATTGTTGAAATTGTTCAAATCTACTCTTGAGTGAAGAAAGGGCTTGATCAACTATGTACATGAAGTAATTGACTCTAAATGATTCTTCGGCTGATTGTGTCATCTCTTCACTACCACTCTCATCAAATTGTTTCTTTCTACGAATGACACGCCGTTCACGAAAAATAGGTTCAACTTCCATTCTAATTGCAATCTCTTTAGCCTCAATCATAGCTTCTTCAAATCCATGTTCTCTATATCTTTCAAAAAAACAAATGAGTCCTCTTAATAGATCTATAGCAACATCAATCTGCATGTCCTCTGTTTGCATGATTTTACTTATTTTGTTAACAGCATTCAATATTTCAAACCAAATAACCATGCCAAGTAAGAACTCAAAATTCTCAATATCATATGTTGCTAAGCTCTCAGCATCACTCTTTGTCTTGGGATCTTCACTGGTAGCTGCTAAGTGAATCAAAGCTTCTCTTATATCTGGAGCTTGAAATCTTATTGCTTTAATACTTTCAACTTGACCTTCCCAACGAGTTTGTAATGGTGGCTTAAGTGTTAAACCTTTAACATGATATGTGAGAACTTTCCACCGCTTTGTAGATGATGAAAACAATGAATACATGCGTTGTACCACTCCAAAAAAAGATGAAGCTTTAGAACAAGATTTTGCCATATCACAAAGTACAAGATTAAGACTATGACAACCACAAGGCATGTAAAATGCTCTAGGATTTATCTCTAATAATCTTTTTTGTACACCTTTGTTTTTTCCTTTCATATTAGAACTGTTATCATACCCTTGTCCTCTTACATCACCAATGTCAAGTTCAAGAGCTTTCAAAACATTTACAAGTTCACCAAATAGTCCTTGTCCCGATGTATCATCCACCTTTAAAAATCCTAAAAAGAAATCCTCTACACTTAATGGACTTGTTGAAATATTCACACATCTTAATATAAGTGACATTTGCTCTTCATGGCTTGCATCCGGAGTACAATCAAGAATAACTGAAAAGTATTTTGCTTCTTTAACCCTTTTAATGATTACACATTTGATCTCATCCGATATCCTAAGAATAAATTCATTTTGAATTTTGTGACTAAGATAATGATAGCGAACTTCTTTCTCTTGAACTCGACGAGCATGCTCTTTCATTATTGGATCAAATTCGGCAATCATTTCAATTATGCTTAAAAAGTTCCCATTATTTTCTTCATAAAGCTTCTCATTTACCCCACGGAAAGCCAAACTATTTTTAGCAAGTGTTTTCACAACAACAACTATTCTCAATAATACTTGTCTCCAATGTTCTCTATCTTTGTTGATTTGTTCTTCAACACTTTTATCGATGGTTGCATTTTGTCATAATCTAACTTCCAATTCAATCCAATTCCTCGTGTTAGTAATGTGTTCACTACTAGTTTTATGACTTTTAAGCCCGCCACTAAGATTTTTCCAATCTCTGGCTCCTTCATTTGCCAATTGAGTTTTGATTGCATCATTTTTGAACAACTTACAACAAAAACAAAAGACCCGGTCCAAAATACTTGAATAGATAAGCCATTTTCTATCAAGCTTTTCACCGTTTGGTAAAAGACGATTGTAATATGTAGAAGAGAAATGCCTCCCACCTGAATCCCTAGGAAAATCATGTTTATCATATCTTTTAGGACCTCTTTCAACTAATAAATCTCTAAACCTTTGATCAATCTTTTTCCAATTTCCTGGATCGTTGATGTTCAAAGGAACTCTTTCAACATCTTCAGGTTCATTCACATTTTCTTCATTTAACAAATCTTCAGGTTCATTGAAATTTTGTTCATTTACAACATCTTCATGTTCATTTACAGTTTCTTCAGGTGCATTCACATCTCCATGTTCATTTACAATTTCTTCAGGTGCATTGACATTTTCATGTTCATTTACAATTTCTTCAGGTGCATTTACATTTTCATGTTCATTCACAATTTCTTCAGGTGCATTCACATTTTCATGTTCGTTTACAATTTCTTCAGGTGCATTCACATTTTCAGGTGCATTCACATTTTCTTGTTCATTCACAATTTCTTCAGGTGCATTCACATTTTCTCCACTTTGTGTGTTCGTTTTAAAAAACTTATGAATAGCCCCATTTTGAGATTCAATCAATTCTTCTTCCCTCTTTTTTCTCTTCCTTTTTTTATTCCCAAATTCATATCTTTTCATACCTTGATAAAAAAAGACATAAAAAAAAGGTCACAACAATTGGTCACAGTCACAGTCATAGGCAAAAAGCAAAAATTCTCAAAAGATGGTAGTATTAAATTGCTCACTGGCAAAAAAAGCCTTATATTCTACGGTTACCTGCTCGGTGATGCAGATTGAAGGCTGAAGCTGATGCTCAGATGCTTCACCGTACTGCTCAAATATTCAATACTTGAGTTCAATCAACAATTCTTAGTTCTGAAATTTCATTAAAAGAAGATTTTAGGAAGAAATTATAAGAAAAGATAAGGAAAAAAAAAGTTAGGTTTCACTTTGAAAATTTGAACTTCAATACTCACCACCAAATACAGTCTGACAGAGAGGGATGGACTTCAATCAACACTTTTGAGTTCTGAAAATTTCATTAAAAGAAGATTTTAGGAAGAAATTATAAGAAAAGATAAGGAAAACAAAAAGTTAGGGTTCATTTTGAAAATTTGAACTTCAATACTCACCACCAAATACAGTCTGACAGAGAGAGTTGGACTTCAATCAACACTTTTGAGTTCTAAAAATTTCATTAAAATTAGATTTTAGGAAGAAATTATAAGAAAAGATAAGGAAAAAAAAAAGTTAGGGTTCACTTTGAAATTTTGAACTTCATGCTCACCACCAAATAGAGTCTGACAGAGAGAGTTGGACTTGAATCAACACTTTTGAGTTCTGAAAATTTCATTAAAAGAAGATTTTAGGAACAAATTATAATAAAAGATAAGAAAAAAAAAGTTAGGGTTCACTTTGAAATTTTGAACTTCATAGTAATTACATAAAAGGGGTAAACTTGTATTTGCACAAATTCAATATACGTTACATGAATCGACAAATCTAACAGAGGAGATCAATTGCTAATTTATCAAGAAAAGTGTAAGAACACATGGGATACGGGCCATATGACATGTACTTACCATCAATATAAAACCAAAAGAAATCATCAATTAGTAGTAGTTAAAGATATTTGCTACATCAATTGACAAATATGGCAGAGAAGATCAATTTGTAATTTACCAAGAACTGTAATGTGTAGGAACACATGAGAAACGGGCCATACGGCACATACTTATCGTCAATAAAAAACCAAAATAAATCTTCAATAACAAGTAGTTAGGTCTATTCCTAAACTTCTCAATCATTCAGCCTCTTAAATTCCCTGATACTCACCACCAAATTCTGAATGAGTTCAATAGCTTCAATCAAAGTCAGTATTGATTCAAATCTGAAGAAAAAGAAGAATTTGAAAGAAAATCAAGAAATTAGAAGAAATCTTACAAAAGATAAGAAAAAAAAAAATTTAGGGTTCAATACAACACAATACTCACCTTCACCACACCATGCCCAACCAGTGGAGTGATCAATCTTTTGAAGGGACTGACTAGGGAGATGAGAGATGGCCGAGAGACAGTTTGACAGAGAGAGTTGGAGAGACGATGGGAGAGGGAGAGAGTCAGAGTGAGAGACAATGGAAGTGGGAGAGGACTGGAGGTGTAATATACTAATATGTGAGTTAAAAGTTCTCTCTCTTAGTTCTAAGTATAGGAAAAAAAATATGAGGCCCAAGGCAGCCGCCTGGGCTACTTGGCCCAAGGGCCGGCCTTGGTCACAGCCTTCCTTATTTAGCTTTGACATAAGTAATACAAAAAAACTTTTTTAGTACTAAGGGATTAATAAATAAAAACATGTATTGGAATAATAACTTATGAAACACATACTGCTGTTTTCAGAGCCACCATTTGCATGTATGTCAGCATCTGAGTGATTCTCATCATCGGAATCAGAATGCTCAGAGCTACTCAAACAATTAACTATATAAAAGATAATGTAGAACTTGTACCATTAATTCAAAATAAATAATCATTTTAATAAAAGACTAACGAAATTGTAGTAAGTAATAAGAAAACATTAATCTAACATGTAATGCATGCAATGACTTCACATAAAGGTCAACCATAACACAAATACATAAATGAAAAACAACAGGACCTAGTCCAACACATAAAAATCCAACCATAAATTAAAAAAAGTTCTACTATATTTCATCATCGCTCTCATTATCATTCTCGTCATCATCGTCATTGGGGTCACCCTCTTCAAGTATGGAATCATTCACTGTAGGCAACGGTAATTCTTTGTTAACATATACACCTCACTACAAGAAAATTGACTTTTAGTGACGAAAATTTTCGTCGCTAAAAGTCAGATTTTCGTCACTAAAGGTCTTTAGTGACGAAAAAAAATTCGTCGCACGTTCGTCGCTAATTCCTCGACGCGAAAGGTCTTTCGCGACGAAATCATATTTCGTCACCAAAGAGTAGCATTTAGTGACGAAATATTTCATCGCGAAAAGTGTATTTTTCCCAACGAACCAAATTTCGTCACGAAAGAGTCCTACTATTAGCGACGACATTTCGTCGCTAAAAGTACCCTTTAGTGACGAATATTTCGTCGAAAAAAGTATATTTTTTTCAACGAACCAAATTTCATCATGAAAGAGTCCTACCATTGGCGATGAAATTTCGTCGCTAAAAGTACCCTTTAGTGACAAAATATTTCGTCGCAAAAAGTGCATTTTTCCCAACAAACAAAATTTCGTCACAAAAGAGTCCTACTATTAGCTACGAAATTTCGTCGCTAAAAGTACCCTTTAATGACGAAATATTTCGTCGAGAAAACTGTATTTTTCGCAACGAACCAAATTTTGTTACAAAAGTGTTCTACTATTAGCGACGAAGTAAGTTTCATCGGCAAAGGATATATATTCCCAACGAAATATTTCGTCGCTAAAAGGTAATTATTAGTGACGAAGTAAGTTTTGCGGATAAAAGGTTACTACTACCTACGAAATTGTTTCGAAAGTTTAAACAATTCTCGGCGAAATACTTTGTCGATAATAGTAAAACAATTACCGATGAAACAATTTCGTCACCAATTGTAACAATTCCTGACGAAAGTTTTTTGTCACGAAAGGTTAAACAATTCCCGACGAAATATTTCGTCACTAAAAGTAAAACAATTACCAACAAAAGTATTTCGTCGCCAATGGTTACAATTCCTGACGAAAATATTTCGTCACGAAAGGGTAAACAATTCCCGACGGAATATTTCGTCACTAAAAGTAAAACAATTATCGACAAAAAAATTTCGTCGCCAATGGTTACAATTCCTGACGAAATTATTTTGTCACAAAAGGGTTAACAATTCCCGATGAAATATTTCGTCACTAAAAGTAAAACAATTACCGACAAAAGTATTTCGTCATTAATTGTTACAATTACCGACGAAAATATTTCGTCACGAAAGGGTAAACAATTTTCAACAAAATATTTCGTCACTAAAAGTAAAACAATTCCCGACAAAAGTTTTTCGTCATTAATTGTTACAATTACCGACAAAAATATTTCGTCACGAAAGGGTAAACAATTCCCGACGAAAATATTTCGTCACTAAAAGTAAAACAATAACCGACGAAAAAATTTCGTCACCAATTGATAATGTTTCGTCACCTAAAATTTTCCCACCAAGTTTTTGGTGGGGGAAATTTCCCGCCAACTATTAGCGACGAACTTTAGTGATGAAATGAATTTTCGTCGGTAATTGTTTGACTTGTACCCGCGAAAATTGGTTTCGTCGAGAAAGGTAAACACTTTTGCTGACGAACGTTGATTTCGTCACTAATAGTATGTCACTAATAGTATACTATTAGTGACGAAAATAATTTCGCGGGTAAAAGTTTCGTCACTAAAGGTCAGATTTGTTGTAGTGCCTAGAACATCAGTTCTAATATGTACTTCTTCATTGTCTAGATTGGGATCATCAAGATTAGGTGTGGCATAGTAATCATCTATAACGACCGCATCATCATCCTCCATTAGATCATAGAAATCTCTCGGCTTTGTTTTAACTGCAACATTCCAATCTGACTCTTTTGGGTCAGCAACATAAAACACTTGAATAGCTTGTGATGCCAATATAAACTTATCATTATTTTGTGCCACCCGATTGAAATTCACTAAGTTGAAACTATACCGGCCACTTTTCTTCCCAGAATTTTTTACCCAATCGCACTCAAATAAAACCACTTTACAAGCTTGATCATCACTTTCTCCAGGAAACCTATAATCTAGCTCATATACATTCCTTAGAACACCATAGTAGTCGACATTACCGGTAATTGGATTGCAGTCTCTTACACTCGAATAACTTGAGGTTTCAACATTCACAAAGACACCACTGTTTTGATTTTTGTATCTTTCATCCACTGATTTAATTCGAAACCTATAACCATTGATAACATACTTCTTATAGTGCTTCGCAGACCTACTTGGACCATTTGCTAACCGAAGTAAATCTTCTGATACTGATGAGTCACCAGCAGCATGAAGATCATTTACCTAAGCTAATATGACTCAATATTATTATATTTCATGAATTAAAATAAAAATAAGATCACTGCCATAATTGCATATTAAAAAATATAGGGTACTTACATGGTTTCTGAACCAAATAGGGAATTCCTTATTTCCCAAAACCTCTACTTCTCGAATGGTTTTGCCTTCGATGAATTTTTCGTAGCTCCTCCAACCTTTTACTATCAAACACAAGTCAAAATGTAATACCCGCTCCCGCGGTCTATATTTAATATTATTTTAGCATGCATAATCATGAGTTAATGATAATTATAGTGTTATGTGGCGCATATTGGAAGTGGGTTTAACTCACTAAGTTGTTTTTGGGTGTCCAATTGGAAACCCAAATTTGGCCAGTATGGCATTCCCAAGTTGGGATATGTGTTGATGGGTCCCACTGGAGATGGGACAGTAATATGTGGAACACCCTATGTGCATAAATGTTTATTAAGGCTTAAATGATTTTGTCACACCCCAACCCGCCTCGGGCGAGTTGGGACACGTGTAACAAGCCCACACGTTCAAAACACCCTTAATTCATTAACAAACACATTAATTGGACCTCATAAAATAGCTCCGTTAACACAAAACAGACCCAAGGGCAAAATGGTCATTTATAAAGTATAGCAAATTTTATACCAAAAGATAGGTCTTTGAATCCCGATTCCAATACAAAAAAACAGTGCGCAAATTCGAGTTTTCTAGAGAGAGTTATGCTTGTTTCCGTAAAAGCCGTCGAGGCTGAACCCAGACTAGCGGATCGATCTGCCCCAGATCCGGATCGATCCGAATTTAGCAGATTGTTATGTTTTACAGTTCCAGATGCCCCGGATCGATCCGCACTCGATCCAGATCGATCCGGTTCCTCCATATTGGTTTTTCTGCTGCTAAAACACTGCTAAAAACAGTTCAAACTTTTCCCAAGTACCAAAATTGATTCCCAACATCATTCAAACTCTTGAGAACATCTCCCAAACACCTATGAACATATCAATAACATTTGTAAATCTTTCCAAATCATTCAAAACATCATCCGTGTTCATTTAAATGAGACACTAACCATAGAAACTCAAATTCCACCAATTAGTAAGGAAAAAGGATTGGTGTTGCCAAGATGAATTCAAAATACCATGGCCTTGAAGAATTTCTCAGAAAAACATTTCCAAAACCATGTCAAACCCTTTGGAAAGTTGTTTTAACATCCAATACATTAATCCAAGTATAAGTTGACAATCAAGCACATAGATTTTGCTCATGGGTCAAGTTTGGCATTAAACTCTACTTGTTCTCAACATTTGCAAGTCAATACAACAAGGAGTGTCCAAGTCCAAGTTACAACTAAAACTATTTAGTTCCATACAAATCCACTCCTAACATTCATAACTTATAGCTTGCAAATTCAACTCATAGTTTGATGTATAGACAACCATCAACACCCAACTTTCCATATGACAAGTTTCCAAAAAGATCCAAGATACATTTACATTGCCAACAAAAGATACATTCTAAGCATAAACTAGCTAGGCATATGAACACATATACACATGAACACTACTCCCACGCCCACCCGTTGTGCGAATCATTTCCTCTCCTCGTCTCGTTTGGTACCTGCGATGGTTATTCAATAACCACAACAGAAAACATATTTTTCGTTTAAGCTTTCACTTAGTGAGGGAGCTAATCATGCCATTGGAATGCAAAGTATGTAAGTGCAACAATCATTATAAATGACAACAAATTGATCTCCGAGAAGTCAAGTCATTCCAGCCACCACCCCCGGGTCCTTCTCACCCCGAATCTTTCTCACTTTTGGCGCATATAGCGCAACACACACTCTCTTGTGACCCCGAAGATGTCACCGGCATTTCATTGTGGTCGTCACCACGTCCTACTCATTGAGGACTTCCTATCCCTTACATATGAGACCTATAAATGGTGACCACTACTTGACTTCCCTTTGATCCATATAAGCACATAGGCAACTTCAACACATAAGGATAGCAATTTCATAAATTTTGACATGCTTTTATCCAAATTCAACAACATATATATACATGAGCATGAGTTTAACAAATATGAACAATAATTATCACATTAACATAGCTAAACATCCAATTGAGAGATTAGGACACTCACCTCTTTGATTTATACACAACTAAGCTTAGACTTTCCCCAATTCCTTCCCAAGTTTAGCTCAATTTCTAGTTGGTGATAATCCTACACAAGTTTGGTACCAAGAACATCGTTTATCAAAAACGGTTGCCGTAAAAACGTTTCCGAAAACGAAAATAAATTACATGCATGTGATCCTCTTACCTCCACGAGTCCAAAAGTGGTCTCGGATTGTGAATCCGACGCCGGACGGCAAAGGAACGGCAAGAAACGTCGTCGAGAATCCGTCGCCGACTTGGGAGCTCTTGCTCTCTCTAATTTTCTGGAGAATTCCAGCTGAATTGTATGCTTATGACACATATGCTACATGCATATGTGTGTTGGCACCATTTTCTTATATTCTCATTTACCTCCCCCAACTTTCTTTAAGTTTTATTATAAACCCCCCTTGTTATTTACGTTAACTACCCATCTTTTCTAAAAGGATTTAATCTAAGTCCCGTGTGGGTCCCAAACACGGTCCCACATAATTCATGAGGTTGCTATTAAACCTACCAATTATGAATTTTATTCAAATATGCCCTCATACGGGTGCCAAAACTGGTCCCCTTATCTATCATAAGACATAATAATAACTTATAGCATTTAAATAAATATGCACATAAATATATAATGACATCAAAATACAAATTATCTTAATTAGGCCCTCGTTGGGCCCCACATTTATACCAGTTCTGCCTTTTACAGAACTTTCATCTGTGTCCGCATTTGAACACCTTTTTACCTGTGTGTTCATAACCCCACCTTAAATCGTTTTATGCATTAATTCTCATCAATTAACACATACTAATAGCATATTAATCTTCTTTTCCGGGTACGGGTGTTACAGATTTATTATTTTATTGTTGATAATATCATGTTATTAGGTAGTGACCACTTTTGGGGTCAATTAGGGGTCCCTTTGTGAACACGAATTGAACACGTTATATAATTAGTAGACTAATTAGCAACTTCACATAATTATATGGGATCACTTATGGAACCATGCGAGATGTAGACAAATACTTATTTAGGTTTGGGATAGTTTTAAATTTTTAATATAGTTTAATAAATAGTAGGGGCGTAATTGTAAAATGTAACACCCGCGAAATTCAAAAGAATAAAAAAAAAATAATAATAATAATTGGTATCTTGTTATTATTTGATTAAGATTATATATATTATTTTTGTTAATTAATTTAATTTTTCTTATTACTTTTTATTAAGACTATATTTAGAGCCCTATGTTTTGGCCTAATAACAATTTAAACTAGACCCAATCACATCTAAATACAAATTAGGATCCCTAAACTCTTGTTTTCTTTTTCCTTTCTTCTCTTGTTTTCTTTTTACCCTATTTTTTTCTTTTGGTCTCTTAGACCACACCACCCTCACGCAGAGAGAGAAAGATAGAGCATCGGCCGAGAATTGAAGGTAAGCTCTTGCTTATATAAATTATTTACAGAGTTATACTCCCTCACACACATGCTAGATATGCCTAAATCAGAGCCTTAGGCACAGTTAGGAGCGATCACCATTAAAGCTTTATTTGGAACTTCATTTTTCAACCATCACCAAAGCACCCCAAATCAGTCTCTAAATGACCCTTATGAATCCCTAATATTGCCCTAAGAGCAGTTTTTCAAAAGCCATAGTCAATGGCCATGAATTTCGGATTTTTTTTTCATTAGACCCACTTTCGATTTTATCCAAAATCTGTGCACATTATTTAGATTTGTGTTTTCAAACCAATTTATATGGATAGGGCTCGCCCATTCCGTTGAGAAATGAGAAAGATATAGCCATATTTATATTTATGTAAATGTGTATATATATGTGTATCGATATATATGTATATATGTCACAGACTTACAGTCTGCGTAGGGATGAAGGGGGAGTTCTTTAAAGATTTTCTAGGGTGTAGCACTTTAGTCGGTTTGTATGGTATGAGTTAGCTATTAATCACTATTTTACCTTTAATTGTTTTAAAGTTTATTCTTAGTAAAAGATAACTTTATACTTTCTAATTTTTGGAAAATCATTAAAATATATATATATATAATAATAATAAGGAAATCTTCTATTTTTTAATTATTATTTTCATAATATTTTATAATAGAATAAATATTTAGTTTAATTAAAATTACCTTTAAATGCTTGTTATTAGTTATATAAAAATAGTATAAAATGGATATGGATGTTTACCAAATACAGAATAATTTCTAAAATATTTTATGGTTAACTATGGACTATTTGATAATTTATTAAATTATAAAACCATTGTTTAGAATTTTGTTACTACTTAGTAAATGAGTTAAATAGAGATTTCATCACTTTAAATATCTAGAATATTTCTAAATATTCGGGAAATATACTGAAATATTCCTATGGTCTCTTAATGTCACACCCGTTCCAGAATTTCATGGTTTTAAAACATGCATAAATTGAGATTTGTGGAATTATTAATGTTATTAATAATTTGATTGAGTTGAGTTGACGTGAGTCAACGGTGAGGTGTCTAGTGGAGACACGAAGACTTGGTAACGCATGTTGCATTGGCATTAAATGACATTTATATGACTTAAATGTTATATGACTTTATCTGGTATTTTGTGAATAGTAATTTTACCTGTATTGGTAAATTGTGGTAATCTTTGATATTGTTATATATCGATTTGAGAACTGTGGTGAGAATGTGAGTGATACGTTAATTGAAAAAGGTAGGTTGTGTAGAGATTCCACAGAATATAGTTTTTGGGACGTTATTTTGGACCTAAACGAAACTTAGTTGGAAACTTTTGAAATTTATAGTTTTCACTCGTAAAGTTTTAAAATGAACGTGTGCGAAGTTTCGAGACCTAATTAGAAGTTTGAGAAACTTGTGGGGAGGTAAACGTAATTTCCCAAGAGTTTTTCTATATATAGATGAGGATGAGATTGAAATCTCATCCACAACTCCTAAATATCTAGAGAGAGGAGAGAGTAGGGAGATTTTGTTGCCACGGGCTTTGCGACGCCGAACGACGATCATTCGTCCGTCAGATTTTTTCCAAATTCAAGATTTGAACTCGTGGAGGTAAGACCTACGTTTTGATACTACTTAGGTCATGTTTGGCTAAGTTTTGTAAAAATCTTAATTTTGGACTTTTGGGAAATCAGGTAAAACTTATAGGAATCGTACCAAATTCGAAATCCGACGTTTATTTAGCCCCCTAGACGATCCTTCAAAGTTTGAAGAGATTCGCACGAGGTATGAATTCTAGATCTATGAAATATATGGATTTTCATGTTTTGGACATCACTTTTGATATTCTTGGATCCGGGCAAAATTCATGTGTTAGCTAGGCCCGTTAATTATGCACGTGAATTTATGATAAAAGCACGTATAACTGTTTATGTGAGCATGTTATGTGTCTACTTGGGTCAAAGGGGAGTTTGGTGCAAATTCATTCGGAGTAAGCTCCTCGAACCTTGAGGATTGTGATTTTGTTGGAATTGGAATTTGTGGTTGTGTCTGGATTGGAGGTGGGCCTAACCAGTACACGGTACCTGGTATGGAGGAAGGCCCAACCAGTGTACGAGATGCGTGGGAGAGGTGGGCCTCCTACGGCATCGACCGGATGAATGCGTACCACTCACCCCAGAGACTATTTCTATGTGTTTTAGATGCTTAAACCATGAATTATCATATAAGCATACATTTAGAATTGTACGCTCAGCATATAGCTGAGCAGTGGAGATGTACTCCATTGCAGGTAAGAAGAAAGACAAGAAGAATCGTGAGGTGTGAGGCCTAGGAACGCCGGGGATTTCACACTTGTATATGTTTTGTTTTAAATCTTAAACTTGTGTAAGGATTTGAATATTGTAAGATGTGGTAATAGATCCTTGGATTAGCTTTGTAACATGGTAATCTTGTAATTGAACGTCTGTAGTTATGTTTTAATGCGTTAAAATCAGTTGTGGTTGTGATTGTTATTGGTATTGAGTAGTAGGACTTGTAAATTCCAGCACAGGGCTGCCAGCAGAGGAGCAGTCGACTGGACCCCCTGATCAGTCGACTGGATCTCGTGTATTTGAGATACTGTAAGTGAATATCAGAGAAGCAGTCGACTGAACTCTTTGAGCAGTCGACTGAACACTGTTGATTTTAGCCACTGCTTCTTAAAATAGAAAAGCAGTCGACTGGTTTCCCTATATCAGTCGACTGGACCCCTTTTGATAATGATACATTTAGGGTTCTGGATAACACAGTCGACGTAGCAGTCGACTGGACCCTAGTGCAGTCGACGGGGCAGTCGACTGAGCCTCTGTTTTCAAAACTATTTGCTTTGAATGTGTTTCCAATGGCCAAAACTTTTTTTTTTTATATATATAACTCTGATTTCAATGTATTTTACAACACAGAGGGGAACGTTTCCTAAGTTTTAAATACCCAGGGTTGTTTTACAGTTCTTTCCGCTGCGTAAGGTTATATTGATGTTTGGATGAGCCTTGGTGGCGTGCCACGTGTCCTATTTCCACGCGTAGTGGGATGGGTCGTGACATTTATTGGTATCAGAGCTAGAGGTAACAAAACTTTGGGAACGTTCGACGACGAGTGGAGTGTTGAGTGAATTGCCACATGTTTTCAATTGCATTCATACATCTTAGAGATGTTTGATGCATATGGATGTTGTTTTACATACATACTATTGTTATTGTTGTACATGCATAGTGTTTATGCATTGAGAACTACATGATTGAAATCATGAGTGACGAAGAGCGAGAACTATCGCCACACACTCGACGTATGAATGAAATGGCAGAGATGATGGGGAATATGGGGGAAATGATACGGAATATATCGGAACGATTGCCTCCCACACCCCACATCAAAGTGGAACCAATAACTGTAGTACATGCACCCGAAAATAGGGGTATGAGATCAATATCTGAACAGTTTACTCGAAAGAAACCGATGGAGTTTCATGGGACACCTGATACAACATTAGCAGAACATTGGGTCATGGACATGGAGCGAATTTTTCGATCTATTCCGATGACAGATAGAGAGAAGATTGAGAACGCAAGTGATGTACTGAAGGGTGAAGCCCAGAACTGGTGGGTAAATGTTTTAGATCAGGGAGCACCGATTACTTGGGAAGGGTTCAAGGCGGAATTCAATCGCCGGTTCTTTCCGCGAGCCGCCTACAACGCAAAGAAGAGAGAATTTGATAACTTGAAGCAAGGAGACATGACTGTGACAGAGTATACTTCCAAGTATATTGCGTTGTTGAGATTTGGTAAAGGTTCAGTGCCAGGAGAGGAAGATAGGGCAAGGAAATTTGAAGAAGGCTTAAGGGAAAATATCCATTTGAGGGTAGAAACCTACGAACATTCGACTGTTGCAGCAGTACAGCAGACGGCGCTTGTAGCCGAAAGTGGAATAGAGAGATCGAGACAAAATC
This sequence comes from Hydrangea macrophylla, assembly GCA_033977485.1. Taxonomy (NCBI): domain Eukaryota; kingdom Viridiplantae; phylum Streptophyta; class Magnoliopsida; order Cornales; family Hydrangeaceae; genus Hydrangea; species Hydrangea macrophylla. The sequence goes on along the minus strand of CM066997.1, from coordinate 110,824,267 downwards.
ACCAAGGAAAGCGAAGTCATGAGGGTGGTGACCGAAGTCAGGGGGGATCTTTTAAGAGGCCGTTTTCACGAGGCTCTAGTTCTGGTTTTAATGATTCCAGGAGAGTACCAAGTAATATACCGTTATGTTCACTTTGCAACCGACCACACACCGGTCGATGTTTTCTGACCAACTTTCAGAACAGATCTACAGGGGGAAACAATGTGAGTTCTGCGGCCTACCCGCAACTCAAGTGTTTTGATTGTGGTACCTTGGGACACCGAGCGAAGGATTGCCCAAAGAAGCGTTCTCAACAAGGGGCAAGTTCTATGGCTTCTAGTGGTTCGAAGCCTAAGCAGTCTAGTGACGGAGGACAAAGGACAGAGCAACGTCAGGGAAGATCATTCCAGATGAACCCTGGAGACGTGGCTGCTACTGATACAGTGGTCTCAGGTATGGTGCTTGTATGTTCGCACTTAGCACACATACTCGTTGATTCAGGATCTACGCATTCGTTTGTATCTCATAACTTTGTTGAACATTTGAATGTTAAGTCCGCGCCACTAGGATATGAATTGTCTATCGCTGTGCCATTTAGTAAGTCAGTAGTGACATCTACTATATATAAGAACTGTAAAATCAAACTAGGCGAGAAGTTGATGACTGTAGACCTTATACCGATTTTGGTGAACCATTTCGATGTGATATTGGGGATGGATTGGTTAGCCCTTAACCAAGCTACGATAGATTGTGAACGAAAAGAGGTTAATTTTCGATCACCGGTACATGGGAGCTTTTGTTTCCAAGGGAGTGGGGTTATACCGCCGTCGTATTTGATTTCAGCTATCCGAGCGGGAAAGTTATTGAAAAAGGGATGTCAGGGATTTCTATGTTCAGTGACTGATGTCTCAGTGACCGAATTAAAAGTAGAAGACATTCCGATAGTGCGAGAATATTCAGATGTCTTTCCTGATGATCTACAAGATGTTCTTATTGAGAGAGAGATTGAATTCACCATTGAGGTAAATCCAGACTCAAGGCCGGTATCCAAAGCACCGTATAGAATGGCACCAGTAGAATTGAAGGAACTGAAAGTTCAATTGCAAGAATTACTTGACAAGGGTTTCATTCGACCAAGTGTACCGCCGTGGGGAGCTCCAGTGTTGTTTGTAAAGAAGAAAGATGGTTCAATGAGAATGTGTGTGGATTATCGGGAACTGAACAAGTTGACAATCAAGAACAATTATCCACTACCCAGAATTGATGATTTATTTGATCAACTTCGTGGGGCACAAGTATTCTCCAAGATAGACCTAAGATCGGGTTATCATCAGTTGAAAGTGAAGGCCGAAGATGTTGAGAAAACAGCTTTCAGAACGCGTTATGGACACTATGAGTTCTTAGTTATGCCATTTGGGGTTACTAATGCACCAGCTGCGTTCATGGACCTTATGAATCGAGTATTCAAAGATTATTTGGACGACTTTGTGATTGTATTCATTGACGATATCCTTATCTATTCACCTAGTGAGATAGAACACGAGAACCACTTGAGGTTGATACTTCAGAGATTACGAGAGAAGCAGTTATTTGGGAAATTCAAGAAATGTGAATTTTGGTTACCTAGCATTACTTTTCTTGGTCACGTGATTGACAAGAATGGAGTATCAGTTGATCCTCACAAAGTAGAAGCTGTATCAAATTGGCAAAGACCGACTTCTGTATCCGAAATTCGAAGTTTCTTGGGATTAGCGGGATATTACCGCCGTTTTATTGAGCATTTCTCGAAGATTTCATTGCCTATGACAAAATTGATGAGGAAGGGAGTTACATTTGAATGGAGTCAGGAATGCGAGGACAGTTTTCAAGAATTGAAGTCACGATTGACGAGAGCACCTATTTTGACAATACCATCCGGAACCGAGGGGTTTGTGATCTATAGTGATGCTTCACACAAAGGGTTGGGATGCGTGTTGATGCAAGGGGGTAAAGTGATTGCTTATGCTTCTAGACAGTTGAAGACACATGAGATTAATTATCCGACCCATGATCTTGAATTAGCTGCAGTAATTCATGCTTTGAAGATTTGGAGACACTACTTATACGGGGGAAGGTGTGAGATATTCACGGACCACAAGAGTTTGAAATATATTTTTACCCAACGGGATTTGAACATGAGACAACGAAGATGGTTGGAGTTGATGAAGGATTACGATCTTTCGATTGAGTACCATCCGGGGAAGGCGAATGTAGTAGCCGATGCATTAAGCCGGAAGACGCCGAGGAATTTAGCCGACGAGCTAACGCAACAAAAGGAATTAGTAAAAGAAATGGAACGCTTAGACTTGGATGTGATTCCAGAGACTAGTGGTGGTTTAATGATGGCAATCATGGTACATCCAGATATTATTGATGAGATTCAGAAGGAACAATTCAACGATGTCTATTTATGCAGAATGAGAGACGAGATACCTTTGGGAAAGCGATCTGGTTTGGTATTGGAACAAGGGATTCTGAAGTTTGGAAATCGATTATGTGTACCGAATGTGAAAGACTTGAAAGAGAGAATTCTAGAAGAAGCTCATATTACGAGATATTCAGTGCACCCGGGAGGTAATAAGATGTACAGAAACCTGAGGGAAAACTTTTGGTGGAAGGGTATGAAGCGTGAAGTTGCCAAGTTTGTATCCGAATGTTCGGCATGTCAACAGGTCAAGGCAGAGAGACAAGTACCCGCGGGGTTACTACAACCTTTGCCAGTGTCAGAATGGAAGTGGGATGAGATTACGATGGATTTTGTTTCAGGATTTCCACGATCATGTAACAAGAATGATAAGATTTGGGTTATAGTTGACCGGTTAACAAAGTCAGCTCATTTTCTACCGATCAAGACGACTAAACCGTCCAAGTTAGCGGAATTGTATGTGAAAGAGATTGTAAGACTACATGGAGTCCCAGCTGTGATTATATCCGATCGTGATAGTAGTTTTACGTCAAGATTTTGGGGAAGTTTGCAAAAGGCTATGGGTACGAGATTGAGTTTCAGTACTGCATTTCATCCTCAGACCGATGGACAGTCAGAGCGTATGATTCAGACCCTGGAAGATATGTTGAGATTGTGTGTATTAGACTTTGGGAGTGATTGGGAGCACCACTTGCCATTAATTGAATTTGCGTACAACAACGGATTTCAGTCAAGTATTGGTATGGCACCATATGAAGCTTTGTATGGCCGTAAGTGTCGATCACCGGTTTGTTGGACCGAGGTTGGAGAAAGGAAGTTATTAGGACCTGAGTTAATACAGGTGACTACTGAAAAGGTGAAGTTGATTCAAGAGCGACTCAAAGTAGCTCAGAGCCGATATAAGAGTTATGCAGATTTGAAACGACGACCGATGAATTTTGAAGTAGGAGATTTTGTATACTTACGGGTATCGCCTTCAAAAGGCATTGTCCGATTTGGAAAGAGGGGAAAGCTCAATCCGAGATTCATAGGACCTTTTGAGATCCTAGAGAGAGTTGGTCCAGTGGCTTATCGATTAGCCTTGTCATCAGAGTTGGAACATGTACATAACGTATTTCACGTATCGATGTTGAGACGATGTATGACTGACACGAGTAAGATCATTGTACCTGAACCGTTGCAGATTCAGAGGGACTTGACTTATGTGGAACAACCAGTGGAGATTCTAGATCGCAAAGAACAAGTTTTAAGAACTAAGACGATCCTAATGGTAAAAGTGCTATGGCGTAGTCACACGGTGGAAGAGGCTACATGGGAACATGAGGAAGACATGAGGAATGAGTATCCGTACTTATTCGACGTATGAGGTAAAATTTGGGGACAAACTTCCTTTTTGGAGGGGAGAGTTGTCACACCCGTTCCAGAATTTCATGGTTTTAAAACATGCATAAATTGAGATTTGTGGAATTATTAATGTTATTAATAATTTGATTGAGTTGAGTTGGCGTGAGTCAACGGTGAGGTGTCTAGTGGAGACACGAAGACTTGGTAACGCCTGTTGCATTGGCATGATTAAATGACATTTATATGACTTAAATGTTATATGACTTTATCTGGTATTTTGTGAATAGTAATTTTACCTGTATTGGTAAATTGTGGTAATCTTTGATATTGTTATATATCGATTTGAGAACTGTGGTGAGAACGTGAGTGATACGTTAATTGAAAAAGGTAGGTTGTGTAGAGATTCCACAGAATATAGTTTTTGGGACGTTATTTTGGACCTAAACGAAACTTAGTTGGAAACTTTTGAAATTTATAGTTTTCACTCGTAAAGTTTTAAAATGAACGTGTGCGAAGTTTCGAGACCTAATTAGAAGTTTGAGAAACTTGTGGGGAGGTAAACATAATTTCCCAAGAGTTTTTCTATATATAGATGAGGATGAGATTGAAATCTCATCCACAACTCCTAAATATCTAGAGAGAGGAGAGAGTAGGGAGATTTTGTTGCCACGGGCTTTGCGACGCCGATCGACGATCATTCGTCCGTCAGATTTTCTCCAAATTCAAGATTTGAACTCGTGGAGGTAAGACCTACGTTTTGATACTACTTAGGTCATGTTTGGCTAAGTTTTGTAAAAATCTTAATTTTGGACTTTTGGGAAATCAGGTAAAACTTATAGGAATCGTACCAAATTCAAAATTCGACGTTTATTTAGCCCCCTAGACAATCCTTCAAAGTTTGAAGAGATTCGCACGAGGTATGAATTCTAGATCTATGAAATATATGGATTTTCATGTTTTAGACATCACTTTTGATATTCTTGGATCCGAGCAAAATTCATGTGTTAGCTAGGCCCGTTAATTATGCACGTGAATTTATGATAAAAGCACGTATAACTGTTTATGTGAGCATGTTATGTGTCTACTTGGGTCAAAGGGGAGTTTGGTGCAAATTCATTCGGAGTAAGCTCCTCGAACCTTGAGGATTGTGATCTTGTTGGAATTGGAATTTGTGGTTGTGTCTGGATTGGAGGTGGGCCCAACCAGTACACGGTACCTGGTATGGAGGAAGGCCCAACCAGTGTACGAGATGCGTGGGAGAGGTGGGCCTCCTACGGCATCGACCGGATGAATGCGTACCACTCACCCCAGAGACTATTTCTATGTGTTTTAGATGCTTAAACCATGAATTGTCATATAAGCATACATTTAGAATTGTACGCTCAGCATATAGCTGAGCAGTGGAGATGTACTCCATTGCAGGTAAGAAGAAAGACAAGAAGAATCGTGAGGTGTGAGGCCGAGGAACGCCGGGGATTTCACACTTGTATATGTTTTGTTTTAAATCTTAAACTTGTGTAAGGATTTGAATATTGTAAGATGTGGTAATAGATCCTTGGATTAGCTTTGTAACATGGTAATCTTGTAATTGAACGTCTGTAGTTATGTTTTAATGCGTTAAAATCAGTTGTGGTTGTGATTGTTATTGGTATTGAGTAGTAGGACTTGTAAATTCCAGCACAGGGCTGCCAGCAGAGGATCAGTCGACTGGACCCCCTGATCAGTCGACTGGATCTCGTGTATTTGAGATACTGTAAGTGAATATCAGAGAAGCAGTCGACTGAACTCTTTGAGCAGTCGACTGAACACTGTTGATTTTAGCCACTGCTTCTTAAAATAGAAAAGCAGTCGACTGGTTTCCCTATATCAGTCGACTGGACCCCTTTTGATAATGATACATTTAGGGTTCTGGATAACACAGTCGACGTAGCAGTCGACTGGACCCTAGTGCAGTCGACGGGGCAGTCGACTGAGCCTCTGTTTTCAAAACTATTTGCTTTGAATGTGTTTCCAATGGCCAAAACTTTTTTTTTTTTTTTTTTATATAACTCTGATTTCAATGTATTTTACAACACAGAGGGGAACGTTTCCTAAGTTTTAAATACCCAGGGTTGTTTTACAGTTCTTTCCGCTGCGTAAGGTTATATTGATGTTTGGATGAGCCTTGGTGGCGTGCCACGTGTCCTATTTCCACGCGTAGTGGGATGGGTCGTGACACTTAAATCTATTAAAAATAGTTTCTTATAAAAATTCTTATATTTTGGTATATTTTTGGAATTTCCATTCTTTGGTGACCGTTTTAAAAATAGTATTTTAACTTCAAAAATGTGTATTAAATACTTCGTAAATCCGAAAAATACACCGTCATCGCCTAAAATCTTAGAATAATGATGAGACTACTTTTCCTAAGTTTGGAGATGTTTCAGCACCATTAAAATTACAGCCTAATTGTAAGACTCGCATTGAATAGAAATTACTGCAGACTCCGTATTGAGTCTAGTCAGTACCATTAGCCTTAGAATAATATAGGGATCATCATATTGAGGTTAGGACACAGTTTTCGTTGAAATTATTGTTTTGCTCGCGTATATGGAGAATTTAGATTTAATTGTTATTCTATTATCATGAATTGTAGGGACTGAGACCTATTTGCTTTTCTGAGAAGAATCTTTATTCTGCTAAGATATTGAGGTGAGTAAAACGTTTCCCTATTGATTGTTAAAAAGTGGTGTCACTTTTATACTTTGAGATTTTTATATAAACGTGAGTAATGGCTTCACCATTTGTCATTATTAAATGTGGTGATTGTTCTCATTAGTTGAGAAGTATTAATTCCTTGGTAATTATATGGATATGGGAGTAAAATTGTGTTACTCTATGATAATTGTTGTGGTAATCTCAAATAGATGAGGATTTTTGAATTTGTTGAGATGATATATAGAACTTCCATGACCTGATTTATCCCAGCATTGAATATGGAATTGGCATGAATATGTGATATGAATATACTCATATTATCGGTATTTCAATTATGTCATAATGAATCTAAAGGAAAAATCCAAAGCCACCGCCACAACCCTTTGTTATTTAAATCCACTGCTTACAGAGAAACTAACGTGACTGTCTTGCGGCAAGTGGTACTCATGTCCAATTAGAGCATGTCTTGAGGAATGGGGTTTGGGTTGATACCCTTTTGTTATCACCGAATAGTGGTGTTTTAGTTATCCCGTCTCAATATGTGACGTAGGATCTTATGCGCATTTAGCCGAATAGTGGCTCCTTATTTTCTCATACGTCATAGCTATCCGAGAATGGGGCACCCTCGATACTCGATACGCCCGATTGGAGTAAGTGTCAAACTCGGAGAAGTGGCTAGGGTGTGAGGGGGGACCTATGGGTATATAGGTTTTGGCACGATGTGAAGTGCAATTGTGGTAGTAAGTGTGGATTTGGTACAAACTAAAAATTGTATGCGCTTTTACGGTGTAATGTTATAACGTGTTTCTTTATAAAGCTATGAACAGGGTGGTAGGCCACATTAACACTTTTGCAGGACATGCCTACTACATAGTGATTTACTTTATATGTTGCTTATCGTGAACAAGAAACTAACTGCCGGAGCCTCTTTTGAGAAGAGATGATGGAACTTTTGTCTTGTAGCGATATTGTATATTTTTGTAGTTGTTCATGGATTGTTCTGGTTTCAAGTTTTACTCATACCAGTTTATACTGACCCGGATGTCTCCATGCATCTCGGGTGCGTTCAATTTATGAACGTAGCCGGGGAATATTTACAGGAAAATGAACATTGACTCAAATAGCAGCGTGGATCAAGTTGGCTAGCAAGCTTGGAATTTATTTTGATTAGAGACTTTGGATTTTAGAATGGCTATGTCCATTTATAATTTCTGGCATATGAGCCAATTGTTTCTTTTTGCATTTGAGATTTGAGAGTTGACAGCGTTTGAAATTTGGTTTAAATTTATCATGAATTCGGAGTTATATTTATTTTAGTTTTTATTGGACTATTATTGTTTTAGCTTTATAGTGTTTCTGTTTGGGTTGTGTTCCGATCTTGTGTTGTTAGAAAATCGGGGCGCTACATAAAACTAGCAAACTAGTGGGAGTTTCATAATAAAATCGGAAACTTTTATATATATATATATATATATATATATGACACCTAGAGATGACTAATCATCTCTTCATACAACATTTAGGTTTAGAATTAGTTAGATTGCACAGAGGAGTACGAGAGTTTACGACAAGTTTTGACGGTGACTTCCCGACGCCGATTGACGCGCCGAACAACGTCGGTTTTTAAAAATGCTACATATTCGGACTCCTGGGGGTGAGTCTAATCTATTGGTACTAATTTTATTGAGTTCTGTGATAGTTTTCCGCGATCCATTTTGGGGTTTAAGCTTATAACTTGTAATTTATGTATAGGATTTGTACATGGTCCTTAATAGAGCTTTAATCTCACAATTAGGGGCGAAACCCAAGATGTGAGTGATGTTAATTTTGATAATTGGATTATTTTCATGTTGGGTTCAATTGTAATGCCAAAGCATGTCTAATTTGTTTAATTTAATTTATTAGTTTATAATTGGGCAATATTCATGTGGCTAAATTAGGCCCAAGTAATTTGTGAAAGTATGGTGTAATGATTAAATGAGCATATTGAGTTGTCTATTTGGGTTAATGGAAATTGCTAGTTCTATACCACTATGAGATAATCTTTGTGGTGACGACCACGGCCGCCAGAGGCCTATGGGACCGCACGTGTGAGGGCGTGGGTCATGACTAGTCACGTGGGATTGGGGAGTGGAGCCGCGGGCTAGCCGGTAGTGGTGGGAGTGAGCTAGTAATTAACAGAGATTATAGTTATTTGTAATGTATTGAATTGAGCATGTCAATTATCCATAGTCATGATTAGCATTACTCACTAAGCATATAACTTATGTATTGTAATGGTTATTGAATAACCATCGTAGGTGATCGTGGCGAGGAATCGGGGAAGTGAGATCGGCAGTAGCTTGGCTGGCTTATGGGTTTTGAGAGTTGTTGTAACCTTGTTAATAGTTACCTGTTTTTTAGTTTAAAGCTTGCAATATATTTGTAACTAATCGGTTTTAATTTGGATTGTGGTATGAGTCATACTTTGGTTGGTTTAAGACTTATGTAATATTTCTAGTTAAACTTTACACTTTAGTTGGATTGTAACTTAACTCCTGTAATATAAAGTTGGACTGTGTTAGTTGGGATTGTTTGATCATTGTGTTACTATGACTAATGTTATTAGATTGAGACGTTTGAACTTGGAGATTTATTTATTGGGTTGGTTGTAAATGGTTATATTTAGTACTTTTCCTAAAGTATTTAAAAACTCTTGCTTGTACTTGGGAGCTCATGTTTGTGACTTTGGTTTGACTTTAAATGGTTTAAATCGTTAGGGCTGGTGTTTAACTTGTGATTTGATAATATTATATAAGAATTTATTACTTGTTAAAACAGGGTTTTTGGCCGATTGCAAGGACGAGATTTTGCCTTTGTTAGTTGAGCTTCTTTGGTTTAAGTTTATTTTAAACTTATTTTGGAACTTTAATCACTGATGTAAGACATTGGTGGCGTGCCACGTGTCCTAAAGTCATCTGGGTGATTCCGGAACGTGACACAAAACAAAATAATTTAATTATTAATTTGAATCACCAAAAGTTAAAGGATATACTTAATATTAAACCGAATGATCTTACTCCCCCTCTGCTTAAATAAAATTATTAAAAAGTACTAAAGTAATTTTATTAAAACTAATTGAGGATCCTTTAATGCTGCATTACAAGAATTATTGTCCATTTAATAAAATGGACTTTAACCATGGAGTAGGTTAATAGATTCCCATGCGTACATGTATATATGTACGTAATTATATGCACTTTCCATCAACATTTCAACGATTCGGAAATAACTAGAATCACGGGATTACATTATTTATAGTTTTATTATACCTATCTACAAGCTTTAGACTTTTATGGAGTTTTTTTCCTACCGCCCAAACACACGTGTAACTCTACAAACAACGTGGTCAGCCACATCTACGTTGGTCTTACTTACTTTGTAAATTTAAACCACAACAAGACGCAATTTCAAAAATATTGTACACAACCACACGTGGGTCCCTACTGCAATTGAATTCATTTAAGATTTAAGCAAAACACTAAACAATTGAGTAGAGAGAGAGAGAGAATTTCAGGTTTCATCTGCTGATAATTAGGTTGCAGTGAACTTTGTGTGATAAATTTAGAACTCAGTCTATAATTTTTTTCAAAAAGTAATTAAAAAAACAAAAAAAATAAAATCATTGAATTAAAAAAAAATAACTTTTAGAGAGTTGATTTATGTTTAAGTCGACCGCGTTGAAAATTATATCAAAATAATGTGAAGAGTATTCCTAACGTTGTGATGAGTTACTTTTGACTTCGTGTAGAGTTACTTCTAACGTTGTAAATAGTTGCGCTCAATTTTATAAATAGTAGTTCTCAAAGTTGTGTGAAACTTGGTGAGTTTGAATTTAGAATAAATTGTACTTTTCACTCATAAACTTTGGTGGTTTGACACTTTAAATCTTAAAGTATAAAATGTGATATTTTGGTCTCTACAATTTAGGTTAGTCACAATTTGGTACATCGACAACAAAATTTTTACTTTTACTCACAAAATTATTCACTACTATAGGGCTAATTTGAGGGTGAGTCGCAATTTGGTATCTCGAAGACTTTTTGCAATAAATTTTTTACTTTTAATGGTGAAATTATTTATCAATAAAGCTATAATTGACTTTATTTGCTACAGCTGTGAAGTTTTAGCCTTTAGAGCATCCACAGTGGGTTGCTAAAATTTAACGAAAACTTACACTAAGTTATTGTACACGGCGAAGAGTGTTAGCAATGGGAAGGGGGGGGACGGCACAAACTATGCCGTGTGAATAATGGTGTGGCATACATTGTGCCGTATGCTTTCATGCGGCACACATTGTGCCGTCTGCTTTCATACAGCCCATGGGTGAAACGGCACAATGAGTGCCGTGTGGCTATGGAAGGCACAATATGTGCCGTGTGGCCTTTTAGGCGGCACAATGTGCGCCGTCTAGATTCATGCGGCACACTTTGTGCCGTTTTGTCCCAAATTAGCTAAAACTCACAGAAACTTAGTGCTACCGCAAACTTAAGTTTGGCTAAGTTTTATATCCTATACATTAGTTAAAACTCGCCCATTGTTAATGCATTTTAACTAAGTTATCCTAATTTGTCCTACAACACACTACCATTGTTGATGCTCTTAGGAATCAAAATAATACATTAAAACTTAAGGATCCAAAGTACCAAACCATTCAAACTTGAAGGATGGAAAGTGTAATTATTTAGCCTTTAATTTAACACAAAATGTTGATTTTTTTTTAATTTTGAAAAAGTAGTAAAATAATTTCTAAATTTCTCATCAAAAGTCGATTGAAATGTAATTATCGGATTCAACAATTCAAAGGAGAGAGACAAGGAGAGAGAGACAAGGAGAGAGAGAGAGGACAGAGGAGAGAGAGAGAGAGAGAGAGAGAGAGAGAGAGCAGCAGAATATAGTGTGTGTTGGGGCGGCTTTTCTTTCCCTTTTCTCCTTTTGCTTTTTAAAAAGCCAAACAAAAACCTTCCTTTCGTCCTTTCTCTTCTCAAAACTCTCTCTCTCTCTCTCTCTCATATTTTCTCTCTCCAGAAACATCATTCAGCTTCCCTGCATCTGTTTTAAGGAATCCGAGACCAAAACTTTCCCATTATAAATTCGATTTGGATTTTTCCTTATTTCTTGATCTGTGAGTGTAATCTTTCTCTTTTTGTCCTTCATTGTTGCCTTTTATATCTGCTTTTTTTTTTTTTTTTTTTGAGATATCTGCTTGTTTTTCTTTTTAAATTTATTGTATAGTTTAGGTTTCTCAATTTGATTGCTCTAACCTTTAGTTTGAATTTGAAGCTGTTCTGGGTAAAATGATTTTTGATTTAGTTTTTGGTAGTTGTGGTCATTACGTCTGAAGCTAATCTGTGAGTTAATCCACATATTAAGCATGAAATTATGATAAAGACTCTTCTCTGTGCATTTAGGGTTCTCTATATGTGTTTTGTAGGTGTTTTTTGCTTTCAAATGTTCAGATTAGTTGCTTAATCTAACCCATTTGGGTTGATAACCGTATACCCATCTTATAATTTTATGTTATTAAGTCTATTTATGATAACAATTTGGCAACTTCTGTTCTTCTAAGTAGATTTTATTTGAGTTTGTTATCAACAAGTTTTGTTTTGTTGATTTGGGAATTTTTGTTACCATAAATGTCTGACAGTGTTAGATTTCTCAATTTGGTTGCTCTAAAATGTAAGTTGAATTTGAAGCTGTTCTGTGTAAAAATGATTTTTTCTTTGTTTTACCAGTATTGTTAACCTCTTGTCACTCTTTTTAAAGCTTATCTCTGTGTGTGTGTGTGCGTGTGTGCGCTTTGTTGGTGTTGTTTGCTTTCAAATGTTCAGATTAGTTGCTCAATCTAAACCATTTGGGTTGATCACTGCATATCTATCTTAGAATTTTATGTTAGTAAGGGAATTTAAGATAACAATTTGGTAACTTCTGTTCTTCTAACTAGATTTTGTTTATCCAATATCCGATTCAAAAAAGGGCTTGGATTGCTGCTTTAAGTAGCATCTGTTATCAATAAGTTTTGTTTTGCTGATGTGGTAATTTTAAGTTAATAAAATTTTATTACAGACTTACAGTATTTGGTTTCTCAATTTTGTGCTCTAAAGTGTACTTCGAATTTGAAGCTGTTCTGCGTAAAAATGGTATTTTTGAATTTAGTTTTTGCCAGTATTGTTAAGCATGATTTTATGATAAAGACTCTGCTTTGTGCCATTATGGTTCTCTATGAGACTATGAGTGCTTTGTTTGTGTTTTTCACTTTCAAATGTTGAGGACTTTTCATGTTAGTTGCTTAATCTAAACCATTTTGGACCTTTTATGTTATACCTTTTAATTAGTAAGTCAATTTATGATAAAAATATTGGTAAGTTTTGTTTTTCTAAGTAGATTTTATAAGAGTTCGGTGGATTGTTTTTTTGGTTTTGATGATGAACATAGTGGTTAAATTGGAATTATGCCGAGGGTAGGCCGTAATTTTGGGGATGCTATAATTTTAGACTAATAAGCCAATTTAAGTTGACAATTTTGCAACTTTTGTTTTCCAAGTAGATTTTAGATAAGTTCTGTTATCAATGGTGGATTGTTTTCTTGGTTTGATGATGGATCGAGTAGTTAAATTGGAATTATGACGAGGGTAGGCCATAATACTATGTTAAATTGGAATTATGACGAGGGTAGGCCATGATTGGAATTATCAATGTTGGATTGTTTTTTATGGTGTTGATGATCAACGTTGTATTTGAATTGGAATTATGACAAGGTTAGGGCCTGATTTTTGGGGATACTCTTAACCTAGCAAAATTTGGTTACTTCTATTTTCTTAGTAGATTTTTTAAGAGTTCTGTTATCAATGGTGGCCCCCCCTTTTTTTTATTTCATAATCAACAGAGTAGTTAATCGGGATTATGACGAGATTATCTTTGTTTTTTGGGGGGTTAATAAGTCAATTCCTGACATGTATATGTAAGTATTTGTAAATTTTATCTTCTAAGTAGATTTTATATGAGTTCTGTCGTTAGTGGTGGATTGTTTTGATGATAAACAGAGTAAATAAATTGGAATCATGACGAGGTTAGGCTGTGATTATGGGGTCCTATGATTTCAAATTAATAACTCAATTTATGATACTGGTTTGTTTAACTTTTGTTTTCTTAGTAGATTATTATTTCTGATATTTAGAGTTTTTTTTTGGGGTGCCTTTTTGTTTTTGTTTCGATGATGAGCAGAGTGGTTAAATTCAAATTATGACGAGGGTAGGTCGTGATTTTGGTGATACTATGAAGAAGGTAGCAGTTCTACCAGTCTCTGCTGATGTGATATTTGCAACTAATCGGTTTCCAAATTACAAAATTGGAGCTCAGAACCAGATTATGGAGTTGAAGGATGATCCGAAGGTACTGTCCATGAAGGAGGTTGTTGCAAGAGAGACGGCCCAGTTACTGGACCAGCAGAAACGCCTCTCGGTTCGCGATCTTGCCAGTAAATTCGAGAAGGGGTTGGCGGCTGCTGCCAAGTTGTCCGATGAGGTTCGGCCTTTTGAAATTTGTAAATCTTGTTCGAGTTCAATTATGAGATTTCCTTTGTGCATTTCTACACAAATGATGCAGATTTGGGTTAGCCTTGCCTCAACTGAAGGTTTCTCTATTGTGACCTGGTTGACGGGTTCGAAACTCAAAAATAGCCCCTACATAGCCATAGCGGAGCCTCATGCACAATGTTTACCTTTTTATACATAGCTGTGTTATGGTAATCTAATTCTCAAAATTGTTTTTATGGCCAATTTGGGGTATTTACAACTGGATATGGAAATGGCAGGCTCAAAAGCATTCGAGCATATCTTTTCTTTGAGTTGCTGCAAGTGACCCTTATTTTATAAGTATTAGCAAAACCGGATTTATATTTCTTTGGCTCTCAATTTGTAAAAATCTAGTATCCTAATTAGTAATCTATCTGTGCTTTCTCAGTAGTCTTTTTAGCACATAAATAACTATTACTGACGGAGATTTGGGTGAGCCTTGTTGCCACCGTAAACTTGTCTCAATTTGACCTGGGTTTCTAATTTGATACTCGGAAATAGTCTCTTCTCATGCGTGGTAAGGCTGCATGCATCTATTACTCTCCAAACCGCACAGTGACGCAAGCCTTATGCACTGTGTTTGCCCTTTTATTCGAAATTGGACTCTGGTAATCCGATTCTCAAAGTGGTTTTTGCAGCCAATTAGTGGCATTACCGTCGATTGAGTGAGGGTTTATATTTTTATTTAGCTCTCGTATTATAGTATCCAAAACTTTAATTTGGGTGTTTTTCATAATAGATCTCTGCAAAAAACAACAAAAATTAACTTTAAGTGAAATTTGGATCCAACTCGGTAAGTTCTGAGGCATGCTTCAGGCGAGTGATGTTTCTTTCTTGTTTTTTTCGCATATCTGTTTGGCTTTATGATTCAACCACATTAATTTCCTGCAATAATGGATGACCTTTTCGGCCATATAAAAGCCATTCATTTGCGAGATTTCAGGCTAGACTTAGAGAGGCAGCTTCTCTGGAGAAACATGTGCTTCTAAAGAACCTTAGAGACGCACTGGAATCCCTAAGAGGCCGTGTTGCGGGTAAAAACAAGGATGATGTAGAGGAAGCTATTGCTATGGTTAGTTTTGTCTTTTCACTTGCTTTTATTTCTCCCTTGAATAGTTGTGCATGTAACACAGCAAGTTGGTCTGTAAATAGGGTGTCTTGTAAGTGAAAAACTCGTTATTTCGCACACTTGTAAAAAAAATTCAGTTCTTCAGAAACTCGCCTTTACTTATTAACAACTTATGCAAGGTAAGGGAAAAGGGCAAAAGGCCTCTAACAAAATGGAGATTTCTTTATTGTCGTAAATTCGGCAAGATTTTGACATTTTGTATGTGTCAATAGATAGATTTTGACTGCTAAACATTTTCATCAAATATTGGTAGATTTTTATATCAACTTGTTTTATAAAAGCCTATCTGTGTATCCACTGCTAATTCTTCTCTCTTCTGGTAGGCTGGGTCACTACAGAGGAAAAGTTTTATCCCAGCGAATAATTTCTGTTAAGGCTCTGATTGGTTCGAGACTTCGAGGATTAGAGAAGGAAATGAAAACAAGAAGCAAAACTAGTTCCCTTGTGTTAACCTCCATGCTCAAATAACTTTAAATGTTAGAAAGTTTCAAAATATAGTTCTAGCTTAAGAAAAAAGGGGACGGAAGTGACTCACAAAATCGAAAATGTAAAAATTATTTCACTTTATTTCTTTTCCTTCCTATTTTCCTTATTAACCAGACAAAGAAGGGAAGTGACTCACGAAATTTTACATTTATTTCTTACCATATTTACCTTTCTTTCCTATTTTCCTCATTAACCGAACAAAGGAAAATTTTTCCTCTATGTTTTATTTTCTTTTCCCTCAACTAACTCCATGAACCAGACGGATTAGTGTTTTTCTTTACTTTCCTCACAAAATCCATGAACGTACCGTAGTCACTTCACGGAAGGAGAATGAAATGGGCAAAAGGCATCTAGCAAAGTGGATATTGGTTTAGTATATAACTTCACCAAGTTTTCATATGTGTCATTAGATGAGTTGTTTAATGGCTAAACATTCTCACTAAATATTGTATATATATTTTATTTAATAAAGCAAATAACTATAACTCTCAGCTAATTCCTCTTTATTTTGGTAGTATACGTTCTTATAATTTGTGTAACACATTCCTTTAAAATCGTTCTTGTGGTACAATGATCAGGATTTGAGGTATGAGTGTGCCCTAATTCTGGTAATTGTACAGGTTGAAGCTTTAGCTGTTCAGTTGACTGAGAGGGAAGGAGAGCTAATGCAAGAAAAGGCAGAAGTGAGAAAGCTCGCAAATTTTCTTAAGCAGGTAGAAACTGAACGTTGTGATTCCCTTCTATTAATTCATTATTTTGCTAGTCATTTCCTAGGCCTGGCAATTGGGTGGGCTCGGGCTGGGTTGAAAACGGACCTAAACCCGATAAGACCCATTTGGGTTTTGTATGGGCTGGGTCGGGCCTAACCCGTTAGCCCTTTTTTTTTTTGGTCATTCTCTTTTATGGTGCAAGCACCATGTTTGGGTTTGGCCAACAAATTCCTGAAATTTTTTGGAACAACTCTGAAATAAATGAAAGGTCTAGAAGCAACCCACTTCCAGCACCAATACTAGGCCTAGAAATCCCAAGCCCGAATAAGGAGTGAGCCCGCATAAGCCCGAAGTAAAATGTAATTGGGTTTGTAGATTTTTAATATACGGGCCTAGTTGGGTGAAACATTTTTACACTCGGGCTTGAGCGGGCCCAAACACAAACCTATTTAAACCCGTAACAAGCAAAACCTAAAATATTTTCCTTCTCTCTCTTACAATTGTTATAAGAAACGGCGCATCTCCTCTCTCTCACTAGGTTATAGGTTCTTCTTCCAATCTCTCTCTCTCTATAAATATATGTATATATATCATTCTATCTACTCTCTCAGTCCTCTCTCTCTCTCTCTCTCTCTCTCTCTCTCTCTCATCATGCTTCTGCATCAAATTCTGTTTTGGCTAAAAATTAAATTATGACCGGGCGTGCCAGGGGCTTTGTACGAAGACCCAAACGTGTAACCAAAACGATCCCTAATCGTTGTTTGAGAGGGATCAAGCAATTGTTGGGAAGTAGGGATGACTCTTCCCTTAAGGTTCTATCACTCTGATGCGAGCAATATAATTGAGTGATGAAACGAGTAACACACATGAAATCTAATCAAAGGAGTAATCCACAAGAACCAAAGCGTTTGGAATACAAATTCATTGATCAAACTGTGGAACTGAACATTACAACTAAATACAGACGCTAGAAAGGAAAAAAAATAAAATAAAAAAAACAAAGCAAGCACATGTCAGAGACTTTGAATGGACGCAATTACATGAACTAAAGAAAAGAAAATGAAGCAAAACAAGCAATGCCTAGTACACGGCTATAAAGAAAAAGGGAAATCAAAGCAAATTATGAACATCAATAGGTGTTGTTTGGCCGGTTTGAACCGCAGGGGCTTGGGCTGTGTGTAGCCTCCTCCAAATGTTGCATGGTATGGAGTATAAATAGGTGTGCTGAAAATAACTTCCCCCTCCATGATCTCCCCACTATTGCACTTCTCCACTACTTGTTAGCCACCACCCACTGAGTTGGTAACTTCCCCACATCCACTAACCACTACCACTAGCAAAACTCCCCACTAGTGTGTGGTTAATTGCCACTTGTATAAAATAAAACCGGTCAAAAATATAAAAAAATAATTTTTATATTTTAGGGTGTAAACATTGCCCCCCTGGTTCTTTGAAAATGAAATGAAATGTAATTTTTGAAGAACCATGTATACAACTCGACCGAATTTTTTTTTTTTTTTTTGGTAATTATCGGCCTCATAGACCTCCAAGCCCGCACAACCATTTTTTGAAAAACTGCAAATTTCCTCAGACCCCGATTATGAAACTTCCTCAAGCCTGATTTCACTTAAGTTTGGGCTTTTCTTGGCGAGCTCACCAGCACGGGCCGAAATTGCCAACTCTACCATTTCCATTTAAGCTTGTGTTCATTGTGTTCTAATTTTTCTTCCATCCCTGCCCCTGTAGTTCAATCTAATTCTTAACCTTGCATCCTTTGTTTCCAGGTCGATTATGGTTAGGCTACGTTTGGTTCATTTATTTAGTAAGGGAAAGGAAAGGAAAATAATGTGGAAAACATGTATTCGTTCTTTGTTTAATAGTGTACATAGTGAGGAAAATGGGAAAGTAGAATTTTCTAGACAAGTATACAACCATTAATGAGAGAAACTAAACGAGTTACTTCTCTCCCTCTTTTCTTAAGTCACAACTATATTTAAATTTTTTAAAGTTATTTTACCATAGAAGAAAATACAAGACAAAACACTAGGGAACTAGTTTTCCTTCTTTTATTCCTTCCCTTTTTTCTTTTCCTTCTCTAAATCCGCGAAGGCCTTATTATTATTTCTTTTCCAAAAGAAGTTTCTGATACACACACACGTCCACATTCGTTTGTACTTTATGATTATTCATGTCCTCGTGCAGGCTTCAGAAGATGCTAAGAAGCTTGTTGATGAAGAAAGAGCTTTTGCTCGGGCTGAAATAGAGAATGCCAGATCAGCGGTTCAGAGAGTGGAAGAGGCTCTTCAGGAACAAGAGCGGCTGTCCAGGGCTTCAGGAAAGCAGGTATGTGTGATTTATTTGAATTTTTCTTTCAAGTTTGCTTGTATCTTTCTATATTCTTTATCTATAACCTTTCCATACATTTTCGTGTTCTGGAACAATGAAGAACACCACCCACCACACAACTTTACCCTGTTATATATTGTTATACTCTTCATTACATAGGGGATTGTTTGTGTTCAATTTTAAATGTACAAGAAAATTCCATGCAACCTCATTAAAAAAAGGGGGTACTAAAGTAATTTTACAAAGAGGGCACTAGAGTAGTTTCCTTAGGCTTTGTTTGGTTCTTGGATTTAGTGAGGGAAAAGAAAGTAAAACATAGAGGAAGACAGTTTCCTTCGTTTGGTTAATAAGGAAAACGACGAGGAAACTAGGAAAGAAATAGAATAAGTTGAGCCTTAGGTCCTTTGTAAAATCTCCTTAGTGGCATCACATTGGTGAGGTAACATGGGCTTTTTTACTTTATTTATTTATTTTTCCATTTAAAAGTGTATGCTTTTGTAGATGCTTGTTGTACCCGCCTGTGTTATACTGTCATTAATAATGTAGATTCTAGTTCTTTTGGTGCACCATTTTTAACTAATTCTAAGTCCCTTATTGTTGCTTGAATTTTCTACCTTATTAGGGGAACGTTAATCATGAGTTCTAACTGTCTTTGTGGTAATAGGTTCTAGAATTGCGTGAACAATAACTTACTTTTTAATCTCAGTCTTTTCTTTTCTTTTGGTGGTCTTTTTCATTCAAACCTACAAAGATTTTGTTATGTATTGTACATTACATGAATTTTACTGACCTAGATGAATTATGTTAAATATATAGGATATGGAAGAATTAATGAAGGAGGTTCAAGAGGCTAGACGTATCAAAATGCTTCATCAGCCTAGCAAGGTATTTGCATCTATTTAATGACACAGAATTGTTGAAATGTTTTGTGAATAACTCTTCAACTTTTAGGAGAAGTTTCAAATAAGCTGTGTTGTGGGTTTTATTCACCCTTGTTCTTGATCTTGGTAATCGGTTTACTTTGGTTGAATCACCCCAACTCATGTTCATAATATCTACATTGGAAATTCTTAGTTTTGGATGTATAAGCTTTCCTCGCATCCTTAAGTAAACTTGGGCATCCTTGAATGCAACAATTGCATTCACACGTTTTCGGCACCGTTGTCAGTATATTACAAATGTGTGTTAATTTTTTTTTGGTTTCCACAAGGCAATTATTAAGCTTGATTAGTTCATGTACTGTCGATATATGAAATTGATTATTTTTGACAGGAAGTTATTTGTGTCGGGCTTGATGTAAACTTAATATATAGGTAATGGACATGCAACACGAGCTTCAAGCACTCAGGGTTCAACTCGCAGAGAAGTCTAAGCATTCCATGCTACTTCAGAAAGAGGTTTGTTTATTATTTTCTGTCTTTTATTTATCTTTGTTGCTTAGTTCCTCTTTCTCATGGCTCAGTATGCATTTGCATAAACACCGTGTGTTGGTGGTTCTTTGTATAATACCTTTTGGCAGCTTAAGGACATGAAATTGATGTTTTTTGAAATATGCGACTCTTGGTCATTAATACTTAATCCATTAATTCCTTTGTTATATGTCTCCTCTTAATGATACAAGATTTGGTAGAGTTCTATGCACTGGTCCTTAATGCTTCCTCGAGTTATTTGGTTTCAAGAGAAAGTCTAAGATCTTGAGGAGTTGCATCGTTCGTTTGGAATCACTTCCAAAACGAATGTTTGGGCCCAAGCGTGATTATGGAACCCAAAACAAATATATTAGGCTTTTTGGAATTAATTTCCGAAAGCACTTTAGAGCCCCAATAGCCATTTTAGCTGAAGCAGGTCCAGAGGTGCTTCAGCCTAAACGTGATACGAGAAGCAAATTAGGGTTCTAATGAGTTTTTCTTGATTCCCACTATACCCTTGAGTGTAGAGCGCTTCTGCCTAAAAGCAAAAGTCAAAGCAAATCCAAATGGGCCAATCCATTACGTGTTAATATTCTAACCTCTAAAACCAGTCCTTGTCTGATATACAACCACTATGTTACCATAATAACCAACTGTTAGGAACTGCGTTCCCAGAATCCATTAACAGCGCGTATAAGTTGGTACTGCAAAAATTACGTGAAAACTACAATAACCCTATAAGGGCGGAACTAGGGTTACCTTAAACTGCTAAAACGGATTGCTGTAGTAGACGAATCGAGAACACGAGCTCGATAACAGCTCACGATCTTCTACCGTATTCCTTTGGTGCCAGAATATCGAACTGAGTGTGGGTTCCTTCGAAATCCTTTATTTTTCTGCTCTCTTTTTTTACGCTCTGTTTTCTATTCCGAGTTATAATGCTCTTAATGGATAAACGCAAACTGAGGAGAGAGCCAAAGCAGCATATATATAGGCTACGATAGGGACCATAAGAAGTCAATAAGGAATAGGCTTCCTTTTGGAATTAGGAAACCCTAATTCGAACTGAATCAGATTCCTATTTCCATAAATTATAATCATACCATTAAAGAATTATAATTGCACTCCTACCCTTATCTCAAAAATATAGTTCGAGCTCCATGTTATTAAATACTTATTATCTCCCCATGTTAAGATTACAGATATCCATTAATTAAATATAATTACTGACAATCATATTTAATTAATCTCTTAAAATTCCTTGAGATCCTCTGCTTAACTTATCTGATATGTCGGATACAAAATCCACCTGCAGGGTTTGACATAATCAAAACTTATAAGCTTTCTCAAGGGGATATCATCAATCCCAAAATTGAGACATGGATTCGATCATTAATTAATATCCACCATACAATTAATATTGTCACCCAATCCAATGAGATATTGACCCATTTAAGGATTTGACCTTTTTAGGGATCAAAGTGTAAATATCAAATGTACGTGTCTATAAATTAACTTAGGATTTAGAGTATAAGCACTCAAAATAGTCATGAGGTATTAATTATCTTATAAGTCAGTATAAAGATAATTACCCCAAGTTGGTCCCGTTTAATACACAAAGTGTACCAGCATGGTGAGTTGAAACTATACCATTTCCCGTAGTCAAGACAAACCTACTACAACACCATGCTGCAGTCCTACCAATGGTGTGTCTAATCTATCTAAGACTGTAAACCAAAATCTTACATTCTACAAGATCCGATGGTCTGATCTTCCGTGTGTAAGCTGAACTCTACACACTAAACCACCTATTATGTAGAATGAAAGACACACATGTATAATATTAAATAAACAATATAATACAAATATTGCCCACACAGATTCTCATAAAAATGGATTAACTGGTTTTATTAAATGAATAATAAATCAACTACATAAAGCATGGTTTTAGTATATATCCCTAACACCAACCACACACCCCTTATGATTAAAACTTTCACCCTACATCTCAGAGCACTTTCAAAGATTACCCAAGGAATTGAATAGGAAGAATCAAAATAATGCTTGAAGATAAGTTGAGTGAAATATATCTCAGATTCTTTTCTTTGGTTATTATGTTTGTGAGATTCCATTAAGCATTTTGGAATGTTTGATTGACTTGTTGATAATGTGGAGTTGTTAGGATATATTTTTTTGTTCATCAAAACATTGAACTGTATTTTCTCGTTTTGTTTTAGCTGGCACTAAGCAAAAGGGTTGAGGAAAACAATTCTTATATATATGAATTGGGTGGTTCTGAGGCTTTGGGTTCGTATTTGCGGATCCAATCCAGCTCTGATATAGCTCCAGAACTTTCGGAATGTTCGATTCAATGGTACCGTTTAACGGTTGATGGGGTTAAAAAGGAGCTAATTTCAGGTATATTTTGAGAGCTAGATTGGATAATTTACTCATTTTTGATATTTCCATTTTGAAGATTTGATTGATCTTGAAGAATTGTTTATGTTTTCTTTGTTTCTGTTAATATATATCCATTGTGTAAATGGACCAGGCAGCCCAAACTATGGTTGTTGGCTTATACTTATATGTAGCCACAATTGAACTGGACTCCACATTAAAATATTTGTACAAATACACCCCTCATATGTGGACTTTTAGTTCATGAAATCCTTCTACTGCAGTACAATTAAATAATTTTGTTTAGTGGAGTGGAATGTTTTGATGATCATATTACCAAACATACTAATTGCAGATGGTCTTTATATATATATATATATATATATTATTTTCCTTGTATCTGTTTGAAATACAAAGTGAATGTTAGTTATTGAAACCATGTGTTCTGTTCTTGAATTTTTTTTAATACTTCTCACTTGATCATGTTGGAAATACTAATGCAAGTCCATGATTCCTATATTGATCAAGGAGATGATATATATTGATATACATGCGCACACATTTTTTTTTTTCCTTCATCATTTTAAGGGTCTGTTAGGGGAAGTCTAAAACTGCACTAGGTTTAGTCCGGGTCTCACTTTTTATCTGGTTCGTGTGATTTAAAGAGAATTATTAGACTAGGCATGAACTCCTATGCGAGAACTTGATACTCCCCAAACACCTAAATTTGTAAAACCTGTTGACTTATGAACCACAGAACCGGTTCTTTGCTTTTCCAAACAGCCTCTAAATGTTTCAGTTGTTAGATAAGAGTGAGGAAAGTTACTCTGCCATTCTAATTTCTTGGGGTGGTGTTGTTTTTTATCCTTTTCATATATATATATATATATATATTCATATCGATTCTCACAGGTGCCACCAAATCAGTATATGCTCCAGATCCTTTCGACGTCGGTCGAATTTTGCAAGCTGATATCATCTCAGATAGCCAGAGATGCACAGTGACAACCACTGGTGCCATTGATCCAGGTTTCATCTTTGTCCTGAGTTTCTAACATAATTTCGCGCAAATTTGAACTATGAACTTGTGCTAATAATCACATGTTTCCATTTTGAAATTTCTAAATTTGAATTTTCAAGTCACCGTTTCGTGCAAATTTATTCAACTTTTTCGACTTGGAAAATGGACTGAACATAATATATTCTGCACAGCTGCAGGATTGGGGAACTACGTTGAAGCGTTGGTGAGGAGACATGACACAGAATTTAATGTATGTTATCCTAATGTCCATCCAATTCTTTACTCCTTTGTGGAAACATGTTTGACCTTACACTATGTTTGGTATGAAGGAAGAAGAGAGGGAAGGAAAGGGTAGGAGAGAAGAGGAGAAAACCTCTTGTTTGGTAGAGGGGGGAACGGAAGGGATGAGAGGAGGGAGGCCACCATTTCTCGTCCGTCCAAAAGTGGAGGGACCAGGAGAGAGAAAAAACTTCCCTCTTGAGACTTTTTTCTCCTCAACTAAGAGTCAATTCTTTTGTGAAGGGAGAAAACACATTATTCCATACTTTCTTTATTCTTTCCTTCTTATTTAAATACCCGAAGGAGGGAAGACCCTGCTCTTCTCCCTTGGGATTGCCCTCCCTCCTCCCTTCCCTTAATTCCACTTTTCCATCCCTCCAACCAAACATAGCATTGTGTGGGCCATGAAGTTGGTATTTGTTTCATTACTTGGGCATATTTTTTTTCGCATGACCAGTACACTCACAATTTGTAGCTTGTAGTGTCAAATGGGCTGATCCGGCACGGGTAACCACTAACCACTAAAGTTAAAACTTGTGATCCATATGCTTCAAAAAGTAAATTTCCGTGTTATCTTTACAGCCCTACACACATACATATTCCGTATCTACACATAAATGAGGAGGCATTTGGTTTCTTCAATTTAACGTTTAGGCTTTGTTTTGTGGATTCATTCAAGGGAAAGAAAAGGGAATGTTAAAACCAGGAGGAAAACTAGTTCCCTTGCGTTTTCATCCATGCTTAAACATCATTAAAAGGTAAAAATTTTCAAAATATAATTGGAACTTAACAAAAAAAGGGAGGAAAGTGTCTCACAAACTTAACAAAGTGTTTGGTTTAACTCACTATATTTTCTTTTAGTTCCCATCTCTATGTGTTTACGTTATTTGCAGGTAATTATTGCTCAAATGAATGGGCTAGATCATCCGTCACACGCTATCCATGTACTTCATGTGGGAAAGATGAGGATGAAGCTTTGTAAAGGAAAGGCTACTGTGGCCAAAGAATACTATTCCAATTCAATGCAGGTATTACGGCATCATTTTTCAACATAATGGTTAAATTAGTTGAAAAGTGCTCGACTCAGAAAGAAGAGGCTTAGCTCGCGTTCGGCTCGTATTCCAACAACGGTAGCTTTCATACCGCTTATTGCACCCCAAAAATAAGGTTACGTTCGCTGGCGAAGCTGATAACCAAAATCACAAACAATTGTAGAGATTAAAAAAGAATAAATCACAGGTGTTATCCAGACCCAAAAGTCCAAAAAGAGAAAAAGCAAAAAGTAAACCCTCAATTAGGTAAAATCTCTCTCGTCCATATCCATAATTGGGTGTGGTATTGGTACCCAAAGCCCAAATAATAAACCCGAATTCAACTCAAAGTGCAAAAAGGCGTGTCAGAGCCACATGAAGAGTTGCACACAAATCTCTCACACCAGAACGTGCTCCGAAAAGGGGAAGACTTCCTCTCCACCTAGGGAAAAGCCTTGCACGCACCAAATTCCTAAAACTATTACTTTTTAGCCTTCGACTTAGTTCCTTGGTAGATAAGGAATATGCAACATACTCACAAGAAAACTCCAAAAAGGAACGTAGCAAAATAGGAATTGAGACAAAGTCTGAAGGAGTAAATAAAATATTGGGTAGTATCACAATGACACTGTTGGGCGTGTATTGCAACTCCACCCTCCTTAGTTTCAGGACACATTAATTGATTGATTGGTAGTGAATTTTAGTATTATAATGGTATGGGAACAAATGTTTTTTCTTTTTCTTTTTTTGTTTTGTGTTCTTATCTTTATAGTTCGTAGAATGTTATAAACTAAAATGGTTGTCAAACACAAAAGTATTTAATTATCAGCGTGGTATCGCTAACACTTGGTCTTTGAAATTTTTCATGGTTTTCCAGTATTGGTTAAACTAGAATGTGTATGTCTGTGATGCAAATGATATGCTCTCATGTGTGTGGGTGAGAGAGAGAGAGAGAGATGTGCATACATGGGAAGACAAGAGTCTAAAACCTGCTAGTCAACACTAAGTGTTCCCTTAGTAGATCAAGGATCAAAATATTGTTGCCTCGGGCTCTTTGATAAACACTTCAGAAACAGTTTGAAAATGCAACGAAACTACCAAGAAAAGAAAATTAGAAACATACAGAAATGCTTGGGCAGAATAAGTTACACATGAAATGTTGAAAAATGTCAAAAAGAAAAGAACTAAGAAGCACCAATTAGCTATGGCCCTATTGCCCCTATAAATATTTGTGCTTCAGGTCTACACACCATCTCTTTACAAGAGAGGACACCCAGGATGGATTCAATATACGTATATACAAGTACAACGTCTATCTGCACACAAGGTATAAAAGACTAAAACAATAGCTAATTAGACAATCAAATTAGCAGCTGTATTACAACAAAATGTTTTTTCTACCTTCACTTTTTCTCTGTGTTTTCTTGTTTTATTTGCCATTTCTCAAGTAAATCCAAGTTATTTTGTAGTGTTAAAAGAATTCTAATATTTTAATCCTTCACTTCTTTAAAAAGAAAAGGAAAAAAGAAAAAGGATATGGATGCTGCAAAAAAGAATTGAAAATTGATTTTTTAAAATGCTACAAAGTGGAGCTTTTCAGAAAAGCTGTTTTAAGCTTTAAGAGGGAATCAGATTTTTAAAATGCTGTGAAAAAACTAATCCAAAGGGTCCCACCTTTATTCACGATATATGTGATTGTGGTCCTAGAAAAGCTTTCGCGAACGGGCTCTAAGTCATTTGTTTATGATGCTAATAGTAATAACGGACCCATTGACTTGGGTGGTCGTTTGTAACATTGTTTTCTTGATGATATTTAGCTATGCGGAGTGAGAGGGGGTGGCAACGCTGCAGCTCAGGCAGTGTATTGGCAAGCAAAGACAGGGCTTTCCTTTGTATTAGCATTCGAATCAGAGAGGGAAAGGAACGCAGCCATAATGCTTTCCCGGAGGTTTGCATTCGACTGTAATGTGAGTATTAAATTTCTATTTTCAGTACTTAAAGAAATTTACCAACTATTGTTGATCCAAATCTTCTTTTACACTTACTTTTTCGCAGGTTTATTGTATTTTTAACCTCTTGTGGTTAGGTCCATTCTTACTTACCTCCATGATGTTCAAAAGTTGATAACACCCTATTGTGGTTTGTGACTAAGCTGAAACCTTCAATTACCCTCACCCCCACCCCCAACTTTTTCTTCCTTTTCTCTCCCTTAGACCACCATTGCACGCCTCCAATTACCCTCATCTACCTAAGGGAAATAAATGTAAAAAATACGTGGTTGAGATCAATTTTATTGTGAAGAACATAGATAAAGTGAAGTTTAAAAATGATAATGGGTATGTTCGTCATTTCAAGTTAAAAACCAATCTCATTGGTTTGCACTTAGCACGAACACAAGGGGGTCAAGAATCACTTTTGGACCTTGGGGCTAAAGTGAAAACGAGCCCAACCACAAGGGGGTGAAATAGAATTGACCCTTTTTTGGGGGAGTAAAATTTCTAATTGTAATTGCTTAAAATGCCAGATCATACTTGCTGGGCCAGATGATAGAGCTCCCAAGGGAACATAAAAGACCTATTAGTTTTTCTCTCATCAAAATGTAATTATACTGATTTTCTTGTGCATCATATACATACAAGTTTGTAACAATGGAATATGGCATTCCATGATCTGATTTGGGCAATGGACTTTTTTTTGTGGGTTCATTTTTTTTATTGGGGCATTTATTTTTTCCCCCCCTCTTTTCTATTTCTTTCTTTCTTTTTATTTTTTTAAAAAATATCTGATTGTAACCAGTTTTCAAACTTGAGAAGTACTTTTTTTTTGTTTTTTTTTTTTTTTATGGTAATCGGTTGTAACTGTGTGGCAAATTTTTTTTTTCAGGTTGTAGTTGATTGGAAGTTTAGAATTGTTCCCTAATTGGCGATAATTGGTACTTTGAGTTGCATCAAGATTAGCCTAATTTTCATTTATTTTCTTACTTATGCAATCCAAAAAAAAAAAAAGTTGGATATTTTTTTCTTAATTATTAGCTAGGGGCATACCTTGTTTTTTGGTTTTGCTTATTTTTATTATTATTATTATTTTTTGGCTGATGGCAAAGCCCCTAGGGGCACCCACATACACAAGAGGGGGAGCAAAGTCTACACCCAAACAAACTCCCCAAAGGGAGTGACTCCCATAGGAGTCGAACCCCCGAGAGGGCCCGTACCACTTGGGCTACAAGGCCCGTGGTTTGTTTTGCTTATTCAATCTGGTGGAGGAAGTGGACTGGAGATAAGGCCTGTTTCGAGAAATGCTTAAAACAAGTTCATGTTTACTTTATTTGGTTGAGTGACGAGTTGTTCTGTTGTTGTTGTTATTATTATTATTTATTTTTTTAGTTTATAAGACAGCTACAGACTTAATTAACCCAAAAATAGGTACATTGAACACAAGTATTTGCGAGGTTATTATTATTATTATTATTATTATTATTATTATTTTTGTAACCAAAAGCGTCTCAGTGCGCGTGTCTTCAGTATTCCATTACGTCATTTCCACGTGTTTTAGTCAAAAGTAAATGGGTAAATATCACTTAGATTATCTGAGATTTGTTCTAATCACACTTAAACCCTTTCACGTTTCAATAATATCAGAGTTACTTGCAGGGGATAAAAAGGTATTAATTTTGCCACATAGTGTTAGTGTAATTTGTTTGTGGAGTGTTTGTGTCAAAATTTTCACTCTTTTTGCATGAACTAATAATTATATAACCCTTTTGTAAAATTAAGATAAATATGTGTGTAGAGTTTGAAAAAATACATGCAATCTAAAAGATTAATAAAAAAAAAGAAAAAAGACGGAAAAAATTAACCAAAAAGGCCAAAAATAATATAAAATGAGAGTTATGGTCGTTTAATTCAAACAGATAACATTATTAGTTTGTAAACAGATAATATTATAAATGCTCAAAATGAGGCTCCAAATTACCTGCTTCTGCACAATTTTCAAGTCTAATTCCAAGATCTCGAAAAAATGAATGAAATAAAAAATTTCAAAAACGCCAAAAAAAAGAAGAGAAAATTGTGGTTATTTAATTCAAACAGATAATATTATTTGTTTATCTTTTCAAACAAAAAATCTCAAAATGAGACTCCATATTATGATTATATATTTTGCACAATTTTCAAGCCTAGTGCATTAAAAAAAAGGGGAAATTGGTGAAAAGAGCATTAAGACAAGTTAAATTGGAATGAAGGACACTTAATAAAACAACTTGGTTTTTACTCCTAATTTTTTTTTTGGATCAAAATATCATCATCTTCATCATCTAACCTTACTATCAAACCCTAGCCACCATTGCCACTACCCATGCCTAGGCTTCAGACACCACCACTTCCACCTTCGGCGACCACCATTACCATCTCCAGCGACCTCCGACGACCTCCGCGCGACCACCACTAGCACGTCCGACGACCATCCACCATTGCCACCACCCATGCCTAACCTCCGGCCACCACCACTTCCACCTCCGGCGACCTCATACGACCTCCGACGACCGCCACTAGCACCTCCAGCTACTATCACATATCATCCCATGTTCATTCAACAGTTCTGTCCAGATGACTGATCTTAAGAGGAATTTCTCTTAAGATCAGTTGGCCGTGGAGATTGTGTTGGTGGTGGTGGTGGTGGTGGCAATGGAGGGGGAGGAAAGAGATGGTGGTGGTGGTTGCTATAGAGGGGGAGGAGAGAGAAAGTTAGAAAGAGAAGAGCGTTGGTGGTAGTGGCGTCTGTTGGCCCAAATATGTGGAAACCTTAGAGGGGGGGTTGAATAAGGTTTAGCGGAATTTTAACCTTTTAAAAACTTAATAGCAAATTAAACACAATCACAAGCAATTATGTAAAGAGATAAGAGAAGAGATACTTGCACACCAATTTTTCAAGTGGTTCGGCAATCGCACCCCGCGGCCTACATCCACCCCTCAAGAACACCTCTTGAGGATTCTTTTAATCCGATCTACTTCACGGGTGTAGACCAAACCGTTACAAGAGCCTTCAATCTCTCCCAAAGAAGAACACATCTTCTTTGCACACAAGGGTTACTAGCCCTCAACCTTTACAAATTTGATTTGAATACAAATTGATAACTCTCTCTCTAGAGTGGATAATACAATTAAAGCTTACTACAATTTTGCTCTCTCAAGAAATACAAATGAAAGATTTGAGCAAATTGATAAACTCACACAACTAGGGCTCAAATGATAATGTTTAAAGATCAAAGAGATGTGTGATCAATACTATGTTTTCCAATCAAAATCTTAACCCCAAATAGCTTGGGAAAACATGTATTTATAGGCCTTGGAAGATTATAGTCGTTGGTGGCATGTTTGGTAATTAAAAGCCCCTTTAAAAACTAGCCGTTATTGCCTGAAACAGTCGACTGGTCCTTGAAGCAGTCGACTGGTCCTTGAAGCAGTCGACTGAGATGTGTTTACAGAGGGTTCTGTTTGCATTCTGCTCACTTTAGTCGACTGCCCCTCCCTGTTTGACAGCCTGACACATCTCCACTAAAATGGCCATAACTCCCTCTACAAAAATCGGATTTGCGATCCGTTTGATGTTTTGGAAACTAGATTCAAATACCTTTCCAACCATATAAGATTCAACATTTAATTATTTTCCAATTGGTTGGGGAATTGCTTTAAAGATGATCCACTTAAAATTTATTTCCAAAACTTTAACTTTTAGAGTTTGTTTGAGCCCCTATGAGTGTGAGATCGAGATGCCTTATAATGATGGTCCTAGACTTCAACCAAGGATGAAATATCTTCAAGTCTTCAAGCTTGATCCTTGTTGAGCTCCTTGTAAGCTTGATCTACATCAATTAAATCTCATGCACACAAAGATGTTAAAAACATTTATACAAAATTAATATATGAGATTATATATGAGCATAAAAATGACTATGATAATAACAAGGAATGAATCAATATGAATCATGTAATTATCATAGCATATTTGACATCATCAAAACATAATTAAATATGCCTTAATATACCTTAAGGCTAACAGCGTCGACTCCGACGACGACGAGGATGGCTCCGGTGGTGGTGGTTGTGATGGTGGTGGTTGTGGAAGGAGGAGGAGAGAAAGTTAGAGAGAGAAGAGAGATGGTGGTGGTGGTGGCTATGGAGGGGAAGGAAAGAGAAAGTTAGATAGAAAAGAGAGTTGGTCGTAGTGGCGATAGCAAAGACGACAGCTCCGGCGACGTAGGCTCCGGTGGTGATGGTGGTGGCTATGGAGGGAGGAGGAGAGAAGATGGTGGTGGCGGTGGTGGTGATGGTGGTGGCTATGGAGGGGGAGGAGAGAGAGATGGTAGTGGTGGCAATGGAGGGGGAGGAGAGAGAAAGTTAGAGAGAGAAGAGAGATGGTGGTGGTGGTCTCTTAGGGTTTGATGGACAATTTTTCCATTTAGAGTGAAATTTAAAATTTTATAGGACTAAGATGGATAGTTAAAATTTTAGAAGACTTTGGGAGGAAATTTTTTTTTAGAGTGTGTCCTTGTGTGGGTGTTTGATTATAGCTTGTCTTTTAGTCCAACTTACCCCAACCTTAGGGGCCTTACACCAAATCGCCCTTAAAAAACCGAAAAAGGGCCAAAAAAAAAAAATTGAGAAAGTGGTAACCGTCTAAAGTTGTTATTTTCAAACAAAGTGTATTATCCGTTAGCGTATGTTTTTGACAGATAAAATGCCATAACAACATTCAATTTGAGGCTCACGTTGAGATATTTTTGCAAAATTTGCAAATTTAATGCATGGATTTTCGGGATATATATATATATATATATATATTTAATGACCGTTTAAAATAGATATTTTCAAACAAATAATACTTTTTTGTCATAATAATACAATTGGTAGTAAAATGGCATTATTGACTTAAGAATGAAATTGCCCCAAGTAGTAAGTTACCATCTTGAAAGTTAAATGTGATGGGATGGGCCTACTTTGACAGGCACTTCTAGTACACACATACTCTCTCTCTCTCTCTCTCTCTCACGCACACACACACACACACACACGCGCGCGCGCGCACGCACACACACACACACATACACATGCGCACGCACACACACACACACACACACATACACAAGCGCGCGCGCAGTTATTCTCTCTATCGGTGTTCTCAATCTAGCTCAACTAATTTACTACTAAATAGATTGTTACTCTTAGCAAAAAAAAAATAAAATTGGTTGTTAGTTTTTCTTTCTGATTTGTGTGATTCAGCCCTTTTGAATTAATTAGTTTTTATTGTCTCGATAGTATCAAGCGAATTCATGGTTTTGAGTAGCTGTTTTTTTTTTTTTTTGGACTTTTGCAATAATTTTGTTTTGAATTTGTAAATTTGTACTTCCAGTTATCCAAGCAGAAGCTTCGTAATTGGTGGGGTGCTAAAGAAAAGTATAGAATTACCATTAAGAGCAGACAGCAAGTTAATTTTGTTTATTGTCTAATCTGCAGAAAATGATTAATTCCCACCTTCATGTTTTGTGGAATGACTATGTAGTTTGAGAAATGCAGTTACTTTTGATGAATGTTGGGGGTGGATTTTCATTGAAGAATGTATATTAATTTTTACATGTACTGGGATTTTATAATTTCAGAAAATTATTGAATCAACACCATGAGATTGTTAAATACTTTTGAGAATATGTTGAACTTATAGATACGGTTAGTGTTCTAAAAATTGGCCTAAGCGTTAGGCGGAGCGTGGCCGCATCGATTTTTCCTAGGCGTTAGTAAAAATTGCCCAGAAGATTAGGCGGGACCAAGTGTCACGGGCTTAGAATTTTTTAACACCTTCCCGTGCGACACTTAGACTCACCCTAGTATTGTAAGATAAATAAGCCTTGCTAGCACTCAAAGTAGAGAAGGGGTCGAGAGTTTGTAGAAAGAGTATTATTGTATTGCTATCAAATGCTTTACAACTCTTGGATGGTTTGAGCAAATGAGAGTCTTTCATTTTCATAGGGAACTAAGAATACAATGAACGATCTAGATCATTTCGATCTAACGGTTATCATCAATCATTTTAAATACTCATAGGAAATATCTAGATATTTAAAAGCTCTACAAGCTCTACCATCTTCTAGAATTCTTTATTGAATTCTACAATGTACAAGATATAAAAGCACATAGGAAGTCCTAGATTTTTCTAGAATGTATAAGTTATGCAATGCACTAGAACATTCTCATATAGATTGCCCACCAAATATTTGAGAAAATGCCAAGCCGTGACATTAGGCAGGTATTTTCTAAAATACTATTTAAAATTTGTGGTGAGATTGTTATTTTAGTAAAATGAGATTAAATTAAATAAATGGTGTTTTTAACAAAGATGAAAACTTTGATCGGTTAAGTTTTATTAGGAGTTAACTTTGATGAGGAGTGTGAGTTTGAATCCCATATATATATATATATATAGAGAGAGAGAGAGTGTGTGTGTATTGGAGGCCAGGGTTAAGATTTCTATTCGGTTTATTGTTTTAGTGAACCAGAAAACGGAAACGTTTTAGAAACATATGAAAATGCCAGAAAAAATTGAAAACACTAAGAAACTTTGTGGAAACAAGACTTTTAATCTTAATTGTATGCACATATAAAGCTAATAATTGATTAATTGATCCTTTGAGATGTCTATATATGTAATTAATGTAGACTTTAGGTTTCAAAAAACTTTAAATCTTATGCGCAGTGGAAAAGCATGTTTAAAACATTTATTGTTAGCCTGAATCTACTACTTATCAATTGTATAGATGCGTAGAGAGAGAGGACAAGAGTATTACCTTATGGTCTTGAACCCAATTCAGAATTAGTCTTTTTCCTTTAGTATGTAGCAACTCCTATTAGGTGATCTTCACCCTTATGTCTTCTATGGATGCTCCCGGAGGGACTAGAGTTGGTGGGAACCCAAATAGTGAGGATAAGAAGGCTAAGGAAACCTTAAAATAGTTTCTGCAGCTCTCTGGAAATAAAACGACGTTCTACTTTTTTCTGTACGCAGCTGCCCTATTTATAGATTTCCAAACCGACTTTAGAGTTCAATCGATCGAAATTGATCGAACTGAACTGGACTGCAATCGATCGAACCAACATCCTCATATGCCTCTCTAAGCATTCTTACGGAGCTAAGAGTAGGACCTCCTAGGCTCTTTATTATTGGCTCAGACCAATTATTAATTTCCATGATCAAACTCTTTGATCAACGAATCAACCAATTAATCAGTTAACGTTAACTCCACTATAAAACGACAACTGCATTCTAACACAAAAGAACAAATCCGAAATGATAGCTAGACTTGCATGGTGTACTAATGTCCCTCTACCATCAACATTAATAGTCATATTCAGGTAGTCAGATAATTGTTACTGTCAACTTGAATAATGATTACATCTTCTATTGCTTGAGTCTCATTCACCTCTCATGATTGCCAAATATTGTGATAACTATTTATCAACAAGACTGCACTTCTCAGTAATCAACTTGGTAACATTCTCAAGGGAATGCTTACTCTTTATCAGAGATTAGATTCTATTTTAACAATATATGTTCACAACCCTATGAATGTGACATACCTAAGATACCCAGGTGTTGATCTTTAAGACTTCACTGTTTGAAAAGTTAAAATAGCTACATCTATAGCCTGTGTCCATAATCGTCTCAAGATTTAGAACACGTATCTTATACAAGTTATGAGTTCCTATCGACTGTTGACAATTTTATATGTCATTAGGAATCTCATGGTCCGTCAATGCACTGTAAGCACTACCATATTAGCTTTTAGAGTCATACTCTAGCGATTGAGATTCATCACTCCATCTAATGGTAGTTAATTATGCTACAGTGTATACCTGATGAGGTATCCAGTCTCACATCCACTGTGACTTGTTCTAAGTATCAAAGAATAGTAATTCGTATCTCACTTATATGTATCTCATACATATACCTACTATGATACTTATGGATTACAAACATTCATCTTATGAAACATACACAATCAAATGTATAAATGATATCTATATATAAAATACCAAATGTCACACCCATAAAAGATCGAATTTGAGGGCACAATCCAACAATTATATCAATAATATATAGTTTAAATTAGAAATACATGATAAATTAGTCATCAATCTACAGTCAAACAGTTCATAGAATACATAAAGTATTTCATAGAAAAGAAAAGTTACATAGAAGCACATCAAGAGCTAATAAGACATCTTTAAATAATTTTATAAGGGATAGTTAGTGATAAAGACAATTTATGGTTCTTGCATAGGCATAGGTCTAACAAAAAAACCACTTTAGTGAAAAGTCTCTACACTTATATATGTACACTGCACTTAAATTTTAAATTCACAAAACTATGAATTTAACAAAAGTAGTTTTGTGAAATTTCACAAATTCACAAAAATGTATGTAAGTAGGGGTTTTTCACAAAACTATAACTTTTGAAGGTCATTTAGACTCTTAAGTTCAGAACCAGAAACTTAACGCTAATTAACCATTTTTAGAATGAGAAGAATAAAATTAAACTGAAATGAACTAGTAAGACATACTTGATTTAGTGCTACTACCTAAAATCAAGTATTTTCCTGGAGTGAAATGGAAAATGTTCAATTTAGTTTCTATTTGGTTCTCGGATTTTATAAGGTAAAAGAAAAGAAAAGAAAAGAAAAGAAAGGAAAGAAAAGAAAAGAAAAGAAAACACTGTTATCAACTTGGATGTGTGTACCTGTGGATATCGCAGTTTTCTTACCCACAACTTTTATTTTAAAATTCCTTTAAATTTCAGAACAAATGAGTCGCCACTTAATTTTTTAGGAAAATTAAGAAACCATTTAGAAAGCAAACTGATCTTTTGCGAAACCAAAGACAAGCTGGGTCCGGGGATTATGGAATGAAAGGGGAAGGAGCCCGGCGGACTAAAACACCCCTTTCATCCTATCTCGCGATAGGCCTCTACTCATCATCATTTTTAATTGAATTATTGATCTAAGTATGCCCTCAACTAATACATATATATAAATAATACATTACACAAGCATGTTGAAAAGGGTGCAAAGTTGCTAATCGACAAAATATCATTCATAAGCCACATAGTTCAAATAGCAAGCATGATGATGTGCAAATAGGGAACTAGGAAACTTACCCGGGATCCAGCTGCGAATTTAAACATGTAATGCATACATATAAAATGAACCTAAGAAAAGGACTCTAATGCATGTAAACACATAAAGCAAGACCTAGTCTGAGGTGTCGCGCATGGAGTCGAAAATCAAGGAAATCAACAAATGAAATAAACTAGAGAAGAGATGAGAAATTGTACCTCAAATGCGCTACAAAACAAAGATTAGTCCACATGCTTCACATAATAATATGATATCAAACAATCAATCCTGATTCCCTAGCTTAGATCTATCAAGCATGAAATCCAACTTTATTCAAATAGCTAGTTCTAATCATAAGCATTAATGTACATGAATGAATGAATGTGAACAAGAATAAGACATGGATTTATTCACTAATTTGGGTCACTTAGCCTCTAGATTTAAGCTAAATTATCATTATTCAAAGTATGATTTGTGTCCCAAGACATTAGGAGACCACTTGATTTGAAATAAATAAGATTAGACAAAAACAATAGCAGTTTTTTATGAATTACAGAGAGCAGACCAGATCTTAAAAAATGGAAAAACCATACTTTCAACGGTTGGATCTTAATGATTTTTGGATATAATATGCCTCTGTGAGTCTAGTTTATAATCCAAAAAGAAAATCAAGGTTTTAACGGTTAGATCTCTAGGAATATGGGAAACACTAGACATCACTCAGGAATTTGCAACTCTCTGTCCAGAGATCTTGTACGATTTTCTAAAAATAGCAAAAAGATGAGAAACACTTAGATCTTTTTAGGGGATCTTCCTAACACATTAAGGTACCCAGAAAAAATTATTAGAAACCCCGGAAACTCTATTAAGATTCTGATTTATGAATTTCAAAATGGACTTACTGTTCTGAAATTTCGGACAGAGAGTTGCATGTTTTGAAATCATGAGACCAAACAATCTTAGGCATGGAATTTCATCAAAACAAAAATTACAGTGGTAAAACATTGTGTTATTGACACTTCCCGTTGGTTTCACTTGATTCCAACGGTTAGATTTTGAACTAAAAATCTTTGATCAAAACCGGTTTATGAACCTACTGTTTCATTGTCAAACTCAACTTTTATTTGTTAACCCCAACTATTAAATCATGAAGTTGGACTTAAACTAGACCATTTTCTCCTACCATTTGATGGTCATTGGAAGCTAAAGACCTTTATATTTGTAGATTTCAAATGAAGTATGAATAGACTTCATGAAATCTCAAGATAATGAATCCAAACCATGGAGATGGCCTTGGACTCAAAACTACTTTCTCCTACCATTTGATGGTCATTGGAGATGAAGATATAACTAATACTCATGAGTCTCAAAGGAATATTGAAAGGATTCCATGAAACACTAAGCTAGAGGACCCAAATCATAAATATGGATTTGGATCCATCTATTTGCTTATGAAGTGATGATCAAACTTTGACTCCCATGTGAAGTATAAGCTTACATGAGATTCAAAACATCAAACTCAAGAGTTTTTAAGAGAGATATTTGAAGATCTCCAAGAATCTCAAAAGAAAAACATAAACAAAAAAATAGAAGAAGGATCAAAGAACTAGGAAGCAAAGACTTCCAAGTTTACTTAACAAAACTTTAAAATTTAATCAAGAAAAACTAAATGACTTAAGGATTAGAAGCTAAAAAAGAAATAAAACACAATTAAGATTAGAGGGTCACCTCCAAGGCTATCCTCAAATTTCTATATTTTGAAGATCTTCCAAGTTCTTCTTCAAGCTCTCCAAAACTCTCTATCTCTCTCTAATATGTGTTGTTGTAGTGGTAATGATCTCTTGTGTGTATTGTATTTTTTTGTTGTGTATTTTGGTCTCTCTCTCCCAAGGAAGATCCTCCTTCTTTTATAGACAAAATTACCAAGTATTTTCAGTGAATTCGGAGTAAAAGACAGGTGTAAGTATAACACCCACATTTGTGTTATTGCATTTGTACCACATTGTCATGCATGATAATGTGATGTGGCGTGTCCTATGACACATGGTTGAGTGAGTTTTGACTCACGAGTTGATTTGGGTGTCTGTATTAGAGAACCCTTTGAAACTGTGGTAATTGAGGATTTATTGTTTGTGAAGTCTCTTCGAGTATGAGACGGTCACTGTGGAATACTTTAAATGTTTATCTGGAAATAAATGTTTACCTGTGTATTTCAATATCTGTATTATTTTCTGTTTTAGAATTTATATCTACTGTTAGTTTCAGTATCCCGGTGAGAACGAATGAACACGTTATTAATTTGGTAGGCTAATTAGCAACATCGGAAACGTCATATAGAAATTCGCGTTTTAGCGACCAAACGAAACTTAGTCGGAAACTTTTATAATTTTGAAGTTTCACTCGTAAAGCTATGAATAAGTTGTATAGAAAGTTTCAGAGACTAATTAGGAGTTCGGAAACTCGTGGGGAGGTAAACGTAATTCCCGAGAGTTTTGCCTATATATAGATAGAGATGGTTGAGATATTCTTCATAAGTCTTAACCTAAGTTCAAGAAAGGAGGCCATAGGGAGATTTTGGGAGCTTAGAGCTTTGCGACGCCAAACGACGACTTTCCGTCAGTTTGTTTTCTCCTAGATTTCATATTCGAGCTCCTCGAGGTAAGAGCTTCGTTTTGATATATGTTAGGACTTGTTTGGCCAAGTTTTTCGAAAAGTTGTTTTCTAGAATTTTTCATAAAAGTTGGTAAATGGAATTCTGATCCGTAGGAATTTTGCTATACGGACTTCTGCACGTTCTTTGTGCACGGGTTTTCTTCAGATTGAATTATAGGAGCGTAGATCGGAGGTGAGTGATTCAACTATGTTTTTGGAATGGTTTCTTGATATGTATTCATGTTATGTTTGAATAGCATGTGTTAATACTTAGAGTTATCTTGTGTTGTTCATATTGGGCATTTATATTGATAAGTAGGCCCAATAGCACGATGAAATGTTTTGGTTACCGCGAGCATGGTGATATGTATTTGAGCATGTTAAGTTGCTTATTTGGGTCAGAAGGAGCACGTGGTCACCGTGCCATTTTGTGGAGCCGATATAGGCATTAAGGTCGCACGATTGAAGAAAAGAATCGTGGGTCTTACCCTTTCGCGTGGACTTATTGGCGAGGAGTCGCGGATTGGGAATATGGACGGGCACGTGAGTCTCTGGCGACTAGTATGAATTATAGAGATGTGAATGCGGACATGTTTATCATTCATGTGCATATGTTGTTTTATTCACTAAGCGTTAGCTTAAACAAATCGAATATCTGTGGTTATTCAAATAACCATTTCAGGTGTTAATGCTGGCGAGGAATCGAAGATATGAGCACGTGGGTTTTGGGAGTTCGCTTAGAAGGCAACTCAATGCTTTAATCTCGTGATTTTGTAATCGGATAGTCTATTTTCATTTGAGTTGTTAAGGGACTTGTAATAGAATGGAGAGTCGTCTTGTAAACGTTTTATTTTAGTTCCAAATCCTGTAAGGAATTACTACGTTTTGTTTTGACTTTGAAAGCATGGTTTGGGTTGTTTAAGTTATCATGTACATGAACCTAGAGTTCACGTTTTGAAATGTTTTACTTGTCGACTTTATGTCTTGAATTAATGTTAGAGAGTTTGTGGTCGCAAGGGTCGTTTGACCTTAGGCAATTTCCTAGTGCAAGAGGATTTCTGTCAGAGGGTCATTCGACCGGTCGAAAGGGATAGCTCGACCGGTCGAAGTACCCTCTGTTGTGAAGGATTATTGCCGAGGGTCATCCGACCGGTCGAAAGGGGCATCTCGACCGGTCGAAATGACCCCTGCATGAAAACTTTTTATACCCCTTTCGCAACTTATTTAAATGTTTTGATTGGTTGTTAGGGCACCTTTGGGACCCCTTTGAGTATAAATTCATTCGTTTCAAAATATAATTACGTTTTCAAATTTATATGAATTTTAACAACTTCGGGTATATTGTTCCAAAAGAGCGACTACTATTTGTTATATTTAAAGTTTATTTTTCCGCTGCTACAACTTTGAAATGAGTAGGAAGAGCCTCGGTGGCGTGCCACGGGCTCCGGTTCCGCTATGGTGGGACCGGGCTGTGACAGTAAGTGTCTCATTTGGTGGTACAATACGTACTTCCTGAAAATAGACAAACTGCTGTACAGGGCGACAGTCAAAAATCTCTTGCGGCAGTCAGTGGATGCCGCGGCGGCACTCCGTGAAAGCCGCGGCGACATTCCATGACTACCGCGCGGCTCTCAGTAAGTGCCGCGCCAAATTATTGATTGTCGCATTTTTGTCAACCTTACTTTATCAGTTTTTTGCTTTTATCCGCATACATATACGTATTGTACCATAAAATACAGACTTTAAAAGCAAACGGCAGCCAGAAAATGTCGGCGGCACTCAGTAAATGCCGTGCCGGCATTCCGTGACTGCCGTTCGGCACTCACCGAATGCCGTTCGGCACTCACTGAGTGCCGCAAAATACTTCCGTGTGCCGGTTTTTGTTGAACTTCCCATTTTAGGTCTTTTCTTTCCTCCTTTTTTTTAAAGAAATTTATTTTCGAAGATTTTTTTCCAAAAGTGATGTCTTATACCTGAATCCTCCTAAATACCTGGTATTTCATTCTGTGAAAATTTACCGCGTTTGAAGAACTTTCTGAAGAGCTTGGAACACTTCACATCTTTCGGCCCTTGTCATCATCGGATATGGAGGTGATACTCTCCTTAATTCGACGTTTGGTAAAAAATCGGAGTGTCTACAGTACCCTACCACATGGAATTATATCTGCGGTGGTGGGGGTACCTTAGACATTATCGGTAGAATTCATCTGCTGCTACAACACCATTCTTTATTTTTTATTTTTGGACAAAAGGAAAACACTAAAATTAATAACCACGGGGGAAGCAAGTTCCCACTGAATCCGCTAAGAGATTCATACAAAATTTCTTAAGTGGGGCATCTAGCAAAACAAGTGGGTTAAATTGTTTTGTCCCCAATATTGGCAAGCAAATCAGCACATTGGTTGCCTTCATGTTTAACATTGTTTATAGAGCCATTACAGATATTCTAAGGGGATGATTTTCTTCATTAGCCGTGATGAGGGAGCAAGCGGCGTTGGAGTCAGTTTCCACTTCAATCCCTTCAAAACATTTGTGTTGCAGCACTATTCAGGCTGCTCTCATAAGATAAAATATTTATATAAATAAATAAACTAATTAATAAAACTTTATATGAGATACACAATTAATTAAATAAAATTCTAAATAGGGTAATGCACCACTTAATACAACTCTATGTTTGATTTTGAAAAAGAATAGAAAAGAAAAGAACAGAAAAAAATAGAATTTGAATTCTAATTTTCCTGTTTGGTTTGAAATAGAATTGAATTGAATTGAATATTATTTGATTTGAAGCTGGAAATGGATTGAATCGGTTTTATTTCCCACAACTTATCTCTATTAAGTTATACCCCAAACCATGAACACACATACATACATTACTGTTAGGATCCTACAAAAAAGAAGAAGAAATGCAGAAAAGAAGAAGTAACTTAAACAATAAAAAAACTCATCCACTCAATAGAAAATTCTTCATAAATGAGACCTGAACATATTTTCGTAGGACATGTATGTATGTGAAACTATATATATATATATAGAGAGAGTTGTACACATGTATGAGAATTATATATACGGTCCGTTTCTTTTCTTGTGCGGACGTTCGTAAGTTAATTCCGCAAGTTAATGTTTTCTCAGTCATTAGAAAATCGTGATTTCATTACGGAGGGTATTTCGGTCATTCCATACCGATCCATCGGCCGAGAGAGACTCCATATATATATATATAGAGATATATATCCTATATCTCTCTCTCTATATATATTGGGGTATACAAATCTAGGTGAGAGAGACTCCATAAATGCTTGGTCGCCGCTGTAACCGGAAAGAGACTCCATTTTGATATAACTATCAAAATATTACTTCTTTCGTTCTAAAATTATTGTCACACTTTCCATATGACAAGATAAGAGTTGGAAAGAGAATTTGCAAAGAACAATTTTGGAAAGTAAAAATTAAATACATGCAATAAGTTTTTAAGTGTGACAAGAATTTTGGGGAGAACGAATTTTTTTTTTTTTTTTTTCGAGTTAAAGAATATGTAACAAATACAACACGCTACACACAGCGCGGTGCCTCAGCTGCTATTTAGAAAGAATCCCAAATCAAATACTACTCGACAAATCCGACCAAAAACAAAGAATTCTAAACCATTTCTTGTCTTGTTTGTTTGTGGCAAACCCCACCAAACACGCACAAACAAACCAAACAGACAGACAGTATATGATGAGATACAGAAAAGAGACCAACCAGCAAAAGGCAGGAACCCCAGGCGAGCGAGCCTCCAGCGAAGAAGAAGAAGAAGAAGAAGAAGAAGAGTGACTACTAAACCCTAGTCCAGATCGGACGAAGACTGTTGGAGAAGAGTAGAGACTCCTCTCTCCAAGGTAAAGTGATTTATAACCAAAAACCCTCAAAATCAATTTCATCAGAATCTCTCTCTCTCTCTCTCTCGTTGTCCTTCCCCAATTTTGCATTTATTCATTCCCATAAATCATTTTTGATTGATTCTAAATTGATTGAAATTTGAAATAAACCCACTTTTCAGTTTTCACATGGAATGGAATGGGTCTCTCTCTCTCTCTCTCTCTCTCTCTCTCTCTCTCTCAGTTTGCTTGGAAACATTGGACGAAACACACCACCGAAACTGACTTCATTTCGTGATTCCTGCCTGGTGGGGTTTCGTTTTGGTGGTCGGTTTGATGACAATAGAGAAGAATGAATTACAAATATAGTTTGTTGATAATTGTGAGAGTTTTGTTATATGACTGACAATTGTGTCTATATTATTAATTTTGTTTTAAAATTAGTAATTTTTCGCCTAGTCCCCTT
Organism: Hydrangea macrophylla; assembly: GCA_033977485.1. Lineage (NCBI taxonomy): Eukaryota > Viridiplantae > Streptophyta > Magnoliopsida > Cornales > Hydrangeaceae > Hydrangea > Hydrangea macrophylla. Next base: position 110,781,220 of record CM066997.1, on the reverse strand, counting down.
CCTAGGCGCTAAGTCCCTCTCCACGGCCCGCCTACCGCCTTGCTATTTTTAGAACATTAGAAAGGGCCTGTTTGGAAATGCATAAAATAGCATCAGCTTAGGTCCATAGTTATTGAAGGCGTTAGGCACAAATGCCTCGGGGCCTTGGCGTAAGCCACGGGTTTGAGCCAAGTAAAGTTTAGTTTGGCCCCATGTGGCTTTTTAAAAGGAGTTTATGAAATTTATTACTAAGGCTTAGTTGGGCCCCCTTTTTGGTGCTTCTCCTTTTTTAAAGTACAATTTCATGTTAATTCATTTGGTAACTAGTTTCTGCGCTTTGTAAAAATTGAACTTAGGGCTTTTTTGGAGGAGCTTTTAAAAGCTCTAGAATGGAGCTTTTAAAAACTCAAGGTGGCCTTTTGGTTTCATGATATATTTTTGAAGAGTAGTATGTCACTTGTACAAAATTATCAAACAACTTAGTAGTAAATTTCATAAGCTCCTTTTAAAAAGCCACATGGGGGCCAAACTAAGCCTAAGTTGGTTGATAATTTTATACAAGTGACACACTACTCTTCAAAAAGACATCATGAAACCAAAAAGCAACTTTGAGCTTTTAAAAGCTCCATTCTAGAAGCTCCCATAAAAAAGTCATAAGTTCAATTTTTGCAAAACTCATAAATTAGTTACCAAAGAATTAACATGAAATTGTGCTTTAAAAGAGGAGGAGCACCAAAATGGGGGCTAAACTAAGCCTAGAGAATAACTAAACCATCAAATTTTGGTTTATTAGCTTAATTGGCCAATTAGTTAGTTGTCTGTATGATGTTAAACAAACAGTTTACCCCATAAAAAAAAAAAAAAGGTAATACCTAAGTGAGTATTAAGCACTCACAAAACTTCTAAAATTGATTCCCATGTAGTTCATTTGTATGATTATGCCTTTTTCTTTCTCTTTTCTTTTGCTTCTCCTAAGAGCATCAACAATGGGTAATTTTTGTAGGATAACTTTGTGGTATAGGATAGTGGAACGCTTGCAGTGGTGTAGATATAACTGTGGTATAGGATAGTGAAACTTAGCTAAACTTAAGTTTATAATATGGCTAAGTTTCTGCTAAATTCGGCCAAATTTGGCCATACGACAAATGGTGCACCGTCCCACACCACACGGCACATGATATGCCGCGTGCTACACCACTCACCACCACACGGCACACCCTATGCCGTGCACTTCCCAAACGGCATAGGTTGTGCCGTTTGGTGCATGTGTTTTTTTTTGCTTGGCAATTAAGGAATTCTTTTGGGTATATCTCACATTTTTTCATCACTTCCAAACGGCCCCTAAGCAAGCCCATGACACGGCACATGTTGTGCCGCTTGGTGCTCTCACGGCACAATGTGTGCCGCAACATTCTTCACACGGCACAGTTTGTGCCGTCCCCTTATTCCCCATTGCTAACACTCTCTGCCCTGTACAACAACTTAGTGTAAGTTTCCCTTAAGTTTAAGAACCCCACTGTGGATGCTCTAAATATGTGAACCACACAAGTGTGTTTGATAACCCAATTAAGTGCTAAAACTGAAAAGATTCAACACTTATTCTTTTTCAGTGCGTTTGAAATAGTGTACCACTTAATTGAAAAAGCAGTCAAAAAACCACTAAAAACTTTAAGCGAAAATTTTCTACTAAAAATAATCACTAAATGCATTCTATTTCAATAGTTGAAGCAATGTTTTTTGTACTACAAATTCAATTACTGTCACAGCCCGGTCCCACAATAGCGGAACCGAAGCCCGTGGCATGCCACCGAGGCTAAACCAATTCATTAACGTTCCCAAAAGATTTGTTTGAAGAACACACGCAGCGGAAAAAAAACAAAACACATTTTAAAACCAGAGGTTCAGTCGACTGGGTCGGGACATCAGTCGACTGAAGCAAGCAGAAACAAAATGAACACATTAACCTTCAGAGGTCCAGTCGACTGAGGCATAGCCCAGTCGGCTGCTTTTGTCATAATAAGAAGCAGTAGATACACTGCACTGCCCCGTCGACTGCTTCGTCGACTGCCCCGTCGACTGCTTTTACCATATTAAGAAGCAGTAGCTACACTGCACTGCCCCGTCGACTGCTTCCCTGGCAGCAGCCCAATCTGCAGAATTTCAAGTTTTAAAAGCTTCCTAACTTACACCAAGGATCAACCACTCAAACCAAACTCAATCCAAAGTAATCCTAGCTGTATTAAAACATTTCTAAAGCAGGATTACAACATATCACTAACTATTACAACGGTTTAAAATCCATTTTATCATACGAAGTTAAACATAAGTTAAAACGATAAAAATTCTTATTACAACATCCTTTTGTCCCAAAACTACAAAGTTAACATTCAAGTTGCCTTCTCAAAGAACTCCCAACCCACGTACTCACTTCTCCGATTCCTCGCCAGCATTAACACCTGAAATGGTTATTTGAATAACCACAGATATTCGATTTGTTTAAGCTAAAGCTTAGTGAATAAATCAACATATGCACATGAATGATAAACATGTCCGCATTCACATCTCTACAATTCATACTAGTCGCCGGAGACTCACGTGCCCGTCCATACTCCCAATCCGCGACTCCTCGCCAATAAGTCCACGCGAAAGGGTAAGACCCACGATTCTTCTCTTCAATCGTGCGACCTTAATGCCTATATCGGCTCCACAAAATGGCACGGTGACCACGTGCTCCTTCTGACCCAAATAAGCAACTTAACATGCTCAAATACATATCACCATACTCGCGGTAATCAAAACATATCACCGTGCTATTGAGCCTACTAATCAATATAAATGCCCAATATGAACTACACAATATATCTCTAAGAATTAATACATGCTATTCACACAAAACATGAATACATGTCAAGAAATCATTCCAAAAACATAGTTGAATCACTCACCTCCGATTTACGCTCTTAAACTTCGATTCAAAGAAAACCCGTGTACAAAGAACGTGCAGAAGTCCGTCTAGTACAATTCCTGTGAATCAAAATTCCATTTATCAACTTTTATGAAAAATTCTAGGAAACAACTTTTCGGAAAACTTGGCCAAACAAGCCCTAACGTATATCAAAACGAAGCTCTTACCTCGAGGAGCTCGAATATGAAATCTGGGAGAAAACAGATTGACGGAAGGTCGTCGTTTGGCGCCTCAAAGCTCTAAGCTCAAAAATCTCCCTCTAGCCCCCTTTTTGGAATTTTAGGTTAAGAACTTATGAAAATATCTCAACCATCTCTATCTATATATAGGCAAAACTCTCGGGAATTACGTTTACCTCCCCACGAGTTTTCAAAACTCCTAATCAGTCTCTGAAACTTTCTACACAGCTAATTCATAGCTTTACGAGTGAAAACTCAAAATTATAAAAGTTTTCGACTAAGTTTCGTTTGGTCGCTAAAACGCGAATTTCTACATGACGTTTCCGAAGTTGCTAATTAGCCTACCAAATTAATAGCGTGTTAATTCGTTCTCACCAGGATACTAAAACTAACAACAGAAATATATTCTAAGCCAGAAAATAATACAGATATTGAAATACACAGGTAAACATTTATTTTCAGATAAACATTTAAAGTATTCCACAATGACCGTCTCATACTCAGAGAGACGTCACAACAACAAACGCTCAATCAACACAGTCTCAGAGGGTTCTCTAACACAGACACCCAAATCGACTCGTGAGTCAAAACTCACTCCAACATGTGCCAAGATGCACAACACATCACAATATCATGAATGACAATATGATACAAATGCAATAACACGATTGCGAGTGTTATAATTACTTAAAAGTTTCAGTACTTAAAATACAGCACTTCATTTTCAGCACTTAATTTTTCAGTTTGATCAAACGCACCCTTAGTGTTCCCAAAAAGCGATTTTGAGCCTCCCTGAAAAGCCCCTTAATATCTAAAGCTGATTAGACTCAGATATCTTTGGCACATTGATCTACGAAATATGGCTTGTATGATGATTGTTCTTGATCCTATAGTCCTTTTTTGGAATGCAGGTCTTTAATCTATCTGATTAATTGAATTCGGCTTTAGTATTTGCAGGTCAATACTATACTAATTGCCTCCGCAATTTCCAAGATTTATGTGACTTTGATTTGCATTTGAACTTTTTAAGATTTGCATGAAACCAATGAACTGTGATCTTTGCATTCGAAAAAACGGATGATTTGGCATCTCTTTTAGAATCTAGACAATTCATCCTGGCTTAACCTTTTCATTTCGATCTCTTCAGAAAGAAGGGTAATTTTGTCACCCCAACATGGCTGAAAATAAAGATTTTATTGAAATCTTGGAGGAGAATTACCCCATTGATATGGCCAAGTATATCAATTACGTCCATTCCCCACAATGCGGTGCCATTGCAACTTTCGCCGGCACAACCCGCGACACCTTTGAAGGAAAAACGGTCGTGGAGCTAAGGTACGAAGCATACGTACCAATGGCGGTACGCTGCATCAGATCAATATGTTCGTCTGCACGATCATCATGGAATCTCAACTCCATTGCGGTGGCCCACCGCCTGGGCCCAGTTTCAGTAGGGGAAACAAGTGTCTTCATCGCAATCTCGTCCGTTCATAGGTCCGATGCATTAGATGCTTGTAAGTTCGTTATTGATGAGATCAAGGCATCTGTTCCGATTTGGAAGAAGGAGGTTTATGCTAATGGAGAGGTTTGGAAAGAGAATTCAGAGTTCTTGGAAAGGAGGCTAGAACATGGGAAGGAAGTGGAGGCTTGTCATAAAAAGGGTTGTTGTGGGATGAAGGTGAAGGTGCATGATGGAGAAGCAGATAGATGAACGATCGGTGGATTCGTGTGCCAGAGTAAAGGATGGTTTGGAGAACGTGTTCGTAAGTTCATCTTATTTGTTGGCCTTCCTTCCTCCTTATTTTCATTTTTATTTACAATTTAGGTACAATGTTGTTTCATATAATCTGGTTGGGTTATTTGAAACAGTCAATCACGTAATACTAGTCCTGTCAAAAAATAAGTATGCATCACTAACTGAGGCTGAAATTTCCCAGCAAAAAAAAAAAAAAAAAAACTGAGGCTGAAATTGCATAATGTATAAATGCGACATATATGATGTGGTTTTGGTGTCAATTTTTTTTTGCTTGTTTGTGCTCTCACTATACAACTGTATGTTCGGCATGATGTAGTAATTGGAACAGTTAATGCTGATTAGATTGATTTGAGACTCCTTTTGAGGCATAGCATTTATAAGTTTATGTGTCTGTCTGTCCTCTGTATGGTTCTTTTGTGTTATCTTTGGGTTATACACAGTACACTGGAAACTGGTATTGTTTACAAGTTTTAAGTCTTCTAAAGTGTTTATGTTGTCATTTGGTATAAATTTGCATTCTCGTTAATAATTGCTGCGAAATTGCTTAATTTGGGATTTAGTCTGTTCGTCTACTTGGATTAGCATCCCTATTCAAAACAAAACTAGAGCATTTGGCCAAATGACACAACTTACAAGAATATACTCTTCAACAGGCATATTGTCTTTTCTTAGCCATGTGAACTGCACATGAACCTTTTCTTGTAGGTGTAGTTGGCAGCAAGAAAGTTGTGTCATGATTTTCTTTCACATCATCTCAAAGTTCAAATTTCACCTATGCCGTAATTTTGAAAGTTTGCTTGTTCCTTGATCCACTGTGTGCTGCACCCTTGAGTTTTACCTTTTGCTAAATGTAGTTTTTTGGATTTCATTTATCCTATACCCTCTAAAATTACTATGCACCCTTTGTATCCGATCAAGAAAGATATCTGCTTATCTGCACGTCTATCTACAACATAAAAACCATTGACTTCCTACTTCGCAGCTTTGTTAGCTTCCCAGTTTCTTCCATCTTCGTGATCTCTTTCTAACAAATGTTGCGGTTGTCGGAGGAAGTATCGATAGTTGTGGATTTTCAGTGGCGCCCTCTAGGATTTGTATTAGTCAGCAAGACTTGTGTACGAGAACTGATAGATGAAGTAGGACATTGCCCCAACCTTTATGCTATGTTTGGTTGGCGGGATGAAAAAGTGAATGGAGCGAGGAGGAGGGAGGGAGGGAATGGTTCTTCCCTCGTTTTGTTTGGTTCTATTAGAATTGACATGATGAATGAAAGTATTGAATATTATATTTTAATATTTTAATATTTTAACCTTCAATAACAAATGGATGATTTTCTTTGAAAGGACAAAAGAGTCAAAAAAGGAGGGAAGTTTCTTCTCTCTCCTAGTCCGACTACTTTTGGACTGGTGAAAACTGGTGGGAAAGGCTGCCTTGTCCATCTCTCTTTGCTTCCCTCCCCTCTTCCACTCTACCAAAGAAGTGATTTTCTCTTGTTCCGTCCTCTCTGTCCTCTCCTTTCCTTTCTCCTTCCTTCATACCAAACATTTTCTCTGCCACAGAAGTAGAGTTTTCATCCTTCTGCAACTTGCAAGCCTTACTGCCCACATCCAATTCTTTTGTTGCTGAAGGACTGATTCAATGTTGCCTGACAGATTGAACGTAAGGCTCCAAAGAACCAACTCCTCTTGACCCCAAAATCAGCAAAGAACCACCTTGAACCGAAATCTTCTTTCATATCTCTCTCACCTTGTATTTATATTTTTAATCTCAGCTAGCAATCCATTATTACTTATTCCTTCGGAGTTCAGAACTTTAAACAAATTAGTTGGACCGTTTAGCTCTGCTTTGACGCATGACAAAAAGTTGTCTATGCATACTTTTGTTGCAGGTTTGAAGGTTGTAGCCTTGTAGGTTAAGAGTTTCTATAGGTAGAACGAAATAATTTTGATTTGGGGATGAAAAGGTGAAGAAAGTTGACTTCGTTTTAAAAGCGACAAATTGCAGGACTTGAGCGCTTTAATTGTTAGAAGGTGTCTGAACGGTAATGATTTAAGGCTTGGTGTTGAAAAAAAGGTCAATGAAGATGATACATAACGTTGAACTTTAAAAATTTAACCACGGGTATTCTATCAAGTAGGATTTGGAATAACTTGACCCATAAAACACTTTCACAGCCCATGGCCTTCTAAGTTGTACAACCGATTACAAAATATATATGACCTGCAAGATACTAACTTGAAATTGACAGAAATGAGAACTGTAAATGCTACTATAGACAGTCGCTTTAAACCAACCAAAAAGGCTTCTTGAATGTCGTAGGACCCGTAGTTTTTGTTCTCGATTTCCAAATACTCCCCCCCTAAATATTCAGCTATTCAATTAATATGCCATCAGGTAATTTCATCCTGAACAGATGATGTTAGTAGTGCAGGTGAACAGAGGATAAATAAAACCACTTTGCTGCATTTTTCGGTAGTTGTGGCCTTTACAGGTTTTACTTGTTTTGTGTTCTTCATTGGGTGTAGATAAGGTAAGAGCGTGTGGTGTTGGAGTTGCAGCATCACTCTTATTTTGTGTTGGAGACCTTCTTTAAGATGCAGGAGTACATGTGTGGAAATCAAGAACATTTTTCTAAGGTCCCTTTATTTTGGCAAAAATGTCCTCTTTTCTCCCTGGATATATTATTTCTGGAGTTTATAGTTTTCAACGTTTCATGTAATTTTTCCCTTCTGCTGTGTATATGTCACCTGTACATGGGCTGCATCGCTTCTTTTTTTTTTTTTAGGACTCCAATCTTTTGTTGCTTGTAGTGGATTGGTTTCCTTATTACAAGAATTCTAAGCTACATCCTATGACATTTATAGTTTAGCTTGACTTCACTGTTTAACAAGATCATTGCTGATTTGTATTGTTTGATTTTAAAGGGTATCTTTTTTCTCAACACCTAAGTGCAACTTCTCTTGTGAACAGATTAGGCTCTATAATCATGGGATATGAAGTCAGAGCTAACTAGAGGAAGAAAAGATAAAAGTCCCATGTTGCCTCCTTAATTTTCCTGATTCACAAAGGAAAAAAAAAAAAAAAATTCCAATCAAAGGGTGAATTCATATCGAGTAATGTCGAAAGCATTGTCTGTGGCAGCTAGAGGGAGAGAGAGGGGCAAGTTTCCTTTTAGTTCTGTGGCAGCATCAAAAGCTAATGTGGACAATAAGTCTACCCTAAAAATCTATCTGAGTTTAACAGGACATTTGTCAACCCAATTTGCCTTAATGGTAAATTGGGACCATTAGGCTCAGTTTTTGTTAATCGATTTTAAATCCGACAAAAATAATTTTCTTCGTTTGGTTTACAGTGAAGATAATGGAAGAAAAAGAAAATACTGGAACAGGTTAGTGCAATTGAAGTTCTATCCGACTAAATTATCCTAAAATCTATCTTCCATTAAACACTTTTATTCACCTAAGGTTTTTTTTTTCCCCCAATTTTATCGATGTTTGATAACTCAATTAAGTGCTAAAAATCTCATTTGAATTACACACTTAATTGAAAAAAATAGCAAAAAACTCACTGAAAATTTGGAGTGAAACATTTCCACTGAAAATATTCATTAAAACGCAGCCTACTTCAGAACTTGGAAACACTGTTTTCGATGTTGCAAATTCAATCGCTTAAAATTTTCGGTACTTGTAATTCAATACTTAATTTCAATTCTAAATTTTTTCACTTTTATCAAACGGGTCCTTAGTGTTCCATTTTTCATAAAAATTCCCAACGATATATATTGAGAGCTTGAGGTATGATTCCATGTAGTTTTCTTTTCTTTTATTATAACTTTTTGTTTTAGAGATCTTTATCTTCTTTATTATTTAAGTTTAACTTTCTGAAGGTTGTACGTGATTCATTCGTTAAAGGGAAAAATGCTCTTAGCTATGTGAACTGTGAACCACTGATGATGATTTTTTTTTTATAATCCATAAGAGTTGTTTGGCAGGTATAAAAAACACTTGGGGTCCCGAGTTTTTTGGGTGAATTTTCCTGTATCAAAAAATTATGGTGATGCTGTGTACTTTATTGAATGTCCCTGCGAAACCTTCTTGAGTCAAAAGGAACTCAGAATTGGCTAGTATTGGCCTTGAAAACTCGCCCCAAACTCGTAACCCAGCCAGCCACTCAGCTTGACGAGCGAATCGTTATCCTTCATCGGAGAATGCGAGATGAGCGCTCCCACTGATTGGAGTCTTTCCGCCAAGACTTATAGACAAGTAGGTCAAGAACACGAAGTCAGAACTTGCCGGTGTCATTTTTTGTTGTATTTGGTAAAGCTTTGGGAGTCGAGAGGTGTGGGCCTTTAATTCTTTACGATTAATAGTTCTTGATTTTCCTTTTTGAGATACATGACTAAATTGGTGATTTAGGATGACTTGAGTGTAATATTTACCTAGACCATTATGTTAAAATATAAAATTTTAGAGGATATAATATATGTAAATTATTTTTGCAGGGAGACAAATAAAGGTACCAACCCCCCTCAAATTTATTTATTTATTTATTATTATTTTTTTTGATGACTTACAAGAACACACTTAGGCACCCCTTAAATTTTGATATAGCATATTCTCTAAAAGTAGTACTCTTACTTTTATGAACACACTTACGCACCCCCTTAAATTTTGATATAATAGAGCATATTCTCTAAAAGTAGTACTCTTACTTTTATGAACACACAGTGGGACAATTAAGTTGATGAGTAATGCTATGCTTATCAAATCAAATTTTTTATCCCAAACATTTTTCAAGTATGTGGCAGTGGCAGTAGGACGGCATAATATTTGGAAACCAATGGACCCACTGCCATATGTAGTTGGGAAAACATTTGGGATGAGATATTTAGAAAGCATATAATAATAAGTTGATAGATAGTCGCACACAAATTTGCACACTTTTGTACACAAATGCCTTAAATGCATATACCATGTGCTGTATAAGTGGTGTACAGAAAAGTGTGAAAAATTCAAACAGCACAAGGTACATGCATTTAAAGCATTTATGTGCAAAAAAAAGTGTGTACAAAAGTTGTGTACCCCTAAGGCATTACTCATGTTACAAAAAAAAAAAAGAAGGTAAAACGCTTAACCATCGAAAAATAAACTAACTAATGAAACAAACTGGAAAAAACATAATAATTTTCACTAACGCTCACTTTTGCAACACCACCCCAATAGAATCTCTCACAAAAGCTATAAGTGAGCAAGCAACCTAGCTCCAGGTCTTCGAATGAAAGCACAACTGGACACACATTTAAATCTACTAACAGTAGTAGTATGGTTAGACTGACTCCTAATCCATGCTCGGAGTCCACCAAGAAAAAAAATAGTTAAAAAAAAAAAAAAAAAATGTGGTTGTAATGACACCAAAGGACTCAAGGCGTAGGCAGAAGACTTTTTGCTGGAGGGAAGAGAGCAACAGCCCCTCTATCTGGACTTGAGAATTTCCTCTGGACTGCCCTGAACTTGCTGTTTGTAGCATCTAAGTGAAAACCAACCAACATCTTTGCACAATCCCTGCAACACAATACAGATAACAATTAATTACTACATCTTTAATATATACATATATATATATATATGTATACAACACTGATATATACACATTTGTATAAAGGCATGTATGTATATTGGTGTTACATTAGCTGATCTTCTGAATAGCCAGTGTGGTGCTTCAAAGTTTCTGTCCAAAGCTGCTTCTTGTTGAGGGTACATAGCGCTGCGTAAACAGCTGAAGCAGCGAGCATTGATGGGCAGTACATAATGCTGGTGGTGTAGTGCATCAGACCAAGTTCAGCAAGGAAAAACACCATACTCTCCACCTAAATTCATGAAAAAAAAAAGAAAGGGTAATAATAATTATTATTGATTTGATCAATTAATGACTAGGGGGGTATGTGAAAAATCTTAGAAAAAGTATAGAAAAGTTATTACAATTTACCTCCTGATCAGATGGAAAAGAAGCTTTTATGTATCGGACGAGGAACACGTATGGAGTAGGAACTGTTAAATACCACTCCAATTTTCCCAAAATAGCTTTCTCCATCATCAGTATTTGTTGTCTAATGTAAGCATTGTCTGATATGGCAATGAAGTCATTAACCTGCAACAACAAATTCAAAAGTAGTTAGGCCTATTTGGAGTGTCATTAATCGCGGTCATAACTTTCAATAGCACTTCCAAGTAAGTCAATGGTGCTACTGCTATTTACCAAAATGATGTTCATGGTCCTTTGGGATACTAATTAAATTATATGAGAAAGATTATTCAAATTCAAGTGAAAACTAGACATGCTAGGGTAGGGGGGCCTTGTTTGGCCCGTCATTGATTGAAATAATTGCATTTGCAATTTTCAATAGCATTCTAGGCAAGAAAATAGTGATCAGTACCAAATTCAAGTTCAAAATTTTTTTTTTTCCCTGAGAGACCAAAGTGAAAATAATAATGACCACAGAAATCTTCTATTTTATGGTTTTTCCTCTAAAACACTATAATATCATGAATGAGAAATTCAAATTCCAGTGTTTTAAAACTCCACAGTTAGTTTCAACTGGAACAATTCCAAGAAAAACAGACTTATAATATATACACAGGTGGTGCAAATGTATTATTATATTACCTCAGGAGCCCAAATCTCTTCGTATTTGCTGGCAATGAGCATTGAGCTTATGCCAACCAACTGAAGTTCCCTTCTTGGAACAGTCTTCATCGAGAGGTATCGATCGACAATGTTTATGGTGAGATAGAGAGTTTCAGGATTTAGTTCAAACTTTCTATGAACTTCAATCAACCAGTCCACCAGAATACACCTCATTTTCGAATTGAGTTCAAGCTGTGAGCCCATGTAGTCCTCAATTCTGCTATCATCCTGCACCATCCCAATTTCCATGTATAAAAAACTCCAAGCACACACACATATAGATACATACAGATTATATGTATAGACAGAGAGATGTCTGTACCTCAGCAAGCTTATAGAAATTGTACATATCCTCAACATACTCCACTACTGCCAATTCATCATCAGCATCTGCTGCATCAATGTTTACTATCTGATCTTTGGGTCTGTGGTTGAGTCCACAAGCAGCCTATAATCAAATCAAAAACATACCAAACATAATTATATGTGCTTACATTAAAAATTAGAAGTTGGTATGGATTATAAAAATCTTTAGGAGTAACGAACCTTGCTTCGAGCAGTGAGGGTTGAACTGAAAGCCTTGTTTGGCTTTCTTGAAGACCCTACTCTTGATTCTTTATGGGCAATTGGGTTATTCTCTTTAGACTTGATTACATCATCCGGGCTTATCACAATCACTTCCTCTATTTTGGGCTTCTCGGTTTCCGTCTTACGAGCCGCTGCTTTTGTTGCAAGACCTGCCTTTCCACCTCCATTGACAACTTCTAAAAGTGGTTTCTGCAAAATTAATAGATCATGAAGATATTCACTTCCTTACAATAAAAATAAATAAATCAATAAAATAAATAAATAAATAAATAAATATGATGAATTTTAATTCTCAAGATTATATAAAGTATGAACACGTTTATTTTAAGTGACTGACAACCATCCATGATATAAGGCAATGTCATTAAGACAAGTAAGAAGTCAGTGAAATTCATTACCCCAATTTTCTGTTCTGCTGCTTGTGCATTAGCCAGTAACTGTGATCTAAAGCTCCTGAAATGCATAAATCATAAATCATCTTAGATAATAAGTGAAAAATGATGTAAAATTTGTTGGAGAGAGAGAGAGAGAGAGAGAGAGAGAGAGAGAGAGAGAGAGAGAGAGAGAGAGAGAGAGAGAGTAACCTTGTTATGGGGCGAGTGATTTGAGTTTGGGGCTTCCCTTCAATGGCAGGAGCAGTCACAAGATTTCCGATATCTCTGAGAACTCGCCGATTTTTTCCTTCTGCTGCTTGTCCATTTTTCAGCTTGCCTCCTCCTTCTATGGATCATAAAATTTTCATAAATTTGTAAGAAGATCTAACACTATATCACAAATCTTTCATACTATTCAGGAAAAAAAACCAGAACATTCGATGATAATGAAAAATCTAAAGCAAACCCATAAGCCACTCATGATTATTTCTTCAAAAGATAACTAATCAAAGTCTTATTTTGGACAGAAAGAGGAAAAATCAAATTCCAGATTCCATGAACACCTCAAATGGACACTTAATCATAGGGATAAACCTAATCAGACACTAAATCGAGCACAGAATGTGCATTTAACACCCATGATGGCTTAATTAGTGATCAGTGTTAGAGCTATCTTTAGATCTATATAATAATTAAGAGAACCCACCAAGAACAAAAAGAAGACTACTTATGTTGATAATCAGATCAATTAATAAAAACCCACAGAGATTCTTCAATGAAGAAGAAAAAAAATCAGTGCTTTAACAGTAGAGCCCAAAGAATCCCAAAATTGAAACAACCCCTAAATCACCCACTACTCAAATCAATCAATAATAAAAAATCCCAAAAGGATTAATCCATAAGAGAAGAACTGATCCGTACAGAATCACTCGTAGATCGTTTATAGCTCTCTCATATGCAAAACAGGTCCTCCCAAGATTTACAAAAGAAACACAAACTAAGGCCAAGAATCAATCGGTCCTTCAACAACAACAAACACCCACACACACAGATACATATATATATATATGTAAATATTGTATATATATTACCTCTGGGTTGATGTGGAACAACAGCTTTTGAAGCCATCTTATGTTCTTCTTCTTCGTGATTATGGCCAAAAACCCCTCCAAGACTCGCCAAAACCGACGAAAGAAACACTTGGAGACGACTGTTACGCGTCTCTGCTTCTGGGTTATCAGTCGCCACCGTTCTCTCACCAACTCTCTCTCTTTCTTTCCTTCTTTCTCTCTCTCTACAAATTCTTCTTTGTTTTCTGAGTTCTGTTTTTTGAGAATGCAATAGGAGGAGTCTGCTTTAGCCTTTAGGTCATTCATTCCCCTTTTTAATCTGTCAAGCGACGCCTCTTTCTCTTCAACGGTCATATTCTGAGTTTCAAAACAGAGCCGTTAGATCATATCCGATCCAACGGCCACTGAGGGTTTCTAAATGTGCCTTCACTTTAGGATTTGTATTTTATAGCCGTTGGGTCATGGGTGGGTAACACGCGAGCCTCAGAATATTACCGTTACTATTTTTTATGGGTAAATTTTCAGCTATATCATAGAGTTGGGGGAACTTCTAACTTCTAAGATACACCTTGGGTTGACCCGGTTGCCCTATTCGGGCCTGAAAAATGTTTAGGTTTGACCCGCTTGCCCAATTTGAGAGTTACCTACTCCAAGGCTACGTTTGTTTCCTGGAATTAGTGGGATTGTCCTTTTTATCCATGTAGTTTCCCCAATTTTTCACAGGACAATTAGGGTGCGTTTGATAAAACTGAAAATTAAGTGCTAAAAATTTTAAGTGATTTATATTTGCAATACTGAAAATAGTATTTTAAGAAATGAAAATAGACTACATTCAGTGATTATTTTCAGTAGAAAATTTTTCCAACGTCTTCAGTGGATTTTTGACTACTTTTTCAATTAAGTGGTACATTATCAAACGCACTGGAAAAAAGTAAGTACTAAAAATTTTCATTTTCACCACTTAATTGGATTATCAAACACACCCTTAATCTATATTAACCATGTAGCCTGAAATTTGGACCACTAATTATTTTAGCGGGTGGTTTTATTAGTAGAAACATATTGTTTAGTTCCTTATTATGCAATTTTTGTATATTTAGTGCATCTAAATTAGGTAGTTATGAAATTAATCCCTTAATTCGTGTACAATTCAAGAATTAATCATTTCTCCTAATTTTCATTTTTTTAATTACCTTTATACCCTTTATCTGTTTTAAATAGAAATTAATTTGAATATGTGTTATTTTTAGTCATTATGTATTATAACAAAAGTGGAGAAGTTATGGGATCATGGCTTCCTAAAATTATGGTAGTTGATTGTGTATGGTTTAAATGTGATTTTAAAGTGAAACATATGTTGATATAGGATAATCATAATTCAATTTTTTTTTAATTCTAGAATTTCCCACTATTGTGATTAAAAATGTGATAAATTTGTACAGGCACGTATGTGATAATTTGTTTGCATCATCGCTTAGTTCGTTATAACTGTATAGGCACGTACATGATAAATTTGTCACTGATATTTAATAGTGTGCCAAATTTATTGCCATGATGACAAATTTATCACTCACTTGTTTTTAGGAAATAATAGATAAGAGAATTGATATCCCTAAAATCAAAGGATTTCAATTTTAACAGCGTAATGTGAGAGTTTCTCACTCTTCTTCTTCTTCCTTCTTTTTTTTTTTTTTTTTTGGTTGTGTATATACTGTTTTATATATTAAAAAACTTCCAAAATTGTGTTATACACAGTTATGAGAAACGTATTTTTAGAAGATCGTATATAAGGGAATTAATATCTCTAAAATCAAGGGATTTTCGGTTTAATAGAGTGATGTGGGAATTTCTCACTTTTTTGTGTAAAATTTTTCACTAACTTCATTTAAATAATAAATGATCTATTGATTACAGTCTATATACAATGTGGAAATAATTTCTTACTACCTATACAAGTGAGAAATGGAAAATGCTAGATCCACACAGTGAACCACATACTTTTTCTACACACAGCTTTAAATGCTTGTCCTTTATGCTGTTTGAATTTTTTACACTTTTTTTGTGCCCCACTTATACAACACAGGTTATATGCATTTAAAGTTGTGTGTGAAAAAAATGTGTGGTTCACGATGTGGGTCTAGTAGTGCTCGTGAGAAATTTCTCACAAATTTCACTACATAACAAATAAGCAATTTATTACAATCTATATAAGTGAGAAATTTCTCACTAATTTCATCCACATAACAAATGAGCTATATTTAATGCAGTCTATACAAATGAGAAATTTCTTTCTAACATAATCTACATAGCAAGTGAGAATTTCTAATAGCCTATACAATAGGAAGATCCTCATCAACACTAAATGTAGGTATACAAATTCATGAAAATGTGTAAATCTATGGCACAACCGTCAATGAACGTATCAAATCCATGAACTATTTCAAATAAGAAATTCTTAGACTAGATCATCCAAGATAACTCTCACATTGCAGTAGTTATGTTGTCGCGATGCTTCAAACGCTTTGATTTCCGTGAAAAATTTCAAGTTTTGAACACAAATGGGCGAGAAATTTTGTCCAAAGAGAGATCGACTTCTCTATCGTTTTGCGATCGGTTAATGTTGTTGATGATGGGTTATATATTTGAAACATTGCCTTTCACTCGCATTTCTGATAACAAAGGAGAAGTCGAATTTTTGCGCCTCAAACGATTCAATTTCTGTGAGAAATTTTAATTTTTTTCCCCACAAATTGGTGAGAATTTGTCCACAGAGTAGTCGGCGGCAGAGAGGGGTGGCCAGAGATGGTAAGAGGGGAGAAGGAGGAAGGTGGTGGGTGGTCGCCGGTGGCGGTAGAGGGGCGACCCTCTCTCTCTTCTTTTTTCTTTTCTGTCTTCATCTTTCTCCCTCTAGCAGATTTTCTCTCTTTTTTTTGTCTCTCTCTCTATATGTATATAATGATATGGGTTTGAATTTGAAACCCCGATTTCATGTGGATATATATATATATATATATATATATATGCAGGGGCAGTTTAGTCCTCTAAATAGGTGAGAGACTAATTCTTAAGTTGTCATATTAGAAAGTACCAATTTCTAAAAAAGTTGGCTACAATGGATTATATATTAAGTATTCCCTTTATTAGTCCCGTACATAGCCCAATAAAAATGTATTAATTGTCCAATCCCCAAAGCATCCAAACGTGGCCTAACAATCTCTGTCAACAAGGAAAAGAAATACCAAAAAACTTGTGAATATGCCCTTTTGGTATATTTGTTTAGTTAGATAGCCTCACGGTAACTGTTCTCCTAATTAAGGCACACAACTACTAAATTTACTATGAAAGTCATAAAATAATTTTGGGTTAATTACAGAAACACCCCCTGTGGTTAGGCCTTTTATCAGTTACCCCCCTATACTTTAAATTTTATCACTAATACCCCCTGTGGTTTGGACTAAAGTGAAATAGTTACTTTTTCCGTTAAAGTTAACGGAAAATTGGTAAAAATACGAAATTACCCCTATTACATGCTAATGAGAACACCCTTATATGCTTAAATATTTATTTAGGCATATGTGGTATACTATTATATTATTTTGATATTATATTTGTTGTTAGAGACAATCCTGTAGTCACTTTGAGGTACATTCATGAGAGCAAATTTATTTAATTTTTCATTTTATTTTGATCTACCCTTGGACACACACACACACACACACACCACACACAGTCTTGGCGATATATTATTTTTTTTTTTAATCTACTCTTAGACACATACAATCTTGGTGATATGTTAGTTTTTTTTTTTTTAATCTACTCTTGACCACACACACAGTGAAATCCAGTGTAGTGATGTACTAAGATCTAAAAAAAAAAATTTATCCCCAAAATTTTGTGAGTGTGTGTGTGTGTCAAATTCGCTCTCACAAAGGTACCCCTAAGTGACCACATAATGGTCTTTAACAACAAATGTAATATCAAAATAATATAATAATATTCCACTTATGCCTAAATAAACATTTAAGCATATAAGGGTGTTATTATTAGTATGTAATAGGATTACTTTTGTACTTTTATCAATTTTCCGTTAACTTTAACGGAAAAAGTAACTGTTTCACTTTAGTCCAAACCACAGGGGGTATTAGTGATAAAATTTAAAGTACAAGGGGGTATTTGATAAAAGGCCTAACCACAGGGGGTGTTTCTGTAATTAACCCAATAATTTTCATGGAATAAAACCCCTTATGGAATTCTACAATACAATTTTTATTTTTATTTTTATTTTTTATCTGAAATGATATTGATCCTTGTGCAATAATAAAGCAAATATATAGAAAAAAAAAAACAAAATACATAGGTTTTTTTTTTTGGGTAGTTGGCCACAGCTCCCTGTAAATGTCCTAAATAAGCCAACAGTCCAACGCATTTTTTTTAATGCCATAGGTCCTCATAGTTTTTCAATCTTTAAAATGCCATAACTCTCAAACAACAAGTTGGTTTTCGATAAATTTTATATATCCGTGATTTACAATACAAAATCTACACAACCATATCCATATTGGCTATAAAAAAACTTATTTTACAAAAAATGTTATTTTGCAGCTTTAACACGGATACTGAAAAACATTTTTTTTATCAAATCAACACTTTCATTACATAGATCTCGAAAAAATAGCTCACATAAAAAAAAATAAAAAAAAATCGTCCAAAACAGCTCCAGGATCGCAAAGTTATGGCCATTTTTAGCAAATATCACTGTCTAATGTTACTATTATTATAATGCTACCATGTAATGACAGTGTCTAATGTTACTATTATTATAATGCTACCATGTAATGACAGTGACATTTGTTCAAATCAACCAAAAAATGCTCAATTTTCATATGTTACTATCTTTACAATACTATCTAAGTAAAGACAGTAACATATAATCAAATTCCAAAAAACAAAATTGAAGATAGTATCATGTCATTGTCATTTGCGACTTTGATGTTATACAGTGACATGAATTTTTTTTTTTTTTCAATTTTTCAGTTTGATGGATTTTCTCTTGTAGATTACAGATATATAAATTTTATTCATATTGGAGTTGAGGTTTGAAAGTTATAGTACTTTAAAGTTTGAAAAATACAAAATTGTTCTTCTTGCATTAAAAAAAAAAAAAAAAACCTGGCCTGGACTAACTGCATAATACTGCCTATTTCAGGGACTGCTAATTAAATTTTCCTTCCTTTTTTTTTGGTGTGTGTGTGTGTGTGGGGGGGGGGGGGGGGGGTGTGGATATTTTTTTTATTTTTTTTTGGCAATTAATGAGGAACATTAAGGAAAAGAATGTAAAGAATGGATATCTAATTTGTTTGTTGCAGCCCACTACGACTAAGGAAAGGAAATTTTAGTGCACTGAAGTTAACATGGATTTGAAACTTAACAGAAACCGTAACTTTAGTTTAGACCAAGATATGGCTTTCCGATGAACATCATGAAGAAATCAACCCATTTTGTTGATTTGGCTATGTTTAGTTGAGCCAAGTTTAAGAGGGTTTGCTTCCTTAGAGTTATTCTCAGTACTTTAATTACTTGAGTGGAATTTCAAATTGAAAGTACTCAACAATGTACATTAATATTTCGGTGTGTAAACATACATGGCTTGCTAATATTCTACTACATGAAAGTAGTAGGATAGCACTGTGCTCAAGTTTAAATTGACTAAAAAAGTTTTTATCACTTCATTAAAATGAGAGTACGAGAGTAATTTTGCAACGAGAACGACAAAATAATTTACTTGAAAAATCAGTTTAGTGTCCTCATTTAGGTTATACCCTTTGTTTCATTGTTAATGTGAGGTAACTGTAAGTCTGTAAGAGGTAGACTATCACTTAGCCTAAACTTAGGCTAAATTGTGGTATAAGTTTTGTGCTCCTCACAATGATGTAATAACAAAATGGCACTTTCACTATCAAATGTCAATAGAGTGAAGGACTTCTACTTTGGCTCGTTAATTTCTTCCATGGATTTTTTCCAATTTGCAAACCCTAGGTGTTAATATGAGGGATACCCAATTGCCCCAATTGAAGTGTTCTCAGTGTTAAAAAAATGGTAAATTATTTTGGAGGTAGTATGGTCATTTTATGTTGCTTCATTAATAAAGATAACAGTTGCACTCGGGTCTAAATTACAGGAGAGTAAATATGAATCGGTCAAATCACATGGATGTAAGTGTATTTAATTCAAAATAAAAACATAATACATAAAAAAAAAAAAAAAAAAAATACTACCAAACTATAGGGGGGTATAGCCCCACCTTAGCCTTCTCATAGACCTTGAAGGCTTGAACAAAATATTTTTCTATTTTTTCAACAATGTTAGGGTGACAAACATTTTTTATAAACACTTACAAACACACTCTATCTCTCTCCTGAGTGACACTATGGGGTCTACTGAAATTATCCGGGCCGCACAGTGCCACCTAAGAGAGATACAAAGTGTGTTTATAAGAGCATCCACAGTGGTGTTAAAAACACCACTGAACTTAACTAAACTTAAGAGTTTTGCCCCTAGTTAAACTTAAGGGAATTTAACTTTGTGGTACGCTTAAGTTCCACTAAGTTCAGCTAAACGGCACAATGTATGCCGGCCACCATCTCGCGACACACACTGTGCCTTCAACCTTTCTCACGGCACACACTGTGCCTTCTACTTCTTTATGTGCCATTTTCACGGCACACACTGTGCCTTCTACCTTTGTATGAGAACACTTCACGGCACAGTGTGTGCTGGCCACCATCCTCACGGCACACACTGTACTGTGTCTTCTACCTTTGTATGAGAACACCACACGGCACAGTGTGTGCCGGCCACTATCTTCACGGCACACACTGTGCCGTCTACCATTCTCACGGCTTTGTGAGTGCCGTCCTCCAATTTACACCACTACAATGCGCACCGAACATATACAGCAACTTAGCTTAAGTTTAGCTAAGTTTTTAAAACACCACTATAAATGCTCTAAGTATTTGTAAAAAGTGTTTGTCACCCAAATATTACTCTTTTTCTATTGTCATCATGTAGTAGAATTAGCATAACAATATATGTATGTCTTTCAAAGTATTTTTACGTAAGATGGTATCTCCTTAAGAAAAGAGAAAATATTAAATCCGTTAGTGACATCGTGCGCAATCCACATAATCACACTAATATGCTTGAATAGTAAATTCTTATTTGATTGTAATATCATATCAACAAAATCACCATTCTATCAAATATTTTCTCATTTAAAAAAAAAAAAAAAAAAAGAAAGAAAGAAAGAAAGAAAGAAAGAAAGAAGAAGAAGAAGAAAGGAATTAGAAAAAGTTACGCTGTTTGATATTTAATCCTCAAAAGCTTTGATAATCAGAAAATGTAGTTTTAACTTATAATAGTATCTCATATGAATTTAGAAGGAAAACAAGAAAGATGCTATACTACTCTGAAACATTGTCTCCATACACGATTTCACCACAAGAAAGAGGCTAAATTAATCAAATCTAACACTTCTGGACACATCAACGTGCGGGACACAATGTCTCAAAACAGTTCAACCCATCAAACTCTAATGCAAACCAATGTTGACCATGCGAAGACTTTCCTGATCCTCTTCAATGGAGGATGTGGAGACATTTTTTATTGACCTCATTGTGGTCTTCTTTTTGTCTCTCTTCATCTCATCACTGTAGTCCAATGGCTGTACTTTTGCAATTCCGTTGTGCTGTAAATCTGTGAAGTGAGCATAAGTGAGAATAGTTTATATTTACAAGTGAAGGGGCGAGGGACATTTCATATATGTGCAATGGAGGGACCTAAGACCCAACTCGAAGTCAAATGGATTATTATTTACTTTGCCCAATTTTTTTTTTTTTTTTTTTTAATTTTTAGAAATGCAATCTGTCTTGTCGAAAAATTTAAACCCAATGTCAATCAGTGTTATACACAAGCTATCCATTTAACCTATTTACAAATACAATAAATTGAGTCTATCTAACAAAAAGTTGCACCTAAAAATAATACGGAAGAACGAACACCATTTCAATAATGCGAGTCCTCCCATTAAACATACCAATACACTTGGTATGTCATCTTAAGTACCTAAAAAATTTAAACTATTAGATAAAATGAGAAATTGTTTTAAGGGATAACTATGAATAAATCCTATTTACTCTCCTTTATTTGAAGTAGACCCAAGCCCAAATTCATTTTAGCAATAGGTCCAAAAATATGGTTAAGACCATTTTACCCCCCAAGTAATTACTGCTCCCCTACAAATATAGACATAGTCAAACAGTGGAGTTAACTCCCAAATTTTCAGGGATCACACGGAGGAGACTGTGGGTTTTTGACAGTGGAGTTAACTCCCAAATTTTCAGGGATCACACGGAGGAGACTGTGGGTTTTTGAAATTTCAAAACCCATCTGTATTTGGATTTGACTAGGGTTTCACCAGAATATCTCAAATCCATTCATGATTTTTTGAGAGAGAAAGTGCATAGCTCAAATCCAAGGACATCGCGAAGCTCTCAAATTCCGACGACCTGCAAATATTAGAGAGACAGGTAATTTCTACTCTATGTCATTTTGACGTTGAATCCATCCATACCCAACAATGGAGATGAAAGGTAACCCATTCTGATTTTCTAAAAAAAAAAACTCGAGATTATGACGAGTGACGATTTGGGACAAATTGGGTTACGAAAAAATGGGTTTTACATAGGGGGTTTTGAGTGTTACTGATTGCGTTTCAAAACCCCATACATTCTGTTTCAAAAACCCATGATTGGTTTGTATTTCTATTTCAAAACCCATGAACTAATTGGTTTTGATTTTTTTTATTTTGGCTTTGTTTTTTGTTTCAAAAACCCAGAATTGATTTTGGTTTCAAAAACCCAGAATTTATTTTGGTTTCAAAAACTCAGAATTGGTTTTGGTTTCAAAAATTGAATCGATTTTGATTTTTCGTTTAGCAAGTAACCCACAATGGGGTTTTTTTTTTTTTTTTTTTCTCATTAAAGTGTGTTTTTTGGTTTCAAAAACCCAAAACTGTTTTTGATTTCAAAAACTAAGAATTGGTTTTGATTTCTAGTTTAGTAACCCACAGTGGGTTTTTTTTTTTAGTCTGTTAATGTGTTTTTTGTTTTTTGATTATGACTCAAAACCCATAATCGGTTTTGGTTGTGGTGTATTAACTCATACTGGCTTTTTGGTTATGTAAAACAAAGCCATAATATGTAGAATCCTATAATGTTAGATTTTGGGTTTTTATTATTAAGTTTCAAATCCCATAAAAGGGTTCTACATATATTTTGGGTTTAGATTCTGAGTTCTTTTTTGTAATTATGTGTTAGTGATAAAATTTACACTATAACAGTGTAAATGGTGTGGTAGTATCAAAATTTCCACTCTATACTATAGGCAGTTAAATACTGTCACACCCCAACCCGCCCCGGCAGATTAGGATATATGTAACAATGCCACAAGCGGAATGGTGTTTTTTTTAGTCTATTTGAATGTGTTTTTTGTTTTTTGATTATGACTCAAATCCCATAATCGGTTTTGGTTGTGGTGTATAAACCCATACTGGCTTTTTGGTTATGTAAAACAAAGCCATAATATGTAGAACCCTATAATGTTAGATTTTGGGTTTTTATTATTAAGTTTCAAACCCCATAAAAGGGTTCTACATATATTTTGGGTTTAGATTCTGAGTTCTTTTTTGTAATTATGTGTTAGTGATAATAAAATTTACACTATAACAGTGCAAATGGTATGGTAGTATTAAATTTTCCACTCTATACTATAGGTAGTTAAATACTGTCACACCCCAACCCGTCCCGTCGGAATAGGACACATGTAACAATGCCACAAGTGATCATTTATACTAATTAGCAAAGAAACAACCGAATTACTAAGAAACACGAGTTTTAAACAACATAAAAGAACCTTATTGTGACAAAACAACCCCCAAGGGTAAAATGGTCTTTAAAAAAGTATAGCAAATTTTATACCAAAAGATAGGTCTTTGAGTCCCGGTTTCAACGCAAAAACGGCGCGCAAATCTGAATTTTCTGGAGAGAGTTATGTCCATTTCCGTAAAAGCCGTCGGGCTGAAAAACAGACAAGCGGATCGATCCACCCCAAAACCGGATCAATCCAGTTTTAACAGAAAGTCATTTTCTGTTCCTCTGGATGCCCCGGATCGATCCGAATTCTGCAGAAGTATTTTCTCTGCTGCTAAAACCCTGTTAAACAGATCAAAACATATCCAAGTTTCATTTTTATTATTCCAAACCTCCCAAAAACTTTTGGAAGCATCCACTAAACACTCATAAACATGTCCATTACATATTTAAACTTTCACAAACCTTCAAACATAATCTAAACCTCAATTAAATGAAGAACTAGACACCAACTTCACAAAGTAGTAAAATGTGGAAATCCCTTTGCCAAGATAAGTTCAAAAGCCCCACAACAACTTGATTTAATCAAAAGTCATCCAAACATTAGTTGAGGGTTCACAATTCACTTCTAAAATGATTGCAAGTTCACTTAATCAACAAAATCCATAAAAAAAAAAACCATTTGAAAGAACCAAATTCCATTCTCTTGTCAATGCTTGACTTAACATGAAACCAAAGGCTCAAACACAACTTCATTTCTTAAAACATGAGTTCAAATGTTCAACAATCTAAACTCAAGAAAAGAACACCCAACATGCTAACAAGTTCCCAAACCACATTCTAAAGCATTAAAAAGTGGTGCTTAGCATTTTACAACTTACAAGAGAAATTTGCAATCCAAAATACAACTTGTTCTTCCAACAAAACATTTCAACTACAACACTACAACCATGAGTTTCACATCCACCAAGATTAACATATTTACATATCTATGAACATATAAACAAGAAAATACTCCGCCTGGATTCCCGTTCACTTTCCTTCCCATTCGCAATCCGTACCTGCGGTGGTTATTCAATAATCACACAGAAAACAGGTTTGGTTTAAGCCTACGGTCAGTGAATACTTTAACCGTGTCATTGGAGTATTAAATGTGCATATGTAATATATAAGCAACACAACGATAAAACTAGTCGCCGGTATGTCAAATAACCAATCACCATCGCAACGGACCCAAGATTCCAGGCTTTTTCTCACTTAAACGTCGCATATAACGAAAGCACACACTCTCACGTGACCATAGTCAAATCGTTGTGGTCGTCACCACCGTCCCCTTTTCTTGAGAAAAAAACATTGTCCCATTAATACAGGCTAAATAATGGTGATCGTTGCTTGACATCCATTGACCCATATAAACACATTAGCACATCAACATATCACATAGCAATTTCCATAAAATTGATATGTTAAGCTCAAATTAACACATGCTTTAACTAATAATTCAAGAACTAAGCATATAATCATACTCAATATCACATAAGCACCATTTAACACCCAATGTAGGATTAGAGTACTCACCTCACAAATTGCTCCAATTAAAGCCTAGAATCCCAAATTTCTTGTAAATTTTAACTCTAATTAACTCCAATGATAATCCTACATACAAATATCACGTATATGTATCACCTCAAAGAGGGTCACGGAAAAATGTTAATGAAACTAAAAATGAAAGGTATATGAACGATTCTCTTACCTCTATGAGTCCGAATACGGTCTTGGTTCGCGAAACGGTGTACCGACGGCGACGAAATGACGAGGAAACGGTGTCGAGACGGTGGAGCTTTTCCTCTAATGGCCGAAATTCCTTCTCCCGCATCTATTTTCTTGTTTTAATACAAGAAGAAGATGAGTCATGGTTGAGGTTTCAACCTCTTGGACTCCCTAGCCTCACTTTAGTTTATTTCCATTTACACCCTCAGCATTTCTTACAGCTTTATTATGAAATCCCCAATATCTAAGTAAGTATTTGTCTATGTCACACGTGGGTCCCTAACGTGGTCCCACATATTTTGTAAAAATTGCTAATTAACTTACTAGTTATGAATCCGGTTCCTATTCACTCTCACACGGGTACTCAAACTAGCACCATAAAATATTACAACTAACAATAAAATATTAAAGCAATTAAACAAATATTTATTTAATCACATAAATGCAACTAAATGCAATCTATTTAATCCGAACCTCCCGTGGGTCCTACTTTATATCCGTCTAACTGTGCGCTTTTATCAAGCACTTAACACGTCAGGGTAACTGGAACTTACCCAAATTATCATACGCTATTAATTATACTAGTTAATGCATGCTAGGCAGATATTATCTCATTTCTCCGAGTACGGGTATTACATTTCTCCCTCCCTTTTAGAAGTTTGTCCTCAAACTTTTTCTTACCTTAAGAATTAAACAAGTGAGGATACTCTTCTCAGATTTCGTCTTCACGTTCCCAAGTTGCCTCCTCTACCGAGTGATTACGCCATAACACCATAACCAGAGGAATGACTTTGGTTCTCAATACATGATCCTTCCTGTCTAGGATTCGAACTGGATGTTCAACATAAGTCAAGTCTTCTCGTATCATTAATGGTTCCGGAGTAATACAGTGACTCGAATATGATAAGCAACATCGTAACATTGAAACGTGAAATACGTTATGAACGTTAGCCTACTCTAGTTAACCGATATATAACAGGACCAACTCTATCCAAAATCAAATAAGGTCCTACAAACCTCGGATTCAACTTGCCCACTTTTCGAACCGTGTTATGCCATTCGAAGGCGATACTTTCAAGAAAACATAATCACCCACCTCGAATTCCAATGGTCTTCAACCAGTATCCGCGTAACTCTTATATCGACTCTGAGCTACTTGTACCCGTTGTTTAACTAACTTGATTTTGTCGATGGTGATTTGCACAATCTCGGGTCCTAAAAGTTGCTTTTCTCTAACTTCTGTCCAACACACTAGTGATCTACATTTCCGGCCATATAATGCCTCATAAGGCACCATCCCAATACTAATTTGGAAGCTATTATTATAAGAGAATTCCACCAATGGTAAATGGGTTTCCCAATCCAACTTGGAATCCATAACACATCCTCGAATCATATCTTCCAGAATCTGAATAATTCGTTCGGATTGACCCTCTGTCTGAGGATGAAAAGATGCGCTAAAGTACAAGGCTATCCCCATTACTTTTTGTAAACTTTTCCAAAATCTAGACACAAATCGTGTACCCGATCTCTGACACAATGGATACCGGTGCCCCGTGTAATCTGATAACTTCTCTGACATAAAGCTCTGCAAACTTTGTCGGATCACGAGTTTTAATTGGCAAGAAATGGGCTGACTTCGTCAACCAGTCAACCATCACCCAAATACTATCATTAGACTTAGGAGACCGTGGTAAACCTGTTATAAAATTCCCATTTCCATTCCGGTATCTCTAACGGTTGTACTTCTCCGACAGGTCGTTGATGTTCTATCTTTACTCGTTGATAAATTATACACTTAGCCACAAACTCGGCAACTTCCCACTTCATACCACTCCGCCAATACACCTCTCGCAAATCCCTATACATCTTAGTACTACTTGGATGCACGGAATACCTCGTGCTGTAAGCTTCTTTCATAATCTTATCTTTCAACTCTTGAATATTAGGAACTCATAAACGGTTAATATACTTCAACACATTATTCTGAAAACTGAACTCTGGCCGTCTACCCTCAGGTAACTCTTCAACTATTTTCTTGAAATTTGGATCCAAAAGCTGACTTACCTTGATTTCACCAATCAAACTCGGTTGTGCTATGATAGCCGCCATTAAGCCATCTTGAATTCTGGGAATCACTTCAAGTTCCAATCATTCAAATTCTTGTACCAACTTTGCTTGAGTTGTTAAAGAATAAACTAAATTTTCTGACGACTTCCGACTTAACGCATCGGTAACCACGTTAGCTTTACCCGGATGGTACTGAATTTTCAAGTCATAGTCTTTCATTAGTTTAAGCCATCTTCTCTGTCTCATGTTTAACTCTCATTGGGTAAACAAATATTTTAAACTCTTATGATCGGTAAGTATTTCACACGCTTCCCCGTACAAGTAATGACGCCAATTTTTTAATGCTAAGATTACCGCCGCCAACTCCAAATCATGGGTTGGATAATTCTTCTCGTGTGTCCTCAACTGCCTTGAAGCATAAGCTATAACCTTACCCTATTGCATTAGAACACATCCTAGGCCCTGATGAGAAGCATCACTATATATACTAAAACTTCCAGTACTTGACGGAATAGTCAATATCGGTGCTGAAGTCAACTTGTCTTTCAACTTTTGGAAACATTCTTCACACTCCTTAGTCCACACAAAAGCCATATCCTTTTCATTAACTGAGTCATTGGAGTCGTGATTCTAGAAAAATCTTGAACGAACTTTCTATAGTAAACGGCTAACCCCAAGAAACTTCAAACTTTGGAAACATTTGTTGGTCTTGACCAATTCTAAACGGCTTCTATCTTTTGCGGGTCTACGGAAACACCATCTTTAGAAATCACGTGTCCAAGAAATGTAACACTTGTTAACCAAAAGTTACTTTCCTTTAACTTCCCAAATAATTGCTTTTCTCTAAGTCGTTGCAAAACTAACCTCAAGTGTCACTCGTGTTCTTCCCGACTTCTAGAATATATCAAAATGTCATCAATAAATACAATCACAAATTCGTCTAGATAAGTTTTGAACACCCGATTCATCAAATCCATAAAAGTGGCTGGTGCATTTGTGACCCCAAATGGCATAACAAGAAATTCATAGTATCCGTACCGAGTTCTAAAAGCAGTCTTCTCAACATCTTCAGCTTTAACCTTTAACTGTGATACTCAAATCTCAAGTCAATCTTAGAAAAGACTTGTGCCCCTTGTAACTGATCAAACAAATCATCAATACGCGGCAACGGATACTTGTTCTTTATGGTTACTTTGTTAATCTCCCGGTAATCGATACACATTCGCATTGTCCCGTCTTTCTTCTTCACAAATAGGACCGGTGCACCCCACGACGATACACTCGGCCGAATAAATCCCTTATCAAGTAATTTTTGCAACTGAGTTTTCAACTCCTTCAACTCTACTAGAGCCATTCTACACGGTGCCCATGAAATCGGTTGAGTTCCCAGCATCACATCTATTCCAAATTCAATTTCCCTCTCAATCAACACACTCGGCATTTCCTCTGGGAAAACGTTTGGAAATTCCTTGACCACAGGTATATCTTCAAGTTTTAATTCAGTACTTCTAACCTCAAGTATGCTACACAAAAAGCCTTGACAACCCTTTTTCAATAAACGACAAACTTTGAATGCTGACACCAAATAAGGCGGTGATACTACACCTGTCCCTTGGAAACAAAATTCATCTTGATTTGGCAATCAGAGCGTTACTATCTTATTCTCACAATCGATAATAGCATGATTTGCAGATAACCAATCCATACCTAAAATAACGTCGAAGTGTTGAATGACCAACGGTACTAGATCAACGAACAACCTTCTACCATTTACGTCAATCCCACAATCTTTAAAGACACCCGAACTCACTAGTGGCGCTCCCAATGGAAGTGCAATAGATAAATCAAAATCTAGTAGTTCTAAGGGTTTGTCTAAATTCCTAGCAAATTGATGTGAGACGAAAGAAAGAGTTGAGCCTGAATCTAATAACACATTGGTAGGTCGCATGCAAATAGGAAGTATACCTGAAACCACCGTGTCAGCCGATGTGGTCTTCCCAGGCTTGAGCTGAAAATACCTTCCTTGTTGTTGCTCCTTCCCTTGGGATTGCTGTTGAGATGGTCTCTGTCTTAGTGCACTACCCAAGGATGAGTTGGAACCTCCTTGTCTTCTCTTGGGATAATTACTTTCTCAATGCCCCAGGTCACCACACGAATAATACCTTATTCTACTATCTTCTATACTTTGTCTCGGAGTAATACTTTATCTTGGAGGATTAGGACAATCCCTTGCCACGTGCCCCGGTCGTTGACTATTGTTGCAAATGATAGGAGACATGTTGCTTACTCCCCAGTGATATTTACCACAAGTCTGACACCTGGGTTTGTTAACCCCATTTCCCGATGAACTACCAGAACTCTGTCTTTTAGAATTACCCCATCCTTGGAATTGACTACCTCCCGGCCTCTTAAACGTTTGATCTTGCCCTAATGGCAACACACCTCGTTCAGCAATCAAGGCAACGTTCAGCACCTCTGAATATGTTGCTAACCGATGAGTATCCACTTTTTCCCTGATTTCATCATGGAGCCCTTCCTCAAATCTTCTTGCCCAAGTGAACTCGTTCGAAAGCAAATCTATTGCAAATCTAGCCAAACTTGTGAATTTAGCGGCATAATCTCTAATGGTCATATTACCTTGATTGAGATGAAAAAATTCTCGGGACTTTAATTCACTGAAAAATCGAGGAATGTATTATTTTGAGAATTCTTCCATAAACCCATTCCAAGTAGTCGGCGCTCCTTGCCTTAATATTGACGTCCACCAATTCTGTGCTTCCTCTTTCAAGGTATCGGGGGCAAACAAAACTTTCTGTTCATTTGAACATGGCAAAGCACGAAAAATTCTCTTCATACCAGTCAACCAATGGTCATCATTCATTGAATCAGATTCCCCTTTGAACTGCCCTGGCTTTTGCTTGTAGAACGTGACAATAGTTATTGGTTCCACCCTCTGTCCTAGATTTGACAAACCTGGTCCTTCCTCAATAACTTGAGTTTCGGCAATTCTTACCAACTAATACACCCAAAATTTGCTCTGTCCTATAATCGAGGGGTTCAACTCAACAGCCAGTCCATGTCCTGGTCAAATCATGCACAACTCCTCAGACAAGCATCAGTTCGAGCGGTCTAGTCTACCCGAGACTCACCATCCCAAGCGGTTCATTCACGACTAGACCAACAGGTCGGGAAAATATGCTCCAAATATTCCAAGCAGTTTCCTACTCAATATAGAAGACTTATGGAAAGTGGACATTGTTTCCTAATCCAATTCAGAAACCCCCACAATTAATGTCAATCAAGCTCAATTGGATTATATTTCCTTATCTATGTATGAGTAGGTCTCATGCATTTATAAAAGAGAGCACCCACCCCCTTCAAAGGGACCGACTTTTTAGTCTCCACAGCACTTCTATAGTAGTCACCAACACTCTCGGCCGACCTACGGTAGCTCCAAACTATTGTTGGTTCACCACAAGTCCCTGGCTTTTTACAGTATAGTGAACGTGCTCAGACACACACGTGGACACAGGTTCCTTCGTTAACAGGGCCGAACCACATACAAAAAAACAAGTCTCTCTCTTTCTCCCTCTCTCTCTCTCTCTCTCTCTCTCTCTCTCTCTAATCTGCTCTACTTACGTCTTATCAAATTTTGGCATCATCAACTTGGAGCCGTCTGTGGGAACGACAAGTTCTTCATTAATAAATCTCTTGGCTGATAGCCATG
This sequence comes from Hydrangea macrophylla, assembly GCA_033977485.1. NCBI lineage: Eukaryota > Viridiplantae > Streptophyta > Magnoliopsida > Cornales > Hydrangeaceae > Hydrangea > Hydrangea macrophylla. The sequence goes on along the minus strand of CM066997.1, from coordinate 110,750,132 downwards.
CCTCCGAAGAAGAGCGAGAAGACTGCACAACAGGCCAACCGGCAAGTTCCGCCGGCCCCGGCACCAGCACAGGCACCGGCACCGGTTGCTGCAATCATGACATCTGAGCAAATCATCGCGATCCTCACACAACTCTTGGAGGGCCAGCATCAAATTCAGCAACAGATCGAAGCCCTGTTGGCCCAGCAAAGCAGTCCTCCGGTGATCGGGAAATGACCCGAGAATATTGCGTACGGACGGGAACCGATCTTGACCAAACAACGTGCCCGAGCCAACCCGTCCCGCATTGAGGATGCCAGAGACATCAACAATAGGCGTACTGCTTGAGGGAAAAGGCAGGAGCATATGGCTCGTGAATCAGTCCAGGGTCACTCGGTCAAGAGCCGAGGTATCCCTAGGCACACGATAAACCGGAGTCATAGTCAATCCCGATCGCAAGGGACAACACACCACCATGAGAAGGAAGCCTCCTCCACTAACCCGACCTGCAGCCCGCATACTAGTCGGGAAGGTATGGTGGCACGTATCAAGGACCTATAGAAACAGATTGATAGAGTAGCCAAAAGGCTGGGCCAGAACCCTTCTCAGAATCACGCCGATACTGAGATAGAGTCACCATTCTCTAGCCAGATCACGAGGTGTGCCATCCCGCTCAAATTTAAGCAGCCTTATCTAGATCCCTATAATGGCTCGGGAAGCCCAGTCGACCACGTCCGGACCTACAAGGCTCAGATGGCCCTAGCCACCAACTCCAATAAACTACATTGCCTGGCCTTCCCCAGCACTTTGAAAGTCCCGGCCGTGCAATGGTTCTACTCCTTGGAGCCCCGATCGATCCGCAGTTTCAAGCAACTCAACAAGCAGTTCATCAACCAGTTCATCGGTATGCATGAACAGCCAAAGCCTGACACGCAGCTACTAATAGTCATACAAAGGAATAATGAGACCCTCAAGGAATTCACTGACCGATTTAATCAAGAGAAGCTCAGAATCTATAAGCTTGATGAAACTGTCGCCATTATAGCCTTCTGCTCGGGAGTTCAACACACCAAGTGCGCCGCGTCATTTCACAGAAACTGACCAGAAACCTTTGTTGAACTCACTGAGAGGGTTGAAAAATACAAGGACCAAAGACCCCGGGCGCGTAAGCAATGAGTTTTCCAGAAGTAAGCCAAAGCGAGATCAGCCCGGGAGTTCTGAAAGTTCCGCCAGCTCACAGTAGTCAGGGTCCGGCAGTCCTGACCCAACCTCCAGCTCACAGCGGTCTGAGTCCGGCAGCCCCGACCCGACCTCCAGTTCACAACGGTCTGAGTCCGTCAGCTCGACCCGACCTCTAGTTCGCAACAGTCAGGATCTAGTGATCCCGATGTTGAATCCAACTCAGAGTAATCGGGAGTCCGGTGATCCCGACCCGACCTCCTGTCTCTAACAGTCTTGTCCAATCCAACTATAGTGATACTTGCCCGATCATCGGATGAGGCTCCGCAGACTGTCAGAGAGCTCTTGAAAAGACCTCAGGCCACACCTGAGGCACATCAAAAGACCTCGGGTTCAATCCCGAGGCAACCAAAGACCACTGTTATGCAGTTGGCAAAAGACCTCGCGATCACACCCGAGGCAAAAGACCTCTAGGTCACGCCCGAGGCATCGGCTTCGCTTAGGTCCAACCTACGATGGGTGCAAATCCCCCTAGGTGACTAATGATGGAAAGCTTCAAAAGACCGTGCAACCACCCATGTTCCAGGTCGGTTACCTACAGTCCTAGCATCCACAGGACCCTCGTCTTAGAGAAATCTTGGGAGGCAGAAAGGCATGATGAACTAAACATGCAATCACACCAGGTACTTACAGGCCTTATGGTAACTAAGTCAAACTCTTAGACAACCCGGGCGCCTATAGTACTCAGAAGCAATAACTCCACTTAGGTCCAAATCGACGATAGAGGTGACTAAAATCTCTTAGGTTGGCCGACGATAGAGGAGCAAAAAGTCCATAAAGCAACATGATTTAGGTCGGCTCCACCAACATGGTCAAACTCTCTTCCAACAGTCTTGACGAAAAGGCTGACTGGGCGAAAGATAACCATCCTGGGGAGTTAACACAAAAGGACCCTAAAGTAATACACTTTAGGTTGGCTTTACTAATATGGTCAAATTCTTTTACCCACAACCTTGACGAAGGTTTACAGGTAGAAGATAACCATCCTGGGAGCTTTATTTAAGCAAAAGACTCCGAATTAGGCCGAGTCTCAACTCCCGGCCAATTCCCGAGCACTTAAAGACTCCGAGCTAGGATAAGTCTTAACTCTTAGCCAGTTCTCGAGGACTCACGAGACTCAGAAGCTCCCAGGCAGCTTCTTCGAGCACTCAGACAGTGACAGGTGGCATCAAACAGATTTCCAAACTTGCCCCGATATGGCATCAAGCCAACTTTAGAAATGGAGGGCAGCTGATACACCCAAAATTGGCTCTATCCTACAACTGAGCGGTTCAACTCAGCAGCCAATCCATGTCCCGGTCAAATCATGCACAACTCCTGGGATAAGCATTTGTCCGAGCGGTCTAGTCTACCCTAGACTCACCATCCCGAGTGGTTCATTCACGACCAGACCAACAGGTCGGAAAGACCATAATGACACGGTCTGTACAGGCACAGGCCAGCTGGGCCCACAACATATGCTCCAAATATTCCAGGCAGTTTCTTACTCAAGATAGAAGACTTATGGAAGGTGGACATTGTTTCCTAATCCAATTAGGAAACCCCCACAATTAATGCCAATCAAGCTCAATTGGATTATATTTCCTTATCTATGTATGAGTAGGTCTATTGCATCTATAAAAGAGACCACTCACCCCCCTTCAAAGGGACCAACTTTTCAGTCTCTACAGCACTTCTATAGCAGTCACCAACACGCCTGGCCGACCTACGGTAGCTCCAAACTATTGTTGGTTCACCACAGGTCCCCGACTTTTTACAGTATAGTGAACGTGCTCAGACACACACGTGGACGTAGGTTCCTTCATTAATAGGGCCGAACCACATACAAAAAAACCACACACACTCTCTCTCTCTCTCTCTCTCTCTCTCTCTAATCTGCTCTACATATCTCTTACCAAATTTTGGCATCATCACCAACTTTTCCATAACCACCTCTATTCTATCCATACGAGCCGAATATGGGATTTCACCTCCAGACATCCTTGCCTGGCACCCACCACAAGATGTATACATGCATGTTACTTTTAAACAAATCACGGTGCATGCTAAATAACATTTAAAGTATGTTAAGTAAACATGTATGCATGATTGTGTCACCATGTGTCATTTTATTCAATTTACACGTCGTATTCGTCGTCTCTCGTACCCAAAGGCTCTAACCTATTGCTCTGATACCAAAAATTGTCTCACTCCAAGCTGCCCCTACGGATTAGGACACGTGTAACAATGCCACAAGCGATCATTTATACTAATTAGCAAATAAACAAGCGAATTACTAAGAAACACGAGTTTTGAACGACATAAAAGAACCTTACTGTGACAAAATAGTCCCCAAGGGTAAAATGGTTATTAATAAAGTATAGAAAATTTTATACAAAAAGATAGGTCTTTGAGTCCTGATTCCAACACAAAAAACAGTGCGCAAATCCAAATTTTCTGGAGAGAGTTATGTCCGTTTCCGTTAAAGCCGTCGGACTGAAAATAGACAAGCGGATCGATCTGCCCCAAAACTGAATCGATCCGGTTTTAACAGAAAGTCATTTTCTGTTCCTCTGAATGCCCCGAATTGATCCGCCCAATACCCGGATCGATCCGGATTCTGCAGAAGTGTTTTCTCTACTGCTAAAACCCTGTTAAACAGATCAAAACATATCCAAGTTCCATTTTTATGATTCCAAACCTCCCAAAAACTTTTGGAAACATCCACCAAACACTTATAAACATGTCCATTACATATTTAAGCTTTCACAAACCTTCAAACATAATCTAAACCTCAATTAAATGAAGAACTAGACACCAACTTCACAAAGTAGTAAAATATGGAAATCCTTTTGCCAAGATAAGTTCAAAAGCCCCCACAACAACTTAATTTAATCAAAACTCATCCAAACATTAGTTGAGGGTTCACAATTCACTTCTAAAATGATTGCAAGTTCACTTAATCAACAAAATCCATAAAAAACCATTTGAAAGAACCAAATTCCATTCTCTTGTCAATGCTTGACTTAACATGAAACCAAAGGCTCAAACACAACTTCATTTCTTAAAACATGAGTTCAAATGTTCAACAACCTAAACTCAAGGAAAGAACACCCAACATGTTAACAAGTTCCCAAACCACATTCTAAAGCATTAAAAAGTGGTGCTTAGCATTTTATAACTTACAAGAGAAATTTGCAATCCAAAATACAACTTGTTCTTCTAACAAAACATTTCAACTACAACACTACAACCACGAGTTCCACATTCACCAAGATTAACATATTTACATATCTACGAACATATAAACAAGAAGATACTCCACCCGGATTCCCGTTCACTTTCCTTCCCCTTCGCGATCTGTACCTGCGGTGGTTATTTAATAACCACACAGAAAACAGTTTTGTTTTAAACTTACGCTTAGTGAATACTTTAACCGTGTCATTGGAGTATTAAATGTGCATATGTAATATATAAGCAACACAACGATAAAACTAGTCGCCGGTATGTCAAATAACCAATCACCATCGCAAAGGACCCAAGATTCAGGGCCTTTTCTCACTTAAACGTCACATATAGCGAAAGCACACACTTTCACGTGACCATAGTCAAATCATTGTGGTCGTCACCACCGTCCCCTTTTCTTGAGGAAAAATATCGTCCCGTTAATACGGGCTAAATAATGGTGATCGTTGCTTGACATCCATTGACCCATATAAACACATAAGCACATCAACATATCACATAGCAATTTCCATAAAATTGACATGTTAAGCTCAAATTAACACATGCTTTAACTAATAATTCAAGAACTAAGCATATAATCATACTCAATATCACATAAGCACCATTTAACACCCAATGTAGGATTAGAATACTAACCTCACAAATTGCTCCAATTAAAGCCTAGAACACCAAATTCCTTGTAAATTTTAGCTCTAATTAACTCCAATGATAATCCTACATACAAATATCACATATATGTATCGACACCTCAAAGAGGGTCGCGGAAAAATGTTAACGAAACTGAAAATGAAAGGTATATAAACGATCCTCTTACCTCCACGAGTCCTAATACGGTCTTGGTTCGCGAAACGGTGTACCGACGGCGACGAAACGACGAGGAAACGGCGTCGAGACAGTGGAACTTTTCCTCTAATGGTCGAAATTCCTTCTCCTGCATCTATTTTCTTGTTTTGATACAAGAAGAAGATGAGTCATGGTTGAGGTGTCAACCTCTTGGACTCCCTAGTCTCACTTTAGTTTATTTCCATTTACACCCCCAGCATTTCTTAAAGTTTTATTAAGAAATCCCCAATATCTAAGTAAGTATTTGTCTATGTCATGCGTGGGTCCCAAACGTGGTCCCACATATTTTGTAAAAATTGCTAATTAACCTACTAGTTATGAATCCGATTCCTATTCACTCTCACACGGGTACTCAAACTGGCACCATAAAATATTGTAACTAACAACAAAATATTAAAGCAATTAAACAAATATTTATTTAATCACATAAATGCAACTAAATGCAATCTATTTAATCCGGACCTCCCATGGGTCCCACTTTATATCTGTCCAACTGTGCCCCTTTATTAAGCACTTAACACGTCGGGGTAACTGGAACTTACCCAAATTATCACACACTATTAATTATACTAGTTAATGCATGCTAAGCAGATATTATCTCATTTCTCCGGGTACGGGTATTACAAATACATTCCAAAATGTTCAGTGATAAATTTACACTGGTGCATTATAGAGACAGCTAACAATTAAATTTCATACTCGCCGCATTCAAAAATTTCATGCAGGATATTCTCAACACATTTGTCACTGCACTATACTAGTATTATCAAGGGAGAAATTTACATTGTGTAATGACTTTTGATCATGCAACTTGTTTTAGGTGATTGGCTAAGCAGTCTTTTGGAAGCTTGTATCAGACAGTGATGTCATACCCATCATGTGATTCGTTTTCTATTCAGTGTAGTGTAGTGTAAAATTCGAGTTCTAATGTAGCGTAAAATTTTTACACTTAAATGCCACTATTTCTTGTATATCTTATTTTTTGGATATTGGCATCTTATTAGCAAATATATTAGATTGTATCTACATATGTTGTGATTGGTTCAAGGAATATATCAGTGTATTTACATAGGTTCGATTTGGTCCTTCTGCTATTAGTCATTTTATAATGGCAAATCTCAATTCTGTAGTTCTAATGTAGTATAAAATTATACACTCATAAATTATGTATATTCGTATAACCAAACATATTGGAATGTGTATCTACATATTGAATGAACAAAACATGTAACATGAAAAAAAAATGTTCAATAAAAATTTTCAAAAAATAAAAACAGGATTCTGAATCTCTGATACTTCAACAATCATGGTAAATATGATAGCATCAAAAGCACAATACATAAAATACCGCCAGTGTGAAATTTCACACCACATAGACGAACACAAATGAACTATCTTATTCAATCAAGCAGTTCGCTAAACCATTGAATGGCAGAAAATATATCTTGATATAATGAAGATACAATAACATGATGTTGGTAACATACTCCTATGCGCAGGCCTATAATTCAAAATGATTTTAAATTCAAAATTGGTTATGCTTAAGTTATGGATGTCTTGAACATGATTTTATAGCTCATTTAATGACTATGCATATAGATATATACAGATTTCTACATATATCTAGGGGTAAGTTTGTACAATTATTCACACTAATATGGGGGATGGACTAATCACTAAATACTCTCAGATTGTTTGGGTGTAACCATATAATTAAATGATGAATGGACTTAAACTAAAAAAGTTTAGTAAATAGGAATTTTTGGAGAGATTTCTATTGTTTTAAATCTAAACTGACAAATTGTCTTTCTTCTAATACTTGTACTAGTTCTTTTAAAATTTGTTGTTTATAAAATGAAATGTTTCACTTGCCATCATTTAAAAAAAAAAAAAATTAACTCCCATAACAAAAGTTAAAAGGGTTAATTTTATTGACACGGCCAAATCTCAAGCCCACTCCACTTATTAAGCGTGTTAAATCATTTATGAATTGGGCTCGTATAAGCCAAATCCAAATTCGTTTACTACGTGTTAGATTAGTTTCTTGCATCTTACATAATAGTATGTAGGCACCTTCCCAAATTAAGGGAGCCTTTTGGTGAATTCCAACTATTTCTGAAAACTTATTTTATTATTGAGATTTTAGTCAATTTCAATTACTGCCCTTTTTTTTAAAGTTTAAAGGACTAATTACACTTTACACCCTTATACTATATCAGTGTTTTCAATTGGATACATATATATATATATATATATATTTTGTTCAATCGAACACATGAATTTCAAACATTCATTCAATCAGATCCAAAACCTGACGCCGTTGGTTTAAATTAACAGAAATTGTTATGTGAGTTGCGTGTAATACTTACCTATTACAGGTTAGGTTAAGGCAAACGAAGAAGATTGTGAATGGCACAAAAATGATGCGATTTTAGATCTGATTGAATGCGATTCTAGATTTGGTTTAATGTGATTTCAAATCCGATTGAATGCAATTTTGAGTTTGATTGAATGCATTTTTCGCAACATTAATCACAATCTTTTTTTTTTTTTTTTTTTGTTGATAAAAGGAGCATTTCATTCAAGAAGAGAACTGAAATGAAAAAACATCATCATCAATGAAAGACTGAAAATAAGAAGGAACATCCGTATGAAAAATCCAAGCATCTTTGTGGGTCTTGGCATGACGCGCGAGCTCATGAGCAACTTTGTTTCCATTTCTTTTCACGTGTGACACCGAAAAAGAGTCCAATCCATGCAAAACCAATTTTGTTTCCTCAATCAAATGTCCATAAGGGGTGAGACACAACTCTGTAGACTTCAAGTGAGAAACAATACCTTGTGCATCAGACTCCACCTCAAAAGCCGTAAAACCCGCATCAACTGCCGCAACCACCGCCTTTAAAACTGCCATAGCTTCCATTGACGAAGCATATATCCAAACAACCATTAAAAAAAAAAGGACAAGCCAAACATCACATTACCTCTAAAGTCCTGGATAATGGCACCTATGCCCCCTCCAGAAGCATCCGCAAAGCAGGCACCATCGACATTGAGCTTAAGGTTGGGTTGAGCTAGCGGTTTCCACCGAATCATGGTGTTCGGCCTCATCGTAGCCTCCACACGGGTAGCCTCCTTGAATTCAGTCGAGAATTGGTTCACATGAAAAACCACCTTTGTTAAAGATTACGCAACATTATCAATACCCTTGAACAAACTTTTGTTAATAAAAAATGAGTAATGCTATGCTTCCCAAATTTTGTATTCCATATGGTTATCAAACACATGTGGCAATGAGACCACTTCAACATCCTCAATTAAAATAACTGAGTTCACTGCCACATGAGTTTCGAAACCATTTGTGATACAAAATTAGAGTAACATAACATTACTCATAAAAAAAATAGGTGAATTAAATGCATTTTGCACCTTGAAATTATAAACCAAAATTTTAGTTTGTTCTTCATCTTCCAAATGGAGCAATTTGCTCTTTATCTTCAATATCTATTGCAATATATCAAACCTCCACTCAGCTATCGCTTGAAATTTTTTTTAAAATCTGTCATGTGAAAGATTGGTATTTGCACCATGTGGTGATTATTGTACCATGTACAATTAAGGTTTTTTTTTTTTTTTTGTGGGATACGAGAACAAATTTCCCAACTTGTTCTCTGCGACTTCGGGATCAGTATCTATTGTCTTTTTTATCAGAGTAGAGCAAAGGACAAGCCTTGGGCAGATCGACAACACACTCACTATGTATAAAGAAAGGTTGATAATGTAGTCGGGCGGACCCAGGAACATTGGGGGTGTTTAGCTTAGAGGGGCAAAATGGAATTTCTTATCCATTATTGAGGGCATACAAAGAAAATGTTAGAACTTTGGAGGCTAAAATATTAGGATTTCAAAAAATTGAGGGGGAACTGCCCCCTTGGTACGTCTTCACATAGATTCGCCCATGAATGCAGTTAAAAACTTAAATAAAGGGTAAGGAATCAAATTCAACAATTGAAAAATGGTGAACTTTAGTACAAATTGTTATATAATTCAAGGATGTAAAATATAATTTACCTAGATATCAATACAACCTAAAATAAGTGATTATATAAAAATATGCACTTTTTTGTTTTCTTTTGATAAGAGTAAAATAGTCATTATTTTAATAATAACAAAAAATGAATAAAAAATTAACTTCACTGGTCAACAGTCAACGAAAAGAAAGTAAGTGATCTTCAACCTTACCTAGCCCGAGGAAATACATTGTAAATTACTCTAAAAACATAGAAATGGTTATATAAGAAGTAATTCAGTGTAGTCTCCAATTTATCTGTAATGTAATGAAATGAATTGATTCATGATGTAAGAATTTCTCTTTAAGATACTATATAAATTAGATTATTTAAATTCAAGTATCACCCAAACATTTTATTAAACAATATATACACTAAAAAAGGACAAGGGAGATTCAAGTCTCACCAACCACCCACAACCCCCCTCCCCCCCCCCCCCCCCCCCCCTCACATTTTAAAATTGTCATATTAAGCCTCATTTCTCTTATAATTTTGTGCTAATTATAAAAGCTCACCTTCCTTTGATATTTTTGGAATAATTTTTTTAGCATTAATTTATATCATCTACATAAAATATACACAAAATATATATAAATATGTAGGTCAAAAAAAATTTCAGAGGTAACTCTATCAAACCCGCTGTATTAATTTTTTAAACCCGTCCCTTAACTGTATATGGCCATTGCCAGTGAAGAATGTAGAGAGAGACATTTTGCATGCACGAGGGATGTTTCCACAAACAAAAGCCTCTTTCTAAACCTGATAGAGAAGGGTTTTAATATGTCAAATCAGTGGTCTCTCTCTGATCTCTCTCTCCACTTAGAGAAGGAGAGCCACACAAATATTGTGAGGGAAGCTGGGTATTTGCTATTTTGTGAAGTAACTTTATGACCTTAGAATTCCCCAATTCTATGCTTAATCACACTTAATGGAAGGGAAAAGAAGGGAAGATAAAAAGAAGAAACAAAGTTTAAATAACTTCTCTAAACTACAATTTGGTTCAACTAGCTAAAAAAGAAAGGAAAGGACATGGAACGAATTTAGATGAAAAGAAAAAAAGAAAAGAAAGTAATACACTACATTTCTTTTAGGGTCATATAGGTAATTGTGCATGTATCATTTACTTTGTTAGATTTCCATCTCTTATAAAGGAGTTAGCATAAGTTTGTAAACGTTCCTCAAAAAAAAAAAAAAAAAGTACAAGTTTGTAAACCATAAAAGAAGTACTTATATTTTAACCTTATCTATGCTAAAAAAAATTCCGAGACATTTCCAATCTCATTTTTTGTTTTCTCAATAGCAAGTTGGCTCAAGCTGTTTAGCCCCTAGTAGAATCATTAGGCAATAGATTCTCTAGTATTAAATCTTCCCACACATTTCTAAATTTTTTTTGTTTTTTTGTTTTTTTTTGGGAGACAAGGACAAATCCCTCCACCTGTGTCCTCCACAGTCTGGATTTTACCGTAATTTTCCTAATAGAGTTATCAACATCGTTTTATCAGAGTAGGATAGAGGGCAAACCCTAAGCACCCGCACTGACCCCACAACACATGCAACAGATAAGTCAATGAGCAATTGGGTGGTAGGATTCGAACACACGCTAAGTTCTGGATAAAGCTCGTCCAACCTTTCGGTCCATCCTTCCAACTCATTTACTTCGATATCACTTGGGCGTTTCGAACCCCTGACCTCCCTTAATAAGCCCGAAAGCTGGCCAACTAGCAAACTCCGCTAGGTTTTCTAACTGGAATATTAGGTCATAGACCCCTTAAAATGAAGTGTATTAATAAACCCACACAATTTGGCCATTTTTTAAAAAGGCCCTTGTTACTTTTTGAATTTGGTGAAAAACCCCTCGCTGAAACAGAAAAATGGTTAAGGCAAAACTTTCTATCAACTTTAAACTACCGTAACTTACTCAATTTTTTTTATAGCTTTTTTGAGTAATTTATTTTTATTTCATATATTTCTTTCGAGATCTATGTAATGGAGTTGAAAATTGTACAAAAGAAAGAAATTTGGAACCTCACTTTTTTTTTCTTTTTTTTTTATCAGTCAAACCAGATGTTTTGACAGATAATATTATTATTATCTGTCAACTTTAAACTACCATTACTCACTGGTTTTTTTAGTCTTTTTGAAAGAATTGTTTTTTGATTTCATGTATTTCTTTGAGATCTACGCAGTGGAGTTGAAAATTGTATAAAAGAAAGTAATTTGGAACCTCGTTTTTTTTATCTATAAAAATAGATGATATTATATGTTTTGACAGATGAGATTAATATTATCTGTCAACTTTAAACCACTATAACTCACTCATTTTTGGCCTTTTGAGTGAATTTTTTTTTTTTTATTTCATGTATTTCTTCAAAATTTATGCAATAGAGTTGAAAATTGTACAAAAGTTAGAATCTCAATTTTTTATTTATCTGTCAAAAATAAATGATATTATCTGCTTTAATTGACAGATAATATTAATATTATCTATCAACTTTAAACCACTATAACTCACTCATTTTTTAGCCTTTTTGAGTGATTTTTTGTCACGACTCATCCCGTTAACGTGAGGAAACAGGACACGTGGCATGCCATCAAGGCTTATCTAGTTCATTAAATAACCATATGCAGCGAAAATGACTTTTAAACAACGTTGAGTGTATAAAACTTTAGGAAACATTACCTTCCGAGTTGTAAAATCCGTATAAAATTGAAAACGTAAATATTATTCGAATCGGATGAATACATGTTATAAGGGTCCCAAAGTTACCTAAAAACCGAACAAAACTTTTAAAATATTTCCGGAAGGTATAGAAAAAGGATTCTGGCAGGGGGCATCTCAACCGGTCGAACGACCCCATTCGACCGGTCGAATGACCCTTTAGCAGAATCCTGCACAATGTTGCAGAATTTTACCTAAAACGTCAAACAACCCTCACTTAAAATCATTTCACGACTTCCACTCTTCAATCCAAAGCTCCCCAACTCAAACAAGGTTGCGAGAACATATAAAACAACTTACTAATCATCGAAAGAAGCGATAACAAAATGAGTTAAGACTTGTTTGGATAGAAAACATAAAAGTTTCATTACATGCCTCCAAAATACGAGTTTGACAAGTTAAACATTCAAAACACGAATCCACGAGTTCGGATTCATGACAACATAACTAAAAAGAATTTTAGTACGTATTACAATATTATAAAATCATACTACGCATTCCAAGTCAATTACATAGTTCTAACCATTCGAAACGCTCGCTATTACAAAACTTGGAAAAGAAAACAAAAACATATACAAGAGAAGAATCCCCGACGCTCCAGCGGTCTCACTCCTCACGCTTCTTCTTTCCTTTCTTCTTGTCTCCTGCAATGGAGTAAATCTCTACTGCTCAGCTATATGCTGAGTGCACAATTTCTAACATATGCAATATATGATTAAAAAAAATGCTCTAATTCCACAATTCATAACAAATTGTCTCTAGGGAGAAAAATAGGCATCCATCCGACAGCAGCAAGTCCAAGTCTTAAATCGCGATGCCAATGGCAAGTCCAAGTCTATCAACCATTGCATCCCCAAGTGCCATGGCAAGTTCAAGTCTATCAACCATGCACAGTAGTCGTCGCTACTAAAATTCTCAAACATCGAGAAGCTTATATCCGGCATGAAATTGCATAAATCCCCCCCTTTGACCCATATAGACAACTCAACGTGCTTGCATAAAAATAGGCATGCTTTTCACTTTTAATCGCGTGCATAATTAACGGGCTTACAATTAACGCATGAATTTGGCCCACATCACAATTTCGTCGTCGAAATAAAAAACATGCATTTCACCTACATAACATAGGCTAGAAATTCATACCTCGAGCTATCGTCGTATAACTTTGAGGGAACGACTAGAAGCCCGAGTAAACGCCAAATCTCCAATCCTACGCGAAACCTACAAGTTGTTATGCGTTTTTCCCAAATTCCTAGATTTAGAAATTTATAAAAACTTAGCCAAACGTGGCCTAAAGACTATCAAAACGTTGCCCTTACCTTGGGGAGTTCAAATACGAATTTGGTGAAATTCAAACGGACGGAAGGTCCCCGATCGTCGTCACAAAGCCCGTAGGATCAATCTCATTTTTCTCTCTCATTTCTCAAGATATTATATGAAGTTTGTAAAGAATGACAACTTCATCCACTACTATTTATAGACGAACTATTCGGGAATCGCGTTTACTTCCCCACGAGTTTCTCAAACACCTAGTTAACTTATGAAACCTCGCACACGTCCATTTTATAACTTTACGAGTAAAAACCACCAATTACAAAAGTCCTCGATTAAGTCTTGTTTGGATCCAAAATTACGTCTAAAAACTAAATTCTGTGAAATCTCTACACAACCTACATTTTATTTAACGTGACACTCACGTTCTCATCACAGTTCTCAAAATGATACTATAACAAGATCGAAATTATCAAAAAATTATGCTACACATATAATTCACTATTCATAAAATACTAGGTAAGTTAAATAACATTTAAATCACATAAATGTCATTTACTCATGCCAATGAAATCTCGATTACCAATTACCCGTGTCCTTACTGACACCTTACCATTGACTCACAGTCAACCACAATCCAATTATCAAATAACATTAATAAACTCACAAATTCAACTATGCATGATAAAACTTATGAAATTTTGGTACGGGTGTGACAACTCTCCCCTCCAAAAAGGAAGTTTGTCCCCAAACTTTACCTCATATGTCAAACAGGTACGGGTACTCATTCTTCATCTCCTCCTCACTTTCCCATGTAGCCTCTTCAACCGTGTGACTACGCCATAACACTTTCACCATTGGAATCGTCTTCGTTCTCAGTACTTGTTCTTTCTGATCCAAGATTTCTACTGGATGTTCTATATAGGTTAAGTCTTCTTGAATCTATAATGGTTCTGGTACTACGATCTTACTCATATCTGTCATACATCATCTCAACATTGATACATGAAAAACATTATGTACATGTTCCAACTCTGTCGACAACGCCAATCGGTAAGCCATTGGTCTTATTTTCTCTAGGATATCAAAGGGTCCTACAAATCTCGGATTGAGCTTTTTCCTCTTTCCGAATCGTACAATGCCTTTCGAAGGCGATACTCTCAAGTATACAAAGTCACCTACTTCGAACGTCATCGGTCGTCGCTTCGCGTTTGCATAACTCTTATAATGACTCTGAGCTACCTTAAGTCGCTCTTGGATCAACTTCACCTTCTCAGTAGTCACCTGTATTAGTTCAGGTACTAACAACCTTCTTTCTCCAACCTCGGTCCAACAAACCGGTGATCGACACTCACGCCCATATAAAGCTTCATATGGTGCCATTCCAATACTCGATTGAAATCCATTATTATACGCAAATTCAATCAAAGGCAGATGTTTCTCCCAATCACTCCCAAAGTCAAGTACACACAATCGAAGCATATCCTCTAGCGTCTGAATCATGCGTTCTGACTGCTCGTCGGTCTGAGGATGAAATGCGGTACTAAAACTCAACTTCATACCCATAGCTTTTTGCAAACTTCCCCAAAACCTCGATGTAAAACTACTATCGCGGTCTGATACAATCATAGCTGAAACCCCGTTTAGTCTTACAATCTCTTTTAGATACAACTCAGCTAACTTCGAAGGTTTAGTCATTTTGATCGGTAGAAAATGAGCTGACTTCGTCAATTTATCAACTATAACACAAATCTTATCATTTTTGTTCGGCGATTGCGGAAATCCTGAAACAAAGTCCATCGTGATCTCAACTCATTTCCATTCTGACACAAACAGTGGCTGTAATAACCCCGTAGGTACTTGTCTTTTTGCTTTGACTTGCTGACATGTCTAACACTTTGAGACATACTTAGCAATTTCACGCTTCATACCCTTCCACCAAAAGTTTTCTCGCAAGTTCTGATACATCTTATTTCTTCTTGGGTGTACTAAATATCTAATGCTGTGAGCCTCATCCAGAAGTCGCACCTTCAAGTCCCTCACATTCGGTACACATAAACGATTCCCAAGCATCAATACCCCTTATTCCAAGGTAAACCCTGGTCATTTGTCCAAAGGTATCTCGTCTCTCATCTTGCACAAATAAAGATCGTGAAATTGTTCTGCCTTTATTTCATTTAGGATGTTTGGGTGAGCTATGATTGCCATCATTAAGCCACCACTAGTCTTTAGAATCACGTCCAACTCTAAGCATTCCATTTCCTTTACAAATTCTTTTTGTTGAGTTAGCTCGTCGGCTAAGTTCCTTGTCGTCTTCTGGCTTAATGCGTCGGCTACTACATTAACCTTCCCCGGATGATACTCTATTGAAAGGTCGTAATCCTTCATCAACTCTAGCCATCTTCTCTATCTCATGTTCAAATCCCTCTGCATTAATAGGTACTTCAAACTCTTGTGGTCTATGAAAATCTCGCATTTCTCCCCGTACAAATAGTGTCGCCAAATCTTCAAAGCATAGATTACTGAGGCCAATTCAAGATCATGAGTTGGATAGTTAACCTCGTGTGTCTTCAACTGTCTAGAAGCATAGGCAATTACTTTACCACCTTGCATAAGTACACACCCCTTGATGCAACGCATCGCTATAAATCACAAATCCATTAGTCCCGGATGGTATTGTTTGAATAGGTGCTCTCGTTAGTCGTGCCTTCAACTCTTGAAAACTATCTTCACACTCTTGACTCCATTCAAAAATAATTCCTTTCCTCATCAACTTTGTCATAGGTAATGAAATCTTTGATAAATTTTCTATGAATCTGCGGTAGTACCCAGCTAAACCTAAGAAACTCTGAATTTCAGATACAGATGTCGGCCTCTGCCAATTAGATACAACTTCTACTTTGTGAGGATCAACTGAAACTCCATTCTTGTCAATCACATGACCAAGAAAAGTAATGCTAGGTAGTCAGAATTCACATTTCTTGAATTTCCCAAATAATTGATTCTCTCGTAATCTCTGAAGTATCAACCTCAAGTGGCCCTCGTGTTCTATCTCACTCAGTGAATAGATAAGAATATCGTCGATGATTACTATCACAAAATCATTCAAGTAGTCCTTAAAAACTTGGTTCATAAGATCCATGAACGCGGCTGGTGCATTAGTAACCCCAAATGGCATTACTAGAAACTTGTAGTATCCATAGTGCATTCTGAAAGTAGTTTTCTCAATGTCTTCAGCCTTTACCTTCAATTGGTGATAGCCTGATCTCAGATCTATCTTTGAAAACACTTGCGCTTCATGAAGTTGGTCAAATAGATCATCAATCCTCGGTAATGGGTACTTGTTCTTGATTGTCAATTTGTTTAACTCTCGATAATCCACACACATACGCATTGAACCGTCTTTCTTCTTCACAAATAACACTGGAGATCCCCACGGTGATATACTAGGTCGAATGAACCCTTTGTCAAGTAGTTCTTGTAGTTGAACCTTCAGCTCTTTCAGTTCTACGGGTGCCATTCTATATGGGGCCTTGGATACGGGTCTTGAGTCTGGCATTATTTCAATGGTGAACTCAATTTTCCTCTTAATTAGAACATCTGGCAAGTCATCAGGAAATACATCGGGAGATTCTCGCACTATCGGAATGTTTTCTAGTTTTAATTCAATCGCTGTCGTGTCAGTCACTGAACACAAAAATCCTTGGCATCCTTTTCTCAACAACTTACTCGCTTGAATAGCCGAAATCAAATATGGTGGCGGTGTAACCCCACTCCCTTGAAAACAAAAGTTCCCATGCACCGTGATCGAAAGTTAACCTCCTTCCGTTCACAGTCTATCGTGGCTTGTTTAAGGGCTAACCAATCTATTCCTAAGATCACGTCAAAGTGGTTCACAACGATTGGTATAAGATCTAACAGTCATCAACTTTTTGCCTAAATAGATTTCACAGTTCCTGTTTATCGTAGACGTCATTATCGATTTACTGAGGGGTACAACAATTGTCAGTTCATATCCTAACGATGCCGATTTAACATTCAAATGTTCAACAAAGGCATGCGATACAAATGAATGCAGATCCCGAGTCAATAAGTATGGGTGCTAAGTGTGAACAGACAAGCACTATACCTAAGACCACTGTCTCTGAAGCAGCCATGTCTCTTGGGTTCATCTGGTATGCCTTCTCCTGACGTTGCTCTGCCCTTTGTCCCCCGTCATTGCTCTGTCTAGGATTTGACCCACTAGAAGCCATAGAACTAGCTCCTTGCTGAGAATGCTTCCTCAGACAATTTTTAGATTGATGCCCAACTACCTACAATCATAACAATTTTCCCTCGTATCTGGTGCCAAGCTAGCATTATTCATTCCTTGAGATTTGTTCTGGAAGTTCATCATAAAACATTGACCGGTATGTGGTCTATTGTAAAGTGAACGCAACATTATATTTCTTGGGGTCCTCCGAACATCACTGAAACTAGAACTAGAGTCTCGTGCAAACGGTCTCTTAAAAGGTCCACCTTGGTTCCTATCACCGCCCTCATTACCCCACTTGCCTTGCTGGTTCTGCCTCGACCTTTCCATTCCACTCTCGGCCACAAGCGTCGTTTATTGCACTGCTGCCACAGTCGAATGCTCATAGGTTTCTACCCTCAAACAGATATTTTTCCTTAAACCCTCTTCAAATTTCCTTGCCCTATCTTCCTTCTCTGGTACTGAACTCTTTTCAAATCTCAAGAAAGCGTTGTAATTGGAAGTATACTCAGTTACGGTCATGTCCCCTTGCTTAAGGTTATCAAACTCTCGCTTTTTTGCATTGTAGGTGGCTCGCAAAAAGAACCGGCGATTAAATTCCGCCTTGAACCTCTCCCAAGTAATCGGTGCCCCATGGTCTAGAACATTCACCCACCAATTCTGGGCTTCACCCTTCAGTACATCACTTGCATTCTCCATTTTTTTCCTCTCCGACATCGGGATAGATCGGAAGATTCTCTCCATGTCCATTATCCAATGTTTTGCGAGTGTTGGGTCGGGTGTCCCATGGAATTCCATTGGTTTCTTTCGAGCGAACTGTTCAGATACTGATCTTATACCTCTATTTTTAGGTGCATGCACTACAGCTATCGGTACTAGCTCGAATGGAGGCATTGGAGGTAACCGTTCTGCTATATTTTGTATCATATCTCCTATATTCCCCATCATTTCTGCCATTTCATTCATATGTCGGGTATGCGGTGACAGTTCCCGGCCACTCATGGTTGTTCAACCTGTTAATTCTCGATGCATAAACACTATGCATGTATGATAAGAACAATATCATGCATGTAAAACAACATACATATACATCAAACATCTCTACCATGTATGGATGCACTCTAGAACATGTGACAATTCACTCAACACTCCACTCATCGTCGAACGTTCCCAAAGTTTTGTTACCTCTAGCTTTGATACCAATAAATGTCACGACCCATCCTGCTAACGTGCGAAAATAGGATACGTGGCACGCCATTAAGACTTATCCAATTCATCAAATAACCATACGCAGTGGAAAAGACTTTAAAACTGTTAGGGATATATACTAAAAGCCATGCTTTATGTAGTTGATTTATTATTCATTTAATAAAATCAGTTATTCCATTTTTATGAGAATCTGTATCGGCAATGTTTGTATTGTATTATTTATTTAATATTATGCACATGTGTCTCTCATTCTACATAGTAGGTGGTTTGTATGTAGAGTTTGACTTACACACGGAAGATCAGACCATCGAATCTTGTAGAATGTAAGATTTTGGTTTACAGTCTTAGATGGGTTTGGACACACCATTGGTAGAACTGCAGCATGGTGTGCAGTAGGTTTGTCTTAACTACAAGAAACGATATAGTTTCAACTCACTATGCTAGTACACTTTGTGCATTAAACAGGACCGACTTGAGATAATTATCTTTATACTGACTTATAAGATAATTAATACCTTATGGCTATTATGAGTGCTTATGCTCTAAATCCTAAGTTAATTTATAGAAACATACATTTGATATTTACACTTTGATCCCTAAAAGGGTGAGATCCTTAAATGGGTCAATATTTCATTGGATTGGGTGACAATATTGATTGTGTGGTGGATATAAATTAATGATGGAATCCATGTATCAATTTTTGGGATTGATGATATCCCCTTGAGAAAGCTTATAAGTTTTGATTATGTCAAACCCTGCAGTAGGGGTGGGCATACTTCGGGCCAACCCGAAAAATCGAACCGAAACCGAAATTTTTCAAATTTTGGTTCAGATAATAACCGAACCGAAATTATATCAGTTCGAAACCAGACTATTTTAATTAGTATGGTTCGGTTTTCGAAAGTAAAAAAAATTTCGGTTCGAAACCGAATAACCGAAATTTTAAGAATATATAAAGACTTGTTAGATAAATTAGGGTCATATGATTCATATTGTTAATGAAAAATAACAAATAAAAAACAGAATCTCAAAGTGGTGAATCTTTACTAATTTACTATACTTAATTTTACCCAAACAAAAAAAATCAAAAAAATAAAAAGAAAATAAAAAGCAAAAAAATAATTTCGGTTGCGTTTCAACCCGAATTTTCGAACCGAAACCGAAGTTAAATTTTGAAACCGAACCATTTTTTCGAAGTTTATTTTAGTTCGGTTTTCGGTACCAAAATTTCCAACCCGAACCGAAATTTTCGGTTCGAAACCGAACCGACCGAATGCCCACCCCTACCCTGCAGGTGGATTTTGTATCCGACATATCAAATAAGTTAAGTAGAGAATCTCAAGAAATTTTAAGAGATTAATTAAATATGATTGTCAGTAATTATACTTAATTAATGGATATTTGTAATCTTAACGTGGGGAGATAATAAGCATTTAATAACATGAAGCTCAAAATATATTTTTTGAGATAAGGGTAAGAGTGCAATTATAATTCGTTAGTGGTATGAATTATAATTTATGGAAATAGGAATCTGATTCAGTTCGAATTGGGGTTTCCTAATTCCATAAGGAAGCCTATTCCTTATTGACTTCTTATGGTCCATATCGTAGCCTATATATATGCTGCTTTGTCTCTCCTATCACTTTGCATTTTTTTATATATAGAGTATTATAACTCGAAATAGAAAAGAGAGCGTAAAAAGGGAGAGCAGAAAACTAAAAGAATTTCGATAGAATCCACACTAAGTTCGATATTCTAGCAGTAGAGGAATACGGTAGAAGATCGTGAGCTGTTATCGAGCCCGTGTTTTCTATTCGTCTACTATAACAATCCGTTTTTGCAATTCAAGGTAACCCTAGTTCCGCCCTTGTAGGGTTATTATAGCTTTCACGTTAATTTTTTGCAGTACCAACTTATACGCATTGTCAACAGATTCTGGGAACACAGTTTCCAAACAAAAACAACGTTGAGTGTACAAAACTTTAGTAAACATTACCTTCCGAGTTGTAAAATTCGTATAAAATTAAAAACGTAAATATAATTCGAATCGGATGAATACATGTTATAAGGGGTCCCCAAAGGTACCCTAAAAACCGAACAAAACTTTTAAAATATTTCCGGAAGGTATAGAAAAAGGATTCTGGCAGGGGACATCTCGACCGGTCGAACGACCCCATTCGACCGGTCGAATGACCCTTTAGTAGAATCCTGCACAATATTGCAGAATTTTGCCTAAAGCGTCAAACAACCCTTACTTAAAATCCTTTCACAACTTCCACTCTTCAATCCAAAACTCTCCAACTCAAACAAGATTGCGAGAACATATAAAACAACTTACTAATAATTGAAAGAAGCGATAACAAAACGAGTTAAGACTTGTTTGGAATGAAAACATAAAAGTTCCATTACATGCCTCCAAAATAAGAGTTTGACAAGTTAAACATTCAAAACACAAATCCATGAGTTCGGATTCATAACAACATAACTAAAAAGAGTTTTAGTACTTATTACAACATCATAAAACCATACTATGACTTCCAAGTCAATTACATAGTTCTAACTATTCGAAACGCTCGCTATTACAAAACTTGGAAAAGAAAACAAAAACATATACAAGAGAAGAATCATCGTCGTTCCCGCGGTCTCACTCCTCACGCTTCTTCTTTCCTTTCTTCTTGTCTCCTGCAATGGAACAACTCTACACTATTCAGCTATATACTGAGTGTACAATTTCTAACATATTCAATATATGACAAAACATGCTTTAATTACACAATTCATAACAAATAGTCTCTAGGGAGAAAAATACGCATCCATCCGGTAGCGGCAAGTCCAAGTTTTAAACCGTGATGTCAATGGCAAGTCCAAGTCTATCAACCCTTACATCCTCAAGTGCCATGGCAAGTCCAAGTCTATCAACCATGCACAGTAGTCGTCGCTACTAAAATTCTCAAACATCGAGAAGCTTATATCCGGCATGAAATTGCATAAATCCCTCCCTTTGACCCATATAGACAACTCAACGTGCTCGCGTAAAAGTAGACATGCTTTTCACTTTTAATCGCGTGCATAATTAACGGGCTTAAAATAAACGCATGAATTTTGCCCGGATCACAATTTCGTCATCGAAATATAAAACATGCATTTCACCTATATAACATAGGCTAGAAATTCATACCTCGAGCTATCGTAGTATAACTTTGAGGGAACGATTAGAAGCCCGAGTAAACGCCAAATCTCCAATCCTACGCGAAACCTACAAGTTTACACGCGTTTTTACCAAATTCCTAGATTTAGAAATTTATAAAAACTTAGTGATCCGTGTCTAATATTGCATTCTTAACTTCATGATTTTACCTTTATTGGACACGAATTATCACTTATACTGGGAGATTTAATGGATAAATTGTACTTTTGTTGTTCTTGTTATTGTTCACTTTTTGTTAATAAAATCTCTTTCTTATAGATTTTGGGAGCTTGGTTGATGTTGGAACTAAGTAATTTGGTTCCCACCTCATAAAAAGGGCAATAATCACCATTCAGCAAGACCGGATCGATCCAGGCACAAAGGTGGATCGATCCGCTACTTCCCCAGGACCTGGAGACGTCTTCTCACAAAGTCGGATCGATCCGGCTTTTACACGCGGATCGATCCGCGATTTTGGACAAAGATTCTGCTTGCACTTTAGAATAGCGGATCGATCCGGCGTTTTGCCTGGGATCAATCCGCCCCTGCAGTTTTTCCCCCTTTTATATTTACAAGTTTGCCATTGAGTGTGGGTTGTATAAATAGAAAGAGATGATTTTTGTTAGGGATCTTATCTTGCATTTTATTTTTGTATCTATCATTTTGCTCCCAACCTTCTTCTTCTTCTTCTCTCATTTTTGGGAACCCACTTGGGTTCCCTCCCATTTCTTCTTCATTTGTATAAACTTGAAGCTTGGATTGAAGTTTTAATGGCTAGGTATATTTTATATCTCTTCTCTTTTGATGATATTGCTATGCTTTTTATTATTAGTTAGATTTACTTAGGTTGTGAATCATGAGCTCTTGGATTTAATGTGGTAGCATTTCTAGGGTTCATTTGTGTATGATTCAAAACTAGGGGCTTCATCTTCTTTGTATTGCATTTTTTATTGTCATAACTTAGACTTTGAATCATACCCTATGTATTTCATATGAAATATAATGTAACCTTGTGTTTTGCACTCCGTGTGTTTGATAAATGTTGTGTGTGGGATTTATAACTTAGGGTCTTCATCTTTGATGTCAAGCATCTTTGATTGTTCAAACTCTTGGGTTTTAAATACTATCTTTTGAAGGCTTCATAGGTGATTTCTCCACCAAGTAGATTAGTTAGTGTAGGGTGGACAAATCATTCAGATTAGAAGCCATAGAGGCTTCATCTTGTATGTCATGCATCCTTGATAGTCAAACGTTAGCTTCAAATCCATTTCTATGGAAATCTCAAAGCTTCCTTCATCTTTCACATAGATGCACTCCTTGTGTTTGATAATATGCCACAATGAAGTGTTACCTTAGAATGTGTTTGAAACACTATTACATTTCATCTTGTTGTGACCCAAGATGGGGGGAATGATCCCAACCTATTGCTTTTTAGATTAGTATTTATTTTTCCCTTTTCCCTTTTCTCCTCCAAAAACCAAACAAAAAGTCGCAAGACGCAAAGTCATTTTTATTCCTTCTTATCATCTTTTCTTATTTCGTTCTTTTTAGCATTATAATTAGTTACTAAACTTCCCAAACGTTGTTCTTATATCAATCCCTGTGGACTCGACACCCTATTTCCATTGTACTACGTTTTAATAGGGTTAAATAAGAACTTGATTTTGACAACATCACTTAGCCAAACGTGGCCTAAAGACTATCAAAACGTAGCCCTTACCTTCGGGAGTTTAAATACGAATTTTGGTGAAATTCAGATGGATGGAAGGTCGTCGATCGTCGTCG
The DNA here is from genome assembly GCA_033977485.1 of Hydrangea macrophylla. Taxonomy (NCBI): domain Eukaryota; kingdom Viridiplantae; phylum Streptophyta; class Magnoliopsida; order Cornales; family Hydrangeaceae; genus Hydrangea; species Hydrangea macrophylla. The sequence goes on along the minus strand of CM066997.1, from coordinate 110,726,352 downwards.
CAAAGCCCGTAGGATCAATCTCCTTTGTCTCTCTCCTCTATCAAGATATTATATGAAGTTTGTAAGGAATGACAACTTCATCTATGACTATTTATAGACGAACTCTTCGGGAATCGTGTTTACTTCCCCTCGAGCTTCTCAAGCACCTAGTTAACTCCTGAAACTTGGCACACGTCCATTTTATAACGAGTAAAAACCACCAATTACAAGAGTTCTCGATTAAGTCTTGTTTGGATCCAAAATTACGTTCGAAAACTAAATTCTGTGAAATCTCTACACAATCTACCTTTTATTTAACGTGACACTCACGTTCTCACCACAGTTCTCAAAATGATACTATAACAATATCGAAATATCAGAAAATTATGCTACAAAGGTATAATTCACTATTCATAAACTACCAGGCAAGTCAAATAACATTTAAATCTCATAAAATGTCATTTACTCATGCTAATGAAATCTCGATTACCAATTACCCGTGTCCTTACTGACACCATACCGTTAACTCACAGTCAACCTCAACCCAATTATCAAGTAACATTGATAAACTCACAAATTCAATTAATAAAACTTATGAAATTTTGGTACGGGTGTGACATTTTTTTTTTTGTTTCATGTATTTCTTCCAGATCTACGCAATGGTGTTGAAAATTGTACAAAAGAAAGTAATTTGGAATATCATTTTTTGATTTAATTTTTCAAAACATATGTTATTATCTGTTTTGACAGATGAAATTACTATTATGGGAATTTTATTTCCACTCCATCAATGAACCAATGCACTCCATGGTACCACTATCAGAGCATGTGGTACCATGTATGTAATGCATGACATGCATGTACCACATGCTTTAAGAATGGTACCATGGAGTGGCTTGGTTCAATGATGGAGTGGCAATTGCATCACCCTAATATTATATGTTAACTTCAAACTACCATAACTTACTCGTTTTTTTTAACCCTTTTTGATTGAATTTTTTTTTTCATGTATTTATTCGAAATCTACGCAATAGAGTTGAAAATTGTACAAAAGAAAGTAATTTGAAACCTTATTTTTTAAATTTATCTGTCAAAATAGATGATGTTATTGTTGGTCTTTTCTATGCCCTGACTCATTTTGACTTATTTACATGGGCTCTAGTCCCATGTGGAGAAATTAAGCTCATTTATGGACTTGGTCTTTTATGTTAAGATATATATTGGTGATATAAGTCATTTGGTCTAAGGTATGCTTTGAAATACAAAAGGTGTGTTTGGAAAGAGAGATTATCTACAAGAGAGAGTTTCTTTTAAGAGTTTGATGAAGAAGACTTGAAGCTCTTGGTCTCTACAATTCTACTACTCTCCAAAGGCTTCCATTTCGAGATTGGTGTTTTCAAGCCAAGTTCCTCTCCATTTTGTTGTTGGAAGGTGTTTCTATCAGTTTAGTGGAGTTCTTAGAATTGGATTTTGTACTCTCTTGAGCTAACAATGTATTTGCTCACTTTCCATTGTTGCATTTCCTCAAGTTTACACTTGAGAAGACCTCTTGTACCCATCTTTCATACTTAGTGGATTGTTTTTCGGTGCCTGGTGGTTTTTCCCTTCTTAGGAAGGGTTTTCCACGTAAATCGGTATCTTGATTGTGTGTGTTTATTATTTGTCATTACTATTTGTGTTCTTGGTGTTATATATAGTTTATTACTTTCATGACTTGCTTAGAGAGGGAAGTGGTTACTTCCCAACAGTTATTGTTTTTCCAGATAATATTAATCTGCCAACTTTAAACAACCACAACTCATTCGTTTTTTTTAACTTTTTATGAGTGCTTTATATATATGTATATATATATATATAATTTTATGTATTTCTTCGAGATCTACCCAATGGAGTTAAAAATTGTACAAAAGAAAGTAATTTTGAACCTCAGTATTTTAAAAAAAAATTATCTGTCAAAACAGAAAATAATAGATAATAATCAACTTTAAACCACCATAACTCACTCGTTTTTGTCATTTTGAGTGATTTTTTTCCTGTATTTTTTTGAGATCTATGTACCTATGATGCTAATTTTATGAAAGGAATATGTTTTTATTATATTTATGCAAAAAAAAACACACACACACACATACACAAATTTTCATATTTGTTTTGTTTTAGTTTTTCTTCAAACAACACACACACACACAATCCCCTCCCCCCCCCCCCCCCCCCCCCCCCTCTTTTATTTCACGGTCAACGTTGATAGATCTCATTTTATTGATTTTAAAACATCAAATTTTACGAAAAAAATTGAATTTGTAGAATAAAAATTATAGTAATTTTTAAAATAAAAAATAAAATAAAAAAACCCTAGCAAGTTGAAAAAAAATTAACATAAATTTTAACTTAAAAGAATTTAATTTGAAAGAGTTATATGACGGAATCACCTTCTTTATTTTCTTTTCTCCAAAGTAATCATGAAGGAATGACATTGTCACCCCTTTAGATGCTTTGCAAATTATGCCAATCATATTACAATATTAAAATTTAAGTATATATATATATAGAGGTATATATATACACACACTCTTTCCACAAAACTATAGTCCATTATTAGCTGAATCATTTTCCAAAAAATCTGAAAATTAGATACACAGTTTGAAATTGGTAGCAACATACTCTATGACAAATAATTATGACCTAGAAAAAGATAAAGTCACTGTCTAATTAGGACCTAGAAAATGCTGTCGCTTACCTTGCAAGTGGGGTCACTTGCTTGATTTTATTTTATTTTTAGCCTAAGGTATCTAGGTATTATAATCATTATGTCACGTGTTCCATTCATTTATAATTATGTCTTCGCTTCTTCACTAGAGCATCTCTAATGAGAGATGTAAATGGAGAGCCATCTCTTTTAACTACCATTTTATCTAGTAGAATAGACAAATAGTTGGTTCAATGGAGGAGCTAAATGGTTAGGTAAAATAGAGAGTGAGAAATTTAAGAGCCAAAATGGAGAGTGTGAAATTAAGAGTCAAATGAAGAGTTATCCCTTTTAACCACTATTTTTAATTTTTTTATTCACTTATAATGAGTGTTTCTTATTTGAATGAAAATAGAAAATACAAATTAAAATAAATGGCTAGTGGATTTGGCTAGTATGGTTGGAGAAGATTAGTTTAGTGGACAAACCATTACACTATTTGATGAGCCAAATTTCACTTTTACCTAACACTTTTGGCTAGCCCCATTGGACTTGCTCTTAGAAGGGAGTTCTAATTTTTGTTAAAATGGGGATTCATGTTGACGAATCTAATTTTTAACTTGTAAAATTATTTCAGTATTTTTAATAAAAATTGAATTAAACGACTGTAACAGAAGTCTGACTCGCTCATAAGAAGGGTTCTGGCCTCTTCTTTATCTAATTTCCAAGAAATTTAGTGGTTATTTCATACTTGTAAGGGTTGTACAATCAGGTACCTTGTTTGGGTAATCCAGTTTGGAACCGGATTTGGATCTGGTTCTGATCCTTTATGAAAAGTTCGACACATGTACTCTCTAATCTCAAGTATTACGCCGATAAGGTCCGGTTCTTGTTTCAATTTTGGGTTTAAAAAAAAAAAAAAAAAACTCAACTTGAATTAATATATATATATATATATAAACTGTTATGATATACAGATAATAAGAAAATTTCTAAACCACCATATGCATGTAAAAACACAATAAAGTTTTATTAAACAAGGATCATAAGCAAGTGTTCACTAATTTCATTATTAAGGAGTAAAAATAAACGAATCATCTATAGAGACTATACTACTCCTATTATTAAGGGAAAGGGAGGGGTATCAACTATAATTTCTCTATACCCTATATTCACAATTAAACCAAGCATGTTTTTACCAAGAAAATATAAATAAAATGATATTAATTTGTCATAGAAATTATCAAAATAAAACCAATTAAAACTGCGCAAAAACTGCTCAAACAACTGCTAAAAATTGCTACCCCAAACAAAACAAAAAAAAAACAAAAAATTTCTTTCTTCTTTCATTTTTTTCTCTCTACTCACAGAGTGAGTGGGCCACTACTAGTAATATTTTAAGAACCAGACATAAAATTAAAATACATAAATACACACAATTGATGTATTCGTTTTGCATTTGCATTTTTTTTCTTCTTTTTTTGGTAAAACAGAAAAGGGCAATGCTAGGGGCACAAACAAATCTCACTAACATTTACTAACACACTCTATCTCTCTGTTGGTGGTACTGCGGGGTCTACTGCGAACCCCATAGTACCACTAAGAGAGAGATAAAGTGTGCAGACCCCGCAGTACCACTAAGAAAGAGATAGAGTGTGTTAATAAGTGTTAGTAGTATTTATTAGTGCCCCAAATATTACTCAACGAAAATAAACACAAAAAGATTAGTCTCTTCTGGGAAAAACAATCCCATAGCTATGGGCCAAAAGCAGGAAAATAATCCCCTCAGGCGGAGTCTCAAAAACAACAGCTTATCACTAAAGTTAACTCCAAGATGAGCAAGGAAGTCAGCACATTAGTCTCCTCATGTTGGTTGGATGTGGTGGCCAGTTAACTCGTATTTGTATTTTTTTCGCGTTTATTAAAGAAATGGTTTCTTTTTTGTTTCAAAATATAGATTTGGGCCTTCTCAAAAAAAATATAGATTTGGGCACAAACATTTTACAAACAAATTACACTAATACCAGTGCAAATCTGCCATATTATAGTGTGTTTGTGCCCAAATCTTTATTGTATTTGTATGACTGCCATGTGGCAGAGTGTTTGTGCCCAAATCTTTACTCATATTTATATATTAAAAATGCTAGGCACACAGCACATTCCTTAACAGGGTTTCAAATGTATTGTACCCTATATGCTGTTTGAATTTTTTACGCTTTTCTAGGTAACACTTACACAGCACGGGATACATGCATTTTAAGCCTTATAGTAGAATGTTTTGTGTGCCTAATATTTATATATATTTATATATAGTATCAGTCAGGCTATAGAGAGGGCGCCCTCTCTTTAATAAAGAGAGGACTTTTGTTTTGACCGTCGGATCGTGTTTTCGTTAAGGATAATTTTGTCACTTCACAATTTTCAAACACAATCTGATGACCAAAACAGAGGCCTCTCTTTATTAAAGAGAGGACGCTCTCTGTATAGAATTTTCGAATATAGTATATAGACTTCAATTATGAAAAGCACACCGAAAAAGGAAAAAAAGTAAAGAATGATGGAAAACTTTGGCCCCGTTGAGTCTTATATTTCAAACTGAATTAATTGCCTCAACTTAAAAGAATAAGTAAGTCGGACCTTTTTTTTTTTGGGTTGAAAAAAACATTTGAAATTGAAATTGAAATAAATCTAATTGGAAAATAAATAACTATTTGGTTCAAAGAAAAAGCAAATTTGAATAGTTATGTGCTTGTCTAGCTATTTTAAGATGCATTATTATGGCTTAAACAAAGACGAGCATAAAAGTCTCATTATTTGGCATTTTGGGCCACTATTTTAGCTAAAAAAAAATTCACTGTATTATATTGATTAGATAATTTTTTTACAGCACCCTTTATTTTAACAAGTTGCTTTGTTAATAGTATCATTTAGGCGCCAATGGTGAAAGAGGCTAGCCAAATTTACCTAGTTAATTAAAGAATTTAGCCACCAAATGATCAGTGAGCTAAAAAAAAGTGGGACTTTCACAATTCACAAGTTTGCTATTTTGGCTAGTCTCGATTTAACAACTGTTTTAATAAGAATCAATTATTTTATTTACAACAGTTTTAACCAAATCCTAAAATAAATGTAGAACTAGTTCATTTATTTATGAACCAAATTCTTGAACATCCCAGATCAACTCCATTTTCCAGACAGGAGCCCCCTTATACAAAAGAGAAATGCTACACACACATTCTAAATCACACCCCAAACCACACCCCTTGCTTTAAATGCATGTACCTTGTGCTGTTTGAATTTTCACACTTTTCTGTGCACTACTTACACAGCACAGAGTACATGCATTTAAAGCAAGGGTGTGGTTTAGGGTGTGGTTTGGAATGTGTGTGTAGCATTTCTCTATACAAAAATCTGTATTGCTGTGTTTGTAGGAGGCTGTTGTTATTCATGAGTAGCACTGATTAAAAAAAAAAAAAAAAAGTCCAAGACTGCTGGTCCCACCACATTTTGGGTAAACTAGCAAGACTACACCTTCAGATCTATCCACTGAACCCTATATAGCACTGTAATAAATCCCAAAAAGAAACCTCTTCACTTCAATTAATTCGAGAGAGAGAGAGAGAGAGGAGGAGGGTTTCACTTTCACCACCCTTCCTTCATAGATGTCATCAGAGAGCTGTAACTCTCGCCACTTCTCATGGCTCATGAAATCATGCTTCCCAAACCCCCAACAAGACCTCCACCACCCCCGCGGCGGCGCCGCCACCATCCTCCACCGCATTTCGCCGGAAAACCATCGCCGTCACCACCAATCGACGATCTCTTCCCTCCCCGATGACCTACTCCTCGAATGTCTCTCTAGGGTCCCCCACTCTTCATTGCCGTCGATATCATCGGTTTGTCGCCGGTGGGCCCACATCATCGACGATCCCGCTTATTACGGTCTCCGTCGCCGTCGCGGTCGTCTCCGGCAAACCGTATTCGCCGTTGCCGTTTCGGATTCGGGCCTCTGCACCGCGAGTCACCGGGTCGGGTACGATTGTTCATGGAAAACTGCTTCGTTTCTCGCCGACGACGTCGTTTCTCCTGGATGTTTTCACGGATTGTTCTCCCACGCGCGAGTGGCAGCGATTGGCCGGAATTTTTATGTAATCGGCCGGAACGCGATGCTCCGATGCGACACGTGGACTGGGACAGTGACCGAGAGATCTGCGATGGTCTTCCCAAGGAAGAAGTTCGCAGCCGCGGTGTTTTCCGGTAAAATCTACGTTGCCGGCGGCGCAGCCCGGACTTCAGCGGTGGAGGAGTACGATCCGGAGACTGATTCGTGGTGCGTGATTGCCGACGCGCCTAGACGGAGATATGGGTGCATTGGGGCTTCGGTGGACGGCGTATTCTATGTGATTGGAGGTCTCAAAATCGGCGCGTGTGAAAATGATATCCCACGCGCTGCAGGGGCGCTGACTCATTTGTACGCAAGCTCAATGGATTTGTACGACGTGGAGGCGCGTGGGTGGTTAAGAAGCCGCGCGGTGCCGGGTGGCGGTTGCGTTGTGGCGGCGTGTTCAGCGGAGGGCCACGTGTACGTTCTCGCGAGCCATGCGGTGGAGCTCTCGTTTTGGAGCTTCAATGCCCGCCGCCGAGGCGGTGGTGGTGGTGGTTTTGGGGAGTGGTGTAGGATAAAGAGCCCGCCACTACCGGCGCAGGTTAGACTGGACAGCACGGTCCGGTTCAGCTGTGTTGGGGTTGGAGATAAGGTGGTTCTTATTCAAGTTATGGGTTGTATCGATGACTTGTTGAGGCGGAGTGGGCGGAGCATTAGAGGGTTGAAGGAGGGTTTGGTTTTGGTTTACGATTGCGCCTCCGGAGAGTGGTGTAGAGCGGCGGATCTGCCGGAGGTGATACGACGCGCCGCCTGTGTTAGCGTTGAGTGCTAACTTGCGCGTGGAGTTGGGAGGGTGGGCAATGCAGTCTCTCAACAACACTCAACACTCTGTTTGACTGTTTTGTACTGTACTACTTTTCTAGGAGGAGGACTTACTTGTCTTGGACGAAAAGTGCTGTGCAATTTGAAGAGATGAAGGGGGGTAGTGCAGTAATTAGGAGTTGGGACAAGGGCTCTGTTGTAATTTCAATGTGTTTGTGGCCTTTGGGGGTCTGTTTCGGAATGATGGAAAGAGGTTCCATCTTCCTTTCCATCTTCCGATCCATTTTTCATTTTTATTGATTTTCACGAAAATAAGTGTACATTAATGGGATAAATAACCAGTTACTGAATACTCCAACAACATTTTTTAGGTCGAGGATGAACTTTTATGCACCTAAAAAACTGATACACAATTGCAAAATTATTTGCAAATAGTTTTGTCTTTATTTATTGTATAAACTATAAAATCAATTCTTACCCTATCCAAACAGCCCAGAAGATAGACTTGCTGTGAGGAGTATGTTGTGACAAGGACAAGATTCTGTTGTGGCCTTTGGGGGTCTGTTTACACAAAATACATATGAACAGGTCCAAAAAAAAATTTTCCCAAACAAACCTCTATCAAGCCCTCCATGTATTAATTTTCTAGATCCGCCCGTCCCTATGCTTTAAAAGTGGACACTTAACCCCCTGTGATTGTGGACTAAAATGGAATTGTTATGATTTCACTCAAAACTGACAAAAATTCTAAAATTGGTTAAAAATATAAACACTTAACCCATTTTGTGATGTTAATTTTGGGGTTAACGCTCTTTGAGTGAAATCATAACAGTTCTATTTTAGTCCACAATCACAGGGGGTTAAGTGTCCACTTTTGAAGCATAGGGACAGGGGCGGATCTAGAAAATTAATACAGGGGGGCTTGATAGAGGTTTGTTCGGGAAAAAAAAAAATTGGACCTATTTATATATGTTTTGTGTATATTTTGTGTAGATGATATAAATTAATGCTAAAAAAATTAACCCAAAAACATAGGAGGGAGGTGAGATTTTATAATTAGCACAAAAATATAAGAGAAAGGGGCTTTAGTATGACAATTTTATAATATTAGGGGGGCTAATTGTAATTTTCAGGGGAGGCTAATGTAAAAAAAACTAATGGACCATTAGGGGAGGGGGCGTTTTGTTACCTAATTCAAACCTCGAGGGAGGTTTGTGTAATTTTTGAAACAAGAGGGGAGGTCCGTGTAATTAAGGCAAACCTCAGGGGAGGTTTGTGTAATTTACCCTTTTTTTTTTTTACACATTAGATACTTGTCGATTGGTTCATTGTAATTTATGTTTTCAATTCATCACTTTGACTTCCATAGAATTGTTTTTTCTAATCCTGAATTGTTTTTTCTAATCACAATAAGTTACAATTTCTCCTTTATTACTGATCTCCAAAGGCATGGGTTGGAATTTGAAAAGATTTTTCGTCACTGTTAAAAAATACAACAATGTTAGGGGTACACTTTTATACACTCAAAAAATATTTACAATAACATTGATTCATCTCAGAGTGTGGATGTTTTTTTGAATGTGTAAGTAAGATTATGGGGCTCAAACATTACCCTAAAAAATATTAGTGACCTAAGGCGTAGCTATATATCAATTAGCGGAATAAGTGTGTCAAAAGTGTTTAGATCTTCGTTAAGGTTTAGATAGAATATCATCTAACCTTCTTAGGCTTAGTTTGACCTCCATGTGACTTTTTAAAAGGAGCTTATAAAATTTACTATTAAGTTGTTTGATAATTTTGTACAAGTAACACACTACTCTTCAAAAATATATCATGAAACCAAAAAGTCACCTTGAGCTTTTAAAAACTCCATTCTAGAGCTTTTAAAAGCTCTCCCAAAAAAATCCTAAGTTCAATTTTTACAAAGCGCATAAATTAGTTACCAAATGAATTAACATGAAATTGTGCTTTAAAAAATGAGAAGCACTAAAAGGGGGGCCAAACTAAGTCTTACTTAAATGATAATTGAAATAATTGGATAGTTGATGTGATACATTGGCTTAGCAATTGGCTTAGCAATAAGAATTTTGAAAGAGTACATGAGAAGATGGATATACTTGAAGCTTATTGGGTTTAGTCTATAGAAATGTCAACACATATATGTAGGGTCATTAAATTATTTTATTATAACATTTTATAATAATGTTTAGTAATTTTTGGTGAATATAATAACTTATAGAGTACATGTTCCTACAATTAAATATTAATAACGACTAAAACATCAGTACACACCTAGATACTGTATAAACTATTGTGCACCCTAAGAAAAATAATTTATCGTCCTCCAACTTTTGACAAACTTGTCTTTATCACCACCAGAAATAAAAGTATTTTACTTATTATCCCAATCACAACTATCTAGATCCACCAAAGGATGTAAGATGTGAACGAAAGAGCAACACATTTGATTAACTGAGCGCTCCAAATACCCCTATTGAAAAAATATATATATATACATTTAAAAAAAAAAAGAAAGAAAGAAAAAGAAGAAGAAAAAAGAAAAAAAGGTGAGTATCACTAACCTTCTAGATTCATTGGACAGACACAAGAAAATCAATAACCCAAATCTACAAGTTTTTTAGTAATATCAACGCTAGGCCTGTAAATGGATCGGATTTGTGATATCTGAATCCGAATCCGATAAGAATCCGTTAACTAAATCCGAATCCGATCCGATAAAAAATCCGTTAACCAAAATCCGAATCCGAATTTGTTAGGATTCGGATATCCGACGGATATCCGTTAAGCAATAAAAAAACCCCTTAAGCAAATCAAGTTTTTTTTTTTTTTTATTTATTAATTGGATATCCGTTAAGCACCAAAGGAAATTTTTAATCGGATATCCGTTAAGCATCAAAATTTTTATTTATTTATTTTTTTCTCTAATCGAATATCCGTTAAGTACCAAAAGAATTTTATAGTGTAGGGTCATTATGTAATTTTCACAAAGCAGGGGGAGCTAAATTGTATTTTTCACAAAACAAGGGGAGCTAAAAGGATCGGATTCGGATCGGATTTGTGATATCCGAATCCGATCCGTTTGCTAACAAAATATTCGGATTCGGATTCGGATTTGAATTCGGATTCGGATTTTCTTATCGGATTCGGATCGGATCGGATCCAAATCCGATCCGTTTACAGGCCTAATCAACGCTATTAATAATCCAACATTATACTACACATCCATCAAACATTAGAGTACATCAAATCTATGAGAAAAACTGATTCCAGATGTCATCTACTACTTAGAAATATCAACTTGTACCGGCATTGTTTAAGAGGCCAGGTATTTGATTGATTTGTTGTGAAACTGAGTATGTTGTTAAAATAACTTATAAATGTGTTTGGTTCTATCAAAGTAGAGCGTTTCTCTGAATGTACAAAAGACAATTTGTTGTCACACCCGTTTCAGAATTTGCGTACTTTTAAAATAAGACAGAGTGGTAACACGTGGAAATATTAATGTTTATTAATATTGAGTTGAGGTTGACTGTGAGTCAACAGTAAGGTGTCAATGAGGAAACGGGAACATGGCATTTCATGTTGCATTGGCACGATTAAATGACATTTATATGATTTAAATGTTATTTGATGTATCTGGTATTCTTGAAATAGTATATTTACCTGTGTAGGGTAAATTCTGGTAATTTGATATTGTTATATGTCATTTAGAGAATTGTGGTGAGAATGTGAGTGTTACGTTAAATAAAAAGGTAGGTTGTGTAGAGATTTCACAGAATTTAATTTTTGGACGTTATTTTTGGACCCAAACGAGACTTAGTCGAAAACTTTTGAAATTTATAATTTTCACTCGTAAAGGCATAAAATGGACGTGGGTGAAGTGTCAGGAATTTATTAGATGGTTGAGAAACTGGGGGGAGTAAACACGATTTCCGAAAAGATTCTCTATAAATAGGTGAGGGTGAGAATTCATTTCTCACAAACTTCATATAATATCTAAAGAGGAGAGAGAAAAGGGAGACTTGGAGCCAACGGGCTTTGCGACGACGATCGGCGACCTTTCGTCCGTCAGTTTTTCACCAAATTCAAGATTTGAACTCGTGGAGGTAAGACCTACGTTTTGATACTACTTAGGCCATGTTTGGCTAATTTTTATAAAAAGCTAATTTCTAGTAATTTGGGAAAAACAGGTATAACCTTGTAGGATTTGAGACGATTAATTGCCTCTTAGTCGATCCTTCAAAGTTTGGGGGAAATCGCACGAGGTATGAAGTTCTGACTTGTGAAATATAGAGAAATACATGTTTTATATTTCGACGACGAAATTGAGATCCGGGCAAAATTCATGTGTTAATTGTAGGCTCGTTAATTATGCACGCGCTAAATTGTGAAAAGCATGTCTAAATTTACGCGAGCACGTTGAGTTGTCTATGTGGGTCAAAGGAAGGGTATTATACAAATTCATGCCGAAGTAAGCTTCTCGATGTTTGAGAATTTTAGTAGCGACGACTACTGTGCATGGTTTAAGGCTTGAACTTGCCAGGGTACTTGGAGGATGTAATGGTTGTACGCTTGGACTAGCCATTGACATTGTTGTTTAAGGCTTGGACTTGCCGCTACCGGATGAAGGCGTATTTTTCTCCCTAGCGACTATTTATGTGATTTACGAGATTAAAGCATGTTTTATCATATATTGCATATGTTAGACTTGTACGCTCACCATCTAGCTGAGCAGTGGAGATTTACTCCATTGCAGGTAAGAAGAAAGACAAGAAGAAGCGTGAGGAGTGAGGTCGAGAATTGCCGGGGAAATTACTTTGTTCATACTTTTGTTTTAAATCCTAAACTTGTAGTAAGGATTTGGGAATTTTAAAATACGTTGTAATAGAATCTTGGGAGTTAGTTAGTGGTACTGTATCTTGTATTTGAATACCGTTATGATGTTTTAAATCGCTAATGTTTAGTTGTGGTTGTGTTGGTGTTGGATTTGGAGAGCTTGAATTGTGTTATAATGTGCAGGGGCTGCCCAGCAGACCCTGGATCAGTCGACTGGATCCCGTGGGGTTTAGACACTGAAAATGAATAGTATTAGAAGTAGTCGACTGGACCCTACATCAGTCGACTGGACACTGTGCTATTTTAGCTACTGATCCAAATAGTGACCAATTCAGTTGACTGGGTTCCCCGATCAGTCGACTGGACACCTGATGAGAAATGTGGTTTTGTTTCTGCTAGAGGCAATAGTCGACTGGACCCCAGTCACAGTCGACTGAACGGACTGTCATTCTGTTTTAAACTTTCTGCTTTTGTCTTCAGTCGACCGGATCCCCGATCCAATCGACTGGACCTCTGTTTTCAAAGTTGATTTCCTTTGGACAGGTTTCAATTGAACAAAACTTTTTATAGCTCTGATTTTAATGGATTTTAATAATGTTTGCCGCTGCTATTTGACTTTAATGGAACTGGATAAGCCTTGATGGTGTGTCACGTGTCCTATTTCCGCGCATAGCGGGATGGGTCGTGACATTTAGTGGTATCAAAGCTATAGATAACAAAACTTTGGGAACGTTCGACGGCGAGTGGAGTGTTGAGTGATTTAACACATGTTCTAGATTGCATCCATGCATATTAGAGATGTTTGATGCATATGTATGTTGTTTTACATACATGATATTGTTATTGTTGTACATGCATAGTATTTATGCATTAAGAACTACAGGATTGTAATCATGAGTGACGAAGAGCGAGATCTATCGCCACACACTCGACGTATGAATGAAATGGCAGAAATGATGGGGAATATGGGGGAAATGATATGGAATATAGCAGAACGATTGCCTCCAACGTCTCCATCGGAGCCAGAACCGATAATAGTGGTGCCAACGCTTGAGAATAAGGGTATGAGATCAATATCTGAACAATTTGCTAGGAAAAAACCGACAGAGTTTCATGGGACTTCTGATACAATGCTAGCAGAGCACTGGGTGATGGATATGGAACAAATTTTTTGATCTATTCCGATGATTAACCGGGAGAAGATTGAGAATGCAAGTGATGTGTTGAGAGGTGAAGCTCAGAATTGGTGGGTAAATGCCTTGGATCAAGGGGCACCGATAACGTGGGAAGGATTTAAAGCAGAGTTTAATCGCCGATTCTTCCCAAGGGCTGCTCTCAATGCGAAGAAGAGAGAGTTTGATAACTTGAAGCAGGGAGATATGACTGTAACCGAATATACTTCCAAGTACAACGCTTTGTTGAGATTTGGAAAGGGTTCCGTGCCAGAGGAGGAAGATAGGGCAAGGAAATTTGAAGAGGGTTTAAGGGAAAATATTCGTCTAAGGGTGGAAACCTACGAACATTCGACTGTGGCAGCAGTACAACAAACGGCGCTAGTGGCTAAGAGTGGAATGGAAAGGTCGAGGCAGAATCAGCACGGTAAATGAAGCAATGAGAGTGGGGATAGGAACCAAGGCGGATCTTTCAAGAGGCCGTTTCAAAGAGGCTCTGGTTCTAGTTTCAGTGATTTCAGGAGAACGCCAAGTAACATACCGTTGTGTTCATTTTGCAACCGACCACACTCAGGCCGATGTTTCATGACCAAACCCCAGAACATGAACCAAGGCGGGGGTAGTACTATTTCAACACCCGACATGAGAGGCAAGTGTTATGACTGTAGAGTATTTGGGCACCAAGCCAAGGATTGCCCGAGAAAGCATCCTCAACAAGGAGCTAGTTCTATGGCTTCCAGTGGGTCGAAGCCTAGACAATCCAATAACGGGGGACAAAGGACTGAACAACGTCAAGGAAGAGCATAACAGATTAAACCAGGAGATATGACTACTTCAGAGACAGTAGTCTCAGGTATGGTGCTTGTATGTTCATACTTAGCACGCATACTTGTCGACTCGGGATCTACGCATTCATTTGTATCGCATACTTTTGTTGAACATTTGAATGTTAAATCGGCACCGTTAGGATATGAATTGTCTATTGCTGTGCCACTTAGTAAATCAATAATGACGTCTACTATATATAAGAACTGTGAGATCAAACTAGGCGAGAAGTTGATGACCGTAGACCTTATACCGATTGTGGTGAACTATTTCAATGTGATACTGGGAATGGATTGGTTAGCTCTTAACCAAGCCACAATAGGCTGTGAACGGAAAGAGGTTAATTTTTGATTACCGGTACATGGGAACTTTTGTTTCCAAGGGAGTGGAGTTATACCTCCGCCGTACTTGATTTCAGTTATCCGAGCGGGAATGTTATTGAAAAAGGGATGTCAAGGATTCCTATGTTCAGTGACTGATGTCTCAGTGACCGAATTAAAAGTAGAAGACAATTCGATAGTGCGAGAATATCCATATGTATTTCCTAATGACCTACCAGATGTTCTTATTGAGAAAGAGGTTGAGTTCACTATTGAGGTTATGCCAGACTTAAGACCCGTATCAAAGGCACCGTATAGAATGGCACCCATAGAATTGAAAGAGCTGAAAATCCAACTACAAGAGCTACTTAATAAGGGTTTTATTCGACCAAGTATTTCGCCGTGGGGAGCTCTAGTGTAGTTCGTAAAGAAGAAAGATGGTTCAATGCGTATGTGCGTCGACTACCGAGAGTTGAACAAGTTGACAATTAAGAACAAGTATCCACTGCCGAGAATTGATGATCTATTTGATCAACTTCATGGGGCACAAGTATTTTCAAAGATAGATTTGAGATCGGGTTACCATCAGTTAAAAGTGAAGGCCGAAGACGTCGAGAAAACTGCTTTCAGAACGCGCTACGGACATTATGAGCTCTTAGTCATGCCGTTTGGAGTTACAAATGCACCAGCCGCGTTCATGGATCTCATGAACCGAGTCTTTAATGACTATCTTGATGACTTTGTGATAGTGTTCATCGACGATATTCTTATCTATTCACCGAGTGAGATAGAACACGAGAACCACTTGAGGTTGATACTTCAGAGATTGCGAGAGAAACAACTATTTGGAAAATTTAAGAAATGTGAATTTTGGTTACTTAGTATTACTTTTCTTGGCCACATGATTGACAAGAATGGAGTTTCAGTTGATCCTCACAAAGTAGAAGCTGTATCAAATTGGCAAAGACCGACATCTGTACTTGAAATTCGAAGTTTCTTGGGATTAGCAGGATATTACCGCCGTTTTATTGAGCACTTCTCGAAGATTTCTTTACCTATGATCAAGTTGATGAGGAAAGGGATTACCTTTGAATGGAGTCAAGAATGTGAAGACAGTTTTCAGGAGTTGAAGTCAAGGTTGACAAGGGCACCTATTTTGACAATACCATCCGAAACCGAAGGATTTGTGATCTATAGTGACGCTTCGCATCAAGGTTTGGGATGTGTGCTTATGCAAGATGGCAAGGTGATTGCTTACGCTTCTAGACAGCTAAAGACACACGAGGTAAATTATCCGACTCATGAACTTGAATTCGCCATAGTAATTCATGCTTTGAAAATTTGGAGACATTACTTGTACGGGGAGAAGTGTGAGATATTCAAAGACCACAAGAGTTTGAAATACATTTTCACCCAACAGGATTTGAATATGAGACAGAGAAGATGGTTAGAATTGATGTAGGATTACGATCTTTCGATAGAGTATCACCCGGGAAAGGCTAATGTGGTGGCCGACGCCCTAAGCCGGAAAACGACAAGGAACTTGTCCGACAAACTAACTCAACAAAAAGAATTGGTAAAGGAGATGGAACGATTAGAATTGGATATAATTCCAGAGACTAGTGGTGGTTTAATGATGGCGATCATAGCACACTCAGATATTATTGATGAGATCAAGAAAGAGCAGTTTAACGATGTCTACTTATGCAAAATGAGAGACGAGATACCTTTGGGAAAGCAACCTGATTTCGTATTTGAGCAAGGAACGTTGAAACTGGAAAATCGATTATGTGTACCGAATGTGAAAGGCTTGAAAGAAAGGATTCTAGAAGAATCACATAGTACTCAATATTTAGTACATCCGGGAAGCAACAAAATGTATCGAAACTTGAGAGAAAATTTCTGGGGGAAGGGAATGAAGCGTGAAGTCGCTAAGTTTGTATATGAATGTTCGGCATGTCAACAGATCAAAGCGGAGAGACAAGTACCTACGGGATTATTACAACCATTACCGGTGTCAAAATGGAAATGGGATGAGATTACAATGGACTTTGTTTCGGGATTTCCACGATCATTCAATAAGAATGATAAGATTTGGATTATAGTTGACCGATTAATCAAGTCAGCTCATTTTCTACCGATCCAGACGACTAAACCGTCCAAGTTAGCATAATTGTATGTGAGAGAGATTGTAAGACTATATGGGGTACCAGCCGTGATCATATCGGACCGTGATAGTAGTTTTACGTCGAGGTTTTGGGGAAGTCTACAGACATCTATGGGTACGAAGTTGAGTTTCAGTACTGCATTTCATCCCCAGACCGATGGACAGTCGGAGCGTATGATTCAGACATTATAGGATATGTTACGATTTTGTGTATTGGATTTTGGGGGTGATTGGGAGAAACACCTACCATTGATTGAATTTACGTACAACAACGGGTTTCAGTCAAGCATTGGTATGGCACCATATGAAGCTTTGTATGGGCGTAAATGTCGATCGCCGGTTTATTGGACCGAGGTTGGAGAAAGGAAGTTACTAGGACCTGAGTTAATACAGGTGACTACTGAGAAGGTGAAGTTGATTCAGGAGCGACTTAAGGTAGCTCAGAGCCGTTATAGGAGCTATGCGGACTCTAAACGACGACCGATGAATTTTGAAGTTGGAGATTTCGTATACTTGCGACCATCGCCTTCGAAAGGCATTGTACGATTTGGAAAGAGGAGAAAGCTCAATCCGAGATTCTTAGGACCTTTTGAGATCCTAGAAAGGGTAGGTCCAGTAGCTTACCGATTGACATTGTCGTCAGAATTGGAACATGTACAAAATGTATTTCACGTGTCAATGTTGAGACAATGTATGACAGATGCGAATAAGATCATAGTGCCAGAACCGTTGCAAATTCAGGGAGACTTGACTTATGTGGAACAACCGGTAGAGATTATAGATCGAAAGGAACAAGTCTTGAGAACTATAATGATTCTGATGGTGAAGGTATTATGGCGTAGTCACACTATTGAAGAGGGTACCTGGTAAAATGAGGAAGACATGAGGAATGAGTATCCGTACCTGTTCGACGTATGAGGTATAAGTTTGGGGACAAACTTCCTTTTTGGAGGGGAGAGTTGTTACACCCGTTTCAGAATTTGCGTACTTTTAAAATAAGACAGAGTAGTAACACGTGGAAATATTAATGTTTATTAATATTGAGTTGAGGTTGACTGTGAGTCAACAGTAAGGTGTCAGCGAGGACACGAAAACATGGCATTTCATGTTGCATTGGCAGGATTAAATGACATTTATATGATTTAAATGTTATTTGATGTATCTGGTATTCTTGAAGTAGTATATTTACCTGTGTAGGGTAAATTCTGGTAATTTCGATATTGTTATATGTCATTTAGATCATTGTGGTGAGAATGTGAGTGTTACGTTAAATAAAAAGGTAGGTTGTGTAGAGATTCCACAGAATTTAGTTTTCGAACGTTATTTTTGGACCCAAACGAGACTTAGTCAAAAACTTTTGAAATTTATAATTTTCACTCGTAAAGGCATAAAATGGACGTGGGTGAAGTTTCAGGAATTTATTAGATGGTTGAGAAACTTGGGGGGGGGGGGGGGGGGGGTAAACACGATTTCCGAGAAGATTCTCTATAAATAGGTGAGGGTGAGAATTCATTTCTCACAAACTTCATATAATATCTAAAGAGGAGAGAGAAAAGGGAGACTTGGAGCCAACGGGCTTTGCGACGACGATCGGCGACCTTTCGTCCGTCAGTTTTTCACCAAATTCAAGATTTGAACTCGTGGAGGTAAGACCTACGTTTTGATACTACTTAGGCAATGTTTGGCTAATTTTTATAAAAAGCTGATTTCTAGGAATTTGAGAAAAACAGGTATAACCTTGTAGGAATTGTCTCAAATTCGAAATCTGACGATTAATTGGCCTCCTAGTCGATCCTTCTAAGTTTGGGAAAAATCGCACGAGGTATGAAGTTCTAACTTGTGAAATATAGAAAAATACATGTTTTATATTTCGACGACGAAATTGAGATCCGGGCAAAATCCATGTGTTAATTGTAGGCCCGTTAATTATGCACGCGCTAAATTGTGAAAAGCATGTCTAAATTTACGCGATCACGTTGAGTTGTCTATGTGGGTCAAAGGGGGGTATTATACAAATTTATGTCGGAGTAAGCTTCTCGATGTTTGAGAATTTTAGTAGCGACGGCTACTGTGCATGGTTTAAGGCTTGAACTTGCCAGGGCACTTGGGGGATGTAATGGTTGTAGGCTTGGACTTGCCATTGACATCGCGGTTTAAGGCTTGGACTTGCCGCTACTGGATGAAGGCGTATTTTTCTCCCTAGCGACTATTTATGTGATTTACGATAATAAAGCATGTTTTATCATATATTGCATATGTTAGACTTGTACGCTCAACATATAGCTGAGCAGTGGAGATTTACTCCATTGCAGGTAAGAAGAAAGACAAGAAGAAGCGTGAGGAGTGAGGTCGAGAATCGCTGGGGAAATTACTTTGTTCATACTTTTGTTTTAAATCCTAAACTTGTAGTAAGGATTTGGGAATTTTAAAATACGTTGTAATAGAATCTTGGGAGTTAGTTAGTGGTACTGTATCTTGTATTTGAATACCGTTATGATGTTTTAAATCGCTAATGTTTAGTTGTGATTGTGTTGGTGTTGGATTTGGAGAGCTTGAATTCTGTTATAATGTGCAGGGGCTGCCCAGCAGGGGAGCAGTCGACTGGACCCTACATCAGTCGACTAGACACTGTGTTATTTTAGCTATTGATCCAAATAGTGACCAATTCAGTCGACTGGGTTCCCCGATCAGTCGACTGGACACCTGATGAGAAATGTGGTTTTGTTTCTGCTAGAGGCAATAGTCGACTGGACCCCAGTCACAATCGACTGAACGGACTGTTATTCTGTTTTAAACTTTCTGTTTTGTCTTCAGTCGACCGGATCCCCGATCCATTCGACTAGACCTCTGTTTTCAAAGTTGATTTCCTTTGGACATGTTTCAATTGAACAAAACTTTTTATAACTCTGATTTTAATGGATTTTAATAATGTTTGCCGCTGCTATTTGACTTTAATGGAACTAGATAAGCCTTGATGGCGTGCCACGTGTCCTATTTCTGCGCGTAGCGGGATGGGTCGTGACATTTGTGTTGTTGGATATTTATGTGTCACTAATATGCGAATATAATATATTATTAAAATATTACTAATTATGAAATAATTAATGACATAAATAATCTAATAACTGCAAATATACTACTGTTTTTTATAGCCTCGGATAGGAGCTCGGTTCTGTCTTCTGGCACTCTTTAAGTGTTGAATATCGTTTACTATCTCATTTTTTTCTTTGAAATTATAGCTTCTAAATTAGTAATATCGTTGTGGTTAGAAAATTGGTAATTTGGTTTTCAAAATATTGTACAATTTTAGAAGTGTCAATTTCATTTGCCTAGTTTTAATGGCAACTTAGCTAAATTCCTTGGCAAAGTACTTGGCTTGTTATAAAATTGGTACTTAGCATAATTGTTCTTTGGTTTAGTAATTATGTTCTCTTGTAAATTGGAATGAGCTATTTAATATTTTTAGGGTAAGCTATTGCTTCCTTTTTCTTCACTTTTTTTGATTAAGTGATGAAATTTCACTGGACCGCACTTGAATATTTTATCTTTTATAGACTTTTTTAACAAACTAAGAATGAAATTGTATTTTAAACTCTTGATAGTTGTTTCTAAAGATTTTCGCCTTAATTTCTGATACGCCCAAAATTGGCTCTATCCTATGACCGACCGGTTCAAATCAGCAGCCAGTCCAACCATGCACAACTCCTCAGAAGCATCAGCCCGAGCAGTTCAGTCTACTCATCATCCCGAGCGGTTCATTCACGACCCGGCCAGCAGGTCGGGAAAACCGCACACGCACATCCCGCCGCGGGAACAGCTTATCCGGGCCCACATGCATGATCCCGAGCATTACAGGTAGCTTCCTACTCAAGCTAGAAGACTAATGGAAAGTGCGCACTATTTCCTAATCCAATTAGGAAATCCCCATAATTAATGCCGATCTATATCAATAGGATTATATTTCCTTATCCATGTATGAGTAGGTCTCTTACATCTTTAAAAGAGACCTCTCACCCCCCCCCCCCCCCCCCATTGAAGGGGTGACCAACTCTTTAGTCTACACATCACCTCTATAAATTCACCATTATACGCATACACCCGGCCGGTATTACTGATAGTGCCGCCCCTCTTTGTTGGCTCACCAGGCCCGCCGGTGATCTGCTAGTGAACGTGCTCAGACACACCCGTGGACGTAGGTACCTTCATTAACAGGGCCGAACCATATACAAAAAATAGTCTCTCACTCTCTCTCTCTCCTTAAATTGCTCTACTTTACTCTTACCAATTTTTGGCATCATCAATTTCTTTTAGATTATTTTCTTTTCCTTTTGTGTTTTTTGTTTTTTTTTTGCTTGCTCTATTAGTTGAATTTAGTGGAATTCGAAGATTGATGAAGAAATTGAAGATACCAAACTTAATAGGAATTGAATGAAAATTTGACACTCATTTTATACCCACTCCAATGCACTATTGAACGAATAACTAAACAACAATGATAGGGATACACACCAAATGACACACTAAATGACACACTGTGCTTTAAATACATGTACCTTGTGCTATTTGAATTTTTCACACTTTTCTGTGCATCACTTACACAACACAAGGTACATGCATTTAAAGCGGGTGGGTCGTTTAGTGTGTCATTTGGTGTGTATCCCTATCATTTTTGATAACTAAATCCTCAGGTTGAGAAAAATAAAACAAATAAACGAAACGAAGAAAAAAAAACATAGAAACTATACAAAACTTCACACTAGGTATATATCCATTTTTGTGTAATTCACACTCAAGATGTATTTGATACCCAATTAAGTGCTAAAAATAAAAAGATTTCAGCACTTCTTTATTCCAATGTATTTGAATCATTTGATAATGTATAAAGGCTTACCAATTAACTAGAAATGTAGCCAAAAGCCTATTGAAAACTTAAACTGAAAATTTCTACTAAAAACTAGCAACACAATTTTTTTTGCAATGTAAGTTCATAGCTTTAAAAAAATTCAGCACTTAATATTGGATTTATTGAATGGAGGCTTAGGGTCCGTTTGATAAAATTGAAGATTAAGTACTAAAAATTAAGTGCTGAATTTTAAATACTGAAAAATTTTAAGCGATTGAATTTACAATACTGAAAATAATGTTTCAAGTACTGAAATAGAATTCATTCATTGATTATTTTTAGTAGAAATTTTTTGCTTAAAATTTTAAGTGATTTTTCGCTGCCTTTTCAATTAAGTGGTACATTATCAAACGCACTGGAAAAAAAATGAGTGTTAAAAATTTTCATTTTCAGCACTTAATTGGGTTATCAAACACACCCTTAATTTACCTGTGTTGTGTGTGGGTGTGTATATAATTTAGAGATACTAGGCTATTTTTATTTTTGTGTCATATTGAACAACCCACTGGGATTGGACAATTTTTATTGAAGTACTTCTTTGATGCTATGCAGTAATTATAATGGGGGATGGATTTGATTGTTCAGTCATGATGGTTTAGGAGTTAGGCTAAGGGAGTGTTTGATAAAACTGAAAACTAAGTGCTGAAAATTAAGTGCTAAATTTTAAGTATTGAAAATTTTAAGTGATTGAATTTGTAATACTGAAAACAGTGCTTCAACTACTGAAATAGAATGCATTCAGTGATTATTTTAAGTAGAAATTTTTCACTTAAAGTTTTCAGTGGTTTTTTCCCTGCATTTTCAATTAAGTGGTATGTTATCAAACGCACTGAAAAAGAATAAGTGCTGAATCTTTTCATTTTCAGCACTTAATTGGGTTATCAAACATACCCTAAGTTTGGCCCCCATTTTGGTAAAAAAAAAATTTTAAAGCACAATTTTATGTTAATTTATTTGGTAACTAGTTTATGAGCATTGTAAAAGGATGGCGATAAAAGCTCCTTTATTTTTTAATTAGGGCACCTAAATTTAAGTTATAAAATCAGTTTTTTTACCTTTTACTTTAATTAGTAAGTGCACCTCACTTATTTTACTATATATTATAGGTTTAACTATATCTTACACCCTCTTAGTTTGCCCTTTATGTCAATTTGGTCTCTATAGTTTAGAAATTGTCATTCTAGTCTCTGTAGTTTCTTAAGTGTGTCATTTTAGTCCCTAAAACACTTTTTGTGACAATTTTTTTACTTTCAGTGACAAAATTAGTTATCACTAAATGACTTTTTGAACTTATTTGACACACTTATGAAACTACAGAGACTAAAGTGACACTTTCTAAATTATAAGAACCAAACTACAGGGACAAACACAACACACATAATTAGGTATTATATATTTTCATAAATATTATAAAATTAAA
This sequence comes from Hydrangea macrophylla, assembly GCA_033977485.1. Classification (NCBI taxonomy): domain Eukaryota; kingdom Viridiplantae; phylum Streptophyta; class Magnoliopsida; order Cornales; family Hydrangeaceae; genus Hydrangea; species Hydrangea macrophylla. Next base: position 110,703,096 of record CM066997.1, on the reverse strand, counting down.
AGACATTCAAAGAAAAATAATAATGAATTTGATACTTGCAACAATGTTACTTGCAATCATAAATTTTTATAACGGTTGAACTCACTAGTAATCATTCTTTCAGTGCAAGACGCTTTGCAGTTTCTATGGCTTCGTCACTTGATATCTGGATATCATAAGACCATTAGATTATACAAAAGGAAAAACGATGTGCCTACTAAATAGCGACATGTATAAATCTGGAATAAATACGATCCATGCCAAATATACACACAAACACGCAAACGTAATTTTACCATGAAGTGTAATAAATTGATGATGCAAATAAACAACCTCGAAACCTGATATGGGCAACTTCATATTATTATATAAAGTGACGAAGCCATAAAAAGCAAAGCGTCTTGCACTGAAAGAAGGATTACTAGTAAGTCCAGCTGTTATAAAAATCTATGATTTCAAGTAACATTGTTGCAAGTACCAAATTTATTATTATTATTCTTTGCATGTTTTTTAATTTTATATATGTATGAAAATATATAATACCTAATTATGTGTGTTGTGCTTGTCCTTGTAGTTTGGTCCCTGTAATTTAGAAAGTGTCATTTTAGTCCATGTAGTTTCATAAGCGTGTCAAATAAGTTCAATAAGTTATTTATTGATGAATAATTTTGTCAGTGAAAGTAAAAAATTTGTCACAAAAAGTGTTTGAGGGACTAAAATAACACACTTAAGAAACTACAGAGTCTAGAATGACACTTTCTAAACTATAGGGACCAAATTGACATAAATGGCAAACTAAGAGGGTGTAAAATATAGTTAAGCCTGTAACATATAGTAAAATAAGTGAGAGCCCTTACTAATTAAAGTTAAAGGTAAAAAACTGATTTTTTAACTTAAATTTAGGTGCCCTAATTAAAAAATGAATGTGCCTTTATCGCCAACCTTTGCAAAAATTGAACTTAGGGCTTTTTGGGGGGAGCTATTAAAAAGTTCTAGAATGGAGCTTTTAAAAGCTCAAACTTGCCTTTTGGTTTCATGATGTTTTTTTGAAGAGTAATGTGTCACTTGCACAAAATTACTAAACAACTTAATGATAAATTTCATAAGTTTTTTAAAAAGCCACATTAGGGCGAAACTAAGCCTTAGTAACTTTTATTACAGCTTGCAGCAATTGACATATGCCCCAACAATAAAATAGTATGAATAATGAGATGTTTTTAAAATTTAGTTTTCAAATGCTTTAATAGTTGTACTAAATGCTATAATAGTGATTAGTGGTACCACACACTACTGCATATATTATAACTGACAAAGCATTTAAAAACAAATTGGGATTTAAATTCGAAAATCATAAAATTACACAATGGTATGTTTAGGGTTGTAATAAAACCGACCGAACTGGTCGGTTCGGTCGGTATTCAAAAACTTCATGTAGTGTAAAAATCAAACTGAACCGAAAATTTACACTACATTGAATCGAACCGATCAGAACCAAAATTAATCGATTTGACTAAAAATCACATCAAATTAAACCAAATTGAACCGTTTTCACCCTAGTATGTTATATATATATATATATATATATATATATGTTTTAGTACAAGATAAATGCAGGTCCTAATTATACCGCCAAAGTATAGCCAATTACAATAACCGTGGAAATAATAAAATTTTTTATTAAGAGTTAATTCAAAAAGAGAGTTTTTTATGTTTTTTTTTATTTTTCGTAGAGATTTTTAAAAGTTACTTAGAGATTGGTATTTGTAACGACTCTGGTGCTGAATGCTGTAGGGGGAGTTCGTCCCACATCGTCTGAGGAAGGAAGGGTAATGTGCTATATATGTGTGGTTTCAAGTCTCCCTAGTAAGAGGCTGTCACACCGCAATTCGCCCCGACGGATAAGGACAAGTGTAACAAGACTCAACGCACCCAAAATACACTAATAAGCAAGAACCATATTAATTATTAAGGAAAATGGTCATTAAGAAAAATATGACAAATTTTACCTCAAAAGATAGCTCTTTGAGTCCCAGTTTCAATGCAAAAAAAATGGTGCATGAATTCGAATTTTCTACAAAGAATTATGCCCGTTTCCGTAAAAGTCGACGAAAAATACCTTCGAAATCACTATCTTGTGCAGAGGGGCATTCGACCGGTCAAGCCGGTCAATTCGACAGGTCCAAGTACCCTCTGGACCATATTTTCCCCCCATTTAACATTCTTAAAAGTCCCCAAACTCACAAGGCACTTGGGGCTACCTCCTAACTAAAGTAGAACCACTGAAAAGTGCATAAAAGCATCGAAAACTCATCAAATCACGCAACCATTGGAAGATTTCAATTCATTCCAACTGAATTCAAGCAAGTAACTAAGTTATTGCCAAGAACTAGCATATCCATGAAAACATTTTGAGGAAGATTTGAAGCTTTATTAAACAAGCTTGAGCCAAATAACACTAATGTAGCTTGTGCCAATTAGGAAATTCAGTGAAAAATACCTACCAACCTTTGTAATTGAAAGTGAAGTTTTTATAGGTCAATGGGACCCCAAGGGTACCCTCTTGGCCTTTTAAAAGGTAAAACAAACCATGAGAACATTTAGAATTAATGGGCTGACAATGGGTTTTTCGACTGGTCGAGAGGGTCCCTTCGACCGGTCGAAAGCCCTTCTACAGAACCATTTCTGCAGCAACAACTTTCAACCTACTCACACGAAATTTTGAAACTAAAACTCACTCAAACACTTTTGAAAACTTGTAAACATTCTTAAACATGATCCTAATACACATTGGGGGTACTTTCCACCACTTTTAATTCGTACTCAAGCTCAATTGAATCAAAATAAGACATTAAAGCTCAAATCTTTGGCTTAACTTGCATGAACATAGAATTGTATCAGAAAAGAGTTCAAAAGCTTTACATATAACTTAGTGATTAACAACACTTGTCCAAAATGGTTGCGACATACACCCGGACTTGCAGAAGTGGTCCAACTCAACTAATATACAAAATCCATAGTTTAGACAAAATGAGTTACATAAGTTCTTCTAAGTTTTAACTCCAATTCCCACGACTATAAGCATTATAACTTAAGTATCACAAGTCCAAAACCATAATTTACATCATACTACAAGATTAAACATGTACTACAAATCCAAAGTCTTGCCCCATTCCCAAGCTCGATTCACCTCCTTTTTCCGTACCTTGCTTCGAACCTGCGGTGGTTGTTATGTACCACAACAGAAATAGGAAAACGGTTTTCTGAAGCATTTTGCTTAGTGAATTAACTAACATGCTTGATGTTGTGAACATATGTAATGCAACAATTTAAGCACATAAGCATACGTAATCGCAGAATTCACGGGCTAATGGTTCACTCCGACCCGGCCACTTCAATTCCTTGGACATCCGTTCTTAAAGCGGATTTCTTTCTCTTCTCCTCCCTTATTCCACCATAATGAACCATTATTCTCAGTCATCCATTGACCACTTAACATATAAGCACATAGCCACATAATTATGATAATTTCTCACCAAATTAACATGAAAATTCTAACTTTAACATGAATTTAACTACCAAATTCAGAATTATTATTCTTAACTAGAAATTGAAGCACATAACATGTACCCACATCAAGGCTTAAGTTAGAAAACCTACCTTTATGATTTCTACCTCAATTTAAGCTAAGAGATGCTGAATTTCACCAAAACTCAGCTCAAAACTCACTCCAGTGTAATTTCCTACATGTATTCGGCAATCGTATCTCACCGATTAGAAAGGGTCACAAAATTAATACGATTAAAAAGTAAAAGAAAGGTATAGAAATGATCGTCTCACCTCCACGAGTTCGAATATGGCTTCGATTCGTGAATTGGACGACGAACGACGACAAAACGGCGAATTAACAGCGTCGGAGTTACGGAATCTCGTCGTCTCTCTCCGAGCTCTCTTTTTTTCTTTGATTTTCTGTAATGTTTTGAGAGTCTAATTGCTCTCTTGACACATGCACAAGACATGCATTGTGTTGGCAAGTATTTTTGCGTCTCTTCATTTACACCCCCGAATGTTTGTAACTTCTTATTATGACATCCCCAAACATTCCATTAACTACCCAATTATTTAAATGGGTGTTTGTCTAAGTTTTGTATGGGTCCCAACATGGGTCCCACATAATTATGAAGTTGCTACCGCACCTACTAGTTTTGCACCTTTTTGCAAAATGCCCTTGTTGGGTTAATTAGTAGATATCAAAAGCTAACATATTAACAGTTTGATATTAAAACAATTATGCATATTCTAAATAGTCATATAAAATGCATCTAATTATTTAAATGCAATTTATTTTATATTTTATCCGGACCCTTCACTAGGTTTCACTTCCAAACTTGTCCCTCATCACTGGAGACTTTTCCAACTGTGTTTATCTCTGAACACTTTTCATTCGGGCGAGTCCAAAGCCTCCCCTTAAGCCATAATAGACACTAATTATAATAATTAATGCACATTAAGATAATGATCAAACCCTTTTTCTGGGTACGGGTGTTACAAAGGCCAATGGAGTAGTGGCCCAAGAACAAATTCGTGCAGGTTTGGGCCCTAAGCGGACAATATCTTACTGAGCGAGATTTGGGTCGTGACAGAATGGTATCAAAGCTAGACCCAGCCGGAAGTGTGCCAACGTGAACGTTGGGCCCTAAGGGGATGGAATGTAACGACCCTGATGCTGCGGGCTGTAGGGGGAGTTCGTCCCACATCGCCTGAGGAAGGAAGGGTAATGTGCTACATATGTGTGGTTTCAAGTCTCCCTAGTAAGAGACTTTTTGGGTAGTGACCCAAGAATAAATCCGTCCAGGTTTGGGCCCAAAACAGATAATATCTTACTGAGCAAAACTTAAGTCGTGACAGTATTGATATGATAGTTGGAAATATATATATATATATATATTTTGTGAGGAGGTGTTTGACAACTGAAAAAGGTGATTTCATATAAAATCACCAAAAAAAAGGATATTTTTAGATGTCCGGTATTAGCTTTTATTTATATAGAAATTTGGTATTAAATACCCAATTAGCTAGGAGAATTATTTGGTTTAAAGACACAAAGGAAATCTTTTTGGTAATAAGGACATTATTCAATAAGTTAATTTGGAATAGGTCATTTGACCAGTTGACCACATATTTTTGAGACATGTTTACCCTTATTTGTATTTTTCATTTTCATTTCTCTTTCTTCATATCTCTCTCTCTCTCTCTCTCTCTCTCTCTCTCTCTCTCAGCAACATCACCAACCACCACCAACCAAGACCACTGCCATCGCCGGGGACCTTCGTCGTTGGCACCACCACCAACCAAGACCACTGCCATCGCGAGCCAAACACCGCCATCTCGCGAGCCAACCACCACCATCGCCGAGCCAACCACCATCTCTGAGCCAACCACCACCATCTCGCGAGCCAACCACCACCATCTCCGAGCCAGCGGCACCATCGGTCACCACCACCAAAGCGGGCATTTTCACGAGTAGATCCGGCCACCAGTGCACTGATCCACCATCATCTTCTTCTTCTTCTTCCTTTTTTTTTTTTTTTTTTTTTTTTTAACACATTTTTTTGTGAAATTTATCAAAAAAAATTAGTAGCTTTCTCAACATTTTTTCCCAGAAGTTTGATATAAACAGTAATAGTTGTTTGATAGATCTCGTTGAGTAAGCTGTAAATATATAGATTTTATGCAAAAAAATAAGTTACAGATTGATATGAATGCTCCAATTTGTAAAAAGTTTTTTCAATGTTTGGCAGAACACTTTTTTGTGAAATTTCACAATCTTTCTGAAATTTCACAACTTTTTTTTCTTTTGAAATTTTCACAACTTTTTCGGTGCTGGTATGAGAAATTAAATTTCGAAAACTTGTTTTGTGATCATTTGATATTGATGTGGTAGTTTGGTTGTGAAGAGATCGTCAGGTGAGGTCGTGGTGGTGATTAGCAAAGGTTTGGTGTGGCTGTGGTGGTTTCATGAAATTTCACGAACTCTGTGAAATTTCACAACTTTTTGTTGATAAATTTCACAACTTTTTTTTTTTATAATTTCACAAGTTTTTTCGGTGGTATAAGAAATGAACTTTCAGAAAGTTATTTTCTGATTATTGTATGTTGATTTGGAGTTTTGGTTGTGAATGAGGTCAATCAGGTGAGGTGGTGGTGGTTGGTGGAGGCTTAAGGTCGTGATGGTGGTTGTTGAAAGTAAGGTGAGGTGGTGGTGGTTGGTGGAGGCTTTAAGGTCATGATGGTGGTCGTCGGACCTCAGGCGAGGTCGCCGGAGCTCAGGCGAGGTCGCCGGAGCTCAGGCGAGGTGATGGTAGTGGTCGCCGGAAATGCAGGGGTGAAACTTTCTTGGTGTAAACCAATATTAGGGTAGATTTGTCAAAATACCAAGGAGTGTACCTTCTCCCAAATATTTTTACTAGTTATACCTAAACCAATATACTTTCCTTAATTTGGATTAATTGCTAATTGCCCCTTATTTATATATATATATATATATATATAAATTTCAAATTTGCAACTTTTAAATAATCTATTTTTGCAATTTTTACTGTTAATTGAAAAATGAGCTCAATTTTTTTTTTATTATTATTAAACAATGATTATAATCTCAATTAATTGATTCCCAAATGCACTGCACAGTGCACAAATTATAGACAGGGTGGCCATGTGAACTGATTAGGTCACAAAATTGTTATGTTTTCACCAAAAGACCTAGACTGAAATTTTATTCGCAGGTATGTTAATAATAGAAAACACAAAATTTGTTATTCTCCTCTTTATATAACGAGTAAGTCTTTGGACAGAAACAAATCTCACAAACACTATAATGTATTTATCTCTTTTGTTTTGGTGGAGTTCATTGACATTGTGGGATTTATAGAGAAGAGAGATAGATACATTATGGTATTTGTAAGATTTGTTTGTGCCCAAAGACTTAGGGTGTGTTTAATAACCCAATTAAGTACTAAAAATGAAAAGTTTCAGTACTTATTTCTTTTCAGTGCATTTAATAATGTACCACTTAATTGAAAAAACAGCAAAAAATTTACTGAAAACTTTATAATTACTAAATGCAGTCTATTTCAGTACTTGAAACACTGATTTCAGTATTGTAAATGAAATCGCTTAATATATTCAATACTTAAAATTCAGCAATTAATTTTCAGTTTTATCCGACGCCCCTTATTCTTATATGATAGCATAGTACCACATATATACAACAATAATTATATTGTTGATGGGAATTGAAGGTAAGAGCATTCTTGGGCTTGGACATTTATGCAAATAGGAACTCATCATGGGCCGGTTCCATTGCAACACATACACACACACAAAAAAAAATGATAAGTCTATTGGTGACTTTGGATGGGCCAGGGCCTTGTTACTATGCAAATGGACAGAGGATAGGCTGAAAAGAGTAATAAAAATTTGATGTTACTCTCTGAACCTTATTTTGCACTTGAAAACATGGAAACATAAAACACAAGCAAGAAGTGATATGGTAAAGACTAAAGAACCCGTTTGGTGGTACTGATTTGAATTTTGAAAGGAGTAATCTATGAAGTACGGATACAATACAACAAAGTCCTAAAAAATTTGAAAGTCGACACTACTGAAAAAATGTGTGAAGTGTAATGTCCGTGTGTCAGACACGACACGATATGCGACATATTATCTTCTTTGAAATGTCAGTGTTTCATAGGGAGTAATGCTATGCTTCCTAAATTTCTATCCTAAAAGTGTTTCTCTAATGATGAAGTAGTGGGGCCAGGTAAACAACTTACAATCAAAATTCAACTGGTCCCACTATATTAGACCTGACCCCACTGCCACATCATTTGAAAAGCACTTTTGGGATAGAAATTTGGGAATCATAGCATTATTATGAAATTTTGAAGATTGAAAAACTAAGAAAATTTTGTTTTTGGAAAACGTGCTGATCTGTTGACTGAAATTGGAAAAGAGTCGTGTAAATAGCATTTGAGGGCTATTTTGGTAAAATAAAAAAATATTGCTTTGGCATTAAAAAAAAAAAAAGAAAAAAGAAAAGCGTGAGGATTGATTGTCCATTATGGACCAAATTAGGGTCTTATGCCTAAGCACCCCAATAAATTTCTTTTAAAGTTTAAAAAGCAATTTTTTTTAACATTTACTCCCTCTGCCCCATTTTATATGTTCATTTTTCCTTTTTGGGATGTCCCAAAATTGTTGTCCACTTTCCTAGATTAGTATGCAAATTTTACTTAGTTTCCCAAACTACTCTTCCGTACAATCAACACCAAAACAAAACAAAAAAAGAAAGAGTAATAATTATGGGCAATTACGGAAAGTATGTGTAGATTCTTTTTGTCCCCTTAAATAATTAGATTCCCTAAGATAGATACATAAAATGAGACGGAAAGAATATTAATTAAGATTTTGGAATATTTTATTTTAGAAATAGTCATTTAAAAGCTAACCCAAACAAAATAAAATCTAGTCCAGACGGGTAGGGCCTAAGCCTAATGTAGGGCTAGCTAAAAAAAATGGGGCTTTATCCCGACCAAAGCCTGGGGTATATATCGTTCGATTTTTTTTTCATCGTTTGAAAATCGACCGAAGTGATCAGTTTTGTAGGTTTAGTTCGGTTTTTAGCTGTGATTAATTTTAAGAAAATCGACTGAATTGCTCGTTCGGTCGGTCAGTTGGGTCCATCGGTTTTTTTGTTCACCCCTGCTAGGCCTTAACATCCTATTTAGGGTTTAAGCCTATGTGTAACACCCGCTCCCGTGGGCTATATTTAATTGTGTAAGCATGCATTATTAACATTATATTAGTGATATGGTTACATGTGCTAAATAAATTTTAACTCACTAAGATGATTAGGGATGTCCAGTTGGGAACCCGAAATTGGCCAATGTGGCAGTCCTAGTTTGGGACTGTTATAAGAGGTTTCCGTGTGATGGGACAGAGACGCGGAATAATTCCTGTGTTTAAATATTTATTAAGGCATATGTAAATATTATATAATGTTGCTTTATTAACATGTTAATTATTAGTGATCACTTCTGTGGTCTGTTAGGGATATCTTTGTGAGAGTGAATTGGATACGTTGCATAATTAGTAGGTTAATTAACAATTTCATAATGTTATGTGGGACTACTTATGGGACCGATAAGTGACATAGACAAACACCCATTTAAGTTTGGGATAGTTTTAATAAATTTTATAACTAGTAGAGGTATAAACACAAAACTGATAAAATTTTGGGGAGGTCATAATAGAATCATGAAGTTGAAATCACATGTTAGCTGACATGTCGCTTGTAACTCACGAGCCTCCATCCTTCTTCCTTAGTTAGACATTTACAGAGAAGAGAATTTGTATGAAATCTCGACGAGAAATTCGATGATGTTCACGACACCTAATGACGTGCCGTTTGACATCGATTTTTGAAACATATTCGAACTCCTAGAGGTGAGTCTAACGCAGTGGTACTAGTCTTATTGATTTTTGAGACAGTTTTTCTACGACCCAACTTGGGGGGTTTAGCTCATAACTTGTAAATTTTGTATAGGAATTATACTTGGATCATACTAGGATCTTAATTCTGCTATTAGGAGCGTAAACTTAGAGATATGTGACAATAATTATGGAATTTGGATAACTCGATGTTTGGAATTATCTTTGTGATGAAAAGCATACTTAGTTAGCTTAAAAGTTACTTGTTTAGAGAAATTTTGATATCTCTTGTATAATTTGTGAAAATGCACGGTGAAATGATTATTTGAGCATGTTGATTTGTTAACGTAGGTCAAAGGAGAACTTGTACTTGCCATCGAGAATGTGACTATGTCACGCCCCGGAGTAGCCAAAAATAGGGAAAATTTAAAATTTCCTTTCTAGATCCGTAGGGAATGACGAGTTACATAAAACTGACCTGTCCGTGCAACATACTAACAAAACATGTATATCAGAGTAAGGATTTTACGAAAGCGTCTAATGGTATTCATGGGGGAACTTAAAGAGTTTTGCTACTACAGCTATTACAGCAGTTCCAAATGAAAACCACAAAAGATAAGTTTGGGCGATTTACGCCACTTAAATTATTACATCAACCAAAAGATAGTTAGAACATAAGAGAAGTCTTAATGCGGAAGTAGGCCAGGGTCCTCCTTCTAACTGGCAAACCCATAACCTTCGTTATCAGGCTCTTCCTGATAGTCTGCCTCAGGATCACCTTCCTGATAATTCCCATTCTGAGGATAGTGATATTCATCTTCATTGTTACCTTGATAGTTCTCCTCATCATAACCTAGACGTAAAAAGTCCAGGGCAGGGAAGGAGCCATTAGCTTTTGAAGCTAAGTGAGAACGTCTTAACCGATCACTCCTAATACATTTAAGGATATACAAATACGACAATATCTTGAACCAACATTAAGTAAGCATATGACATGATAGAATGACGACACAATGTATTATCGATATATTCGACTTTAACTCGACCACGAACACCACAACCGACTCATGTGACTTGTTACATTACCAGTGTAACGCCGTTAGCTCAGAGTAGAATGATTACGTTGCTATCGTCGCCTAGCAGGGCCCTATAGCAGTTTTGGTTTTAAAAAGAGTGTAATCATTGGACTCTTAGGTCCTCGTGACTTTGCCGGGAGAATAGAATAGTTACAGCGCTATCGTCGCCTAGCAGGGCCCTATAGCATTTGAAGGGTAACTATTGTATTCTGGTGGACACATTGCTATCGTCGCCTAGCAGGGCCCTATAGCGTATCAACCATCAATTCATGCATAACTTTTAATGATTTCAATGGAAACTCTGGCTATCGTCGCCTAACAGGGCCCTATAGCAGTTTCATTGTTGTTCCCATTTACTTGACTGTACCACTCGGACCACCGCGGTCCATTCAATGTATATATTGATATGACTGGGTTAGTCCACGTGACTAACCATGCAGACGTCAATGTTGACATCAATACTCGACCATGTTCATATGAATGTTCATGTGACTATAGAAATAGAAATCATGATAAACAAGAATATAAGAGATTATTAACTAAGCATGGAGTATAATTAACTAACATGCGTTCATTATATAAGAAATAATCTCAACATTTACAATACTAATATTTATCAGTATCGTCCACACAGGACACACTGGGCATACATATATGATCAAAGAATAATTCTATAATATACCAAGTGAGTTAGGACGACTCACCTCGAAGTGGTTGCGTAAAAACAAGCGTAGCGGTTCCTACAAAGTATATAAATTCATAGAACATTGATTAACAAGCTTACTAAAATCAGGGGCATAATGGTAATTGTGTCGGGTGGGTTCCTAAACCTCAACATGATGATCTGGACATCATTCTGAGTCCAACGTCATTGACTAGACTCAAATCGGAGTCCGTCGCATAAAAGGATGAGTTTTCTATACCAGGTCGGGCCCTAAAGATAAGCTGTATTTTTTACCGTGTCGAAAGGTCACCAAACTTTAAGGGAATATTCTAGACATTATTCTAAGACTCTGGGAACTGACCGCGTATTTTTCTGAGCTACGGTTTATTTATTATGAATTTTCGAAGTTTAAATCGTCTAATATTAGACTGCGGGACCCCATAATTATAAAATATAGTTTAGGGAGATATATGACTCTTATAAATATTTTTATTAAATACTAGGCCTTAAATTAGGCTAGTAGTATTTTTCCCATAATTATCGGGGCTCGTTTGGTATTTTAAATGATTAAAATACAACCAAACGGGTATTTTATAAGTAATTAATAATTATTAAAATATTCAAGTTAGGGTCTTGTAAATAATAATTTACAATATAGAGGTGCTAGACCTTAGGAAAATTTAATATAATTTTCCTATGCTTGAAAATGGTCATTAGGTATTTATCACCTAATTATTTTAATTTAAAACATTTACTTATTATTTATTTAAACCAATAAATAATAAGTATATCATATAATAATAATTCATATTTTTATAATATAAGGTTATTACCAAAAATAATACTATAATTTATTAAAATATAATTTATAGTATTATTGAAATCATTATTAGATTTTTTTTTTAAACAATTTAAAAATCATTTATAATCATTTATATTTACTAATTAATACAAACTATATTATAAATAATATAGTTATACACTAACCGTGATTAATATATATTAATCTCGATTAATATATATTAATTATTACTAAAACAGTTTATTAAAACATTAATTAGGATTTACAGAATAATTAACCATTAAAAATAGATCAATAAAACCTTAATTAAGGTTATTAGAATAATTAGGATATTGATAAATCTAAACACAAATTATAAATCTACTAATCTAGATTAACAACTTAATAAAGTGTAAATTATGGCTAATCCGGATCATTAGTGCGCTAAGCTGGATTAACAGAATACTTAATTATAAAAACAGGTTAATATAACTCTAATCAGGATTAACATATTAATTAATAATATAATATAACTAATTGACAACTAACCAAGATCCGCGGGTTAGACTCGATCCAATTCGAACCCATGGTTCACCCATTAACACACTTGACCTGATCCAACTTAAATAGTCCGACCCGCTACCTCATCAATTAATTTAACCCGAACCCATAACCATCTAGCCTAACAAACTAACCCATACCCACGACCCAAGACCCGACCCAATCGGGTAAACGATATAACCCGAAGACCCACGGGTCTTGTCTTTTCCGGCGAGCCTACGTCGCCGCCGGCGGGCCCGATTTCGCCGAAAATCTTCTCCAGCTCATATCTCTCTCTACTGTACGAAAATCGATGAGACCAGCGCCAAATCGACCGGTTGGAGGCCCTCTACAACATACTAGGAGCTGGAATGGTGGTTGATCCGTTTTAGGGTCCCACTATGCGATTATTCTTTTCGGTTTAAAAGGGAATAATCCCATGCATGGTGGTCCAAACGTGGGTCTTTACAAAAGCTGCTTATAGGGGGTCTTCTTGGGACCTAGAAGGTCTGTTTGGTATGGTTTTTAAGAGGTGTGGTTGGGTTTCGTTATTTGAGCTCCGGTGAGGAGCTTTTAATGGCTCCACAGGCTTGTTTTGAGCCTTAGGCTCTGTTTGAGCATGCATGGGGGTCCAGTGAGGGTGTGTGTGTGTATAGGATCAAGCATGGGGGTTGAGGTTTACCTGAGGAGCCTCGGTTCTTCTTCTTCTTCCTATCTCCGGCGACTCTCTCTCTAACTCTCGGTTGAGTTTCCTCTCTCTCTCTCTCTCTCTCTCTGGCTCTCAACTCTCATGCACACATACAGATATATACACAGATGGTAGAATCTGTTTGATATCAATAGAAAGGATGGAGGAGACATTCGATTTAGATGGTGTATTGGGGAAAGAAATGGAGCCGGCGGTTTAGGGGGTTTGTATGGGTGTCCGGCGGGTTTGTGTGGGTGTGATTGGATAGAGGAGGTATCCGGGGGATAATAGGGAGTGGGTAGTACATAAGTTAGTTTAGGTAAGATTCTATATGTACTTGAAATTCCAAAAATGTAGGGTTTGTCGTCGCATAGGTTAACGTGCAATGCAGTCTAATTGATACAGATTTTACGGATTTGCTCGCACGCCAGTCCGGGTTTGAAATATATAGTCTAAGTAATTAATAAAAGCGCGTACGTATAAGTTCGGGTTTCCAGGATTAAACTTAAAATACTAGGATTAATACGAACAAAATGTGGGGACTAGTTTTATTAATACGGAAATTTGCGGGTATTACAGACTAGGTGCCAATTTGGCCATGAGGTCGCACATCTGAATGAGAGAGGCATGGGTCTCGGTTAGTCGCGCGCACTAATGGAAGTAGTCACGGGCTAACATGAAAGGGTAGCCGATACTTGTGTTCCCGAAGACTATAGTTATGTGTAAAAGATGAGATTGAGCATGTTTGTTATTCACAATAATAATTGTTGGCATTCTCAATCATAGTGTAGTGATTATTGAATCACCGTTGTAAGTGATCAAGGAGAAGGATCCACGAAGAAATGAAAATAATGACAACGGCGAGACAATGTGTGGTTTGGGAATGGTTGGGAGCTAATGTTGTAAATCTCATATTTTGGACTAGGATTTGTAATATGGTTGCATTTGGTTTAACTTGAGAATTTATAGTACTAGTGTAGTTCTTAATCCATGTTATGTAAAACTAGCATTTTGGCTTCAAAACTATGGTTGTACTAAATTGGGTGGTAGGATTTTCTAACTTAGTATTTGAGTCATGTAATATATGGTTTGTGTTATGTTGGTTAGTTTGGGAATGTTGCGACTCTACTTCTCCTTGCTTAGTTTGGTTGGGACGATGAACTCGATGTTTTACTCGTGGAGTTTGTCATGAATTGGATTTTAGTTTATTCTTTCTTGAAATTGTTTAAATGGTGGATATGAACTCATAAAGTGCAAAAGATTGATTTGTGAATGGTTTTACATGTTTTAGAGTTGAAAGATTAAACCGACAGTGTGAGTGATGATTTTGAACACAATCTTGGTTCTAAAAAATTAAACCGACAGTGTGAGTGATGATTTTGAACACAAAAATTAATAAAAATCACACGACAGTTTTTGGGTGGATAAAAATCACACCAAAAATCAAAAGAATTTTGTGAGTGATGATTTTAGGATACAAAATTCAATGGTGTAATTTTAACCCTAAACAAAACAGAATATTAGACATTGCATTCTTATCTGCTTACTCTTATTAGGTAAATAGATTTTCCTATAATTATGGCACATTACATTCATCTCAATAAATGTGTGCTATAAACATGGGATTACACCATATCCACAATAAGCTTAAAATGTGGAAAGTCATCACAATCAATTGAAAAATTGATTACAAGTTTAAACTGCAACCTATCATTTCGTATATACATATATAGATATATAATACATGAATGGGTAAATTCGTCACTTAAAAACTACTAATTGGGGGATATGGGCTATTAAGGCATCAGTTCACTACAATTAGGGTCTATTAAAACAAACTTATTTAAGATAGGTCTTGATTAAAAAACATTGGTAAATATGGATTTTCGGGTACATTTCTAAACTATGGATTTTAACTATTATAAAATCCATACAGGTGATAGTTCTTTGTAATAGGCCCTGCCCCAAAAAAATTTCACTGACAAGAGTATATATACAATTTAGAGAGAAAGAGTGTGCTAGATGGGGGAATGATGTATAGAGAAAGAGAGGAGGAAAATGCAAAAGGTGTAAAAAGTGGTAAAAGTTTTAAAGTTTAAAATTTTTAATATTTAAATTTAAGAAAGTAATAAATAGGGAGGACAATTTTGAAGTACCAAAGTGCCTAGGCAAATAGTTTGGTTAACTAAAAAATCGAACCGAGCTATATATTTAAGTATATATACAATATATATGAGGTCGCCTGGGGAATGAGGAGAGAGGGAGGAGAATCTATTCTAGAATTTGGGGAATGGAGGACAGGGAAAGAGAGAGAAGGGGTACTAGGATAGAATATAACAAATGTCATTATTTTGAATTTGAAATCCTAAATTTTTGGAGTGGATCATGAGTTGATTACAAATGAAATTATGGAGCTGAAATTATGGAGATTAGTCAATTTGTCATATCAAATTTAATGGACTTGTCAGTGAAATCTTTTTGGGGCAAGGCCTATTACAAAGAACTATCACCTGTATGGATTTTATAATAGCTATCCCGTAGTTTTTTATTATAAAAACACACTTATTTAATAATGGGGACCAATGAATTTTACATCGTAATCATTTATATATCTAATTGCTCTTAATAAAAGGTAATTTTGTGTATCCAGTTATACTCTACTTTATTGTGTCGTTAATTTAATTACTTTTCATCTGCTTATAAATAATTACGTCCATAAGAGTCTTTATATCCTCGTACGATAAAAGACTAGGCCTGAACGGTAAACCCTTAAAGCCCAGTCCAAAAGAGACACATGAGCCCATCGGCCAATGCCAAGCCAAATCAATATCGGGTTGGGCCGGACAGTTTTGACACCCTAACTAAAATTGTGTGATTAGGTTTCAGATTTTGCACTACCAACTATTCATTAATCTCTAACTTCTGTCTAATAACGATTTTAGCCCAATTTGAAATGACGTTTCATGCCACACTCATTATTTGGGTTTGAACCTGCCTCTCGGACACTTTAGTCCTCTCATGAGAGTACCAGACCACTTTACCAAATCATAAAAAAACAAAAACAAAAACAAAAAAGAATATTCCAAACTTCTGTGCACATCTCATATTTTCTGCTTTGCTAATTACACATTAGCCTTTCCATCAAAGAGTAATACTTGGAACACAACCAAATGACATAATCTTGGGACACAATCTCTATTTTGTGTCTATCTCTCTTCTAGTGGCCTAGTGGGTACTATGGAGTCTACTGGCACTGTAGGGTCCTAATGAGTACTGTGGAGTCCACTAACACTGTGGAGCCCGTCAAGAGAAATAGACACAAAATAAAGGTTATGTCCCAAAGTTGTGACTTTTGATTGTGTCCCAAATATTACTCTCCATCAAAAAAAGAAAAAAAGAAAATTAATACATTAGCCTTCCTAAACAGGCTAAACACAGTGAGGGCCAGCGCGTGACACCACTGGTTTATTATAATCTCCCGTACACCATCACACAAGAGAAACCCCTGAAACCTCAGTTGCCTTTGCCCCCCAAGTCTCTCTCTCCATTCTCTAAACATTTCTCTCTCTCTCTCTCTCTCTAGAGATGGACTTTCAGGTGGTGGTACTTGCAGGCGGCACTTCAAAACAACTCGTCCCTTTGGTTTCCAAGGTTCCCTCCTCCACCTTTTATTATATGCACAAGGCTTGATCACTATTGTAACACCTATATGTATATATATATATATATGTTTGTATATTTATATATATATATGTGTGTGTATATAATATTTATATGTTGTATAACGCAGGACGTTCCAAAGGCGCTACTTCCTGTGGCGAACCGCCCCGTTCTGTCCTATGTTCTGGAACTTTTGGAGCAAAGTAATCTCAAAGATCTCATTGTTGTACGTCTCTCTCTCTCTCTCTCTCTCTCTCTCTCTCTCTCTCTCTCTCTCTCTTGTGCCCTAATTCCCCATTTTCTTCTATGCCTATTTGTTTCCATTGTAAAAAGCCCCTTTTTAATAATTGAGTTCAATTTGTCCTGACTTGCTTGAAATTCATTTCATTTTTTTTTCTTGCTTTGAGTTGATTTTTCTGGTGGTTTAGTAAATTTTGCTTTTGTATAGTTGAGAGAACACTATATTATATAGTAAAAACATGTTATATATTCCAATTAGGGTTCTTCTATGCCTGTTTGTTTTTGTGAATAATTGAGTTCAATTTATCATGACTTGTTTGGAATTCGTTTTCATTCCTTTTTTTTTTTTTCCAATTTTTATTGGTTTTTGTTTTTTTCTGCTCTGAGTTTATGTTTTGATGATTTAGTAAATTTTGCTTTTGTATAATTGTGAGAACACTGTATTATGTTATATAATAAGGATATTGTCTCTATTCCAATTAGGGTTCTTAATTCGGTAGGGTTGTGTTGTGTAGGTTGTTGAAGGGGGAGATGCAGCTCTTCAAGTTGGTGGCTGGATATCGAGTGCTTATGTTGATCGTCTACATGTAGAGGTGACTATTAATCATATTATCTATTTATATGCCCCACAATGAAGCATCAAACTATAACCCTTGTAGACAAAAGGTGATTTCATAGCGCAAACTGAGAAAAAAGGCAATAGAAAAAAACCCAGAGAATTATGTAATCAGTTTAAACTATTTGCTGCTGAATGGTATCCTGGTGGCACTTCATATGCTGAATACCGTAAAACATAGCTGATTGGTGTTAAAATTCATTAAGAATTGGGTTTGATTACAACAATTGGAAATCCTTGTTCTAGAAGACGTTGGAGATTATGCTGATCTGTATTCATCTTGCTGGCAATGTGCTCTTTGATAATACTATTTTGATGCTGGCATGTGGTGTGTACTATGATTGGTGGAGGGTGCTGTGTCTAGTTGATTGAGGAACTAGTTAATGCATTTAATTAGCCTCGAGGCATTTGATGTACTTATTTCGTCACATTGATGACCTCGAAATTATGAGCCTGGGTTCTACCTTAGATCCTTAAGCAACCAAATTGGTTATAATTTCTATTATCGGATACCTACAGACTCAGAGATACTCTCAGCGTGATGGTTGGCTCTAACATATTTTGCATTCTCAAGTAACTTTAAGTCTATAAGGACGTTGATGTGTGTAGCTACTTTTTTTACATAGTTTACCCAACCGAAAGAGGAGCCTCGAAGACTAGCAAATAGGTCCCCCCCCCCCCCCCCCCCCCCCCCCCCCCCCCTCTGTGGTAAATATTGATGTTCATGTGAAGGTATAATGTGCATATATGTCATAATTCTGGTGACAATTGGTCGCAATGATGGGTAACTCTATGGATTACCTATTAGGTGGAATGTGGTTCTTGTTAAAGAATCCCGACTAATTCAGTCACAAGGGATCAAGAGAGATGATGGCTCTGCACATTTTATTGCTAAACAATTTGTGTATGCACAAAGCTATGAATCACTAATAGCTTACTCCTCTTTCTGCTGTAGTCAGAATATTTTGCAATTTGCACTATTCCTCAATAAATGATTATTGATATTGATAATAAGAACCCTTCTTGTCTTTTTACGGGCTTGCTTAAGAGGCATGATTCCATACATTGTCTCTGGAAACTTCACTTTTTTGATTATGACTATGATTATAATATTTGTTTTGGATGAATAACTCCTCAAGCTTCCTTAACAACTCACTGTTATTGAGAAAAAATGAACTAATTCGAAAAAATAATTTAATAATATGTAATTAACTCCGTGAAAGAATCAAACTCATATAAAAAACCTGCATTATAGAACTTCTGTCTTCTTTCTGGTGAAAAACCACATAAGCCAAAAATTCCCTGTACTACTATGGTCTTCTTTTCTTAGCAATGCCCATTAACCGGACAAGCAAATGTTCCATTACCAACTTGTCAAATGAGTACTATGTGCTGAACAATTGAGGTCTGCATATACTGACCATCTTAAACTATGTAAGCGCATCTGTTCAATGAATTGGTGATTGATCTTAGGTTATCCAGCCTTGGAATTCATAATCCTCAAAACTTGGTGCAGCAAGTTCACGTAACCGTAGACCACGCCTTGCGTTCATGCATGATGTGCAATTGCTGGTTGGTGCAGCAAGTTCACGTAACCGTAGAACATGCCTTGCGTTCATGCATGATGTTGCAATTGCTGCTGCGTCTCTCTCTCTCTCTCTCTCTCTCTCTCTCTCTCTCTCTCCTCTTTACCCTTTGTTGAAGTAGGTTCCCAGTTTTACCCTGCCCATGCTTGACAAAGGTTGGATTTCAATGGGAAAAGCTATTTTCAAAAAAATTTCCATGTCTCAATGTTAATATTATTTTTAACTGATAGAGTACTTTTTGGTTTAAATCCAATTGGCTACCTTTCAATTAGTAGCGGGCTAATAATGGATTTAAAAATTATTTATCATAGGTGATGCTATCTGTCAGTTGAGGGTTCATTATTGTTTTTCATTCTATGATGACCTCTAAAGAGTAATCTACTAAACGAACTTAGTGCAAGAAGTCTACTTGGGTGAGAGTGAATCTAATAAGGATGGAGAAGATAAATAGGTTGAGCTGCATCACTATCTCGATTAAAACAAATGGAATTGTTCTGCAAACCACCACAGATATTGTTCAAATATATGTTTACAAAAAAAAAAAAGGTACTGGTTTAGCTCCAATTTTTACCATTTCGAAAGTTTTAGGATGTTTTTTTTTTTTGAATGAAATACCTTTCTTGGGATGAGATCCACAGTAGTAGAGGTTAAAAGCCCTGATTTATTTTTTTGATTCCCTAAAATCAAAATGTTGACTTGCTAGATTTAGTGTCCCCTATAAGCTGTAACCACAATGACGTCAATTTGCACTGTATATGCAGATTCTTTTTAGCACATGCTGTATTATAAAGCCTTGTTTGTCTTGCTCCGCACAATGCTAGTACGGTTTACATTACGGTCGAGTTTGGAAATTTTAACTGTAGTCAATTATTCCATAGAGTGAAAGCCTTCTTTATATGCAAACCTCCTCTACGTAATGGAATTTCTGAACCTAGCAAATGCATTATGTATCTTTAAGATCACCATAGAGAGTAGTATTCTTTGCATTTGGTAATAGAAAAGGCCTTCAACATTTTCTTGTGTCAACAGAAGCCCATGGATTAGTCCTACAGGATTGTGTAGCTCTGCTGGACATATGTAGGCCGCGATCCAACATGTCGCGGAGAGTTACCTGATGCTATACAAGTCTTAACATTGGCATAAGTTTGATGTGAAATTTCTTGCTTCTTAGATTGTTTTTGTTGGGAACATCTTTTCACTTCAGGTATGAAAATGTCTTTAGAGACAAGATTTCGTTCGAAGGGGCAAGAGTGGACTGGAAAGGGTGGCAATGTAGGATCAATCATCAATGTAATAAAGACGTGATTGGATGTCATACGGAGTGAGACATGGGAAGTTAATT
This sequence comes from Hydrangea macrophylla, assembly GCA_033977485.1. NCBI lineage: Eukaryota > Viridiplantae > Streptophyta > Magnoliopsida > Cornales > Hydrangeaceae > Hydrangea > Hydrangea macrophylla. The sequence continues at coordinate 110,682,435 of CM066997.1, read as the reverse complement.
ACGAGCTTTGTATCCATGTGATTGTGGTAATTGGAGATTTGTATCGTCAATTGAATGGCATTTCTAAAAACATGAATCGATTTGGATTGTGGTCCGTGAAACATGAGATTCAGTGAGATAAAAAAATAATGAAAAGATCATAAGTTCAAGAAATAAACCATCTTTAAAAATTTACAGCAGCTAAGTTATCCTATTGACGTGGTCATATTGTCAAATAGTTACCAAGTTTGTGTCGGCTTCTTTCTTCGGTTAAGTCACTCTTGTTTCATAATAGGATGGGAGTTCCAACTATTTTTCATTTTCAGTACACAATGTCATTATCTTAGTAAACATAGGACTTTTAACTAGTTTAAATGGCATAGTATGACCGTAAAAAAATCTAAAGTTTTAGTTATTAGTTCCCTCTTTTTTACTATTCAGTCGATGTCTTTTTTCTAGGTGCAGTTAAATTTACTTTTTACATTCCTACTAATGGTTCTATGTCTCCTTTCTTTACCTAATACTTTGATTTTGTTTTTTCCCCTTCTTAAAACATCTACGACATCATCACCTCCGCCATTTGGTCCTTCAAGTCGATTAGCATTATTATAGTAAGCAAATTTCTAACGTAGGGGCTATTGGTAACTTTTCCATGTGGCATTAGCAAATAGTATGTCATTCGAATAACATCAAACCAATATGTATTCGCTCAGTAGTTACACATTAAGCAGTTAGGAGAATACAGACCAGCAGCTTCTTTGTTATCCGAAGATCTCTTATGGCCCTTTTTAATGCTGTTGCTATCATTCCGTTTAATTTATGGAATGAATAAGTTATTTTAGGGCTTGAGTTTTCATATATGGAAATCCGACTCAGGGAGGAATTGTTTGAGAGACCATTGACTGCTCTCTGTGAGCAGCAGAAGAGAAGTATTGATTTTATGCAGATATTTTCATTTCTTAATACTAAGAAGACTATTTGTTGTAGAAGATGTGTTTTGAGGGGGTAGAGGCTGTGGAGCTTCCCTGTCTATTTTGGACAGTGAAGCATCAGAGATCAAGTTCCTTGCTTTCTTAGACTACATTTCAATCTTTGCTTTGGATTGGTTGTTTTCTTAGTAGTTTGGGCAATGTTTTGAGTTCTTTTATACTTCTTATTTCCAAGGTTTCACTATCTCCTGTGTATGTAATTTTCATTATTCTGAAAACGAGAGCAATCTCTGTTTGTTAGTGTTGCTCTCTCTCTCTCTCTCTCTCTCTCTCTCTCTCTCTCTCTCTCTCTCTCTCTCTCTCTCTCTCTCTCTCTCTGTGGCTACTGGTGGACTATGTTGCATAGATATGACACGAAATGAACATGGTGACACAGAAAAATATTAAAAATGTAGGATACGGACACAAAGAATGAAAATTTACATTTTTAAGTAGAGATATCAGGTATTTAATACAGTATACCGTGTTATGTCTGTGCCACATCTGCCACATATCTGGTGGGGAAAAAAAAATTAAGACTTATTTCACGTGTCCGGGCATGTATTGGTGCGTGTCCAACACGTGTAGGGGACTTGTGTCCTGGAGATGGCAGCCAAATTTGTATTATTTTGGTCATATTACGTTCTGCCATAGGTTCATTCCAAGAAAGGGGTGGTCTTTGGACGTCGCTGATATTTTAACATTTGCAGGTAGCTTCTGTCCCAGAGGATGTTGGGACTGCTGGTGCTCTGCGGTTTATTAGACACCACTTGACTGCAAATGACATCTTGGTCCGTTTTCTCATCCTTTATTGTTTTTGAGTTCGGGAACTTTATTCTATTACACAATTAACCCTCTATGTCTCCTCAGGTTGTGAGTGGTGATCTTGTTTCTGATGTTCCTCTTGGGGCAGTGGCGGCTGCTCACAGACGACACGATGCAGTGGTAACTGCAATGCTTTGCTCTGCTCCTGTTAGTGGGCCATCAGATTCGGGTTCCTCTGCTGGAAAGGACAAAGCCAAGAAACCAGGACGTTGCAATATTATAGGGCTGGACCCCAAACAACAGTTTCTATTGTATATAGCAGCTGGTTAGATATTCGAATAATCTTCTTTATATCAGGCACATAATATATAATGTACGCGTTTTAAACGTTTCCTCTGACTTGACAGGAGCTGAAGTTGAGAAAGACGCTAGAGTTCAAAAGAGCATCCTCCGTGCAGTAGGCCAGGTAATGGTTTGCAGTATAGTGTGCTTTTTGAACCGGTTATCCTATCCCAAGTTTGCATGTTTCACTTCTCTCACATGGTTTGGAAATATATATATGCATATGCATATATTTTGTCTGCTTGCGAGTGGAATGTTTAACTGTTGATAAAAATGTATAACTCTTCATACATTTTCTTCTTCCTCTTCTTCTTCTTCTTATTTTCTAAGACTTTGTGATGTCTTGTTTCTCTTGTTACTTGTCTGTGGAGAAGGGCAATTGCAATGAAGTCCCTCCTCCAAAAGTTAAAAGCTTTTACTTAGGGTCCGTTTGATAAAATTGAAAATTTTAAGCTATTGATTTTGCAATTCTGAAAACCATGTTTCAAGTATTGAAATAGATTGCATTCAATGATTATTTTCAGTAGAAAATTCTCACTTAAAGTTTTTGGTGGATTTTTCGCTACTTTTTCAATTAAATGGTACATTATCAAATGCACTAAACAAGAATAAGTGCTGAAAATTTTCATTTTCAGTACTTAATTGGGATATCAAACACACCCTTAGTTGTTACGTGGGCTTTCTCTTTTCCATCCCTTGTGCAGATGGAAATTCGTGCTGATCTAATGGATGCTCATTTATATGCGTTCAAGAGGTTTGAACTTTTGCTCTTTGCTTCCAAGATGTTTTAGCTTCGCCAATTTAAAATTTAGGGTTAAATGCATTTTAACCCTTTGTGGTTATGCCCATTTCACTTTATCCCCATGTGCTTAAAAAATGGGCACTTAACCCCATGTGGTTTCGGACTAAAATGAAACTGTTAAGATTTCCCTCAAAACTCAAAAATATTAACACTTAAACCCCTTTTTGATGTTAATTTTGGGGTTAATTCCCTATGCGGGGATAATGGTGTCATTTAACCCACCTATGTGGGCTAATTTTTAACACTTGACCCATTTGGGGGGTTAATTTTGTGGTTAACTGCCTATGTGGGGTTACTTTTGACACTTGTACACTCCTGTGTGGGGCTAATTTTAACACTTAATCCCCATGTGAGGCTATTTTGAGAGAAATCTTTGTAGTTTCAATTTAGTCCAAAACCTCAGAGATGTCCACTTTTGAACCACATGGCGGTAAAGTGAAAATGTGCCTAACCCCATGGAGGTAAAATGTAATTAACCCTAAAATTTATTTGCTCATCTGGTCTCACTACGCTTGAATGTCTTACAGATCTGCTCTGCAAGAAGTTCTCGATCAGAAGGAAAATTTTCATAGCTTAAAGCTGGATGTATTGCCTTATCTTGTTAGGAGCCAGCTGGTTAGTTTGACATAACACCTGCATTATTGCTCTGTTTGTTTTGCCAATTAAATCCTTTTACGCCGGAAAATCTTTTTCATGTAAAATTTGTAAAATGAAAATAATCACTGTCCTTATTTTCTGGTGTTTGGTTGACACATGTAGAATATTTTAGAAAGTAAACAAAGCAAGGGACTTTTAAGCACTTTGATAAGAACAAATATAGTTTTCTAATGTTTACTAGTGCTATTATTACTCTATTGGAACATCTACAAGCAAGAATGTGTGCATATGTATATAACATAATCTCCACACATATGTATATACACACATGTATAACTGTATAAACATACATGTTGATTAGATTTCACTTTTAAGTATTCTTTTGGAAAATGACTTGCGAATAAATTTTCCCCTACATCATTTTCAGCATTTTAAGCCACTTGCCATTTTTCCTGAAAATCTTTGGAAAGCATTTCACGGGCAGCCAACCCCAAAAACATTTTCGGGAAAATGTTTTACGTTGAAACAAATGGAGCATAAATGTTGACAATAGTTTCTTTCCCTTTTATGGTGTCCCTCAACTGGTTGATAATTTGTTGATGAAATATCAGAGGTCTGAATTATTAGTGAATGGAGCACAAGCAGAAGAAAATGGGAATGAGAAGGGTGCTTCACAAAACAACAAAATAGTGCTACCTCAACTGCTTGCTAATGCATCAACACCGAGTTTTCATGAAAGCTATGCATTGGGTGCTAATTGTTCTGCCCCTGTTCCGAGAAAATTCCACAAATGCTGTGCTTATATTGCCAGCAGGAGCAAATATTGTGCACGCTTAAATTCCATTCAAGCTTTCAGTGATATTAATCGAGATGTGGGTTTTTTGCTTTAAGCTTTTCATGAGTGATTATAAGTTTGTTCCATTACACATATACATATATGTACATCTTCAGTATTAATTTGACCAGGCAGAGCTAATTGCTTTCAAGTGTGTCAGGTCATAGGTGAGGCAAGTCACCTTTCAGGGTATATTTTCTCTGCTCAAAACAACATCATTCATCCTTCAGCTGTGCTTGGGTCAAAAACTACAGTGAGTTGCTCTCTCTCTCTCTCTCTCTCTCACTCACACACACACACACACACACAATCTTAGTTCGAATATTTAGTCAATCCATTTGGATGGTGATCATGGTCAAGAATTTTACCGCATGAACTTTTGAATCATTTAAATGAACGTTTGAAGCAGGGTTATGTAGTTTTTATTTTTTCAAAGCTTATATTTGTATGCTCACCTAGTTGGTTTGATTGCTTTAGGTGGGACCACAATGTATGCTAGGGGAAGGTTCACAAATGGGTGACAAGTGCAGTGTAAAACGGTCTGTTATTGGCCGTCACTGTCGGATAGGTTCCAATGTAAAGGTATGACAAGATTTTAGGGAAACTTTGTGTATATATATTTATATTTCATACAGCTCAATTTGGATAGTTGCAAACGGTTTTAACCCCTTGCATCTGCAGGTCGTTAATTCGGTTGTTATGAACCATGTAACTATTGGAGATGGTTGTTCAATTCAAAGTTCTGTTATTTGCAGCAATGTACAACTTCAAGATCGTGTTGTACTGAAGGACTGCCAGGTACCCTCTCTCCCTCTATACATATATGTGTGTACACGTGTGTGTGTGTGTGTGTGTGTGTGTGTGTGTTTGTTTTTTGCTCTAATATTTGTGTTGGGTTATACTTTCAGGTTGGAGCAGGGTTTGTGGTCACTGCTGGCGGTGAATACAAAGGCGAAGCAATAGCAAGGAAAGAGAAATCCCAATCTCAATGACCTTTTCTTTTTTGCTTCCTTGTATCTCTTAGTTTTTCTTTTGAGTTTTTGTGTTGATTTTTGGGGAGTGAGTGTGGCCCTTGTATTTTCGTTGATTGAGAGAAGAAGAAACAGATCAAAATCAATTTTGCCAGTTGTTTCCCCACTTTTACTTGTCATCCTTACTAGGTTTATAATTAGGAAAAGTCTTATTTCTCAACATTTAATATCTGCCTAGATTTAGTTCATGGTACAATTATCATTGTGACAATAAATTTTTTAGTGATGAAAATTCAGGTGGTTTGGTGTATCCTTCTGTACAAAACAGTTGATCTCACTAATGGATTTTTATTTGGAAATATTGTTTTTGTTTTTGGTTTTTGTTTTTTTTTGGTGTGTGTGTGTGTGTGTATCACTGGACAGTAATGTTCTCATAATGCCTGGTGAGTTATTTTTTTCAAATTTTATTTTAACTAATCCTTGTCAGGTCTAGATATGAAGATGGTTTTTTTGAGCAGTAACCATATTCTAACCAAAATTAACTGTCAGTGATAGACAATCAGGTGAGGCCGGTGTCAGGTATGACTCGTGAGGTCGCTAGGTTGAATCATCATGTAGTCACTCGAGACAAGTTAGTCTAGTGAAAAACTGGCAGGAGCCAAGACTCGAAGAGATTACCTGCATAAACGGTTGAATTGATGTGTATGGTTATCTTTGTAGCCAAAATAATGTATTATCTTGCCCATTGTAGTTATATGGTTCTTTAACTGGACTGTTGTGCAATTAAATTGGTAAAAACTGGTTTTAGCAGTTTAAACTCAAACTTCGCCTCAACCCTTAAAAAACAAAAAAAAAAGTGGTTGGTTGAAACTAGTTAAATTGCATTACTTGTCTAAAAGTTTAGTCAACTTCAAATCTTACAAGAGTGAACCTTAGTAGTTACTACTCCACAATCCACTTTGGATGATGTTTTATTTTTTATTTTATAACACAAATATTAACAAAAAATAGAAAATTGCCCTTAAATCTTCCATCCATGTACTTTCATGGATGGAGGACACCCAATATTTTTATTTAATAATAGAGCCCTAGAATCCTAGTTAAAACATCTAATCATGGTTAAAGAATTTTTTTATGTCCTAAATGACCTGTCATATCTTTATATATATATATATATATACTAGTTTAAACACACGTGCGTTGCACGTGAACGGTATCTGTCTAAAAACTAATTATGAATAGTAAACCAAAAAAAAAAAGAAAAAAAAAAAGATTAAATAAAACACTTAAATTAGGTATAAAAAAAACAAAATATAAAAAATAAGAAGAAGAAGAAGAAGAAGAAGAAGAATTCATGCAACTTCCACAATAAAAAAGATACACAAAGCACATACAACAATCAATTCATAGGGTAAAAATAATAAAAACTGTTGAATTCTTCTTCTTAGACCATTTGTTTATTTGTTCAATAATAATTTTTTTATGTTGCTATTTAATTGTTACCACATGTCCTATCTAGAATTCTTTCTTACATCTTTAATATTTTGAATTTACTATTTTCTTTGCTCATTACTTAATAATGACTATATATTTATTTATTGTACGACCACATATGTTAGTATTTCATTAATTTACCGTGTTTGTATAGTAATTTATTAAACTATAAAATTATTTCATATGTTCTAATTAGAATAAGTTACAAATCAATCATGGTCTAGCTTTCTTAAATATTTTTTTTTATATACATTAAAATTTGATTCCTACAAAAAGGATTTAGGGAGCCCTCTACGTTCAAGATGGTCAAACTTTTTGTGCTGTGTGGCTTGAAAATTCTTAAAATCTTCAACCAAATTTTTTCATAAAGTCTCTATTGCCAAATTGCCAATATAATTGAAAGAATCACATAAGAAAAAAATTTTATAACGGGAATTGATATTAGAAAGTAATTGCTTATCCATGGAGTTCACCTAAAGAAAGAGAAAAGATATTGAAACATGACAGAAGAAGGGAAAAAAAATGGAAACCACTAAGACCAAAATAGAAAAAACCAATAGGATGGTAGTTTTAATTTAATTTAAAGTCCTAAAATTATGAAAATGTATTGATAATCTATATCGAAAGAGACTTTTAGGCTCTATTTGGTGCACATATTGAGGGATAGGAAAGAAACGAAATCACTACATTCAACATTTGTCGTAGTTCAATAAAAAGTTTTCTTTGAACATGAGTAAAATCTATTGCATTCAAGTATATTTCAAGTATTGAAATAGACTGCAATTAGTGATTATTTCTAGTCGAATTTTTTCAATTAAGATATTCAATGGATTTTTGGCTGCATTTTCAATTAGAGTAATGCTAGAGTCACAAAGAGATGCTTACAAAAGGATATGGTATCCCATATGGCAGAATTAAGTGTGGTGACTCTTTCAATTAAGTGGTACATTATCAGATGTATTGTACAAAAAATGTGCTTAAAATTTTATTTTACCACTTAATTGGTTATAATCACAAGCTAAATTTGTTTAGCTAACTTCCTATCTTTCTTGTGGAACTTAACCAATGATAACAATTCTACGAATTATTGCTAATAAAGATAACAATAGTAACTTTTCATAAAGAAAAATACTCAATTAAGTTTTACATTCAATAATTGTGTTGCTAAACGCATGGGTAAAATGGGAATGGAATAGGACACATGTCAGCATGGTAGTGGTGGATAAGCAAGAGTGAGGAAAATGCACTCTATGTTAAATGGGTAACCAAATATTAAAGTGGTTGAAATTGAATCCTAAATTTTTTTGAATGCATATCTTACCTAGAATAGGTTCGATAGAAGTTACCTATATTATTGTTGGTATAGAATAAACAAAATCGTGAGTGACTCATCATAGAGCTCCAAAAAAGAAAAAAGAAAAAAGAAAAGAAGAAGAAGAATAAAATAAATCAAGATTCTTTAAAAAGAGTTATGTAATACTAAGAATTGATATTAGGAATTGATGGTTATAGTTTTATGTATGTGAAATTACTTCAGTACCCTTAATGAAAACTGAATCCAATAACTGTAAATAGAAGTCCCGTCATGAGAAGGGGACTGATGTTACTATAACTAATAGTTTTTTTGTTTTCATTTTGACCATTAAGTTATTGAAAATATTATATTAATAGTAATGAGAATGAAATTTATAAGTAAGTTGAATGAATGAATAGAAGAGTAAGGAATAATAATTACTTTCAATGCAAAGCTTGAAAGTGCACACTTGTGTAAAGATCAATCGTGTTTAGTTCATCATAGCACATTATTAAGAGAACACGAAGAGTAGACTGTTTTGTGAATCTTAATTGAAGTGTAAAAAAAATGTCCAAGGCTACGGAGAACTTGGGAAGTGGAGACGTATAATAGAAATTAGATAATACCCGTAGGTTCTTTAATACTATCATTAGTCTTCTAATCCCAAAAAAAAAAAAAGAAAGGAGAGAGAGAGAGAGAGAGAGAGAGAGAGAGAGAGAGAGAGCTAAAATAACGTCTTAGCAAATAGGGCCAAAAGTAAACCTGGGACTGAGAGGCTTGTGAATTCATGTTATTCTTCTACACAATTAATTTCTAGTACACAATTCCTTTATTTATTCCTAATACTTGATTTCCTTATTTATCCTAATTTAGATTGGACTTTGTTTCATCCAATGATCCAATACTCAATTAATCCATTATGATCCACTTTAATCAAAGAAGCAAAAAATTGTTACACAATTACTCAAGGAACATACTTGGGTAAAGTTCTTTAGGTGTGGTTTGTTAGGTTCCCTCTCACAACAGTGGGTCTAGGGATTAAAAAAAATAATGTTTAAAATTATTTTATTTATTTATTTTCTAGTTAATTAGGGTCTCACAATTGTGAAAGGAATCTAACAAACCATGTACAGCTAAGGAACTTTGCCCAAATGTGTTCAATTACTAAAATTCTTCTATTAATTAGCTATTGATTAAATGTGAGCTTTTAGATGGATTAGCTCTCAAATATTTGTATTAATTGGAGGCTGAATGCAAGATTTATAATTGGAAGGTAAAAGTTTTAAACTTCGCGAGTGTAAAAAGAATCATATACTACTAAGAAATTGGTAATAGGAATTTAGTTAAGAGTCCTAAAATTCTTCATAGACATTTATTATAACTTTTTAAGAGATATATATGTTACTAATCCATCATTCACGTAACCCACCGTGGAGTCCAAAAAAAGAAAAGAAAAGAGGGGTTATTACACTAACACCCCTTCAACTATGACCATTTTCAATTGCCCTCAACTATAAAACTCAACAAATTGACCCTATCAACTATTTTAACTTTTCAGTAACAGACCTTCTGTTAGGTTGTAGTTAAAAAATTAATTACTTTTGTATCATGTTACCAATATAAAAGTGTTAACAACATAACATTTTTGTCTCTTCTTTGAGTCGTTGAAATTTTAAGAACAAAATTGCCTAAAATTTGGTGTACAACACAGGGCAATTATTATGCAACAAAGGATATTTTTGTCATAAAATTTCCAATGGCTCCAAGGAGGGACAAATAGATATATGTTGCTAATAGTTTGTATCATATGTTGATCACATGATAATAAAAAAAATAAATTAAAATATAAATTTTAAAAAAAAAGAAGAAAAAAAAGCGTTCTTTTTTGGGACAGATTTCTAATGGAAGGGGTTTTAGAGAAAAATGCAATAGTTGAGGGGAGTTAGTTTGTCAAGTTTTATAGTTTAGGGGCGTATTTAAAAAAGAGTCATATTTGAACTAAAGTGTGATTAACTTTTTTCTTTTCTTTTTTTATTTTTATTTTTTATTTGTAAATTCTGATGGAAACTTGAGTTGTTTGGAAGGAGTTGTAATACACAATATGATTAATGTCGAATACCATTAATATTAAGGAGTTGTAAAATTGTAGGGATTGTATATAACATGATATATCCAAAGCAAAAAAATAAAAAGTTAGGATTATCATGGACGGACCCAAAAAAAAATGGTATACTGTACTAAAGTTGTTAAAACTCTAAAAAAATTATTTAAGTGAAAGTGCACCGATTGATAAAAGTGTAAACCACTTATGGGCATCGGTAATTATCAGTTGCTTTATAACTAAAATACTAAAACCATCCCACAAATGAATTTACCAAAATAACCACTACGATCTAGATTTATAATATTTGTTGATCTATCTCTGCACATAAACATACACATAACAAACAAATATACATACGCATATAATATATACAAAAAGAGGTTATCAAAAAAAAAAAAAGTCCAAGAAAAAGGACAAAAAAAAACCAATGGATTTAGTTTATTCTAGAGTCCAACAAAAAGAAAGTTGATCTATGAGGCACATAAACATACAAATAACATACAAATATGCATACGTATATAATATATATACAAAAAGAGGTTTTAAAAATAAATATAAAAAAAAAAATAAAAAAAAAAACCCAATAAATTTAGTTTATTCTAGAGTCCAAAAAGAAAAAACCAACCAAACACATAGATGTTGTTATTAAGTTGTAGGACTCTTATGGCATGGACACACTACAAATAAAAAAGTGGTATACTAAACTTTTAAAACTCTAAATTCTAAGGAAAATAATTAAGTAAAAGTGCACCGATTAATAAAAGTGTAAAACACTTATGCACATTGGTACATTTATATATATTATAGATATAGATATAGATATATACAGTCAGGCTCTAAAGCGCACTGGGTATGCGCACTGAGATTTTTTGCCTAAAAAACCGCAGACGCGGGGGTTAGCGGGGCCAGTGCACGGTTTTTTTAGGCAAAAAATTCTAGTGCGCATACCTAGTGCGCTTTAGAGCCTGACTGTATATATACATATATATACATATATATACCAAATAGCCATTAAGTAGCTCCTAATTTACATCACAACTTCTATTTACACAATCAGATTTATTAGTACTAATTATTATGAGGTTGACTTCTTAATACGTGCAATTATATACATCTATTTGGCACATGTAAAAACACCATATTTGAATGATTTTAATGCATATAATGGTTTAGTTATTGATACAAATCACTTATCATCAACCTTGTTCATTCAATTTTCTACTACAAGTTCAATGTTCATTGTTGTTAGTCCGTAATTGATTCAACATCAGTAGGAGCAACAGGGTCATCATGAACTCGGGGTAATGGTAATTGTACCCTAATTTCTTGAATGATAGCATTCGTAATTTTGTTACTCCCACTTATTTCACCATTCTCAATGAATGCACTGGAAGATTATTTTAGAAAAAAAGAAATAAAGAAAAAAAACATGATTGATGGCTACAAAGATGCATGTAGACCCACCAAAATTTTATGTCCATCTTTAATCTGAACCACCTATTTAGTGATGCATCCCTCATAATTATGATATGAAACATAATCCTAACAGGGGAAATAGAATTCAGTTGGATTTTTTTTTTTTTTTTCCCAATAATGTTAGGGTACTAACAAATTCCACTAACACTCACACCCACACGCTATCTCTCTCCTAGTGACACAATAAACCTCCGGCATTAAGTTGTGCAACATTTTTAAAACCCTTGCACGATACAAGATTTAATTCTTCTGTTTTGTCTAGTAAGATCTTAACCCAGTTTGAAACAAAATGTGTTGTATTAAGACACATACTTCTGGCAACATTGCTATTCAAATACTTATCATTGAAGGATATACGAAACCTCTGCAGATTTTCCCAATTGTTGGGAATGTTGATTGACAAACAGTTGGAATTGTTAACATGTAAATGTAGAGTTGTCAAGTTGGTCAAGGATGTCACCTCACCTAAGCTAGCATTTATTCCGTCTCCAACTTCAGCCTCCCACCCGGAAAAACTGTATGACATATATAGTTCTTCTAAGCGAGATAGATTTGATATTACCTTTGGAGGTATAGACTTTAGGTTCCCTGTGCAACTCAAATTCAACAATCTTAGGTTTGTCAATCCCCCAATCTCTTCAGGCAGAATATGTATGGTAGAATATCCAAGGCTAAGAACTTCAAGATTTTTCAATTTTCCAATCAACGATATATCCTCTAGCCGGGAAAAAAATATTCTAAGCGAAGTGTTCGAAGTTGGGTGAGGCGTGAAATTGATTGCGGTAGAACAGACAGATAAGTATAGCTTAGATCTAGAACTGCCAGCCTTTTCGTCTGCTCAAAAAAGCTATCGGAGATAACCTTTAAATCTTTGTTATTTTGTAATAACAACACGAGGAGATTTGGGCAAAATGGTTGACTTGGGATCTGATTAATTTTATTTGTCATTAGTGATATCCTAATGTATCGGTCCAGTTTCTCCCTCTCTGGCCACTGCGTCAATTGCATTCCAGATTTTGGCAGAAACCCATTCGCTTCCTCAGATGCAATTGATATGGCCACATCTCTAATGATGTCATGCATCATCACAAATTCATCATTCACACCTTTTAACAATAAGCAAGAAGCTTTTAGTTTGTCATAAATCATGCGCGTCCTACCTCTTGCTTCCTCCAAAGTTTCAACAGATCCAAACAACCCTTCCCCAACTATATACAACATCAATACTTCAATAGAGATTTTGTGATCTTCGGGAAACAAACAACATAATAGGAAACAAAGTTTTGTCTCTCTACTTTCTAGATAATCATAACTCAATCTAATACACGAGAAAACTGTGGCACTCATACCTTCTATGTTTGTTGAGATGGATTTTCTCAATTGTGAAGCCACATCATTCCAGACTTTTTGGTTCTTATCACGCAAAGCCAGTCCGAGTGTTACAATTGCCAATGGCAAACCTTTACATTCTTTTGCGACTTCTCGGGAAACTGTATACAACGAAGGCGTGTCTACAATATCACCGACCTTTTTCCTGAACAAGAACCATGAATCCTTTTCGGACAAAACTTCAACTTCAACCTTGACTTGGGTTTCCATCACACTACATACATCGAGACTTCTTGTTGTGACTACAACTTTGCAACCACTCTGTGCATCTAGAAGTGGAATACCCACATCAGATAAATTTACCCTTGCCCACACATCATCCAAAATTACAAGAATCTGTTTCTGTTGCTTCAGGCTCGCCAATAACCTCCGTGCTCTAGGGAACTCATTCTCTTCTCGAAGAGTTAGCCCCAAACTCTCCGCAATTTCACCTTGAATCCTTTTCAGATCAATCTTTTGGGACACGGAGGCCATCACAACCTCATCAAACAATCCATATTTTTTTGCTTGTTTGCCCACTTCTTTCATCAGTGTTGTCTTTCCCACACCACCCATTCCATATACCCCAATCAAATTGACTTCCTCATCCTTCAACGCCTTCATGACTCGCTCCATAGCCACTTTCGTGACATCAAAAACCTCAAAATCTCCAGTCGGCATAAACTCTATGCTTGGAGGTGGCACACTTTCAGATACAACATCAAATACACCTTCCATTCTTAGCTCATTCACAACATTTACCATTCTCTTCGCTTTCTTGCCAATTTCATAGCGATGACAACCACCCACTAAACAACTCTTGGTCCTCTTTTCTATGGCTTCATCATTCACAAACCCCATGGCCTCTACATGAAATGAGTTCACTCTTTCAATCCAAGCGTTGACCACATGTTTAATTGACTCCCCTCTCCTACGAGCCGAATTAATTGACCCATTCACATCATCCCTATACCTACCCAGTACTTCTAATTGAACTCTAAGTTCATTAATGTTCTTCTTATACTGAATAGTATACTGAATTTGACGAACAACAGGAATGGTTACGCACTTAACCACTTCTGTTACTGGTGAGACCAATACTCCCAATATGCCCAATACATCCATCTTAGAATGGATTTTTTGTTTTTTTGACTTTTATGAATCTTTTTCTTTGTACAAAAATTGATAAATTACAAATTGCACAAATGGATTAATTGAAAGCTGGTAAACTAAATCTTGAAAGAAATTGCTGAAGCAGAAAGAAAAGAAGATCTAGAGGGCCTTACCGGTTGGTAAGAAGGTAAAGGGGGGTATTGCAGAAGCCAATCAAAAAGCAAAGTGAGTCCTTTGCGTAGACCAATCAAAAAGTAAAGTAAGAAATCTTATATACACAAGCACTTGAGCTTGCTTTGAATGTTAATGCAATCTTAATGGGTAGTTAAACTAAGAGCTTTTGATGCCTTCCTTGCTTTTATTTCATTTTGCTTGCAACGGAGATGTACTAAAAGTGAAATAAGGATCTTTCCTTAGAATTGCTAGACCAAGACCAAAGATTTGTAGATTCCATTGTTCTTGGCTAATGCTATGCTTTTCAAAATTAAAAATTTGATTCCAAGAGTCGGTGGTTGGTCCATCGATCACTGTCACACAATGTTGTACAACTGTTAAAGTATTTGAGAATCATTAAATTTGGGAAGCATCTCACAAGAACCAATACAAGCATAGAATAAAGAAAATACATATAATAATTTGCAACACAAACTTTTTAGCCATACTGCAAACCTACCAAATCTCTGATAAAACTGTCTGTTGCGTACCTCGAGACTGAGCCTGCTGAGAGAGGAGGTTGCCAAAATGACCAACAATAGAGATAACCCCAAAACTCACCGTGATGGCGAAAAGACCCCACCAAAATGCCAGATCTGAAGAAAATATGCCGAATCTGATGGAGATAACGTTGGGTCTGCAAGAATAAATCACTAGATCTGAAAGGACAAAGTTGCATCTGTGAAGAAGAGTAGCCGGGTCTAACCATATAACGAGGAGAGGAAAGAGATCTAGAGTGAGAACCATACCAAACACACATACACACACACACACAAAAAAAACCCCTCAAAGAGAGGGACAAAACCCTCCTAGAGAGGGAGAACTAACAAGAGAGAGCCCTCGAAAGAGGTGTTGGCGGAAGGGGGTTTTAGAGAGAGGTGAGAGCCTTTTCGAGAGAGAGGTTAAATAAGAACTTTAATTTAGGATTATTTGTTTTGATAGAAAAGTGGGAATTCATTTCATAACTCAAGAAGTTACAAGTTCAGACAATGCCAAAGATTGAATACATTGAGGTAAAGCATCAAAGAAAATGATGTCTGCTTGATGAACTTTCGCATAAGGTGCAAGCTCATGGGCCACCTTGTTGCCATCGCGACGTACATGAGAAATATCAGCAACATGTAATCGGGGGAAAAACTGTTTAGAATCTTCGATAATGTGGCCATTATTTGGAGGAGGATTAAGTTACAAATAACAATCAATGGTTTTTGGAAGCATGAAATTATTCTTATTTCTCATATTAACCCAAAAACATCATGAAAAATGGGCATTTATGTTTTTTTATTTTATTTTATTTTAATTAGCCATAGGTTAAATACTTATTAATGAAAGATTAGCAGAAGATCAACTTTCTATAGTTAACAGAAAATAAAATAAACTCTTGTTTAAGAGGGTGATAATTTACTCCCTTGCAAAGAATACTTCAAACCGCGCTAATTTGTGACTAGGATGTATATATTCCTTTTGTTATTGGTGGTAATTACAGTTTAGTTCATTTAGAGTACTTTTAAGCATGAAGTCCAGCACGGAAAATTTTTTAGTAAAAGGCCCCTGACATATAAAACTGGACAATATCCCGATGAGTTGTGAAATTTCACTAAACTTTCTCTTTTGATTGGTACGATTGAAGGGATGAGAGAGAAAGGAATAAAGGAGGATGCCTATTACCGGCCTACAAATTTCATCGTCCAAAAGTGGACGGATTAGAAGAGGGAAAAAACTTCCCTCTTCTTTGGACTTTTTGTCTTTTCATTAAAATGATACTTTTAAGTATAAGGGTAATTAAAGTAGTGAAATATAGAATTTTTCTTTCTTTTCTTTCTCACTTTCTTCTTGTTCAGCCAGGCAAAAAGAGGGAAAGCTTATTTCCTTTCCCTACAGGCTACATATATATCCTCTATCCCTCCTCTCTTCACTTCCTTGAAAGAGGGGAGTCAAGGATGTTGGGGGAAATCACGTCTAATCTCCCCACAGGATCTGGAAGAAATCACTGCAAGAACGAAAGAAAAAAAAAAAAAAAGAAGAAGAGCAATCACACACGAATACCAGCTTTCTACGTAGTTCGCCCAACTATGTCTACGTCCACACCGTTGCAGAGTTGTATTATGCTTTATGGTTTCAAAGAGAGTTGCAATCACTGTATCCGGCCTTAGGAAAGAGTATTTATAGTTTATACAAGTTTCCATACGAAATAGCTTCTTAAACCAAATAGGAAACAGAAAATCTGCTACCAAAACCCGATCCAGCGCGCATAGATCCCCCCACGAGCTACATTTTAAAATGTCCAAGGAAATCCTCGCTCCCAAACTCGCGCTCATGTCCGCTCACACGGCGCCCGCGCGTGCATCAATGCCATGCGCAGATCCTTTCCTCCTTTTGCGAGTAGAAGCTCCACAAAACTATCCTCGAGCTTTTAGGATTAGGCTCCACCATTCCTGTCAAAGGAAAGGAAAAGTATCTCACATGCCCAAACTTGGACACAGAGGGAAGAGACCCTCCAGAAAAACTATCAATAAAACTATCAATTTTGCTATCTAGGAGTGTAGCAGTGGAACACACATTAGTTTTTCTTTCTGTTTTCACCATTTCTTTCTTATTTTATCTATTAAAAAAAAAAAGAGGGAGAGAGAAAGAAAACCTTCATTTCTTTTCCTAGGGATACATATAAGAATCTCCACCCAGAGATACCTATATGGAATCACACCACATTAACAAAACTTGTTGCAAAATTCAAAATATAATTTGTTTTCAAAAATTAAAAACCTGCACCAGTAACTACATGCAAATACAAAAATGATGGCCAATTCGCCATGTAAAACCTGTAAATTCAAAAGTTTTCTGCGAAAAAATCGGGAAAAAGGGGGTGTTGTGGGCATTTTCCTTGTGAAACCACACCATAACCAAGTTTATGTAAAAAAAGCTTTCAAATGGCCCATTTGCCATATAAAACTTGTCATTCAAAACGTCTCAGAAAACATGTTTAATGGTCTATATGCCTGTCTATAACCATAACAAAATATGACAACAAATCCAAACACGAAATGCTATTCCAACTCACATATACAATCACAGCTATAAAACGCATTTAATAATTCACTATACAAAATGTCATAGCACCTGCATAACAAAAAGCTCCATCACTACTCTTTCAAACTCAATAATGAAATTATGCACACATCATAATTGATCATGCTATGAAAAACAGAATCCTAACAATGGAAATAGAACTCTTCAATCTCAGATACGGAAAAGTCGATTACCCCCTCCCTTTAGGCGTCGTCAACAACGGATGCGACAAAATTTCCAGCTTAATGGAGGCAGCTTGAGGCAGAGCCGAAGAAGCCAATGAAGAGTTCCCGACCGAGAGGCTGTACAAATGCTTTGTTTATCTGTATACACACATATATAGGTAGATAGAAATGCGCACCACACACAGTTATAATTTCAAGCTACAGGCTGCATCCATTGATTTTTGCCACGATCTTCTCCAAATCAGATATTATCGGGAACGGGGAGTGTTTCTACAGAGAGACATAAGAGAGGAGAGAGGCATCAGTCTCTTACGTGAGAGAGAGAGAGAGAGAGAGAGAGAGAGAGAGAGAGAGAGAGAGAGAGAGAGAGAGAGAGAGAGAGAGAGGAGTGAAATATGTAATTTTTATTATTAAAAGCTACAAACGAAACAGGGCAAAATTGTAAAGTTGTTATATTGGCTACGTACGTTTTTTCAAAAAACTCACGGCGGCGGTCAGTGTTATTATGAAAAAACCTCAAGGGAGGTTAGTGATATTTACCCGATTATATTTTAGGTTCTTGAAGTCTTCATTTTATTTTAGGTTCTTTAAGTCTTGATTTTGCTTTTGTAACAGCAAAATCTCTAGATATGACATTCCAATATTACAAACTACAAACAGAAATCCGAATGACTTCTACAACAATTAGCCAAACAATAATGGTGAGAGAGAGAGAGAGAGAGAGAGAGAGAGAGAGAGAGAGAGAGAGAGAGAGATTCAGTTCCATTAAAAGAATTATGATCTGAGTCCTTGATGGTTATAAATTTCACCTCAGCTTGTTTAACAAGAAGTAGTGAACATATATAGTTCAGTCCTTAAAAAGTTATATTAAAAGGTAAGTGAAGAAATTAAGAATATAATTATTAGGAGACCGATAGTTCTCAAAGATAGTAAGAATATTAGAAGATCAACAATTACAGTAAAGCTTATACCGTTCGAGATTTTGGAAAAGGTGTTGTAACTGCAACTTGACACTTTCGTCATTCCATTCCAACCCATTAAACCAATCTTCAGTTCCTTTAATAACCCTTAGTTTCGGTGCATTTTGGGGGCTAAAAGGGAGTGTCTTCAAATTCGGGCAGTCAGAAACCACAAATTCTTCCAATGATGGCCAAACAAGTTCTCGTTGGCCTTGGTACAAACTTGACAGCTTCAATAAGCCTACTAATTCTAGAGTTCTCAACGAAGCAAATGGCATATTGTCCAAATCTGCAAATTGCTCAACAATCAATATATACCTCGATGTCATCGCAATAAGCTATGGTTGTTTCTAGTTTCTACAGTTTTATAGTTTGAGCTCTTTTAGGGCTCGTTTGGCAATGTTGCGTTTCTAGTTTTCGGCTTTTGTTTTCATTTTCTTTTAAAACAAAACTTGAAAACTGAAATTGGGAAAAAAAGTGGTTTCCAAATTATTTTCAAAGCCAAAATGGCCAACCCTTGCTCAAGTATTTCTTTGAAATATCAGTTACCTAGTGTTTTTTCCCACACTTATAAAATTAGAAAAAAATTTTCCTGTAAAGTATCCTAAAATCAAGAAAATAAAAGGTAACATGTGAATTAAAACCAATTACCTACTGATCAAAGTTAATGTTCCAAACCTGTTTCAGAATTTGAAAAACTGAAAACCCAAAACATAACCCAAAACATTACCTAGCTTTTGCAAGGACAGAGGTGGGGTCAATAAATAATAACTGCTTGAACTAAACTGCACTATACCTGTGGATTCATTGCTTAGAGTCACCACTTCATCACAGGTTACGAATTTGATTTCTTCCAAGTGTTTAAGTTTATGTACCATGAAGGGTGAGAAAAGGTATCCAAGTCTTCCGCATCGTTCAACACAAACCTGCTTTAGGCTTTCGAGACATGAAACCGGGACTATCCCTTTCCATACAGCTGTGACGTTACAAAGATCTAACAAATCCAGTACTTTGAGTTTAGGTAGTGCCCCTTGCCCATCCTCAGGTCCCCCATAGTCGAATACATCCTTCAACTCATTACAACTTTCTACTAAAAGTACTTCCAAATTTTGCAGATTTAACAATAACGAAGAAGGCAAAATGCTAATCAACTTGTGGCAATATTTTACTTCCAATTTTACCAAGTTTCCAAATAAACCATTTGGAAGAGGCCCATAACATATTTTCTTCAAGTTTCTCAAGGCATCCAATCTTAATTCCTGTAGACTAGTAAATGCACTTTCTTGAATATCTTCTTCTCCACCCACCATATAATCCATATCATCACACTTTAGGATAGACATAGACTTTAAGTTGTTGAAACCTTCTGGACTAAGTTGTGAAACAGTTTTCAAACCCTTGCATTTTACTAGATCTAGATCTTCTATTTTGCCCAGTAAGATCTTAACCCAGTTTGAAACAGAAGTTGATGTACTAAGGCACATACTTTTGACATCGCTACTGTCCCAGTAAAAATGGCTGAAACAAACACGAAACCTTTGCAGATTTTCCCCGTGATTGTTGGGAATGTTCATTGACAAACATTTGACATTGTTAACATGTAACCATAAAGCTGTCAAGCTGGGCAAGGATGTCACCTCACACAAGCTAGCATTAATTCCATCTCCCACTTCTGCCTCCCACCCCGGAAAACTGTGTGACATATCAAGTTCTTCTAAGCGGATAAGATTTGATATTACCTTTGGAGGTATAAATTTAAGGTTAAGTGTGCTTGACAAATTCAACAACCTTAGTCTTGTCAATCCCCCGATCTCTTCAGGCAACCTCTCTATAGAACAATATCTCAGGCTAAGAACTTCGAGATTTTTTGATTTTCCAATCAACGATACATCCTTAAGCTGAGAACAAGATTCTAAAAGGAGTGTTCGAAGTTGGTGGAGGCACGGAAATGATTGTGGTAGAGTCGATATAGAAGTGTCGCTCAGATCTAGAACTGTAAGGTTTTTCATCCCATCAAAGAAGGTATTGGAGATATCCACTAAAGATATGTTTTTTTGTAATAACAACGCGAGGAGATTTGGGCAAAATGGTTGACTTGGGAGCTCATTAATTTTATTGTTCATCAGTGATATCCTGCTGTATTTGTCAAGTTTCTCCCTCTCTGGCCAGTGTTTCAATCCTAATCCAGATTGTGGCAGAAACCCATTCGCTACCTCCAAGGCAATGGATATGGCCACGTCTCTAATGACATCATGCATCATCACATATTCATCATTTTCACCCTTTAACAATAAGCTTGAAGCTTTTAGTTTGTAACAAATCATACGCACCCTACCTCTTGCTTCCTCCAAAGTTCCAACATATCCAAACAACCCTTCCCCCACCATATACCACATCAATACCTCAATGGAGATCTTGCAATCTTCGTGAAACAAACAACATAATAGGAAACAAAATCTGGTCTCTCCACTTTCTAGATAATCATAACTCAATTTAATACATGTGAAAACTGTGGCACTCATACCTTCTATGTTTGTTGAGATGGATTTTTTCAATTGTGATGCCGTATCAATCCAAATACTTCGGTCCTTATCACGCAAGGCCCTTCCGAGTGTAACAACGGCTATTGGCAAACCTTTACATTCTTTAGCAACTTCTCGGGAAATTGTAAACAACAAAGGTGTGTCTACAATATCACCGACCGTTTTCCTAAACAAGAACCATGAGTCCTCTTCAGACAAAACTTCAACTTCAATTTTGACTTGGGCATCCATCACACTACATACATCTAAACTTCTTGTAGTTATTACAACTTTGCAACCACTGTGACTATCTGCATTTGGAATACCCACATTAGATAACTCTATTCTTCTCCACAAATCATCCAGGATTATAAGAATTCGCTTCTCTTGCTTCAACCGCGCCAATAACCTCCTTGCTCTAGGGAACTCACTCTCTTCTTGAAGATTTAGCCCCAAACTCTCCGCAATTTCACCTTGAATCATTTTCAAATCAATGTTTTGGGACACAGTGGCCATCACAACCTCATCAAACAATCCATCTTTTTTTGCTTGCTTGCCCACTTCTTTCATCAGCATTGTCTTCCCCACACCACCCATTCCAAATACCCCAATCAAATTGACTCTCGGATCCTTCAATGCCTTCACGACTCGCTCCATGGCCATTTTTGTGACACCAAAAACCTCAAAATCTCTAGTCGGCATAAATTCTATGCTCGGAGGTGGCACAACTTCAGATACAACATCAAATTCGCCTTCCGATCTAAGCTTATTAACCACATTTACCATTCTTATCGCGTTCTTTCCAATACGATAGCGAGAAGGACAACCAACTATACAACTCTTGGCACTCTCTTGTATAATTGCATCATTCAAAAACCCCATGGCCTCTACATGAAACAAGTCTACTCTTTGAATCCAAGCTTGGACCCCATCTTTAATCGACTCCCCTCTCCTACGAGCCGCATCAATGAACCCATTTACAATATCCCTCTTTCTACCCAATACTTCCAACTGTTCTCTAAGTTTATCAGTGTTCTTCTTATATTGAATAGTATACTGAATGTGACGAACAAGAGGAATGGTTAAGCACTTGACAACTTCTGTTACTGGTGAGGCCACTACTCCCAAAATGCCCAACAATGCCATCTTAGAATGTTTTTTTTTTTTTTTTTGGGGATTTGATGCTTAATTATTTTACTTGTGCAGAAATTGATAAAAGCAAATAGAGCAAATGTATTGAAAATTTACTAAACTGTATCTTGGAAGAAATTGCTGAAGCAGAAAGAAAAGAAAATTCAAGAGGTTACCGATTTGGTTGTACAAGACTTGCTCCAGTTCGTGGTGTATATATGTATATAGATTTATCTGTTGTATCTATATATCTATCTAAGAGAGAAGAAAGAAAAAGGGAGTTGCGTTGATCAATAAAATAAAAAAGTGAAGTTCGTCCTTTGGAGGGTCTCACTGTCTCCTCTTCTGGTCCCATAAAATCCCATTGAAGTTTAGCAAAAATGCTAAACAGACAACCCATTATATATATATATATATATATAATATATATACTAGTTTAAACGCACGTGCGTTGCACGTGAACGGTGTCTGTCTAAAAACTAATTATGAATAGTAAGCCAAAATAAAAAAAATAAAAAAAAAAGATTAAAAAAAACACTTAAATTAGGTATAAAAAAAAATAAAAAATAAAAAGAAGAAGAAGAATAATTCATGCAACTTCCACAATAAAAAAGATACACAAAGCACATACAACAATCAATTCATAGGGTAAAAATAATAAAAACTGTTGAATTATTCTTCTTAGACCATTTGTTTATTTGTTCAATAATAATTTTTTCTGTTGCTATTTAATTGTTACCACATGTCCTAGCTATAATTCTTTCTTACATCTTTAATATTTTGAATTTACTATTTTCTTTGCTCATTACTTAATAATAACTATATATTTATTTATTGTATGACCACATATTTTAGTATTTCATTAATTTACCGTGTTTGTATAGTAATTTATTAAACTATAAAATTATTTCATATGTTCTAATTAGAATAATTTACAAATCATTCATGATCTAGCTTTCTTAAATATTTTTTTATATATATTAAAATTTGATTCCTACAAAAAGGATTTAGGGAGCCTTCTACGTTCAAGATTGTCAAACTTTTTGTGCTATATGGCTTGAAAATTCTTAAAATCTTTAACCGAAATTTTTCATAAAGTCTCTATTGCCAAATTGTCAATATAATTGAAAGAATCACATAAGAAAAAACTTTATACCGGGAATTGATATTAGAAAGTAATTGCTTATCCATAGAGTTCACCTAAAGAAAGAGAAAAGATATTGAAACATGACAGAAGAAGGGGAAAAAAATGGAATCCACAAAGACCAAAATAGAAAACACCAATAGGATGGTAGTTTTAATTTAATTTAAAGTCCTAAAATTCTGAAAATGTATGGATAATCTATATCAAAAGAGCCTTTTAGGCTCTATTTGGTGCACATATTGAGGGATAGGAAAGAAACGAAAACACTAAGGAAAATATTTTCATTTGTTCATGAGCTAAAAAGGGCCTAAGGGTGTCCATTAATTTGATAAAATTGAAAATTAAGTGTTGAATTTTAAATACTGGAAATCTTAAGCAGTTGAATTTGCTGTACATAACACATGAGTATTTCAAGCATTGAAATAGACTGCAATTAGTGATTATTTATAGTTGAATTTTCTCAATTAAGATATCCAATGAATTTTTGGCTGCATTTTCAATTAGAGTAATGCTAGAGTCACAAAGAGATGCTTACAAAAGGATATGGTATCCCATATGGCAGAATTAAGTGTGGTGACTTTTTTCAATTAAGTGGTACATTATCAAATGTATTGTACAAAAGATGTGCTTAAAATTTTAATTTACCAGTTAATTGGTTATAATCACAAGTTAAATTTGTCTAGCTAACTTCCTATCTTTCTTGTGGAACTTAAACAATGATAACAATTCTACGAATTATTGCTAATAAAGATAACAATAGTAACTTTTCATAAAGAAAAATACTCAATTAAGTTTTACATTCAATAATTGTGTTGCTAAACGCATGGGTAAAATGGGAATGGAATAGAACACATGTCAGCATGGGTGGATAAGCAAGAGTGAGAAAAATGCACTCTATGTTAAATGGGTAACCAAATATTAAAGTGGTTGAAATTGAATCCTAAAATTTTTTGAATGCATATCTTACCTAGAATAGGTTCGATAGAAGTTACCTATATTATTGTTGGTATGGAATAAACAAAATCGTGAGTGACTCATCATAGAGCTCCAAAAAAGAAAAAAAGAAAAGAAAAAGAACAAAGAAGAAAACAAATCAAGATTCTTTCAAAAGAGTTATGTAATACTAAGAATTGATATTAGGAGTTGATGGGTATAGTTTTATGTCTGTGAAATTACTTCAATACCCTTAATGAAAACAGGATCCAATAACTGTAAATAGAAGTCCTGTCATGAGAAGGGGACTGATGTTACTATAACTAATAGTTTTTTTGTTTTCATTTTGACCATTAAGTTATTGAAAATATTACATTAATAGTAATGAGAATGAAATTTATAAGTAAGTTGAATGAATGAATAGAAGAGTAAGGAATAATAATTACCTTCAATGCAAAGCTTGAAAGTGCACACTTGTGTAAAGATCAATCGTGTTTAGTTCATCATAGCACATTATTAAGAGAACACGAAGAGTAGACTGTTTTGCGAATCTTAATTAAAGTATAAAGAAAAAATGTCCAAGGCTATGGAAAACTTGGGAAGTGGAGACGTATAATAGAAATTAGATAATATATACCAGTATGTTCTTTAATACTATCATTAGTCTTCTAGTCCCAAAAAAAAAAAGAAAGGAGAGAGAGAGAGAGAGAGAGAGAGAGCGAGAGAGAGAGAGAACTAAAATAATGTCTTAAAAAATAGGGCCAAAAGTAAACCTGGGACTGAGAGGCTTGTGAATTCATGTTATTCTTCTACACGATTAATTTCTAGTACACAATTCCTTTATTTATTCCTAATACTTGATTTCCTTATTTATCCTAATTTAGATTGGACTTTGTTTCATCCAATGATCCAATACTCAATTAATCCATTCTGGTCCACTTTAATCAAAGAAGCAAAAAATTGTTACACAATTACTTAAGGAACATACTTGGGTAAAGTTCTTTAGGTGTGGTTTGTTAGGTTCCCTCTCACAACAGTGGGTCTAGGGATTAAAAAAAATAATGTTTAAAATTATTTTATTTATTTATTTTCTAGTTAATTAGGGTCTCACAATTGTGAGAGGAATCTAACAAACCATGTACAGCTGATGAACTTTTACCAAATGTGTTCAATTACTAAAATTCTTCTATTAATTAGCTATTGATTAAATGTGAGCTTTTAGATTGATTAGCTCTCAAATATTTGTATTAATTGGAGGCTGAATGCAAGATTTATAATTGAAAGGTAAAATTTTTAAACTTCGCGAGTGTAAAAAGAATCATATACTACTAAGAAATTGGTAATGGAATTTAGTTAAGAGTCCTAAAATTCTTCATAGACATTTATTATAACTCTTTAAGAGATATATATGTTACTAATTCATCATTCACGTAACCCACCGTGGAGTCCAAAAAAAGAAAAGAAAAGAGGGGTTATTACACTAACACCCCTTCAACTATGACCATTTTCAATTGCTCTCAACTATAAAACTCAACATATTGACCCTATCAACTATTTTAACTTTTCACTAACAGCCCTTCTGTTAGGTTGTAGTTAAAAAAATTGATTACTTTTGTATCATGTTACCAATATAAAAGTGTTAACAACATAACATTTTTGTCTCTTCTTTGAGTCGTTGAAATTTTAAGAACAAAATTGCCTAAAATTTGGTGTACAACAAAGGGCAATTATTATGAAACAAATGATATTTTTGTCATAAAATTTCCAATGGCTCCAAGTAGGGACAAATAGATATCATGTTGCTAATAGTTTGTATCATATGTTGCTCACGTGATAACAAAAAAAATAAAATATAAATTTAAAAAAAAGGAAAAAAAAAACCTTCTTTTTTGGAACAGAATTCTAATGGAAGGTGTTTTAGAGAAAAATGCAATAGTTGAGGGGAGTTAGTTTGTCAAGTTTTATAGTTTAGGGGCATATTTAAAAAAGAGTCATATTTGAACTAAAGTGTGATTGACTTTTTTCTTTTCTTTTTTTATTTTTATTTTTTATTTGTAAATTCCGATGGGAACGTGAGTTGTTTGGAAGGAGTTGTTATACACAATAGGATTAATGTCGAATACCGTTAATATTAAGGAGTTGTAAAACTGTAGGGATTGTATATAACATGATACATCCAAAACAGAAAAATAAAAAGTTAGGATTATCATGGACGGACCCAAAAAAAAATGGTATACTAAAGTTGTTAAAACTCTAAGAAAATTACTTAAGTGAAAGTGCACCGATTGATAAAAATGTAAACCACTTATGGCCATCGGTAATTATCAGTTGCTTTATATCTAAAATACTAAAACCGTCCCACAAATGAATTTACCAAAATAACCACTACTATCTAGATTTGTAATATTTGTTGATCTATCTCTGCACATAAACATACACATAACAAACAAATATACATACGCATATAATATATACAAAAAGAGGTTATCAAAAAAAAAAAAAGTCCAAGAAAAAGAAAAAAAAAACCAATGGATTTAGTTTATTCTAGAGTCCAACAAAAAGAAAGTTGATCTATGAGGAACATAAACATACACATAACATACAAATATGCATACGTATATAATATATATACAAAAAGAGGTTTTTAAAAAAAAAGAAAAAAAAAGAGTTCAACAAAACGAAAAAAAAAACTAATAGATTTAGTTTATTCTAGAGTCCAAAAAGAAAAAACCAACCAAACACATAGATGTTATTAAGTTGTAGGACTCTTATGGCATGGACACACTACAAATAAAAAAAGTGGTATACTAAACTTTTAAAACTCTAAATTCTAAGGAAAATAGTTAAGTAAAAGTGCACCGATTGATAAAAGTGTAAAACACTTATGCGCATTGGTACATTTATATATATTATAGATATATATATTTTTTTGGTAATCGGGGGTGTCCGGGCCAGCTTGCGCGCACCTCGACTAATCCCCCGAGGCCTGGAGGCGCCGGGTGAATACTCCAGTGGCCACGCCCCCCATGACTCGAACACTAAACCTCTTCGGTAGTACACCCAAGAAGCTTACCACTCGGCCACAAGGGACTTGGTTAACCCATTCTATATTGCACATTCTATCGTTGATTTTGGTGGGTTCCGTGTGGCACCCATTTGAGACCCTCGTAGAACTCATCAAAATCAATTGTTAAGATGTGTAGTTGTAAAATAGGTTGTATGTGTAGCATTACTCGACGTTTAGTCTCCCTTCAATTTTTGGGGCTAATTTGTTAAAGCATAAAATGCACCATGTTAGAGCAACTCCAATACATGTCATTTTTAGTATACTAATGCTATTTTTTTTAAGCATTGCTATAGTGTCATATGTTAAATTTTGACATTTCTTTTCTAATGTCACATGCCATTTCAAATGCTACATTTTGGCTCAATTACCATTCATCTTCCAAAGTAGTATTTAGTTAAGGACAAAATAGTCATTTACTAAATGTATTCGTCAGAGCAAAGTAACTGTTGGTGCTTATAATGATAATGATATGCTTCCCAAATTTTGCATCCCAGAATGCTCCCCTAAATACATGTGGTAGTAGGACCACCTTCAATAATGATGGTACCACTTCAATATCCTCTAATAAAAATCAAGTAGTCCACCACCATATGTATTTAGGAAACATTTGGGATGCAAAATTTGAGAAGAAAAACAAGAAAAATGGTGAAATGTTGACTAAAGTGATGATGTGACAGAACTGTCATGTGCCATTTCTTGTACCAAATATGGCACGACATGCCATGAAGCCAAATTTTGGCAGCCATTTGACATGGGGTTGGAGTGCCATGTTTGGTCAGTCATGTCAAATAATAGAATTGGCATTGGAATTGGGTGGTGGGTTGGAGTTGGTCTTATCTCCTTCAATAAGGAGATACCATCAAACAAGGACTCTTATTTTTATGGGTTAATTACATTTTACCTCTTTGTGGTTAGGCCCATTTTCACTTTACCCCTGTGGTTCAAAAGTGGACACTTAACCCCTTGTAGTTTCAGACTAAAGTGAAACTGTTAAGATTTCTCTCAAAATAGTCCCATATGGGGATTTAGTGTTAAAATTAGCCCCACATAGAAAGTTAAGTGTCAAAATTAACTGTACATAGGCTGTTTACCCCTAAATTAGCTGTCCCATAGGAATTAAGTGTTAAAAATTAGCCCCACATAAGTAGACAAAATGACAGCATTATTTCCACATAAAGGATTAATCCCAAAATTAACCTAAAAAATTAGCCCCTAAATTTGTTTGGCCAATTTCAGAGTTTTCATCAGTTTTGAGGAAAATCTTAACTGTTTGACTTTAGTCCAAAACCACAAGGGGTTAAGTGTCCAGTTTTAAACCACATGGGGTAAAGTAAAAATGGGCATAACAACTGGAGGTAAAATTTATTTAACACTACATTTATTTGTATTTAATACTTTATATAAAAAGGAACAAGGTCTGTTAATTGGGAAGGATTAGATTCAAGCCTAAGGCCTGTTTGGGTAAGCGTAGAATTAGTTTTTTTGTTCATAGGTGAACATGCATGTTCTACACATTCAAGCATTCAGTAACTATATTTTTATTATCGTGAGAGTTCGTGTTTGATCTAAAATTTCCCTTAATATTGATCTTTTGTCAAAGTAACGTGATGTTAATTTTCTATGAATAAGATAGAAAATGAGAGCGAAATTAAAGTTGGTCATGTTTGACTCATTTCCAAACAAGCACCTAGTCTTGCTTTCTATAGATTTTGTGCCGACCAAGGGACTGCGCGCTTGGGAGCGTTCAAAATTGGATCTAGGTCAATCCAAGTTCAACCTTTTTAATGGATTCTTGTTAGAACGGATTATCCCCTATTCCTTATTTTAAGATATTGATTAGATTGAGTAGATCATATGCAACTAACAAACACTCACCAAACATTTCGATTTATAGAACTTGTTTGTTTATGAACCTGAAATTAGTTTGTCTTTTCCTAACAGCATTACAGTTATATTGGTTTGACGAAGAACTAGTTTTAAGAAATATAATTTGGGCTTGTTTGAGAAAACAAAAAATAGGATCAAGTTCATGACACTCTGATTATCTAATTCTTATGAAAATCGACATCATGTTAGTTTTGGTAAAGAACTAGTGTTTGAAGTGATTTTAGGTTGAGTACGGACTCCCATGTAAACAAAATAACTTCTATTAACATCTACTGAATTTTTAGAACGAGTTCACTTGTGGACTAAACAACCAGTTTTTGCACCTCCCAAGGGTCACATCTGTCTCCCTTATCTGGTCCAATCGATAGAAAAAAGTTGTTTATGAACAATGTTTAGGATTAGTTTGGCCCCTACGTGGCTTTTTAAAAGGAGCTTATGAAATTTATTACTAAGTTGTTTAATAATTGTATACAAGTGACACACTACTCTTCAAAAAGACATCATGAAACCAAAAAGCAACCTTGAGCTTTTAAAAGCTCTGCTCCCCCAAAAAAGCCCTAAGTTCAATTTTTGCAAACTCATAAATTAGTTACCAATGAATTAATATAAAATTGTGCTTTAAAAAAGAAGAAGCACCGCAATGGAGGCAAACTAAGCCTTAATCTACTTTTTCTGGAGTGATCGGAAACTTTGTGGTTTTGGTCCTTAATTTCCCAGCTGTTCTTGTCAAGCCACCCACCTACATGAATAACAATTAATGTTTAATCAACCCAAAGTAGTAGTGTATGTACTTGTGCTTTTGTGTGTATTGGCGTGTGTATTGTTGCATTATTGGAAGTGACTACGTGAGATATTCTTATGATGGATTGGTGGGCTTATACATCTCCATGCGGATTTCAACCTTTGAATCAAAATCCTATTAGGAAAATGTTAGACCCACACAATGAACTACACACTTTTTTCACACACAGTTTTAAATTCTTGTACTTTGTGCTGTTTAAATTTTTTATATTTTTTTGTGTCCCACTTATACAACACAGGGTACATGCATTTAAAGACGTGTGTGGAAAAAATATGTGATTCACTGTGTGAGTCTAATAGTGCTCATCCTATTATATGCTCCTCTATGAGTGGATGATTACCATATATATATATATGTGTGTATATATATACACACATATACTAGTTTAAACACACGTGAATGGTGTCGTCTAAAAACTAATTAGGAACATTAAGCCAAAAATTTTATAAAACACTAAAATTAGGTAAAAAGAAGAAGAAGATACAACTTCCACAATAATAAAGAAATACAAAACACATACAATAATCAATTCATAGGGTAAAAAATAATAAATACTGTAGACATTAAAATTTTGGTAATTATTTAATTACCAATTGATTAATTAATAATTAATTTATTTTAATTATTACAATTAGTCAAAATCAAGAAGTCAAAATTATTTCAAATGTGGGCCCCACAAGATACAAGTGGACCAATTTATTTGTGACATGTGTCGTATACACCACATGAAACCATATAAATAATGGTCTCTAAAGTGGTGACACGTGTCAAAATCTCAAGGGAAGACTTCAAATCCACGGTTAGGATGTATTGAGTCACCAATTAAAACTCTAGACCCTAAGCCTATAAATAGGGGTCTCTACCCATGTAGAAATGACCTTTGAACCTTTCAACAAGTTGAGATTTCTCCATAAAAAAAATTGAGAGCTCTCTCTTACATTCAAGTAACTCCAAGCCTTTCTGAAGAACAAACATACATACAGTTTGTTGTTCTTCAGATTTAAATCAAGTCTGTTTAATCCGTTCTTCAAGAAGTTGAAGGAAGATTAATCGTTCGTTTGTTCGAGATCAAGCCCCGGCCCTCGTTCAAGCTTTCCTACAAGCACTTCATCCAGCGTGAAGATTTGAAGGACAAATCTACGGTTCAAGAACAAGCTCCAGAAGCCCTTGAATCGTGAACAATCAAGGAGATCGAATCAAAGGAATTTTCTTTTCATTGTAAAAGAATTATACAGAGATTGTACATATTTTCTAAAATCAATAAAATCACATTTGTTCCTCAATTTTCTCGTTGTTTCTATACTTGAAATTTGTTGCGTACAAATTTCTGGCACGCCCGGTGGGACCTCTCTGCCTTTCATCTCTTTCTCCTACATCAAAGTTTCAAAATCCTACTCTAGCAACATTCAATGGCATCCAAGTAGGTTCAACTTCCCAAAGATACCAAGAATAGTGGCAAGAACGTTGTTGCAAGTAGCAATAGCAACTCCTCTGCGAAGAGCATCGACAGCGTCTCTTCAGGGCCATTCACCCGTAGCAAAACAAAAGTTGCTACCTCCGCCGGTGGTCAAGCCACTCCGCTGAAATCAGCACACGTGAAGGCTCACGCGGTTGTCAACACTGCTCCTATGGGGACAAAAACGGATGACATGTTGCACCCCAAGAAACTTCCATTTGTTACAGAGGATGAAACTGTGAAGAACTTGTCAGCGTGTTCATCTCGCTCGATCTCAGATGCTGAATCAGACTCAGATTCGTCCTCAGGGTCCTCTCCAGGAAACCTGAAAAAGTTCATTCCCTCGAAGCACACAAGCTCTAACATGTCTTCCTACACAATGGAGATGCCGGTCATGATGACCAATACAACTTCAATCGAAGAGCAATTAGCCACCATGGCTCGTGCAATTGAACAACTTACGAAGACTGTTGAAGAAAAGGACTTACAAATGGATTCTTTGATGAACAAGTTGGAGGGTCAAAACATAGGGGAGTCAAGCCAAAGCCTGAAACACCCTCCTGGATTTACACCTCCAATTACATCCACAACGGATGACCACCAGGTGCCGCCTACTAAACGAGAGGGAGAGCAAATTGCTACCTCAGCATCCGTTGGTGCGTTGTCTGTCCAACAGCTCCATGACATGATAATAAATACAATAAGAGCACAATATGGCGGCACTCCTCAAAGTAATCTCATGTATTCAAAGCCTTACACGAAAAGAATTGACGACATGAGGATGCCTGCGGGGTACCAACCTCCTAAGTTCCAATAGTTTGATGGAAAGGGCAACCCTAAGCAACATGTCGCCCACTTTGTTGAAACATGCAACAACGCTGGAACTGAAGGGGATCTTCTCGTCAAGTAGTTTGTCTGCACCCTTAAAGGCAATGCTTTTGATTGGTACACCGACTTGGAGTCACAATCAATTGATAGTTGGGAACAGATGGAGCGAGAATTTCTGAATCGCTTTTACAGCACTCGTCGCACGGTCAGCATGATCGAGCTCACCAGTACCAAGCAATGGAAAGACGAACCCGTGGTGGACTTTATCAATCAATGGCGGTCACTTAGTCTAGACTGTAAAGACCGACTCACTGAAGTGTCTGCTGTCGAGATGTGTATGCAAGGTATGCACTGGGGCCTTCTTTATATTCTCTAAGGTATAAAACCACGTACCTTTGAAGAACTGGCGACACGTGCGCATGACATGGAAATTAGCATTGCTAATCATGGTGGCAAGAATCCTCCCGTTGTGGAACAACGTAAGGATGTGAAAGAAGTGAAGAAGAGTGACAAGACGGTCAAGACCGCAGCAAAAGGGTCTATGGTAGTGAATACTGTTCCCGTAAAGATCCCCTCAAAGGATAAAATGGAACAGTAACAAAACAAGACCAACTCCGTGAAAGTCGGAAGCAACGATCAACACTCAAAGAGTTGCAGGAAAAGGAGTACCCTTTTCCAGATGCTGACGTACCAGGCATATTGGAGTACTTGCTCGAGAAGAAGGTGATTCAACTCCCAGAATGCAAACGACCTAATGAGATGGGACGTGTAAATAACCCAAAATATTGCAAATATCATCGCATTGTCGGTCATCCCATTGAAAAGTGATTTATTCTCAAGGAGGTTATCATGAATTTGGCTAAAGAAGGCAAAATCCTGTTGGACACAGAAGAAGTAGCAGCGTCAAATCATGCCACTGCCGTTTCTCAGCCTCCAAATAACGCACATGTGCAATCTTCTCAAAAGCGATCGTCATCCTCTGCACCGGGGGCAGGTGTCAAGTCAATCCAGTTCGGATCTTTTGAGCCAGTGCAAATTCAAGTGTTAGCAGAATGCCAGATGAACTATCCTGTCTTTTATAAAGAATCATCAAAAGAAGACGATGAAGGATGGACCCTTGTTACAAGGAGAAAGGCGCGAAAGCAACGAGTACTCTTACAACCCACTGTTAATGCAAATAGAGTGCTTCAAAAGAGAAATACCTTTTGGCGTCCCAAGAAGAATAACAAGAAGCAATGGGTAAAACGTGAGATACATGTTGATGATGTGTTACAGCAGCCGCCAAGTTTGGCTACTTTAGGGGAATATTTTCCTAAGGGTTATTTCAATGATAACCTCGTTGTGACAACTTACGTAATTTCTGCTCAAGAAGCCGATACTGAAGATGATTCCGAAAATGAGCAGATGCAAACTTCTAGTATCGACGTTGCGCAAGCAAATGAACAAGTTGAAGTGTCAAAGGCACTTCAAGGTTTACCAGCAAGGTTTAGTCTTCACGAAGCCTCACAATTTCCACAACAGGTGCGGGCTGCGCTAGTTCAAGTGCTACAAGAACCAAACAAACATGCTGCCGTTATTAGTAAACTTCGCGACGACAGTGTTAGTTCGAGCTCTTGTGGGTCTTGCTGTGCAGCAATTACTTTCACTGATGAGGACCTGCAATTAGGGTCAAAACTTCATAATCGACCACTTTTTGTTTCGGGTTTCATAAGAGAACAAAAGGTTAATCGCATTCTCATTGATGGAGGATCAGTGGTAAATATCATGCCAAAACTTCATAATCGACCACTTTTTGTTTCGGGTTTCATAAGAGAACAAAAGGTTAATCGCATTCTCATTGATGGAGGATCAGTGGTAAATTTCATGCCAAAATTCATCATGAAACGCCTTAGTATAATGATCGACGAACTATCTTCTAGTCATCTTATCATACAAGGATTTAACCAAGAAGGCCAACGAGCAATTGGAATGATTCGTGTCGCTCTCACAGTTGGAGAATTAAAGGCAGACACTTTATTTCACCTGATTGATGCGAAGACATCATATAACCTGTTATTGGGCCGACCTTGGACCCATTGGAACGGAATCATCCCATCGACTCTTCATCAGTGCTTGAAGTTCAATAAAGGTGGTGTAAAGATAGTGATAGGAGATATGAAACCATTCACTGAGGCTGAAGCTTACCTTGCTAATGCAAAGTTTTACATCGATACTGATACTGATGCACCATCAGAGGCTCTTTCCATAAAAACTCCTTTAAAAGGAAATGGCGAGCACAAAAAAGATAAACATGTAGAAGTTCCTCTCACTGACATTACGGCAAACGAGAGTGATGATCTTTCAAAGGTTGTTCTGCCTCAAAAGCTGGAATCATCGGTGAGTGTCAAGACCTCATCACCGATTTTCAAGTATGTGCCATTGTCTTGCTGCAAACAAGGAGAGTCACCTTTCATTGAATTCTCTAAAGATGAGAAAGCAGAAAGAAAATCTCTCATAGGAGTAAAGCCAGAAGATATACACTTTATAAAAGAAAATTTAACCATTCCGCTTACCAAGGTTGAACGAGATGATTCATTGAAAACTCCTTTAAAAGGGTTTGTTAAACCATCTGGAATAGCGACAGAACATGGAGCACTCCCTGACAAAAGAACAATTGAAGGGTTTGATCCAAAAGCATATAAGTTAATGGCAAAGTCGGGATATGATTTCTCGAATCCTACACCCCTTGGAGTCCTTAACCCCCAATCTACAGGAGAGAAGGTGCATGGTCTCACCAAAACTCAAAATAAGCTGAGGCAACAAGGACACATGATTACCCTACCCAAAACTGGTCTAGGATTCATTCCTGAGGAACCTATTCGTATTCCAGTCAGAAGGAAAAGCAAGGGATCAAATGTCCAGTACATTACGGTAGAAGAAATTGATGACGGAAAAAATTCGCAACATACTTCTCGTGTTTCGGTGTTTGACTGCATTGGAACATCATCTTTGCGTACTTCCGTCTTCGAAAGGTTGGGTGATCGTGTAACAAATGAAAATTGTTCATTCCCTCGTGCGAGACTCATGCCTCGTACTTCTACTTTTAATAGGCTGGGTACTTCCAATCAAATGGAGGAAAATCAAACCCCTCAATTAAGGAATTCAGTCTCCTTTCGAATCACCAAAACAAATTGCTTGCCTACAAGGAGACGTAACAATGACGTTCCTGAAAGGATCAAAATTGAAAGAAAGGAAGATATTGAAACTCGGAGTTTGGTTCCCTCTCGCATGAAACGCACTACCGAGCTAGATGTAAGTGTAGATGATGTGTTGAAAGCTAAACGGTGAACTATCGTGTTGACAAACCAAGATGACATTGGGAACTAAGAAGCTGACAATGAAGAAGTAGCTTATATATCATCTTATCATATTACATTCGAAGAGGCATACGATGACGACTCCATCGAGGATGATGTTAATGAAGCACCCTCAACACTCAAAGACGGGGGGGTGGGGGGGGGGGGCAACCTACTGTCGACGAGCTCAAGGAGCTGAATTTAGGGACAATAGAAGAACCTAGACCAATCTTAATCAGCACGCTATTAGAGCCTTCAGAAGAGAAAAAATACTTTGAATTATTGTTTGAATATAAGGATGTGTTTGCTTAGACATACAAAGAAATGCCAGGTCTAGACCCCAAAATTGCAGTACATAACCTTGCAATCAAACATGGAGCACGGCCAGTCAAACAAGCTCAACGTTTCTTTAGACCAGAGCTTGTTCCAAAAATAGAAGAAGAAATCAATAAGTTGATTGAGGCAGGGTTTATTCGAGAAGTAAAGTACCCCACTTGGATCTCAAGTATAGTCCCGGTGAAAAAGAAGAATGGACAGATACGCATTTGTGTCGACTTTCACGACCTAAACAATGCTTGTCCTAAAGATGACTTTCCTATTCCTATTACTGAACTGACAGTCGATGCAACTACTGGACATGAAGCTCTTTTTTTCATGGACGGTTTCTCAGGTTATAATCAAATACGGATGACCCCTACAGATGAAGAGTTGACTGCTTTTCGGACCCCAAAAGGCATTTATTGTTACAAAGTTATGCCATTTGGTCTTAAGAATGCAGGGGCTACTTACCAACATGAAATGCAAAAGATCTTTGACGACGTACTCCATAAAAATGTGGAGTGCTACGTTGATGACTTGGTAGTCAAAAGCAAGAATAGGGAAGACCATCTTCATGATCTACGTATGGTGTTCAATAGGTTGAGAAAATATCAACTTAAAATAAATCCCCTTAAGTGTGCTTTTGGTGTTACTTCAGGAAAATTCTTGGGCTACATTGTTCGACATCGTGGCATTGAAGTTGATCCAGCCAAAATTGATGCTATTCAAAAAATGTCACCACCTAAGAATTTGCATGAATTACGAAGCTTAGAAGGTCAACTTGCTTTTTTATTCGCAGATTCATTTCAAATTTAGTCGGACGATGCCAACCTTTCAGCCGGCTTATGAAGAAGGACGTACCTTTTATATGGGATCAAGCTTGTCAGAATGCTTTGGATAACATAAAGAGGTACTTGCTTAATCTCCCAGTGTTAGGAGCTCCCATAGTAGGAAAGCCGCTTGTACTTTATATTGCTGCGCAGGAAGAATCACTTGGGGCTCTCCTTGCGTAAGAGAATGAAGAGCGCAAGGAAAAAGCATTATACTACTTGAGTCGTCGCTTGACTGTGACAGAGCTAAAGTATTCTCCTATTGAAAAGACATGTCTAGCATTGGTTTTTGCATCACAGAAGTTAAGACATTACTTTTTAGCTCACACAGTTCACTTAGTAGCGAGAGTCGATCCTATAAAGTACGTCATGTCCAAACCTGTTCTTTCAAGGCGACTTGCACGATGGTCAATCTTATTCAATGAGTTTGAAATCATTTACATCCCTCGAAAGGCCGTCAAAGGACAAGTTATAGCAGACTTCTTGGCTGATCACCCAATCCCAGCTGATTGGGAAATTTCAAAGGATTTTCCTGATGAAGATGTACTATTCATTGATATAATTCCTCCATGGATGATGTGTTTTGATGGGGCATCACGATCTGACAGAGCGGGGGCAGGCGTAGTCTTGGTTTCACCACAAAGACAAATTTTTACATACGCTTTTACACTTGGTGAAAGGTGCTCTAACAATGTTGCCGAGTATCAAGCTTTAATCATTGGCCTTGAAATGGCAGCAGAAATGAAAATCCTTGACTTAGAGATTTATGGGGATTCAAAGTTAGTTATCAACCAGCTTTTCAAAGACTACGAAGTTAGAAAAGATGACTTGGTGCCATACTTCCGATATGCTTCCCATCTTTTGGAAAAGTTTGTAGTGTCGTGTTGGAACATGTTCCTAGAAAGGATAATCGACTGGCAGATGCCTTAGCAAACTTGGATACAACTTTAGCATTGTTGGAAGATGAAAAGATTGACATCCCTATGTGCCAACAGTGGGTGTTGCCCCACTTGCTCGATTGCACGTTAGAGGAGGTCAACTTGATCTCAGTTTTAACCATTGAAGCAGACGATTGGCGGAGACCTCTCATCGACTACTTGGAGCATGGAAAACTTCCAGAGGACTTACGTCACAAAACTGAGATAAAGCGGCGAGCTCCACGGTTCATTATTACAAAGATACCTTGTTTCGACGTTCCTTTGAAGGATTATTTCTACCCTGCCTTGGAGAAGTTGAAGCAACTCAAGCTATGGAGGAAGCGCACTCTGGAATATGTGGGGCCCATCAGTCTGGACCAAAGCTTCACTTTCGTGTGAAAAGAATGGGTTATTATTGGCCTACTATGGTGAAAGATTGCATGGAATATGCGAAAAGATGTCAAGCTTGTCAGTTTTATGCAAACTTTATCCATCAACCACCAGAACCCCTACACCCTACCGTAGCTTCCTGGCCATTTGAAGCGTGGGGACTTGATGTAGTGGGACCTCTAACAAAATCATCTAGAGGTCACTTGTACATTTTGGCGGCAACCGACTATTTCTCAAAATGGGCTGAAGCTGTCCCGCTCAGAGAAGTGAAAAAGGAAACTGTCGTTGATTTCATCAAGACTAACAT
The DNA here is from genome assembly GCA_033977485.1 of Hydrangea macrophylla. NCBI lineage: Eukaryota > Viridiplantae > Streptophyta > Magnoliopsida > Cornales > Hydrangeaceae > Hydrangea > Hydrangea macrophylla. The sequence continues at coordinate 110,644,037 of CM066997.1, read as the reverse complement.
CATCTTTCGGTATGGTGTTCCCAGATACATCATTACCGACAATAGATAACCTTTCTATAATTCCCTCATGGATAAGTTATGCGAGAAGTTCAGTTTCAAACAACGGAACTCCTTTATGTACAACGCTCCAGCCAATGGTCTTGCAGAGGCGTTCAACAAAACCCTGTGCAACTTGCTTAAAAAAGTGGTAGCCAAAGATTGGCACGAGAGGATTGGCGAGGCATTATGGGCTTATTGCACAACTCATAGAACATCTACACAAGCTACTCCATATGCACTCGTTTACGGGGTTGAGGCCATTTTGCCACTAGAGCAACAGATCCCATCGTTGAGAATTGCATTACAAGAGGGCCTAACAAATGAAGAAAATGCATGTTTGCATCTCGAAGAACTAGAAGCGTTGGATGAAAAGAGACTCGAAGTGCAACAAAGAATGGAATGCTATCAAGCACGACTCATCAAAGCTTTTAACAAGAGAGTACGACATCGGTCCTTTCAAGTTGGAGACTTAGTATTAGCGGTTAGAAGACCCATTATACTTAGTCATCGCACTGGCAATAAGTTTACGTCAAAGTGGGACGGTCCTTATGTCGTGCGTGAAGTCTACACCAGCGGTGCCTACAAGATTGTCGACGAAGATGGATTACGTGTAGGTCCAATCAATGGAAAGTTCCTAAAAAGATACTATCCATAAAAGCACACCACACTCCTGGCCCGCACGAGTATAAACTGTGTACGGCACATAAAAAAAAATATTCTGTCTTTTGGAAATAAATGCTTTGAACTACGTAATGACTTGATCCCTTTCTTAGGGTACGTAGGCAAATTGAAATTTCAAGTTCAGTCAACATTAATGAATAGGCACATGCAAATCACTATTGATAGAATACGTGGTTAATTTGATGAGATGCAATAACAATCACAACAGGGCATGCAATATTGTTGCCTCATGAAGAGGCAAACTGTAAATGAATAATATGAATGAGCATATCAGAAAGGAAAAGGGATGTCATTTATTATTGGAAGAAAGTTAGTAATAATGTCATCTGAATAAATTACTAAGCTGCTAAAGCTAAAAAAAAAAGGGGGGGGGGGTGACATGGAGAGGTCTCTATATATATCAATCCATCCAACATGAAGAATCAAGTGACGACTGAAGACTCTCAACCTGTCTGCGCAAATTCTGTAGCATGTCTGCATCTTCAGTTGTTACCGTTGGAATCAAAGTTACATCATGTAGAACCTTTTTCGCTGCTTCTACCTGGTGCTTAGCTGTTTCAACTACGACATTCTTAACCTTCAAGTCTCCTTCCATATTAGACTCTTCCTACAACAGAGAACGTAATGTCGCCTTAAGAGTGATTCTTTTCTTCTTGACATCAGCTAAAGCGGAAACGAAATCACTTTGATCCTGCTTTGCTGTCATGAGGTTGGACTTGACAAATTCAAGGTCCTTTGTTGCCTTAACCCTTTTGGTTGCTATGTCATGCGCGGATACATACCCAGTGAGCTATTTTTTAAATTCTAAGTACGCATTTACACTGCCCACATATGAATCTACAATGGTCTTTAAGGGGTACGGGTCACCACTAAGACTACTAATGCTCTTGTATACGGATGAAGCAACTTCATGCACCTTAGAGACACGATTAAGTGAGGCCTCCTTAAGTAATTTTAGCAAGTCAACTCCTAACCCTTCAATCGCCCTCTTGACAAAAGACGAAGCGATATTGCTAGGTTGATACGTAGAACATGAACGTGTAGGAACGACATTAGGTTGTGATACAATGGTACGACCTCCAAGGTACGTATCAACCTTCGTAGTTTGGGAGGTAATATCTGGTGTGTTCTCAAGCATCTTGGTTCCTGAGTCATCGTGCAAGGGCCCAACTACCGAGTTTTCGCTACAGCTGAAAGCATCAGCCTCCAAAGTCTTTTCATCGTCGTCCTTTTCATTGTCTTCCTCGACAACCAGTTCGCATTCTCCTAACTGGCAAAAAGTGTGGGGGTAAGAAATCAAGTACAAACGTTGTTAAAAAAAAAGGGAGTTAAGGGACATTACCTGTTCATGTGTCCCTATCATTGCACACGACGAGCTGGGAACTCCATCAAAAAAGGTTTCAAGGTTAGCATCGCGAAGGACAATCCTTGGAAGCACCGAAGATTTATTCTTTTTAGAAGCAAACTGCTTGTAAGGATCCTCATCATGCTTTTGAGAGTCCCCTACTTGCTCTCCCTCCACAATGCTAAGATGACGGTTTGGGTGAGATCTTTTCATGCTTGGTGTGCCTTCAGAAATATGGTGAATTGATGAAGTAGGTGGAACGGGTGGCTTACTTATGTTTTTAGCAGCTCTAGCGCCACCATCACTGTCATCACCATCATCTTCCAAATCTAGCAACTCTTCCGAATCAGAGCTTTCTTGGGATTTATGCTCCTTTCGCTTGGATTTAGACGACCTTGTACTCTCAATAAAAATCTCCAACCCATTACTTAAGTAGTCACCATGCCTGGTTGACCACCATTCTCGGTAAGTTTGAGTAGTGTGGATATTTGGGTCATCACAACGCGTAGGTAAAAGTACGTTGGCAAAGGTACCCTTCGCGAGGCATATGTGCCAATATTCAAGAGCTTGCCTCCAGGTAGCAGAACGAACATCATCTTTTAAGTCACCTGGTATGTCTTAACAAAACCCAAATTGTCTGCTAAAGCGATTGGGACTGTAAGGTTCAACGATGATAGAGCTTTCTTGACGCAATACCAAGTAGCTCGAACGAAGGCTAAGGAAATAGCTTTGTTGTGGAAGACACAGATTTCCATCATCAATAAATGTCTCATTGCTGTTGTTGAGCATCATTTCGCGCCATTTTGCTTGGCTACCATTATGGATAAGTTCTCGAGCCTCACGTTCATCAAAATATTTGGCGCCTCCTGCACCTGAGTATCTGGACATTTTGGGTCCTTGAACAGCCCCTTGCGTCTCGTGAGGAATTAAATAGTGTGTACCAAAATAAAAAGCTAGCCATCCATACACGTAATGAAAGGACAAATGCGAATGTGACCGCCCGGGATCTGAAGATTTAGATAATCTATTCAACCCATCATAGATACCAGCCAACACAGGCACAGCAAGGCTGTACGTACGTACGACCTCCGGCCAAGAAGCTTGTAACTTTGAAAGTTCCCGGACGAATGATGTTTCCTTTGTTAGTTGGGAGGACGAACACGCACAACCAACAAGAAAGAAATGCAGCTACGTATGTCTTATCATGAAAAGTACTACTAATCCTAAGATCTGCGAAAACTGAATCCTCTTTCGGTGTCCTGGCTCGAGGCTCATCAAGGTCTCCAGTAGGATTCTGAGTTGACTTAGGACGAGTGACACTTTTAGACTTGCGAGTTCGGGGTTTATTAAATTTGTGTTTTTCGTCTCCTCTAAACCAAAATTCAACCCATTCAGCGATTGACACTTGAGAATTCCTCCCCTTCCTTTTCCGCAAGAAATGGTAAGCTGAGAACAGGAACGGGCAGCTATTAGGAACATATCTGGTATTTGTCTTTTTGTCTATCCCAATTAATTCCAAAGCACTCGGGATGATTTCCTCATAAATCTCACCAACTATAGGAAGACCGCCTATTAGTCGCAGATCCCATAGAGATATAGACAACTCGCCTGCGGATGTGTGAAGTGTGTTAGTGGCTGGACACCAAGCTTCACAGAATGCTCTCATGATATCAGGATTTCGGTCATACGTATACAATGAGGCATAAACGGCATTGTATATATGAGCTGGTTGAAGCACCGTTGAATAATTCCCAAGGATATATTCAGTCCATTCCCAATACTGTTTGATGAATCTGAATTCACCTCCAAGCTTCAACGTACAGCCCCAATGTACATCTCCTGAAACTATTCGGCGACCCAAGGTCTTGAATGACTTTGCACGTGAGATATTTGAGTGAAAGGGCGATTGCAGAAAAATACAATCTGGTGATCCGGAAGAATCTGCAACCGACCATTCTGTTAATTTGGGTAAACTCTCTAATTTTGGCCATTTTTGTGAAAATGGACCGGCTGAAGGTGTGTGAACAGAAAATATACTGCCTGTTTGCTCTTCGTCATCCTTGTTATCCACGATGGACATGAAATGTTTTCGGGATGAGCTAAAGTCCTTGAAAAAAACCATGACCAATCTATAAAATAAAAAAAAAAAAAAGACATTAACTGTTGCGGAGATTGAATAAATAAAGATATATTGCAAAAGCAAGTAAAGCGACATATAAAAGATTGCACGTTGTAAAGTAAGATAGATCTTCGGAGTCACAATGGAGTGTTTGCCCATGAGGATTAATAGCTCTGGGGTAGCAATTCCAAAGTTGTTCCCCGAAGGTCGGAGTCACAATGGAGTGTTTGCCCATGAGGATTAATAGCTCTGGGGTAGCAATTCCAAAGTTGTTCCCCGAAGGTCGGAGTCACAATGGAGTGTTTGCCCATGAGGATTAATAGCTCTAGGTAGCAAGTCCAAAGCTGTTCTCCGAAGATGCCGAATAATGCTCTACCTTGAATCCCTGCAAAAAATAAAAAATAAAAAAAAGAAGTAAAATGTGATATTTACCAATAGAAGGTGTGTACTGAAATCTTCAAAGTTTGAGTTCGCCTCTGAAAAGGGTGCAAGACTTGGATTGGTTGCAGAGAAGGAAGTACTTGTTAAAAAAAAAACTTTCGCATGAGGTAGCCTGCCAAAAAAAAAAATGCTACAATTCTATACAAAATTCATTTTTTTTAGGCACTAAACAAAAAAATTAAGAGATGCGCCTATCTAATTTGATTGACTTACCCTAAATCAAAAGTGAATTTTGTAGTGCTTGAATCCTACAAGAAGAAGATCATATTAATGTGAGAAGCAAAAAAATGGGTGCTTTACATCATATTTAGTTTTGATGCGCCTATCTAATTTGATTGCCTAAGTTGGGTTCGTAGATTATTAGTGTAAAACAATGTGAAAAGATCTATTACACTCATGTGCGTGCATATGATATAAGACTATTTGGTTATGTGGGAATTAATATGACAGTATGCCAATTGAAGTTCTACTAGGCTTCATTAGTTTCAAAGGTTTAAAAAAAAAAAAAATAGATAAAAGTTGTTAAAAGATAAAGAAGTTTTATTTCTGCTGTTGTTGTTGCTTTAATAAATCCATAAACAAAATAAGTCTTGGTATATATACTTATAGCAAGAAGAAAGCATAACAGAGATATGTTTACAGATAGGGCGGATGAAAACTATCAGCGAGAAGCAATGTTGATGCTGCGATACGAAAGGAAATTGCTCACAGTTGTAGAAGATGCTCTATCAAAATCTTGGGTAAACAATGAATAGTAATATACCCTATAAATTAATAGGGGTTTGGCGTATTAAAATCCTGATTCTAATAGGATAGGCAGCCCTATTGAAATACAATTTGACTTGACTTGGTGGACCAACTTGTGCTATGTCCCCTTTACATGTCGGTTAAATATAGGGAGGTGTTTTTGGGTGATCACATTTAAACACGTGGAAAGAAAATTAACTTCAATCTCCAAAAGTAAGCTTTATTACATTCATGTATGGGCTAGTGTATGGAATAGTATGGTTGGTTGCCAAATATTAACCCAAGTCTGATTCTTACACATTTGGAAAGTTATATAACTGCATGTCTATCACTCCTATAATAATTGGGATATTCTACACCTGAAGAAAAAAATATATTATTTACCAAGTTGAATAACAAAAAAATGTTGTCTTGCTTCAAAAAAATAATAATCATAATAATAAAATAAAAAAATGCAATCTGCTAGGCTATTATACGGATATAAGCTAAGCTAGTTTGATGGACTGCAAATTAGTTCAAGATAGGTGTTACAAAAAAAATTGTGTGACTCAATTACTTCAAGTCCCGTTGCGCATAATGTCGACGTGCCATGAAGTGGGGGCATTTGTAGACATTAAAATTTTGGTAATTATTTAATTACCAATTGATTAATTAATAATTAATTTATTTTAATTATTACAATTAGTCAAAATCAAGAAGTCAAAATTATTTCAAATGTGGGCCCCACAAGATACAAGTGGACAAATTTATTTGTGACATGTGTCATATACACCACATGAAACCATATAAATAATGGTCTCTAAAGTGGTGACACGTGTCAAAATCTCAAGGGAGGACTTCAAATCCACGGTTAGGATGTATTGAGTCACCAGTTAAAACTCTAGACCTTAAGCCTATAAATAGGGGTCTCTACCCATGCAGAAAGGACCTTTGAACCTTTCAACAAGTTGAGATTTCTCCATAAAAAAAATTGAGAGCTCTCTCTTACATTCAAGTAACTCCAAGCCTTTCTGAAGAACAAACATACATACAGTTTGTTGTTCTTCAGATTTAAATCAAGTCTGTTTAATCCGTTCTTCAAGAAGTTGAAGGAAGATTAATCGTTCGTTTGTACGAGATCAAGCCCCGACCCTCGTTCAAGCTTTCCTACAAGCACTTCATCCAGCGTGAAGATTTGAAGGACAAATCTACGGTTCAAGAACAAGCTCCAGAAGCCCTTGAATCGTGAACAATCAAGGAGATCGAATCAAAGGAATTTTCTTTTCATTGTAAAAGAATTATACAGAGATTGTACTCATATTTTCTGAAATCAATAAAATCACTTTTGTTCCTCAATTTTCTCGTTATTTCGATACTCGAAATTTGTTGCGTACAAATACTGTTACCAGATGTCCTAGCTATCATTTTTTCTTATATCCTTACTATTTAGAATATACTATTTTCTTTGCTCATTACTTAATAATGACTATTTATTTATTGTGTGACCATATATGTTAGTATTTCATATAAACTGAAGTTTGTTAGTAATTTATTAAACTATAAAATTATTTCATATATGTTCTAATTAGAAATAAGTTACAAATCGATCATGATCTAGCTTCCTTATACATATTTTTTATTATATTAAACTTCGATTCCTACAAAAAAGAATATAGGGAGGCCTCTACGTTTAAGATGGTCAAACTCTTTATGCTAGCTATATGGCTTGAAAATTCTTAAAATCTTCAACCGAAATATTTTAGAAAGTCTCTATTGTCAATATAATTGAAAGAATCACATAAGAAAAAAAATTATAACACGAATTGATATTAGAAAGTAATTGCTTATCCATGGAGTTCACCTAAAGAAAGAGAAAAGATATTGAAACATGACTGAAGAAGGGAAAAAAAATAGAATCCACCAAGACCAAAATAGAAAGACCAATAGGATGGTAGTTTTAATTTAATTAAAGTCCTAAAGTTATGAGAATGTATTGATAATCTATATCGAAAGAGACTTTTAGGCTCTATTTGGTGCACTTATTGAGGGATAGAAAAGAGATAAAAACACTAAGGAAAATATTTTCCTTTGTTCATGAGCTAAAAGTATTGAAAATTAAGTATTGAAAATTTTAAGCGGTTGAATTTGCTATACATAACACATGAGTGTTTCAAGTATTGAAATAGACTACAATTAGTGATTATTTCCAGTCGAATTTTTTCAATTAAGATTTTCAATGTATTTTTGGCTGCATTTTCAATTAAGTGTACATTATCAAATGTACTGTAAAAAAAATGTGCTTAAAATTTTTATTTGCACCACTTAATTGGTTTTCATCACAAGCTAAATCTGTCTAACTTCCTATCTTTCTTGTGGAACGTAAACAATGATAACAATTGTATGAATTATTGTTAATAAAGATAACAATCGTAACTTTTCATAAAAAAAAATACTCAATTAAGTTTTACATTCAATAATTGTGTTGCTAAACACATGGATAAAATGAGAATAGAATAGGACATATGCCAGCATGGTAGTGGTGGATAAGCAAGAGTGAGAAAAATGCACTATATGTTAAATGGGTAACCAAATCATCATCAAGTGGTTGAAATTGACTCCTAAATTTTTTTAAATGCACATCTTACCTAGAATAGGTCTGATAGAAGTTACCTATATTATTGTTGGTATGGAATAAACAAAACCGTGAGTGACCCATCATAGAGCTCCAAAAAAAAAAAAAAAAAAAAGAAAAACAGAAGAAGAAGAAGAAAAGAAATCAAGAGTCTTTAAAAAGAGTCAAGTAATACTAAGAATTGATATCAGGAGTTGTTGGGTACAATTGTCTGTCTGTGAAATTACTTCAGCACCCTTAATGAAAATTGGATCCACTGAATGTAAAAAGAAGTCAAAGTGAGAACTCTCTGATGAGAAAGGGACTGATGTTACTATAACTCATAGTTTTTTGTTTTCATTTTGACCATTAGGTTATTGAAAACATTACATTAATAGCAATGAGAATGAAATTCATAAGTAAGTTGAATGAATAAATAGAAGAGTAAAGAATAATAATTACCTTCAATACAAAGCTTAAAAGCGCACACTTGTGTAAAGATCAATCGTGTTTAGTTCACCATAGCACGTTATTCAGAGAATACAAATAGTAGACTGGTCTGTGATTTTTAAAGTGTAGAAAAAGAGTCCAAAGCTATGGAGAACTTGGGAAGTGGAGACGTATAATAGAAATTAGATAATACTAGTAGGTTCTTTAATACTATCATTAGTCTTCTAGTCCAAAATTAATACAAACCATTAACATGTAAAACTTTATTTTAAAAAAAAAAGAGGAAGAAGAAGAAGAAGAAGAAAGAGAGATACAGAACTAAAATAATGTCTAACAAATAGGGCTAAAAATAAACCTGGGACTGGGAGGCTTGTGAATTCATGTTATTCTTCTTCACGATCAATTTCTAGTACACAAATTCCTTTATTTATTCCTAACACATGATTTCCGTATTTATCCTAATTTAGATTGGACTTTGTTCCATCCAATGATCCAATACTCAATTACTCCATTCTGTTCCACTTTAATTAAAGAAGCAAAAAACTGTTGCACAATTTACTTTATACGCACATACACATTGCCCGACCGGCCTCTGGTAGCTCCATTCCTTTGTTGGTTCACTAAAGGTCGTCGGGGATTTCATATCATAGTGCAAGTGCTCCGACACACGTGGACGTAGGTCTCCTCGTTAATAGGGCCGAACCACATACAAATTTCTTTTGTCTTCTTCTTCTTATCTCTTAATCCAAATTTCGGCATCATCATAGTATTTTCCTTACTAAGCATACAACGAAAGGCATTAATTTTCTTGAATATTTTCTCTTTCTCTTTTTTTCTCAGTAAATCAATGAACCAAACACAACATAAATCAAGCAAACTTTATGTGGTTAACATTGGAGATAATAAGATTTGATTTTTTACTTGGATGCACCAACTAATCTTACTTTGTTTATGGCATATATGGTTCATAGAGACTTAATTATTTTTTATCATTGAGGTCCCATGTTATTCTCTTGTCTACCGGACCACCTAGCTCTCAACTGACAGCAATGGATAATGAGAGTTTCCTAATTGGCCAAAACGATGCAAGGAAAGTAATATTAATAACAGATGAAAAGTAGTTTCTCTAATTTTTACCACTTATTTTTATTGATTTTTTTTCATTTTAATTGCATCTCATGATCAAAAACACCCCCACTAGAGTTCTTAATCAACTTTGGAAGATCAAACAAGTAAAGAAAAAAAAAAGAAAAAAGAAAATGCAAAGGTTAATTAAGAAAGTCCATCTTCTGCGCTTCCTCCCATACTCAAGCTTTTGTCCTCAATATCCGTAGGACCATAATTAACCCAATATATACAATTAGGGTGTGTTTGATAAACTAATTAATTAAGTTTTGGAAATAAAATTTTTTAGTACTTATTTGTTTGTTTGAGCTATATCAATTTATCAGGGACCACCCTTTTGTTATGAAAAATATCATCTACCTCCATTGTTAGTGATAGCTCATGAATGGTGTTAGTTTAGCCTATTAATTTACTATTTTACCCTTTACTTACAAGAAGTAATTCTTTTCTTCTTATTATTTTTTGCCACATGCACCGAACCTCCACGCTACGTACCACCGCCACCCTCTCTTCTGCCACCTCTTTTTTAACTACATAGCTTACAAGAAATTTGTTACATGAAAGCAAGCCGAACATAAGATATATAGTTCCCTATTTTGGAAAAAAAACAAAAGAAGAAGAAGAAGAAGAAGATTGTAGAATCATTCGATTATGATGAAATAATGCGGAAAGCGAATCGGGTACCTTTTTGGCGAACCGAATGAACTGGATTTGAAACAGATGCTTCACACACAATAGAATGAATCCGCAAACACGAACGCTTGAAACCTTGAATCCCAGCGATGGAGTACACCACTTAGAATGAGTGTAACCCACACGAATCACAGTACAAAAGCCGTATCTCCAACAGTGTCTCGAATGTGGAGAGAGAGAGAGAGAGAGAGAGAGAGAGAGAGTGTATGTGTGTTTGTGGTGTGTGTATTCTATTTGGAATCACTATTTTTCTCCTCCGATCCATCCTACACAATATATAGGAGAGAACTCCTAGATGGGCTCAACGTAGGAAACCCTAAAAGATTTCTCTACATGGGCTATCATAACCAGTCTGGACAAACCCATGGGCACTCCAGTTTGGACAACTAAAGTTTAACATCTCTCATTCGCATTCGCATTCGCATATGGTGTGCAAGGATCCAACACCTTTCTTTCCCATGACGACATGGATTACAATAGAGCAATGTATTACATTCAATTGTTTTTTTCTTTTTCAATTTTTGGGTGCATGTTTGGATTACAAATGGACCAAGTGTATATTAAATATAAGGGTTAATATCACATACCACCTTTGAGGTTTGACTAGAGAACAATTACCCCTCATGTTTGAAGAATAACACTTCCCCCTCTGTGGTAAAATTACAATCTAGCTCTCAAAACTAATTAAAAAAATAATTGAAAGTATTTACCAAATAGCTAAAGATGGAGTCCATCTGTTAGGTATTTACAAATTTTAATATTTTCACGATTCTAAAAAAATTATTTCTGAAATCGATAGAGCAATTTTCATAATTCTTTAAATGTTCTAAAATTTACATGATTTTTCACGAATGTGAAATCTATTTTCAACATTTTGATGATCCTTTGAAACACATCAACTTTTTTTTTTTCCAAAATCATGATTCTTTTTTTTTCTTCATGTCTTCTCGTATAAATAGTTTTAAAATTTATGTAATTTTCAATTCGAAGAGGAAGAGATGAATCTATATGCCAGCCCCGTTTCTATTTTTTAAAAATTAGAAATTTAGTAAAAAGTCACTCATTTTTATTAAGTTTAAAGGACAATTAGTTTTTTATTTTGGTCAAAACTCCATGACTACTTCAAATTAATCAGATCAAATCCCTATATTTTAAAAATTAAGTGAAATTTCACATAACTTTTATAACACGTGGACTTTTCACTAAAATAAAAAAAGGGGTTTAACCTAATACTACAAAAGTCTATTTTAAGTACTTTTGACTTAAATTCCAATTAAAAGTAGGGTAAGGGTAGTTTAGGTAAACAGAAGGGGGATTTGTTATGACTAATAAGCTGGGGGGGGGGCACGGGGTGAGTGTTTTTCTTCAAATTTGAGGGGGTAAGTATTCTTAGGTCAAACATTAGGGGTGGTAGATGATATTAACCCTAAATTTAAATGTTTAATATTGAGCCTAGCCATTTGTGTGCGTGCCTATGTGTGTTTTTTTGGAGGAGCCAATCTAAATAATATAAATTGGAAAAGTTATGTATGCAAAAGTATACATAATTAAAAAATAAAAAACCATGGGGGCCGTGGGCCTTGCCTAGTTGCCTGTGCCCACCATCCGCCACTTTATTTCCTAACATGAAGTTTTCATATAATTAGGGCTTAATTACAAAATGTAACCTTGAAGTTTGGTTCTTGTCTCATTTTAATTTTTGTAATTTTAATTGTATCAATTTGGTCTATGAATTTTTTAAATTGATGTATTATTTAACATTTAACATTAGTATTATTTAATATTTTCTAGTACAAATATTTAATATTATTCTCTAGTACTAATATTAATATTTTAAATAAAAACATTCTAAAATTTTGACATTTTTAATAGGGCAAATTACGCTTTAGTCTATTAAACTATAAACTATTTTTAATTGGGTCCATAAACTTTTTTTTTTTGCAATTGGGTCCTTGAACTTCAAAAATTCATTCAATCAGACCCAAATTATGATAATGTTAGCTTAAACTATTAGAAGTTGTTACATATGTTGCGCGTAATGCTTACCTGTCACATGTTAGTTTAAGACAACACGGGAGATTGTGAATAGTGCGAAAAATCGCATTCAATCAAATTCGAAAACACATTCGACTAGATCCAAAATTGCATTCAATCATACCCAAAATCACATTATTTTTTAGTCATTCACAGTGTCCCGTATTTGTCTTAACCTAACATGTGACAGGTAAGCAATACGTATAACTTACGTGACAATTTCTAATAATTTAAGCTAACAGTGTTAGAATTTGGATCTGATTAAATTAATTTTTGAAGTTCAATGACTCAATTACAAAAAAAATAATTTATAAACCTAATTAAAAATAAATACATAATTTAATGGACTAAAATATAATTTACCCTTTTTAATATTTTGGTCGTCTAGCTTCTTCCGTGAATATTACCTCGATCTCCAAAGTTTCTGTCAGTTATTCATTACTTCACACGTAACCAAACTTTTTTTTTGACCTCTCCAATGCTAACATTCATCAACTTTTTTTTTTTTTTTTTGCTTAAAAAGAAGAATAGCATTAATCAGAACCCTTAAATTAGGGTGTAAACACCTCCAAAACAAGAGTAATGCTACACACACAACCAAATGCACAACCAATTGCACAACACTGCTTAAAAATGTTGGACTTTGTGCTAAAAAGCCTGTACACACACTGCACATCATTTTGTGTGTACAGGCTTTTTAGCACAAAGTCCAACATTTTTAAGCAGTGTTGTGCAATTGGTTGTGCATTTAGTTGTGTGTGTAGCATTATTGCCAAAACAAACAGTCATATTCGAATTTGCTCTTTAATGTTTTTGTTCCTGCTTACCTACGTTTTACATGCCTTTTGACATTTAAACACATATTCTGGTTTTAGTGCGCACTGGGTAAGCGCATTGGATTTTTAAGCCTAAAAAATTGCAAATCAGCGGAGCGGCAGGACTGGACGCGGATTAGTGGAGTGTCCCTCAATTTTTTTAGACTTAAAAATCTAATATGTTTACCTAGTACACACTAAACCCGAGATTGCTACATAAAATAATAAGTACATAAAAAGAAGAAAAACTAAAGTCTTGCATGTGGGTGTGTCCCTCCACGTGAAGTGGGGACCACCACCTTATCTGTCCAACAAGAGCATATTTCTATTTCACTGTTCTATTAAAATTTTGCATCTCTTTCCCTGGTTTCCGGTTAACTGAAGTTACATTTGATTCCTATTGAGTTTCTGATGCTCTTGAGAGTGAAAAGGTAAATACTATGTCCATTTATTCCACTAATTTCGGGATGTCTTAGCTTTTTCTTAATTTCCTTCACACTAATTAAACCCTAACATAGACGTCATCCACATATCTGGTAACACTACCTTCCTGATCAATTTTGTTGCAAGACATTAATATCTTACAATTACTAAAAAAAAACAAATCTAATTGCTAAGGGCTCGCATGGTAACGTTTCCTGTTTTGAGTTTTTAGTTTTGGTTTTTTTTTTTTTTTTTTTTGAAAAACAAAAACTTGTTTGGAAACATTGTTGATTTTTTTTTTTTTTAAAAAAAAAACAAAAACAAGAAACTCAAAACGACTTTTTGATGTTTTCATTTTTTACCCAAAATTTGAAAACGTTTTTTAAAAACAAAAAACAAAAACGTTACCAAACGTGTTTTCAATTTTCGTTTTCTAAAAAACGAAAACAAAAACAGAAAACAGAAAACAACAAAGTTACCAAACGAGCCCTAACATTGCTTAAGAGGCAGTTTGACAAAGAAAAGAATCGGTCTTGTGGTTCATAACTTAATTAACTATGTTTGGACAATGACCTTTACATAATCTTGTTAAAAGAGACAGGTTATATGTATATGTAATTCTTAAATTTATTTGAGCTAGCTCCTTAGTTCTTCCTTTTCCGTTTTATTAACGTTTAATCTTTAATTTTAGTTGTGGTGATTGATCCATGTAAGATTACTTGAATTTTGTTGGATATAAGAAAGATTCCTATACAAACTAAACAGCCATTGAGTCCAGAAGCAGAGTTGATTAATTGTGACAATGACAGCTAAGAAGTCTTGGACTATGCCACCAATTTAGATGGTTTTTTAAGTGCCTGATTTCTTATCATTGCAATAAAATTGTCTAGAGCCGTCCAAATATTACCCATTTCTTAGGGTAAAGTTTGGAGCACACTCATTCACATAATTTTTCGGACACAACTTAAATGATATATGTATCATGTGATGTCAGTAGACTCCACAGTGACACATGAGAGAGATCGACACATCTTTTGAGTTGTGTCTCAAAAATTGTGTGAATGGGGTGTGTCACAAGTATTACCCAATTTCTTATTTGCAGTGCTCTATTAATAAAGCTGATAGTTTTGCTCATTCTCAGTAAATTTTTTTTCCTCACCTTTTATCGAGACTTTGCAAAATCTTTTTCTTTTTCTTTTTTTCTTTTTGGTATAGTGTGCGTCTGATCTAAATCACTATCAAAAGGATGCTGATTTTCATAACAAAAAAAGATATAATATAGGAAATATCAAATTGGGATCTAACAGCAGACGATGGGACCACTTAAATTTTGTTAGAAGTAGTTCTCATGGATGCACATTATCTTGGGATTCCATGTTTACACCACAAGAATTATTGATACTTATAATTGAAGATTTGTCATATTTTATGGTGCTACTTCCACTTTTCAAATCTATTATGTTGTTATTTTCACCTCGTAATAGTAATTTGAATTTTTATTATCATTTTCAGAACACTTCGTAACATGTGGTTGGTTCCTATAGGTGACTAGGAGGGCTTGGATCTTATATTAGTAGGGGCAGAGCTATGGAGGTACTAGTAGATTAGGCCGGGTTGTAGTCCCCAAAATCTGAGAATTTTTTTTTAGTACATGTGATATTTTAGTCCAATTGTAATTTAGCCCTCCCAAATTTGAAAAAAGAAATTAGTACATGTTATATTTTATCCCAAATGTAGTCTAGTCCATCCCAAAATTTGAGATTTTTTTTAGTACATGTGATATTTTAGCCCAAATGTAGTCTTATCCCCCCCCCCCCCCCCCCCCCCAATATATATATATATGGGGAATGCTAACTTACAACATGACGCCCTTTTAGCGACGACAATTGCACTTTTAGTGACGGAATTTTTCACCTTTAGTGACAATTTTTTTTCCACTTTTAGCGACGAATTTTTTTAAAAAAATTTGTCGCTAAAAATTTTTTTTGGTCACTAAAAGTATTTTTGTTGGTCGCTAAAAGTTGATGTATATGTATGTATTCCTAGCTCCTCCCTTGTATATTAGAATTGTTAGAGAACTCTTAGCACAATTAAAAGCGGGAAAGAACCTATTTGATGGCTTTACAACTCCTTTAAGCTATATATTAATCTTAGAATCTTTGGAAGCTTTATATTTTTTAATTTGTTTAACTTCGTTTAAAATAATTGTCAAAACATTAGCTTGACTTTATAGATCAAAGGTGAAGGTTTTGTTTTTTGCAAAGTATTAGATTACATTCATTTAGAAGTAGAAGAATTGTGTAACTATGAAGATTGACATTCACATGATACATAGAATGTAGGGCTTGGGGAGGTTCAAATTGACATTCGTAAATGTGGTAAAGGAAAGTTTGACAACATGTTGGTTGAATGAGGTTATGGCCTTAACCTGAGTGACATGGTGAAAATTAATTAAAATGTTAATGTAGCTATCTCCAAATAACTTCGGAGAAGAAATGGTTTAAGTTATTTTTTTAATGCTTAATTGATGCCTTCAGTGGGATGGAGAGCTCGGTGGAATAGACTAATGAGGCGCTTTTGTTGGAATTGTGTATTTGTGTTGAATTATTTACGCGCGAGGATGGACTGTGTATTTTTCTTACATGATTTTTTTTTTTTTTTTTATATATAGTTTTTGTCTATCCAAAGTTAATGCTATTCTGATGTGTTTTAGGATTACTTAGGACAATAATTGATGACCTTTTCTAGCTGTTGTGATTTAATTGCTTCATTTACCTTATTATTTTATACCGTGCCATGTAATTTTAATTGCATCAATTTGGTCTGTAAAATTTTAAATAGAAGTAATGTATTATTTAATATTTTCTATATAGTACAAATACTTAACATTATTCTCTAGTACTAATATTTAATATTTTAAATTTTTGGTCGTCTTCTTCCATGAATATTACCTCTCCGAAGTTTTTGGCAACTATTCATTACCTCAAACTTAACCAAACCTTTTTTTTGACCTCTCCATTGGTTAACATTCATCACTTGTTTGGCGTAACTCTTAAATTAGGGTGTAGACACCTCCAAAACAAACAGTCATATTCGAATTTGCTCTTTAATGCTTTTGTTCTTGCTTACCCACGTTTTACATGCCTTTTGACATTTAAACACAATGAAAGAGACTGCTACATAAAAAGGAAGAAAAACAAAACCTCCACGTGAAGGAGGGACCACCGACCACCACCTTATCAATCCAGACAAGAACATATATATATATCTCTCTCTCCATACATATATATATATATATGTTTGTGATCATGGATTTCATGTAAAGATCGATCGATAAAAGATATATAGGAGAAAAAAAAATAGAAAAATGGAGCCTCTTATAAGATTGTCGTTGAAGAATGTCACCGTAGAAAAATTCGACGACTTCATATATAAGCTAAGGGCCGCTGTAAGAGATCCGAATGGGACGTCGCATGGTATACCTGTATTGTACAAAAGTGTGACGGACCCGAAGAAACGCTTCATTCTCGTCGAACTTGATAACTACGGCGATGAAAAGATCACGGTGCCAATAGATGTGCTGAGCCTTTATGTAGTGGGTTTTCTTGGGGTGGGCCGGAATGGACAACCTTGTTTCTACAATCTTAAACAAGACGATAAGACTGTACCCATCAACACTTTATTCCCTGGCACCCAGAGAAAAGAGATTCCATTCACCGGTGACTATCCCGACCTCGAGAAAAAAGCAGGAAACCGGGAAAATATCCTTCTAGGAGCTTCTCCCCTGAATATCGCAATCCAGACCTTGGAGCTCTACCGTGGCGAAGGAATCCCAGCTGCTGCTGCTGCTGCATTATTAGGAGGAGGAGGAGGAGATTCTGATCTCTTGGCCGCCGCCAATAACCCATTTGGGCCCATCGCCAAATCATTCCTTGTCATCATTCAGATGGTCTCGGAAGTGGCCAGGTTCGGATTCATCCAGAGACAACTTGGCGACAAAATAGATGATGGAGAATTTAGTCAGAAACCGGGATATAAAACGATGAGCCTCGAAAAAAAATGGTCAGCTCTCTCCACTCAGATTCAGAGGGCACCGATAAAAGGCGGAAAATTTAAGGAAAGCGTTGTGCTTAAAGATGCCAATAACAAAAACGTCACAATAAGCGACGTCAGCACTGCAACCAAATTCAGCGATATCTCACTTCTGCACTACGAGTCTGCGGCCGCGGCCGTCCTGCAGCTGCATGACTCTGCTGCAGGGCCAAGTTAATTATGTCTCTTTTATAGCATGTAAGCTTCGATAATAAATAAAAATCCTATGTAAGTGTAGGTTGAAGCTTAATAATTGCTTGTGTGTGTGTGCATATGTAAGTTGTAACATGTAGTGCATGTGCCGAAATAAACCTTATGTATGACATGAGGCATTCACTTAGCAGTTTGCTCTCCTTTCTTTTTTTATTCACCAAACTACTGGATCCCATTAATTATCGCATCACATGCTATACAACGTGCAGTAGCAACTAGGGTATAAGCTTTTGGTCAGATTAATCTCAATGATTAAGCGTATGTCTTCAGGAGTACTGATCAGTCTGGTTTTTCTTTTAGGCTTCAAAAATTCCAGAGTTGGAAGTTTTTTCTTGGAAGATTCTGGTGCTGTACAAAAGTGTCCAATGGTCTGTACAATCATATACGGAGTATTTATATATATATATATATATATATGGCCAGACTCTTAAGCGATCACGTTCGAATGAACTTACCTAGCAAACTTGCTTTTAAGCCTGAAAAGAACTCGCGGCTCTTTTAGGCTTAAAAGTCAGGTTCACTGGGTAAGTTCACTCGATTCTGTTCACTGTAGACCTCTCCGTATATATATATATATATACATATGTATATTTACTAACAAAATCTCAAAACTGATTATTAGCATCACGCCTGTAAAAAACAACACTATAGTTTCAGAGTATGAGCCATTTTTTTTTTTTAGCAGTGGCTTAAGCTGGCAAGTTATGTAAAAAGTAAAAAGCCTCCCCAATGACAGATTCCAAATGGAAATTGAATTGAATACCTACACACATAGAGGGCCGGTCCCGAGTATTTGGAGGCCAGGAACGAACTACTAAAAGGGAGGCTCTTATACGGGGGTTTGAGGGTCTATTTATATATAATTGGAAATTTTTTTAGGGTTTACTTATACATAATTGACGATTTTTTTGTGGTATATTTATAATATATGTCTATTTGTGAAACTTAAACATTGTATGGTGTCTTTCAATTCTAGAGGGGCCTATTTTTAAAACTCAAAAAATTCTTATACTAAAAGTGTAAATTTTAAAATTCTAAGGGCCTTTGTTTGTGAGCTTTATATACATCTATATAAAAATATATGCAGTTGATGACACTAAATTGGCCTTTGGGGAAGGCCTAAATGTAAAACACTAAAAAATATCAAGGTAAAAATGTAATTATGAAAATATCATGGAGGCCCTCAAAATTTTGTGAACTTGCCCCTTTTGAGTTTTGCCCACCCTGTGGGTTGGCCATGCACACACATATATACATGGGCGGAGGCAGTAAGGGATCAGGGGGCCAGGCCCCCTTGAGATTTTGAGAATTAAAATTTTACCCTAAATTTTTTAGTATTTTACATTTAGGCTCCCCTCAACTTATGTTTAGGCCCTCCCTCAACTTATGTTTAGGCCTCCCAAATGGGTCCAAGGCCCAATTTCGTGCCATCAACTACATGTATATTGATATATAGGTATATACAACTCAAAGGAAATGCGCCTAGAATTTTGAAAATTACACTTTTAGTGTGAGAATTTTATACGTTTTAGAAATAGGCCCCCTAGAATTTTGAAACACACTGTACAATATTTACGTGTCTCCCAAGTAGATTCATATTATAAGCGTATCCCAAAAAAATCACAATTAAATACAAGCAGAACCTAAAAAAAATCGTCAATTATGAATAAACTAGTTGGAAAAATCAATTTTTGAAAAAATCAAATTTTGAAAAAACTGTAGAAACTAGTTGCCAAACGAATTCGACTAATTTAATAATCTCAAAATAATTGATTACCAAATGGACACTTTTAATCTGATTGTCATTTTTTGAGATTTTCCTATTAATTCTAAAGAAATTACACACTATTTATATCTACTTGCATGGCTATTCATGCCAATAGATTGGTTTCTTCTTCAAATGCCAAATGACAAGCAAGAAAACATTTATGTTCGCTCATAGACACAATAGCAATTCAACCTGAATAACCCCCATCACTTGATTATCATAAGCTCATCATGGAATTACTCTTCTAAATATAGACCAAGAAAATAATAATATCTCCACCATTAATCTGAACAACCACAACAATGGAATTAGAATTCAGTTGAAAACTAACTACACATTTAGATAACAGATTAAACATCTCTCTCTATCTGACTATCTCACACACACATACACACAAGCAAAGTACGTCAGAAGAGAATCAAGAGTGAAGAAGTCGTCAATCTCAGATACGGCAAAGTCACTGAATGCCTCCCCTAAGAAGCCTTCAATGACCGATGTGGCAAAAGTTCACAATATCAGGCTACACTTTCCCTAGCTCCATTGATTCCGGGCACCATCTCTTCTCCAAGTCTTTAGCCTTCTCCGTATTTTTAAGACCATTGCGAATAGTACCTCAAAGATTAATTGGCCATGGTGAGAAAATCAAGCGAGATGTTGTGTGGCTAGTGCACAAATCAACTAAGTCTACTTGACAAACCTCGCGAAATCTGAAAGTATTTTTTTCACAATTGCACCTCGCCTAGGGGGTACACTAGGCCTGAGAGACATAAGAAAGGGAAAGAGGTGTCAGTCTCTGACAGAGAAGTGAAATATGTAATTATTATAAATCAAAATCTACAAATAAAGCAGAGGGCAAAATTGTAAAATCATTATTTCTGTTACAGATGCGTTTCGACAAACTTTGACAGTGGCACGAGAGATGAATGTTATTCTTGAAACTTGAGGTGGTGGCGACTATTTTATTAACAACCTCGAGGTTAGTGATATTTAACCTATTTTATTTTAGGTTCTTGAAGTCTTGCTTTTGGGAAGAAAAAAAAAAGGCAATGGCTCTTTAAGTTTGTATGCATTACTAGCAGATTATAAAGAGATCAATAATTCTCAAAGATAATAAGATTATAAATTAAGAGAAACAATTCCAATAAAGCTTAAACATTACCGATACCTGGGTGTCACTTCTTGGAAAAGGCGTTGAAAGTGCAACTTGACACTTTCACTTTCGTCATTCCATCCCAATCCGCTAAACCAGTCTTTATATCCACGAATAACCGTTAGTTTGGGTGCATTTTGGGGTTTAAAAGGGAGTGTCTTCAAATTCGGGCAGTCGAAAACCGTAAGCTCTTCCAATGATGGCCAAACAAGATCTCCTTGGCCTTGGTACAAACTTGATAAGTTTGGTAGTTTCCGTAATATTAGCGTTCTCAATGAAGCGAATGACATACTGTCCAAATCTGCAAGTTCCTCAATAATAAATACCTCAATCTCACTACATTAAGCAATGACAAGAAGTTGTAAATTGGGAAGACCCAAAGCTACTCTCCTTGGCAATTGTTGCTTCAAATTCCTACATTTGTATAGTTTTAGCTCTCGGAGGTTCTCATTTGGTAACACTGTAGTTTTCATTGTTCCTCATTTTTCCTGAGAATGAAAACCAGGAGCGTGTTTGATTGTCGTTACAGTTTTTTATTTTATTTTTCAACTATGAAAACAAAAGTTAAAAAAGAAGAAGAAGAAGAAGAAGAGGTTTTCACAATTTTTTGAAAACCAAATCTGCCAACGCTTGCTCATGTATATATATATATATATGAAATATTAATTACCTAGTGTTTTTTCTCCCACTTACAAAATTAGAATAGAATTTAAAATTTTCTCAAAAGGATCCTAAGTGAAGAAAAAAAAAGGTGACGAGTATATAGCTATTAATACCCATTACCTATTGTCTTAGATCTTCACTTCTTTGAAATAAAAGATATTGTAACAAACACGTTTCTCTCTCTTAAAAAAAAAAGCTCTTTCCGTTCCTAGAATTGGAAATACCGATAACCAAAACGCTACTAGCTAGCTTTTGCAACAACAGAGGTAAGGTCAAGAAGAAAAAATTGCTTGAACTAAACTGCACAATACCTGGGAATTCACTCCTTGGAACAGACGCAGTTGGCTGCTCATAATCATCTGCAGAGAGTAGTGTCACCATTCCACTACAATCTTCAATTTTGATTTCTTTTAACAAGTGAGGTCTTTGTATCATGAAGGGTGAGAAAACATATCTAAGTCCATGAAGTTTTTGCAAATTCATAGACTTTTAAGTTTTCGAAACCTCTAGCATTAAGTTGCGCAAAATTTTCCAAACCGTTGCATGATGGAGAATTAATTCTTCTGTTTTCTCCTGTAAGACCTCAACCCAGTTTGAAACAGAACTTGATGTATTGAGACACATACTTCTGACAGCTCTACTGCCCCCCCCAATACATATTGTCGAAGGATATATGAAACTTTTGCAGCTTTTTGCACTGGTGGTTGGGAATGTTGATTGACAAGCAATCGGCATTTTCAACATGTAAATATAGAGCTGTCAAGCGGGACAAGGATATCACCTCGCATATGCTAGCATTATTTCCATCTTCAATTTCTGCCTCCCATCCGGAAAAACTATTTGACATATCTAGTTCTTCTAAGTGAGAAAGGTTTGATATTATGTTCGGAGGTATCGATTTAAGTTTCGTTGTCCATGACAAATTCAACAATCTTAGTCCTGTCAATCCCCCAATCTCTTCAGGCAACATCTCTATGGAAGTACCTTTAAGGCTAACAACTTTAAGATTTTTCAATTTCCCAATCATTGATACATCCTTTAGCTGAGAACAAGATTCTAAAAGGAGTGTTCGAAGTTGGGTGATGCACGAAATTGATTGTGGTAGAACTGATATAGAATTGTAGCTTAGATCTAGAACTGTAAGGTTATTCAAATGCGCAAAAAAACTATTAGGGATATCCGCTAAAGATTTGTTATTTCGTAATAACAACATGAGGAGGTTTGGGCATACTGGTTGACTTGGAAGCTCAACTTTAGTGTTCATCACTGATATCCTGAATATGTCCAGTGCATTCCTCTCTAAGCACTGTATTGATTCATCGGAATACGATAATGGAAGAAACCCATTCTCTCTTGCAATGAATATGGCCACATCTCTAATGACATCATGCATCATCACAAATTCATCATCCGTCCTACCCTTTAACAACAAGTTTGAACCTTCTAATTTGTTACAAAACCCACGCACCATAGCTCTTGCGTCCTCCAAAGTTCCAATATCTACGGACAACTCCACCACCATATACCACATTAATACTTCGATGGATATTTGGCAATCTTCAGGAAACAATCCACATAATAGGAAAACATAATTTGGTGGGTTCGTCTTCTAGAATATCATAACTCTTTCTAATGCATTGGAAAACTGCAGCATTCATATCTCCTATGCCTGTACAGATGGATTTTCTTAATTTTGAAAGCGTATCAACCCAGATCTGTTGGTTCTTCCCACGTAAAGCCCTTCCGAGTGTAACAATTGCTAATGGCAAACGTTCACATTCGTTTGCAACATCTTGGATAACTGTAGACGATGAAGGATCTACAATATCACCGGTCTTTTTCCTGAACAAGAACAATGAGTCCTTTTCAGACAAAAGTTCAAGTTCAACATTAGCTTGGGCAGCCATATCATTGCATACATCTTGACTTCTTGTTGTGATTACAACTTTGCAACGACTGTGATCATCTGCAGGTGGAATACCCACTTTAGATAACTCTATTCTTTGCCACAAATCATCCAAAATTATAAGAATTCGCCTCGGATCTTTCTTCAATAACCCGAATAACCTCTTTGCTCTAGCAGACTCGGTCTCTTCTTTAAGAGTTAGCCCCAAATTCTCTGCAATTTCACCTTGAATCTTCTTCAAATCAATCTTTTGGGATACGGTGGCCACCACATCCTCATCAAACAATCCCTCTCTTCTTGCTTGCTTTCCCACTTCTTCCATCAGCGCTGTCTTGCCCACACCAGGAATTCCATGCACCGCAATCAAACTGACTTTCGGATTCTTCAATCCCTCCATGACTGCCTCCATGGCATTTTTTGTGACATCAAAAACCTCAAAATCTTCACTCGGCGTAACGTCTCTGCTCCGAGGTGGCACCCTTTCAGATATAACATTAAATTCACCTTCCGTTTTAAGCTTATTCACCTTATTTACCATTTTTTTCGCTTTCTTACCAATACGATAGCGAGAAGGACAACCCAATATACAACTACTGTTGGCTCTCTCATGTACACTTCCATCATCCAAAAACTCCGTGGCCTTTGCATGAAGCGAGTTGACTCTTTCAATCCAAGCATGGACCTCAGGTAAGGTTGACTTCCCACTCTTACGAGCCGCTTCACTCGACTCATTCACACCATCCCTTTTTAGAACCAGTCCGTTCAATTGTTCGCTAAGTTCATCAGTGTTTGTCTTATACTGAATGATATACTTAATTTGACGACCAACGGGAATGGCTAAGCATTTGACCACTTCTGTTACTGCTGAGGCCAATATGCCCAATAAGCCCAATAATACCATTTTAGATTTTTTTTTTTTTTTTTTTTTCTTGTACAGAACAGCAACCCAATTGATAAAAGCAAATTGTGCAAATGTATTGAAGATCTACTGACCTCAATCTTGGAAGGAATTGCTGAAGCTCAAAGAAAAGAACAATCCAAGACTTGCTCAGTTTGCCGTGTATACAGATATATCTCCAGTCTCTCTCTCTCTCTCTCTCTCTCTCAGATATAAGAAGAAGAATTATTAAGAAATAATGGACGGAGGAGTACTCTTTACACCCAATTGAAAAGTCTAGTCGTCCTTTTGAGGGTCCCATCTATGAGAAGTCCTTTGCAGGGCATGTTCGGTGAATCATAAAATTGAAAATCTACTAAACTAAAATCTTGCAAGAAAAATATATTTGAAAAAAAAAAAAAAAAGAAAGAAAGAAATAACGAAATTGCTGAAGCAGAAATAAAAAAGATTCCCAACTTTGTTCCAGACTTCCAGCTCATGGTTTATATATAGTGTATACATAGATATATGGCTAAAAATCACTTGTGCTACCCTCAATTTACAAAGTTTCACTTTGATCATTGCAGTTTGAATTACAACACTTTGGATAGTGAATTTACAAACTCGGTTAAATTAAGACAATTGTTAACAGTAAAAAAAAATAAAAAATTTATGGTAGTTCCAAAAGTTTCATTTCACAAAAGAGTAATGCTATGTTTCTCAAATTTTTATCTCAAAGTACTTCTCAAATGATATTGTAGTGTGGCCAAGTCTAATACAGTGGGATCAGTTAAATTTTGATTGAAAGTTACTTTCCTGGCCTTACTGTCACATCATTTGAGAAGCACTTTTGGGTTAGAAATTTGTAAAGCATAGCATTACTCTTTCATAAAAGTTCCATTTTTAGGCCTTGTAATTTCACAAATGTTCCATTTTGGGGGGTCAAGATATTTAAGGTTTAAAGCACTTTTAGTTTAGAACCCTATAATTTCATAAAAGTTCCATTTTTGGACCCTTCATGTGGTCCATTTTGTTTAAAATAAAAAATAATAATAATTAACCCCGTTAACAATTGTCGTTGGTTGAAAGCTCAAATATATATATATATATATATTTATAAATTCAGGACCTAAAGTTTTGCGATAGATAATATAAAGCCCAAAGAAAATTTTTGTAACAAAGTATTTTTTTAGCCCAGGTAAATCTTTTGTATATATGTTAAATTATCTCGGAGTGAAGAATCCAATTGAAAAGCAAAGTTGGTCCTTTCGATTGTGGGTCTCATATGTCTCCCACCGACAGAAAAAGTTGTTTGGAGGGTTATGTTAATGCTAAGAAAAGACTAAAGTTGTTTGTGAACATTGGACCATTTTGCTTTGGGTAAACTTGAGGTTTAGTATTAATACATAAATTTCCTATTACATTTTAAGAAGGCCAAATTACACTTTAGTCCATTAAACTATACACTTATTTTTAATTGGGTCCATAAACTTTTTTTTTGCAATTGGGTCCTTGAACTTCAAAAATTCATTCAATCAGACCCAAATTGTGACACTGTTAGCTTAAATTATTAGAAATTGTCACGTGCGTTGCACGTAATGCTTACCTGTCACATGTTAGGTTAAGACAAACATGGGAGACTGTGAATGGCTAAAAAGGGATGTGATTTTGGGTATGATTGAATGCAATTTTGGTTCTAGTCAAACGTGTTGTCGAATTTGATTGAACGCGATTTCAGATCTGATTGAATGCGATTTTTTGCACTATTCACAATCTCCCGTATTTGTCTATCCTAATATGTGACAGGTAAGTATTACGTGCAACGTACGTGACAATTTCTAATAGTTTAAGCTAGCAGTGTCAGAATTTGGGTCTGATTGAATGAATTTTTAAACTTTAAGGACCAAATTGCAAAAAAAAAAAGTTTATGGACCTAATTGAAAACAGGTTATAGTTTAATGGATTAAAGTGTAATTTGCCCTTTTAAGAATCTTACTTATTTTTTTTATTTATGAATTTTAACATCAGATTCTGTTAAATTTTTCTTCTCTTTAATAAACCGTTAGCAAAATTTACCTGAATATGATAATAAAATTCAAAAATCAGGAAGGTAAGTGAGCAAAATCTCAAGGGAGGTAGGTGTATTTACCCTTACTTTTAAAACCGATCCACTACTAGTTTCTTGCAAGATCTGTTTTTCGTTTTTCCTTTTTTGTGTGTTAGCCAATTTGATTATTTAGGCTGTATGGTGGATATATTGTTAAAAAAAAAATTAATAAATATATATTTTTTTTTGCAGGACGAATATGATAATGTGGTTTTAAAAAAACTACATATTGGTAAAAGAAAAAACAAAATTACATGATCTGACAGTAATAGTTGCAGGTGAAAATACAAAATTTTCACTCACACCCCACATTTCTTAACATTTAATAAGTTTTCATACGCACTTGTAATTAATACATTTATTCTTTTCCTCTCTAAACAATTCATAGTCGCTCTCTCTCTCAAATATATATAAAAATAAATAAAATAAGAATAGAAATAAAAATAAAAAATAAAAATAAAAAATAAAACAACACACTCTCAGCCAGACCCTCCTCTAAGTGTTCTGCCACCATGGAAGAGCACCCTTGGCCCTCTTGTTTTTTAGTTTCCCTCTTTACAGGGTTTGGCCCTTTATAGGGGGGTTTTGTCCCTCTTTATGGTGTTTCGTCCCTCTCGTTGAGGGTTTTTTTTTGGGGTGTTTTTCTTTGTTTTATTTTGTTTGGTACAAGTTCTCACTCTCAATCTCCTTGTTCTGTGGTCAAATATGGGTACTCCTCTTCGCGGATACAACATTGTCCTTTCAAATATGGTAATTTAATCATGCAGATCGATCAGACGATGTTTCCATCTAATTTGGCATTCTTATGTCAGATCTGGCATTTGAGTGGGATCTTGTCGCAGTTCCGGCGAGTGATTTGGTGATCTCTATTGTGGGTCTCGTTGGTAGCTTCCTCCTTCAACTGGCTCAGTCTCGAGCTACTCCAAAGACAAATTTATTTGCGATTGGGAAGTTTGCAGTGCGGCCAAATAAGTTTGCATTTATTAATTTTCATGTATTTTCTTACTTCTGTCTGCTTGTACTGGTTCTTTTTGGGATCTGCTATCCAAAAAACTAAATAAATTAAATTTGAGTAATGCTATGCTTCCCAAATTTTTTTTCCAAAAGTGTTTCCAACACATGTGGTAGTGGACTCAGTTGATTTTGATTGGTTGATATTAAAATGGCCCCATTGCCAAATGTGTTGGGAAGCACTTTTTTGGGAAAAAAAAATTTGGGAAGCATAGTATTACTCATTAAGTTTTCATACAATTCGTAAAGAAAATAGAAATTCTAAATACGACCATTCGATTATGTTAGCCTTAAGGTATATTAAGGCATATTTAATTATGTTTCGATGATGTCAAATATGCTATGATAATTACATGATTCATATTGTTTCATTCCTTGTTATTATCATAGTCATTTTTATGCTCATATATAATCTCATGTATTAATTTTGTATCAATGTTTTAACATCTTGGTGTGCATGAGATTTAATTGATGTAGATCAAGATTACAAGGAGCTCAACAAGGATCAAGCTTGAAGACTTGAAGATATTTTATCCTTGGTTGAAGTCTAGGACCTTCATTGTAAGGCATCTTGATCTCACACTCATAGGGGCTCAAACAAATTCTAAAAGTTAAAGTTTTGGAAAGAAATTTTAAGTGGGTCATCTTTAAAGAAATGCCCCAACCAATTAGGAAATAATTAAATGTTGAATCTTATATGGTTGGAAAGGTATTTGAATCTAGTTTCCAAAACATCAAACGGATCGCAAATCCGATTTTTGTAGAGGGAGTTATGGCCATTTTAGTGGAGATGTGTCAGGCTGTCAAACAGGGAGGGGCAGTCGACTGAGGGCCCGATGCAGTCAACCTAAGTGAGCAGAATTCAAGCAGAACCCTCTGTAAACACATCTCAGTCGACTGCTTCAAGGTCCAGTCGACTGAAGTGACCTAAAAGGCAATAACGGCTAGTTTTTAAAGGGGCTTTTAATTACCAAACATGCCACCAACGGCAATAATCTTCCAAGGCCTATAAATACATATTTTCCCAAGCTATTTGGGGTTGAGATTTTAATTGGAAAACATAGCATTGATCACACATCTCTTTAATCTTTAAACCTTATCATTTGAGCCCTAGTTGTGTGAGTTTATCAATTTGCTCAAATCTTTCATTTGTATTTCTTGAGAGAGCAAAATTGTAGTGAGCTTTATTTGTATTATCCACTCTATATAGAGAGTTTCAATTTATATTCAAATCAATTTATAAAGGTTGAGGGTTAGTAACCCTTGTGTGCAAACAAGAGGTGTTCTTCTTTGGGAGAGATTGAAGGCTCTTGTAACGGTTTGGTGCGCACCCGTAAGTGCTCCGGGAACGGTTTGGTCTACACCCGTAAAGTAGATCGGATTAAAGGAATCCTCAAGAGGTGTTCTTGAGGGGTGGACGTAGGCCGCGGGGTGCGATTTCCGAACCACTTGAAAAATTGGTTTGCAAGTATCTCTTCCCTTATCTCTATACATAATTGCTTGTGATTGTGTTTAATTTGCTATTAAATTTTTTAAAAGGTTAATTTCCGCTAAAACCTTATTCACCCCCCCTCTAAGGTTTCCACATTTGGGCCAACAGATTATTTGATAATTTAGATTCTATTAACCGCCCATTCAGTAACAATTATTTTGATTCGTATGTGGTATACTGAAAAAATTAAGGGAAATTTGGTGATAGACCCCTCAATATTAGATGGATAAGCCAAAAACCCACACAAATTGGTAGTTTTTTAAAAAGCCCCTTGTAGACACCCCAATTTTGGCCGAACTGTCAAACTTAGGGGATTGTTACCTTTAAATGCAGTGATGATAATGTCCGACACAATTCGACAGTCTCCAATGATGCTTCGTGAACTTCTGAAAAGCTCTACAACTTATTTTTCACCTATTTTTGAGCCAAAATGACCAGAATATTCCTGGGATAGCACTATGCTAACTTTTTGTGTGAAAATGTGCAATTGAGAGATAAGAACGCTCAGGATAGTCCTTAGATGCAAAAAAGTGATTTTAGAAAGCAAGAGAATCGATAGTTTAGGTAAAAATTGGTCTAAACTTGATTTTCAATCAACATAGTCGTTAGACGTTTCTGAAATGTTTTCAAACTTTTTTTATTAAATAACATACTCCAATACAATTCCAAATGACATATTATTTGCAATTTTTGGAGTTGAAATGAATTAGATATGAATTCTCAAAGTTTTAAACAAGGAAAGGGGGGTGGCACTAGCTAAGTGTCGCCACAGCACTCGTTAAGTGCCGTTCTGGCACTCACTCAGTGTCGCGCGGGCCTCTTCGAGTGCCGCACGCGCTGGACACAATCACACTAATTGTGTGACTTCTGGAACCTTCTTTGGATCTCTAGAATATCTCAAAACCTCGTTTCTTAGGTGCTTATTAAACACTCTTAGATGACAGTTTTCATGCTGAAATCATCATAAAACTACAAGTCTACCCTCATCAAATTTCTCTATAAATTCAAACTTCTTCTCAAAGAGAAGGGACTTCTACTAGCCTTTTTACTTAAACTTTCAACCCTTGAGAGCCTTGAATCTCTGGTTTTAGAGAGAGAAAGTGAGGAATTCAAATTCCATATTCAAACGCCCATTTTCAGATAAATCTCTGAAAAACAAGAAAAATTGAGTCAAAAACCATATCAAAAAGGAAGAAGAGCATATAAGACTCCTCTGAAGATTGATCAAATTCAACCAATTTCTACAAATGAGCAATCTGAAGGGCAATTCTTTTATTTTATACTATGTAGACTCATAATTCAGTCACATTTCATACTTAGATTAGGACTTCTACTCATTTTTCAAAGTTTACCTCTCATTCCTTTCTCCACACATGTAACGACCCACCTCCCCATCTAGCAACAATATTGTCTGCTTTGGGTCTAAACACAAAGAACTTCCCAGGGGGTCACCCATCCCTGGTACTGCTCTGGCAGTAGCACGCTTAATTGTGAAGTTCTTTCGTGTTTAGCTCCCTCACGGTTTTAAAAGGCCTTGTTGCATATAGAGGGGCAATTAATCCTTATAAACTAGTCCAGGAACTTCACCCCAGGCGATGTGAGACAAACCCCCACACTTGACCTCACCTCATCCATCTTGGCCTTCCTGCCTCAGGAGTATTGGCTCTTGGTCGTCACAATCCACCCTCCTTAAGGGCCACACGTCCTCGTGTGGGGCTTGCCCCACACTTCCGGCTGGGTTTCCACTCTGATACCACTTGTAACGACCCACCTCCCCGTCTAGCAACAATATTGTCCGCTTTGGTACTGTTCTGGCAACAGCACGCTTAACTGTGAAGTTCTTTCGTGTTTAGCTCCCTCACGGTTTTAAAAGGCCTTGTTGCATATAGAGGGGCGATTAATCCTTTTAAACTAGTCCAGGAACTTCACCCCAGGCGATGTGAGACAAGCCCCCACACTTGACCTCACCTCATCCATCTTGGCCTTCCTGCCTCAGGAGTATTGGCTCTTGGTCATCACAACACACCACATCAATGAATTATGATTGAATTCTCATGAATTGTTGTTGATTTTGATTTGGATCATCATTTGATCTATGTAAAACAAGTTTTCATGTCGAATTAAACCATGAATCATCCATATTTGTGTTGAATTATCTTTCATCTCTAATGTTTCTCTCTTAGAGTTCATGAAACCTTCTATGTTTCATTTGAATTCCTATAGATTAGATCCTTTAATTCTTTGTAATTTGATGTTTACATGAGAATTTGAGTTGATCTAGATTACTTCTAAATATTGGAATTGATGAATCAAATTCTATGTTTCATTACCCATTGTAGACACCCAATTTTGACCGAGTTATCAAACTTAGGGGATAATTACCTTTGAATGTAGTAATGATACTATCCAACATAATTCGACAGTCTTCAAGGACGTTTTGTGAACTTTCGAGAAGCTCTATAACCTACTTTTCATCTGTTTTTGAGTCAAAATGACCAAAAAGTCCCCGGGGATGACACTTTCATGACTTATGTGTGGAAAATGTGCAATTGAGGGATAAGAATGCTCAGGATAGTCCTTAGATCCAAAGAAGAAGGGTCACGAATAGCCGAAAATTTAACTTCATACTTTCAATGAAAGCCGGTTCAGTTTGATTTTCAATAAAAATGGTCATCAAGATATTTTCAAAATGTTTTTGAATTATTTTTATTAAATAATAGACTCCAATACATTTTCAATGACATATTATTTACAATTTTTGGAGTTGAAATATATAAGATATGAATTTTCAAAACTTAAAACAGGAAAAACCAAAAAAAAAATCGGCAATCGGCGCCTAGAGGCGGCACTCGTCGAGTGTCGTTTCTACACTCACCGAGTGTCAGCCTAAGCACTTTCACTTGTTTTGAATGAGCTTCTAGACCCTCTTTGGATCTCTAGAATATCTCAAATGACCCCGTTTCTTAAGTGCGTGTTTAGCACCCTTAGGTCACACTTTTTGTGCTGAAATCATCCTAAAAGGACAAAGCTACCCTCATCAAATCTCTTTATAAATACAAAACTTCTGTTCAAAGAAAATGACCTTTTAATATGATTTTTGAGCTTAAAATCGTGCATTGAGAGCTTTCTGTTGGGTTTGTGCTCTCAAACCATTACTTTATGTATGAGACATTAGCATTTTAATATATGGATATCAGTTTTACATTATGTATGTTCCTTTCATGAGATGATTGTTTAATCCATAAGTATCATAGTAAGTAATTCGTGTATGTATGAGATATATACAAGTGAGATACGAATTACTATTCTTTGATACTTAAAGCTTGTCACAGTGGATGATGAGACTGGATATCTCATCAGGTCTACACTGTAGCATGATTGACTACCATTGGATGGAGTGATTAATCTCAATCACTAGAGTGTTACTCTTAGTTGATATGCTAGTGCTTATAGTGCATTGACGGACCTGAGCTTTCCTGTTAATACTCAAGACTGTCAAATAGTCAATAGGAACTCATAACTTGTATAAGATACGTGTTCTCAATCTTGAGACGATTATGAACACAGACTGTGGATATGACTGCTTTGACTTACCAATCAGTGAGGTCTATAGAAGATCAACACCTGGGTATCTTGGGTATGTCATATTCATAGGGTTGTGAACATATATTGTCAAGACAGAATCTACCCTCTGTTTCAGAGTAAGCATTCCCTTGAGAATGTCACCAAGTCGATTACTGAGTACTGCAGTCTTGTTGATAAGAGTTATCAACATGTTTGGTAATCATGAGAGGTGAATGAGACTCAAGGATTATAAGAAGTAATCATGATTCAAGTTGACAGTAACTGTTTATCCGACTACCTGAATATGATTGTGAATGCTGACGGTAGAGGGACATTAGTGCAACATACAAGTCTAGTTATCGCTTCGGATATGTTCTTTTGCGTTGGAGTTCAGTTATCGTTTTATAGTGGAGTAAACGTTAACTGATCAGTCGATTAATTTGCTGATCAAAGAGTTTGGTCATGGGAGTTAATCAACTGATCTGAGCCAACAATAAAGAGCCTAGGAGGTCCCACTCTTAGCTCCGCTAGGATGCTTGGAAAGGCAAATGAGGATAATGTCAAGACAGGTTCGATCGATCAAAGTTGTCTCGATCGATTGAAGTCTAGACAGGTTCGATCGATTGAAGATGGTCGATCGATCGAATGTTCGATCGATCGAAACCACGTCGATCGCTCGAGAGCTAGGTCGGTTCTGGGAATCTATAAATAGGGCAGCTGCGTTCTGGAAAAGTTGTTCGTCGTTTTGAACGTCAGAAGCTGCAGAAACTATTTTAGAGCCCCAAAACCTTCTCCTTCCTCTCTATTAGAGATCCCACCGTCTCTAGTCTTTCCGGTAGGTATCTGTAGGAGACATAAGGGTGAAGACAACCTAGTGGAGGCTACTGCATCACCAAGGAAGAAGAAAATCAGAATTGGGTTCAAGACACTAAGGTATAACTCTTGCTCCCCTCTTGTGCGCATCTATAGAGTTGATGGGTAGTATATTCGGGCATGCCAATTAAGTTTTATAACTTGATTTTTCCGCTGCGCGTTTAAACTTAGAACTTAAACCGGTTTTTCCAACACTTTCAATCTGAGAGAAAGGGAGGAATTCAAAATTGTTCTTAAAACAATCATTCTCTAAAAAAAATAAGAGAAATTGGACTAAAAAAAAACAAGATCAAAAGGAAGAAGAGCTTGAAGAAGAGCATAGAAGACATCCTTGAAGATTGATCAAATTCAACCAATTCTTTGTAAACCTGAGCAAACCCAAAGGTAACTCTCATTTCATACCATTCAAACGCATAATTCAATCACAATTCATACTTAGATTAAGACTTTTACACATTTTTCAAAGTCTATCTCTCATTCCTTTCTCCACACACCACTTCAATGAATTGTGATTGAATTCACATGAATTGTTGCTAATTTTGGTGTAGATCATCATTTGATCTCTGTAAAACATGTTTTCAATATGAATTTGTAGCAACCTGTAATTTCCTAATTTTGTATATTAAATAAAATACCAGTTTTATTTTAGGGAAATGCTATTGTTAGAGCAGTAATGGCTAATGTCATAGTAAAAAGTGTCACTAAAAGTTTTAGCAACCAAAAAAAGTGTCGCTAAAACTTTTAGCCACACTTTTTGCTCTGGGATTAGTCATTGCTGCTATGGCAATAGAGCTAGCCTTACTTTATTATTGCGTATTATTCCTAGTGATTATATTATTTTAATAAATAATTAGTACTTATGTTCCTAATTGTAAATACAATGCCTTTAATTTTGTAACCCTTAGTATTTTTATCTATAATATCACGTAAAGAAGGTGCCCCGGAATTACCCTACGATTTTGGCTAAAGTCATTAATCAAATCAAGTATCACATCAAATATATTATTTCCGTAATGATTATGTTTGGGATATTTTCCTAAAGCTAATCAGACTGACTAAAGAACTTAACCAAACTACCTAAACTAACTTACATAACTGACCTAACTGACTTAACGAATCAACTGAACTAAACTAGAATTATTGGAGTGCAATGATTTTAGATTTGTGGTGATTATGTGTACGATGTGTGTTCGAGTTAGAGACCACAAGAAACAGCTTGGACTCCAAGTTCATACCTATATATATATATATACATACACTTAAGCAAATACACAGTGACCCATTTCACATAACTCTCATTTTCTTACAAAACTCACGAACTCTCTCTTTGATCTCTCCATACACACATACAAACTCTCAACACTCTCAAATTCTCTGTAAGTTCTCATTGCACACACACAAATCAAACACAACTGAAACAAGAAAAAGAAAGAAGAAGGAAGAAGCATAGTAAGCTTTCCATAGCCATTGTTATATTACGTAGCTTTATTATGATTTTCTCATAATCTAGCAATTACACGAACCGGTGAGTCTTTTAAACTCACTCCTAATGTATAGTGTGGTATATAGAAGATAACATGGGTTTTAAAGTAGGTGTATATGTATATATATTCAATGGAGGTCCAAAATTAGTGGTACCGGAAATCTTAATGAAAATGAATTCTGTAAATTGGAAATGATAGATTACAGTCTCTATATGCTTAGTTTCAAGTATTAGATGCTAATTCATAACAGTTGCAACAAACGGTTGATTTTAAGTTTTGTCACCTCTTGGTTTTTCGTATATAAGTAGAGCTACGGTAATAATTGAGAATCAAAACCTATATATTCATAATCTACGCGCAAATACGAAAAGAATGATATATCACAACCCATGTTTGGTTTAAGTTTAGAAAAGTCAAAATTAACACTATTAATACACCCAAAATCAGCCCATGCCCGAGCGGTTCTATTCTGCAACTACTGACAAGCATCATCCCGAGCGGTTTGGTCCACCTGATGCCTCCCGAACGGTTTATCCACGACCCGGCCAACAGGTCGGGAAGACCGCACAGGCACATCCCACCGCGGGAATAGCTCATCCGGGCCCACAGGCATGATCCCGAGCATTCCGGGCAGTTTCCTACTCAAGCTAGAAGACTAATGGAAAGTGCAAACTATAACCTAATCCAATTAGGAAACCCCTATAATTAATGCCAATCTATGTCAATTGGATTAGGTTTCATTTTCCTTGTACAAGTAGGTCTCTTACATCTATAAAAGAGACCTC
This sequence comes from Hydrangea macrophylla, assembly GCA_033977485.1. NCBI lineage: Eukaryota > Viridiplantae > Streptophyta > Magnoliopsida > Cornales > Hydrangeaceae > Hydrangea > Hydrangea macrophylla. The sequence continues at coordinate 110,608,550 of CM066997.1, read as the reverse complement.
TCACCCCCCCCCCCCCCCATTGAAGGGGCCGACTTTTTAGTCTACACAGCACCTCTATAGCATTCATCTACATGCCCGGCCGGCCTACGGTAGCTCCAGACTTGTTGGTTCACCACAGGCCCCCAGCTCTTTTACAGTATAGTGAATGTGCTCAGACACACACGTGGACGTAGGTACCTTTATTAACAGGGTCGAACCACATATAAAAAACCAGTCTCTCACTCTCTCTCCCCTTAAATTGCTTTATTTACCTCTTACCAAATTTTGGCATCATCAGCTTGGCGCCGTCTGCGGGAAGCGACAAGTCTTCTCATCAACAAATCTCTTGACTGATCGTCATGCCACCAAAGAAGGGTAAGAAGGCTGATCAGTAGTCCAATCGGGATGTTCCTCCGGCCCCGGCACCGGCTGCACCAGTCATGACATCTGAGCAGAGCACCGCGACCCTCACACAACTCTTGGAGGCCAGCGTCAACTCCAGCAACAGATCGAAGCCCTGCTGGCCCAGCAAAACAGTCCTCCAGTGGCTGGGAAATGGCCCGGGAACGTTGCGCACAGTCGGGAACCGATCTTGACCAGACAACATGCCCGAGCCAACCCATCCCCCGTTGAGGATGCCTGAGACATCAACAGTAGGCGTTGATCGGGAGAGAACTAATCCTAATTATACGCCTTAACGAGCATTTGTTAGTACCTTTTTATCCTATTTTTGTATACTTTTACTTCGTTTTCTATTTTCTGACAGGTTTTGGAAGAAATCACCTAAACCAGGCTAAACAGGGTGAAAAAGCACAAAGAAAGAAGCTGAAAAAGCCAAGTCGCGCGCGCGAGCCGCGGGCGCGAAAACCAGAAAGTCGCTCGAGCAATCCGCTCGCGCGAGAATCCCAGAATCGCTCGCGCGATCCACGCGCGCGAAGTACCAAATGTCGCGCTCGCGCGACCCGCCCGCGCGATATGTGTAAAAACTAAAGTTGCGTATTTCAGTGTACTGAAGACTCCTGTGCAAACGAAACTGCTGAACGACGTCTAGACTGTAAATTACATCAGTTTCAGTTCGTTTCGGGTTAGGAAGGCTTCCAAAACTTGTTGTAAATCTATATATATCCTATTTTATTACAATTAAAGGGTTAGACATTGTTAGCAATTATTATACACACATGCTTCCAGCCATTGAAGGGAGGGAAGCAAGGAGAAGAAGAAGAAGACCAAGGGTTTCCATGGCCTCCTCCATCAACTACTTGCCATCCATCACTTCCATGGACGGCTAGATCATAGATCTAGGGTTTCAATGAAGCCCTAGACGAGTAATAGGGTTTTATTTATGTTTTTATTTTAGTTTTATTATGTATGGATGACAGTCACATGTTTAGAGGATTTTTATAAATAAATCGTACTTCTAGTGATTAAATCATTGCTTTCAGAATTTATTCTTGTCTTAGATCTATTTTGACTGTGATGTGCTCAACGATCTATTCTTGCTGTGCTTGTTTAGATTGTTTACATGTGATGGTGCTTTATTGATTTGTGATATCAAGTATCCGAATAGTCCATGCCTAGGTTAGACGGATTAGATCACAACCCTAGTTTAGTGTGGGATAATTCGTGCTAACCGAAGATGGATTATGTTGGTGCTTGAACCATGAATATCTTCTTGTCGGAGGAATTGGGCTTGTAGCTACAATTCTCCATTATCATCCAACTTAGTAAGCTAAAGTAATTCATAAATATTCCTATTATGAAGCTAGTGGTGGATTTGCAATCCTAGGTTCCCTTAAACATTATTTAAAACACTTTTAATTGCTTTCATAGTTTAGATTTAGTTTTACTGTTATTAGTTTAATTAAATTCAAATCAAAATCCGTTTTTATAATTAATTAGATTTAGGTTTTAAAATTAAAGCGCGGTAGTTAATCAATCTCTGTGAGTTCGACCTTTACTTCCACACTGCAAATCTTTAGAAAAGTAAAGTATACTTTTACATCTTGATATTGACAACATCAATTTTTGGCGCCGTTGCCGGGGATTGCGTTACTACCTTTAATTTTTTAATCTTAGTTTAGTTCATTCGTAAATATTAGATTAGTTCTTATTCTTCTTATTTTCTGTTTTTGTTTTATATTACTAACTTGTTCTTTTATTTTATAGGTTTCCGAGTCATCAAATTCCAACGTTTCCGAGTGGAGTAGCTAATTACATCAAAGGAGCTTACGCAAATAAAATAAATAAAACTTAAGTAAATTGCTTCTTGTGAAACTCGCTTTAAACCACTGTAAGTCAGGGCGCTGTGACGCACTATTTGCATTAGTTTAGGGTTAATTGCACTGCATTAGCTAGGAAACCCGGGGCGCTGGGCTTGACGCGGTCATTGCATTACAGGATAATATTCATGCATCACAGTAGTTGAGTGCTTGTTATCGTAGTTGCGTGATTGCTATTTATTTTTTTTAGTTGAGTCAGTTTTTGTTTTTAGTTTACTTTCTTTTAGTTTATGTTAGGTACACGTTCAAATAAACCGGAATTAAAACATTTTGACTCTGAACTTGAACGTACATTAAGACTTAACAAGTCTTCAAACTTAACTTCTAGAACAAGGTTTTTAATAGACGCTGATTTGACACCAAAACCAACGTCTTTATTTGAATCTGAAATACGTAGTACTCTTACAAGACTAAAGAAATCACGCTTTCATAACATAGAACCGATTAAAATGGCAGACATTGGAAATAATAACGATAACAATCAAAATAACAACGGAAATAATTTGAATAATCCTAATATACCACCACCTCCTCCACTTAAAGATTATTTTATTCCGACGACTTACACGCCACAAACTTGTATCGACTTACCGGAGGCGACAGCATCTCACTTTGAGATAAAGTCGTCTACCATCTCGCTACTTCCATCTTTCCATGGCCGTTTAAATGAAGATCCATATACACACTTAGGAGATTTTCAAGATATATGTTCTACTTTGAAAATCCAAAACTTAACTGATGATGAATAAAAATTGCGGCTCTTTCCATTCTCTTTAAAAGATAAAGCTAAATATTGGCTTCAATCTTTGGAGCCAAACACAATTAGAACATGGGAAGACTTACACACCGCATTTTTATAAAAGTTTTTCCCGATTATGCGTACGAATCAGATAAGAAAATCTATAACAAACTTTGTGATGCAAGATGGGGAATCACTCTACGACACGTGGGAAAAATTTACAGAATTATTACGTTCGTGTCCACATCATCAGGTTCCTAAGTGGCAGTTGGTCCAGGTCTTTTACGAGGGACTTATTCCTTCGGTCCGTAGCACCGTCGATGCTGTTTGTGCGGGTACCTCCCTACACAAAAGTGCCGATGAGGCCTGGAAAATTTTTGAAACGTTAAGCGAGAACTCGATGCATCAGACTGTGTCAGTACGTTCCGAGGGATATCATTCACAACCTAAGAGGGAGGTAAAGTTCGAGTCAAGTCAATCAAGTGAAATAAAAGAACTATCTAACAAACTTGACCGACTTTTAACAATGAACCAAACGACAACCCCACCCGCTCGTGAAATTTGTGCATTATGTTCTGATCCTTCACATTCGATACTTGCATGTCCATCGGCGAGTCAATTTCCGGAATTCGTGGAGCAACACATTAATTCTATTCAACAATACCCACGAAATAATTATAATGCAACTACTAACAATCCGGATGCGCCATGGAGAAACCATCCTAACTTCTCGTGGAAAAATAATAATAATAATCCTAATGAGGCAACTAATTTTCCAAATGCGTATCGACCTCAGTTTCAACCTAATCAATACCAACACCCGCCTCCTAATTCGAACCCTTCAAGGGGTAATGCTTTTGAGGAAAAGGTGTTGGCATCCCTTAATAAAATTGAAACTCAAGTCCAAGCACAAGCACAAATAGTGCACTCTCACACACTGTCACACCCCAACCCACCCCCGCGGGCTAGGACACGTGTAACAAGCCAACAAACCAAACAATCATTTTTAACGTTCCAAAAATAACATTTTAAAGTGAAATACCAGGGGTAAAATATTCCTTATTTGAATGAAATAAAAAGAAATAAAATAAAGTTTTAAAACCATCGAATGGTACTTGGACAGAGTTCCCCCTATTATAGCACCATTTCCCCCTGTTAGACAAGAATTTAAATACCAAAATATCACCAAAGCACTTGCAAAATACTTTTAAAACTTCAATCCACAGTTCATATTACAAGGATTTAATAAAAACTAAAACACAAACTTATCTCCAAAATTTAAACACTAGGAATATAACTACTCAGTTAAAATTATTTACATATGAACATATTAAACAAAAATTATTAATCTCGAGCTATCCAGAACCCCCACAGTTCAGCGCTTCTCACTGTGATATTCGTCCGAACCTGCGTGGTCATTAGCCACACAAAAAAAAATTGATTAAGCTTTCGCTTAGTGAGTACGTGGTACTAATCATGCAATTGGAGTATTTAATGAATCATAACACCAATTATGTATTCACAACAATAAATGGTCGCAGGCGTGTCAAGTAATCAACCACCATCGTTCTGGACCCTTGCTTCTGGGCCAATCTCACTTTTTCTGTCGCATATAGCGAAATCACACTCATTCATTTGTGACCGTAGTCAATTCGTTCATGTGGTCGTCACCACTATCCCCTTTTCTCTGAGGATTTCAACATCTCTCTGTCCCTTATATATGGGCTAACTAATGGTGATTATCACTTGAGACCCTGTCATAACTTGAAATTTTAATTAAGGGTAAAACCCCAATTAAATGATTAAGAGTGAGCCTGTTAATTATTTTGGGGCAGTATTTGAATTTATATGAACTTGTGTCACTATATTTAATTAATTATTCATTTATTTATTTTCTTTTCTTAATTGGTATTATTTTATTTTATTACAATATTTTTTTTTACTAGGGTTAAAATGGGTGCATATTTTAAATTGGGTGTGTAGGGGTAGACCACACATACACACACATGTACTACCTATATCTACATCACACTTAAAATGCAAGACACAAACAAAACTAATGGAGGGCCCCACCCCCCCTATTTTGGCCGGCCAAACCATTACTCCCCCATTCCTCATTTTGTTTTTTTTTCTTTTCCTTTCTCTCTCTCTCTTCTTCATCTTCTTCATCTATCAAAATGGGTATACATAAACCCTCTTCTTCAACCTCCCAATAGACCACCAAGAAATCATTTTCGTGAGTTTAGCTATTTCACAAAACCTTCTTAGAATTTCAAAAGCTTTCTAATGGTACCAACGAAATTCGTTTTGGTGACCTCTACCCTAGTTTTTCCCAAATTTCATAGAGCACCCAAACTTCTCATCTTCATCCATGGAGTCTCATTGAGGAATTAGTGCATGCAGTGGACTTTTGGGTCTCCTAGGACCTCTCTTTCCATATTCTTGAAGCCATTTGGGGTCCTTTACTTCTTTCTCAAATTTTTGGGCATTTCCATTTATTTTGGAAAATCTACACTAAGGTAGTTATATATTGTTTCAATTTCATATGTTGTACTTGTCTAAATTGATTTGAGTTTATTTATATGTATTAATAGTGGACTTAGACACATGTATTAGGATTTTTCCCCTAAGTTGTAATGTTGGAATTATTATGCCTAAGATGTGAATTACATGCTTTAGTGGTGATTTTGTGGTGCTAAATATAATTAGAGGAATTTTAGAATAATGATATGGACACATGCATGAGGATTTCCCAAAGTTGTAATGTTGGAATTATTACACTATAATGTGATTTATATGCTTTAGTTGTGATTTTGGGGTGCTAAACATAATTAGAGGAATGTTAGAATGATAATTTGGACACATGTATTAGAATTACTCAAAGTTGTAAATTAAGGGTTGTATGCTAAATTTTGAATTTTGTGCTCTTGTTGTGTTAAATTTGATTATGTGGTGCTAGATATGCTTAGGATGCTCCCTTTATGTGCGAACACATGTTAGGACGTTAGTTTAGAAATTTTCGTTAGGAATGTTAAATTATGAAATTTAATTACATTCTTTGAATTTCTTGATATCATGTCTAATGGACTAGAATTATTGCTTAATATATTGTAGTGGATTCCCCTTAACATCATTATCAACATCATATGCATTAAGGCCTAATCGGCAAGCATTACATGAACACGACATAAATGTTTTGTTTTGAAAAGAGAAAAATTAACCCCATGTGAGGGAATTTTATTTAAGAAATCCGGACGTGGGTTGTGATGTGAGACAGGGAGAATGACCCTTAGAAACATTCAAACTCCAGCTATATTCGGTTGGCTCCCGGAAGTTGGTATGCTACACTCCATGCGTGGGTGGCTCATGGTCCGGTAATGAGAGAGGTGTGCACATATCACGCATAGCCTTGCGGCTTTAATCATTTCATTGTAGCCGTGGTGGCGACCCATTGCATCTCATTTCATTTTAGTCATGGATAGCATATAGAATTGTTACAATGTATCCTACGAGCCGTCGTTCTCATAAAAACGACAAAACATTTTTCAGGTGAGCTTGATAAGGGTAAAGGGCACATGTGACCGACGCGGGTCTTGACATCTTTTGTTCCATTTTGAGGGTCGTGCTTGGTTGTGTATATAGATAGTTCTTATGTAAATATTAACTAGTTGGGGAAGTTTGTAATAGTCTAGTACTCTTAAAGAGAATGGTTGTATTATTTCTATTACAAAACTTCTAAAGCTTGGACTTCTATATTTTGTCATTTTGGGAAGCCTTGTTGTAATTAATGGACAAATGTTAGTCCTTGTCTTTCCTACTTATTAAACTTATTTATGTTATGTAAATTAAGTTTCCGAAATGGTAGAATCTCTTTTAAAGTTTTATGTATGTGTAATCGTATGGAATCCTTGCCGGATTCATTTATGTTTGGTTTTGTCCTTGCCGGACTCATTATATTTGTATGAAATCATTGCCGGATTTGTCCATTTTATTTTTAAAGGAAATGTTTTAAAATCTCTCTCCCAATCTCTCCCTCTCCCATTCTTCCTCTCTTTATCTCTTTCACTCCTCGTTTTTAATAAATTTCGAGTAGATGAAGTTCCGTTTGGGTTAGACACGTGTTATATGTTGTTTAGGACTTGTTTAGTATTGTACCAATGTTTAAACTTGAAAATTTGGTATAGTTGGTAATGTTTCAAAATGCTGTCAAGTTGCTGTCAAAAAAGGAAAAACTGCTACTGTTTTCTTTATTTTCTGCCCAAATGGTGCAGAATTGGACAAAATGTCATTTGACGAAAGTTGTGCAGAATTAAATTTTACTTGGACCGTCGCGAACATAATGTGAAATTTCTAAAGATACAACCACATACAGGTGTTTTAAAAATTCAGCAACTATCAAAAATGTTTGTTTTTCAAAATTATTGTATTTTTCCTTCTCTCCTAGAAACTAGTGCTTGTCCGGATAGTTCCTTGATTAAATTTTCTAGTGCTTCTATATTTTGTTGGACTCATTAACATGTAATTCCATTTAGGAATTACGTATTAGTGAGTCATCCTTGTGGGAATCCCCGTGGGTTTTCAAAGTCGCTTCCGCATTTTGTGTAAAGATTTTAAATTCTCTTTCCCCTATTTCTTTATCTTTTCTCTTCCCTCGCGCTTCGGTTTTCGGGGCGTGACAGACCCTTTGACCCAAATAAGCACATAAGCAACTCAACATGTCAACATGGCAATTTCAACATTTTAGACATGTTAAATAATAAATAATCACATGCTTTTCTACTTAATCATAAATTAAGCATTCTAAGCATTTAATAACAATTAAAAGACATTAAACATCCAATTTTGGGATTAGGACACTCACCTCACGAATAGGTCTAAAATAAGCTAAGAATTCCCAAGTTCCTTCACAAAACTAGCTCTAGGTACTCCCAATGATATTCCTACATATATAGGTCACATATATGTATCACCCCTTAAGATGGGTCGCGGAAAAACATTACCAAAATTGAAAAAGAAAGACATAGAAATAATCCTTTTACCTTCACGAGTCCGAATATGGCTTCGGTTCGCGAAATAGAGGTCGAACGGTGAAGTTACGGTGACGGAACGGCGCGAAACCCCTTTTTCTTTTCTTTCTTGCACGTTGAACTCTCACTGTTCTAACTCTCTGTAACTCTAACTCTCTTGTTTTGATTCTTTTTCTTTATTATGATTCTAACTAACCGACTAACATCTCATATACTTAAGGATATATAATGATTTTGTCATATTTATATTTATACCCCCATATGTTTTTAAAGTCTTATTATGAAACCCCCTAACAATTATATTAACTATCAAATTTCTAAATGAGTATGTGTCTATGTCACGTATGGGTCCCAAAAATGGCCACAAATATTTTACAAAGTTGCTAATTAACCTACTAGTTATGAATCCAATTCCTATCCACTCTCACATAAGTACCCAAACTGGTACCATAAAAGGTTACAACTAAAAATAAAATTTAAAAAACAATTTAACAAATATTCATTTAATCACATAAATGCAACTAAATGCAATTTATCCAATCTGGACCTCCCGTGAGTCCCATGTCACATCTATCAAACTGTGCCCTTTATCAAAGCACTTATCACATCGGGGTAACTAGAACTTACCCAAATATCACATGCAATGAATTATACTAATTAATGCATAAAAATAAATATTACTTCCATTTTCTGGGTACGGGTATTACATCTCTCCCTCCCTTTTAGGAAGTTTGTCCCCAAACTTTTCTTACCTCAAGTGTCAAATACGTGAGGATATTTCTCTCGGATCTCGTCTTCACGTTCCCAAGTTGCCTCCTCTACTGAATGATTACGCCATAACACCATAACTAGAGGAATGACTTTAGTTCTGAGCACCTGATCCTTCCTATCTAGGATTCGAACTGGATGTTCAACATAAGTCAAATCTTCTCGAACCATCAACGGTTCTGGAGTTATACGGTGACTCGAATCTGCTAGACAACGTCGCAGCATAGAAACATGAAACACATTATGAACATTAGCCAACTCTTGTGGTAATTCCAACCGATATGCAACTGGACCAACTCTATCCAAGATCAGATAAGGCCCTACAAACCTCGGACTTAACTTGCCTCGCTTACCAAACCGTGCGATACCCTTTGAAGGCGATACCTTCAAATAAACATAATCACCTACCTTAAATTCCAACGGTCTTCTACCTGTATCCGCATAGCTTTTGTAACGACTCTGTGCTATTTGTAACCGTTGTTTAACTAACTTGATTTTGTCGGTAGTGATTTGCACAATTTCAGGACCTATAAGTTGCTTTTCCCCAATTTCTGTCCAACACACTGGTGATCTACATTTTCGGCCATACAATGCCTCGTAAGGCGCCATACCAATACTCGTTTGAAAGCTAATATTATAAGAGAATTCTACTAATGGCAAGTGGGTCTCCTAATCTGATTTGAAATCCATAACACAACCTCGAAGCATATCTTCCAGAATCTGAATAACTCGCTCGGATTGGCCGTCTGTCTGAGGATGAAATGCTGTGCTAAAATGCAAGGTCGTCCCCATTGCCTTTTGTAAATCTTCCCAAAACCTTGACACAAATCGTGTGTCTCGATCTGACACAATGGATACCGGTGCCCCGTGTAGCCTGATAACTTCTCTGACATAAAGCTCTGCTAACTTTGTCGGATCACGAGTCTTGATTGGCAAGAAATGAGCTGATTTAGTCAATCGATCAACGATCACCCAAATACTATCATTAGACTTAGGAGACCGTGGCAAACCTGACACAAAGTCCATCGTGATATGCTCCCATTTCCATTCTGGTATTTCCAACGGTTGCAATTCACCAGCGGGTCGTTGATGTTCCAATTTTACTTGTTGACAAGTCGTACACTTAGCTACAAACTCGGCGACTTCCCGTTTCATACCACTCCACCAATACACTTCTCGCAAATCTCTATACATCTTGGTACTCCCAGGATGTACGGAATACCTCGTACTGTGAGCTTCTTCCATGATCTTATCTTTCAACTCTTGAATGTTTGGAACACACAATCGATTAATATACCTCAATACATTATTCTGAAAACTGAATTCCGGATGTCTACCCTTAGGTAATTCTTCAACTATTTTCTTGAAATTTGGGTCCATGAGTTGACTTGCCTTGATTTCTTCAATCAAGCTCGGTTGTGCGATGATAGCTGCCATTAAACCACCCTGGATTCTGGGAATTACTTCCAATTCCAGCTGTTCAAATTCTTTTACCAATGTTGCTTGAGCTGTTAAAGAATAAACCAAATTTTCTGATGACTTTCGACTTAACGCATCGGCAACCACGTTAGCTTTACCTGGATGGTATTGAATCTTTAAATCGTAGTCTTTCATCAATTCAAGCCATCTTCTCTGTCTCATATTTAGCTCTCTCTGGGTAAACAAATATTTCAGACTCTTGTGATCGGTGAATATTTCACATGTTTCCCCGTACAAGTAGTGACGCCAAATCTTTAACGCAAAGATCACCGCTGCCAATTCTAGATCATGAGTCGGATAATTCTTCTCGTGTGTCCTCAACTGTCTCGAAGCATAAGCTATAACTTTACCCTCTTGCATTAGAACACATCCCAGGCCTTGATGAGAAGCATCACTGTATATACTGAAACCTCCAGTACCTGACGGAATAGCTAATATTGGCGCTGAGGTCAATTTATCTTTCAACTTCTGGAAATAGTCTTCACATTCTTTATTCCACACAAATGGTACATCCTTTCTCATCAATTGAGTCATCGGAGTCGCAATTCTAGAGAAGTCTTGAACGAACCTTCTGTAGTACCCAGCTAACCCCAAGAAGCTTCGAATTTCAGAAACATTTGTCGGTCTCGACCAATTCTTAACAGCTTCAATCTTCTGTGGGTCCACAGAGACACCATCCTTAGAGATCACGTGTCCAAGAAAAGTAACATTTGTCAACCAGAATTCACTTTTCTTCAACTTCCCAAATAGTTGCTTTTCTCTAAGTCGTTGCAAAACTAATCTCAAGTGTTGTTCGTGTTCCTCTGGACTTCTAGAATATATTAAAATATCATCAATGAATACTATCACAAACTCGTCTAGATAAGTTTTGAACACCCGATTCATCAAGTCCATAAAAGCGGCTGGTGCATTCGTAACCCCAAATGGCATGACAAGAAATTCGTAGTGCCCATACCGAGTCCTGAAAGCTGTCTTCTCAACATCCTCAGCTTTTACCTTCAATTGGTGATACCCAGATCTCAAGTCAATCTTAAAAAATACTTTTGCCCCTTGCAACTGATCAAACAAATCATCAATACGCGGCAGTGGATACTTGTTCTTTATAGTCACCTTGTTGATTTCTCGATAGTCAATGCACATTCTCATTGTTCCATCCTTCTTCTTAACAAATAAAATCGGTGCTCCCCACGGTGATACACTAGGCCGAATGAACCCCTTATCTAGTAAATCTTGCAGTTGAGTCTTCAACTCCTTCAACTCTACCGGAGCCATTCTATATGGTGTCCGTGAAATTGGTTGAGTTCCTGGCATCACATCTATCCCAAACTCAATTTCCCTCTCAATCAACACACTAGGCAAATCATCTAGAAAGACGTCTAGAAATTCTTTTACTATTGGTATATCCTCTAATTTCAATTCAATACTTCTAGTGTCAAGTATACTACACAAGAATCCCCGACATCCCTTTTTCAACAAACGACAAGCTCTGACAGCTGATATCATATAAGGCGGCGATGCTACACATGTCCCTTGGAAACAAAATACATCCTGATTGGGCAATCGAAATGTTACTCTTTTATTCTCACAATCGATAATGGCGTGGTTTGCAGATAACCAGTCCATCCCCAAAATGACATCAAAATGTTGAATAATCAATGGCACTAAGTCAACAGTCAAAACTCTACCATTCACATCAATCCCACAAGCTTTAAAGACACCCGAACTTACTAGTGGAGCTCCCGATGGAAGTGAAACAGACAAATCAAAATCTAGTAGTTCTAAGGGCTTATCCAAATATTTAGCAAATGGGTGTGAAACAAAAGAGTGAGTTGATCCTGAATCCAGCAATACTCTAGCAGGTTGTGAACAAATAGAAAGTATACCTGAAACCACAGTGTCAGCGGCAGTGGTCTCTCCAGGCTTGAGCTGGAAGTACCTCCCTTGTCGTTGCTCCCTCCCTTGAGATTGTTGCTGAGGTGGCCTCTGACTTGGTGCACTTCCCACAGATGAGCTAAAACTCTCGGGTCCTTTCTTGGGACAATCACGTTCCCGATGCCCCATATTACCACAAGCGAAACACCTTATTCGGCTGTCATCGATATTTTGTCTCGGAGTAATACCTTGTCTTGGCATATTCTGTCTTGATGGATTGGGACAATCTCTTGCCATGTGTCCTGGTCGTCGACAATTATTACAAATGATAAGAGATAAATTGCACACTCCCCAATGATACTTACCACAAGTCTGACATCTAGGCTTGTTGCTTCCACTTCCCAATGAACTACCAGAATTTTGCCTCTTGGAACTGCCCTGCACTTGGAATTGACTGCCTCCCGGCCTCTTAAGTTGTTGACTTTGCCCGGATGACAATACACCTCGCTCAGCAATTAAAGCCACATCTAACACTTCTGAATACGTCGATAGTCAGTGTGTATCTACTTTTCCCCTAATTTCATCACGAAGTCCTTCTTCGAATCGTCTTGCCCGAATAAACTCGTTCGGAAGTAACTCCGCTGCAAATCTAGCCAAACTTGTAAATTGGGCTGCGTAGTCCCTAACACTCATATTACCTTGACTGAGATGAGAAAATTCTCGGGCCTTCTGATCACTAAACGATCGAGGAATATATTGCTTTGAAAACTCCTCCATAAACCCATTCCAAGTAGTTGGTGCTCCTTGCCTTAGTACTGATGTCCACCAATTTTGTGCTTCTTCTTTCAGAGTATCTGAGGCAAACAAGACCTTCTGTTCCTCTGTACATGGCAAAGCACGAAAAATTCTCTTCATATCGGTCAACCAATGGTCAGCCTTCATCGAATCAGGTTTTCCTTTAAATTGCCCTGGCTTTTGCTTGTAGAACATGGCAATAGTTGTTGATTCTGTTCTTTGTTCTGGATTTGATGAGCTTGGTCCCTCCTCGGTAACTCGAGTTTCAGCCACTTTTACCAACTTTTCCATAACTATTTCAATTCTGTCCATACGGGCCGAAGATGGGTTCTCACCTCCAGACATCCTTGCCTGGCACCCACATCAAAATATATACATACATATTACTTTTAAATAAATTACAATGCATGCTAAATAATATTTTAAAGCATGCTAAGTAAACATGGATGCATGATCGTACAACTACGTGTCATTGTGTGCACACTCACGCGTCGTCACTCGTACCCAAGGCTCTAGCCTATTGCTCTGATACCAAAAATTGTCACACCCCAACCCACCCCCGCGGGCTAGGACACGTGTAACAAGCCAACAAACCAAACAATCATTTTTAACGTTCCAAAAATAACATTTTAAAGTGAAATACCAGGGGTAAAATATTCCTTATTTGAATGAAATAAAAAGAAATAAAATAAAGTTTTAAAACCATCGAATGGTACTTGGACAGAGTTCCCCCTATTATAGCACCATTTCCCCCTGTTAGACAAGAATTTAAATACCAAAATATCACCAAAGCACTTGCAAAATACTTTTAAAACTTCATTCCACAGTTCATATTACAAGGATTTAATAAAAACTAAAACACAAACTTATCTCCAAAATTTAAACACTAGGAATATAACTACTCAGTTAAAATTATTTACATATGAACATATTAAACAAAAATTATTAATCTCGAGCTATCCAGAACCCCCACAGTTCAGCGCTTCTCACTGTGATATTCGTCCGAACCTGCGTGGTCATTAGCCACACAAAAAAAATTGATTAAGCTTTCGCTTAGTGAGTACGTGGTACTAATCATGCAATTGGAGTATTTAATGAATCATAACACCAATTATGTATTCACAACAATAAATGGTCGCAGGCGTGTCAAGTAATCAACCACCATCGTTCTGGACCCTTGCTTCTGGGCCAATCTCACTTTTTCTGTCGCATATAGCGAAATCACACTCATTCATTTGTGACCGTAGTCAATTCGTTCATGTGGTCGTCACCACTATCCCCTTTTCTCTGAGGATTTCAACATCTCTCTGTCCCTTATATATGGGCTAACTAATGGTGATTATCACTTGAGACCCTTTGACCCAAATAAGCACATAAGCAACTCAACATGGCAATTTCAACATTTTAGACATGTTAAATAATAAATAATCACATGCTTTTCTACTTAATCATAAATTAAGCATTCTAAGCATTTAATAACAATTAAAAGACATTAAACATCCAATTTTGGGATTAGTACACTCACCTCACGAATAGGTCTAAAAAAAGCTAAGAATTCCCAAGTTCCTTCACAAAACTAGCTCTAGGTACTCCCAATGATATTCCTACATATATAGGTCACATATATGTATCACCCCTTAAGATGGGTCGCGGAAAAATATTACCAAAATTGAAAAAGAAAGACATAGAAATAATCCTTTTACCTTCACGAGTCCGAATATGGCTTCGGTTCGTGAAATAGAGGTCGAACGGTGAAGTTACGGTGACGGAACGGCGCGAAACCCCTTTTTCTTTTCTTTCTTGCACGTTGAACTCTCACTGTTCTAACTCTCTGTAACTCTAACTCTCTTGTTTTGATTCTTTTTCTTTATTATGATTCTAACTAACCGACTAACATCTCATATACTTAAGGATATATAATGATTTTGTCATATTTATATTTACACCCCCATATGTTTTTAAAGTCTTATTATGAAACCCCCTAACAATTATATTAACTATCAAATTTCTAAATGAGTATGTGTCTATGTCACGTATGGGTCCCAAAAATGGCCACAAATATTTTACAAAGTTGCTAATTAACCTACTAGTTATGAATCCAATTCCTATCCACTCTCACATAAGTACCCAAACTGGTACCATAAAAGGTTACAACTAAAAATAAAATTTAAAAAACAATTTAACAAATATTCATTTAATCACATAAATGCAACTAAATGCAATTTATCCAATCTGGACCTCCCGTGGGTCCCATGTCACATCTATCAAACTGTGCCCTTTATCAAAGCACTTATCACATCGGGGTAACTAGAACTTACCCAAATATCACATGCAATGAATTATACTAATTAATGCATAAAAATAAATATTACTTCCATTTTCTGGGTACGGGTATTACACACACAATCCATTGCGAAGCTTGAATCCCAAATGGGACAACTAGCTACTGTAGTGAGTCGTAGAAACGAGGGGACGTTGCCTAGTCAAACAATTCAAAACCCTAAGGGACAATATGAGGTTAAGGGGTCGAATGAACAAGTAAACGCCGTCTCAACTAGGATGACTACACGAGAGGAGGTGATAGAAACCACTAATAAGAATGAGAATGTGATAGATATGAATATCAACTCTAATAAAGAGAGGGGTGAGGACGTGAATCAAAGTAGAAAAGAAAATGAACCGGTCTCAACAAATTATATTCTGAGAATGCCATACCCACCTAATGTTGAGGAGCCGTCTAATCTTACAAATAAAAAGTCTAAGGTTGAAGATATACTCGAGGTATTTAAACAAGTTAAAATCAATATTACTTTCCTCGACGCTATAAAACAAATTCCCGCTTATGCTAAATGTCTTAAAGACCTTTGTACACAAAAGCGCAAAATACGCAGTCATACTCCTAAAAAGGTCTTCCTCACGGAAAAAGTAAGTTATATTTTTCAACACTCACCTCCAAAGTATAAGGATCCTGGTACGCCTACGATTTCATGTGTCATAGGTGACAGTATCATCCATAGGGCTCTCCTTGACTTAGGAGCTAGTGTTAATCTCATACCTTATCACGTCTATAAACAACTAGGATTAGGTGAACTTAAACCTACGGCCGCTACTATTCAATTAGCGGACCGTTCTATGAAAGTACCTAGAGGAATCGTTGAGGACGTCTTGGTTAAGGTTGATAAATGCTATTATCCTGTAGACTTCATGGTCCTTGACACTGAACCCGTGCTAGATGCTAGGAAGCACACTCCTGTCATTCTAGGCCGTCCATTCTTAGCAACCGCTAACGCTCGTGTTAACTGCCGGACGGGGGTAATGAAAGTGTCGTTTGGGAACATGAACTTAAAATTAAACGTTTTTAACGCTATTGATCAACCTCCTAAAGATGACGATTACCTATGTGAGGCGGAAGGTGAGGTAAGACGGAATATTGAGCCTAACAAAGCAATAAATGTGAGTAACGACAAAGATATAGCGGATGATGAGTGGATGAACCCTAATACCTCGGATCCTAATGCTGAATCTACTCGGAAGGTAAGAAATCGATTTGAACATACTGACAAACCGTCGATTGAATTAATTCGAAGCGACGTAATTTCTGTTTACCATCGAGCTCTACCTGACATCCTTAGGGGTACAAAATCCGAGTTATAGCCTCCGTAAGTCTTGAGCTAGAACGGTCTAGCTGAAGACGTAAAAGTTAGCGCTTCTTCGGCGGCAACCCAAGCTTTATTTCGTTCGTTTTTCTTATTTTTGGTCGTTTTTGAGTCTGTTTGAGTCTGTTTTGGACATTCTGGACAGGTTTGGGGGTTGGAATTAATTTATTTTAATATTGTATACATAATTTTAGCTAAAAAATGGAAAACACTCAAATCGCGCGCGCGGCCCGCTCGCGCGAGACGCCGCTCGCGCGGCCCGCTGGCGCGAGAATGTGCCTTAGTGTTTTTTCTTTCGTTTTCTTTATATGAGCCCTCAGGTTCTCCTCGCGCCTAATGTCGCGGGCGCACGAAAAAAAAAAAAATAAATAAATATATAAATTTTTGGGATTCGCGCGCGCGACGGCCGCTCGCGCGGACCGCTCGCGCGATTCCCCATTTTTCTGACATTTTCTTTTGTCTTCTATATCTTCCTTCCACACCTGTCACACAGTTTTTACTTTTCTATTTTTGTTTCTTAGGTACTTTTAGATCGAGTCTTTGATTGTTTTCATAATTCTGGTTATGTTTTATTTCCTTTTATAGCTTATTTTCGTGTTGTCTTCATAGTTTTGTTTCTTCTTATAGTTTATTTAGTTTCGTTTAGCTTAGTTATAATTCTTTTAGCTATTTTTATTATTTTGTTTGTTTAATTTTCTTTTGTTAAGAAGTAACAGGTAACATTGAACTTTATAGCCATATTCCTTTGTGTTCACCTGTTCTATGCTTGTCAAGATCGAGGTACTATCGTTCCTTCCTTTTGTACTCTCCTTTCTTTCATTTTATTGTTTCATTGGGGACAATGAAAGGTTTAGGTTTGGGGGTATGCACACATGCACATTATTTTATGCAAAATTTTAAAAAAAATTTAATAAGTGTGTTTAAATAAACGATGTTACCTACGGTTTTTGCAATCTCAATTTGATACTTCTTGTTATGTAACTATGATTGTTATAGAATGATAAACAAAAGAAGATGTGATTAAACATATGCTGAAGTTATGATATGACATTTTAAGTTATGTATCGTTTGAATCGTAGTTTTATATCATAGATTTGCACATAAACCTATGCACTGCACGTAGTCATTGTGAATACATGTTGGTTATGAACTATAATATGATTCGGATTTCTAGATAACACATGGTGGAGACTAAGCCCAGTGAGCTTTTGAGCCTATCTTTTCTTTTTAGAGGGTTATAAATACATTGTGTTTGTCGAATTTCATTGAAATAGCGCATTAACTCATTGTTTAGTCTCATTATTCTTGTTTTGGTTGATAGTCAAGTTAAAATATTTGTTACCATGCTAAATAATCTTCCGTCGTAAATATTGAAGAACCGTATTACCCTAGGAAATGATTTTAGGCCCTCTTTGTTTACTGTCGACCGATAAATTATAAAATTTCCTTAGTTCGCCCTTTGAGCCGTTACAATGCCTCTTTTTCTTGGTTCACCATTATCCTCTGTAAAAGCTCCAACTTGATCAACTTGGAGTATACCACTGGAAGAGTGATCAACTTTTAGTAGTATTAAGGCGATGTGTTGATTGAGAAGAAGAAAATAAGATGCTATTGGGGTAGTTGCTTGGTATTCAATGCATAGTCATTTGAGAAGCGAGAAAAGAAAAAGGAAAAGAAAAAAATAAAGAAGAATGAAAGAGATCGAACATGCCTTATAATGCCATTCTAAACCTACCCAATTAATCCGTTCTATCATTTTTCATTGCCTGAGCCACATTACAACCTTTGAAAAGTCCTATTTGATCTTAGGAAACATGGTTCGGATATGAAAACGATGGGAGGGGGATTAAAACATGGTAATGATTAATTTTTCTTGATTATTGGCATCCTATCCATGAGACTACTATTCTTTCATGTCATGCGTCCTTTTCGAGTCATATGTGAGCATTTCTCGTTTTGAAAATATATTTCCTTTACTCACATATATTAGAAAAATTACACCTGTTTCTGAGTGTTTCATTTTAGAGTGTAATTGACATTGTGAGATTCGTAGTCGAAGCATAGTTGGATGGTTATCCGAGTTATATTCCAAGTTTATGACATGCGCGTGTTCATTTGACTACCATATCACACACGTGCAATTTTATGAGAAATTCTATTGATTTATACGATTCATGTACTTGGGATTGTTTTTCAGGACGTAGGTGAACGTTTGATTTTGTTTCTTCTTGTTCGTTATTCTATTTCGAATCATTGTGTTATAATAAGGAGTATTGAATGTTTTGCTTTTAGTTTTTAATAAAACTTTTTAAATTTACAAGTTAATAAATATGGTTGTGGGTGACTTGTTGACGAGAACCCTCACGAGACTTTACTCGTCCGACTAGGGACACCTAGAGGTTTAAAAGGCTTGTTGCATATGCTAAATGCAATCGCAATCCATGCGAAAATGGAATAGTATGTTATTAGTAGTTAGTTTTTATTTTAGCTTTGCTCGAGGACTAGCAAAATGTAGGTTTGGGGGTGTGATCGGGAGAGAACTAATCCTAATTATACGCCTTAACGAGGATTTGTTAGTACCTTTTTATCCTGTTTTTGTATACTTTTACTTCGTTTTCTATTTTCTGACAGGTTTTGGAAGAAATCACCTAAACCAGGCTAAACAGGGTGAAAAAGCACAAAGAAAGAAGCTGAAAAAGCCAAGTCGCGCGCGCGAGCCGCGGGCGCGAAAACCAGAAAGTCGCTCGAGCGATCCGCTCGCGCAAGAATCCCAGAATCGCTCGCGCAATCCGCGCGCGCGAAGTACCAAATGTCGCGCTCGCGCGACCCGCTCGCGCGATATGTGTAAAAACCAAAGTTGCGTATTTCAATGTACTGAAGACTCCTGTGCAAACGAAACTGCTGAACGACGTCTAGACTGTAAATTACATCAGTTTCAGTTCGTTTCGGGTTAGGAAGGCTTCCAAAACTTGTTGTAAATCTATATATACCCTATTTTATTACAATTAAAGGGTTAGACATTGTTAGCAATTATTATACACACATACTTCCAGCCATTGAAGGGAGGGAAGCAAGGAGAAGAAGAAGAAGACCAAGGGTTTCCATGGCCTCCTCCATCAACTACTTGCCATCCATCACTTCCATGGACGGCTAGATCATAGATCTAGGGTTTCAATGAAGCCCTAGACGAGTAATAGGGTTTTATTTATGTTTTTATTTTAGTTTTATTATGTATGGATGACAGTCACATGTTTAGAGGTTTTTTATAAATAAATCGTACTTCTAGTGATTAAATCATTGCTTTCAGAATTTATTCTCGTCTTAGATCTATTTTGACTGTGATGTGCTCAACGATCTATTCTTGCTGTGCTTGTTTAGATTGTTTACATGTGATGGTGCTTTATTGATTTGTGCTATCAAGTATCCGAATAGTCCATGCCTAGGTTAGACGGATTAGATCACAACCCTAGTTTAGTGTGGGATAATTCGTGCTAACCGAAGATGGATTATGTTGGTGCTTGAACCTTGAATATCTTTTTGTCGGAGGAATTGGGCTTGTAGCTACAATTTCCCATTATCATCCAACTTAGTAAGCTAAAGTAATTCATAAATATTCCTATTATGAAGCTAGTGGTGGATTTGCAATCCTAGGTTCCCTTAAACATTATTTAAAACACTTTTAATTGCTTTCATAGTTTAGATTTAGTTTTACTGTTATTAGTTTAATTAAATTCAAATCAAAATCCGTTTTTATAATTAATTAGATTTAGGTTTTAAAATTAAAGCGCGGTAGTTAATCAATCTCTGTGGGTTCGACCTTTACTTCCACACTGCAAATCTTTAGAAAAGTAAAGTATACTTTTACATCTTGATATTGACAACATCAGGCGTACTGCCCGAGAGGAAAGGCAGGAGCATATGGCCCGGGAATCAGTCCAGGGTCACTCGGTCAAGAGCCGAGTTGTCCCCAGGCACACGGTGAACCAGAGTCATAGCCAAGCCCGATCCTAGAGGACAGTACACCGCCATAAAGAAGAAGCCTCTTCCACCGACCCGACCAACCCCTCAGATATCGGTCGGGAAGGAGTGGAAGCCGGAATCAAGGACTTGCAGAAGCAGATTGACGGAATGGCCAAAAAGCTTGGTCAAAACCGCGCTCAGAATCAAGCCAATACCGAGACAGAGTCACCGTTATCCAGCTAGATCACGAGGTTTTCCATCCCGCGCAAATTTAAGCAGACTCGCCTAGATCCTTATAACGGCTCGGGAAGCCCGGTCGACCACGTCTGGACCTACAAGGCTCAGATGGCCCTAGCCACCAATTCCGATGAACTACACTACCTAGCCTTCCCCAGCACTTTAAAAGGCCCGGCCGTGCAATGGTTCTACTCCTTGGAGCCCCGATCGGTCCGCAGTTTCAAGCAACTCAGCAAGCAGTTCATCAACCAGTTCATCGGTATGCATGAACGGCCAAAGCCTGATATACATCTACTGACAGTCATACAAAGGGATAATGAGACTCTCAAGGAATTTACCGACCGGTTTAATCAAGAGAAGCTCGGCATCTATGATCTTGATGAAACCGCCACTATTATAGCCTTCTGCTCAGGAGTTCAACACACCAAGTGCGCCACGTCGTTTCATAGAAACCGACCGGTAACCTTAGTTGAACTCGCAGAGAGGGTTGGAAAATACATTGACACTGAAGAATTTCTAAAGATCAAAGACCCCAGGCAAGAAAGCAACGAGTCTTCCAAAAGAAAGCGAAAGCGAGAACAACCCGGGAGTTCTGACAGTTCTTCTGGTTCAAAGCAGTCCGGGTCAGGCAGCCCCGACCCAACCTCCAGTTCACATCGGTCAAGATCAAGCAGTTCCAACTTTGCCTCCAGCACAGAGAAATCAGGAGCCCGACGATCCTGATCCGACCCCCTGTCTCCATCGGTGTAGATGAGCTCGACTACAGTGGTACTTGCCTGATCACCACATGAGGCTCCACCGATAGTCAGAGAGCCCTTCCACAGACCTCGGGCCTAACCCCGAGGCATACAAAGACCTCAGGCCTAACCCCGAGGCATACAAAGACCTCGAGCCTAACCCCGAGGCATCTAAAGACCTCGGGCCTAACCCCGAGACACAAGCTTCGCTTAGGTCCAATCGACGATGGGGGCGAACCCCCTAGGTGGCTGATGATGGAAAGCTTCAAAAGACCCTGCAACCACCATGTTCCAGGTCGGTTCCCTACAGTCATAGCCTCTTTAAGACCCTCGTCTTAGCAAAAGCTTGGGGGCAAAACGGCGCAATGAACTAAACAGGCAATCACGCCGGGTATCTATAGGCCTTGCGGATAACCAAGTCAAAATCTTAGACAACCCGAGCACCTACGGTACTCAGAGGCATTAACTCTACTTAGGTCCAAACCGACGATAGAGGTGACTAAAATCTCTTAGGTTGACCCACGATAGAGGAACAAAAAGGACCCTACAGCGACACGCTCTAGGTCGGCTCCACCAACATGGTCAAGCTCTTCTCCCAACAGTCTTGACGAAGGCTGGCTGAGAGAAAGACCACCATCCTGGGGAGTTAACTAAAAGGACCCTAAAGCAATACGCTTTAGGTCGACTTTTCCAATATGGTCAAATTCTTTTGCCTACAACCTTAACGAAGGTTTGCGGGTAGAAGATAACCATCCTGGGAGCTAACTCAAGCAAAAGACTTTGAATTAGGCCGGGTCTCAACTCCCGGTCAGTTCCCGAGCACTTAAAGACTCCAAGCTAGGCTAAGTCTCAACTCTTAGCTAGTTCCCGAGCATTCACAAGACTCAGAAGCTCCAAGGCAGCTTCCCCGAGTACTCAGACAGTGGAAGGTGGCATCAAGAAGATTTCCAAACTTGCCCCGATATAGCATCCATCCAACCTTGGAAATAGAGGGCAACTGATACACCCAAAATCAGCCCATGCCCGAGCGGTTCTATTCTACAACTACTGACAAGCATTATCCCGAGCGGTTTGGTCCACCTGATACCTCCCGAACGGTTTATCCACGACCCGGCCAACAGGTCGGGAAGACCGCACAGGCACATCCCACCGCAGGAATAGCTCATCTGGGCCCATAAGCATGATCCCGAGCATTCCGGGCAGTTTCCTACTCAAGCTAAAAGACTAATGGAAAGTGCAAACTATTTCCTAGTCCAATTAGGAAACCCCTACAATTAATGCAAATCTATGTCAAATGGATTAGGTTTCCTTTTCCTTGTACGAGTAGGTCTCTTACATCTATAAAAGAGACCTCTCACCCCCCATTGAAGGGGCCAACTTTTCAGTCTACATAGCACCTCTATAGCATTCATCTACATGCCCGGCCAGCCTACGGTAGCTCCAGACTTGTTGGTTCACCACAGGCCCCCGGCTCTTTTACAGTATAGTGAATGTGCTCAGACACACACGTGGACGTAGGTACCTTCATTAACAGGGCCGAACCACATACAAAAAACCAGTCTCTCACTCTCTCTCCCCTTAAATTGCTTTATTTACCTCTTACCAAATTTTGGCATCATCAACTGTAATAGTCAGTTTGGAGGTTGGGGACGACAAAGTGGAGCCCTCGGGTAAAGTGAGAGCGCTCTAGATGAGCGGGAGCGCTCGAGTCAGTGGGAGCTCTCGAAGCTCAAGCGCTAGAGTGGTTGAGCGCTCGAGTCTGACAGTTTTAAGAAAGTTATGTTTTATGCTTTAAGAAGTTGTACCTTCTGTTTTAAAACAAAGTGAAACCAGATTCTAAAATTAGGACTTAGATACATTGATGCAATCATCATTACATGTTTAACCAAAGTATAATTTTGTCAAGATAATCTTTAAGTGAAATACATCATGCATTTGCATAGTCGAAATGGCATATATGTAAAGGAGTCAAGTTGAGTTCAGCACAGGTGATTTGTGAGATGAGAAAAAGGGAAAGTAAAAATGTGATGAGTTTGTTGGTGCTTTGATTTGATCTGGCCATTATTTGGGCACGATAGTATATCAATCATTGACAATGAAAGGTTAATTGTAACCAATACCACATAGATACGGTGAACCTATCATGAGGCCATGAGTTGGGCATGATGCTGTGGACACGCGGAATTCCGCTTTCCTTTCTATTTGTTTTGAAATCATTTTGAAAAGAAAAAAGGTTGATTTGATGAAAAGGTCTGTTGAAAACAGATACAAAGTCGCCACTTGGTCTTTTAAGGAACCAAGAAATCTAATTTTGACTCACTCAAACGGATAAAAGGTACTGGCCCTTTGTAACCAAAGAACTTGGCTCAGGATTTTGGTACGAGAGAGGAAGGAGCCTTTGTCGCAACTAAAACACCCTCAACTCGCCCTGTCTTTCGACGAGCCTTAATTAGCATCCGAATAATCATCTTATGCTATGTATGGTTCGAAAATTAATACTATGATAGTATATTACATCACATAAGAATCTTGGAATGGAAGATCAAAAGATAAGATATCATTCATAAGATATAAGTCAAATATCACACAGTGCAAAGGTGAAAGATCACACAAACAAACCTAGGAAAAACCGTCTAACCACATATCAAGTAATCAAGTTTCCCTAATCTAAAGGGGACATGGATTGTTCTCGAAACAAATAAATAAAAAAGAAATCAAAATATGCTTAGCAATCTAGTATGATACATGTTAATCTTTGAGAAAAGAAGACCTCTCAATCCCTGGGACGGACGAGAAAGGATGATTAGATCGAGGGGAAGCATGGACGTATGATCAAGTTCATTCCTTATAATCTTCTTAGATTAGGGGTCACAAAAGCCCTAAATCTTGCATGGATGCAAGGTATGATCCTAGAATGTGCAAAGGTTGTAGTGTGTTTGTGTACATGGACTTTCTAAAGTGACTTAGAAGTCTAAAATATGCATGAATGCATAAAGGAAACCATCATAGAATATGTACAAATGTAGTATAGACTACTTCCTAAGAGATGAGCTAATTTAGAGTGTATGAAAGTATCAAATCAAAGAATAAAAGTAAAAGTATGCTTGCTGTGAATAGTGGACAGAACTGTGACTTGATCTTGTGGAAAATGAAAAGTAGGGTTAGAAATGTTTTAAATGCATGATTTTTTATGGAGATCATATTTATTATCTCTAGAACACAAATCAAAAATTCAATCTTCAATAACTATTATAGATTGAGAGAAATAAAATAAAAAATAGAGGTTACTCAGAAATAGAGTCCGTACTGTCGACTGAAATGTTGAAAAATATTCGAAAATGAAAACAAAACATATAGAGGCCCATATTATACAGAAAGTTTCCTAAGACATTGAAGTTTAAGGAAAAAAAATACTTTGGGACCACTCTTTTTGGAAATTGTTTCTGGAAAACAAGTTGAAAGTCAACCAAGTTGCTGTGACAGTAAAGACAGAATGTTTGGAAGGAATGTTTGGACAAAAATGGACCCCTTTCAAGTGCTTTCAAGTCAAGCCAAAAATCATGGGTGTTCTATAATGAATTAGGAAGATTTTCCAAGTGGTCTTGCATCCATACCTTGAGTATTGAACTCATAATAATTCTTTGAAATCAAACAACTCACTGTTTTGAAGATTTTTTTGAGAGAAATAAGGTTATTTCTTGGAATCCCAATATTGGGGTTTTAGAGGGGTTTTGAAATAGGGGTTTTGAAAGTATATTTTCAGCACTTAAATGGAGATTATGACCACTTGAAATATCAACATTTGAACTCATATTAAGAACCTCCAAGATTGTTGGAGACATTGTTTTATTTTGAAAATAACCTCAAGAATACATGGGGATGTATTGAGGTTGTAACCATCATCTATCAAACATGTTTTGAGGTCAAGAGTTACTATCCATAAGGATTCACTCACCTCAAACTTCATGTCCTCATCTAGATGATGATGAACTAGTAAGTAAACAAGAAAAAGAAAAAGAAATGAGATAAGAGGAGATGAACATCAAAGTAAACAAACAAGTATATAAACAATCAATATATGATATTCAATGATGTATTGGACTTGTAGCTTGGTGTTTCACTCATATGTTGTGACATTGGACATGGAAGTAGCTTCCTCTCTCTTAAATGCTCACTAAATGGTGGTTGGGTGTGTTGAATATGAAGTAAATGGAAGTAATGAAGTAAAAACAAAGTTTAGAACTCACTCTCTTGTTTGTAGCTTGGTGTTTCACTCATATGTTGTGACATTGGACATGGAAGTAGCTTCCTCTCTCTTAAATGCTCACTAAAATGGTGGTTGGGTGTGTTGAATATGAAGTAAATGGAAGTAATGAAGTAAAAACAAAGTTTAGAACTCACTCTCTTGTTTGGAAATCAAAGAAGGAAGCTTCTTTTCTCTCTACTCTAACATTATCTCTACAACTTTCTCTCTAAAAATTTTTAAAGCTTACATTTGACACCCCCAAAATGAGAAGTCAAGGGGGGTTTATATAGGCCAATTTGGGGTGATTTTGGGATTTTAGAAGTACTCCCATTGGTCCCAAACATCTGTGAACATAGAACTACGTCGTTTTGGTTTCTAATTAATCCATTTGAACCCCCAAAAGAAATTACAAAAATAGACCATTCTAAGGGAGAGTGTCGCGGCGGTACTGGGCCTGTGCCGCGGCGGCACTGCTCCTTATTCGTCCAGATAATTCTTTTTAGGCCCCCAGAGGTTCCGGTATTCGCAAAAAGGCCCTATTTCGTCCGAAATTCACAGAAAATGTATACGAACTCCAAACTAAGCTTGTGATATACCGTTGGAAAGGTAATGGAGTCTACTTTACATTAAAAAAAAGTTCAGAGATATGTCACTTTGAAAATTTTGCGATATTCGCAATAAAAGCCGATTTGATCACCTTTTTCACCTTTAGAAATTCATAATAAATTTATTTTAAATCCAAGAATTATGTGCGATATACCGTTGGAAAGATATTGACCTCTAGTATCCATGAAAAATATTTGGAAAATGATATGGTGCTTCAGTTTTAAAGTCAACTTTTAGTCAAACTGGTCAAACCAGGGACCTCTAGGAAGTTCTAGAAACTTCTGGGAGCTCCCTGGAGCTGACGTTTTCGTCCGTTTTTCTTTTTAAACTCATTTTAATACTTTTCTCATGATCTAGAATGATCCCGAAAATTTTCGACGAATTCGAATGATTTTGGTCAAACCGGTCAACGGGGACTTTCTGGGAACTTCCGGGACTTCTGGGGGTCTCTAGGAGCCGACGATTTCTTCGGATTTTTCTTGAAAACTCACTTTTAGTACTTTTTATGACGTAGCATGTTTCCAGAACCTTCGGTCCAAATCTGGGAGTGTTCAGGCTTTCAGGGTCATTTTGGTCATGTGTACCACTTTCTGAGCATTTTGAGAGATATAACTAACTTCCATGAGTCCTTTTTGAGTCTTTTCCGATCATTGTGAACCACCAAGATATGGGTCTCCTAAATCTGATAGCCGACCAAATGGGGTGTCTACAGATGCATGTCCTAAATTAACGGTCTTGAGTCGGATGGTTCTGGCGAACCGACTGAGTCGAGAGATTGTGGTTGAGGTAAAAAAGTCGGTGAGATAAGATGGTTGCATTGTTCATGCACGGTCATATATTCTTAATTTATGGTTCAATGGATAAGCGAAGACTTGAATAATCGATTAACTATACTTTAAGGTACTAAACCACGACGACGTTTAATTATGCTTTTATATACATTGTATCTGCTTGTTTATTATATTCACTCAGCTTTCATAAGTGTGGATATCGCAGGTTGACTTACCCACAGCTTTTCAAAATCAATTTCTAAAACAAAATGAGCCGCCACTTAATTTTTAAAAGGGAAATTAAGAAACCATTTTAAAAGCAAACTGATCTTTTAGAAACCAGAGATTAACTAGGTCCGGGGATTATGGAATGAGAGAGGAAGGAGCCCGTTGGACTAAAACACCCTCTCTCATCCTATCTTGCGATAGGCCTCTACTCAACATCCTTTTAATCAAATTTATTAATCTAAGTATGCCCTCAACTAATACATATATATATATATATACATCACAAAAGCATGTCCAAAGGGTGTAAAATTGCTAATGACAAAAATATCATTCATAAGCCACATATGTCAAATAGCAAGCAATATGATATGCAAGTAGGGAACAAGAGAACTTACCCGGGATCCAGCGGAAAATATTAAACGTGCAATGCATGCGATTAAATAAAACCTAGGAAAAGAGTCTCTAATCCATATATACATATAAGGCAAATCTTGACTCTAAGGTGTCGTGCATAAGGTCGAAAATCGAATAAAACCAAGGAATTTAATAAACTAGAAAGAGATTGAGGAATCGTACCTTAATAGCGCTACAAAACAAGGGGTTAGTTCACATGATATGCAAGATACAAAGTTAGAAATAACAATCCTAAATTTCTAGCTTAAATCTGTCTAATGTAATTAAAGCAAATAAATCCTAATTACAAGTGTCAAACCATATGGATGAATATGTACACGGACAAGGATAAACTATGAAATACTCTTAAACCTTGAATTCAAACTCAACTAATCATTATTAAAGCATGGTTCAAGCCTTAGATCATAAGAAAGTCATTTAGACCCTTATTTACAAAGTAAGTCAAATGTGTCATGAAACTCTGAAAATTGCAGAGAGCAACCCAGAACTTAAAAGAAATAAAAAACACGTCTCTCGTGGTTTGATCTTGGTGAATTTTGGACACAAAATACCCCTGTGAGTCTAGTTTCCAAATCAAAAAGAAAATCAAGGTTTCAACGGTTAGATCTCCGGGAATATGGAAAACACTAGACATCACTCAGCATCTTACAATCTCCTGTCCAGAATTCTTGCACGATTTATTAAAAATAGTAAAAGAATCAGAATTGCTTTGTTCTTTTTAGGGTGACTTCCTAACACATTAATCTACTTGAAAAAAATTATTTTGGGTCATAGAAACTTTGTTAGAACTCTGATTTAATTATTTCAAAAGAGTGTTGCTGTTCTGAAACTATTCTGAAATTCTGGACAGATTATTGTTGCTTCACAAAACCCATGATCAAACCATTCTAAACATGAAACCACCTCAAAACAAAAATTACAGTGGTAGAACAATGTGTTATTGACACTTTCCCGTTGGTTTCACTTAATTTCAACGGTTAGATTTCGAACTAAAAATCTTTGATCAAAAACAGTTTGTGAATTCACTGTCTTTATTTTGCTAGTTCAACTTTTATTTGGTAACTCCAACTATTAACCATGAAGTTGGGTTTAAACCAAACCATTTCTCCTACCATTTGATGGCCATTGGAGACTACAAACCTTTATTCTTTGTAGATTTCAAGTGAAGTATGGATTGACTTCATGAAATCTAAAGGATAGGGAAATCTAAACCATGGAGATGGATTTAGACTCAAAACTATATTATCCTACCATTTAATGGTCATTAGAGATGAAGGTGCAACTAATACTTGGTAGTTTTCAAAGGAATATGGAAATGATTCCATGAGACACCAAGTGTAGAGGATCCAAGTCATGAATATGGACTTGGGTCCTATCTATGTGAAATAAAATGATGATCAAGTTTTGACT
This sequence comes from Hydrangea macrophylla, assembly GCA_033977485.1. Classification (NCBI taxonomy): domain Eukaryota; kingdom Viridiplantae; phylum Streptophyta; class Magnoliopsida; order Cornales; family Hydrangeaceae; genus Hydrangea; species Hydrangea macrophylla. The sequence goes on along the minus strand of CM066997.1, from coordinate 110,579,348 downwards.
TCCATGTAGAGCATGAGCTTACATGAGATTCAAAGGATCATGCTCAAGAGATCAATAGAGATATTGAAGATCTCCAAGACCTTTAAGAGAAGAAGATAGACAAAAAAAAAGAAAGAAGTATTGGGAACAAAAGACTACTAAGTTTAAAACAAAGAAAGATGATGAAATATTCTAAGATTTAAAGATTTCAAGAGAAAAAAAAGAGTAAGCTAATAATCTAGGTTTAGAGGATCACCTCCAAATTATCCTCAAAGCTTTCTTTTGAAGATTATCCAAACTCTCCTTCAAGCTCCCCCAAAAACTCTCTTTTCTTTCTCAAATGTGGGTGTAATGGAAGTATTTTTTGTATATGTTTTCCCCCCCAAATGCCTTTTTTTCTTTTGGTCTCCCCTTACCAACAAGATCCCTTCTCTTTTATAGGCAAGAATACCAGGTATTTTTGGTGAATTTCGGAGCAAAAAACAGGTGTAATTCTCTCATTTGGTGGTACAATGTGTACTTTCTGAAATTACACAGACTGCTGCCCAGCGCGGCAGTCAGAAACCTGCCGCGGCAGTCCGTGAATGCCGTTGCGACACTCAACATCAGCCGTTGCGGCACTTCGTGAGTGCCGCGCGGCTCTCATCGATTGCCGCGGCATTTAATTAATTGCCGCGTTTTTGTCAGTCTTACTTTATCAGTTTTTTGTTCTTATCTGCATGCGCATACGTATTGCACTGCAAAATACAGACTTAAAAAGTGAACGGCAGTCAGAAATCTGTGGCGGCACTCGGAGAATGCCGCTGCGGCACTTTCTGACTGCCACGCGGCACTCATCGAGTGCCGCGGAATCCGCCGTGTGCCGTTTTTTGGTGAGATTTCCCTTTTTAGGTCTTTTCTCTTTTTGAAACAAATTATTTTTGAAGATCCTTTCCAAAAATCAGAATACCTGGTATTTTTCCTCTTTCTGTGAAATTTTATCGCGTTTTGGAGATTTTCTGAAGAGCTTGGAATACTTCAATTTTTCGGTCCTTGTCATCATCGGATACGGAGGTGACACTATCCTAAATTCGACGTTAGGTCAAAATTGGGTGTCTACAGTTTGCCCCTCTTCGGCAGAGCTTGTGGAGCAACGCGTACCACAAGTGAATGTCGAAGCCTGTGTGAAGACAAGCCTTTGACCAGACCGTCGAATTTAGGTAAAAACAAAATGCGTTGCAAGAAGAGAACATGCGCGGGGCAATGGTTCACGCTGGTCGTGCTCGATGATGAGCTGCCTACGTATCCGTTCAGGAATCAGACCAAGACGTAGTTCGGGTCAAGGGTCAAACACACACAAGCGCAAATAGTCATACGGATGAATGCACTTATCTTATCGTGATGCACGTGCTCAAGCAATCTCGTGCTTTCTGAATTAACCTGGTTATGTAAATGTCATGCCTATCACACTCTACGTATGATGCACATTTCGTGGCGTGTTAGTCAGGGAAGATTGTCTATTGAGAATCTGTCACAGGAGTCATAAGAGTGCTTTTGATTTGATCACGAGGGGTAATCGCAAGTCCGTTGCGAAAATCGGGAATATAAATCCGTTATATTCAAAAGACAAGGGTTGACGCAAATCCGTTGCGAGAACCGGGAATATAAATCCGTTATATTCTCAAAAACAAGGGGTAATCGCAAGTCCGTTGCGAAAACCGGGAATATAAATCCGTTATATTCTCAAAAACGAGGGTTAACGCAAATCCGTTGCGAAAACCGGGAATAAAAATCCGTTATATTCTCAAAACAAGGGTTAACGCAAATCCGTTGCGAGAACCGGGAATATAAATCCGTTATATTCTCAAAAACGAGGGTTGATCGCAAGTCCGTTGCGAAAACCGGGAATATAAATCCGTTATATTCTCAAAAACAAGGGTTAACGCAAATCCGTTGCGAAAACCGAGAATATAAATCCGTTATATTCTCAAAAAGAGGGTTAATCGCAAGTCCGTTGCGAAAACCGGAAATATAAATCCGTTATATTCTCAAAAACGAGGGTTGACGCAAATCCGTTGCGAGAACCGGGAATATAAATCCGTTATATTCTCAAAAACAAGGGTAAACGCAAATCTGTCGCGAAAACCGAGAACGTAAATCCGTTACATTCTCAAAACGAAAACGAGGGTTAACGCAAATCTGTTGCGAAAACCTGGGAATATAAGTTTGGGCCCACAGGCTCGTATGTTGCGATTTTCAAAATTGGGAACCCAACGGGCCCAAATATCTTAATTTTCATAAATTGGGCGTCCACGAGCTCAAACATCTCCAAAAAAATGGGGGCCCATGGGCTCAAATATTTTTTGAATTCCAAAATTTGTAGTCAAAGTGTACCTATGAAACGACCCTGAGGGCCAAAAGCGCAATGGGGGCAATTTTTGGGGCCTCAAATTCAATTTTTGGGACTTGATTTGAATTTTTGGGGGGAATGTAAATATCTTTGAACCGCCTCAATCGCGGCACACGCGGTTTTTCGCGGCAGTCCGTGACTGCCGCGCGGCACTCACGGAATGCCATTGCGGCACTCAGCGAGTGCCGCGCGACAGTTGACTGACTGCCGCGCACGGAAAAAAGAGTGCCGCGTTTGAGGACAGTGGCTTAAACCGCCGGGGTTCAACATGTTTTCTCATTCTCTCACTCTCTCCATCTCGAAATCTCTCTGGAGAAATTTTCTCTCATCCTCTTCTCTGCTTCTATATCGATCTAATACGTCCACAGGTAAGTTCTGCTAGATCATGGTTCGGTTAAACTCTTTTATTTCATTGTTTTTCTAAAATTTTCATGAATCTAACGCTCGAATTCTCTCTTTTCTTTGACAGTGTTATGGCAAGTGGTTCAGGACGCAAAAAGAGGGCTAGGTATACTGCCACGCATCACCCGGACGCCACGCTTTTATTGAGGGATCCTGACGAGCATCTGTCGGTCCGCGCGTTCAAGCGCGAGGTAAACGCTTCCCTTTTGTCTATTTCTCGTATTTCTTTCCCGTATATCTTCCTTGTGAATGTAACATAGGATTGTCACTGATTTTAGATACCCTGTTCCAAATGTCATGTTTGTGGTGCCCTCGAGCGTATCGAATACCTTATTCCATGCTTTTCGTAAAGGAATTTAAATTTTATTATCTTTATTTCTCGCGGACTTTTGAAAAATAAATAAAATAGAAATGAATTCTATGCTCGATTTATCCTTTATTTTCCTTTTTGATTTTGTTCAACGACTTTTGAAAACCATTTAATCGAAATCTCAAACATTGCTTGTGAATAATGAAATCCAATGCTTGTAGAAATGAAATCACGAACCTTTTCCTGTATTTACCGTCCTGGCGATTTTTCTTAATGCCATTTTATTCAAAATGATTGATTCGTGAATATTTGCAATCACGCATTCCTTTTTGCAACCAGACTCGGGCCCAAAATCTCCTTTAAAACTTGTATATGCATGTTTTTCCAAAGTGGGTGGACAAAAACTGCTCTCTTCTCTTTTTTCTTTTTTTTTTCCTTTTTTTTTTTTTGAAACTTTGTTAAAATTCTGAGCGTTTCCTTTTATTCATTCTCTCTTAAATTGCAAACGAATGTCTCTCCTGTGAAATCCTATGTGAACACTTCTATACTTTCTTTTATTTTATTTATTACTTATCTCCTTCTTCATTGCTTTCTCCTTTTATTTATTCTCTGACAACGAATCTTGTGATTCTTTCTTGCAGCTGCAGCCCAAAGTGCTGAAGGGCCACGGCAGCCTTGCACATGGCCATGAGTGGTACACGCAGCTGAGCCCGACTGTGAGGGCTTTGGTGGACGCAGCGGGTTTTGGAGACTTCGTCAAACTTTTGACGAAGAGCTCCAACGACTTGCAGCAGATACATGCGCTGGCCGAGCGGTGGTGGGATACCACAAGTACCTTCCACTTCTCTTTCGGCGAGATGACGTTGACCCCGCTGGACTTCTCGATGATTACGGGGATTCCATTCGGGGGAGAGCCCCTGCGGCATCTCACGGACCAGGAGTGGGATCAGATGGAGCCGCTGCTAGGAGTGGTCCCGGAGGAGACCCTGGTTACAGCTCGGTGGTTCATGGATACCTTCCGGGGAAAACCCGGTTTTTCGGACGAGCAGATGGCCCGCGGCTTCTTGATGTACGTGCTGGGGTTCTCTTTGTTGAGCACCAAGGGCGACCGGATTTCTGCTCCCCTGGTGGCGTCGCTGGAGCATCTGGATCGGGTCACCGAGTTTGATTGGGCTGGTACAGGTTTAGCTATCCTGTACAGTCACATGAGCGTCATCTCCCGGGGCAAGTCGACAGCTACCGGCGGGTATTGGAGAGCATGGGAGGTACATATATATTTTATTTATTTTTCACATTCCATTGCTTATTTACTTTCAGAAATTTATTTGCATTGCGATACTAATTTCTCCTTTCTTTCTCTCTTTTTATTACAGATTTGGTCCCATGAGTATCTCCGCATGATGTCTCCTGAGACACGTGCTGCGGACGCCCTCGTCATGCCCCAGGGGCTGAAGTGGGCGAAGGACAGGGTCGGGCGGAAGACCGGGGCCCACGACTTTGTTTCGTTCAGGAACTTCCTGACGAACCTACGGGAGGAGCATGTACAGTGGCAGCCGTGGCTCAGGGCGCTACCCGAGGCTAGCGCGGGGATTCAGGAGTCGGCCGGGTATGACCCGATGAGACTGCTACTCGATGGTAGGTCAGAGGGCATGGCGTGGTACTTGGGAGAGAGGGTGACCAGGCAGTCTATAGCGGCTCCCAGATTCTTTGTGCCGTTCCCTCCTCCCGACTCTATGAGAGCTACAGACACTCTTCAGGGCGGCGACTACTCGGCTGCTCTAGCCGGCTTCGGTATCCACGGCTTCTTGGACGACCCTGACGGTTATGCGGCCTTCCGTGCCGCCAAGCTGATGCCGAACTTCCCGCTGATGGAAGTGACTCGGGTGAGTAAATGATTCCTTTATTATTTTTGTGAGTTCTTCCTTTTACTCTTAACCCATGTTTTATTACTTTTGTTGGCAGCATGTCCCTGCTGCGCCCCGCCCCCCTGGCCTACCTGAGTGGGACTGGACTATGTCTACCGTCTCATTTGGCGAGCCCCATGTGACGACGGTCCCCCGACTCTCCCAGGGCGCCCCTACCATTCCTATTCACTATGATCTTGTCCCGCGCGCTTACGCGGAGGAGGGCCTGGCGTACGCCCATAGCGTGCGACAGTGGGTTCTTGGGCGTGAGTGGATGGTAAGAAATTCATTCTCGCTCCTATCTTTGACTGGAATTGTATCTTTTTTTTTTTTTTTTTTTTTTTTTTTTACTGATCTTTATTTCCGTTTCTTGTTTTCAGGCCGAGGGAGCTCGAGCGACCGCCGCGGTTCAGTCGAGGGCCCTGGTATGATCTCTACCCTTTCCATATTTTTAGCATCCCAAATCCCTTTTCAATGATTTTCAATGGACTCATCCCTTCTCTTCCAGATGGAGGAGAACAGAGTCTTATCTCAGCAGGTGGGGCAGCTCCAGCATCGGCTTCAGCAGTTCGGCATCTCTTTCAGCGACGCCCCCGGAGGTAGCGGTGCTGGGCGTGGCGGAGGCGTTGGCGAGGGCACTAGCGGTGGCAGGGGCCGAGGCAGCGGGCGTGGAGAGAGTGGAGGAGGCAGCGGGACTGAGTCAGAGGAGGAGCCTCTCAGACGCACGACTCGCCAGACTCGCGGCCGGGGTCGGGGTCGGAGTTGATCCTGCTTATATTTTTGCTTTCTTTTGAGAGGATTTTTTTTATTGTACATATTTGGGTGGATGACTGTATAAATATACAAATATGCTTTATTATGCTTTCTGCTTATTCACCGTATGTGTGACCATAGCTTGGTCCAAATTTTGCCGTATGTGGGACCATGGCTTGGTCCCGATTTTATTTCTATCTTTGAATGCTTCTGCTTCTTTTACTTATTTGATATATACAAATGAATGAAATGAATGAATGAATGTATGTATTTGCACGTGCTGCATGATGCGCACGTTTTATTGCTTCTCAATTAATTTTTTTGTTTGCAGGTGGGCTGATCGTGTTACAAACAGATTCTGGCCAATGAAAAACTCAGAACGACACTCGGTTAAGCCTCCGCGGCACTCAACGAATGCCGCAACGGCAGTCAGTGAATGCCGTGCGGCACTCACGAACTGCCGCGCGGCACTTCATGGAGTGCCGCTGCACTTTATCGAGTGCCGCGATCTAGTGGGCAGCTCTATTTCCCTACTTATACCCCTTCTCTTCTAACACTCCGCAAAACATCTCTTTCTCTTTTCACCCTCCTTTCAAATGGCCCCCATTAGCTCTCAAACTCTTTTCCCATGGATGGATACTCTCTCAGGTATTGAAAGGCTCAATTTTGAATGCTTCAGATTGAATGATCTCTTCTCTTTCCGACGCATGAACTTGAACGAGGGCTTACTTCGAGCTGCTATTCAGTGTTGGGACCCTGCTCTCAACGTCTTTCGTTTCGGCTTTCAGGAGATTTGTCCTTTGTTCGAGGAATTTAGCGCTATTCTCCACACTGATCCTTTTGCTGAACTGACGGTTCCTCAGATTCAGGCTGGGTATGTCCGCGACTTAGCCACTCTTCTCCACATATCTCGAAATGCGGCAAGTTCTTTTGTTCATGATGGGCAGATCGACTTCGAACGCCTTTCTTCCGTTTATGCTCCTATAGGGGACCCTTATGATGGTGAGCATCAGATCATCCGGCGTAGTGCCTTGTCGGTTGCTATGCTCTCTTACTTTCTCTTCCAGTCATCTTCTGACATTCTCATACCCATCGCCTGCGGTTTGCGGGAGATGAAGAGTGTCGTTATGCTAGTCCTTGGTGAAACTCTGATCGGGCTGGGCCATGCTCATGCTACTGGGGTTATGTTATCTGCCGGGGCACCTTTTGTTCTGCAAGTTTGGCTCATGGAACGCCTTGATCTCTTCATTCACCCCTCGCATCTTCGTGGGCCGTTTTCTTACGACCGCATGGAAATCCATTGCTTATTCCAATCTGCCGATGCATGGCTCGGTTGGCTCCAAGGCCTCTCTTCTGGTGACATTTGCTGGATCTGCCCTCAGTGGACTCATTGTTCTGTTGCTGTATGCCTCCCTGGGCGTCCTGGCATCTGGCTGCCGGGTTTAAACGCTACGACTTTCTACATTCCTGACCGAGTTGTCCGTCAGTTCGGACTTTTGCAAGATACTACTGAATCTGTGGCTGCTGATTTCACCAGGGGTTCTACTCTGCGTCCTCCCATTGTGAAGGCTTTCATAGAGGCTTGGTCGAGTAGGATGGCTGCTCCGTGCTCGAGGGTCCCTGCTTCGATTGTGCCCACTGCCCAGTATCTTCTGGAGATCCAGGCCTTGGTTGTGAGACAGACTTGATGAGACACGTGCACAATAAAACAGACGAAAACAGAGAAAAGTTGTCCCTTTCACAAAACTTTCTGACGGACCCTGCCTACTCTTTTACGCTTTCTGAATGTGATTGACTGATGTTGTTATCTTTAGGGAAATTTCTAGCATGCTTAATCAAAGCGCTCAACCTTTCGATTAATCTTTTATGAAGAATTCTCCTTTTAATGTCTTTATTCGGCTCCGTACTTCGCTTTTTGTTTTCTACTCATTCTTTTCCATGAATTCTTATTTGTTTCTTTATAGTACTTATTCTGACAGCCAGGTGACCTGAAGGATGGTTTTATTTCTAGGTTCTTCGGCTAGCAAACGAAGTTTGCCCCTGGTTTTAGGGCTTCGAAGCGATTCCGGGCAAACGCCAGTTTGCCCCTAGTTTTTTTTTTTTTTTTGAAATGACCGAACCAAGTTGGTTGCCTACGTATCCCCTAGCGGGAATCAGGTCAAGCGTAGTTCATCAAGGTAGGAAGCTTTGAAAGAAATGGTTTCAAGCAAAGTATTTCTTGAGGCGATCGAGGTTAATCGGCTGTTTAAATTCAACCCCGTCCAGGTCCATGAGATAAGCCGCTCCTCCCGAAAGGAGGGTCTTAATGATGTATGGTCCGACCCAGTTGGGTTTGAATTTTCCTCTGGGGTCATAAACGGGCACTTTTAGTTCTTTGAGGACTAGGTCACCCTCAGCAAGCTTCCTTGGGCGAACCTTTTTGTTGAAAGCACGAGCTATCCTCTTCTGGTATCCCCGAGTATGGTTTATCGCGGTCAACCTCTTTTCATCAAGCAACATCAATTCTTCATATCTTCCTCGTATCCATTCTGATTCTGCCACTTCACATTCTGTCAAGACTCTGAGAGAGGGTATTTCCACCTCGACTGGAAGGACTGCTTCCATCCCGTAGACCAACGAGTATGGCGTAGCACCCGTTGAAGTCCTTACTGACGTCCGATACCCCCATAAGGCAAATGGCAGCTTCTCATGCCAATCCTTATATGTATCTGTCGTCTTCCCCAAGATTGCTTTAACATTCTTATTTGCTGCCTCTACTGCTCCATTCGTCTGGGGCCTATACGGGGATGACTGATGGCGAGTGATCTTATATTTCTCTAAGAGCGGGATAACTTCCCCCTGGAAATGGCTACCATGATCGGAGATAAACTCGTTCGGGACTCCATATCTGCAGATTATGTTCTTCTCAATGAAACTCACCACATCTTTGGCTTTCAAGGTCGCATACGAGGCTGCTTCTACCCATTTTGTGAAATAATCGATCGCCACGATTATATACCGGTGCCCATTGGAAGCCTTTGGGACTATCTCACCAATGATATCAATCCCCCATACAGAAAATGGCCAAGGGGTGGTCATGCTATAGAGCTGCGACGATGGGGTGTGCATCAAATTTGCATGAATCTGACACTTGTGACACCTTCTAACATATTCACAACAGTCTTTGTCCAAGGTCGTCCAATAGTACCCTTGTCGGATGATCTTCTTCGCCAGCATGTGCCCGTTCATGTGGGGCCCGCATACTCCATCATGTATTTCCTCCATCATTCTCTTAGCTTCCCTCCCATATAAACACTCCAAATTATACCCGGTGTAGGACTTCTTCCATAGTTTATCTGCGTAGATCACGAATTGGGCAGCAAATCGTCGTACCGCCTTCTTGTCCTTTTCTGAGGCTCCTTCGGGGTATTCTCCTTCTTTAATGAACTTCCATACGTCCACATACCAAGGCATTTCATCTTCTCTCTCTATGGCTGCGATTATCTCAAATGACGGTTGATTCCTTACTTCTATGGACAGCGGAATCATGGCAATTTTGGAAGGGATTTGGATCATCGAGGCTAGGGTAGCCAAAGAATCGGCTAGTTGGTTTTCTTCACGAGGGAGGTAGTAGAAGGAAATCTTTTGGAATTGCGCTTTCAGACTTTCTAGATAGTCATGGTAAGGTCTCAATTTCTCATGTTTTACCCTCCAATCTCCTCGGACCTGGGATATGATCAAGTTGGAATCTCCGAAGACATCAATCCGTCCGACTTTCAAAGCCAAGGCCGCTTCCATTCCAATTATGCAGGCTTCGTACTCTGCGGTATTGTTGGTTGAGTTGTATTTGAGTTTGACAGCTAATGGGGTAGGGACCCCGTCTGGTGCCATGAGAACGATTCCGACCCCGTAACCTAACTGGTTGGCTGCTCCATCAAAGTACATTTTCCACAACTCTTCCTTCACTTCCATTATTCCTTCATCTGGGAACTTGAAGTCTCCCTTATCCTCAGATTCTACAGCGAGGTCGGCTAGAAATTCGGCGACGGCCCTTCCTTTTACAGACTTGGAGGTGACATATCTGATATCGAACTCAGCCAGCATCATGGTCCAACGGGAAATCCTACTGGTCAAGACGGGTTTTTCGAACAGGTATTTTAACGGGTCCATCCGGGAAATTAGGATCACGGGGAAGGCTAACATATAGTGGCGGAGGCGACGGGTACACCAAACCAAGGCCCAACAGGCCTTCTCCAAGGGCGAATACTTTAACTCATATCCTACCATTCTCTTGCTTAAGTAGTAAATGGCCTTCTCCACGTGCCCCTCTTCTCCTTCTTGGGCCAGCATACATCCCATCGAATCTTCGGATACAGAGAGATAAAGTAACAGAGGTCTCCCGGGTGAAGGTGGTGACAAGACAGGTGGATTCTGGAGATAGGTTTTGATGTAGTCGAAGGCTTGTTGACATGGGGTGTCCCAATTGAATCTCTCTCCCTTTCTGAGTAGCTTGAACAGCGGGTCGCAGGTCATGGTGAGCTTTGAAATGAAACGACTTATAAATTGTATTCTACCCAGAAACCCTCTCAGTTCCTTCTCATTTTTCGGTGGGTTCATCTCGGTTAAAGCCTTTATTTTGGTAGGGTCCACTTCTATTCCCCTTTGGGTAATGAGAAATCCTAACAGCTTTCCAGTAGTGACTCCGAACGTGCATTTCTGTGGGTTCAGCCTCATCTTGAACTCCCTCAATCTCCCAAAGAACTTTCTCAAAGCCTCTAGGTGTCCTCCCCTCTCCTTGGATTTCACAATCATATCGTCCACATACACCTCTACCTCTTTGTGGATCATGTCGTGCAGTAAAGTGGTGGCAGCCCTTTGATAGGTTGCGCCCGCGTTCTTGAGTCCGAATGGCATGACCCTATAGCAATATGTTCCCCACGGAGTGATGAACGTGGTTTTCTCTCTATCCTCGGGAGCCATGAGGATTTGATTATACCCGGAGAACCCATCCATGAAAGATAGAAGTTCATGTCCCGCGGTGTTATCAACCAACACGTCGATGTGTGGTAATGGGAAATCGTCTTTAGGGCTTGCTTTGTTCAGATCCCGAAAATCCACGCAAACCCTAACACGACCATCCTTCTTTGGGACAGGCACAATGTTGGCAATCCACTCGGGATACTCGGTGACCATCAAGAATCCAGCTCTTAATTGCTTTTCAACTTCCTCTTTTACTTTGAGTGCCCATTCTGGCCTCATTCGCCTCAATTTTTGTTTTACGGGTTTGGAATTAGGAAAGAGGGGGATGTGGTGTTGGACTATTTTTGGATCGATACCTGGCATATCATTGTAAGACCATGCAAAAACATCTTTGAATTCATTTAATAGACTGATTAGTTCTGTACTTTCTTTATTGCTAAGTGTAGAGCCGATGAAGACATTTTGAGGATTGTTCTCATTTCCAAGATTAATTGTTAGGGTGTCCTCAATGATTTTACATGCAGATTCTTTTTCTTTTTCAATTAGTTTTTGCAGTTCAATTGGTATTTCATGATCACCACATTCATCACATTCATTAAGCGCGTTCGAGTAGGCAGAATCAGTCATACTTTCATTGATTTTCTTTGGAGTGATTACAACAGACATAGAAATTGAAAGACGCCTCATTTGGGCCATTACAGACTCTGGGTGTGGGGGGAACCTATCACTAGACTCAAAAACCCACTCTTTCTTGTGCTCTCCTCCCAGGCCAGTAATAAAGTATTCTTCCGGACCTCCTGTCTTGGTCATTTTCTCCATCTCTTCTTCCTCAGCCTTTCCTTCCTCACCTTCTTCACTTTCGGCGGCTTCCTCCACTATGCCCTCGACGTATTCACCTTTGGTCTTCCCGGGATCCTCCTTCATGACTTCTGCGTTTCCTTCGCCTAACAGATCTTTCATGGCAGGACCGTCCAGCATACCAACCCAGTCCTTGGCAGCAACAGATTTTTCAGGCTTTTGCAAAAATGGGTCTTTGTACCCCGAAAATTCGTGGGAGAAGAAGATCTCGAACCCCGGCTTCATGCATTTGTCTTTTTGGTCCATCCATGGTTCTGGGAAACCACAGAAGGGGAAATCTTCTCCTTCCTTTACAAAATACCCGTTGAGGGTCTTCAAGTAGGGGTCCAGCGATGCGTTAACGGCCTTCTTCTTGGCTCTCAGCTCCTTCTTTGTTGGCTGGTACCCCAGACCATGAGTGTGAGTCTGAGTAGGGATTCTTGGGGCCTCTGGCAGGCCTTGAAGATTCTTCCCCAACCCCAATCCTGGAAAGAAACCCATCTTCTTCATGATTCCGGCGACGACTGGACTAGCATATTGATCAAAATGGGGTAGTAGGGACTCTTTCGGTTTTCCCTCTTCTATCATGCTGATAAACTCGAATCCTCCCATTTTTGCTTCTTCTTCTTGCAGCTGTAATTCTAGAACCGGTGCACTTGACGACGCTTCAGATGATCGAACCCAACTGTCCCCGAGGATATCACAGACTTTGTTTTCCCAGACATACTTAACCTTTTGATGAATTGTTGATGGTATAGCGTCCAAACTGTCCAACCAAGGTCTTCCCAGCAGCAGATTGAAAGAAGCGGGGATATCGATGATTTGGAACTCAGCTTCTTTGTCCATTGGCCCGATAGCAAGGTTAAGAAAGATGATGCCCATGACTGCTCTTTGGGTGTTATCATATGCCCGGACCTTTTGCTGAGACGGCACAAAAGAAGATTCATCCAAGCCCATTTGTTTGGCTGTGCGGAAAGGACACACATTAAGAGCAGACCCGTTGTCAACGAGACAAGCGGGCACGGTGTTCCCCAAACATTCAACAGTGATGTACAAAGGCTTATTGAGCATGGGCCCTCCCGGTGGCAAGTCATTTGATGAGAAAGCAATAGCCAAAGTCGGAATTTTATTGATCAGCCCTACAAGGTCTTCCGGGGTGGTGTCGATAGACACGTCAGATTGATTAAGGGCGTCTAGGACCGCCTGCCTATGACGTTTCGAGGCAATCAGCAATCCCCAAACAGTGATGTTAGCCTGAGTCTTCTTCATCTGCTTAAGGACCCTATCCTCTTCTTCTTCCTCGTTCATCTTTCCTTTCCCTTTCTCCAGCTCCCTCCCCGGGTGATCTTCCTCTAATTCATGTGGCTTGAAGTGCCTACCAGACCGAGTCAAGTGGTCAATCTCTTCTTTTGCCCAAATATCGTCGGTTTCTAAAACGGTCTTTGAGCCCGCTTCTACTTCTTCGTCGCTTTGGTACCATAGATCATCTTCCCCTACCAGGCCTATGTTCCGATCATTGCTTTCTTGGACCCACCAATCTGACTGCCCCGTTGCTTCATTCTCCCATATCCCTGGCTGGCTTCCAATCATACAGATTTCCGGATTTTCTGGTAACTGATAGAACTTCCTTGGTTCCCCGACCTTCGTGATTAGCTCGGATAGATCAAATGTTGTTTCTCCCACTCCTAAGAAGTACAGGCCTCGTGGCGGTGGTACAGCACGATGGTTTGGCAATGGATTCTTGGTGACATTGGGAGCCTTGACAGGTGGCTCGGATATCACTTTGTTGTCGATAAGGTCTTGTATGTCATGCCTTAACCTCATGCACCGATCAGTCGAGTGGCCCTTTTGCTGATGATATTTGCAGTAGAGATCTCCTTTAAAGTACGGTGGGAGTGGACTCGGCGGGGGTCGGGGTTCCAACAGGCGGAGGTGCCCCTTCGCCAACAGCCTGTCGAGGGCGGTTGATAAAGATACTCCCAAATCTGAAAACTTCCTCATTGGCTTATCCTCTCCTCCTCTTGGATGACTTTTGGTGATGTCGAATTTTCTCTCCGGCTCGCTAAGTGCATTGACATCGGTGGGGCCAGAGTGACCTCCCGAATGCCCTCCATTTGACCCATAGCTAGGCCTCCGATATCGGTTCTGTGGTTCTTCCTTCTTGATTGTTCCTTCTTGGATTGCATCTTCGATTCTCGTTCCTACATCGAATACCTCAGCAAAGGTATTGATTGACTGGAATCTCATCTTCTCCTGATAAACCGGCTGCAGATTTTTCATCAACATTCGGATCTGGTCTTTCTCGGACGGCCTTTGTACCATTTTAGCTGCCTTTCCTCTCCACCGACTCAAGTATTCGGCGAATGATTCTTTGTTCCCCTGCCTGGTTGTTTCCAAATCTCGGACAGTGACATCCAAGTCTTGATTGTATTCGTACTGTGCCACAAACGCCTTAATCACTTCTTCCCATACTCTGGTTTTGCTTGGCTCAAGTGTAAGGTACCATGACAGAGCAGCTCCTGTTAAGGTTTGTTGAAAAAGGACAGCCATCATGGTAGTGCTCAGTCCACTAGGCTGAAAAGCTCCTATGCACATTCGGACATGACTGCGGGGGTTGCCTGTGCCATCAAATTTATCAAAGACGGGCATTTTGAAACCAGCTGGCAGTGTTTCATGGACTCCGTCGTACAACCCTTCTAGTTCCATCAGATAAGTATCCACCCCTTGAGCTTTGCGCATTACCCTCTCCAACTTTTCTATCTTCTCGGTCAGCAGCTTCTCCTTCTCATCTTTCTCTCTGTCCCTATTGGCTCTTAGTGCATCGTTCCAATGTGCCTCTTGATCGTCAAACCAATCTCCGTCTCCTCCTCCCAAAGGTGGGTCTATAATGGGTGGAATTACATGCGGCGGCGGCCGGCGATTCAGCTCCTCTATCATTCCCATCATTCGGTTCATGTTTTCAGCCTGTCTTCGCATCTGTTCTGCCTGCTGCTCAACTAGTACCCTTAACCCGGTCATCTCTTCATTGTTCCTTTCTTCGGTCATGTCAACGTATCCTCTTCTCACTAACCTTGCCGTAGGACCTCTAAACCACCCTTGGTTTGCTATTTTTGCTCCTACAATAAATTTTGGAAATTTCTTTTTAGAAAAAACCCTTCTTTACCTTTATTTTAGCAAAACTTTTATTTTGTAAGTCATGCGGATGCAATGCATGTGTGTGTGTGTGCCTACTCTATATGCAAAAGAAAGGAAAATTCTAGTCCTAACACATAAAACACATAAGCACATATAATCCTCATTCATGTCAAAATGCGCCAATTTCACCTATCATTGTGATCTTCACTACCCTTTCAAAGGTCGGGCGAAATATTTTCGAAATTTATTTGAAAAGCATTTCTTTAAATGATGAGATTTTTTTCAAAACAATTCTCAAGGATTTTGAATCTTTTATTTAAAAATGAGAATGTGAAAATGTTTCTCAATAACGATGATTGGATTGAAATCTTGCTTTGAAATTCATTTGAAAAGCATTTCTTCCAAAAACAATTCCCGAAGATTAGTTTGGAGTTTTAATCGAAAGTGAATTCCAAAGATTTTTTGAAAGAGCAATTGAAAAACTTTGGAAAAAAGATTACAAAAATCCATTCGCTTTCAAAGATGGATTTAAAATTCTTTGGGTAGAAGGATCACATGATCGGATTATCACCGTACTTTTCATGAATTTGGATGCATACAAGGTCGATGGTGCTTAGCTAACATGATATAAGAAGTGTAATCTTATAATCAAGGTTCAACATGTTCTCCAAATGTCGTGGAACATGAGGAGAAATTGCTAAAAGGTGATTAAGAGTTTACACATCTTCTATTAGGCAAGCATCGTCATCATCTCAAGTAATCCCTTCTGGGCATACAAAACTTCCCTAGCACATAACCCTAATCAAGGATTGATTTCCTAAGATTGAAAGGTTCTATGGGAACTATTATGCAAAAGCTGGGTTTTGGTCAAATAAGGGACCCTTGACACACATCCGATAGGATGCTTAATATACCAAATCATGGTACGAGATCAAGGGTGATCACACAGTCCCATGATGACTTGACCGACCGGGTTGCCCCGAGCCTTCAAGGTCATAGTTCCGTGCAATCGACTGGCTGGACATGCAAGTGAAATGCAACAGGCACACAAAGATTAATTAATTTGATTAAAAGGACATTTTTCAAGTCTAATCCTCAAGTGAACCCAAAATCAGAATTCTGGTCTGCGAAACCAGAGATTCTGGGTTCGATCCCCAGCAGAGTCGCCAGATTGTGGATATCGCAGGTTGACTTACCCACAGCTTTTCAAAATTAATTTCTAAAACAAAATGAGCCGCCACTTAATTTTTAAAAGGGAAATTAAGAAACCATTTTAAAAGCAAACTGATCTTTTAGAAACCAGAGATTAACTAGGTCCGGGGATTATGGAATGAGAGAGGAAGGAGCCCGTTGGACTAAAACACCCTCTCTCATCCTATCTTGCGATAGGCCTCTACTCAACATCCTTTTAATCAAATTTATTAATCTAAGTATGCCCTCAACTAATACATATATATATATACATCACAAAAGCATGTCCAAAGGGTGTAAAATTGCTAATGACAAAAATATCATTCATAAGCCACATATGTCAAATAGCAAGCAATATGATATGCAAGTAGGGAACAAGAGAACTTACCCGGGATCCAGCGGAAAATATTAAACGTGCAATGCATGCGATTAAATAAAACCTAGGAAAAGAGTCTCTAATCCATATATACATATAAGGCAAATCTTGACTCTAAGGTGTCGTGCATAAGGTCGAAAATCGAATAAAACCAAGGAATTTAATAAACTAGAAAGAGATTGAGGAATCGTACCTTAATAGCGCTACAAAACAAGGGGTTAGTTCACATGATATGCAAGATACAAAGTTAGAAATAACAATCCTAAATTTCTAGCTTAAATCTGTCTAATGTAATTAAAGCAAATAAATCCTAATTACAAGTGTCAAACCATATGGATGAATATGTACACGGACAAGGATAAACTATGAAATACTCTTAAACCTTGAATTCAAACTCAACTAATCATTATTAAAGCATGGTTCAAGCCTTAGATCATAAGAAAGTCATTTAGGCCCTTATTTACAAAGTAAGTCAAATGTGTCATGAAACTCTGAAAATTGCAGAGAGCAACCCAGAACTTAAAAGAAATAAAAAACACGTCTCTCGTGGTTTGATCTTGGTGAATTTTGGACACAAAATACCCCTGTGAGTCTAGTTTCCAAATCAAAAAGAAAATCAAGGTTTCAACGGTTAGATCTCCGGGAATATGGAAAACACTAGACATCACTCAGCATCTTACAATCTCCTGTCCAGAATTCTTGCACGATTTATTAAAAATAGTAAAAGAATCAGAATTGCTTTGTTCTTTTTAGGGTGACTTCCTAACACATTAATCTACTTGAAAAAAATTATTTTGGGTCATAGAAACTTTGTTAGAACTCTGATTTAATTATTTCAAAAGAGTGTTGCTGTTCTGAAACTATTCTGAAATTCTGGACAGATTATTGTTGCTTCACAAAACCCATGATCAAACCATTCTAAACATGAAACCACCTCAAAACAAAAATTACAGTGGTAGAACAATGTGTTATTGACACTTTCCCGTTGGTTTCACTTAATTTCAACGGTTAGATTTCGAACTAAAAATCTTTGATCAAAAACAGTTTGTGAATTCACTGTCTTTATTTTGCTAGTTCAACTTTTATTTGGTAACTCCAACTATTAACCATGAAGTTGGGTTTAAGCCAAACCATTTCTCCTACCATTTGATGGCCATTGGAGACTACAAACCTTTATTCTTTGTAGATTTCAAGTGAAGTATGGATTGACTTCATGAAATCTAAAGGATAGGGAAATCTAAACCATGGAGATGGATTTAGACTCAAAACTATATTATCCTACCATTTAATGGTCATTGGAGATGAAGGTGCAACTAATACTTGGTAGTTTTCAAAGGAATATGGAAATGATTCCATGAGACACCAAGTTTAGAGGATCCAAGTCATGAATATGGACTTGGGTCCTATCTATGTGAAATAAAATGATGATCAAGTTTTGACTTCCATGTAGAGCATGAGCTTACATGAGATTCAAAGGATCATGCTCAAGAGATCAATAGAGATATTGAAGATCTCCAAGACCTTTAAGAGAAGAAGATAGACAAAAAAAAAGAAAGAAGTATTGGGAACAAAAGACTACTAAGTTTAAAACAAAGAAAGATGATGAAATATTCTAAGATTTAAAGATTTCAAGAGAAAAAAAAGAGTAAGCTAATAATCTAGGTTTAGAGGATCACCTCCAAATTATCCTCAAAGCTTTCTTTTGAAGATTATCCAAACTCTCCTTCAAGCTCCCCCAAAAACTCTCTTTTCTTTCTCAAATGTGGGTGTAATGGAAGTATTTTTTGTATATGTTTTCCCCCCCCAAATGCCTTTTTTTCTTTTGGTCTCCCCTTACCAACAAGATCCCTTCTCTTTTATAGGCAAGAATACCAGGTATTTTTGGTGAATTTCGGAGCAAAAAACAGGTGTAATTCTCTCATTTAGTGGTACAATGTGTACTTTCTGAAATTACACAGACTGCTGCCCAGCGCGGCAGTCAGAAACCTGCCGCGGCAGTCCGTGAATGCCGTTGCGGCACTCAACATCAGCCGTTGCGGCACTTCGTGAGTGCCGCGCGGCTCTCATCGATTGCCGCGGCATTTAATTAATTGCCGCGTTTTTGTCAGTCTTACTTTATCAGTTTTTTGTTCTTATCTGCATGCGCATACGTATTGCACTGCAAAATACAGACTTAAAAAGTGAACGGCAGTCAGAAATCTGTGGCGGCACTCGGAGAATGCCGCTGCGGCACTTTCTGACTGCCGCGCGGCACTCATCGAGTGCCGCGGAATCCGCCGTGTGCCGTTTTTTGGTGAGATTCCCCTTTTTAGGTCTTTTCTCTTTTTGAAACAAATTATTTTTGAAGATCCTTTCCAAAAATCATGTCTTTTTCCTGAATTCTCCTGAATACCTGGTATTTTTCCTCTTTCTGTGAAATTTTATCGCATTTTGGAGATTTTCTGAAGAGCTTGGAATACTTCAATTTTTCGGTCCTTGTCATCATCGGATACGGAGGTGACACTCTCCTAAATTCGACGTTAGGTCAAAATTGGGTGTCTACAATAAGCTGGCGGCATTTGTGCCCTGGACACCCAAAATGTCCAGACTTCTCAGGTTCTGATTTTGCAAGGTAATATGATTATGCCAGTTAAGGAGAACAAGCCCCGGGAAGAAGGTTTTATTATATATTACTTTCAAAGTTGTAACAAGGAATAATGTTTTTATATTTGAATATGGCGGCTTGTGCCTTAAGATATTGATAAACAATGTAATAACTTTAAATTGGATTTCATTTTAATATGACTATTATTTTCCATGTTGCTTTATACACTTTGTTTAATATTTCATGTTAAGCTAAGTACGGGACAATGGATCCCTCAACTGTCAAGGCCTACGGGTCCAAAAAGGAAATGAAATTTTTTTCCTATTTTGCTACGTTGGGGCATGACAGGATTTTTGGTATCAGAGCCAGGTTTATACTTAGGCCTAAGCCTAGTTCAGATTTTGTCACGCCCCGGAACCAACAAGGTGGTCCCAGGTCACGTGGCACGCTATCAAGGCTTACCAACAATGATTAAAGTTTCCAAAATGACCTTAATAAAAAGTTTTGTTCCAAGATAACCAACTTCCAAATGGTTTTTCAAAGGTTATATTAAACACGTGCCCAAACATGCCTTAACGAGTTTTGTTTTCAAAAGTAACAGTTTCGTAGGTCAAATGGTCCCCAAAGGTACCCCCATGCCTAATTAGAAGTTGTTCCGAACATTGGAAGGAGTTCAAAGTTTCTTGTAGGGGATATTTTGACCGGTCGAATGGGGTCTGGGTAAAAACCCAACCTCCAAAAGACCGTATTTACAATTGCCGGCGTTTTTTTGCAAATGCCGTTAATTACCGGCGCTTCCCTAATAAACGTCGGTAATTCCTGGCGCTTCTGCTACAAACGCTGCTAATAAATCAATACTTATTTTACCCAAAGAAACCAACCCACTCCATTTCAAACCAAACCATTTCAAATCAAATTATTTCAAACCAACCCATTTCAAATGCTAGTTAGATATTCCAAAGACTTGTAAAAACATAAACACCCATTTATACAACAAACCATAAGTCCTCGAATTACAAGTACCAAAAGTGCAAGCTTCACACGTCTCGGCAAACTAGATCCTAAGGTGAACCAAGTGTCGTGCTCGCATATATAACAAGTCTTATTACAAGCCGCACGGTTAAACAACCGATATAAGTTAAACATCTATTACAAACGTAATGCAAGTTCTATATACATAAGGAGCTCCCGGTCCTTTCTTGTTTCATAGCCCGCGATTCCCTCCTCCAGTCCTTGCCCCTGAATGGTTATTTATATAACCACAGATATATGGATTTGTTTAAGCTAACGCTTAGTGAATAATATAAATCAAGCATACGGATGACAATTATGTTCCAATCCATCATAGCATATAACTATTCGGTCTCTAGGAAATAAGTGCACATTCACCGATCCAAAGTCTTAAGACTCAATCACGACCCATGCCCCTTCGACATGTCGCGTTAATGCCTTTCTTGGCAAGTGACCGTCGTCACTACTAATCCTCCCCCTTCGAGAGGACGTCTCATGGTGAATTAGCACAAATCCCCCTTTAACCCACATAGGCACATAAAACATGCTCATTTAACACATATCACCATGCTTTTCATTCCAACATACTTTGGGCCTACTTTACACATGAGTTTTGCCCAATATGACCTACACATGATATCTATATAAAGTCTCTAGAATATCAAATGCATTAAACCATAGAACCATCCAAAAGTTGAGATTAATATCACTCACTGTAGATACCCCAATTTTGACTAAACGTCGGGTTAAGGGGAGTATTACCTCTAAGATCCAATGATAACAATGCCCGACTAATTTAGGGCTTCCAAAGGTGATTCAAGCTCTTCAAAAGGCTCTTCGATTCGAACAAAAAGGGAAGGGAAAAAAAAAAGAAGAAGAAAGGGAAATAGAAAATAGAGGAAACGACACATAGCACACTTCTGCGGCATTCTCGGGTTGTCGGTGCGGCACCTAAGTGCCGCTACGGCAATCAGTGAAAGCCGTAAAAATGCATCAAATGCCGCAAAAGTTGGAATTCCAGAAGAAAACGACTGCCCTTGGAGTTGTCCGCGGCATTCCCTGAATGCCACATCGGCATTCACTGAATGCCGTTTCGGCGATCAGTGAGTGCCATTACGGCGATCATTGAGTGTCGCGTTTTCGTAGCTGCCAGCTTTGAAATAGTACATTTGTATCTTCAAAAGGACATCCGAATTAGGGTTTTCTGCTGTGAATTTACCATAATAACCCTCTAGAACGTACCTATATATAGAGGATGAATATCCCATTACAAAGGATCTTGAATTGGTGAGTATCTTGGCTTAGATTCCATAAATTTCTTTGTTTTCAACCTCTTAAAATTCTCTAAACACAATTAGGAGTAAGTTTTTTAAAAGGAAGAGCTAGAAGGAGAGCTTGATTACCTTGGATAAGTCCTAAAACAACCAAGAAGTTGAGGATAATTAGAGGTAATCTCTAAGTTGTTAAATCTCTACTTCAAAATCATGAAGTTTATTTAGATATTATTTGAGTCTTGATTTCCTCTCCTTTTTCTTTTAATTGCTCTCATATCCTAGAATTCATAAGACTTTCAATGTCTTACTTGAATCTATGGATTTGAAGTCCTTTAGCTCCCTTGTAAGCTCATGTTTTACAAGAAAGCTAAGGTTGATGATTGCATATTTGGTCAATGAATCTAAACCCAACACCATGGTTTAGGTTCATTACTTAGAGATTTCATGAAGTCCTTTTCATACTTCATTGAGGTCTATAAATACAAGTGTCATTAGTTTCCAAGGATCACCAAGTGGGAGGAAAAGTAACTTATGCTAATCCAAGCTTAATGGCTTGATAGCTAAAGTTAACAAATAAAAGATATATTTGACAAAAGGAGTAGTGGGTCCATTAACCACTTTTGATCAAAGAATTTTAGTTAAATAATGGCTCGTTGGAATTGAAGGAAACCAACTGGAAAACGTCAATAACACAAAGTTTTACTACTGTGATTTTTGTTTTAATAAGATTTCATGCCTAAAGTGGTTTGGTCATGAGTTTTGTGAAACAACAACAATCTGTCCAGAATTTCAGAATAGTAACACCTCTTTGAAATAAATAAATCAGAGCATTAATCAAGTTTTCTTGGCCTTAAATAATTTTTTTGGGGTAATTTAATGTGTTGGGAAGATACCCTAAAAAATAAAAAAAAATCAAAGTGTTTCTGATTTTTTTACTATTTTTAGAAAATCATACAAAAACTCTGAACAGAGAGTTGTGAAGTTCTGAGTGATGTCTAGTGTTTGTCCAATTCCCAGAGATTGAACCGTTGATCTTTGATTTTTCATTTTGGGTTGGAAACTAGACTCACAGAGGCACCTCGTGTCCAAAATTCATTGACATCAAACCATGGGAACTATGTTTTCCATTTTCTAAAGCCTTGACTTGTTCTCTGTAATTTTCAGAATTTTTGGACAGATTTGATAAAACTTTGTAAATAATGGTTCAAATGATCTTTTCATGACCTAGGGCTTATACCATGCTTTAACAATGATTAATTAAGCTTAAATACAGAGGCTAAATGATCCAAATCAAAGGGGTAGTTCACAGCTCACTCTTGTTCATATTCACATATTCATATACATGCATCCATATAGACTAACATTCTGCAATTAGAATCCGTTTCACGTTAGGATTAAATTTAGTTAGACCTAATTGTAGGTCCTTTATGATCATGTTGGGATTATACCATCTCCGTATGGACATTGCATTGGCTCCTAGTTGAGACTTGCATATCTATGGAAGTGTTGCATTTCCAACTACTCATAAAGAATTCATAGTTATATTGATTCTTTCATACTTGATAAAATTAAGCTAGGAACTTAAGGTCATTATTTGAAATTTCATATCATGTTTTGTATATCATGTGGACTAATCTTTGTTTTGTAGCACTGTTTGAGGTACAATTTCTCAAACCTTACCCTAGTTTATTTCATTTGTTGATTTTCGACTCCATATGTGACACCTTAGACTAGGTCTTGCCTTATATGTTTATGTGTAATTAGAGACCTTTTCTTAAGATTTCTATTTTGTATGCATCGCACGTTTCCCATATTCGCGGCGGGATTTTTACCATTAGCAATCTTACACCCTTTTAGACATGTTTTTGTAATGTACATTTATATGTATGTATTAATTGAGGGCATGCTTAGATTGATGAATTCAATTAAAAGGATGATGAGTAGAGGCCTATCGTGAGATAGGATGAGAGGGGGTGTTTTCGTCCGCCGGGCTCCTTCCTCTCTCATGCCAGGATTCCCGGACCTAGTTAATCTTTGGTTTCACAAAAGATCGGTTTGCTTTAAAACGGTTTCTTAATTTTTCCTTTTAAAAATTAAGTGGCGACTCTTCATATTTGAAATTTGAAAAAAAAAATTTAAGCTAAAGTGGGCCCAAATGCCGGTATCCACATTCACCTCAAGCGATTTCCTTAAGAACGTGAAATAGAAGTTCACTTCTACACCGAGTTCGATTCCTACACAAAATTGGCCAATTTCAATGGGTCCCACATGGACCCACCAAGAACCTATCGATTAAACTCAAAATAAAAGATAGATATACGTAGGCCTTACCTCCACAAGTCCAAAACCGGTCTCGTATTGAAGATTGGAGGCCGTTTGATACTCGGATCGTCGAGAAATACCCAAGAACACCAAAGCTCTTCTTTTCTCTTTCTCTTCTCTTATCTCTAAAGATTGTATGTAATGAGAAAGAAGACTAAGTCTTCTTTCCCTCTCTCCTCTTTAAATATCTAAACCCATTATGGGTATTTCTAGTGAAACCTCCACTAGCTTTGGTTCATTTTAATTATACCCCCACTAGTTATTAAACTAACTAGTTAACTACCCAAAAGTATTTGAGTATTCAACCAAGTCCCGTGTGGGTCCCACACGTGGTCCCACATACAAATTTTACGAAGTTACTAATTAGCCTACTAATTATGCAACGTGTTCAATTTCGTCCTCACCAGGTATCTAATGACCCCAATGAGTCGCTATCAGTAATATAATAATCAACTATATTCATATATGCCTAAATAAACATTTAAGCACGTAATTATGAGTTAATACTCATTTTCCCAACAGTAGGGAATTCTCACATGTCCAACTTCTGGACTGTTTTCAAAGCCAAATACTGGGTTCTCAAAAGACACCCCAAACAACTAGTGAGTCATCACTCACTTCATACGTGTTAATTAACACAACAGTGAGCATACCATGCATGCTAAAGTAATGTAATTATATATTGCGGGAGCGGGTATGACAGATTTTGATAGCAAAACATAGTAGTAGTCTGAGTGTCCTCAGTACTTACATTATGACATTCAGATATACTAAGATTAGTCCTAATATTTGGTAGTTTGCTTTTTTCAAGCCATCATGGACCCATATCTCGTTCTTGACGGTTATGGTGGACATGTGATTTCTCCTAATTCTATCGAGCCGGGTGATTTCGAGGTTTATTATGCGATGATACGTCACCAGACTATAGTTAATGTAGAGAGCGACCTATGGCAGTCCATATATTTTGAGGGTGGAATAGATATGACACGTGTCCGACTAGAGGCCCTATATCAAATCGAGACACAGAGGTTGAAACTGTAGGAGAAGGCTAGAAGGATCCATAGTAATGAGATATATATACCCCTAGAGATGGAGATGATCCCGGCGCATCTTGGCCCTATTGTACCACCACCACCTATGGCTCCACCTGCAACTGCACCTGCTATTCCCATTTTCAACATTAATGATGATGATGATGATGATGATGATGATGAAGTAGTTGGGGTCGTACTTGTGATGGTTGCAGGGATAGCCCTGGAGGACTTAAGGGACGAGATTGAGCCGGCATCAGAGGTTCATATCGTCGAGATATCGAAGCCACCACCAGAGCTACCAGCAGTTGAGCTCGATGTCATGATGAGGATGGTAGTTTTGAGGTTGTAGTTCGCCCGATTCGTAGGTCGGGAGTGTGGCGTCAATGGCCTGTTGGGACCGTTAGATATGCATAGATATATATATATATATATAGACATGTTGTAAATACTGTACTAGTAGTCCCCTTTTGTATTGATGCATAGCATAGTTTAGCATACTTTTGTAGTAGGATGCACATAGATAGGGCAATGACTCCCACATTTTTGTATTATCATACTAGTAGTCCCAAAACCCCACATTTTGATTAGATAGCATTGACATGACATATTGATGTAACTCCTTGAAGCATATATATATAAAACTACTATTGGATAAATGTCCAGCCTTGTGTAAATATTTTTATAAACGATGCTTCTTATTATGGATTTGCTTATGAACAAACATTTTTGTTGGCCCAAATATGGAAACCTTAGAGGGGTGTGAATAAGGTTTTAGCGGAAATTTGACCTTTTTATAAACTTAAAATAAAATAACCACAATCACAAATAATTATGTAAAGAGAGAAGGGAAGAGAAACTTGCAAACCGGAGTTTTCAAGTGGTTCGACAATCACACCCCGCGGCCTACGTCCACCCCACAAGAACACCTCTTGAGGATTCCTTTAATCCGTTCTACTTCACGGGTGTAGACCAAACCGTTACAAGAGCCTCCAATCTCTTCCAAAGAAGAAAACCTCTTCTTTGCAATCAAGGGTTACTAACCCTCACTCTTTACAAATAAATTGGGTACAAATGATAACTCTCTCTCTAGAGTGGATAATACAATGATAGCTCACACAACAACTCCTTAGTGAGTGGATGATACAAATAAAATCTCACTACAATTTACTCTCAAAGAAATACAAATCAAATACTAGAGCAAATTGATAAACTCACACAACTAGGGCTCAAATGTGAATGATTAAAAATCAACAAGTTGTGTGGTTTAAATAGATGTTTTCCAATGGATTGATCAACCTAAAATAGTGTGGGAAAACATGTATTTATAGGCCAAGAAAGATTATAGCCGTTGGTGGCAAAATGGTAAATATTTGGCCTTGAAAGAAAACTAGCCGTTATGTGTTTCAGCGCGATCCAGTCGACTAAAAAATTGATCCAGTCGACTGAAAAGTTTGTAGCAGTAGCTACCTTTCAAAAACTGAAAACAATCGACTTTTTTATAATTCAGTCGACTGGAACAGTACCTCCGGTCGACTGGACCCTTCAAAAATCAGTCGACTGGTTTTAAGCAGTTTTTTGCAGACTGACACCTCTTCACTAAAACGGCCATAACTCTCTTTACAAAATGAATTTTTGCGATATGTTTGAAGATTCGGAAACTAGATTCAAATACCTTTCCAACCAAATAAAACTCAAAATCTAATTCCTTACCAATTGGATCAGGTTTGACTTTAAAGTTAACCCATCTGCGCAAAGGTCTTTCTTTTGACTTAGCCACTTGAAAGCTTTTGTGAAATGAATTTAATTGAGTGGTCTAAGTATGTTTAGGTCCTTGAGAGTATTTTAAAGTATGAGATCAAGGATCCTAAAGTCCAATTTAAAGTTACTTGAGCCCCTATGAGTGATTGATCAAGATGCTTACAAATAAATCCTAGTCTTCAACCAAGGATAAAAAATCTTCAAGTCTTCAAGCTTGATCCTTGTTGAGCTCCATCACTCTTGGACATCACCATATGCTATCTCATGATCTCAAAAAAAGTTAGAACATTTAAGTACATGAATCAAGAGAATAGCATAACGAAAATGACATGATAATTGATTGAAATAGAACCAATAAAAGTATGCAATTATCACTAGCTAAATTGGTCATCATCAAAACAAACAAAAATAATGCCTTAAATAAATTCAAGCTAACAGTTTTACTATTAGGTCTTGAAATATTTTATGGCTAGAAGGAGTCTCAGGAATCATCTTGCTGGTGTAATCGAGAATGCACCCCCAATTGCCGATCCGACCGGTATGTTTGAGGCATTTTACCGAAGAATTGAAAGGATAGGGGATCTGAACGCCATCAATAGAAATGGAAATAATCAGGGGAACGAAATGCCAGCTCATTAGAAGGGAGACAAAAGATTGGAGAGGTTCAGTGCATTACGATAGGAGCAATTCGCTGCATGGAAAGCAAACAGTGGCTAAGACAAATGGATCATATCTTTGAGACAATGGAGTGTAACGTCAAGGAGAAAAAGAGACTGGCTACATTTCAATTGACGTATGCTGCTACGGATTGGTGGAAAGTAGTGATAGCTACCATGGGAGAAGAGGTTGTTAGAACTATGACATGGACCACTTTCAGGAGGAAGTTCCTGGAAGAGCATTTCCCAGCAACCGAGAGGCACAAGAGGGAAAGAGAGTTTATGTATTTGGTTCAAGGGAATAGGTCGGTACAAGAATACACGACCCAATTTGAGAGTTTGTCCCGTCTTTCTTCGCCTATTCGTCACATGACCATTGGGCACCTTGATAAGATGTTTGAATCTCTTGTGGATATGGCCACTGAATTAGAAGAAGATGTTAAGCCGTAAGCAGTTTGACTTTCGACCACCACAAAGGGGTAACATTGGAAATAAGATGTCGTATCGCAATCAGGGTCAAAAGAGAACATTTTATGGGAATCGGAAACCCCAGCCCGCCCCTTATCAGACTCAGCCACAACCAGGTGCAAGAGGGAGCTCTAATCATTATTTTAATTGTGGTACCCCTAGTCACCTAGCTCGAGACTGTAAGGTGTCGAGACGCTTTGGTCATCAGGATATGGTGTGCTAGAACAAAAAAAGGGGAAATTAGTGAAAATGACATCATGATACTATTTTTTTAGAGTTAAGGACAATTATTTTTTTTATAAGGAAAAAGTTCTCCATACAAAAATGTTTCGTTAAATTTCACTTTGCATAAATAAATATTAAGTGAAATTTCACTGAACCCGTACATGAACATTAAGTGAAATTTTACTTAACTCGACATTTAAGGACATTTTAACAAATTCAGAATCAAATTGGACTTTAACCTCTTGATAAGTAGGTCTAGGGACTCTCGCCTAAATGTCTCTTAAAGTTAGAAATGTTTCATAGACATTCTTAAGAACAAAAAAGGGGACAATTAGTGAAATAACATTATGATTAGATTTTTCAGAGTTAAGGACAATTAAATTTTTGATTAGGGAAAAGTTCTCCATACAAAAATGTTAAATGAAATTTCACTTGGCATAAATGAATATTAAGTGAAATTTCACTGAACCTGTACATAAATATTAAGTGAAATTTTACATAACTTTTAAGGGACTTTTTCACAAATTCATAATCAAATTATATTTTAAACTCTTAACATTTACTTCTAGGGATTTTCACCTAAATTTTGAAGAAAAAAAGGGGGGGGGGGGGGGGGGGACAATTAGTGGAAAGGATATTATAATATGACTTTTTGGAGGAAATGACAATTAAAATTCTTGACTAGGGGGAAAGGTCTTCCATACAAAAATATCAAGTGAAATTTCACAAAACACGTAAATATTAAGTGAAGTTTTTTACTTAACTCGACATTTAAGAGACTTTAATAACAAATTAAGAATCAAATTGGACTTTAAAACTCTTGATAATTAGTTCTAGGGACTTTCGCCTAAATATCTCTTAAAGTTGGAAATGTTTTCATGAATATTAAGTGAAATTTCATTGAACCCGTATATGAATATTAAGTGAAATTTCACTTAATCCGACCAAAATAAGATCATAAGATCGAGAAATTAAAATAGCCAATGTTGCTTAATTAAACCCAAAATCGAGCAAGATCGGACATAGAAATTAGTTATTTTCTGTCGTTAAAACTTTTAGCGACACTTTCCGCTTTAGCATTAGCAATTTATGCTTTGGCATTAACATTTCCCAAATAAAAATGAGAGACTTTAGGTAATAAAGCATTAAAGAATCTGCACCTTCTGAGTTTTACTAAAATGGGCTGTCATTTTGGCCTTATTGACTCAACCTAAAGGACCTTAGCCTAATTTTCAATTATTTTTTATTGGATAAATATCAGTAACCTCACCTGAATTTTGTCCATAATACACCTGCAACCCTCACGTTCAGGAATAATGCTAATTTTCGTAACGTACTCCCCTGCTAAGTAGCCGTAAGGTTGACATAGGATCTTGCTGATTGTCATATAGACCACAATTATTACAGAAACTAACCTTAATTGGTCTCCATAAAAAAAATACTCCAAGGTACCCCTTAATGTCATTTTCTTTTCTTTCTCCTCCTCTCTCAGCCTCCCGACAATCATGAAACTCTGCCCAGTATGTGAACCAAACCAACAACTCATTTTCTCTCTCAAAACGTCCCTCTTTTCCGCTCAATGTTAGCCGTCACCTTTCATTTTTTTTTTATTTTTTTTTATACGTACCTTCCGTGCCAATACATTCGTTTCTTCTTGAAATGACATGAGAAGAAGGGTAACATTTAATGTAGCTTGGAAACCATGAAACTCAGAATCCTTGCCCATAGACACAACAGCAATTCAACATCTAAAAAGTTTTATATATATATATATATATATATAAATTAAAAATAATAATTTGATAGACTATATAACAAACAAAAAAATTACTAAAGTGAGATTGAGTATGAAATTTCACGAAACAGAATTGTAGCACAACGTGTTCCCTCAGAGAATGGTAACAGAAGTGTTTCATGATCAGAATTAGCATGGTCAGATTACAAACATCAAAAGGGAAATATCAAGTGCATATAAAATTATTAAAAAATTTCAAATCTCAATACATGAGAAAAACACAAAATACGAATTTAGATTTTATATACATCATACCGAATTCCAAAAACAGAGATTTTATAGAAATCTCGATACATTAGAAAAAGACAACCTCCACGTTGAGTCTCTCTCTCTCTCTCTCTCTCTCTCTCTCTCTCTCTCTCTCTCTCTCTCTCTCTCTCTCTCTCTCTCTCACACACACACACACACACACACACACACACGCGCGCACAAACACAAGGTATGTCGACGAGAACAAAAAGTGAAAAAGTCTTCAATCGCTGAAAGAGTCGAAAACCAACTCCCCTGGGGCGGCTTCAACAACGGGAGCGATAAAAATTCCAGCGGCAGCTAAGGCAGAGCCAAAGAAGCCAACGAAGAGAGAAAGAGGCTATACATATACAACGTTTATATACATACATGTACACGTGTACATAGATGGATAAATAGATAGATATGTCACAGACACAATTTCAAGCTGGCTACGTCCATTGTTTCCGCCCAACATCTCTTCCCCAACTATTGTAGCAAGACATAAGACAGTGAGAGTATCTGCAAAGAGACATAAGAGAGGAATAGAGGTTTCACTATCTAACATCAGAGAGAGAGAAGTGAAATGTGTAATTTGTATAATTGAAAGCTGCAAACAAAATGAGGGCAAGGTAAAGCATTATTTTCACCAAGTACATTTTCATAGAAACTCTTACAGGGTAGAGTTGTTACTTCTAAATCGTGAGGGGTAGCCACTGTAATATGAACAAACATCAAGAGAGGTAAGTGATATTTACCCTATTTGATCCTAGGTTCTTTAAATCTTGCTTTTGAAAAACAGGCATTGGCTCTTAGTTTGTCTGCATTACTTCAATTGTAACAGCAAAAAGAAACGTTTTTTTTTTTTCTGTGGGCATGGGGCGGGTGAAAAGTTCTATGGGGTAAGGGTCCGGAAGTGTGGTTTACCGAAATTCCTGGATATAGCCTACGAAGCACGGACACGGACACAATGCGATGCGAATACCTGGACACGATATTTCTCAAAAAAGTAGGATATGGATACGTCAGTGATACGTTGATTTTTGCATACTTTTTAAATATATGTTATATATATTACAATGTAATAGGAATAAAAATCGGTACTAAAACACGTAAATCACTGCAATATTGTGGCATTATGAATGATAACAAAGCCAATAAATAAAATTTAAGACATGTTAAAGAAAATGATTAAAAAATCATTTTAAAAACATCGCTTAAAGAAAACAAACAAGGCAGTGTGTCCCACACGTGTCGGTTACGTGCCCTCAGTGTATCGACTGCTTGTCAACTTCTAAAAAAAGAATACAGTATCCAGACAATTTTAAGAGTATTTGACACGTGTCTAGAGTGTCGGAGCGTGTCTATATTGCAGATGCTCCCGACACTGATACGGGGGCCAAAAAAGAGGGTCGGTGCTTCATAGGATATAGCATTCAAATATTCCAAACCCAAAATAGAAGTAGTTTATGACTTACTAGAGCACCACAACGTGAACGTTGTAAACTGACAACTTCTAATTACTGCATATGAATTTGATGTGAGACAAAAGAAAAGGAAAAAAAAAACAGAGAATTTCCATAACTAGCCACGAAATAAATACAATTAGCCATAGAGTGGAAGAGATTTAGTTTCAGTACGAATTTATAATCAGAATTTTCCATGGTTAATTTCACACCAGCTTGTTTGACAAGAAGTGTAGTATAGAGTTCTGTTCTTGAAAAAACCTATATCAAAAGAACAGAAAAAAATAATATCAAGATATCAACAATTCTCAAAGATAATAAGAATATTAAGAGATCAAAAACTACACTAAAAATTAGAAATTACCACTGTTCGCGCTTTTGGTAAAGGAGTTGTAATTGCAACTTGACACTTTTGTCATTCCATTCCAACCTTCTAAACCAGTCTTCATCTCCTTTAATAACCCTTAATTTGGGTGCATTTTGGGGACTAAAAGGGATTGTCTTCAAACTTGGGCAATCCAAAACCTCAAGTTCTTCAAGTGATGGCCAAACCAGACCTCGTGAGCCTTGGTACAAACTTGACAGCTCAGGTAGGCTTTCTAATCGTAGAGTTCTCAATGAAACAAATGGCATATTGTCCAAATCTGCAAAGTCCTCATCGATCAATACGTTGATCTCGTCGCAATAAGCTATGTCAAGAACTTCTAAATTGAGAGACCCAAGGCTACTCACATTTGCAATGGTTGCTTCAAGTTCTACAGTTGTATAGTTTTAGCTCTCTTAGGGATCCATGGGCCGTTGTGGTTTTAGTTTTCAAACTTTTTTCTCATTTTTTCAAAAACAAAAACCAAAAAGGTGTTTAATTGCCATTTTTTTATATGAAAACAAAAACTAAAATGGAAAAATGAGGTTTCCAAAATTTTATGAAACCAAAACGGCCAATGCTTGCTCAAGTATTTCGTTGAAAAATCAATTACCTAGTGTTTTTTTCCCGCACTTGTAAAGTAGAAATTGAAATTTTCTCAAAAGTACATAGAATCAATAAAAAGAAAAGGTGACATATGAGGTAAAACCAATTATATGTTGGCTTGGCTTTCACTTCTTTGAAATTAAAGTTATTGTGCCAAACAAGTTTTCTGTTTTCATTTTCACAAAAAGAAAACAAAAACTGGTTTCCGTTCTCAAATTTTGAAAAATTAATGAAAACCAAAACATTACCTAGCTTTTGCAAGAGCAGAGGTGGGGTCAATGAAGAATAACTGCTTGAACTAAACTGCACTATACTTGTGGATTCATTGCTTGTAACAGACGTAGTTGGATGCTCATTCTCATTTTCAGAGATCAGTGTCACCATTTCATTACAGACTCGAATTTTGATTTCTTCCAACTGTTGAAGTCTTGTTACCATGGATGGTGCGAAAACGTATCTAAGTTCTGCACAGCATGTAATATCAACCTGCTTTAGGCTCTCAAGACATGAAAAGGGGACGATCCCTTTCCATATAGATGTGAGATTAGGAAGATCTATCAAACGTAGTACTTTGAGTTTAGGTAGTGCCCCTTGTCCATCCTCAGATCCCCCATACTCACATACATCCTTCAACTCATAACAATCATCTGCTAAAAGAACTTCCAAATTTTGCAGACTCACCAATAACGAAGAGGATAAGACATTAATCAACTTGCAACAACCTCTTGCTTTCAAAATTACCAGGTTTTCAAAAAAACCACTTGGAAGAGGCCCATAACATATTTTGTTCAAGTTTCCCAAGGAAATCAATTCTAATTTCTGTAGACTAGCAAATGCACTTTCTTGAATGTCTTCTTCTCCACCCACAATATAATCCATACCAGGACAGTCTTCGATACGCATAGACTTTAAGTTGTTGAAACCTCTTGCACTAAGTTGTACAGCACTTTTCAAACCATTGCATTTTTCTAGATCTAATTCTTCTGTTTTGTCCAGTAAGACCTTCACCCAGTCTGAAACAAAACTTGATGTATTAAGGCACATACTTCTGACAAATTTACCACTCTTGTACCCATAGTTGACGCATATACGAAACCTTTGCAAATTTTCCCAATTGTTGCTGGGAACGTTTATTGACAAACATTTGGCATTGTTAACATGTAAATATAGAGCTGTCAAACAGGTCAAGGATGTCACCTCACATAAGCTAGCATTAATTCCATCTCCAATTTCTGCCTCCCACTCGGAAAAACTGTATGACATATCTAGTTCTTCTAACCGAGAAAGATTTGATATTACCTTTGGAGGTATAGACTTGAGGTTTGTTGTGCCTGACAAATTCAACAATCTAAGTTTTGTCAATCCCCCAATCTCTTCAGGCAGAATCTGTATCAAAGAACC
Source organism: Hydrangea macrophylla (assembly GCA_033977485.1). NCBI lineage: Eukaryota > Viridiplantae > Streptophyta > Magnoliopsida > Cornales > Hydrangeaceae > Hydrangea > Hydrangea macrophylla. The sequence goes on along the minus strand of CM066997.1, from coordinate 110,545,921 downwards.
TCTAAGGCTAACAACTTCAAGATTTTTCAAATTTCCAATTAACGATACATCCTTTAGTCGATAACAAGATTCTAAAAGAAGTGTTCGAAGTTGGGTGAGGCACGAAATTGATTGTGGTAGAACCAATATAGAAGTGCTGCTTAGATCTAGAACTCTAAGGCTTATCATCCCCTCAAAAAAACTATTGGAGATATTCTCTAAAGATTTGTTTCTTTGTAATAACAACACGAGGAGATTCGGACAAAATAGTTGACTTGGGAGCTCATTAATTTCATTTTTCATTAGTGATATCCTAATGTACTTGTCCATTTTCTCCCACTCTGGCCAATGTTTCAATCCAATTCCAGATTTTGTTAGAAAGCTATTCTCTTCCTTGGAGGCAATTGATATGGCTACATCCCTAACGACGTCATGCATTACCACATGTTCATCGTACGCGCTGTTTAACAATAAGCTTGAAGCTGTTAGTCTGTCAAAAATCATACGCACTCTACCTCTTGCTTCCTCCAAAGTTTCAACATATCCAAACAACCCCTCCCCCACCATGTACCACATCAATACCTCAATGGAGATATTGCGATCTTCGGGAAACAAACAACAGAAAAGGAAACATAATTTGGTCTCCGCACTTTCCAAATAATCATAACTCAATTTAATACATGAGACAACTGAGGCACTCATACCTTCTATGTCTGTTGAGATGGATTTTCTCAATTGCGAAGCCGCATCAATCCAGACATTTCGGTTCTTATCACGCAAAGCCAGTCCGAGTGTAACAATTGCTATTGGCAAACCTTCACATTCTTTAGTGATTTCTCGGGAAACTGCAAACAATGAAGGTGTGTCTACAATACCACCGACCTTTTTTTTGAACAAGAACCATGAGTCCTCTTTCGACAGAACTTCAACTTTAACCTTGACTTGGGCTTCCATCACACTGCATACATCGAGACTTCTTGTTGTGATTACGACTTTGCAACCATTGTGGTTATCTGCACGTGGAATACCCACGTCAGCTAATTTTACCCGTGCCCACAGATCATCTAATATTATAAGAATTCGCTTCTCTTGCTTCAATCTCTCCAATAACCTTCTTGCTCTAGGGAACTCACTCTCTTCTTGAAGAGTTAGGCCCAAACTCTCCGCAATTTCACCTTGAATCCTTATCACATCAATGTTTTGGGACACAGTGGCCATCACAACCTCATCAAACAATCCATCTTTTTTTGCTTGTTTGCCCACTTCTTTTATCAGCGTTGTCTTACCCACACCACCCATTCCAAATACCCCAATCAAATTGACTTGCGGATCCATCAACGCATCCATGGCTCGCTCCATAGCCACTTTTGTGGCACCAAAAACTTCAAAATCGTCGGTCGGCATAAACTCTATGCTTGGAGGTGGCATAATTTCGGATACACGATCAAATTCGCCATCAATTTTAAGCTCATTCACAACATTTACCATTCTCGCCGCCTTTTTGCTAATTCGATAGTGAGAGGGACAACCCACTAAACAACAACTCTTGGTGCTCTCTTCTATGGTTTGGTCATTCAAAAACTCCATGGCCTCTAAATGACACGAGTTCACTCTTTCAATCCAAGCTTGGACCCTATCTTTAATTGACTCCCCTCTCCTACGAGCGGCCTCAATTGACCCATTCACATCATTCCTAATCCTACCTAGTACTTCCAATTGTTCTCTAAGTCTATCAATGTTCCTCTTATATTGAATAATATACTGAAATTGACGAACAACAGGTGTGACTAAGCACTTGACCATTTCTGTTACTGGTGATACCAATACGCCCAATAAGCCCACTACTGCCATCCTATAATTTATTGAAAGGCAAAGCTACTAAACTAATTCATTTTGCTTCAATAAATACAGAATGTATTGAAAGCTACAAGGTTTTGGTCGACAAGTCACTTCGCTTGGAAGAAATTGCTGAAGCTAAAAAAGAAGAACATTCAGAGGGACTCACCGATTCGTTTTGAAAGACTTGCTCTACGTCGTCGTGTACATAAATCTATATTTTGAAACAGGCATATGCATATCAATGGCAGAGAGAGAGAGAGAGAGAGAGAGAGACACGTATTTAGAAGCGAAAAAGAAAGCAAAGTCGTCGCGTTGGTGCCTTCACGAATCACGCACACGCTGTTTTAGATGTGAATTCGAGCGAATGGAGGGCATGTTTGAGAAAGACTTATTATATATGCCATTTTTGGAAATATGCTATGGAAAAGAGACCTGGAGAATGATGGAAAGACTGAAGAGATACGCCAAGGAGTAATATCTCACATCACTTCCTAGACTTTTTTTTTTTTACCGGAAATTTCCTAAAATCAATCAATAGTGGATAAGGGAATAACTTACATCAAGCTCTTAAATCACTCTTTTTATTTGGTAGGTCAAATTTTATTTTATTGTCAATTTAAAAGACTCTTACATATAAATATATACATACATACAGTGCCGATCAGGAGCGGGTGGAAAAATACGGGTTTAAGACGCACTTTTGTCGTTTTCTACTTTTCTTTGCAAACATATGGGCCCTCTCTCAGTAAAGTAAAAAAAAAAAACGTGACTCTCACTTCACTCTCTCTCTCAAACATATGGGCCCTCTCTCAGTAAAGTAAAAAAAAAAACATGTGACTCTCACTTCACTCTCTCTCTCTTACACTGATACCAAACGAAAATACAGATCTAAAGAAAAATTGGGCGAAAAAAATTGGGCGAAAAATTGGGTGAAAAAGTTGGGCAAAAAAGTTGGGTGAAAAATATAAGATTTGCCGCCGGCGACGACTTCGGAGACTCCGGCCTCGCCTCTCCATCTCCGGCGACTCTCAAGGTTTCTCTCTCTCTCTCTCTCTCTCTCTCTCTCTCTCTCTCTCTCTCTCTCTCTCTCTCCCTTGATCTCACTGTTTTCTTGCAATTTTTCTGTATGAGTGTGTGTTTGTGTATGTGTATGTTTTTTATGCTAAGCAAAGATTTTATTAAACAATGGCACAAGGCCACATTTAATACACCAAAATCAACCCCAAATAAATCTGTAACAAACACACCCTCAAATCTTAATCTCAAACTCAAAATCAACCCAAAAAAAAAAGAAAAAGAAATACACTAAAATAGCCCCTAAAAAGAGACCCACAATCTGCAGAAATTGCCCCCTTTTGTATAGTCCACATCTGGAGCAACTTATCAACATCACCATAAAATCAACCCAAAAAAAAAAATAAAATAAAATAAAAACACTAACATAGCCCCTAAAAAGATACCCCTTTTGTGTATGTGTATGTGATTGTGATTGTGGAAAATAGAAGGGACCCTTTTTCCTTGAAGTTCATAATTATCAACATCCCCAATTCCTGGACTGTTTCAACAGCTCAGGTTCATTTTTCTATGACATTTTTCTATGACATTTTTTGTAGTTCATTTATTTCACATGATATATTTGCTATTATACTTGTGGAGCACTGTGTTCATTTAGTTCACTGTGTTCTTGCACCCCCCTTGTCAATTGTTTTTTTTTTTTTTTGAACAACCTAAAAAAAATGGGGAGAATGTGGAGCATATTATAGATTTAGAAAACTATTTGATTCAATTCAATTCCTTACACCAACTATTTGAATGTCAATTGTTTTTTTTTTTTTTTTTTTTTTTTTTTAACAGCATAAAAAAATGGGGAGATTGTGGAGTATAATATAGATTTAGAAAACATGGATGACATGGAGTATAATACAGGGAGTTGTGGTGAGAATTTGAATATCGAATTAGAAAGCAGACAGAATTTGGGGTTTGAAGTAGGGGGGTGAATGTGGGGAGCAATATTTGGATTCAAACAACGACTCTGAATCTGATTCTGATTCTGATTTTGTTTACTATCCTCAAGTAGTGGATGATGTTACGCCTAAACAAGGTCAGGAATTTCAAACATTAGATGACGTAAACAATTTTTACAATGCATATGCGAGACATGCTGGATTTAGTGTTCGAAAGTGGTCCGAAAAAAAGGGGGTAGGAAGCAATGAGATAGTAAGGAAGGAGTATGTTTGTTATAAACAAGGAAAGGGTAAACGAATAGCAGATGTGGGTGTAAAAAGAAAACGGGGATCAATAAAAGAAGGTTGCAATGCAAGACTTGCTGTAGTGAAGTCAGCAAATGGAACATATATGGTTAGTGTAATTGAGGAGGGCCATTGTCACCCATTGGCAACCCCCTCTAAAAGACATCTTTTGCGATCTCACCGTAAGGTTTCGAGTGCCCAAAAGTCTTTAACTCAACAACTTGGCATAGTAAATATACCACCACATCAACAATACAACCTTCTTGGATTGCAAGCGGGAGGCTTTGAGAATATTGGTTGTACACAAAGAGATTTGTATAACTATGAAAGAGACAGGCGCAATGAGATGAAAGGACACGATGGAGATATGTTGAACGAATACTTAAAGTTAGAACAAGGAAGAAATCCGTCATTCACTTATGAAATTCACACAGATGATGACAAAAGGATCACTCGTTGTTTTTGGGCAGATGCAACTTCTAGAAGGGCTTATAAGTTTTATGGTGATGTGGTCATCTTTGATACAACATACAACACTAATCGCTATGGATTGATATTTGCACCACTGATGGGGGTTAATAATCATGGCCAGACGACTATATTTGCATGCGCATTCCTTAGTGATGAGACCATACCTTCTTTTGTTTGGCTATTTAACCGATTTTTGGATACTATGCCGGGTGATGCCCCTAAGATGATTATCACTAATTTAAAAAGTATTGTTTTCTTATTCACAAATTGAAACAACTTGGTGGTAAATTTATCTAACGTTGTTTTAACATTTTCATTGCAGGGTGGTCTACATGATCGAATTAATGTGTTTCAATTCTGTTAGAGATGCATTTTGAATTGGGTTTGATGTATTTTTAATTGGACTTTGATGTATTTTTAATTGGACTTTGATGTATTTCATGATTTGTATCAATATGCCAATCTGGCTCTAGTTGTCGAACGAATGATGTATGTCCATTCTCAGTGCTACAAAACTGATTGTACACGTACATTTTGTGTGAATGTTGGGAATAGTTGGTAGTGGTGCCGGGAGAATTGGGTATTGATTTTTTGAATGAGTTACTGTTGGGTGTTTTTTTTTTTAATGGATTTTTTGATGTCTTTTGAAATTTATTTTTATTAGTCAAGGTGTATATTTTGTAAACATGCGAGGGAGGTCCATGTATTTGTCATATTACAGGATTTCAATGTACTTGTAGATAATAGCCACGGAAATTTGTAGCAAGCTTGTGGTCCTTTTCAAAGATAACAACAGTTCTATCAATCCCACTTGAATATGTATGTCTACTTCATGTAAAGCTTTTGATCTCAAGCTTGTGGTGCTTGTCAACGTTAAAAACAGTTCTATCAATCCCACTTAAATAGCCATGTCTTCATCATATAAAGCTTTTGATCTCAAGCTGGGTCTTCGACTAGGGATGTATACAAGTAGAGTTCAGCCCAGAGTTTAAAATTTAGGTTTGAGCTTACCTTATTTATTAAATGATCTTCACTTAGATTAACTACTGTCAGTTTAATAACATTTTATCTTACCTTTAGAGTCTGACTGATAGATGTATATATACAAGCCCTTTTTTATTAAGCATATTCATTAGCTTTTTCATGGACCTACAAAAGAGCCTTATTCAAAAGTGTTCACGAGTTTTATCGAACCGTGTTTATGTGTTTGAGCAAGACTTGTTTGTTAAACTTGTTGAGCCAAACCTTTATTAAACATGCTTACGAGAACATATCCTGCAACTTGGTTCTTGCACAGTCCTATATTTTAACCTTGTCATTATTCTGAACTTAACATGCCAGAGCAATATCATTACGTATATGCACATAAGAAAATGAAGCAAAAATATGGATATGGCCTAAGACTAAAGGAACATATTCATTACAAACAAAAATGGCAAATAAGTCACTGGCAGAAAAGAAAATCCAGAAGAGAGAGTAAATCATTTTCTAATTTGACAAATTAAATCACCAACATTGAATATCTTTCTTTGCCCAATCATTTCCAATATCAAATTGAATCATTTCTAAAAGAAATTATAGGAAGATGCGTCCAAGGGGTGGATGAGGTATGTAAGAACCAGGGCAACAAGCATCAACAGATAAGCAATCCCCTGGTCAACAGATGTTCCTGCACCCAAATAAAAAAATCAGCAAAAAGAAAAAGAAAAAGAAAAGAAAAGAAAGAAATTAAAGCTGTGAAGAATGCTAAAGAAAGAAAAGAAAAAGAAAGAAAAGAAAAGAAAAACATTAAAGCTGTTAAAAAATACCCTCAAGCTCAAATCACAGAAAAATTGCAAGAAAACAGTGAGATCAAGGGAGAGAGAGAGAGAGAGAGAGAGAGAGAGAGAGAGAGAGAGAGAGAGAAACCTTGTGTCACGCCCCGACGTAGCATAATTCAGGGAAGCATTTAATTTCCTTTATGGACTCGTAGGTCGTGACAAGTGAGTATGACCAATTGTCCCTGCAACAAATAACTTAACAAACAATTCTAGAGCAAAGGATACTAACAAAAAAAAAACATAAGCTCTGAAAAAAAAAACTTACTAAACTATTACAACAGTCATAGTCTTAGGCACAAAACGCCTTATTCAAAAGTCCAAACTAGTTTATTACAAAACCCAAATTAAAAGACTTAGGAAATATAAAGCAGCCTCCTGGAAAGTCTCCTGACTCTAAGTAGCATAGTCAAAATACCCTGGCTTCTCCTGACCCTGAAAATCTGGACATACAGTCCAGGACGCATCAACGCCGTCAGCTTATGAAAGCTGGTGAGCAAAATAAACAAGTGCTCGCAATGTATATATAAGCATATAAACAACGGTGCAATTTAACTTTTAAAAGCAATAACTTCAAGGTTCCAATTCCAACATAAGCTACGGGGGAATAAAGAAAGCAATAAATATGTGACCATACGTGAATAATGTAACACCTCATCTTTCTGACTCTTTTCTCTCAACAAAACTCAACACAACCAAACCATTATCTTAGATACCAGGAATACTATCCGATCGATATCCAAAAGAGCACACCAAACCATCGCTTCAGATACCAGGAATAATATCCGATCAATATCCGAAACAAGCGCCTTAGATACCAGGAATAATATCCGATCGATATCTAAGCCGTACACAACACTACCACCATCGCTTCGGATATCAGGAATACTATCCGATCAATATCCGAAACGCGCGCCTTAGATACCAGGAATACTATCCGATCGATATCTAAGTCGTACACAACACTGTCGCCTCCAATACCAGGAATAATATCCGATCGATATTGAGGTCGCACAACTAGAACGCCACTCTTTACTCTTTTCACACAACCTCAACCCTAATATGTATGTCAATGTTTCATAAATAACACCATTAATAAATCACATGAATGTCATCAAACTTTAAACATAAAGGAATTCACAGAATTAAAGAAATAATACGCGTACGGGGATTGAAAATTCGTAATTCATTGCCTTAATCATTTTAAACATAACTAATAGCATTCAAAAAAAAACTGCTACTGAAATCCTCGTTTTCTGTCCAAACGGTGCAGAATCTGAGAAAATTGCATTAGACGAAAAGTGTGCAGAATCGAGTTTTACTTGGGACAACGCGGGCAGAACCTTAAATTTCATTCGTTTTCCTAACAAAAGTCTGAAAACAAAATTCTGCTACTGTTAAAATTAAAAGAGAAAATATTAGATTGAATTTCTAATATACTTTGAAGTAATGCCATTAAAAATGAGTTATAATTTGTATACATGAATTACATATCAACAGAAAGCTCTTTGAGTCTAGTTTCCAACGCTTCAAACCGTGCGCGTTTTCGAGTTTCCTAGAGGAAGATATGGTCGTTTTAGTAAAAGCCGTCAATGCTGAAAAATGTCAATCGATTGACAAAAGTGTCAATCGATTGAATGACATGTCAATCGATTGGAACACATGTCAATCGATTGAATAACATGTCAATCGATTGGATATGTTTCCAATCGATTGGTATCAGCAGTTTCTCCCCTGTTACGAATTTGAAGCCTGTTTTTGACCCATTTCTCAATTCTGTTCCAACCAAGACATGTAATATATGGATTTCTTCGTTTTTCCGCGTAGATTAAGAATACGCGATCGGTTTTAACTAATTTCAATCGTAGCTCTCGGATTTCACGTAAAACCGAGAGGTGACAAAACTTTGAATCAATGGTACGTCGCGATACGGATGAATTAAGCCGTAGTATTCGAAACACAGCTTATTGGGACTAAGATCTTTCATTCCCAATTCACAGAATTGATTTTGGTTAACTTTTGTAAAACTCCAATTTTTAAGCTTTAATGGTGTATCTATATATATACACATATACACACATATATACACTGAAATATACATATATAAACTTTGGGAGTGAGTTTATAATACTCACAGAGACGATTATACAGAAATTTAAAGGCCGAGAACTTCCGCCGTAATAATCCGTCGTTGAGAATTTCCTCCTCCGTTCTTGATTTTGGTAACCCAATATGTGTATATATATATATATATGTGTATACTGTATGTGTGTTATGTGTGTTATCTGTGTGTGTGTGTTATCTGCCGAGAGAGAGAGAAAGAGCTGCAGAGAGATAAATGAGAGATAGAGAGTCTGATAGATTGAGTGATTGATGAGAGATAGTGAAATGGGGGGAATTAGTGGGTGTATATATCATATGCAAAGTGCTTAGCACTATGCATATAAAACACACATGACACTTCACACACACTCACAAAGCACTTCCAGCACCAAGATACGCACACACTGCACTAATGTGTACACAAGATACCCTTGTGTGTGTTGAGCTCACGCAATGATACACACACACAGGTAAAATTATACTGCCCATTTCTAAAACTGGTATTTTACGGTTGAAATAAAAATACAGAAAATTATATTAATGTAGGAATTCAATTCCCGGTTATACAAAAATATAGATATCGATTTTGAAACCATAGAAAATGTTTTGAAAATTACATTTTGACCCCAGATAATTATTACAAAGAGAAATTAAATTAAAATACTCATGGAAATAAAATGCAATATTTATTTATTAATGATAATAAAATACAGGGCGTTACACCCTACCCACCTTAACAGAGATTTCGCCCCGAAATCTGAGCTAACTAATCCTGAAACAACTCGGGGTATCTAGTCCTCATGTCTGACTCTAACTCCCACGACGCCTCTCCTTCGTCATGATGCCTCCACTGAACCTTAACCAAAGGAACGTCTCTTCTTCTCAGCCTCTTAATACTCTGGTCAAGAATCCTCACAGGTCTATCCTTGTAGACAACATTCTGACTCGTCTCAATATCATCAAAATTAACCACATGTGAAGGGTCCCGTATGTATTTCCTTAACATACTAACATGGAACACATTATGAACACCAGACATCTTTGGTGGCAACGCGAGCCGATAAGCCACTTTCCCAACACGCTCCAAAATCTCGAACGGCCCGATGAAACGAGGTGCCAACTTTCCTCTCTTCTGACCAAAACGTATTATTCCACGAACAGGTGAAACCTTAAGGAGTACGTGATCTCCAATACTGAACTCCAAGTCCTTTCGACGTCGATCCGCATAACTCTTGTGTCTACTTTGTGCAGTTTTCATCCTTTCCTTGACCAGTGAAATCTTCTCATTGGTCTCTCTCACCAAATCTGGTCCTAACAGTTCTGTATCTCCCACTTCAGCCCAACACAATGGAGATCGACATGGCCGTCCGTACAAAGCTTCGAACGGCGCCATTCCAATACTCGAATGATAACTGTTGTTATACGCAAATTCAACCAAAGGTAAGTGCGTCTCCCAAGATTCTTCAAAGTCAATTGCACAAGCTCTGAGCATATCTTCCATAATCTGATTAACACGCTCGGTCTGCCCATCGGTCTGAGGATGGAATGCAGTACTCATCTTGAGCGAAGTTCCCATAGCCTTCTGCAGACTTTCCCAAAATCCCGAGGTAAAACGTGCATCGCGGTCTGATACAATTGACACAGGCGCACCGTGCAGTCGCACCACTTGTTGTAGGTACATTCGACTCATCCTTTCTACTGGGTAAGTCATATTGTACGCGATAAAGTGTGCAGACTTCGTCAAACGATCCACGATTACCCAAATCGCGTCATGATTCTGTTGTGACCGGGGTAATCCAACCACGAAATCCATAGTTATGTGCTCCCATTTCCATCCTGGGACAGGTAAGGGTTGTAACAATCCCGAGGGTCTCTGATGTTCGGCCTTCACTTGTTGACAAGTCAAACATTTAGACACAAATTCGGCTACTTCTCGTTTCATCCCTTCCCACCAGAAGTTTCTCTTCAGGTCTTTATACATCTTTGTTCCTCCTGGGTGTACTGTCAGTCTTGATTTATGTGCTTCTTCGAGAATTTCTTTTCTCAAACCTCCTGAATCTGGCACACACAATCTGTCTCGACATCGGTATCCTCCATCGGCCCCAACCTTCCATTCTGTCGGGTCCTTCTCTAACATCTTGGCGAACCATGCTTGAAACTTCTCATCTTCCTTCTGGGCTTCGATGATTCGACTCACAAGTGTTGGTTGTACTACCAAGCATCCAAAGTGTTGCCCGATACTTTCCTCAGAAATCTGCACATCAAATTCTGTTATTGTCTCCAAGGCTTTCCATTCCCTCAACATCAATGAAGCAATCATTCCTTGAGGTTTCCGGCTTAGGGCGTCAGCGACTACGTTTGCCTTACCGGGGTGGTACTCTAATGTGAAGTCGTAGTCCTTGATCAGTTCCATCCACCGACGTTGCCTCATATTCAACTCCTTCTGAGTAAACAAATACTTAAGGCTTTTGTGGTCTGAGAACAAATCAAATTTCTCCCCATAGAGGTAGTGTCTCCAGATCTTAAGCGCGAACACTACTGCTGCCAGCTCTAAATCATGAGTTGGGTAGTTCAATTCATTCGGCTTCAACTGTCTTGAACCATAGGCGATAACCTTTCCGTCTTGCATAAGGACACATCCCAATCCTTGATACGAGGCGTCACTAAAAATAGTGAACTTCTCACCATCCCTTGGTATCGCAAGCACTGGCGCTGTTGTCAATTTCTCTTTCAATTTCAGAAAAGCGCGTTCATGCTTATCAGTCCATTCAAACTTCAAATCTTTCTTAGTCAAACCAGTTAACGGGGCTGCTATCTTTGAGAAACCTTCCACAAATCTCCGATAGTAACCCGCTAGTCCCAGAAAACTTCTGACTTCTGTAGCATTGGTCGGCCGAGTCCAATTCGCCACTGCATCGGTCTTTGATGAGTCAACCGCGATTCCTTGTTGAGAGATCACATGCCCGAGAAACTTAACTTCCTGAAGCCAGAATTCACACTTGCTGAATTTAGCATACAGGCGGTGATCCTTGAGAGTCTGCAACACGATCTTCAGATGTTGTTCATGCTCTTCCTCTGACTTGGAATAGATCAAAATATCATCAATAAAGACAATAACGAACTGATCTAAGTATGGCTTGAATACTCTGTTCATCAAGTCCATAAACACAGCTGGAGCATTTGTCATCCCAAACGGCATTACTAAGAACTCATAGTGTCCGTATCTCGTCCTGAAAGCAGTCTTAGGTATGTCTTCCTTCCGCACCCTCAACTGGTGATACCCTGACCGTAGATCAATCTTAGAAAAGGTCGTGGCTCCTTGCAACTGATCAAACAGATCGTCTATCCGAGGTAAAGGATACTTATTCTTGATAGTAACCTTATTCAGTTCTCGGTAGTCAATACACAGCCGCATTGACCCATCCTTCTTCTTCACAAACAACACTGGTGCTCCCCAGGGTGAAGTACTTGGACGAACAAAACCCAACTTCTCAAGTTCTTGAACTTGTTCCTTCAGCTCCAACAACTCTGTAGGGGCCATCCTGTAGGGAACCTTGGTTATAGGTCGAGTACCTGGCACTAATTCCACACAGAATTCTATGTCCCTTTCCGGCGGTAATCCTGAAATATCTCGGAATACTTCCTCGAACTCTTTGATTACCGGTATAGATGATACTGTCACCTCTGCACTGACAACCTCAATGTTTGCTAGGCATCTAGTGAGGAACATATCACCCGAAGGGTTACATTGGAAATCGAAGAGTTGATTCCCCTTGTCCGTAAATGTGATCTTTTTCTTTGCACAATCCAACTTCGCATGATTCTTCTCGAGCCAATCCATTCCCAGGATTATATCGAACTCCTTCATCGACAGAACCACCAATCTCGCCAAAAGTTCGCGGTCTCCAAACCGAAGAGGACAATCCTTACACACATGTAATAACTTGACTGTGGTCCCTAAGGGTGAGACAGCACTCAAAGCTTCCTCTAAACGATGCGGTATGATACCCAACTTCTGAACGATCTTAACAGATATAAAAGAATGTGTAGCACCCGTGTCGAATAAAACTTTAACATGAGAGTTAAACAAAGTTAGAGTACCTTCCACTGCTCGTTGCTCGGGCGGTCCCTCCTCATTGGTACCTTCTTCATACCCTGTCTCCTCATAGCCAGCAGCCTCGGGAATGACAGCATTCAGACGGGCTTGTCCTTGTTGACCATAGTTACCTTTCCTAGGAGCCTTGCATTCTGGACTTATGTGACCTGGCATGCCACAATTATAGCACACAACTCCTGAACGATCCGTACGCCTAGGTGCTCTGCAATCTTTAGCTCGATGACCGGGAACTCCACAATTGAAGCAGTTGTTGTTTTTGGCCCCTTCTATTGCTAGAGGCTGATACTGCTGAACTGCTTGTGTCTGTTGAGGTTTCTTCCCTCCATCCCAGGTCCTTTTCTGTCCTTGAGGGTACCCTGGTTTCTGTCCGGGATAACCCTTCTGCGGAGGTCGATTTCCAAGCGGCTTCGAATTCTGACACCCATCATTCTCTAACCCCGTAGCCAATCTCACCAGAGCTTCAAATGACTGGCCCAGATGCCCCATAGTCAAATGTCTGAGAGACAGGTTGAGACCTCGGTGATACTTCTTGATTTTCCTCTGGGGTGTGTCCACCATATGTGGAGCAAAGCGAGACAGACGCTCAAATCGAGTAGTGTACTCTCGGACAGTCAGATTCCCTTGAATCAACTCCATAAACTCTTTCTCCCTCTTGTCCTTCTCTTCTTCGGGGAAATACTTCTCGAGAAACCTTTCCTTGAACACCACCCACGGCATTCTCCTTGCAGCTTCTTCCCCTATGGTCGCCTTTTCTGCATCCCACCAATCAGCCGCTGCATAAGACAACTGAAAGATAGCCAGACGCTTCTTTTCCAGATCAGTGCACTCTATGGTCTCAAAGATACGCTCCATCTGACGTAGCCACTGTTCCGCTTGCCAGGGTTCATCAGTTCCAGCAAAATACTCAGGTCGTAGAGCGCGAAACTCCTTGAGAAGCTTGTCTCCAGTCTGGTGGGCTTGCCTCCCATTCCCATTGTAATCCCCATTCTGATTATTGTTTCTTGCGTTCTGATCACTAACCCTCTCCAACCTCCTTACAAAAGCTTCGAACATCCCGGTTGGATCTATTACTGGCGGTGCATCTTCAATAGCGGGACGATTCCTGAGATTTCTTCTAGCCATCTGATCGAGAGAACGGTACCTATCCATCAATCAACAGAATTCGGTCAACCTCTCGAGAAGAAAGAAAATTCTAAACGATAGAAAGCGACTAGACACGGAATAAAGTCGAACTAATTCTATCTTAACAAAAGATCCTATGTGTTCTGGACAATTGGTCGAGCCATAACCTAGGCTCTGATACCAAAAAGCCTGTCACGCCCCGACGTAGCATAATTCAGGGAAGCATTTAATTTCCTTTATGGACTCGTAGGTCGTGACAAGTGAGTATGACCAATTGTCCCTGCAACAAATAACTTAACAAACAATTCTAGAGCAAAGGATACTAACAAAAAAAAAACATAAGCTCTGAAAAAAAAAACTTACTAAACTATTACAACAGTCATAGTCTTAGGCACAAAACGCCTTATTCAAAAGTCCAAACTAGTTTATTACAAAACCCAAATTAAAAGACTTAGGAAATATAAAGCAGCCTCCTGGAAAGTCTCCTGACTCTAAGTAGCATAGTCAAAATACCCTGGCTTCTCCTGACCCTGAAAATCTGGACATACAGTCCAGGACGCATCAACGCCGTCAGCTTATGAAAGCTGGTGAGCAAAATAAACAAGTGCTCGCAATGTATATATAAGCATATAAACAACGGTGCAATTTAACTTTTAAAAGCAATAACTTCAAGGTTCCAATTCCAACATAAGCTACGGGGGAATAAAGAAAGCAATAAATATGTGACCATACGTGAATAATGTAACACCTCATCTTTCTGACTCTTTTCTCTCAACAAAACTCAACACAACCAAACCATTATCTTAGATACCAGGAATACTATCCGATCGATATCCAAAAGAGCACACCAAACCATCGCTTCAGATACCAGGAATAATATCCGATCAATATCCGAAACAAGCGCCTTAGATACCAGGAATAATATCCGATCGATATCTAAGCCGTACACAACACTACCACCATCGCTTCGGATATCAGGAATACTATCCGATCAATATCCGAAACGCGCGCCTTAGATACCAGGAATACTATCCGATCGATATCTAAGTCGTACACAACACTGTCGCCTCCAATACCAGGAATAATATCCGATCGATATTGAGGTCGCACAACTAGAACGCCACTCTTTACTCTTTTCACACAACCTCAACCCTAATATGTATGTCAATGTTTCATAAATAACACCATTAATAAATCACATGAATGTCATCAAACTTTAAACATAAAGGAATTCACAGAATTAAAGAAATAATACGCGTACGGGGATTGAAAATTCGTAATTCATTGCCTTAATCATTTTAAACATAACTAATAGCATTCAAAAAAAAACTGCTACTGAAATCCTCGTTTTCTGTCCAAACGGTGCAGAATCTGAGAAAATTGCATTAGACGAAAAGTGTGCAGAATCGAGTTTTACTTGGGACAACGCGGGCAGAACCTTAAATTTCATTCGTTTTCCTAACAAAAGTCTGAAAACAAAATTCTGCTACTGTTAAAATTAAAAGAGAAAATATTAGATTGAATTTCTAATATACTTTGAAGTAATGCCATTAAAAATGAGTTATAATTTGTATACATGAATTACATATCAACAGAAAGCTCTTTGAGTCTAGTTTCCAACGCTTCAAACCGTGCGCGTTTTCGAGTTTCCTAGAGGAAGATATGGTCGTTTTAGTAAAAGCCGTCAATGCTGAAAAATGTCAATCGATTGACAAAAGTGTCAATCGATTGAATGACATGTCAATCGATTGGAACACATGTCAATCGATTGAATAACATGTCAATCGATTGGATATGTTTCCAATCGATTGGTATCAGCAGTTTCTCCCCTGTTACGAATTTGAAGCCTGTTTTTGACCCATTTCTCAATTCTGTTCCAACCAAGACATGTAATATATGGATTTCTTCGTTTTTCCGCGTAGATTAAGAATACGCGATCGGTTTTAACTAATTTCAATCGTAGCTCTCGGATTTCACGTAAAACCGAGAGGTGACAAAACTTTGAATCAATGGTACGTCGCGATACGGATGAATTAAGCCGTAGTATTCGAAACACAGCTTATTGGGACTAAGATCTTTCATTCCCAATTCACAGAATTGATTTTGGTTAACTTTTGTAAAACTCCAATTTTTAAGCTTTAATGGTGTATCTATATATATACACATATACACACATATATACACTGAAATATACATATATAAACTTTGGGAGTGAGTTTATAATACTCACAGAGACGATTATACAGAAATTTAAAGGCCGAGAACTTCCGCCGTAATAATCCGTCGTTGAGAATTTCCTCCTCCGTTCTTGATTTTGGTAACCCAATATGTGTATATATATATATATATGTGTATACTGTATGTGTGTTATGTGTGTTATCTGTGTGTGTGTGTTATCTGCCGAGAGAGAGAGAAAGAGCTGCAGAGAGATAAATGAGAGATAGAGAGTCTGATAGATTGAGTGATTGATGAGAGATAGTGAAATGGGGGGAATTAGTGGGTGTATATATCATATGCAAAGTGCTTAGCACTATGCATATAAAACACACATGACACTTCACACACACTCACAAAGCACTTCCAGCACCAAGATACGCACACACTGCACTAATGTGTACACAAGATACCCTTGTGTGTGTTGAGCTCACGCAATGATACACACACACAGGTAAAATTATACTGCCCATTTCTAAAACTGGTATTTTACGGTTGAAATAAAAATACAGAAAATTATATTAATGTAGGAATTCAATTCCCGGTTATACAAAAATATAGATATCGATTTTGAAACCATAGAAAATGTTTTGAAAATTACATTTTGACCCCAGATAATTATTACAAAGAGAAATTAAATTAAAATACTCATGGAAATAAAATGCAATATTTATTTATTAATGATAATAAAATACAGGGCGTTACACCTTGAGAGTCGCCGGACATGGAGAGGCGAGGCCGGAGTCTCCGAAGTCGTCGCCGGCGGCAAATCTTGTGTTTTTCACCCAACTTTTTTGCCCAACTTTTTCACCCAATTTTTCGCCCAAATTTTTTCGCCCAATTTTTCTTTAGATCATGTATTTTCGTTTGGTATCAGTGTAAGAGAGAGAGAGTGAAGTGAGAGTCACATGTTTTTTTTTTTAAACTTTACTGAGAGAGGGGCCATATGTTTGAGAGAGAGAGAGTGAAGTGAGAGTCACGTTTTTTTTTTTTACTTTACTGAGAGAGGGCCCATATGTTTGCAAAGAAAAGTAGAAAACGACAAAAGTGCGTCTTAAACCCGTATTTTTCCACCCGCTCCTGATCGGCACTGTACATACATAATAGTGAGAGGCTCTTTTAAGTGAACGAAGTAAAGTGAACTTACTCAGTGAAATGGATTTTAAGTCCAAAAGAACCTGCAGACCAGCGGGGGGCAGGATGGAGCGCGGGTCAGTAGAACAGTCCACAGGTTCTGTTAGACTTAAAATCCAGTTCACTAGATAAGTTCACTCTACCCAATTCACTTAAGAGTCTCTCTCCATACATACATATATATATATATATATATGTATGACCAATGATTGGTGCACATAAAGTATGCACACAAAGATTTGGGCCATTAATTTTGATGGATCCCATATATGCAGTCTTGGGCTCTACCGAAATAAATGGCACAGATCTTTATGTGCACATAGCATTACCCCGTATATATATAATCATTTTCTTCTCCAAAAAACTCATATGAGTCCTAACTATACAATATCACACACACACATGCATATGCAGAACCCTTCTTCTATATATATATATATATAATCCTCACTTTACAACCGTTGGATCCAGTTTTCATTAAGGGTAGTACTGAAGTAATTTCACAGAGTAAATTCTGGATCCAACGATTGTAAACAGAAGTCCTCACTTTAACAGAAATGGACTATATAGATATGTAATGCATAGAGGGATGTAGGTAGATTTAAGGCTTAGACATATCAATCTCTAATGACGAACTTCAAGTCATTTTCATTACATAGGTATGATGTTTTACTTTGTAATGAACTCTTTTTTTTAGTTTTGTATGTTATGTTTGGTCGACTTTTTAAATTTATCAAGGTAGTAGTATGTAATACTCGCAAATTTCATACTTGTTACGAATTAGAATCCTATTTTCTAGTTTCTAAATGAGTGACTAATGATTTTGTGTTTTGCTGTGATTTACATATATCAATGCTTTTAATTTAGAGAGACTTGGTATAAGGCCTCTAAGATTGGGTTAAGTTGGACTAAAGGACAAGCCATAATCAAAGCACACACAATTAAGGATACTCTAAAAAAACTTTCCCTCCCAAAGTCTTATACGGAGTAAAATTTTAACCTCTTAGTCCTATAAAATTTTAAATTTCACTCTAAATGGAAAAATTGCTCATGGAACCCTAAGAGACCACCACCACCATCTCTCTTCTCTCTCTAACTTTTTCTCTCCTCCTTCTATAGCCACCACCACCGGAGCTACTACCGGAGTCGTCATTGCCGTTGCCACTACCACCAACTCTCTTCTCTCTCTAACTTTCTCTCTCCTCCCCCTCCATAGCCACCACCACCACCATCTCTCCTCTCTCAAACTTTCTCTCCTCCTTCCATAACCACCACCCACCGAAAATAGGTTATTGACAAAGCACACTACTAATATTGCTACTATGTTGTTGGGTGAGAATGAGATTAAGGATAGATAGGTCCCTTCATTCTTATGCCAAAAAGGAGACTGATATAATAAATATGATGATCAAGGCACCATTGATAATGATAGGAGTGAGCTTCTTAAAGGAAAAAAAAAAAGGAACTACTAAGATGGAGGGGCCATTGGCGGTCGCCGGAGGTCGTCGGAGATGGTAGTGGTAGTCGCCGGAGGTGGAAGTGGTGGTGGTCGGAGGCTAGGCATGGATAGTGGGAATGGTGACTAGGGTTTGATAATAAGGTTAGATGATGAAGATGAGGATATTTTGGTCCCAAAAAAAATTAGGAGTAAAAACCAATTTGTTGTATTAAGTGTCCTTCATTCCAATTAAGCTTATCTTAATGCCCTTTTCACCAATTTTTCCTTTAATTTAGTCAAGACAGTTAAATTGAACCTGGACTTATTCGAGCTCAGACCGTCATATTAGAATTTCGATAAGATATGACACTGTAGATTTAGGACGATTAGATTTCCGTCGTTATAATTATGACGTTTTATTTTCATATCGATTTCTTCCAACCCGGACTGTCATATTTAACCTGGATTGAATTAGCACGTGGGAATGTATATCTATATTTTCTGGACTGTGCGACATGTGGCTCGAGAAAAAATTTCACCCCATGATTCTGGGAATAAAGTACAACCTAAACTAGCTTAGAGTACAACCTAACCTAGCTTGGTATACCTATAGCCCCCTAAGTACCCCTAGACTAGTTCCATCCTAAGTCCTAACCTATCCCCCCATTTCCATCCCCTACCCGTCGAATGTGGCTGTATTATATATATATATATATATTGCATGCAGAGAGAGAGAGAGAGAGAGTGTGTGTGTGTGTGTGTTACGGTGAGAGAGAGATAGAAAGAAAGAAAAAGAAAACAAACACACACCCCACCCCCATCTCACTCTCTACCTCATACATACACACACGCACACACAGAAGACCAGAAAAAGAAAGACGAGGAAAGAAGGAGAAGAAGAGAGAGAGAGAGAGAGAGAGAGAGAGAGAGAGAGGGGGGAGGGGGGGGGGAGAGAGAGAGAGAGAAAGAGAGAGAGAGAAGAAAGGTAAGCCCCAGCCCCTCCCCTCTTTGTTTCACTTTCTGTACACCTAGACACACACTCACCCACACATGCACACATACAAACAGAGCCTTAAGCTCTGGACCCCCATAGAGGAGTTTTGAGTTTAGCTTAGCCAAACACCACATACAAGTCATTATTCCCAACGAAACCGAAAAGAATAATGGGTTCGTTGGAACCCAAACACCACACGTAGGTCATTATTCCCAATGAAACCGAAAAGAATAATGGGTATCGTTCGAACCCTAAACAAACAAACTAGAGGTTCAGCTCATAGTATGTGATGAGGAGTGAATTTTGATCCTTTTGGCGTTGGTTTCATGCATTTTTATAGAGAGAGACGAGGGAGATATGACGAGAGGAGGCATCGCGAGCCGCCAATGGTGACGGGATTGCCGAAGAAGAATAAGAGGGAGTTCGGGTCGCATGTTATACCGTTTACCCACCAGGTCAGGTCAGGTACGGGTACGGGTTTGAGTGGGTTAGGTTGTGTGTGGAAATGGGTAGTCCAATTCGCATAGGGTCAGATCGGGCGCGTTTAAATGGAACGACGTTGTCTTTGCTTCGGGGCATACCAAGATCCGACGGTCCGAGTTCAGGCCAGGGTCTGGGTCTGGGTCTGGGTTTGGGTCGGATATGGGGCAGATTCGGGTTAACCCATGGATTAACGGGTTGGGTCAATCTGTTAGTATATATGTGATTCGTTTATCCATGGGTCGGGGTTGGGTTAACCCGCCAGGCTTTGGGATCGGACTCCTTTGAGTCTATAAATGGGTTGTCCATTTAGTTCGAATCGGTTCGGATCAACCCGTGGGTCTCTAATATTATTTATATTTAAGAATATTAAGTAATTGTTTTCTATTTAATGTTTTAATTATTTAAAATAGTTTTAAATACATAATTAGTATGTTTAAATTCTAAAAATATTATTATATAATATTTCTAATATTTTAAAAATATATTATGTTATATTATTATATATATATAGTATTTATTTTAGTTTATTATAAATAATAAATATTAGTTTTACTTGATATTTAAATAGAAAATAATTACTTATATGCTTTATTAAATTCTGAAAAATTAGGAATATGTTCCTAATATCATTTTACCCTATTTTATAATTTATCAAATTATAAAACTATATTTACTATTTTTTTAGTAATTATCGAGGAGCTATTTATTAAATATTTTAAATACTAAACAAGCTCCAAAAATTATGAGATAAATACCGGTAATGTATTTTAATACCTAGTATTTATTAAAAATACTTTCAAGTATTGTTTCCTATGTTGGGATATATCTATGTAATTAAATGCTCTATCAGTTGTATTTTCTATGTTATTTTATCTTTAATAATTTATAATAAATTATATAGGACTCCAAAAATTATGCAGTCTGTTTCAAAATTCCTAGAATAATGTCTAGAACTATTATTCCCTTGGCTTTGGAGACTTTTCGACGCAGTCAAAAATACAACTTACTTCTAGGACCCACACTAGATATAGAAAACCCAGCATTTTATGCGACAGACTCCAATTTGAGTCTAGTCAATGACATTAGACTTAGAATGATGTAAGGATCATCATCTTGAGGTTAGGACACACATTTGAGGAAATTACCATTCTGCCCTTACTTTGAGAATGCACATTTAACAACTATGCATTTGCATTGTAGAAACCTCAACCTAATCATTGAGGACGCAAAACTTGTTAAGATATCGTGGTGAGTGTTTCTAATCTCACTCCTAATATACATAAGAACTGCTAGAGTATTTGTAGGTGAAATATGTAAGTTGTATTTATGATTGTTAATTTGTTATACTACAATGGTAAACTGGTGTGCTTTAATGTAGATGTGGAGTATGTTATGGAATCGATTGCTATGAAACAAACATGTTAGCACTCCTATGCTATATTTATAAGAAGAATATCCCTAAAAAAAATTCCACAATTTGCCTCAAAATGCATGTAAATCAGGAACATGTAATGAATTTCAACTTAGTTTTGCAATCTCCTATCTACACCTTACATACTTGAGGCTCCATTTAGTACGCACATTTGGAGAAGAAAAATAATAACAAAATTTTATTTTTCATACTTAAATAACATTAAAAGTTCATTATTTTCAAAACAGAATAAAAACTCATGAAAAATAGGAAGAGAAACTACTCGAAATACAAAATTATTAATTTACTTTTTGCCCATTTTTTCATTGTTTTCCTTCATAAATAAACAAGAAAGGTATTCTCTCTGTTTACTTTTCCTTTCTCTCGCTAAATCTATAAACCAAATAGAGCCTCCATTTGACCCCGAAGGGAGATTTTAGCTCGGCCATAGAACTTACGGATCGGTAGCGAGAGGTTGCACAAAAAGTTCCGAGTAAAGAATAGCTATAATCAATTATATAGAAAAATAAATTTAAAAAAATCCATGAGCATCACATTTGGAAGAAAAAGGCAATAACCCTTAATATTAAGTTAAATGTATTGTACTTTTAACATTTATACAAGCACAAGAGGTGGGTGGTACAAAATTATGAGCAGAAGAAAAACTCAGCTACTTGAAAGAATTGAAGAAGGTGACTGTATCGTTGAGCCCCTGAACGAAGTTATCAACTTCTTCTTTGGTGTTGTAGAAGTAAAGGCTAGCTCTTGCACTTGCATTCACTCCCAAATGGCGATGGAGGGGCTGAGCACAGTGGTGACCGGATCTAATAGCTACCCCGTGCTGAAACACAACATATTAACTCTCATCAAATCAATATTCCGACAATTAATCTTCTTTGTTTCACTTAAGACACATACCGCCTGGTTTGCTGATTCAAAGGAGAATGAAAGGAAAGAAAAAATTTCCCTAGTTTTTCCACGCTGAAATTACATTAAAAACTTTTTTTTTTTATTTCCCTAGGTACTCTTTTCTTTTCTTTTTATGCTTGCAATATAATAGGAACTCAAGAAAGAGGAATGGAAGTGGCTCACAAAATCCAAAACTTGGGGCTCGCATGGTAACATTTCTGTTTCCAGTTTTCAGTTTTTTTTAAAAAACTAGCTTCTGTTTTGTTCATCAAAAAATGAAAACAGAAAACTTGTTTGGTAACATTGTTGATTGTTTTGAAAAATGAAAACAAAATAGAAAACGTGTTTGGTAATGGTATCAATGTCAAAACTAATTTTAAAATATACCTTGCAGAAATTGAACACAAGTACACGCACACATGTATATGTACCCATTTCCTTCAAGTTCAATGTTTCCCAAGTTGCATACTTGCATCAAACTATACAAACTCTGCTCTTATATATTATCACACACGCGCACGCACACACACACGCACACACACTCTCACACATACAAACAATCAGAAAAGCAAGGTTTTTTTTTTCTTTTCTTGGTCACACAAAACCAAGGAGTTCACCAATAAATCAAATATATTACTTGATGCAAGCAATTTTAGAAGAACGATTTCAGACAAAAGCAATAGTCATTAATTCATTGTGTATATACATACTAGTTGGAGCCCAGCGCGTTGCGCAGGAAATTTAATTGTGTCGTTTCATGTGGTTAAGTGGTTGTTAAAAGTGTATAATAAGATATTAAAATAGTTAAATAGGAAATTGTAAATGTAACTATTTAATCTAAAACTCTTCTTACGGATAATTCTGACTATCTTATAAATGAATAGTAAAGGTACCTAATAAAGCACCACTAAAAATATATGACACTAGGGTATTTCCTCTTAAAAAAAGGGCATGAATGTGTTTGTAGGCCTTAATTGATATTCGAATACAATCTATAAATCCTGAATTTGAGGGAAGAAGTTGACCAAAATGTAAATATTAGTGACCAATTCATAATAGCTACTAAAAAAGCCACTTTATTTGACATTTTAAATATACCAGAACTTAAATTTTAGAGAAAAAGTTGACCAAAATGTGAAATTAGTGACCAATTCCTAAATAGCCACGAAAATAGTCACTTTTTAAAACTTTTTTAAAGTGAATAATAAATATCCCAAAACTTGCTGACCTAAATGCAATTACACATATTACAATATATGAATCCTAAATTTGAGAGAAGAAGTTCATCAAATTGTAAATATTAGTGACCAATTTCTAAATAACCACTAAAATAGCCACTTTTTTACTTTTTATGAAGTGAATGATAAATATCCCAAAAATTATTGACCCAAATGTAATTAGACACAAATTGTTGATTAAAAGCTCATTTGAGAGAAGAAGTTGACCAAATTGTAATTATTAGTGACCAATTCCTAAATAGCCACCAAAATAGCCACTTTTGTTGACTTTTTTTTAAGTCAATAATAAATATCCCAAAAATTGTGGACCCAAATGTAATTAGACACAATATTGTTGATTAAAACCTCATTATTATATTAAATAAAATTTCAAAAGCTGACTTGAATGTAATTATTTGTCCAAAATGACAGATTTCCCTCAGATAAATCAATATATCTTTACGATGTATAGATAGATATATGGGTAATTATGGTATAGTGAAGGACAAAAGAGGAACTTCATATTTTTTGACGTGCTTGCTTATTCGTTTTTATAGTATAATAGAGATATATTTACATACATATACAGCAGAAGAAGAATCGCTGGGCAAGGACTGAGATCTGATAGGGCAGAGACATGAAAGGGCTTTTAAAAAAGTCGGGTTATTTTGCTGCGAGTGAGAAGAGTCAAGGCCATCGTTTTCGTTTTTAGAAATTCTGAAAACATCTTTTTTCTGTTTTCAGTTTTTCACAAAATTTTGAAAACATTTTTGTGGATAAAAAAACGGAAACGTTATCAAACGCATTTTTAGTTTTTGTTTTTTGTAAAAATACAAAACAGAAAACTGCAATGTTACTAAACGAGCCCTTAGTTTACGTTTCAACCTAGTTTGTTTTCTTTATAAACATTTTCCTCACCATTCTCTTTTTCTTTCCTACACAAAACCCATGAACCAAACAGAACCTTGAAAAAATGTCCGCAGTTACAATGCCAAGAAACTGACAAATTTGGTTTTTTTTTTTTTTTATTACCTGTTGATCAAGAAAAGTGGCAAGATCTGTTGGATGAATATCTTCGACGTTGAAAGAACAAAGAGCAGCTCGCTGGACAGTTTGTGAAGGCGCTGGTCCATAGATCCGGATATTGGGGACGGATTGTAGGCTTTCATATAGATAATTTGCCAGCTCTACCTGGATAATTTTAGTTGGGAACAAAAAAGCAACCAATTTAAGAATACACGTGTTTATCATGGTATAGTGTGACCATCTAATAATATTCAGGTATATCGCATTTCATATGGAAAACTGCACCGAATGCTTAAACCCATAGTTCTTAAAGGCGCAAGGCGCACTTACAGCGCAAATGCCTCCCGAGGCCTACGCACAAGGCGGAGGGAAAAAAAAAAAGCACGACACCGAGCAAAGTAAGGCGCAATTAAAACAATTACAGATAAATCTGTGCAGAGCTTAAATTTGTACAAGGTTTTCTGAACTTACATTCACACCTTCGAATTTAAAAGGTGGAAACTAAAAAGTAACAGCACAAAATTCTCTCATATGGCTTAAAGGGGATGCCAAGTGATACAAAAATTGCACGTCGGATGAAATAACTTCAGTTTGGTAAAGAGAAACAATTCCACAACCATCTCCTAACCCCAACCCCCGACAAAAAAGAACAAAGAAAAAAAAACTCGGGGAAAAAAAAAATTCATTACCAAGATCTTGCATAGTCTTTGTAAAGCACAGATCTAAAATCATACTAAATTTTGGGATTCCATTGAAGTCCTGCATTATATTAGTATTTTCTTATGGCATTAAGGTAGGATTTGGTTTCATCATGCTGGTGTACGAAGTATGAAGGGCCCAGTAAGATGCTCATGTATATGCCATATACAACATCAAAGTTCAGAACTGCTAAAAGTTAGGATGGTGTTAGTACGATTTCGAGATCATAGTGATATTTTCCCAACACAATGAAGAATGACTACAGCTGCATTATTAAGTACAAAAAACTTCACCTGCACCAGCTAACTGCCCGCAAAGTTTTAAGTGGTCGTACAATTGACTTTACTGCCTTGATCGCAGATGTGGGATTATGTATATGAAGTTTGGCCATCTGCTACTGTGTTAGCCCATTGACTTAGACGCCCTCCCCCTAACTGAGCCTAGTAAGATGGATATGCTCTTTTTATTTTTGGGTGGTAGGCACATGTACATATACAGATTATGGTACAGAAGAGTTTGCCTTCAAGAATACACAGTTTTACGCTTCGGAAAGATTAGTTTATAAATTCCTGCAGATACCTCAAAAGAATGGGATAGCAACTGCTATATAAAGTATGAAAGACTTCATCAGAATTTGGCAATACAGATGTTTAAAATCCAAGGAATATTAAATTAAAAAAACTCATCTAAACAAGTTTCCTCTAGTCAATTTTGGTGCCAGCTAAACACCCATTAAATCTTTTTGATAGTCGTGCTAAACAAATCCTGCCTTCAACTGCAGTTAAGGGAATTATGGTTATCCGGGTGGCCACTCCTAATTTTACAACCTACTAAGAGCCCGTTTGATATCACTGCGGAAATGAGAGAGATTTGTTTAATAGATTTTTTTAAAAAATGCATTGCTTCTGATATAAGCAGTTTTTTCAGCTTTAAAGTGGATTTGATTTTCGAAAAGGCTGGGAAAATGCTTTAACCAAATGAATTAAAATTGTTTGATCTTCAAGTGATTCCAAATAAGGCTCTTACACCCCGTCACCACCACCCCCTCGCCCCTTGTCCATCTCCTCCGCCAACCAAGAAAACGTACTCATACAAATGAAAATTTGTTCATAAAGTGATATTATGGCCATTTACTCGGAGCATGCTGCAGACATCAAATTGTTAAACCTAACCTGAAGACAAAGGCATCACCTAATAACTATATTAATATCAAGAACGAAAATTGTTAGAGAAAGTGTCCCACATGAATAAATATGGGGTTGGCTATGGCTATATATATACTGGGCATCTCCACCTATCAACAAAAAATGAGAAAAATGGATAGAAGCAAAGCAGACATTTCCATTGAAAAAAAAAATCCACTTGTAATGTCTATAAATAATGATGGCCATTTGATCCTCGACTCCTTACCCATATGTTTGTCAAATTAGATTCCATGGATTTCCTTCAATAACCTACAGATATTGAGAGCTTGCTTGATCTTTAATCATATGTTTGGTAGAAGAGATGGAGAAGTGGAAGGTATGGAAGAAAGAAGGGAGGGAAGAGGTATCCTGAGGTAAAAGGATTATGGCTTTCTCTCCTTTTATATAAGTGTGTATTTCACAATTATAGCCAAATATAGCAGAAGGATGGTTTTGCCTCTTCCCCTTGCTAATCCATCCACTTTTGGATGGACGAGAAATGGTGGGCTGGAAGATATCCTTTTTCCCTCCTTCCTCCCTCTGTTCCCTCCCTCCTTCCTCCCTCTGTTCCCTCCCTCCTTTCCTCTCTCCCTTCTTGCTTCATACAAAATATGCCATAAGCCAACATTGAATAGCATTACAACGTGTAGAAGTATTATCAACAGTCCTTATTCTTCATGAATTATAATTGACATTGTTTCCACCTTTGAACAAGATCTAGGTAGCAATATAAGCTGCCACCTACTATAACCATATGTTAGAATCATTGGAGAACAAAGGATTTAAACAATAAAATAACCATCGCACCTATAAGGAAAAGAAAATCACCTCATAATCGTGAATCTTTTGCATGCCAAGTGCAGATAGGTAATCAATTGCTGCTCCTAACCCAATTGCTTCCCCAATTGCAGGTGTTCCAGCCTCAAATCTGACCGAATAGACTTTACAATTTAGAAAATAGTAAATAAAAAACTACAGGTAAAAGAAAAAGTAAGGCAAGTGCTCAAAAACCAAAAGCCATATGCAGCTTAGCCAAAT
This sequence comes from Hydrangea macrophylla, assembly GCA_033977485.1. Taxonomy (NCBI): domain Eukaryota; kingdom Viridiplantae; phylum Streptophyta; class Magnoliopsida; order Cornales; family Hydrangeaceae; genus Hydrangea; species Hydrangea macrophylla. The sequence goes on along the minus strand of CM066997.1, from coordinate 110,518,477 downwards.
TACTTGGAATTATGATTACGAATGCATATACTATTAAAAATCTGCGGACAATCCGAAACACTGGTCGTGACAAAAAATGGTTTAGAAGGGTACACTTTCTACTTAGTATGTAGATGTAAGCTTATGATTGGTAGGAGGAATGGAGATGTGGAAGGAAGGGAAGGAATGATGCAGTAATTATATTAATAGTACTTTATGTTTTACTTGTAGTGTCTTTTATGTTATTTATTTTGGTTGTCATGTGGTGTTGGTCACAAGCATGTGACATTAGTATGGGTTTAATAGGGTATGATATGTATAAAAATATCCGGTCAAAATCAAGCCTCGCCACCTCAGCAACGAGAGGTCAAGACAACATTAATCTGGGCCTACTGCTCAGACTTTCCGAGCCGTTACACAGAACCGCCCGGGATGATCAACAGCCCGAGCATTCGCTCGGGATTGGCCCCACATGGGCGCCGCCAGAAGGCATGGTTGCTTGTCCAGCGGGCAACCAGACAGGTACCTATCCCAGCTAGAAGACTAAATGGAAGGAGCAACTAGTTTCCTAAACCACTTAGAAAACTTTCCTTGAATCATGCTAATCAACTTGTAGCTAGACTAGGTTTCCTAATCTAATAAGTTGCCTTGTACGGGTGGTCTCTTGGACCTATAAAAGAGGTCACCCAACCCCACTGAAGGGGAGGGCATTATAACCAAAAGAATAGCATATAAAACAATTCACTGCTACGTTTAATCCCGAACGGTTTCTGGTAGTGCCACCCACCCTGTTGGCTCACCAAACACCACCGGTGATCTGCTAGTGAAAACGCACTGACGCAACCGTGGACGTAGGTCACCTCATTAACGAGACCGAACCACATACAATCTCTTGTCTCTCTCTCTAAACCTCTCTTACCAATTTTCGGCATCATCAGTTTGGCGCCATCTGCGGGAAAGGATAAGTTTTTCACTAACAAATTTCTTGACTGATCAACATGTCACCGAAGACGGGTAAGAAGAATATCGCACAGGCCGGTCAGGAGAACTTGCAACTCGAGCAGCAGGCCACCTCCATGACCTCTGAGCAAGTAACAGCGGCGCTCGCGCAACTTCTCGAAGGCCAGCGGCAAACCCAGCAACAAATCAAAGCGCTGTTGGCCCTACAGGAAAAGCATCCTCAATCCGAGAACCACCCCAGCAAAGGCGTCCCCGACCGGGAGCCCGCACGAGTCCGGAACCATACCCACTCTGCGCCAGTGTCCCCGTCGGATTGGGAACGCGACAGGGATGGTGATCGTAGTAGAGCGCCCAGGCGTACCAAACGGCGAGTCCGGACCAATCCTCACCGGGTGGAAGATGCTAGAGATATCATCAACAAGCGACGCGCTGCCAAAGGGGAGGAATCAGGACAAAAGGCCCGGGAATCGGCCAAAGACCCTTTGGTCAAAAGTCGGGGAGATCTTAGGCACACGATTACCCGAAGTCAGAGCCGGGCTCTATCCCCGAGAACGACGCACTTCGAGGAGGAAGCCTCATCATCGGACCCGACGTACCGCTCGGATATGGAGAGGAGAACCGGGCGAGATGTAAAGGCCCAGATCGAGGACTTCCAGCATCAAATCAAAAATTGAATCGCAAATCTGGCCAAGATCTCACCAACACAGAGACCGAGTCGCCCCATACCGCCCAAATAACGGGATTCCCCATCTCGCGAAAATTCAAGCCGCCACATCTTAGCTCCTATGACGGTTTAGGAAGCCCAGTGGACCATGACCGCACATACAAAGCTCAAATGGCCCTGGTTACCACGGTCGATGAGTTATTGTGCCTGGCCTTTCCTAGCACTCTTAAAGGGCCAGCCGCGCAGTGGTTCCATGCTTTGAAACCCCGAACGATTGATAACTTCAAGACGTTGAGCAAGCTCTTCATCAGCCAGTTTGTGGGGATGCTCGACCGGTCACAACCGGACACCCAGCTACTGACCGACAAGCAGCGAAAAGGGGAATCCCTAAGGGAATATGTGGACTGTTTCAACCAACAGAAGCTCCAGATCCGTATTCTAAATGAAACGGCCGCAATCATGGCTTTCTGTTCGAGAGTTCAACACACCAAGGTTGCCACGTCGTTTCACCGCGGCCGACCGGCAACCATGGTGGAGCTCTCGGAAAGGGTCGGAAAGTACATCGACACCGAGGAATTCCTCAAGGCCAAGTGCGCTAGTTTGGCAGAAGACGAGTCATCGGGATCAAAGCGGAAGCGCGATGCCTCTGAGAAGGGCTCGGGAAAGAAGATAAAACAAGATCAGCCTAAAAGTGGTCGGGATCAGCTCCCAATCAAGTTCACACCCCTTTCCTGGCCTATTCATGAGGTGATGGCCGCCTCCGAAACCCGACGGCTCCTCCAGGAGCCGGCAAAGCTGAAAAGCCCGCCCGGTAAGAGAAACCGGGATAAGTTTTGCCGCTTTCACAAAGACCACGGACATGACACCGAGGATTGCTTTAAGCTCGAGATCGCCATTGAAAAACTGATTGAGCAGGGCCATCTATCCGAGTTCGTAGCGGCAGATAGACGACCCCGGCAAGACACTTGGGCTCCCGAACCGGGACCCCTCGGGCAAATTAATGTAATCTCCGGGGGAACTTCGGGCAGAAGGGGACTCACAGTCGGCCAGGAAGAGGCATGCTAGGGCATCCCGATAAGATGTCTGGCATGTTCAATCCACCAGCTCCCCCCCAACCGATGTATTAACATTCTCATCTGAGGACATGCTAAGCCTGCACTGCCCTCACGATGATCCGTTGGTGGTGTTGCTCTCTGTAGCAAACTATGTGATTAAAAGGGTGTTGGTGGACACGGGCAGCTCCTCCCACATCATGTTCGTCTCCGCATTCGATCAACTCGGGATATCCAAGGACCGGCTCCGACCAGTGGCCACTCCCCTAGTAGGTTTCAACGGGTCCAGCACCCAACCACTCGGTACCATCAAGCTCCCGGTCCTCACGGGAGCCTACCCTCAGCAGGCATCTGTACTGGCAAGTTTTGTGGTGGTGGAAGCTCCATCTGCGTACAATGTCATCCTTGGGAGGCCAACCCTCAACAAGGCCAAGGCGATCGTGTCAACGTAAAGCCTGGTGGTTAAATTCCCAACCCCTCAAGGACCCGGGAGCCTATACGGAGACCAAGCCGTCGCCCAGAGTTACTATGTCAGTTCTTTGCGCCGGGAAGCCATTACAGAAACGCTAAACGTTCAAGAGATGGACCCTAGAGACAAAAGTGACGGGGTGGGTCCAATGGAAGAGCTGGAACAGCTGGTGTTGGATCCTCGGATTCCCGACCGGACCGTCAGCATTGGTACTCTCTTAGAGCCAGGCCTCAAGGAGGAGCTGGTTCGGTTCCTGCGGCAAAGCCAGGACGTCTTCGTCTGGAGCCATGAGGATATGCCTGGGATAGATCCCCGGGTCATGTCTCACCGTTTCGATACCAACCCGGATTCACGGCCGGTCAAACAAAAGAGGCGGGGTATGGCACCCGAGAGACAGGCGGCAGTATGTGAAGAAGTCGAGAAGCTCCTGAAAGCAAATTCCATCTGAGAGGTCCACTATCCCGACTGGTTAGCAAATGTGGTACTAGTCAAGAAAAGCAACGGGAAGTGGAGAATGTGTGTAGATTTCACTGACCTGAACAAGGCCTGCCCCAACGACTGCTACCCATTGCCCAGGATAGACCTCCTCGTGGACTCCACGGCCGGTCACGCACTCCTCTCGTTCATGGATGCCTATTCGGGGTATAATCATATCAGCAAGTATCCCAGGGATGAGGAGAAGACTTCCTTCATCACGGACCAAGGGACATACTGCTATAAGGTAATGTCATTCGGCCTCAAGAACGCCGGAGCAACCTATCAACACCTGGTCAATCACATGTTCAAGGATCTAATCGGGAAGTCCATGGAAATCTACGTTGACGATCTCTTGGTCAAAAGTCGAGACGAGTCTGACCATCTTGAACATCTGACCGGGGCCTTCGGCATTTTGAGGAAGTTCGGAATGAGGTTGAACCCGACCAAGTGTACATTTGGCGTCTCGTCCGGGAAGTTTCTGGGACACCTAGTCAGCAGGCGGGGTATTGAAGCAAACCTCAAGAAAATCCAGGCCATCGTAAATAGGCGGTCGCCCAGGTCAACCAAAGAAGTTCAGAGCTTGGCCGGGCGGGTCGCCGCATTAAACAGATTTGTCTCCCGAGCTACCGACCGGTGTCTGCCATTTTCCAGAATCCTCCGCAAGGCCTTTCAGTGGTCGGAAGAGTGTGAGGAGGCATTCGAGGAGCTCAAGAAGTACTTGGCATTGCCCCTTTACTCTCAACACCCATGCCAAACAAGGAATTGTTCTTACATTTGGCAGTGTCACCTTCAGCGGTCAGCTCGGCTCTCATCTGAGAAGAACACGGGATACAATTCCCGGTCTACTACACCAGCCGGGCACTTCAAGGCGCAAAAAGCAGATATTCTCGCATAGAGAAGCTCGTCTTTGCCCTCATCACGTCTGCCCGGAGACTTCGCCCGTATTTCCAGGCCCACGCTATCGTGGTCCTCACAGATCAGCCGCTCCGCCGGATCCTGAGTAGGCCTGAAACATCCGGAAGGCTTGTCAAGTGGGCCTTGGAGTTAGAAGAATTCGAAGTAACCTACAGACCCCGCACAGCGATCAAGGGACAGGCCATAGCGGATTTTTTCGTGAAGTTCACATGCCCAGAAGACCCGGTGGAAGAGAACGACCCGCCCTATCTACCGCCCGGGCTGCAACAAGACATCCCAACCTGGATACTTTACGTAGACGGGTCCTCTAACAAGCAAGGTAGCGGGGCGGGGGTCATCCTGACCACTCCCGACGGAATCCAGCTCGAGTACGCATTGCGGTTCGGGTTCCGGGCCTCCAACAATGAGGCCGAGTACGAAGCCCTGTTGGTTGGATTGCAACTTGCCACATCGATGGGTGCGCGGCAGGTCCAGTGGTACAGTGACTCCAAACTCGTAGTCAATCAAGTTACCCAGGAATATGAAGCTCGGAAAGACAACATGGTAGCTTACTTGGTCCTTGTTCGAACAGTCTCGAACAAATTAGAAGGCTTCTCCATAATACAGATCCCTAGGGAAGAGAATACGAGAGCCGACCGATTAGCCCGCCTCGCCTCGTCCTCCGAGTCAGACTTGCCCCGGATAAGGATAGTGTGATCAACTCGGAAGGCATGGAGGTTGAATCAGTCGCCTTGGGCCACAGCTGGATGGATCCGATCACGACATTCCTCACAACTGGCGCACTGCCGGACGATAGAGAAGAAGCCCGCCGGGTCAAATACCGAGCGGCGAGATATCACGTTGCTGATGGAGTCCTCTACAAGCGGGGGTTCACTACCCCCTATCTCCGTTGCGTCCACCCTACCCAAATCTCGGCGGTGTTGCATGAAATCCACGAGGGAGTTTGCGGGAACCACGTTGGCGGTCGGGCACTTTCACGAAAAGCCTTGCTGCAAGGTTATTACTGGCCAACGATGGCCCGGGATTCCCAGGAGTACGTCAAGAGGTGCGACAAGTGCGATACTCCCCGATGATCAACCGACAGGGAGAGCTTCAGACACTTATTCTCAGCCCATGGTCGTTCGCTCAGTGGGGAATCGACATTGTCGATCCCCTCCCCATAGGAAAAGGACAAGTTAAGTTCGTTGTAATCGCCGTGGACTATTTCACCAAGTGGGCGGAGGCCGAGCCCTTGGCAACAATCACCGAGAAGATGGAAAGTTTCATTGAGAAAAACATCCTCTGAAGGTTTGGCATTCCTCAGGTTCTGGTCAACGATAACGGGAGGCAGTTTGATACCCCAGTCTTCAGGCAATTCTGTTTGGGGTACGGGATATCCAATCATTATTCCTCTCCCGAGCACCCTCAAGCGAATGGTCAAGCCGAGGTGACAAACCGGACTATTCTGCATTCAATCAAGACCAAGCTGGAAAATGCCAAGGGACTTTGGGCAGAGGAATTGCCGATCCTTCTGTGGGCCTACCATACCACTCCTCGAGCGGCAACAGGCGAGCATCATTCCCACTAACCTATGGTTTTGAGGCAGTGGTCCCCACCGAGGTCGGGTTGCCTACGTACCGAGTGGCAAATTTTAGCGAGCAGAGCAATGAAGACGCCCTTAGAGCAGAACTCGACTTGGTAGAAAAAAAAAAAAAAAGACCAGGCATATCTAAGAGTGGCAGCTTATAAACAGAGGGTCTCCCGGTACTTCAATAGCAAAGTCAAGCATCGGAGCTTCCAGGACGGGGTACTTGTTCTAAAGGCGGTGAACCAGTCTACAAAAGTCCCAAGCCATGGTAAATTAGGACCGAACTGGGAAGGACCGTACAAGGTTACCTAAGTCAACCGTCCGGGAACATACTGGTTACAAACTCTGGATGGACACGACCTCTCTCACCCTTGAAACATGCAACATCTGCGCAACATGAAAATAATGTTGGCTAGGAACCATGTAGCTCCACCCGAGCATATCTATTCATATAGTAAAAAAAGTTTCTTTTTTCGCCAAACAACTCTTCTCCGTGCTTGCTCATTCAAAAGACCTCGGGGTACGACCCCAGGAACTCAAAAGACCTCGGGGTACGACTCCAGGCATTTAAAAGACCTCGGGGTACGACCCCAGGCACTCAAAAGACCTCGAAGTACGACTCCAGGCATTCAAAAGACCTCGGGGTACGACCCCAGGCACTCAACAGACCTCAGAGTACGACTCCAGGCATTCAAAAGACCTTGGGGTAAGACCCCAGGCATCCAGAAGACCTCGGGTCCATAACCCCGAGGCACCGGCGATGGGGGCAACACCCCCTAGGTGGCTGATGATGGCAAGTCCTAAAAGACCCTGCAACCACCCATATTCTACGTCGGTTTCCTACGGTCGCTCCCTCTATACGCCTACCTTAGCAAACGCTTGGGAGGCAGGGGAATACCAGGCTAAACAGGAAATCACACCGGGCACTAACAGGACTTGGAATCCTAGGACACCTAACATTCCTAAGTGCCTACAGTACCCAAAGAAACCGCTCGGGTAGTAAACAGGTTACAATCCTACACTACACCCGAGCGGGACATACTTAACAGGTCCCTAAAAGTCCAAGTATTCTCGGCCGGTTACACTCTTAAACATTTTGCTAAGGTAGGGATCTAGATCGGTCAACAACCGGTTGGGTATTGGCAACCACAAACAAGCATACACGTACAAGTGCAAAATGCAAAGCAATTGATGCAAAAGGTGGCCTCAAAGGACCTTTTCATTAATTAAAAACAATATTTACATTGACTAGGGGGCAGCTGTAGTAGCCTCCCCAACAAAACCAACCCAATCGGGGAAAAAAAAAAAAAAACACAACAACAAGAAGCAAAGGAAGGTAAGCTAGGAGTCGTCTACATCAACCACATCCACCCTCTCCTCAGACTCCCCTCCAATTGCCCTTCCGGGGCATCACCCACCTCCTGGCCCGCCGGGGCGGCGGCACCCTCAGCCGCGGCAACAGCTCCCTGGGCATTGGCAGCGGCACCTTCGGCAGCACTGGAGACACCATGTCCCAGTAGTCAAAATCCATCCCCTCATAAGGGGTGGTGTCCAACTCCGGGTGGTCCCGGGCCAACCTCCTCTTCAGGTCCTCATACCCAAGGAAAAACCAGTCATCAAAGGTTTCCCCCGGGGGCCCGGCCGCCGCATCCGCCAAAGCTCTCCCCCTGGCCTCCGCCGCCGCGCGAGCAGCCCGCTCGGTCTCCAGCTCCGCCAGAGCCACTGCCAGGTCCTCCTGGACCGCCCCCAGGTTCAGGACCAGGCCTTTGACCCTGTTCTTCTCCACGGTCAGGGCCCTTTCCTTAGCCTCCAGAGCCGCCTGCCCCTCCGCAAGGGCAATTTCAACAACAGTGGCCCTCCCGACCATGGTAGGCAGGAAAGACTCGGCTCCCGCGGCCATGCAGCCGACCTGTAAAGTCAGTTCAGAACTGGTCGGTCACTATTGCCAGCAGAGCAAGAAAAATGTATAAAGGTCAGAAGGTACGGCAGAATCGCTTACCATGTCGGAGATGCTGTAGAGCCACCCCTGAAAGGCATGGGGAGACATGCTGGGGCACCTCTCCACTTGACTCGGGAGCAGGTACGGCCTGACCCTATCCCGGGTCTCCCTTGACTCCTCTAGGGTGTCCCAGAGGGAACATCAGAACGGGGAGCCGACGTCTCCCCCACTACCACCACCCGGGGGGTTGACATCTCCCCGGGGACCTGGGTGGCCGTTGGGCCGCCTCTGAGCCCGCCTGAGTGGGCGCTCACTGTCAGTGGCCTTGGTGGCCAGCCTCTTTCCCACCGCAGCCATCCGCTCGGCGGCGGCAACTTGCAGAGCCCTCAATCGCTCCGGATCTCTCCTGGGGGTCATTTCTACAGAAGGAAAGCAATCGCGAAGTCAATAACCAGAACAGTAAGGCGATAAAGGATGACCAAAATGGAATTTGTCGGCCAAACTCTTACCTGGGATGATAGTGGGGAAGATGGGAGCTTCGGCGGGTTGGTCTGGCCGGTGATCACCTTTCTGGTCTCCCGACCGGGTCAGCACGTCCCAAACGTTGATGGGCCGCTCCACCAAGCCTTTGATCCTCTCTTGGCACTCTTCCGTAATGCTCGGAAGATCAAATGACCCCGCTGCAAAACAAGCCGAAGTAGCCAATTCTATATTCATAACAGGAAGCCCAAAGGGAAACAAGAAAGAACAAAGGACGTGCTTACCCCTTAACTCTCCCGCCCAGGAAGTCCTTAGTTGACTCCCTGGGGCTCGCTCACAAAAGCCGGGGATAGACACTTGGAAGAACTACCCCTTGTTGTTGCTCGGGCAGTTGATGATAATTTTCTTCCCCTGGCGAACCCCCAGAGAAAAGAACCCGACCTCCCCGTGTATTGGGAACGGCCGGTGGATCCAGAAGAACTCTTGAAGGGTGAGCTCGTACCCGAAGACTTGGGGCCACAAAGAAATAGACCCCATCAAGAACCTCCACCCGTTCGGGGCTAACTGCCCGGGAGCTATCCCGAGGTAGATCAGAGCATCCCGGGCGATCGGGTAGAGGGGGATGCGAAGGCCCACCATGAGGGCGTCCTCATATAAAGTGACAAAACCCCGGTGGCGAATGTGAGCCCCGCCGGGATGAACGAACAAGGAGTGGTCGTTAGGAATAGCGTACTTATCCCTAATTCGACCAAGGTCTGCAGCATGCAGGGTCGAGGGAATGAACTCGCAGGCGAATGCTACCTCAGAATCAGGCTCCCTGGGAGCCTCATCACCTGAGCCCTGTGAGACGGAAGCCATCGGGGCCTCCTGGTCAGACTCGTCGTCTGAGACCCGGATAGGAATCCTACCCTCACTGTGATTGTCAGACGGGAAAGCAGAAGGGGGGTCCAAACTGTTATCAGGGGTCCTGGACCATGACTCTTCGTCTTCCGATCGGGAAGTAGAATTAAAGTCGGAGTGGCTCATTTCTGATATTCCTACGGTGGGGCGAGAACACAGATGACGACCTAGATAGGGATCAGGGACTCCGAGCCTGAGATACAAAGGAGGTAGGGCCAGAAGCCTAAAAGGCAAAGCGTACAAGGTCCTGACGGTCGAGTAGCACTCAGTCAAAACTACCCCGGAACAACCCGTGTGGCTAAGCAGCGTAACTGTACCGCCCGAGTTAAGGAAAAAACAGAATCTAAAGAAGAAAAAAATCCCACTCCCGGGCAAGCCCTAGCGAATTCGTTCTCTCCAGTCTCACTCAGAAAAGGGAAGGGAAAGAGTGCAATGAATTGAAGCTAGGAAAGTGGAGACTTACAAAGATTGAACGCAGAAAGGAGCTCGGGAAGCTTGCTCGGGAACTTTTGCTCTCAAACTGCTCGGTATCTCTATCTCTTGGCAGCAAGAATGCTAAAATGGACAAGTGCTTCTTATTATATACATAGCACGGACGGACCAGATCAGATCTAACGGTCAAGAAGTTTTCCCGCCAAAACCGCCTGCCAACCGTCATCTCGGGCACGTGAACCATCGCCTCAAAAGTGCACGCATTAAATGCGTGATGGGACGGTCCGGCTACCATGCAACTGCTTGGTTACTTTCACGCCAGTCTCATTGGATCCTGACCAGGCCAGTGACCAGTTGACACATGGCAGTAATCGGTCCCGAGCCCACATAGCCACCGCTCGGTCCAGACCCCAGAAGACCGGCGCAACAGGTCGTGTCCCGGGGAAGCTCCCGTCCTTTTTCCCGAATGGTTTTTCTGGAGTAGTACTAATTTCCAAAACCCCATTTGATAAAAGCATCACATCAGTTTTGAAAATAGGGGGCAGCTGATATGTATAAAAATATCCGGTCAAAGTCAAACCTCGCCACCTCAGCAACGAGAGGTCAAGACAACATGAATCTGGGCCTACTGCTCAGACTTCCCGGGCCGTTACACAGAACCGCCCGAGATGATCAACAGCCCGAGCGTTCGCTCGGGATTGGCCCCACATGGGCGCGCCGCCAGAAGGCATGGTTACTTGTCCAACGGGCAACCAGACAGTTACCTATCCCAGCTAGAAGACTAAATGGAAGGAGCAACTAGTTTCCTAAACCACTTAGGAAACTTTCCTTGAATCATGCTAATCAACTTGTAGCTAGACTAGGTTTCCTAATCTAATAAGTTGCCTTGTACGGGTGGTCTCTTAGACCTATAAAAGAGGTCACCCACCCCCAACGAAGGGGAGGGCATTCTAACCAAAAGAATAGCATATAAAACAATTGACTGCTACGTTTAATCCCGAACGGTTTCTGGTAGTGCCACCCACCATGTTGGCTCACCAAACACCACCGGTGATCTGCTAGTGAAAGCGTGCCTGACGCAACCGTGGACACTGGACGTAGGTCACCTCATTAGCGGGACCAAACCACATACAATCTCTTGTCTCTCTCTCTAAACCTCTCTTACCAATTTTCGGCATCATCAGGGTATAAATAGTAGTCTAAGGTTAGGGCCAATTAGTTTTGGGATATTTTTATTTGATATTACTTGTAAAGCAAGTTGAGCTTTAAGCTCTTTAATGGAGGTCATCTTCCCTAGTTCTTTAATTCTCTAATTTCCTCTTTATGCATGCAATTACTTTGCATCATTTGGTATCAGAGCCTCATGATCGAACCTGGTGATAACCATAATCAGACCAAACAGAACCTGTGAAGTGGTGTTACAGAACCTGTGAAGTCGGTAACACCACTTCCCAGGTTGGCAATAGCATTGCGACTGGCTCGAAGCCACCGAAAGTCTTCACAAACCTCTAGATACCTCTTGCGAACCATCTCGAACCAGATTTAAACTTGTGAATTGTCTCGAACCCCCCAAACCCACTTTCGGACTTGAGTTTCACCCTTGCGTACCATTTCGAACAGAGCTGAACCAATCTTTGGAGATTCCAAGCAGCTTGTGAGTCACGATTGTGACCTGCGACTGAATCTGAACCCATGCAGAGACTTCGAATCATGTCAGACCTGCGATTTTGTGGCGATCCAAATCCATAGCCAAATGGCCCTTGAACCTTGCAGCTGGGTTCGAACCATTCCCATAGCAATCGCGACCATTCCGAACATGGCTCTCGAACTTTCGAATCACTCAAAGTGGGAGTGTGAAGGAACTGCGCTTCGATTGAACCTGGTTAGGCTATGTTTGGGAGGTCCACAACTGGAGTAATTGCTTCTGAGACTAAATTTTTTGGGTAAGTCAATTTGACCACCGATTGGCACTTCGATTTCGAATTGAGATTTTCTTGGGCATATTTTGTCTTAATTGTGTTGCGGTTGGGAATTTTCAGCAAGTTTTTTTGTTGTGGTTTATCAGTTGGCTTGATGGTGGTGGTTAGAAGCATGGTTTTGAAAACCGGACCGGACCGGCCGGTTCAACCGGTTGGACCGTCGACCGGTCAGTTTTCCGGTCCGGTTTAACTCGGTAACTGTTATCGGCACCAAAACCGGTGAGAACCGTTCGGAAACCGTTCAGAACCGTTCAAAACCGTTCAGAACCGTTCAAAAACCGTTTTTTGACCAAAACCACTCAAAACCGTTTTTTGCCTACAAAAGTTTTATTTTTTATTTTTTTTTTAATTTTTTAATTTTTTATTTTTATTTCCCCTACATTTTTTTGAATCTCTTAATAATTTATACTAGTGTGAAAATAAAATTTGAATTTTTGTGTATTTTTGTATTTTTTTTGTGTATATTTACTTATTAAGACTTATGTATAAATATAAATAATTAAATATTACATAATTATGACATCACGGGTTGATTACGGTTCACCCGACGGTTGAACCTCTAACCCGTGACCCGGTCAATTTTCCGGTTCGATGAACGGTCCGGTTTTCAGAACACTGGTTAGAAGTTAGACTCTATTTCCAAAATTTTGGGTATCAATTTTTTTTGTAATTTGCTATGGCTCAAAGAGGGAGAGAAAGAATGGGTAGAGGGCGAGGATATGCCATGTACTTTGAGGATGGGGCTAAATTTGATTTAGCACATCCCATAGGACCTAAGGGTGGCCAACAACATGGAATAAAGGAGTTACAAAGGTAAATCGCCACCTTAACCGTTAAGGTGAGGCGTTTGCAACCTCCTTGTAATAGGGTCCGAATTCCGGAATTCTGTGGTTATCAATCGAAGTTTGAATTGGTAGAAGGAAGTTGAAGGACTCTTCAATTATCATAATGTAATTGAAGAAGCAAAAGTAAAATTGGTCGAAAAGTGTTTGAAAGGGAGTGTTGGGGGTTGGTGGCAACACATCAAATTTGTTTTAAAGAGAATGGAAAAACCTAAAATCAAGATTTGGAACAAAATGAAGAAGAAGTTCGTGGAAAAGTTTTCACCCATTAGTTATCCTCCGATCAAAAGTGTGGAGTTGAAACACAATTTTTATACATTGGTCTTTGATGATGAACCGAAGTTTAATGTAGTACTATGCGAATAAGATGATAAAGAATCGGGTGAAGAACCAATATTCGATGATTGGTATGAAAGTGAGTTTGGGGAAAAACTAAACCAAGATGATGACAAGGAGTTACGTGAGGAAATGACAATTGATTATTTCTATGAAAATGTGGTTGAAGAAAACTTAGTTAAAGTAGATGGCAAGGACTTGAATAAGGGGAATATTTGATGTTTGTTATGATAGTGAGTTTGAAGACAAGGAAGTTGACTTTATTGGACTTCTTTGGTGTCCAAAGAAGAGTGATGTTGCTTCAACAAATTGTAAAGAGGAGTATGGCTATGAAAGTGAGAATTTAGAAGACAATTTCATTGATTCCCTCAAAGGTATTTTTTGCATTGATGATGAGAAGGATGACTTGGAAATATTTGTTGATAAGGAGAAGGGTGACGAAATTAAGATGTTTATGTTGTGTGACGAGTATGAATTTGAGTGGTGTAATAGAGGAAGCGAATAGAGGTTCGAAGTTGATGACTCTATGGAAGAGTTGATGAGCATCAAAGGAATGGAGTATTTGAAGAAGAACGTTACATCTTATTTCCGATCCTAAGAGTTGAAGATCCATTTTATCATGAGGATGTAACTGTGATGTTTTCCAAGATTAATCTTAAGAAGAAATCCACCTCCGAAATGCAAATGAGGAAGTTGGTTGTTAAACTTGAGGACAAGTTTTCTTTAGAGGGAGAGCCTGATGCAGTAATTATATTAATAGTACTTCATGTTTTACTTGTAGTGTCTTTTATGTTATTTATTTTGGTTGTCATTTGGTGTTGGTCACAAGCATGTGACATTAGTATGGGTTTAATAGGGTATAAATAGTAGTCTAGGTTTTTGATATTGCTTGTAAAGCAAGTTGGGCTTTAAGCTCTTTAATGGAGGTTATCTTCCCAAAACCCTAGTTCTTCTTTAATTCTCTAATTTCCACTTTATACATGCAATTACTTTGCATCAAGGAAGTAGAGAGGGAAGAGGTAAACCTAGGGAAAGGAAGGGGCTCCTTTTGTTTGGTTAAATAAGGACGAATGGACGAAGGAAATGATGGAATATATTTATTTTACAGTTGCAGCTACATTAACGAAAGGGTCACTTTTTGCTGAGGACAAAAAAAAGTCAACGAAATAGAGGGACAATATATCCACTTTTGGACAGAAGAAAAATGGTCGGCCCGACAGATGTCTCTTCCTTCTTCCCTTCCCTTCCCATACTCGTCGAATACGTGCCAACACGTGACGGAGACACACACACACACCCAAAAAAAAAAGGCATGTCTTAATTTTTCTTTAAATCCGACACAAAGGCAAACACGGGTGGATATGGCATGGAGGCTCCTTCGAAAATGTTTCAAAATTTTGAGGTAAAAGGCTTAATATAATAAGACGGGGAGATACGTAATGGGTTTATTTGGAAATATAGACAACAGAGTAAACACAGAATGATATATTGTATACGTAATAAAAAGATACAATTTGCTATTCGTTGTGTCCATATCGTACGTTTTTAAGATTTTCCGTGTCTGTATGCTACATAGGGTGTTCCTCCCCTTCCCCCCAACCGCCAAAAGGCCGGGGGGGGGGGGGGGGGTGTGTGGTATGGTTTTAAGATTTTCCGTGTCTGTATGCTACATAGGGTGTTCCTCCCCTTCCCCCCATCCCCCAAAAGGCCGGGGGGGGGGGGGGGGTAGGTGTAATTCTAAATTTTGCGATCAACAAAATGCATATACATCTATATCAAGGAGAGAGCAAAGGAGTACTGGTGTTTTCTGTCTCTGAATGACACTAATTAGGTTGAGTAGTATGCAAACCACTAACCTAGATGGAGGATCGGCGTAAGTGGAGTGATCTAAGAATACATCAGAAATCATTTCACCACCACCTGTGATACGGTAAACAGGAAAGGCATATTTTCAACAAAAAACTCAAAGAAAACTTGCATCTAAATGATTCCAGTACAAATTATACATATGCATTTTGATGTAGTTTGCAAGCAAGAATAGAGAAGGTTCATGTGGCATATATTCTTGCGTAAAATAATGAGGTCATTGTCCAAAATCGAGACTTGCAACCTGAACCTTCCATTCTGGGATGGAAGGAAATGAAAAACTAATATAACTGTTGAAATTTGGAATAGTGGTGATTAGAATCGCTCAACTCATGAGCCGATTTGAGTTTCATTCAACCTGATGCGACTCACAGTTGAATATTTTGAACTTTGAAGTTTTAAGTTTGAAGTGGAAAAACTTTCAACCTTTAGAGGCATTGTATTGCATGAAGCATTGTGTTAAATTATTATTTTGTGCATTTTAAGCACTCTAGATGTGTTTTTATATGGATACCATACATACATATATGCTAGTTATTACCTTAAAAAAGTGAATCTTACGATTCATAGTATTGGTAAACGGATTCACAATTTGCAACAATGATTAAGATCAAATAAAAAAGAATTTTCTCCGAAATTCCAGGAATATTAAGAGGAAACGGCCATACCTAAGAAAGGAGGCATGGTGGACAAGAGATCGGCCTTACCATATAAGAATCCAACGCCTGTAGGCCCACACATCTGAAGCATGTTTATTCCTTAACTTCAAACCCACATAACAATGCCTTGATATTAAAATATAAGTCAATGATCTAACCTTGTGAGAAGAAGCAACAAGAAAATCAGCATCTAGTTTCTGCACATCAACCACCATGTGTGGGACACTTTGGCAAGCATCTACCAGCACTTTCGCCCCAACATCATGAGCCCATAACACAATCTCCTCAATTGGAAGAACAGAGGCTACGACAAAATGAACAACGCATTGTTATATCCCGAATTATCAATTTTTTCTATCCAAATCAAAAATACACATAGTACATAACAAATTACTGAAGTCTTCAAGGCTCTGTTAGGGTGTGAATTTAGAGAATGAAAAGAAAAAAAGGAAAGGACCTTGTGTTTTCCTCCATGCTTAAACAACAATAAAAAATGAAACTTTTTAATATAGAACAGAAATTACTAAATTAAGAAAAAAGGGAGGGAGTGACACATCAAATGCAACAATTCTAATATATTTCTCACTATTTTCCTTATTAACCAAACAAGAAAAGTGTTTTCATTAGTATTTTCCTTTCTTTTCCCCAACTAAATCCATGAACCAAACAGAGCCTTATAAATAAAAAAACACAATCTTTTTCAAGCACACATAAAGAAACCAATCCATTATTACAGATGCTGACAGAAATTACCAGAAGATAGAAAGTAAGACGATCTTAGTAATAGTTGAGTACAAGACAAGTCAATTTAATTTTGGAACTTACAGACTAATGTCAATCAGCCCACACAGTATCTTTTTGAGAGAAAACGTCAAGGGACTTTTTCCATGACGTCAAAAGGCCAAAAAATATGTTCCAAGCTACCAACAGGACACTCTGTGTGTGTGTGTGTGTGTGTGTTCGGGTGGGGGGCTTCTGAAATTATTAAGGTCAAATACACTTAGGAAGTGCTCTATATTCTCCAAATTTTAATTTTAGGCCCTCTATTATGAATGGTAAAGGCCATTGATTTTTGAATCGATTTCAACTACGGACAAGTATTCAGGGCCCCTAGTTGTCATTCCATGAGTACCATCTATTTCAACAGAGGGCAATTATTTTATTTCATTGAGGACTATCCACTCCATCGAGGATAATTCTTTAGGGCCCCTAATCGTCATATCCATAAGGACAATCAATTTCTGTTGAGGATAAGTAGGGCCCACAATTGTCATATTCGTTAACAGTTGATTCAACCAGATTAATTTAAAATCAAGTGCCTTAAAATGATACCCATATATAACAAAGGGCCTTCAAGGAAATTGTTCTATATAAACAAAAAAAATTAAAACATATATATAAATTAGAGGGTACAAAACCAAAGTGTATTTGAATTTGACCCGAATATTAATCTGGCCCCTCCAGAGGTTTTAGATAAGTATAAAACGGCCTGCACTCAAGCTCTTCTATTTTGCCACCCACCAATCGCCTCCCGTGCGAAGGTATATATTGGACAAAGATAGACAATAACATGTTGGACACAACCTTGTTTGACACCTCTTGGATCAGGTACACTAGATAGCAAAGGAAAAATACATTATGCAAAATAATCTCAAACATGAGGAGTTCACCTACCAAGCACATTTGAAACGTGATGAACAACTACAAGTTTTGTCTTCCTCGAGAGCATTTCTCTCAATTTCACAGTATCTGGAACCTCATCCTCAGTTAAACTAACAAACTTCAAAACAGCACCGGTCTTTTGAGCTAGTAATTGCCAAGGAACAATAGCACTGTGATGTTCGGCAATTGTGAGCACAACCTATAGGAAATTCAATGTTAAGCAACATTTTTGAGCAGGATAAGCAGATTCTGGCTAACCATTCCAAAATATATATATATATATACACACACACATAGAAGGATGTGGTAAGAATCGAGGGGTGCAAATTGACATATGGAAAATGAACTACCATAGAATAGGTAATGGGTGAAAAATGCAAACTCAGTTTGGTTCACGGATTTAGAGAAGCAAAAGAAAAAGGAAAGGAAGGCAAGAAGGAAAGTTATTTTTCTTATGTTTTCCCTTGTGTTTTCGTCCATGTTTAATTTAAAACAGAAACTAAAAAAATCATAATCAAAATATAATACTAACATAAGAAAAGAGGAAGAGAAGCGACACAAAAAATTCAAAACCTACAATTTATTTTTCACCCTATTTCTTTTCCTTTCTATTTTCACACTGTTTTCCTTATTAAACAAAAATACAAAATCATTTTCCCATTGTTTTCATTTGTTTTGCAGGTTTAGATAATGAGGTCTGTTACATTGTAATTTTGCTGAACATTTTGGAGCTTATTCTGTTGATGAGGCTCACTTAGGCACTGTTGGTTCATGGATTTAGTGAGGGAAAGAATTAACAGATTACAAGTTCTTCATTTGACGACCCACATTCCCCCCCTCACAAACAATTTCCATTCCCACCGATATAAATAAGAAGTACAAATTTATACTGCTGCTTACATAGGCTAATTGCCAATTCCTCCAAAAATTGTAGTACCCGTACGAATTAAGTTCAAATTTTGCAAGGATGAGTAAACAGGCTTATATAAACAAAACAACCAAGTCCAACGCCTACCTTTATATGAAAGATGTATCAGCTCTCAGTTCTCCCATGTATACGGTAATTCCAACGTTTGCATCCAAGTCTAGTTTCTCTTTTGAAAGGTCACTTTTTGGGAGAATTAGATGATCCTATGTTTCTATACTTACTTTAAAAAAGGTGCTCAACAAAATAATATAAATATTCTTGTCCCACACTTTTTACGGGAGGAACCACCAAAAAGTCAACAAAAGAATGAATAGAGTTTGGGAAACTCCTGAAAAGTTAAAACATGGCTATAGCTAGTCGAAGTTTTGAATCTTGTCACTTTGTCAGACACGAGAGAGAAGTTAAAGAAGAAAACAAATAACTTCTTAAAAATGTGCAAGACAAACTCAACACGGATAATTTACGTGAATGAAGAAAAATGGACGCCTTTTGACCCCCCCCCCCCCCCAAAAAAAAAAAAGAAGAAAATTGGATAAGACTTGAACACCAAAAGCTAGAGCTGCGAACCCTGAAATGTCATACACCGCGATGTTACTGCTAGCAGACTTTTAAATGGCTATGTAAAACTTGGAACAGACTTGTAACACCATAGAAGATCCCTACTAGGCTACTACATGATAGATACAGCAAAAATGTTATACACAATGATGATGCTGATAGTGCACAAAAAAGATAATAATGCTGGAATACAGCTTGTAAACCACTTGCACGAGAAACACAATAATACAATAATCTCACAAGTCAGAAATTTAAAAATAGCGAGAGAGAGAGAGAGAGAGAGAGAGAGAGAGAGAGAGAGAGAGAGAGAGAGAGAGAGCGGGGGGGAGGAAAGGGGATGAAGGAAGCCCAAAATTTTAACACGGAGCCAAAAACATAAATTGAAGCAGACCTCATCTTCAGGTTTTAAATTTGAGACGCCCCAAGAGTATGCTACTAAGTTGATAGCTTCGGTAGCATTTTTTGTGAAAACAATCTCACCAGACTCGGAAGCATTAATGAAAGTAGCCACCTTTCTTCTTGCCAATTCATATTCATCTGTTGCCTTTGCACTAAATTCGGAAGATTAGTAAGATCACTTGATCACAATCATTAACATCCAACCAAATTAGGTATAGCTTTAAGAAACTTCACATGTCAACAGCACGGGAAACAAAATCCAAGGTTACATTTGCTAATATTAGGAACGAAAGAACAAGAAATTACAGATAGAGACAGCAATTTTTTATATAACACATAACTCACTAGTGAATACCTCAAGAAATGAATCCCACGGTGCACATTTGAATTGTATTGTTCATAATAGTTCTGTAAAACCTTCATAACAGTAACAGGCTTCTGAGAGGTTGCAGCATTGTCCAAATACACAAGTTTTGAGCCATTGACCTCCTGAAAAATCAAAAAGCAGTTCACTACATGAATTCGCACAATATATGCAGTCTAAACCTCTATCGTATCCATCCAACCAAAAACTAATGTAGTGATTTAGTCACCACTCACCAGTTGCTCCAAAAGCTTGAGTTGTTAGAGAAATGGGCCCAACGATATATATATATATATATATATATATCAAGCTTCAACAGTATTAAATGCACAGATATGGGTAATGACATTGACATAACACAGGATCTCTGGGAAAAGTAAGGACCCCACCCAGGAAAGGCATATGACATTACTTTAAACTCTATAAACTGAAGTACTCAACAAATTCAATGAAGGGCTATAAAGATGCAAATAGAATATTTGTGCAAAAATAGGCTACATTTAGACGTTAAATAACCAAATGTGGTAGATAAGAGGCTAAGAAAGGGAAAATACGGAAAAGATACTATGAAACTTTATTCGTGCCAGTCCAGAAAAAGGAAAGCTGTTGCATTTCAAAACAAGAACCTACTAGGATCTTGCAGAATCAAGTTGACCGACAGTAGGCTTAATTTATGCTTTCTTTCCTTCAGTATGCTGAAGAAACTTAAATTGCTCAAGAAGTACATAAATTGGGACACAGAGGTGATTGGGAATTTCAAGGTAATACATGTTCCAAGTATGTTAGAAATCAAGAGCGGGGATAATAAGGTACAGCCGAGTTTCCCTCCCCAAAAGAGAACTATGAGGGATGTGAAGCTTATTCTCGTAGACTTGTGGAAGAAATTAGCTGGTGGCAGAGTTCAAGGGCCTTAATAGTGAAGGAAGGGGAAAATAATATGGAGTTCATCGCGTGGAAAATATTCATTGAAGGGTCAAACCATATAACCAAAATCTCTGCCAATGGTAACATTATAGATAAATATACCATAGTTCGGGGATTATGCAGTTTTACGAGAGAATTCTTTCAGTCATTTGGCGCCTAAGAAACAAGGCCCATTAGAAAGCAAGGATTTCCATCCAAGTAGCAGAAAGTAATTAGAATATAAGTTGCTAATGATCTGTGATATTAAAAAGAGTAGTGGGTGAGCTTGTATTGGAGAGCCAAAATCCTTTTATGAGGATATTCAAATCCTAGACTTCGTGCTTATAGGCTTAGTGCTAAGACTTCGGAAGA
This sequence comes from Hydrangea macrophylla, assembly GCA_033977485.1. Classification (NCBI taxonomy): domain Eukaryota; kingdom Viridiplantae; phylum Streptophyta; class Magnoliopsida; order Cornales; family Hydrangeaceae; genus Hydrangea; species Hydrangea macrophylla. The sequence continues at coordinate 110,497,775 of CM066997.1, read as the reverse complement.
ATGACCCAAGAGTGTTTATACGCTTGGCACCAACAAGAACAACTAAGTTAAACAGGGGTTTTCACTTGCACATGTTGAATAGATTTGGAATTGGGCTTGCTCATCTACTTTATGATTATCTACTGTAGTAAATGGCTGATAAAGTGTTCCTTAGAGCTCAAGAGGAAGAGGTAGAAGGAACTCTCTCTACTTTGTGCTTATTTTAGTGAGGAGGCTTTGAGCAAGTTGCTATGCTGGACTGCAAAGAGAAGAGTGTTGAGAGCTTTACGGTTCAAGAGGGGGACATTCCTGCATAGAGATTTTCTGTTTGTTATTTGCAGAGGGAGCTACTGTTTTTTATGGAACCAATAAGTACAGCCGAAATATTTTCGGAGTTCTCTTCTGCCATAGCTTAAGGTTGTTTTAAGTCTTCTTCTGAAGAGTGGGCTTATTCCATTACAAGAGGTCAAGCATGTTGAGAGATTAGCTTAATCAATGATTCTGTGGTGCAGGTAGGCTCTCTGCCAATAACCTACACAGCCTTCTCTGGGCTCTTTTTTCAAGACAAAGGCATTGAGGGAAGTGGTTGTTGAGCACATTCTCTCTTCAGGATGGAAGAGAAGGGAACTAGATGCCTTTTGCTATTTTCCTTCTTGGCTTCAATATAAAAGAGGTCTGCTATTCTATACTTCCTTGAAAAAGACGCTCAAGCTACACGAATTGTTCATATTACTTTAAAACAAGGCAGAGAATTTAAAGGAACTTTGCTCTAATCAAATAAAACTCAACTCTAACTAAATACAAATAAGGAGGGAGTAGTGGCTCGTATATAGCTTTGTATTTATGTCTACTAGACATGCAATCGTAGTATTCAGTTGTTTGGTAATGTGAACGAAAAACAAGAAAGAAGTTTTCCCAAAATATTCAAATATGGAAGTTCAACTCCTGGAACTGAAGCTAAACTTCCGGTCATAAAATCCCATATAATTTCGAATCCACGATGTATTCACACATTCCGAATCAGACAAATTGTTCACAACATAAGATAGATGTTTACCTGATATCGATGTCACTGCTTTTGTACACCTAGCCTTTCAATATATAAGTCCACTGTACGAGACACATGCTTCTCATGCCCTATGAAACTCTATTCCTCGATCACAAATTGAACAAATCTTCACAGAAAGAATTGTGACTGTGAAATTTATTATCCTTTATTGTACTTTCCAACCAAGCAATGAAGTCTCAACAAATACGCTTCCTCCTCTTCAACTAATTTCAAAGCCAAATGAAATTATAGTTCGATATAAAACAGATCTGCTCCCTTCTCTTCAACCAATTTCAAAACAACAAAAATCTTCACTCTGATGTGAAAACTTCAAACTATTCTTGGACTCTATAAGACTCAATCCAGGTAGTTTAGACACATTCCTTTGTTTCATAAACTCCCTAACTCTCTCAGCAGCATCAAATCTACCCATGTCTGCGTAAATATTGGCTAAAAGCACATAGTATCCGGCTCTCTCAGGCTCCAATCTAATTAGTCTCTTTGCAATCCGTTCTCCCACCACAAAATTACCATGAAGTCGGCAACCCCCCACTAGAGCCCCTAGTACCGCCCCATCGGGTTCCACAGGCATTTGTTCAATAAATATATCTGCCTCTTCCACGAGCCCTCTTCGCCCCAAACAATCAACCATACAAGCATAGTGTTTCAACTCAGCTACAAGACCATTAACCTCCATCATTTTAAAATAAGATCGTGCCCTTTCCACCATTCCACCATGAGCACAGGCCGACAAGACCCCCAAAAACGTTACGCTATTGGGCTTTACTCCTTTTATAAGCATCTGATCAAAAAGACTCAACGCAGTTTCCACACACCCGCCCAATCCATAACCTAAGATCAAAGCACTCCAAGAAATCACATCTTTTTCAGGCATTCCATTAAAGATGCTATTTGCAAAACTTAAAGCAGAACATTTCACATACATATCAGTTAAAGCATTCCCTAAACTCAAACCTACTCTTAAACATCTTCTCAAGCACCACCCATGAACACTCTTTCCATGCTTCAACCAGCCCATTTGACCACAAATCAACAGCAAGCTCACCATAACCACCCCATCAAGCTCAACCCCTAAAGCAACCATTTCCCTAAACAAAGACAATGCTAAAATGGGTTCTTCATGTTGAGCATACCCAGCCAACATTGAAGTCCACAACACGGAATCTCTCTGAGGCATTTCATCAAACACGACTCTTGCATCAAAGCCTTTCCCAAAAGTCACATACATAAACACCAAAGCAGAAGCTACAAACAAATTCTTATCTACACCAATTTTTACACAAAACCCATGAAGCAAAATGCCGCAATATGTGACCCCAGAACAAGCACATGCCCTCAAAACAAGAGGAAGAGTGAAGGAATCGGGTCGAACATCAGAGTTTTGCATGTGACGAAACAGTTCTATAGATTCTTTGGGGGATCCAGATCGTGAAAACTCTCCTATAATGATGTTCCATGAGTAAATGTTCCTTTGAGGCATGTGGAGGAAGACAGACAGAGAGTCAGGAGTGAGCTTGTTGTGTTGGGAATACATTAAAACTAGCTTGGAACTAAGAATTACATTGTCGTAGAGAGAGGTTCGAAGCAACCGACCATGAAGATGGCGGAGATTTATGGGGTTTGGCGAAGAGTCTAGGAGAGAGAAGTAGTGGGAAACGAGGTTGGATATTGGTGATCGTTTTGTAGAAGCATTGGTTGAGAAGAGCTTGATGCAAAAACATTTTGTTCTGTGCATCAGCAAATAGAGATGCATGTGATGTGCATTGTACCGAACGACCTGAAGAAAGAAAGAGCGGTTAGAATCTAAGACGAACGTCTGTTTGGGAAGGCATAAAATAGATTCCTTCTCACTTTCATGCTCTATCTAGTATGTACAAAGACCAATATAGTATCGTTTGACACAGATTGTTCTAAGAAAAATTAGAGATTCATAAATTACTCCATGTAGTAAAAGGGGCATCTAACAAACTCTTAGTATGTCTGAAAAATACAAGAATGGAAGAACCAATTATGTGGTTCAGAAAAGAAGTGGTTCTAAACCATTGGGCATTTGTGTAGTTTTTTTTTTCACTACACCGGTGTATGTGCGCGACTTGGAAACATTGATGGCCTTAAAACGCTCAGTAAAATTTAGAAAAACAATTTAAAATTACAAAGCTACAATAGAGAACTAGCTTTGGAGAAACTTAAAGAGAAAGCAATAGGCCAGTAGATAAATAGGGGAAAAATTCATAGGTCCAAGAATATGTTGTTCAGAAAAGCTGCTCCAAATTGCAGGTTTTGGGGCTCCCCGCAATATTCTCTTTTCGGAATGAATACAAGTTATATGTGTACATAGGTACAAGGGAAAGCTAACTTACATCATGGTTAAAGTTTCCGGTAAGAGATAATAAAGTTCAACCACCTACTTAAAATGCGGACACTAACGTGAAAATATGAAGGCCGAAAAAGCAAAAATTTGCCACTACGGCAAAAACATGAAGGGCTTAAAAGTGAATTTACTGCCGGTAATGGGCTTTGTAAATTACTTTTTTCCTCCATTTTCAATGAATTCGCACATATAACAATTGGTACAATGCTATCCAATTCCATCATAAAGTTGGATAACACGACTTCTCTGTGTGTGCATGTGTGTGTGTGTGTGTGTGTGTGTGTGTGTGTGTGATACTAGCATAAGTGCATCTCCAGCTCAAGAAATAACCCCGGTCCAGTGCAACCAATTCCTTCAGTATGTCAACAAAACCTAGTAAGTAGAAATCATTGTTCTGTTAAGAAACTATCCGAAGGATTCGCAATCAAATTTAAGTATGGCACCGTTGAACTTAATCTTACATTACCATAGTACTGAAAAAAGATCAAAGCAAGACATCTATCTACCCATTCATTAATATTATCCAAAAAACAACAGAAGAAATATTAAAAGAAAAAACACAAATACAACTATAATAATAGAAAAAGAAATAAACGAGAACACACATAAGAGTTTAAACAAGGTAAAAACATAATAAGCCTTGAAATAATTCAAAGAATAGTGATTTAATGGAAAAAGAGGGTATTTTTTGGTTTAGGAGCCGTTGTTTTTCAGTCTTAATTGTATTTTATCAGCAACAAAACAACTAAAAGCGTTGTTTTATATATATATATATATATATATATTTTTTTCTTTTTTTAAATTATTGTATAAGAAATTACTGAAATCAGCACATGAAACACATATATAAAAAAAAGGGTAAATATCACCTACCTCCCTTGAGGTTTGGCCTAATAACACTTACCTCCCTCCACGTTTCTGGACTAACAATTACCTCCCTTATTTTTTAATTTCAGTAACACTTGCCTCCCCTCCGTTAACAAGCCGTTAGAAAAACTAACGGAACGACGATAATATCACTTAATAGCGATCTAAAATACCAAAATTACTCTTCCTACTCACTTCTTTCATCAATCTAACTTACGCACTTAAAATATTTGATCGAAAACCAGCTTTCCATAGGGTCTTTCCCACTTAAATATTTGATAGAAAATCAGTTTTCCATTTTCAGGTCTGCTCAAGTAAGAAGTGAGTCAAGAAGAAGGGTAATTTTGGTATTTTTGATCAATATTAAGTAATGTCATCCTCATTGCCTTAGTTTTTCTAACAGTTTGTTAACAAAGGGGAGGTAAGTGTTACCGAAATTAAAAAATAAGAGAGTTAACTATTAGTTCTGAAACGTGTAAGGAGGTAAGTGTTATTAGGCTAAACCTCAAGGCAGGTACGTGATATTTACCCTGTAAAAAAATGAAGAAGAACAATTATATATACCTGGTGGAGAATGGGGAAATCGGGTCGGGTGATTTGACCGAGAGAAACGGGTCTGGAATCGACTTGGTTGAGGATTGAAGAAGTGGGGGACACAGTGGATATGGTACGGTTGTTCGTGAAGCGTACGGTTGAGGAGGAGGTGGTGGTGGTCCGGTTGGTGAGGTTAGGGTTTATCGTCAGTTTCAAAGATGGGAATTTGAGAACAACGCTTTCCATCATCGTCGCCGTCATCATCAATATGTCCCACTCCCACCACCACAACCCAAACGAAGAAGAAGAAGAAGACTGTAAACAGAACAGGAGGGGGGTAAAGGTCGGCGTCGTTTTTATCCTTTGGGAAAAGATAGCAAAGTAGTAGCTCCAACTTCCAAGTAGAGCACGTGGTAGCACGTGCTGCCCTTTTTTTTTTTTTTTTTTTTTATACTCCGTAATAATTACTCCTTCCGTCTCATAATAAGTGTCCACATTTCCTTTCTTGGATGTACCATAATAAGTGTCCACTTTTCTAAATTGGCATATATCTTTTACTTATTTTTCAAAATTACCCTTATAATAAAAATAAATAAGCATTTATTTGTGATCTCAAAACAAGTAAAAAGTCAAACACTCATCACATCTAAGGGTAAAATTGGAAAGAGACTCTTCAATGAACCAAATAAATTAATACAATACAACTTTCTTAAATATTGTGCAAAAAAGAAGTAGACACTTATTATAGGACGGAGGTAGTAAAAATTTAGCATAAAGATCTCCACATGGACAACTTTGCCCTTATTGGTAGTGGCGGCGGAGCGGAGAGGACTTCAACTTTTCGTATGGGTAATGGGGCGGTTGGGATATGAAAGTGTAATGTTCAGGAATCAGAACCCTATGAAGTGAGGCCAGGTTGAATAGCAAATTAGCAATGGTGGAAACAATGTGTTTTAAGCTTGATGAAGATATCTGATTTTTTTTTTTTTTAAACAAAAATGTTAGGCACACAACACATTTCACAATAGAGCTTTAAATACATGTATCCTGTATTTTGTAAGTGGTGCATAGAAAAGTGTGAAAATTCAAACAGCACAGGATACAACGCATTTAAAGTCATGTTGTGAAATGTGTTGTTTGCCTAGCATTCTTGTTTTTTTAAATATTTGTTTAAAAAATTTAATCTTCGCGAGACTAGTTTCACCGAAGAATAATGTTACGCTTCCCAAATTTTAAATCCAAATTGATTCTTAAATGGCTTAACACTTCTGCCATATATGATATCATATGTCATTGCATGTGGTAAAACTAACAAAGCATTCGGGAATTTATTTGGTCTTCACAATTTGGAAAAGCATAGTAATACTCTTGGATATACAAGAACAAAATTGTACTCAGCAAACCAAATGTAAAGTTATGTGAAATTTATCACAGCATTTTTAAGTGAAATTTCTTAGTCTTGTTTTTAATGTACTCAACTTTTCACATAATTTGTTTGTTTGTATGTTCTCCTTTCTATTTAGTGTGTAATAACTCCAAGAAGAGTACTTAATATATTTCTAGTGATAAATCACCGGATACATTCAAGAACTAAATTTCGTCATATGAAATAAGAGTACATTTATTAAAAGTCTATCAACTTTTTATGTGAAATTTCACATAAATTTTGAACGTGAAATTTCTCATAATTTTTTCTCACGGCATTTTTATGTGAAATTTCTCATAAATTTTTTTATGTACTCAACTTTTTCACATAATTTGCTTGTTTGTATGTTCTCCTTTCTATTTACAGTGTTTAATAACTCTAAGAAGAGTACTTAATATATTTCCATTTATAATTAATTTTGTCATATAAAACAATTGTATATTTATATCAATTTTTTTTATGTAAAATTTCACATAACTTTTTGACGTGAAATTTCTCATTTTTTTTATTGAGAATTTCATATTGACAATGGTGCTTGTTTGATAGATCTCATCGAGTAGATTCTAAAAATATGAATTTTATAAAAAAAAAATGAGTTGTAGATTGAAAGTTATAAAATTTTTAAGTTATGTTTAAAAAATAAAGTTAGTTAAAGAAGTTTGAAAGGTAATTTGGTGCAGTGAGAGAAAACGCTAATTGTGCACGTGACTGTGCGAGTACTGCAAAGAGTAATATTTGGGGCACTAACAAATTCCACTAACACTTACTAACACACTTTATCTCTCTCCTAGTGGCACTGTGGGGACCGCAATGGGCCCCGCAGTACCACTAGGAGAGAGATAAAGTGTGTTTGTAAGTATTAGTGAGATTTGTTTGTACCCTAGCAAGACCTGCAAATGGATAGTTCTGTCCAAAACTTTTGTATTGGACTTTGCACTAAATTGTTTTTTTTTTTTTTTTTTTGCATGGACTAAGCATGGAAAAAGTACCTCGTCGAGGACTTCTTGCTAGGGGTGGGCAAAAAGTTCGGTTAACCGAACAAACCGAACCGAATTTTCAATTTCAGTTCGCTTATTTCAGTTAAAAATTTCAGTTCGGTTATCAGTTGCCTATAGGCAAACCGAACCGAACAGAAAAACCGAAAATTTATTTTTATTTTTATTTTCTATATTATTAATATACTTATACATAACTATAGATAATAAAACATAAGTATTTTTACAATTGAAAATAAATAAAAGTATGATTTCTTTGCAATATGAAAGAGAAAGGAAAAAAAAAAACATTGAAAAGTTGAGAAAAATGAAAAAAAAATTAAAATTAAAATTAAAATTTGGGTTTTTTATAATTCGGTTAACCGAATAAACAAACCGAACAGAATTTGTAATTCAGTTAACCGAACCGAACCGACCGAATTATATTTCAGTCAGTTAACAGTTGATAATCCTCCAAACCAAACCGAACTCAAACCGCACTGAATAGTGCCAAACCGAACCGAACCGAACCGACCGAATGCCCACCCCTACTTCTTGCTATATTGCCCTATTTATTTATGTTTTTTTGAAAACAAATTATAATGACCTCTATCTTTCTTTCTTTTTTTTCCTGAGGTCAAAGCACCCATAGATAATGAGAAATTTTTGTGCAATAATGCTACGCAGACATTGAATTTCACATTAACGACCAAGTAGCAAATATGATAAAATATGTAGGGCCCACTCCCACACACAAGACACATTACTGTCTCTCTCTCTCAAAAAATGGAGCCAAATCCCCAAATTCAAGCCCTAGACCAGCGCCCAGACCACCCATGCTCCCCTCCTCCCACCACGGCCTCCCTCCACCCACCGGCGACTTTCTCTCTCATCTCAGACCTAGACCGTCGGCGACCTTCTCTCCTTCCACATTCGCTTCTAGGTAGTAAGTAAGTACTAGGCAGTAAGTAAGTACTAACATAAGTTAACATTTTCCCCCTTCACTCTGAGTATAATTTTACAGCTTGTACTTACAATGTTGCATATATATATACATATATACCCAAACCCACACATGCTAAGAGAGAGAGAGAGAGAGAGAGAGAGAGAGGGAAGGTGAGGCCGCCGGTGGGTGGAGGGTGGCTCACCTGATTATTTTGGTATCCATTTTCCCCCAAATCAAAAACCCCTTACTGATCGCCCCTATCGGCGTCGAGCCGTGTGTTTAAAATCAAACAACCAGAAGAACTCTTCTAGCTTCTTCATAAAACCCACCGAAGGCTCACCAGATGCCACAACAAAACCATTTCATGCACTAACCACAACAAAACCTTAAAATTTCAAAATCAAATTGGCAATTAAACTATCCCAAATTCATCATCTATAAACAAACCCAGAAATCTTAATCTCCTCCTTCAATCAAACATTATACTAGATCACCATAAATTTTCAGGGAAAAAATATAGACATTCTCGTTAAAATGAAATGGTAGATGATGAAATTTAGAGTCCTTTCCTCGCCGGAAGGCTTTGTGATCCGCCAATCGACGGCTAGACGGAGAGCTCTGTCAAATGATTGAAGAGATTTTCCGGCGAACGAATTTCATGACAAGAGGAAGAAATATAGAGAGAGAAACAAGCTTGTATGTGGAGAGAGAGAGAGAGCGAGCTTATGGGTATGGAATGTATATATGTTGTAATCTGTATACATTGTTGTATATGTGTATGAATCAATGAATGTATCAGACCTTTGTTGCATCTTTTATTGCAATTTAACTTTGATACACACACACACGACTGAACGAGAGAGTGAGAGAGAGAGACAGTAATGTGTGTTGTGTGTGGGAGTGGGCCCCACATATTTTATCATATTTGCTACTTGGTCCTTAATGTGAAATTCAGAGTAAAATTCAATGTCTGCGTAGCATTATTGATTTTTGTGTGCCAATAAGGTACCACCGTGGAAAAGTGAGGTGGTACCTTCAACCAATTACAAGATGACATGGGTTAATTTGGCAGAAAGAATAGAGCATTTAATAACTCCATTTAGCGTTGGTAGTGTGTATAATATTGTAGATACACGGTTTCACACTTTGTGTACAATTTGGCCTCCTTTTTTTCTGACAATACAACTTTCTCTCTCTTCATTAAATGAATTTCCAACCTAAACCAATCTAAAGGTTTAGTAAAAAGAATATAAATGTATACATATATTGTGTATACATACACAATAATGCTAGGGGTACTAACAAATTTCACTAACACTCACACCTACATTCTATTTCTCTCCTAGTGGTACTTTGGATCCACTGCGGACCCTACAGTGCCACTAGGAGAGAGATAAAGTATGGGTGTGAGTGTTAGTGGAATTTGTTAGTGCCCCAAATATTACTCATACATTAATTGTTTGTTTCCAAAAGTAATTTTGGTAGTTGGAAAATTCATTTATGAAAATGCTTTTTACCTCTTCTTACCAAACAGTTTCTCTCTATCCTATTCCCTCTAAAATCAACTGGGTTAAAAAAAATCACACGATCGCTTTCAAAACAAGAAGCTTGTGTTTTTAAAAATATGTGTTGCTTGGTGTTTATTTGGTTTCTCAAACACGCAAATGGCTTCCAACGAAAAAAAAAAAAAAAAAAAAAAGGGGTTGGAGATGGAGGTATGTTTTACAAATATACAAATTTTATTATTTTGTATTAACAATTTACGGATTTATGTGCTAAGTATTTTATTATTATTATTTTTTTTTGTGAATGTCTACTAAGTTGTTAATGCTAGGTGTACACACTTTTGCACACAAATACTTTAAATGCATGTACACTATGCTGTGAAGTGGTGCACAGAAAAGTATAAAAAAAATTAAACAACACAAATTACATACATTTAAAGCATTTGTGTGCAAAAATGTGTACAAAAGTTGTGTACACCTAGCATTACTCATTAACTTAACTTATTATCAGTTGAAATTTCATCAGTACATATATATACACTAGTTTAAACGCACGTGCGTTGCACGTGAACGGTGTCTGTCTAAAAACTAATTAGGAATAATAAGCCAAAATAAAAATAAAAATAAAAATAAAAAAAAGATTAAAAAAAACACTTAAATTAGGTATAAAAAAAATAAAGAAGAAGAAGAAGAAGAAGAAGAATTCATGCAACTTCCACAATAACAAAGATACACAAAGCACATACAACAATCAATTCATAGGGTAAAAATAATAAAAACTGTTGAATTATTCTTCTTAGACCATTTGTTTATTTGTTCAATAATAATTTTTTTATGTTGCTATTTAATTGTTACCACATGTCCTAGCTAGAATTCTTTCTTACATCTTTAATATTTTGAATTTACTATTTTCTTTGCTCATTACTTAATAATGACTATATATTTATTTATTGTATGACCACATATGTTAGTATTTCATTAATTTACCGTGTTTGTATAGTAATTTATTAAACTATAAAATTATTTCATATGTTCTAATTAGAATAAGTTACAAATCAATCATGATCTAGCTTTCTTAAATATTTTTTTATATACATTAAAATTTGATTCCTACAAAAAGGATTTAGGGAGCCCTCTACGTTCAAGATGGTCAAACTTTTTGTGTTGTGTGGCTTGAAAATTCTTAAAATCTTCAACCAAAATTTTTCATAAAGTCTCTATTGCCAAATTGCCAATATAATTGAAAGAATCACATAAGAAAAAAAATTTATAACGGGAATTGATATTAGAAAGTAATTGCTTATCCATGGAGTTCACCTAAAGAAAGAGAAAATATATTGAAACATGACAGAAGAAGGGAAAAAAAAATGGAATCCACTAAGACCAAAATAGAAAAAACCAATAGGATGGTAGTTTTAATTTAATTTAAAATCCTAAAATTCTGAAAATGTATTGATAATCTATATCGAAAGAGACTTTTAGGCTCTATTTGGTGCACATATTGAGGGATAGGAAAGAAACGAAAACACAAAGGAAAATATTTTCCTTTGTTCATGAGCTAAAAAGGGCCTAAGGGTGTCCATTAATTTGATAAAATTGAAAATTAAGTATTGAATTTTAAGTACTTGAAATTTTAAGCAGCTGAATTTGCTGTACATAACACATGATCAGTACTTCAAGTATTGAAATAGACTGCAATTGGTGATTATTTCTAGTCGAATTTTTTCAATTAAGATATTCAATGGATTTTTGGCTGCATTTTCAATTAGAGTAATGTTAGAGTCACAAAGAGATGCTTACAAAAGGATATGGTATGCCATATGGCAGAATTAAGTGTGGTGACTCTTTCAATTATGTGGTACATTATCAAATGTATTGTACAAAAAATGTGATTAAAATTTTATTTTACCACCTAATTGGTTATAATCACAAGCTAAATTTGTCTAGCTAACTTCCTATCTTTCTTGTGGAACTTAAACAATGATAACAATTTTACGAATTATTGCTAATAAAGATAACAATAGTAACTTTTCATAAAGAAAAATACTCAATTAAGTTTTACATTCAATAATTGTGTTGCTAAACGCATGGGTAAAATGGGAATGGAATAGGACACATGTCAGCATGGTAGTGGTGGATAAGCAAGAGTGAGAAAAATGCACTTTATGTTAAATGGGTAACCAAATATTAAAATGGTTGAAATTGAATCCTAAAATTTTTTGAATGCATATCTTACCTAGAATAGGTTCGATAGACGTTACCTATATTATTGTTGGTATAGAATAAACAAAATCGTGAGTGACTTCATAGAGCTCCAAAAAAGAAAAAAGAAAAGAAGAAGAAGAAGAATAAAACAAATCAAGATTCTTTAAAAAGAGTTATGTAATACTAAAATTTGATATCAGGAGTTGATGGGTATAGTTTTATGTCTGTGAAATTATTTCAGTACCCTTAATAAAAACTGAATCCAATAACTGTAAATAGAAGTCCCATCATGAGAAGGGGATTGATGTTACTATAACTAATAGTTTTTTTGTTTTCATTTTGACCATTAAGTTATTGAAAATAATACATTAATAGTAATGAGAATGAAATTTATAAGTTGAATGAATGAATAGAAGAGTCAGGAATAATAATTACCTTCAATGCAAAGCTTGAAAGTGCACACTTGTGTAAAGATCAATCGTGTTTAGTTCATCATAGCACATTATTAAGAGAACACGAAGAGTAGACTGTTTTGTGAATCTTAATTAAAGTGTAAAAAAAAATGTCCAAGGCTATGGAGAACTTGGGAAGTAGAGACGTATAATAGAAATTAGATAATACCAGTAGGTTCTTTAATACTATCATTAGTCTTCTAGTCCAAAAAAAGAAAAAAAAAGAAAGGAGAGAGAGAGAGAGAGAGAGAGAGAGAGAACTAAAATAATGTCTTAACAAATAAGGCCAAAAGTAAACCTGGGACTAAGAGGCTTGTGAATTCATGTTATTCTTCTACACGATTAATTTCTAGTACACCATTCCTTTATTTATTCCTAATACTTGATTTCCTTATTTATCTTAATTTAGATTGGACTTTGTTTCATCCAATGATCCAATACTAAATTAATCCATTCTGGTCCACTTTAATCAAAGAAGCAAAAAATTGTTACACAATTATTCAAGGAACATACTTAGGTAAAGTTCTTTAGGTGTGGTTTGTTAGGTTCCCTCTCACAACAGTGGGTCTAGGGATTAAAAAAAATGTTTAAAATTATTTTATTTATTTATTTATTTATTTTCTAGTTAATTAGGTCTCACAATTGTGAGAGGAATCTAACAAACTATGTACAGCTAAGGAACTTTGCCCAAATGTGTTCAATTACTAAAATTCTTCTATTAATTAGCTATTGATTAAATGTGAGCTTTTAGATGGATTAGCTCTCAAATATTTATATTAATTGGAGGCTGAGTGCAAGATTTATAATTGGAAGGTAAAATTTTTAAACTTCGCGAATGTAAAAAGAATCATATACTACTTAGAAATTGGTAATAGGAATTTAGTTAAGAGTCCTAAAATTCTTCATAGACATTTATTATAACTCTTTAAGAGATATATATGTTACTAATCCATCATTCACGTAACCCACCGTGGAGTCCAAAAAAAGAAAAGAAAAGAGGGGTTATTACACTAACACCCCTTCAACTATGACCATTTTCAATTGCTCTCAACTATAAAACTCAACAAATTGACCCTATCAACTATTTTAACTTTTCACTAACAGCCCTTCTGTTAAGTTGTAGTTAAAAAATTGATTACTTTTGTATCATGTTACCAATATAAAAGTGTTAAACAACATAACATTTTTGTCTCTTCTTTGAGTCGTTGAAATTTTAAGAACAAAATTGCCTAAAATTTGGTGTACAACAAAGGGCAATTATTATGCAACAAAGGATATTTTTGTCATAAAATTTCCAATGGCTCCAAAGAGGGACAAATAGATATCATGTTGCTAATAGTTTGTATCATATGTTGCTCACATGATAATAAAAAAAAAATAAAATATAAATTTAAAAAAAAAAAAAAGCGTTCGTTTTTGGGACAAAATTCTAATGGAAGTGGTTTTAGAGAAAAATGCAATAGTTGAGGGGAGTTAGTTTGTCAAGTTTTATAGTTTAGGGGCGTATTTAAAAAAGAGTCATATTTGAACTAAAGTGTGATTGACTTTTTTCTTTTCTTTTTTTATTTTTATTTTTTATTTGTAAATTCCGATAGGAACTTGAGTTGTTTGGAAGGAGTTGTAATACACAATATGATTAATGTCGAATGCCATTAATATTAAGGAGTTGTAAAATTGTAGGGATTGTATATAACATGATATATCCAAAGCAAAAAAAATAAAAAGTTAGGATTATTATGGACGGACCCAAAAAAAAAAATGGTATACTAAAGTTGTTAAAGCTCTAAGAAAATTACTTAAGTGAAAGTGCACCGATTGATAAAAGTGTAAACCACTTATGGGCATCGGTAATTATCAGTAGCTTTATATCTAAAATACTAAAACCATCCCACAAATGAATTTACCAAAATAACCACTACGATCTAGATTTGTAATATTTGTTGATCTATCTCTGCACATAAACATACACATAACAAACAAATATACATACACATATAATATATACAAAAAGAGGTTATCAAAAAAAAAAAAGTCCAAGAAAAAGAAAATAAAAAAAACCAATGGATTTAGTTTATTCTAGAGTCCAACAAAAAGAAAGTTGATCTATGAGGCACATAAACATACACATAACATACAAATATGCATACGTATATAATATATATACAAAAAGTGGTTTAAAAAAAAAAGGAGTTCAACAAAACGAAAAAAAAAAACCAATAGATTTAGTTTATTCTAGAGTCCAAAAAGAAAAAACCAACCAAACACATAGATGTTGTTATTAAGTTGTAGGACTCTTATGGCATGGACACACTACAAATAAAAAAGGGGTATACTAAACTTTTAAAACTCTAAATTCTAAGGAAAATAGTTAAGTAAAAGTGCACCGATTGATAAAAGTGTAAAACACTTATGCACATTGGTACATTTATATATATTATAGATATATATATATATATAAGAGTAATAGAGTGAGAGATAAAGTTGAACTGAAAGGTGATGTAGTACTCACATTAATGACATGTCAGGAAAAAGTGGCCAAATTGTGCACTGTACACCGTGTATATACAGTATTATACACACCACCGGCGTTAAATGCTCTATTCTTTCTGCCAAATTTACACATGTCATTTTTTAGTTGGTTGAAGGTACTAGGGGTGTTAGCGGTCGATTTCGGTCGGTTTTTGTGATTTTCAAAACCGACCAATAGGTTCGGTTTTGGTCGGTTTTTCGATCGGTTTTAGCTTGTACATACATTTTATAAACCGACCAATCGGTTTTTTGTCCAATCGATTGCGATCGATTTTCGGTTTTTCGATTTTGGTGATCACCCCTAGAAGGTACCACCTCACCTTTCCACGGTGGTACCTTATTGGCACACAAAAATTTCTCCCTAGATAATGACCTCTATCTATCTATTTATTCTATACATATATCAAAGGTAAGCCATGGGTACTATTTTAGTTTTTGTACTCATTCATAATTACATGACAACCATTGCATTTTATCTTTTAAAAAAACCAAAACCAAACCTCACGCATGAAAGAAAAAAGAGTAAAGATTGGGGCACACCCAAAGACACAATTTTTGAGACACAATATAAAGGATGTGTCTATATATCTCCTGTGTTGTCACTGGACCCAACAATGACACAAAAGAGGGATAGACACATCTCTTGAGTTGTGTCCCAAAAAATGTATCTTTAGGTGTGTCCCAAGTATTACCCAAGAGAAAATAGTTACTTTCTCCCACATTATCTCCTTCATTCTCTCTTCTAATTCTTTAACATCTTTGAATTTAAAAATGACAGTTACCAACCTTTTAAGCACTACTGATGTCCCTTCCATGGTTCTCAACTAATCCAAACCATTTCTTTGTTTAGTTTTTTTTCTTTTTTGGTAATAAAACAGAGAAATTGCCTTCCCCTTGATTTATATCTTCTTCCATTTTTTTCCTCTCAACTCATATAGCGAGTGGGCCGCTACTAGTATTGTGATTAAGAGATGCCTCGTAGTTTTAAAATTTTAAAGTTTGTTGTTATTGTCAATTGAGATTGTTTTTTACAAAAAACATTCTCCGTTGTTGAATTTTTAATGTAGGTGTGACAATCCGATCGTGTCAAAGTTAGAATTGATCGAGTACACGGAACAAAAACTCAAACATAGACATATACAAGCATCTACATGGATTCCCAATATAATTAACGGAATAGATTCAGTCCATCTAACAAAAACTCAAACATACAATAACATGAGTCCTCCCGATTATACATACCAACACGCGTGACACGCATTGTCTTGAATTCAAACTATTCAATAAAATGATAAATTGTTCAAAATCTAAACTCATTAACTTTTGTTCCAAAAGTTAACTGCAAAAATCCGGACTAATGTGTTGGCACAACTAAAACGAAAACCTAATCCATTGAAATGATCATGTTGAACAAATTAACCCGTTTATTTTTGCGTTGGGCTCGAGTCATGTCGCGTCAGAAATTGCCAACCCTATGCTAAATCATGTTGTATCTAAAATTGCCACCCCTACGCGAAATCCTATCATATATCCATGATGATCAACTGTTCAACGTTCTCATATGGCAAACCTGGAAATCTTCTAAAAAAGTTAGCAAGTGCACATTCAGTCAAGGATGGATCTAGAAGGGGGCAAGCAGGGGCGATCGCGCCCCCGTAAATTTGGAAAAAAAAAAGAATTCTATTCATACTAGTATTATACATAAATATGCTTTAGGTATACATACTCACCCCTTCTAATTTTTTTTTTTGAAAATTATTAAGCTGAAAACACCCCATAAATGGCTTACTGAATAATTTTTCACACCAAAGCCCAAACTAATTACCGATAAATGGGGGGATATCAACAAGTTAAAACTTAAAATAGGGAATCCACAAAAAGTCATGTTGAACAAAATTTCAAGCAGCGTTTACAAAGAAAATAGATTATCCCTTAGGTTGCTACAACAATATGATGACAATAGGAAAAGACCGTTGCTCTTGCCTCTAAACCATAAAGCGGTCAAAATATATTTGGGCCAGTTTCAAAATTGTTGTCACTAATCCATTTCGGAAAGGGGGGGGTGAAGAAAATAAGAGAGATCTATGTGCGTCTTGTTGAGGGAAGCAAGCAGTCGTACACCCTTTCCATGCGTGATGTAATAATGAGCTTGTACGTCGTTTGGAGGCGTGGCTTCGCCAAGTCAATAATATCCTCTCTCAACCTGTTTAATTCATAATCACTAGTTAGCTCCTTGTCATGATACCAACACCCTCTCACAAATAAACAAAAAGCAGAATATAACATAAACGGGACAATATATATATATTCACACACTTGTGTGTGTGTAGATGGTAAACCAAAAACTAACCATGGCCATTCTCCAGTTGCCTTCGCATGCCTCTCCACAGCATGGTAAAGGCGATCCAGAGTATATAAAACCAATCCAAACATGCATTGAGCATCTTTTTCCTGCCAAGTGCAGAAAATGAGGGGTTTCAAATATCCCTGTGGCACTTAAAAAGAAATAATTGGAAAAAAAAAAACCATCGGTTTATTGTACTTGATATTAAAAACCGAAAGAATCGGCTACAGAAGCTACCAACAAATTATCAGAAACTACTTATCTATTAGCTCCTTACACTTTAAACTTGTAGCTGAATTTTTTTTAAAAAAAGCTATGCGCATATCAGAGAGGTGATACATAAAGGGATCGATGGCCAATAACAATTGGCTGGATAGGATGGGACACATAGTTGCAATCAAATGTATTGGTTGCAACTTGCATGGCCTTTTCTAGAGAAACAAGAAAGCGAGAAAAGAATAAACAGTGTACACGCGGATCCTGTACATAAGCATATACTGAAAGTGGCAGATGTCACCACACCAATAACACCACTATAAGTCACATTTTCCATATTTATCAGAAGATTCAAAACTACGAGCACATCTTACGACTACAACATTTCATGAGATTTGATTCCCAAGAGCAGCTCTATAAAACCTTGAAGTTCCATCGGAAGTATCAATCATTGCTGAGCCGTCCTCGATTTGCCACCCTCCTCTTGGGCCTTGTGGACGATGGAGCAAGGTTTTAAAAGGTAATAACGGCTGCTACTAGAGCTATGAAATTTTACCACAACCCCCCCCCCCCCCCCCCCCCCCCTAACACACGCACACACACACAAAAAAAACAAAAAAAAACAAAAGAAAACCAAACCAACCCACCACCAAAATGGAAATAGGGAGGGAATTTTTTTTTTTTTACAACAATAAACACATTAAATAACGAATATTAATCTAAAAAGGGTAGTTCGATGTTTGTCTATCTCGAATGATAAATAAACAAAAGGAGAGAGCATGGGCATTTATACAAAAAGCACGACAATCAAACAAAATACTGTTACGAATTCAAGGGCTTATGCATAAACTGTGGAGTTGTAAAAATCGTAGGGTCTGGCTTCTGATTTTATTTTTTTCCCAGTAGGGCTACAGTGCAATAAAGAAAGAAAATGGAAATTGGCTACATTTCTCTTCAGCATGTGAACTCTGGTGACTACAAATATGAATAATCAAAAAGGATTAGTAACTTTTCCCCTTCTCCTCTGCTAAGAATTTTTTAATGCATCTTCTACTCTTTACTTCTTCCCTTTATCGGAGACAGCATCTACGTTTGAATGTTAATAGTCGAGTTATATCCATGTAACATTGGATGGATATTAAAGCAATGCAGATGGCCATCACATTGCATAACACAATGTCACCTAACAACCATTATGTTTATCTCAGTCATAATGGGTTTGAGATTCCAATAAACTGCTATATCAGCGACAGGCTTGGACCACCGATTCTTTACATATACAGCCTGTAACAGCAGATTCTCAAAGTGCAGAGGGATAAGACAAAAGTTATGCTGGGTTAGTCAATTCCCACTACATTTTACAAGAAGCTAGTTGAGATTACTGTCTAGACCGCAATGCGGCACAATGATGTTAGTGTCACTTATATTGATGCTATCAGTTGATCATAAAGCAGAGACCAGACAAAATTTTTGATTTCTTACCAGTCCTTGATCTAGGAATGTTTGGTACTGCAAAATCCTCTTCTCAACCTCCACAATTAGCAGCCTTCTGTGTAGTCGAGCAATCCTTCCCCTACCTTCTGCTCGAGTATCCTGATTTAGAAAAAAATAATCAGATGAATGATAGAAATATGCAAAAGTATGACAGGTTGTTGGCCATTGCACGTGATTACCATCAGATCACAGCAGGTAGTTCACATTTAATCCATTGACCGTCCAAACATCTCAACCACCACTGAAGTTGCTTAGCCAAAAATTAAGATTAACAAATTCTCTAAAGAAGACCAAGGGCCTTGTAGCCCAGTGGTACCCAGCCCTCTCACTCCTCTTGGAGTGGGCGGGTTCGATTCCTCTCGGAGTCATCCCTTCGGGGAGTTTGCCCTGTGGGGCTTGTTGGGTTGTGGGTCTGTGGCCCCGTCTGTGTGTGTGCGTGGCGCCTGTGGGTGCTTTGCCATCAAGCAAAAAAAAAAAATTCTCTAAAGAAGAGAGAAAAAATATTTCAACAGAGCTGTTATCCTACTGAGTGAAAGGGTCATGGTCTATATTCACACTTCAATCATAAATAAAGAATGGTATCAATAATATAACTGTGAGTAGATACATGAAGAAGCGAAAATCATGATATGACAAAATACTTCCGCAATACTTTTCAAATTCCTAGTTATATACACTGCTCAGTGTCTTAAAGACAAATTATAAATTTCTTTCATTGACAAAAAAAATGATCCAGCAGGATCAATTGAAAGTTGACTAACAGCACTAGAGATAGCATAACTACTGGTCTATCAATGGACTGGTAGTAACTTGCACGCTTTAGTTTAAGTCTATGAAATGGGAGTGTTTGTATCACTTCACCAATACAACAAAAAAACTGACCTGATCCACACCAAGGATTAGTGGATGGTGGACCATCTATGTAACTTTGAAGTGGTTATCTTTTCATTTATCTTGTTTTACTATTCTACTTTTTGCATGTTCACGTATATATTTAACCCATTTTGTGTATTGCTATACCAAAAGGCCAAGAACTCAGTAGGTGACCTAACACCTATTGACACAGATTTATGGTGAATAATTTCACCCGACCCCAGTACCTAGGCAATAAGAGGGCCTAAGAGCTAAGGAAATTTGGAACATGTCTCCTCTTTGTTTATTGTGTTGCATATGGAGGGAGTAAAACTGGATCTGTTGTAGATTTGTAGTGTTTCTAGATGAGGTAAGAGTATAGTTGCTTTGGGTAGACATCAAGTGTATATGGTGCAGCCCTCTTTTGGTGCTATTAATGAAGCTTCTTTTATCGAGACAAAAAATAAAAAAGAAAACTAAAAACAAAGGGCCTACGAATGAAACATTTATACTGACAATGGAGCTGACCCATTCACACTGCAACTGTCTACAAGCCAAACTTATTACAACTGAGCTAATCAATTCTGAAATATTACAGAAATCCACAAAATCAGAATATATACTTCTATGCAAAAATCTGTATCCCACAACGGTGAGAAGGTGGCTTTAATTATAGACTTTCCCCTGGTTATTAGGAAAATAAAAAGTAGTTCTTAGATGCTAAGCATTGGCGGGTGAAGATTTCTTCTGACTAAAGCTCAATTGTCAACGTAAATTTAGGACTCCTGGAAGTCTGCACAAAATAGGTTGCTTATTCCTAATTCCTATTTCCTAAATGGTCCAAGTATCATATTACTTGCAAATCAAGAGTCTACTTTAACTTTGGATTGAAAAAGTACATCAAAAATAAAATGAAGTCAATTCCATCTAGCATACAAGCACAGATAATCTTATTCCAAGTTTCCAACAAGTATTTCTTTCTTGTATGAAGATCGATCAATACTAAACTGATGCCACATAAAATACAAGGGCACATGGACGGTGGTGATGTGTCTGGACTTAATCCAGTATTTCTAAAGCCTATGAGTACTTTTAAATATGTACCTATATATACGTTAAGAGGCCGTTGTTTGGTGCATATGATATCCAGAGTTGGTTAGTTCAGTGCCCAAGAGTCATCCCTAGGAATAGGTCAGGGTAACCCCACCTATGCAAACACTCTCATTTGAGGCACAAGCCATCTTCGGGATTCCTCACTAATAACAAAAATAAAAAGTTCTCATACCTTCCCACGTAGAAAACCACTCACACTCGTGAAGATATGAACAGAAAAACAAAACACCATGCCAAAATATTTGTTAGGAGTCCAAATGCATTTTGAGATTTTAACACTTCCAAGAATCAAGTACTGAATGAGCCAACACGAAGTAATATGATTCCAAGAATCAAAGATTGGGCCAACGTAATGCACATATCAAGCTTCCTCACCTTGTCAAATTCTGATTCAAGTATATTTTATTAGATGATTACCAATAAATATATACACAAGGCTGAGACATAAAAAAGGAAACACAAAATCTCCTGATAAATAAGAAATTAAACATGGTCAACATGACCCAAAATAAACCAACTAATAATGGAAGGAAATAAATACTAATTGGAAATAAATGCTAATTGCCAACACTCCCCCTCAAGCTGGTGCGAAGATGTCTCTCATGCCCAGCTTGCTAAGATAATAATGATGAGTACTACTTCCCAGACCTTTTGTGAGAACATCTGCTAATTGTTCACTAGATTTATGGGATACAGATCACTCCACTGCTCAATTTCTCCTTGATGAAGTGTTTGTCAATCTCAACATGCTTGGTTCGGTCATGTTGTACTGGATTATGAGCAATGCTGATGGCAGCTTTATTATCACAGTACAACCTCATAGAGTCAGTGGGCTCAAGTCTAAGATCTCTCAAAAGAATTTTTATCCACAGTAGTTCGCAAATTCCTTGAGACATTGCTCGGAATTCTGCTTCAACACTCGATCTAGATAACACTGCATGTTTCTTGCTACGCCAGGTAACAAGATTTCTTCCAACAAAGGTGCAATATCCTGAGGTAGATCTCCTATCTGTGGCTGAGCCTGCCCAGTCTGCATCTGTATAACCATCCACCTGAAGATGACCATGTATACCAAAGAATAAACCTTTTCCAGGCGCAGACTTCAAATATCTAAGGATTCAAAGAACAGCACTGTAGTGAGACTCTCGGGGAGCATGCATGAACTGACTTACAACGCTTACAGCAAAAGCGATGTCTGGACGAGTATGTGACAAGTAAATTAGCTTGCCCACCAACCTCTGGTATCTTCCCCTGTCAACAACTGCTCCATCAGTGTCATCCCCTAGCTTCTGATTAGCTTCCATAGGAGTATCACATGCCTTACTCCCTAGCATGCCAGTTTCTTGGAGAAGATCAAGAACATATTTTCTCTGGGAGCTAAAGATACCTTGTTTGCTTCTAGCCACCTGAATCCCCACAAAGTACTTAAGGTTTCCCAAGTCTTTTATTTCAAATTCCTTAGCCAGATATTTCTTTAATTCCTGCATATCTTCCACATCGTCTCCTGTTAAGACAATATCATCCACATACACTATGAGAATGGTGACTTTCCCTTGTGAGGAATGCCTAATGAATAGTGTATGGTCGCCTTGGCTTTGTTTAAAGCCATACTTCAGCATAGCTTGAGTAAATCTTTCAAACCACGCTCTTGGGGACTGTTTAAGTCCATATAGGGATTTTCTAAGCTTACAGACTTTCCCTTTAGTTTTAGAATCTTCAAAGCCCGGAGGAATATCCATATATACTTCTTCAGCCAAATCCCCATGTAAAAATGCATTTTTAATGTCAACTTGGTGAAGAGGCCAATTTAAGTTTGCAGCAAGAGACAGAAGGATTCTCACAGTATTCATCTTAGCCACTAGAGCAAATGTTGTTGAAATATATTTTAATTAGTGGTTATTTCCTTCCATTATTAGTTGGTTTATTTTTGGGTCATGTTGACCATGTTTAATTTCTTATTTATTAGGAGATTATTGTTTTCCTTTTTTATATCTCAGTCTTGTGTATATATAGATTGGTAACCATTTAATAAAATTATGCCTTTGAATCATACGTTTTCTACATGGTATCAAAGCCTCCCCAAGGGGGATTTCCAGATCCACCACCATACACCACCTAAACACCATCCCACCACCAACCGACAGCCACCACCAGCCAATACACCACCAGCCGCAGCCCACCCAGACCACCCTGGCCTAGTCGCAGCCCCCCCAGCCCTCCCCTAACCTAGCCGCAGCCCACAAGCCCCCCCCCCCCGACCTATCCGCAGCTCACCCAGCCCTCACTGGCCTAGCCGCATCCCCCCAGCCCTCCCCTAACCTAGCCGCAGCCCACACCAACCAATACACCACCAGCCGCAGCCTCCTAGCTCTCAGCCCACTCCTATCGCAGACAACAGCCACCATTCTCTTCTACATCTTCTGTTCTTCCTTCTCGTTGCATCCGTAGGTTCTCGTTTTGATTGGAGTATAATCATCTGCGTATTTTTTGGTCCTTCTATGGACCAATGATTACAGGTAGTTTTTGGGCATCCTTTATGGTGCTGTGATTGTTTTCTTTGCGTGCTATCTCTCCGTTGGTACCAGTTCCTATTCCGCCTTCTGTGATTGTTGCGGGTATTCGTTGTGCGAGTATTCAAGATGTCGGATGATTCTGAAAAATCGACCGTGAATTCGCTGCACTTTAGGACTGAGAACATTGTTGTTGCTCATCCTGATAACCCAAACTTAAAGATTACTACTTCTCTCTTCAATGGCCAAAACTTTCTAGCTTGGTCCCAATCTGTGACATTGTTTCTTAAGGGCCGAGGAAAGATGGGGTACATCAACGGTAAGATCAACGCACCTAGCACCGAGGATGCCACTTATGATAAATGGGAGATGGAAAACTCCATTGTCATGACTTGGCTTGTTCATTCGATGATACAAGAGATTGGTGAGGGATTCTTAGACATGGCGACTGCCCAGGACATTTGGGAGACCATGGCTAGTACTTATTCCAGAAAGGGCAATTCTGCCTAAATATTTGAGTTAAGGCGATTAATTGGTCGATCTAAACAGGGGGAGATGAGTGTTCTCCAATATTTCACGTCCCTATCTACTAATTGGAAGCGTCTCCATCATCTCTTGGACTACAAGCCAGTTTGTCCCACTGATTCCACTGCTTATAACAAACTGGTTGCTGAAGAAAGGGTTTTTAAATTTCTCGAGGGCCTTCGATCAGAGTATGATCCAGTTCATAGTCGTGTTTTGGGTATGGATCCTTTGCCTTCCCTTCAGGAGGCCTTTGCTTACATACAGAACGAGGAAAGTCGTCGTTCTACCATGCTTCCACCTACATCTACAGAGAGTTCCGCTCTAGTTTCTGCTCCTCATCGAGATGGGAACCATGGTCGTGACACTACGAGTGAGTCCGGTTCTTCTGACAAATCAAAGCAGTTTTGTGACTACTGTAACACCAAATATCACACGAGGGAGACATGCTACAAACTTCATGGTTATCCACAAGGAGGTCGAGGGGGTCGTTCGGGACAGTCTAGGGGACGTGGTGGACGTGGAGGTAACGTTGGGGGCCGTGGTTCTCGTGCCCATCATACAAAGGTTGTTGATTCCTCCGTTATTGCTGATATACTTCCTACTTCATCCACTGCATTATCTGCCTCAGATTTGGAGACTCTCCGTCGCTTGATGTCTAGACTGGATACACCTACTACTGCCTCATCATCTTTTGCTCATTCAGGTAACTTAGCCTCTTCTGTGAGTGCATTCCATTCTCAATCTAGTCACCCTTGGATTATTGATTCCGGGGCATCTGATCATATGACTGGTTCCTCTTCTGTGTTTTCCGATTATAAACCATATTCAGGACAAGAGAAGGTCAAGATTGCTGATGGAACCGTTTCTTCGGTTTCCGGCAAAGGTTTAGTCCGTGTCTCTCCCTCATTATCTTTATCTTCTGTTTTACATATTCCTAGTTTTGCCAATAACCTCTTATCTATCGGTCGTATTACTCGTGATAAAAATTATAGCGTCACATTTTTCCCTTCTCATTGTGTATTTCAGGATCTTATCACGAGGACGACGATTGGCAGTGGTAGAGAGGAGAATGGTCTTTATCTTTTGGAACCGCAGGAACCACCACATCTAGCACATCATACTACTTTTTCCGGCTCTACATCTGGTGATATCATGCTTTGGCACAGACGTCTTGGACATCCTGCCTTTAGTTTACTTCAGTTTTTATTTCCATCGTTATTGTCAAATAAAAATGTATCCACCTTTAGGTGTGAGGATTGTGAACTCGGCAAGCACCACCGTGCTTCTTTTTATCCCAGTAATAATAAAAGTATTGTTCCTTTTGCTCTTATTCATTCTGATGTTTGGGGTGCTTTTAGAACTGTTACTCTTAAAGGTCATAGGTGGCTTGTCACATTCATTGATGATTTTTCTCGTGCTTCTTGGGTATACATGATGAAAGAGAAGAGTGAAGTTCACTCAATCTTTAAAAATTTTCATAAAATGATTTGTACTCAATTTGATGCTCGTGTCAAAATTATTCAGTCAGATAATGGGGGGGAGTATTTTAAATCTGGTCTTGAAGAATATTTCTTGAATCATGGAATAATTCATCAATCATCTTGTACCAACACCCCTCAACAGAATGGGGTTGCTGAGCGTAAGAATAGACATCTCCTAAACACTGCTAGGTCTATGTTATTCTCTGCTCAGGATCCAAAGTTTTTTTGGGGAGAAGCAATCTTAACAGCTGCTTATCTCATCAATCGGTTGCCTACTCAAGTCCTCAACAAAAAGTCTCCAGTTGAAGTACTCTCCAGTCCTTCTTCCTTGTTTTCTATCCCTCCTAAAGTCTTTGGTTGTGTGTGTTTTGTTCATAACCATGCCCCAACACGAGGGAAACTTGATCCTCGTGCTATTAAATGTGTTTTTGTTGGTTATTCACCTACACAGAAAGGCTATAAGTGTTACCATCCTCCCACCCGGAGGTGGTATGTCTCCATGGATGTCACCTTTTTCGAGGAACAATCTTATTTCACTCCTCAGACACCTCTTCAGGGGGAGACAAGGAACATAGAAGAGTTGTCTGATAGTGTTGAGGTTGCTACTGCTCCTAGTGATAGACTTGATGTTCCTGTGCCGATGCCTAACGTTACTGTGTCTAATTCATTTGAGATATTGGGGACTATTGAAAATGAGGATGAAATTGATAGAGAGGCAGATGAGGAACCCACCAGGAAAAGAGGAGGAAACCCAGAAAAAGGGGATGTAGTATATCAGCGAAGAACTTGAAGGATGAAAGATAAGACCATTGCTCCAGATCCATCACTTCCAACTCCTTCTCCTGATGAGAACCTAGGTAACTCTGATTCTACTCCTGTTATTAACTCTCCTATCATTGATTCAACTCCTGTCATTGATGATCTAGATATTCCAATTGCTGCACGTAAGGGTGTTAGGTCATGTACTCAACATCCCATATCTAACTTTGTCTCTTATAGCCGCCTCTCTCCTTCCCATAAAGCTTTTGTGTCCAATCTTGCTTCTGTGTCTGTACCTAACCATGTAAAGGATGCACTCACTGATCCCAAATGGAAACATGCTATGATTGAGGAGATGAAAGCACTCCACAAGAATAGTACCTGGGAATTGGTTAACTTACCTAGAGGGCACAAGACAGTGGGGTGTAAGTGGGTGTTTGCAGTCAAACATAAAGCAGACGGGTCTATTGAAAGGTACAAAGCACGGTTAGTTGCAAAACGTTTTACTCAAACCTATGGGGTAGATTATGAGGAAACATTTGCCCCAGTTGCTAAGATGAATACAGTGAGAATCCTGTTATCTCTTGCTGCAAATTTGAATTCGCCACTACATCAATTTGATGTGAAAAATGCATTTCTACATGGAGATCTAGCAGAAGAAGTATATATGGATATTCCTCCAGGTTTTGAAGACTCCAAAACCAAAGGGAAAGTTTGCAGGCTTAAAAAGTCTCTATATGGGATTAAACAATCTCCAAGAGCATGGTTTGAGAGATTTACTCAAGCTATGTTGAAATATGGCTTTAAACAAAGCCAAGGTGATCATACACTGTTCATTAGACATTCCTCACAAGGGAAAGTCACCATTCTCATAGTATATGTGGATGATATTGTCTTGACAGGAGACAATGTGGAAGATATGCAGGAGTTGAAGAAATACTTGGCCAACAAATTTGAAATAAAAGACTTGGGAAATCTCAAGTACTTTCTGGGAATTGAGGTGGCTTGAAGCAAACAAGGAATCTTTATCTCCCAGAGAAAATATGTTCTCGATCTTCTCCAGGAAACTGGCATGCTGGGGAGTAAGGCATGTGATACTCCTATGGAAATTAATTAGAAGCTAGAAGATGACACTAATGGAGCAGTGGTTGACAGGGGGAGATACCAGAGATTAGTGGGCAAACTTATTTACTTGTCACATACCCGTCCGGACATCGCTTTTGTTGTAAGTGTTGTTAGTCAATTCATGCATGCTCCACGTGAATCTCACTACAGTGCTGTTCTTCGTATTCTTAGATACTTGAAGTCAGCACCCGGAAAAGGATTGTTTTTCGGTGTACATGATCATCTTCAGGTGGAAGGTTATACAGATGTAGATTGGGCAGGCTCAGTCACGGATAGGAGGTCTACCTCAGGATATTGCACCTTTGTTGGAGGAAATCTTGTTACCTGGCGTAGGCCAGGTAGCAAGAAACAGGCCGTTGTATCTAGATCGAGTGCTGAAGCGGAATTCCGAGCTATGTCTCAAGGAATTTGCGAGCTATTGTGGATAAAAATTCTTTTGAGAGATCTTAGACTTGAGACTACAGATTCAATGAGGTTGTACTGTGATAATAAAGCAGCCATCAATATTGCCCATAATCCAGTACAACATGATCGAACTAAGCATGTTGAAATTGACAAACACTTCATCAAGGAAAAATTGAGCAGTGGAGTGATATGTATCCCATTTGTGAAGTCTAATGAACAACTGGCAGATGTCCTCACCAAAGGTCTTGGAAGCAGGAATCATCATTACTATCTTAGCAAGCTGGGCATGAGAGATATCTTCGCACCAGCTTGAGGGAGAGTGTCAAAATATATTTTAATTAGTGGTTATTTCCTTCCATTATTAGTTGGTTTATTTTTGGGTCATGTTGACCATGTTTAATTTCTTATTTATTAGGAGATTATTGTTTTCCTTTTTTATATCTCAGTCTTGTGTATATATAGATTGGTAACCATCTAATAAAATTATGCCTTTGAATCATACGTTTTCTACAAATGTTTCCTCGTAATCTACCCCATAGGTTTGTGTAAAGCCTTTTGCAACTAAGCGGGCTTTGTATCTTTCAATGGACCCGTCTGCCTTATGTTTGACTGCAAACACCCACTTGCACCCCACTGTCTTGTGCCCTCTAGGTAAGTCAACCAATTCTCAGGTGCTATTCTTGTGAAGGGCTTTCATCTCCTCAATCATAGCATGTTTCCACTTGGGATCCGTGAGTGCATCCTGTACATGGTTAGGTATAGACACAGAAGCAAGATTGGACACAAAAGCTTTATGGGAAGGGGAGAGGCGACTATATGAAACAAAGTTAGAAATAGGGTGTTGAGTACATGACCTAACACCCTTACGTGTAGCAATCGGAATATCTAAATCATCAATGACAGGAGTAGAATCAATGACAGGAGAATCAACAATAGTAGTAGAATCAGAGTTACATAGGTTCTCATCAGGAGAAAGAGATAGGAGAGGCGGATATGGAGCAATGGTCTTATCTTTCATCCTCTAAGTTCTTCTCTGATATACTATATCATCACTTTCTGGGTTCCCTCCTCTTCTTCGGGGTTCCTCCTCTGTTTCATCCTCATTTTCAATAGTCCCCAGTATCTCAAATGGATTAGACACAGGAGCATTGGGCACAGGAAGTACAGGAACATCAAAAACATCACTAGTAGCAACCCCAACTCCATCAGATACCTCTTCTATATGTCTACTCTATCCCTGAAGAGGTGTCTGAGGAGTGAAATAAGATTGTTCCTCGAAGAATGTGACATCCATGGAAACATACCACTTTCGGGTAGGAGGGTGGTAACATTTATAGCCTTTCTGTGTAGGAGAGTAACCGACGAAAACACATTTGATAGCACGAGGATCAAGTTTTCCTCGTGTTGGAGCATGGTTATGAACGAAACATACACAGCCAAAGACCTTAGGAGGGATAGAAAACAAGGCAGAAGAGCTAGAAAGTACTTCAAATGGAGATTTTTTGTTGAGTACTTGAGTTGGTAACCTATTAATAAGATAGGCAGCAGTTAAGACTGCTTCTCCCCAGAAAGACTTTGGAGCCTGGGCAGTAAATAACATAGACCTAGCAGTGTTTAGAAGGTGCCTATTCTTACGTTCAGCAACCCCATTTTGTTGTGGGTGTTGGTGCAAGATGATTGATGAATTATGCCATGATCCAAAAAACAATCCTCAAGACCAGATTTAAAATACTCCCCCCCATTATCTGAACGAATAATTTTGACACGAGCATCAAATTGAGTACAGATCATTTTATGAAAATTTTTAAAGATTAAGTGAACTTCACTCTTTGCTTTCATCATGTACACCCAAGAAGCTCGAGAACAATCATTAATGAATGTAACAAACCACCTATGACCCTTAAGTGCAACAATACGGGAAGCACCCCAAACATCAGAATGAATAAGCGAAAAAGGAACAGTACTTTAATTATTACTGGGATAAAAAGAAGCACGGTGATGCTTTCCAAGTTCACAATCTTCACACCGAAAGGTGGATACATTTTTATTTGATAATAGAGAGGGAAATAAAAACTGAAGTAGACTAAAGGCAGCATGTCCTAGACGTCTGTGCCAAAGCATGATATCACCATATTTAGAGCCAGCTAAAGTAGTATGATGTGCCAGATGAGGTTGTCCCTGTGGTTCCAGAAGATAAAGACCATTCTCCTTTCTACCACTGCCAATCGTCCTCCTCGTGATAAGATCCTGAAACACACAATGAGAAGGGAAAAATGTGACGCTACAATTTTGATCACGGGTTATACGACTGATAGATAAGAGGTTATTGACAAAGCTAGGAACATGCAAAACAGAAGATAAGGGCAATGAGAGGGAGAGACAGACTAAACCTTTGCCTGAAACCGAAGAGACGGTTCCATCAGCAATCTTGACTTTATCTTGTCCTGAATATGGTTTATAATCGGAAAACACAGGAGATCAACCGGTCATATGATCAGATGCCCCTGAATCAATAATCCAAAGATAACTAGATTGAGAATGGAATGCACTCACAGAAGTGGCTAAGTTACCTGAATGAGCAAAAGATGATGAGGCAGTAGTAGGTGTATCCAGTCGAGATATCAAGCGGCGGAAAGTCTCCAAGTCTGAAGAAGACAATGCAGTGGATGAAGGCGGAGATGTATCATCAACAATAGGAGAATCAACCACCTCTGTATGATGGGCACGAGAACTACCTCCACGACACCCAAAGTTACCTCCACGTCCTCCACCACGGCCCCTAGACGGACCAGAACGACCCCCTCGACCTCCTTGTGGATAACCATGAAGTTTGTAGCACGTCTCCCTGGTGTGCTATTTCGTATTACAGTAATCACAAAACTGCTTGGATTTGTCAGACGAACCAGACTCACTCGTAGTATCACGACCACGGTTCCCATCCCTCTGAGGAGCTGAAACTAAAGCGGATCTCTCTCTAGATGCAGGTGGAAGCATGATAGAACGACGACTTTCCTCATTCTGTATGTAAGCAAAGACCTCCTGGAGTGAAGGCAAAGGATCCATACCAAGAATACGACTACGAACCGGATCATACTCAGATTTAAGACCCTCAAGAAACTTTAAAATCCTCTCTTCAGTAACAAGTTTGGCATAAGCAGTGGAATCAGTGGGACATACAGGCTTGTAGTCCAAAAGATGATCAAGGCGTTTCCAACTCGTGGAAAGGGATGTGAAGAATTGTAGTACAGTCATCTCGCCCTGTTCAGAGCGGCCAATTAACCGTCGTAACTCAAATATCTGGGCAGAATTGCCCTTTCTGGAATAGGTATTGGCCATGGTCTCCCAGATGTCTTGGGCAGTCGCCATATCCAAAAAACCTTCCCCGATCTCTGGGATCGTGGAGTGTATCAGCCAGGTCATGACAATGGAGTTCTCCATCTCCCATTTGTTGTAAGTGGCATCCTCGGTGCTTGGTGCTTTGATCCGGCTGTTGATGTACCCCATCTTTCCTCTGCCCTTAAGAAACAATGTCACAGACTGGGACCATGCCAGAAAATTCTGACCATTGAAGAGGGAAGTAGTGATCTTCAAGTTCGGGTTATCAGGCTGAGTAACAATAATATTCTCACTTCGAGGCGGTTGCGAATTGACAGAGGATTTTTCTGAATCATCCGACATCGTAAATCAGCCCGCAAGCAATACCCGCAACAATAACAGCAACCAGGGACTAGGAACTGGTACCACAGGATTTGAAGCACACAAATAATAAATTAGAGCACCATATAGGATCCCAATAAGTTAATCATGGCTGATCAATGGTCCATATAAGGACACAACAACAACCGAAAGGATATGTGGTGATCAAGGCAAGAAGAAAAAGTTGTATAGGGTTTTCGGTTATATGTAAAGGTTGGGTAAGGGCCGTAGGGTAGGGTTTAGGTTAACATGAGACTTGTGGTATGGGTTCGAATGAAGGAGGGCCTGCGGTGGGATTGGATAGGGTTTGGTGAGGTTGCGGCTGGGCTAGGGTAGCATGGAGAGGCTTGCAGCTGGGTTGGTGGTGGTCTGGAGCTGCGGCCGGTGGTGGTCTGAAGCTGCGGCTGGACTAGGGCAGCATGGTGGTGGTCTGGAGAGGTGCCGCAGGTGGTGAAGGGCCTTGCGGCCTGGCTGGTGGTGGTCTTGGGGAGCTGTCGCAGGTGGTGGTGGTTGTGGCTGAGGTTGGTGGTGATGATGTTTATGTGAGGGACTGTTTTCTCTCTCTTAGAAAGGCTCTGATACCATATCAAATTCTGATTCAAGCATATTTTATTAGATGATTACCAATGAATATATACACAAGGCTGAGACATAAAAAAGGAAACACAAAATCTCCAAATAAATAAGAAATTAAACATTAGTCAACATGACCCAAAATAAACCAACTAATAATGGAAGGAAATAAATACTAATTGGAAATAAATGCTAATTGCCAACACACCTTCCCTCACATGGAACAATTGTCATGATGCAGTATTTATTGTAAAGCACGCTATGTGGTGTATATTTCCATTCAAACGTGTTTTGTTTGTTATTTTGGTTTGTGACCAACATGTGAGTGTAGTATAACCCATTAAAGGTATAAATAAGTTGGCTAGGTCTGTGAGAGGCAGCTTTTGCGATGGTTTTTGTTGGAAGATATGGAAAAATGATAATATTGAGATATGGGAAGATATGATTTGAAGATGAAGTGATAAGATGTGATTGGGATAGATTTGGGGAGATTTGATAATATTAGGAAAAAATATGATAATATTAGGAAAGATTTTATTTTATTTTTATACCTTAATAAGTTAACATGGATAAAGGTGAGATATGCACACGGAATAATCTACCGTGTGACACATAAATATTGGTAGTTGTCTTGTCTTCAAAACTTCCCCTCAAGTTGGGGCTGTTCAAACATACCAATCTGTGCGATGTAGCAGGTTCCTCTTTGGGTGGTCTCGTCGCCCGTGTGATATAGCGGACCCCCTCCTAGGGTGGTCCCGTCACCCAGTGATATAGCGGGCTCTCTTCTCAAGTGGTCCCGTCACCCAGTCCTGTCTCCTTATATTCTCCCCCTCAAGCTGAAGGTGGGAGTGAACACGAACACCGAAGTTTGGAAGATTAAAGAAGGAAAAAAAAATCTGGAATTTTTTGGAAATTTTGGGGCTATTCTGTAATTTCTAGGAAAATGTGGGGATATATTTGTAAATTTATGTAATATTTGGGGGCAAATCTGAAACTTCAGAGAAGATTTAGGTCTTACTGAAAGTAAAGGAAAGCGTTGGGGGTCGTCACTGAAAAAATAGAAAACTTCTGGAGTGGGGTTATGCGAAAGACAAATGTAAAACCTAAAAAAAAAAAAATAGCTGCTGACCACTCATTTTCTTCTTCTATTTTTCACTTCTTCGATGAAGAAATTGGAGAGACCACCATCTCTCTCTCTCTCTCTCTCTCTCTCTCTCTCTCTCTCTCTCTCTCTCTAAGTCTGCAACTTCTTCTCCTCATTTCATTCCCCCTTGTTCTCTCTCTCCATCTTCTCATGGAAGGAAGTTTACAGCCCACGCCAGACCACCAGCAGCCTGTGCTGCACCAAGTCATGCCACCAGAAGCCACACCGACACCTCCCATGCTGCGCCGACAACACCCATGCCTCGCCGGAACACCAAGCCATCTCCCATGCCTCACCTTAAACACACTGGATCTGTAGGGACTCGAACTGAGCGTCGCCGGATCTTCACCTGGCTGGAAAGTTGGTCAATGACGGTTTGTGGTTGCCAAAACTTTGATGGTGGTCTCACCGGAGCTTGCCAATGGTCGAAGATCTCGACCCCTTTGATTTGGTGATAAAACATGAAAAATGAAAATAAATAAAAAATAAATATATTCCGACAATTGTTGATGTCCGGCATAGAGGCAAGGTCGCCACCCGCCGGCGAAGCGGAAGATTGAAAAAATCACTAGAACCCTATGGTTCTGATACCATGTTGATTTTCTAAATAATCAAACTTATATTAATCACAATATGAGGAGCCTTTATATAGGCTTTACATCCAAATAATTAAAGTGTAAAAATAAAATAAAATCTTTCCTAATATCATCATATCTTTTCCTAATATTATCAAATCTCCCCAAATCTATCCCAATCACATCTAATCACTTCCTCTTCAAATCATATCTTCCCATATCTCAATATTATCATTCTTCCATATCGTCCAACACTCCTCAAGTTGGCACACGGATACTTGTTGAAGTGTTCAACTTGCACTCGAATATGGAAGACAAACTTGTACCGAACTATCCTCTCTAAAAATCCACCTTGTAGACTCTTGCAGCGGCCCATTTTAGGTAGTCTCTCGTCCACGTGCGACCCCTCTTGGGTGTCCATGTGCGGCTCCTCTTAGGTGGTCACGTCATACAAACATCCAAAGCTCCAAGATTACATGGATAAAGGTGAGATGTGCACACGGAATAATCCATCATGTGACACATAAATAGAGGTAGTTGTCTTGTCTTCAACAGTTTTATAATTGGTTTGGTTTTAAACCAACAGAGCCTTTGAGCTCTTGAATGGTATTCACTTCCCAAAACCCTAGTTCTTCACTTATTCTTTAATTTGAGTGTCAATAGCATCTTTGTATGCATCATTTGGCATCATAGTATTGAGTTGAGCCTGGATTGAAGAGGAAATTGCTAGAATTTTCACCAAATTTGAACCAAATTGAAGTCAAGAAGTGCTGCTATTGGGACTCAGTTCGTCAAGCTCAGCCATCGGGATTGGAATTTTTATCTTGGGAAGTCGATTCTCTCAATAACATCGATTGCATTTTGTGACAATCAATCACTGAATTTTTTTTCGATATCTGCAACTCTTTTTCTGCATTGCAACCTCAATTCGTTGGGATTCGAAGCTCGCGACTACAATTCTTGGAAATTCCTTAATTTTACTTGATGCGACATACCCTAACCACCTTGATACCCCAAGCTCCAGATATTTTCATCGTGCAACCAATTTCTAAGAATTTAAAGCTTGCGATCGACACAATCTTGAAGTGACCTCGCGATCTCTTATTCGGCTATGACTAGCATATGCTAGTAGAAGCTAACCTCTAATTCTGAGTTACGACCCCAACTCCTTGGAAATTTCAAATTCCTGGTTGGTATCTGAGTTTGCGACCGGTATCTAAGTTTATGACCGGTTCGTAACTCATTTGGTGGTAAGCCGTAAGCAGGTGTTGAAAATTGCTCAAAGTCTTGTCATAAGAGGTTCGTAACCTCTGGGAATAGGTTCGCTGCTACTGCAACTTGAAAATTGAGAATCTGACTTTTGTGGTGTTAAAGAAGCTTCAAACTAAGATTGCAATTGTTGATCATTACTACATCATTGCTTTGGCGGATTCCGGCAAGGTAAACTCCTAAATTGAGTTTGAGCTACTCAATACATTAATTGTGAATTGCTATGGCTCAAAGAGGAAGAGAAAGAATGGGTCGAGGGCGAGGGCGAGGAAACGTCATGAATTTCGGGGATGGGGGTGAATTTGATTTAGCACATCTCATGGGACATGAGGGTACCCAACAATATCAAATGGAGGAATTAAGAAGGAAAATTGCTATGTTAACCTTTAAGGTAAAGCGTTTGCAACCTCGTTGTGGTGGAATCCAAATTCAGAAATTCTATGGTCAAGAATCGGAGTTTAATGATTAGTTGGGAGAAGTTGAAGGCTTATTCAATTATATAGTGTACTTGAAGAAAAGAAGGTGAAATTGGTGGAGATGTGCTTCAAGGGAAGTGTTGCACATTAGTGGCAACAAGTCAAAATGGTTAGGAAGAGAAAGGGGAAGTCAAAATCAAGTGGAAAAAAAATGAAGAAGAAATTGAAGGAGAAGCACTTACCCTAAGTTACTTTCAAACCAAAAGCGTGGGGTTGAAACACAATTTGTATTGGACTTGGATGATGAACCAAAGTTTGATGAGTAATTGGATGAGGAACCGATAATTAATGAATATTGTGAAAGAGTGTTTGTTGAAAACCTAAGCAAACTAGATGATAAGGAATTGGATGAACACTCAATATTTGATGCTTGTTATGATAGTAGGTTTGAAGAAAACCTAAGCAAGGTAAATGACAACGAATTGGTGTTTATTTAACTCCTTTGGTCTACAAAAAAAGGATGATGTTGATTCAACAAGTTGTGAAGAAACATATAGTTTTAAAAGTAAGAGACTAGAAGACAATGTCATTCATGCTCTTGAAGATCCTCTTTATATTGATGATTAGAACCCGATCAATTTGGAATTTTTTGTTGATGGGTTTGTCAAAAGTGACAAATTCAAACGTTCACATTGGGTGATAAATGTGAACTTGAGTGGTGTAATAATCGGAGCGAGAAGAGATTTAAAAGTGAGGAATTTATGTGAAATTTTATGACTATCAAAGCGAGTTGGGCATTTTGTTTCGATCCTAAGAGTTAAAGATGTACTTGATTATGGGATGACAATCAAGATATTTTCCAAGATTAATATCAGGAGAAAAGTCACCGCCAAAAGTGGTTGAGGGGATTAATTCTTAAACCTGAGGACAAGTTTATTTTTCGGGGGAGAGTATGATGCAGTATTTTATTGTACAAGATGATATAAGTGGTGTATATTTTAATTTAAATGTGTTTCGTTTGTTATTTTCATTTGTGACCCTATGTGAGGGTAGTATAACCCATTAGGGGCCGTATAAATAAATTAGCTAGGTCTGTGAGAAAGATAGTTTTTGGGATGCCTTGTAATTGATTTTGTTTTAAACCAAGTGAGCCTTTGCGCTCTTGAATGGAATTCACTTCATTTATTCTCTACTTTGAGCATCAATGGAATTTTTGTATGCATCATGTCACACTCACACCTAGAGAGCCAAAGCAAAAGATAGAAAGAAAAAAATAATAATAATAATAATAATAATTGGAAATTTGTGCAAATAGTTGTATATGTGAAGAATAGAATCATGAACCTTCTAAAGTGGTCACGCTCCCACCTTAGACTCTCGATTCCGCGCTTCTTACTAAGAAGCTTGTCGGAACTCCGCTCCCCTCATATTTGATTTTGTTTTAAACCAAGTGAGCCTTTGCGCTCTTGAATGGAATTCACTTCATTTATTCTATACTTTGAGCATCAATGGAATTTTTGTATGCATCATGTCACACTCACACTTAGAAAGCCAAAGCAAAAGAGAGAAAAAAAAAAAAAAAAACCAAGAAGACCAAATTTGAAATTTGTGCAAATAGTTGTATATTTGAACACTAGAAGCACGAACCTTCTAAAGTGGTCACGCTCCCACCTTAGACTCTAGATCCCGCGTTTCTTACTAAGAAAATCGGAACTCCGCTCCCCTCATATTAGAACCTCTCTCCCACCCCGCTCCAGCATCACAACCGAGTCTCAAAATAGCTTATAAATAGATTCAAACTCTTATTTTGCTCAATCAATTTATTCAAGAAATACATTTACGTGGGGACATATGGTTTAAGACTTTCAAAAACAAAATCTACTATCAAAATATCTAATTTTAAACCAAATTCCACTTCACTAATTAAATACAGAATATTTTTATCTGCAGTATTTGGAGGCTTCTTGGACGCTCTCAACCTTTGAACCTCTTAAAGTTCAACGCTTCCCTGCCCCCACTCCTGCTTTGTGCTTCTATGATTTGAACAAAAAGACCTTCAAGATCAAAGCTTCGACACTATGATAGACAATCAAGAAAAACAACATACACAAAAAAAAAATCTTAGAGCTCGGGTAGCCTGCAAGATAGTACCGATTCAAAGTACAAGTCGTCCCTTTTTGAAAAGAATGCCAATAATAAGCTTTTGAGCCAAGTGTACCGCCCTTAACACCCCATGTTGGTAGGACTGATTACCGTAATAGTGCAAGGCCTCCCATAAATCTAACATTTAATCACACTTCTATACCAAAACTGATTAAGGTTTTTAACATTTTTCATGATTTCCCACTGTTGGATGTTAAATTAGTCATATATATTGTTAGGGCCAAGGTCGTTATGAGGTCAGCCCTAGTGGTTATTTATGTCTTTTCCTTTTTGTTATTTGCCTACAAATAAGGCTTCTCATGTAACCTTAAACCTTTTAATTATATCAATATAATATCTTTACATTTAATATTTCAACCCACGTCACAATGAGTTATTTTCCTCTCTAACATCAACAACTAAACCCGTCGGTCTTGACTTGTTAACTATGGACTAGCCAGTGTTGCCTTCATTTCGACTAACCCACAACCACAATCATATGTTTAACTTTAAAATCCTAACACATTTGGAAGTTCAAAGTGTGTCCATGCACGTTGTATTGAAAGTATCTGCTACAGTATGACTGTATGAGTTTAAATATGAATAACTCGCTATTCACTCGATTTTGGGTGATAATCATAATGTAGGAGACATGGCCGAGTGGTTCAAGGTGTAGAATTGGACTGATATGTAGGCTTTTGTTTACCGAAGGTTTTGTACTTTCACCTAATGCACTACCAAAGGGGTTTTACCCATTGCTAAGTTGTGAAGAGTTTAACCATATAATCTCTTAAGCATCCCATCAAATAAGTGGAAGAACCCAGCCGGATATTCCTACAACCCACCGACTTTTCATTAGCAGGTCTCTGTACCCACACCATTTAGTAATCATTTCAATTTTTGTTTTTACAAGCCGAAGAAGATTTGACCTTCCTTTTAACAACTATATGTCCATGACTCCATGTAAAAGGCTTGTTATGGAACTTCAATGTTAGATCCCAACAAGTTGATTAATTAAGCTGATTATACTTAATAAATTCTGCTAGGATGAGATCAGAATAATGATCCAAACGTATCGCATGGCCCTAGGAAGCACCGACATTTCAGAGAAACTAATGTGTCGACGTGTAGAACTTTGTCGTGTCGCCGTGCCCATGTCGTGTCGTATCCGTGTCGGTGTGTCCGTGCTTCATAGGCATGACCCAGTGAGGATATTTTTTAGCATATTAACCAGTAATAAGAATGATTCAGCACCTTTACCTCTATGTTACCAATAGTACTGCTACACAAAGTTGGAATATATATTCATGGTACATTTATCACATATTTGCATATGCATAAACTTCTAAGAAGCATCAGTCGACAGTTCTATAGCATAGTAGGACAATTAAACTAGAAGGTGCTGCAAGGTTCTTACCTGTTTCAACCATGCACGTACTAACATAAGCAAAATAAGGGAGAGGAAAAAAGCTGGTAAAGCAGCTAGAATTGCAAAGTTGATTTCATTGGCCTTGAGAATCTGGTCCAGTTCCAGCATCGCCCTGTTTAGAACATGGTCATTAGGAAATTCAAGAATGAGAGAGACTTGAACGCCGAAGAAATCTGACATGTACCCAAAAATACCAGTTCTTTTCACTCACGTCTCAATATCCAATTTTAGCTTCTGAACCTGTAGAAGCACAAACCCCTAGTCACATTCCAGTACTCAAAAGTAGAAAGTATTGACCACTGCAAAATTTGATTTATCACCTGAATAAGTAAAGCACGAACAAGCTCCCCGCCAACAAGGTTCTGAATTGGATGCGTAAGTTCCTTTTCATACCTATATGAGAGACACCAATAAACTCAGTTCCTCGCAGATAATATAAAACATTACCCACCAAACTTGGACATGCCCAGGTACAAACAAAACATACAAATAATATGAAATACAATATATACACTATTTTTTCAGGACCAATAGTGCTTGGCTTAAGAATCAACTCTTACAGGCTCAATTCACCATGCCAGCCAGATATCAAGCGAACAAAAACGGATAGTAACCTTATTATTTCATTTTAAAAGGTCAATTCCCAATGCATTTGAATGGAGCTAAGAAAGGTATGCTTGGATAAACCCCTGGCTTTAGACACAAAGTGATCTCAAACTGAAACCTGCAGTTTGACATTATTCATGTTTGACAAGCCAGAACATTTAGCAAACAAACTAAGTTGGTAGTTACAGACATAAGATAAGTACAAAGGGTACAGCTCATATCTTAAAATGACTTGATTATTGGCTGTCAAACAAGTATTATAAGGGTTAATTAAACCAGGCAACCCACCCAACCTTCTCAACCTCGGGCAGGAAAAGAAAATAATCTCTGAAAATGTCCTAAAAATTTCATTCTTACACCAAGTGCAATTCCACTCTACCTCTCACATGTGTGCATCATAGATGAAATTAGACCAGGTACAAGAATAACTATGTAGGATTGTATGCATATTTACAGGACATACATATTTCAAGAATGTGAGTCAATTCTTTTCAATGAATGTTTTGTCAACTCTATCATGGGATTTCTGTCCCCTCCCATGCTAGTTTTGCATGCAAAAAATTAAGTAAATTGAAGATTTAGATGTTCAACAACAATCACATTCTGAATTGCACTTGTGATATATAATTTTTATTTGGAGAAACGAGCCCATAGATTGTACACTTGCTACTTGATTAATTCAATATTTGGCGCACATGACAAGCACGATACAACCTCCATACGAAACAATGAGCGCCTTATGCCTACAACATTAGGTAGGCTTTCGAGATAAGCTCAATTGTTTGTAAAAAAATATTGATTCCCTTGTGCATTGAGCACTCTCTCTCTCTCTCTCTCTCTCTCTCTCTCTCTCTCTCTCTCTCCAAAATCTCTCTCTCTCTCTCTCTCTCTCTCTCTCTCTCTCTCTCTCTCTCTCTCTCTCTCTCTCTATATATATATATATATAACTTTGATGATAGATTGATGTTCCCTTGGCATGTTCGGTAAACTGGAATTGGAGGGATTATAAGTGACCATGGAAAGAACTGTTTTATCACTTTCTCTAATCAAGCCCAGGAAGTAACAGGTATGCAATCAACACCGAAAATTTTAGCTTTTTCAGAAGGCCAAGGCCTTAAAGAGGACCAGCCCTTTGGATTGACCAATATTCACAGCGACAACACATTAGCCAGAGTTAGACCAACCAATGTGGGATGTAAGAATGACAGATGACATTATGTTCAGCTATTAATAGACTAGAACCTGCATTTAAG
This sequence comes from Hydrangea macrophylla, assembly GCA_033977485.1. Taxonomy (NCBI): domain Eukaryota; kingdom Viridiplantae; phylum Streptophyta; class Magnoliopsida; order Cornales; family Hydrangeaceae; genus Hydrangea; species Hydrangea macrophylla. Next base: position 110,456,991 of record CM066997.1, on the reverse strand, counting down.
TAGCATCAAAAGATGTTACCATTCTACAAAGCAATGACTTCTAATAAGATAGGCTGGTTATGAAGAGTTGAGTTAAACAAGCAAGTTAGCTGTGTCCAGGAAAGCCCCACAAGAGGAGCATATAGATGGAAATGAATAATCCCAATATAAAGAACTTCTAGTACTATGTTCATACAAAATTAGTTGATATAAGAGAGTGGATCCTTTAAACCTAACTGAATAACTTGAAACCTACAGCAAAAGCAATTCTTAAAAACACTACCCTGCAAGGTAATAATATCTTCCTACAAACACTAACCTGCAAAATCGATTCTTAATTTGTTGAATAAAAAGTGTTCATTACAGCTTGAAAAACAATCCATTGGTTAATTACAGACACATGTATGCACATACAATTTTTTTTTTTCATATATTGTCACGTAGTAATAAACATAGGAAGGAGATCCACCTTGACATAACTATTTCAAGCATTTCCTGATCTGATGCATTCTCTGGAAATTTTTGACCTTTCGTCTGCTCACTGAAAGTCAGCAACATTCTGCAAAAGCAAGCAGATAGGCCTAAGAAAAATGAAAATTATGACCTAATGACCCCAAATCCTATTTTGCAATCAAATCAGAGGCCAAGAAACGTTGATTAAGATCCTACCTTGACTTGCCCTCCATTCATTTCAAAGTGAAACGTTTAACGTTTGAAAATGTTTTTCATCCAAAATCTTTTTTACATGGAGGAAAAGCAAAACAGTTCCGGGTTCTTTTGCCGCATGAGAAGTATTTTACAAATAACAACACAAGTAGCAACTACGCATGTATAGAAAAACAATGGTCATTCAAGTTGACTCATATACAGTGATGTATAGAACTGCATACAAGCGAGAATACATGTTCATATGCATACTTGTATATAAATTCATACATAAACACACATATACATAAGCTAATATATATGTATATAACTGTTGATTTACTGGTTTTGGGTTCTCATTTTTGGTTCTTGTTCCACATAATACATTGATGAAATGTTTTCTTTTAACTCATTTTAGCTTTTTACGCTACGTAGCTTACTGCATTTTATTAGATCCACACAATATTTTCCAGTCAAAAAACAAAAAATATTGATGAAAACATTTTCCAGAAAAAGTTTTACGTCAAAACAAATGGAGCATTAGTCCTAATCATATGAATAGTATCGCTGTCACGTATTCTGGGTTAGTCCATAAGAATAGAGTGAGAAAAACTCATCCATGTAAACTAAACAAAGTTGGGATATTTAACTGAAGTAAAGCTGCTGGAAAAAAAAAAAAATCAAACATAGACGCTTCCTAAATCATAACAGATAAGCAAATTCCACCATAAAACACTAGAGCAAGTCAAACCTCTTAGCTTTACCAATAGAATCATTCTGTTTCAATAACAAGAGCCGTAGATACAACGTGATTCTCCCTCATCATCATGAGATTATTAAGAATAATGAAGCAATTCTGTCTCAACAAAACACTGTCCTCATCTTTTTTCTTAGTTTGTCACTCTCCTCTTTTTGTCTCTACAACCAGCTTTCTAGCTAGAATAGCATCTCTCCCCAACACAAACCGTAAGAGAAAAAGAATAACCTTTAATCTTCTCCATAATTATGTGGTTTGTTCTGGTCACTATGAAGATTAAAAAGAATGCCAATAGAATTTTAACAATGAGAGAGAGAGAGAGAGAGAGAGAGAGAGAGAGAGAGACTGGTGATGTAAAAGAATGTTTAAACATTGACTAGGTTTCACGCGCTACCATAAAACAAAACTGAAACTTTAAAAAAGAACCTTCGAAGGATAGGATAAGGGAAGCCACAACTCACAGAACATGCCAGCTAGGTCTACCCAATCTAAATGCTTGCATGTTGGAATCCTTTATACAACATTTGACTAACCTGTGTAGAGAGTTGGCAGTTAACTGCACTTCTTGGGTGTCGATTACACCTTTGTGCCTCTTCCTGAATGTGTCAAAAAGTTCATCTCTTATGGACAAGATCTGATGAAAAATGGAATTAAGAAATTAGTCAAACTGTTAGGTTACTCGTAATTATGAACAATAAATGCACAAGAAGAATTTTAAGGGATATTCAGAGAGGGAGAGGAGGGGGAGGGAACAATAAATTGTAAGTGCAATGTATCGTCAGATGATACTTCAACCTTCTTTCGAATGAATTTCAAGAAAACTCATAAGAAGTGTCAGGATTACCCTAATGCATTATTTCTTCCAAATTCCAAATAAGACAGTAGAATACATGACTTCGAAGTTTCTAACCTATGCAGCATGAACACTTCAATTTGGATTACGCATCAGTGGCGGACATGGGAGTGGACAAGGCAAGGCTTTGAAAATGTTTTCAAGACTTAAAAGGGGAGATAAATAATGGGGTTATTGAAAATCTAGGAAATGGAAAGGGACACGACAGGAGATTGTATAACTAATTCTAGGAAAGTAAAATTCCATACGTCGTATCCTACATTTTTTAGATTTGACATGTCGCTCTTTTTATTGTTGGTATCTATGCCGAATTCCTAGATGTATCAATGCAGTAATTTGTAGTAGTTTATATACTTATTAGGGGCACTTATATTAGTAGTACTTTATGCTTTATTAATAATGTCCTTTATATTATATGTTTTGGTTGTCATTTGGTGTTGGTCACAACCATGTGAGGTTAGCATGGGTTAAATAGGGTATAAATAATTGGCTAGGGTTGAGAGAGAGTAGCTTTGGGATATTTTGTTATTGATATTGGTTTGTAAACAAAGTGAGCCATAGAGCTCTTTAATGGATATTCTCTACCCAAAACCCTAGTTCTTCAATTACTTCCAATTCCTCTTCTTGTTGCAATTTGATTGCATCACATATGTATGCGTAGATTCACTTCTTCATGTAAAACATGCTATTCCAGTGAATTCCTCGGTGATGTTATGCTTTTTTATTCATTAACTATTGAGATTTTATGTTTTCTGTTTTAAATTGAATCTGCTTTTGCAGTTATTTTTTAAATCCTCTCTTTTTTTCCCTTCCTCATATCTCTTCTTTTCTGGAATTTCTTCATTAATGTTGATTTTCGTTTTATGTCTAGCAATTGAGGCTTGCAAACTTGGGGTACATGTTTTCCCTTTTTGTTATGTTGATATCTTGACGATATTGTTGTGACTTATGAATTTATACGCCAAATTTAACTAAGCTAATGGTCCTTTTTTTTTATCTTCATATAAAAAAATATAAAATATCTACATATTCAACGTGTCCCTGACATAATCGTGTTATACTTTTTGAGAAATCGCAGGTCTGGGTGTCCCTGTAGCATCGTATCCATGTCCGGTGTGTCCATGCTTCTTAGTTTCTAACACCTCCCTTAATCAATTGAGCAATATCAATTATCAAGTACAATGGATGTGCAAATTGGCATGATTTAATCCACGGAGAGATGGATGTGTTTTACTAATCTTTACAATACAAGTAGCGACATATTTTGGCATTACGCTTTTCTAAGCAGCATTACAAGGCACAACAGGAACTAAAATAGATGAAATTCAACTAATTTGTATAATATCAGAATGCCAGTCCTTTTCTTTAAGTTAAAAAACCTTGCTTCTAAGATCTTTTTTCAAACACCATCACCATATAGACTACAGAGAAAGCATTTTTAGAGATTCAACATTGTAAGACAGCTCAACATTGTAACTCCAGTACGATGTAGTAAAAAAAAAAAAGTCATGACTGACCTACCTAAGTGCTTGTAGTCTCCATACACAACCATTAATCAGTTTACTGATATAACTTCACTGAATTGCCTCAGAGACTACCAGAAGTCCCAAACCCTAGCTAAAGAGCTTAAACTTTGGGGACAACTGGTCTTTCTTTCTTTAACTTGGTACCGACGTCTTGGCTTCGGGAGGCCTTGGATTAAGTATCTAAATCCCTTATTATGTCAGTTTGAGTAAGTTACGATCTATTTTACCTTGTTCTTTGCTCATCTGTTTGTCTCTCCATGTGGGAGAGGGGAATGCATGTGACATAGGAAGCATGGGTGCAGCAGTCCAACACCCAGTGTGGCTGCGGCTGCCTTTCCGAAGAGTCCATGCTTCCTAGCATTCGACTACGGTTTTTATAGCTTTATAAACATCGCTGAGTTCATTCCTTGGCAGCTTCAGCTGGGCGTTCTAACTTGATATTAGAGAGAAGATCTTGGTATGAAAAAGTTCCGCCCTTACTATTATAACTACTGCAAGTCTCCTCTTGTCCTACTTTTGTTATCTGTTCCAATCCCATACTGTTCATCTGTCTCTTTATATGCAAAGACCCCGGGCATGAGGGAGGTCTGAAAGCTTCATATACAATGGTCGACCTATTCTCAGACTAGATTTACCGACACTAGAGGAGACATTAATAGACAATCAATGCCAAATATAAATTAATTGGTACAGCATCCTAGAGAATTCAAGTAAATCCACATCAATATAGTTGATTAGATGCAAAGAGACAACCATTATATCCACACCATAATTTATGCAACCGTCTACCAGGTCACCAGGAAGCTGCAACGTGTTTACTTCAACAATGTATTCAACAAATGGGGGGGGGGGGGGGGGGGAGAATTATATGCCAACATCAAATCTTGATGACAACATTGCTTTAGTTATTCCAGTATGAAGTAGAGAATACATAACAATCCATTACAAAATTATTCACCGCGGTATTAAATCAAACCCTAAACATGCCAATTTCTATCTTTAATTACTTCCAAGCAATGACCACATCCATTGTCGTTTTTCCATTTAAAAAATTCAGCGAAATACACAAGTAACACAACATACTATGCAGTGCTATCAGCTGAATATTTAAACGTGAGAATAAAGCATTATGACTCCAATGAACTCCAGAAGCCATTCAAAGTTCATCTACTAAATAATTGAAATAGTTGGTAGAAATCATACCGGTTGCTCTACATGATCATTCCAAAAGCTAACTGTCGAGTCCCTAGCTTCACCAATCCAATTGTCAATGTCAGAACTTCCCATCAAGCTACTATGACGAAGAAGCCATACTGTACAAACTGAGATGCCTACAAACCCACATGTATATCGCATCCAATATCGAGTTACTTTCCTTGGTTTTCGATGTTTGTCAACCTACATGGGGATGGCAATCTATGGCCATAAATCTTGCACATTGCTATTTGATCAAAGTATAGTCTATAAAAAAAATAGGCAAGTTAAATCAGAAGATGTTTACCCATTCTAGTGAATCCTATCGGGCACAAATCCATTAATTAACAAAACAAGTTCAGAGATACACCTCAATCTTAACCAACCAGGGCACCATTAAAAACAACCTAAAAGGCATACAATCCAATCAAACAAACGCTTGTGCATCTATATATGCATGTCTATGAGAGTACCAAAAGAATTTATTCCATTAACCTTTCATATTAAACATCAAATATGAAATGGATTTTAAATAAATTTCACACAGATTCCATCAAGAAGTTAGTGATTTTATGTTATCTTGAATTACAAATTCATTTCTTCTTGATATTTGTGGTTTACAAAATTACATTCAGCACTCTGAAACTATTTTTAACGTTAGGACTGCCCAATGCAAACACTGCTTGGAATAGAGTCTATTCTACACACTACAAGTTTGAATATGCAATGAAAATGCGGAAAAAAAAATAAAATAAAATAAAAATACAGCCCTAGATTTTACTAAATTAAAACCGTGTAGTGTAAAAAGTTGAACAGCCCCCTGTCCTTTGTAGTAGTAAAGGGCTTTTCCGAAAAGTCAGGAAGAAGGTATTCGAAGGGCCGACCACTATATCATAGGCATTCTGGGAAATACCGACTACAAGACTACGACTACAGAGGCATTCTGGTGGGAAGGCCGACGACTACTCGGCTCTATACCACGTCATGAGCGACAGCAGAGCCAAGCCGCCGCCGGATAGTCGAACAAGACAGTAAGTAAGGCAGAACTATTAAGACAGAAAAGAAGAGGAAGAAGGTCACTATTCAATATTCATAGAGTCAAGTAATAAAGGAAAAGAAAGGTCTTTAGTTACAGTAGTCTGCCAACAAGTAGTACCAGTAGTCAGAAAGCCAAAGCCACATTTTAGTAACTTGGGAAGGGTATTGCCAACTATAACTGGCGGAATGCTCTCAAAACCAATTCACTTAAGTGAGACAGGGGAGATAAATTTCGTGTGTAGAGGTGAAACCCGGAGATCTACGAAGGAACACCAAAAGCAAAGGCGGCTCTCTGGGTCCCTACAGATGCTGGGATCTCGAAAGCTCATGTGATGGGAGGTGGGAAGATATAGGAGGGAAAAGGATGTTAGTAATCACCGCAGGCCCTTATGCCTCGAGTGCTCAGCTTCGCCGCAGAAATGGAACTAACTTTGAGTGTCAAATCTATTGTCTTAACTGGTAAAAAAATTGTACGAGGCCATTAGTAGTTATAATGATAAAAGCTCTTATCAAGCCGGAGAATGTGAGTTTGAGATTTAATTGAAAGAATATTGCTGGCGTATAATAATGAATTCAATCTTGGCAATTTAATTGAAGCTTCTTCACAATATTATAAAATTAAATTAAATTAAATTAGGAAAATAAAAAGAAAAAAATCCCACTACAATCAAATGTATATCATTGGAAGTTTTGAGTATTGCCAAACACAATGGTAAAATCTTGGATGCAAGCAGCAAGCATGAGAAGAGTGGATTGGAGTCAAAAGTGCAAATAAAGCCAGTGGTTAGATCTGTATCCATTGCAGCGGACCCAGCAGCCTGTAATATTAAGCCAAGACTGGGATAACGGTGTTTTAGTACACCAACAAAAAATTCGCTTACGCTCAAGAAACGCTTGAAATCTGTATTATATGCCTACTCAAATTATTGTTGGCACTCAACCTTTTCTTGAGTCTGTAACTATGGTGCTGAAACCTAATGCTGTGAGGTGCTCCCACTCACGCTCACAAAAGCATCGCATGCTTACTTGCCTTTGACTGGGTTTGAGAACTATGGTCTGAAAACATCGTATAAGACTTGCTTAAAAGCTAAGTGGAAAATAAATCCTAAACCAGGAGGATAGAGAATAAAAAGAAAATACAGAACCAAATTTTCCTACCAACTACGTCGTGCATAGCAACAGGCCTTGAGATTCATATCGTATAAATGAGATAACGTGGCAAAATATATATAACTCGAGACCAGCTGGGGACATTACCAACAAGGAAGCTCTCTACAATGTTGTAATGTCAAACATGTAAATCATCATAAACATGAGTTAACTAAGACTTGGTAAGATACTAAGATTCCCAAGATGTGATCAACAAGGTATTTGACACGCTTCAATTTGCATCGAGCACAGTAATCTTATTGCTTACCTGCAGCGGATCATTTCAGAAGTTTTTAGGAGGAAGAAGGTATGGGGACAGTTACAATTGGTCGAGGAAAGTTTTAAATCAATATTTATTCAGATGGAAAGACATTTTGTGGAAAATGTGACCCTTTTCACCTCTCCTTAGAAGAAACAAAGGAGGCTATCCAATGCCGAAATACACCTCCACCATCACGTCAAATAAGATGCAGAAAGCATAGTGAAATTCTTTTTCACAATAATACTAAAAAAACTCTAAATCCTAGATAAGGATGGTTTACCCAAGGCAAAGAATGCCAGAAGTGTTCATGAACTTCGGAGATCAAACATTAGCGAGATCCCTCCAGTGATTTGTGTCTAAGCCCGGGCCAAAAGACTTCCTTCTTTACCTGCAAACTCAGTGTTGCAAACAGAACATCCCATGACCAGTTTTCTTCTTTCCAGAGGCCCTTGAAGTTTTCGGTTAAAGCCTAATGAAGATGTTTTACTTTTGGGGAGGGGATGGTTAGCTCAAAAAATGGTCCAAATGTCCAATAGAAAAGAAACGTAGGCCCTAGGTCAAGCATTTTCTTTTCTTTCCATTTTGTTGCCATTAAAGGCAAGAAGGGTGTCACTTTCACTAAACCTTCCTTTCCAACTTCTACATACTTCTTTCCATGAGTATTTCCATCCTCCATAATTTTTTTAAGTTCCCTGGCATTGAGAAGGAAAATGACATAAATTTACCTCAACAAAAATTATCCTGAAAGGCTAAAACATATTAGTGCCCACTCTTTTGCTACTGAACAATGCTCTACTAAAAACCTTTGACCATAAAATGGTAAACAGCTTTTTTGCAAATCTGCAAATAGGAAAAGTAGTGATGACAAGGCATAATAAACCTCAGAGACCAGTTTGCTTCTTCAAAATAGTGGAATATCTTACAGACTTAGAATAAATTTGACTATTTTCGGACCCACTTTTGGTTTAACACTTTGTCTTGTTCAACGTATTCCCTCGCCACACAAAGAAGCTGTTCATTATGGTCTTCCCAGCAAGGTATCAAAATGATTGCTTATAGACTTTTGTTGAGAGAAAAGTGACCAATACTATATGCTACAAAAGACTATCCCACAGCTTTCAGGTTGGTATTATTAATCTATTGCATCATTCCACTACAAGGCCCCATGCCATTTAGTTCTCACTTCTCACAACCTCAATTCACTTCCAATTTGTGTCCACCCTCATCTGCATTCAACCAATATAAGGGTTCATATCTACCCGTGAACACCAAAATGTTTTTTATTCTTTCTTACCTTTGTAACGTCAACAACTTGAAACAAGTCTCTGGTCCTTAGTGCAACATCGAACTTTGCTGCACATGTCAAGCTTCTGAATCAACTTCTCAAATATACAACCCACTCTGGCCAAGTTTTAAAATTCTTATGAACATATCAAATTCCTCCTAATTATGTGTCTTTCTTGCCACTCATCCATCAAAACATCCCAGTCACTGAACATCCAATATTGTGAGCATGTCTTTCCACATCCACAAATAATACCGATGACAGGAATGGCATTTCTACTGTCATACATTAAAGACTTTTCCCCTATAAAATATCGGTGGGTTGGTTTCAACACAATACCCGTGTCTAACACCCATTAAAACAGATGCTTTTAATTATTCAAGGTACGTAAATAAAAATAAAAGGCGGATATTTAATGTAGTTGAAAAGGAAAAGATACTACGGAGAGTTGTCAAGTTCAACACCACTATGTCGAAAACACAGCACTTGTCTTAATGTCAACACATCCGTCCTTTCATATGCAAATTCACACCACCTCTGACATAATTATGCGCTTCAATCACAGAAATTAAAGCAAGATCTTCAAATATGGATTTTCATAGGTATTTGTATTTTTGCTCCAATGCAACACAAATCTTACAGTCCATTTCTTTTCCGACAATAATTCAAAACTATACAAATTTTTTCATATAAGAAATAACCACAAGACTATCTCAAGAAGAATTGTTCAGCACAAAAATATTTTAGAGAACCCTTACCAGGCCAGATAAGTAAACATCCAACTTGTGTAGGTTTAGATAAATTACATTGACTGCATCTCTGATCTCACAATCTGTCCACTGAGAACCTTCTTGGTTCACTTCTGGCAATTTCTCAAACATTAGAGGGAATGAGTAGCTACCTTCAACAGAGGAATCACTCTGCATAATTGCATAAGTAAATAATTGGCAACAGAAGAACCATGTAAATAACAAATAACTTCTGTTACATTCTTTTCACATTCAGCAGACTGCAATAGGGAACAAAACTAGAGTTGAAAACAGAAATGCAAAAACAGTTGCAGTAACAACTATGATCGTAAGAAGAGCTATGTCATTTGTAATGAAAGTTACCTCACGCACTGCATGAAAATGACCAATTGATGCCTCCAAATTCGAAAATAAGTCATTGATAGCAACCAATAATGAGGGCAATGACTTCTCTGGATCCTTAACTAGTTCATCCCCAAACCTATCTACCTCCATGTAAACCTATATGAACAATCAAGAAATTATTCCAGAATTATTATTCAGAAAGAAAGAAAGGGAAAAAAATTCTCACACTTTCGTAGAGTATCAAATGGCTCAGGTAGCTGCTATATATGTCTCTGGTTCCGCTATATGCATGTGTTAGGTGGAGATAGTGGAGATGTACAGTCACCACCAAAAAGATATACACGGGGAGAGAGAGAGAGAGAGAGAGAGAGAGAGAGAGAGAGAGAGATCATAGTTTGAGACTGCAACATCCAGCCTCATAAGTTCCAAAATGTCAACTGGAGACCTCACTATGCCAAAAATAATAGTTAGCCTACCCTGCTAGCATTATTAATTAAGAGAGAATGGCCCAGATAACATTTCCCACAAGCTAATTGAGACCCAAAAAAAAAAACAGAGTCACCAGATCTCCTTACTCACTCCCATTCCTAAAACCTGTTCTACAACTTGACACTTGTTGCAGCCCATCACCATCAGATGGTCTGAAGCAGCAAAAACAGTATGTGTCTCATGCTGCATGCTGTTTTATCCAAGAAACTAGGCATTTTAAAAACTTAACTTCATATGTCCGCGTGCCTGAAGAATCTCGTACTTATTGCATTTCGGATTGAACACTTGCCCAGTTCAGGCATTGTCTTTCAGGTGCATGCCTAAGTTTTTTGTTGGGTGACTATAATGACAAGTTTCCGAATTATCCGAGTATTTAACAGAAATTACATATCATGAAATTCGTCCACAATAACATTAGTTAGGAGAAAAAATATCACAAGAAAATCGATCCGGGCTATTATTCTTTTTATCATTAAATCACTATTACCAATTCAAGCGGCTACACCAAGTCACCAATTACAGAGAGTTGATATAAAGGGATAAATATGCTCTTTGGAAACTTTATATTCTATGAATGATCACTCTCACGCACTTTAAAAAGTCTTGGAAACGTAATAACATGTCAAAGTTCTTACATGATTAAAGGCTACAAAATCATGACATGATCAAAGGGTCCTTTATTCCCTTCGTAGGTTTCATTAACCAAATGCATATTGTAATACCAACATAATTTTAGTTGAGGAAATCAGAATGCTGTTAAAAAAGAAAATGAAAAACCTAACTTTCCACATACCAATTATGAGAATAGTTACAAGAATGTACCTGTAGGTGTGTGTTTGTTTAACCATACAATATGCACAGGCATTTGAACTAAATTAATACACATTGCAACATAAAACTAGTCAAGGACTAAACTTAAAAAGTGAATTTTGGCATATTTATAAAGAAGATAGGTTAATTGAGGAAGTAAAGAAGTATCAATCTATCTAAGGAAGTGGTTTGACTTATCAAATAAGCATCATGCCCTAAGCGAGAGTAAGAGTACAGAGAAAATATAAAGAAGAGATATTGAACTAGCAGATGAGAAAGAAAGGAAAAAATAAACTATTGGATTCAAGAAGGGAATTGCAGAGGAATGATAGACTTAACTAATTGTGCCTCCTCTTGTTGTTTACACCACTGAGCCTAGTGTACTATACTCTGACAAAGGGAAGACTACTGATAGGTCTAGTGAACAAAATAACTATCACTGCGTTAGGTAAATAGGAAGGAATGGAATCATGGTTTAAAGTCGCGGTCGCGAACACCGTCGCGGAGGCCTCCGCAACGACTCGATCACGGCGTCGCGGCCTCGTATTTGGCGGTACGCAATGATATGCTAGATTAAAGATTTATACTAACAATCTAAAAAAAAAAAAAAAGACGAAAATCCTAAATTATGAAAATTACAAAACTAAAAAAAGTGTCCAGTAGATGACCAAAATACACAACCTATCAATTATAGCATCACATAAATATCCAATACACGACGTTGTCGATCTAGTGTCTGACAATACTAAACACAATTCGGTAACAAGTATTTGTTGGAATATAGGAAATATTATCGATTTGATTGTAATCCAATCAAATCCATTTCATTTAGGAAATTAAGATAAAATCAAATCTTTCTTAAAAATAAATGGATTTGATTGGATTACAATCAAATCGATAATATTTCCTACGTTCCAACAGTGTTCAACACAAAATTCTCAAATTTTAAATATAAAAACTAAATTTCAAGATAAAAAAAATATTGTGAAGTACCAAACTTCATCATAAGGTTCTTAAAAAGTAATAGTGCTCTATACATATTGACAAGTACTACATATCATTTTTAAAAAGATATAATGTTAACAATATGTCAGCCTGTATTGGCCCGTATCGGCCATACTACAGGCGATACGCCATCATCTCGAACTGTATCGGTCAATGCGGGTGAAACTACAAGTGATACGGCACCGTTTGGGGACAAGATTGTATCGGGAGTATGTACCGGTGCAGTCCCCCTTGATACGGATACGACTTGGCCGATAGGACTCGTATCGACCGATACTTCGCACCCTGAATGGAATAGACTGCTTATCCCAAGTTGTCATGCCCTTTCATTATTTGGAAGTTCAACAATAAACAGAGGGGGGAGTACGAATGGCCATTCCTTCCCAAGGCAGTGAGAAATGGACATTCCATAGCACGAATTACATAAATAAAATTAAAAGTATAACATAAAGAAAAATAAACTCAACATGCCTAGAGCCGAAATGGAGTTATTAACAATTACGAGAACCCGAGCTCAACCAATTTATTTCGTAAATTAAAAATTTTAGACAACGTTTGAAAACTATCATTTTTTTAAAACTAATTATAAATGGTATTTGGGGAATGTTAAATAAAAATATAACGGTAAAAATAAATCATCAGTGGTGAGTAACTGTTAGAATTATTAATTTCATTTTACAAAAGGCATGATGCAATCCACATCTGGATTGAAAGGAGTCGTACCAATTCCATTAAAGAAGGCAAAATAGAATCAACATTAGGATTGCAAAGAGTCACCTCGAACCTAAGTTCTCGATTCCATAAAATTAATGAGTGTGTTTGGATAAACTAACTTCTTGTGTCAAAGAATATAACCCCCACTTCCCAAATACAATGATCTACTGGTTCAGTAGGATCAACTCAGCTTGACTTTTTAACAAACGGTTCAAACAAAAAGAATTTGGTTTATGTTCAGATAGTTGGGCAACAAAGACAAAAAAAATATGCTAATACGTGATGAAATCAAAACGAAAACGATAAATTAATGGCAATTAAAGGGGATAGAAGACAGAATGAGAACATCATATGCAGAAAGTGACAACCATTAAGGACAAAATATTTGAGGTTGTTTGACCTGATATAATGTAATCCAACTAGTCACCTAACAACAAAGAAGACCAACTTGTGCACCAATATGGAAGTGTTGTTTGGTATAAGCCAAATGAGACAAAAGGTGAAGCAGAACATAAAAAAGAATGAGGGTTGGAACAATGAGAAAGGACATGATTGCCTAAGATTTCGCCCAAGGATATCGTCTCACAAAGAGATACCTGGAGACCAAGCCATGCAGACCTAAGTGCTTGGGACTAAGGCTTTTCGAGTTGAGTTTATTTAATTCTACTACTACAGAAAGAAAGAAAGAAGCACTCATATTTAAGCAACAAAGGTCTAATATCTTATTTCACACCTAGAGAAAGAGCAATAACCAGTAATACTTGTCACGTGTATATTCAGCAATAATCAGTAATAGTTTTCCATACATGTGGTGGTAATACAATGAATCTTTCTGTAAGAAGTCTACGGACAACTCACTTTTACTATAAGCGCATTGGTACATACAGTTGGAACACTTTCACCTGCTCCAATTAGGAATCAGCCCCAACAGATTATTCATACCATCCCCAACTGACTTCCAGACCAGCCCCTTCCCTGAATTTCTAGGAGCACTAGCATTATTTGGCTCTGGCCTAACAATTTCTTTAAGATGGCTTTTGTCTGAAGTATATAACATGTCATTAGAACCAACATGACTATGGGAAATAGACCATCAGAAAAACAAAATACTTTTTAGACCTATATCTAAAAAATTGAGTCTACAAGTCTAATACTTCATCTCCAACGTATGTCAAATGCAAAATTGTTTTTTTGACAAGTGTCAAACGCATGTTATCAGGAAAAGGACTCGGGGAAGAGAACGGAAGGAAATGAGCATCCAACGACTCAGTCAAAGGGAATATGAGCCCTAAAGAAAACCTCCCAAAAGCCAAATCAATCCTACCTAGATGATTGATGGAAAAAATTACAGAGAGAAAGAAAATTAAGTCCCTGTCTCAGTGGCATTGCGAACAAAATAAAAAACAATGTGCAAAAACCTGTGCCAAAAATGTAGCCAGAAAGTATCTTAAGCTTGTTAAGATAGTTATCCTCTCAGATATGTATGCAGATGCAGAACAGATGAGGTGCTGCATTCGAGAACCCTGAGCAGCGTATCCACGGATCAACTGAACTGTTCCATCAACAAACGCCCGTGGCCCTCTCTCAAAAATCATGAAGTATACTTTCTGAGCATTCGATCCCTGAAATTAGATTAAAATAACAATAATAATAATAATAATATTAGGGTAAACGTTAACAATTGCTTTCCAAGAAAAATAAGTAATACAACTTTTATCACACCCCTAATTTTTTTTATATAAAAAATAAATAAAAAATAATTGCCACTGAAATGACCTCATTCACTAACCTCTGCTCTAGATTGCCAAAACTGTAAGTTCTTCTGGATATTATGCAAATTACAAAACAGGTGCTCCAAAACATCCTCCAACACATCAAAAACTCTAGATGCCTCTGGCGGAATCCTGCACGTACAGAAGCACATAGACCATTACTTAAGGACCTCTTGCTAAAAGTTTCAATACATAATATTCTATTCAGACTTAACAATTATGTTTAACTTCAGTATAAACTTTGCCTTCTATTAAAAAAAATAACAAACAAACAAACATTAAATAAAGACATTCTCCAAATTAAAGTAATATTAGCTAACTTGTATCAGTAAAAACTTAAAGTAAAATGCCATCTCATGAACATATAAGAACTAAATAAGTTGGGAAAAAAAAATTACATAGAGGGTAATAAAAATAAGACCAAAGTAAAAAGTTACTACTCATACAAATGAAATTGGATTGAAATTGTCATAAGACACTGACAGAAGATCACTGGATGGCTCATGGAAGAACTGGAAGATTAGATACTTGAGAACACCACATCCATTGACACCTTAATGTTAAACATAATAACAAGAAATTTGCAAGTACCAATAGATTATAATCATGTGTTTCACATAAAAAATAAAAAATAAAAAATAAAAACTAGAATCAATAGAACTTAGGGCATTTTATGGAGCAGAAATCATGGTTTGAACTTTGAAGTTTGAAACCCATCATCTACTATGCACCATTGTTCACTATCTTCTGCCACTAGCTTCCTAGTTATAGAATACCTCACACTTGTAATTAACTTCAAAAATTGTCACACATTTGCATACATTCAAGTTGGGAATTAACTACTCTTAGGCCATAATTATCAGAAGGAATTTTTCACTTGTTCTGGAAAAGCTTAAGAAACAAGTTACTGCCTCCAAAGTGATACTTTCTCAAAGATAATCATGAAAAAAATAATAAGAAATAAATAATAATTATTGCTGTCCAAAATATGTACAGAAATTGCAGAAAGTGACAAATATTTTCGGAGTAAAAGCCTGTAACTATCGTTTGTTGAAACAACCAGTGACGTTTGCGGATATGGATTTAAAGAGAGAGAGAGAGAGAGAGAGAGAGAGAGAGAGAGAGAGAGAGAGCACATAATAATTTCACAGATATTTTAAATGATGTCAATGGAATTCAACAAACTTTAATTAGGATAGTGCCTTTCAATGGCAATAAATTTCTGCGACGTAGGGAAAAAAAAGTTGAAAAAAAAACCATATGAAAAGATATTCATTCTGCTGATTACATAATAGTCAACTAAAAACTAGACAGGCATGCACGAGAAACTGAACAAATGGAGAGTAACAATCAAATAAATACAGTGAATAAGAAGATCGCCTCACACAGAAAGATTGAACTGGAAGGTAATGGAAGAGTGAGGCAATTCCTGCGTATGCGTGGTCTACCATAGATTGTTTGGTGGAAGAGATTCGAAATTTTCCAGAGAAATTTCAATTCAGAAGTGTATAAGAAACTGAACACTAAGGTTCCAGAGATAGTTAAACTATAATTAGAAGAAGGTTTCAACATCCATCAATTCGTTTTCAGAAGGAACCACCATAGATTAATCAACCAGAGCCTTAATCAAAATTACAAGCTCTTTGCTGAAATGGATTTCAAAATTAAAAAGAAAAAATAAATAAAATAACATAAAATAAAACGCCAAAGAAAGACTAATTTCACATGGATTTTTTTTATAATCTATACTATTCTATAAAGGGAGAATGAGGGGTTCCTACCCTTTTCTAAAATCAACAATATTTACGAAAAAACCACCATACTTTTGTTCTCAAAATAATAAATTTAGAGTACCAAACTGTCATTAAACATCTCCAATCAAACTCCACGCCTTGCATCCCTGGTAACTGACTCAAAATGCTCAAAATTTGAAAACAAAAACAACTACCCTACAACCTAACCTCCTCTTATTAGAACTTCTTTGACTTTGGTGTATTAGAAACTTCTCCATACACAGACTAAAAGGAACAAAATTACTCTTCTTCTTATGTGGTAGAACTCGGACAGACCCAATGGATATTTTTTGTGACCAACATTGCTATTTTGATTGTTGTTATGTACATCAGCAATTGCCCCCAAAACAATTTGGATGTCCCAGGCAAGTGCATGGCAATGAGGTCAGCCCTTCAATACTTATGTTGTGACTTTCGAATTTTCATTTGTTTTGTTATGGTTTGTGGTCGTTCTGGGTTAAAAAATGGACTTTTGGTGAGGGCATGTTTGGGCTGAACTAAACACTTATATCATTGGAAATGCAAAGTTTGGTGTGAGTATCTAACAGTGCTGTCAGTTGAAAGAGTTCAAGTTTCATGACTTTTTGCATATGTGTTTTGAAAACACTCAAAACATAAGAAAACTGTTATAGTGTTATGTTTATTGCAACTTTATGTGTTCTCTGAGTAATTGCTAATTTTCGTGTTTTCTCTTGAATTAATATCAAGATAATTCATCGCAAAAAAATAATAATAAAAATTTAAGGGCCTGTTTGCGCTGGGTTTCGTTTTTTCTTTATGGTTTATTTCCAAGGGGTTGTTAACCATAGAGTTGTCAAAAGACTGAGAAGAAGAATGGATGCTCTTCTCTGACACAAAGTTGCTGCTCTTTCTGGTGCAGTATCCTCTCTCTCCTTTTTCTATTTTGCACGCACCTACTTACAATGTTCACAAATATAGAAACTCTATTTTACATTGATTGTATGCATATGTAATTATTTTATGAGGTTTCCATTTGATTATTCTGACAATATCATATTTTGAAAATAGTAAAATAAAATTAAAACTTGGTCCTGGAATTGCAGTGATTGGTTTGGGAACATATGGTGCTCATGTGTATTGGATTTCCAATGTGTATAATGTTTAGTTACAATAGTAGTAATGCTATGGTTAGCAAATTTGGATATCAAATATGGTTCTTACATGTGTACTATATTTAGTTACGAGTGTAATGTTATGGTTCTCAAATTTGGTTCCTAAATGTTTACTGTATTTAGTTACAAGAGTAGTGTTTTGACGATTAATTGAACCATATACTGTGACATTTTGTGTATCTCAAAACCATTTAATTTTCATTGCAGTCGCCCTTCAATTAGCTCCTACCCGCAAATGGTACATAACAAATACAACGTATTGCATACGCAACGCGTCACGCGTGTGCCCCGGCCGCTAGTATCATTTTAATTCAAGATACTTTAATTATGATATTGCCTTTAAATCGCATCAAAAATAAATAAATAAAACCTGCTACTCATTCTCTCTTACCAATTAGGCTGTAAAAATCATATAAAACGCTATTCATTCTTCTGTTTAGGAATCAACCAATATTTTCCCCAGAAAATAACGAAAAAAGAGATAAGAATCAACTCAATGTGAAATGAGATGTAACATAGATCCAGTGCGCAATGGGTAAGCGCACTGGGTGAACGCACCGGGCTTTTAAGCCTAAAAAATCCGCAGGGCGCCCCGCTGACCCGCTCCCGTCCCGCCGCCCCACTAACCCGCGGATTTTTTAGGCTTAAAAATCCAGTGCGCTTACCCAATGCGCACTGGAGCTAGACTCTATATATATATATATATGGCTAGCTCTATTGCCAGAGCAGCAATGGCTAATGGCAGAGCAAAAAGTGTTGCTAACAGTGTTAGGGTATGTTTGATAACCCAATTAAGTGATGAAAATGAAAAGATTCAGCACTTATTCTTTTTTAGTGCGTTTGATAACATACCACATAATTGAAAAAGCAGCCAAAAAACCACTGAAAACTTTAAGTGAATAATTTCTACTGAATGTATTCTATTTCAGTAGTTGAAGCACTATTTTCAATATTACAAATTCAATCAATTAAATTTTTCAGTACTTAAAATTCAGCACTTAATTTTCAGTACTTAATTTTCAGCTTTATCAAACGCACCCTTAGTGACACTTTAACTTTTATTGCTATGACATTAACCATTGCTGCTCTGACAATAGCATTATCTTTTATATATATATATATATATATCGGCATAAACCAATAAAAATAAGAAAATGAGGAGTAACAATCAACTCAATGTGAAAAGAAAGAATACACACACACACACACACATATATATATATATATATGCATAAACCGATGAAATAAGAAAAAGAGAGAATAAGAATCATAAGAAGGTCGTCTTACACGATAGTATCAGTTGAACTGGAAGGCAATGGAAGAGGGAGGCAAGTCCTGCGTCTGCGTGATCTACCATGAATTGTCCGGTGGAAGAGATTCGAAATTTTCCCGAGAAAATTCCATTCGGAAGAGCGAAAGAAACTGAAGACTCGGTTACGAAGATAGTTGGAGTAGAATGAGAATAGGGCTTTCAAGTCCTTCGATTCGTTTCTAGGCTGAACCGCCATGTTCAGTGTTCGCAGCTTCCAAACTAAACTGTATTTGTAGAATTTGTTGTTGCTTGGCGAAAGGGAAATGAAACAAAGAGGTTTTATTGGGGGGTTTTGAAATGATCGTCTGTGAATGACCTCGCCTCTTCCCAAATTTACAAAACTACCCCGTCTCACATTTCTTTCTTTATTTCATTTTATTTTTTTATTTTTTTTTTAAATCACGAACAACATTCGTCATTTTTATTCAACAAACAAAAACGATTCCAAGTAGAACCAGTACAGCATCAGAAGAAAAAAAACAAATTCCAATGGGACAACAAAACCAGGGTAAAAAAAAAAAAAACACCTTCTGACAGTCGCACTGCAGTCTCCCATATCCAAAGATATCTCAAACTGCGGCACTACTAACAAACTGGGGCTGAGGAAAAATTGTCAAACAAACACCAACCAACGAGAATCGCCCCTAAAAGCGTCGAGTCTACACCAAGAACTCCCTCAAGCTCCAGATCTAACAAAAAGACGATAAATCTGGAAGAAATAAAGCTGGATCCGGGCAAAAAAAAACCATGAAATCGAAAGGATCTCGTCGGAGAACCCAAGAAAACAAGAAAAGAAAAACGCATAAAAGTAAACTCCCACAAAGAGGGACAAACCCCACAAAAAGGGGACAGACTTTCCTAAGGAGAGACAAAAACCTAAAAAAGAGGAAAAACCAAGCTCTCCCATGGAGAAAAGCCATGGGAGAGCCTAGAGGGGGCTCGGCGGTGGAAAGTTGTAGAAGACGCTGGAGCAAGGTTAGAGAGAGAAAAAAAAAAATAGAAAGAGAGAGGTCATTCTTTCTTAAATTTTGGTGAAAAGTCTATCCAAATCAAAGTGTGGCGGGCCGTGACCTCTCTTTCTCTCTAAAAAAATTAGAAATTTTAGAATTGGTCCTTGAGTAAGCATTTATAGTAAGTTTAGTCATATTGATATTGTCTGTATAAAAATAGATACCCAAGTTAATAGTTGATTCAGAAATTAGTCATTTTCCCTATCTATATTTTTATTAACAAAATTGCCCTTCAGTAGATATATACGTATGTGTGTATGTACCATCACCTTAAAATTAGGGATTTCAAATTGAAATCCAAATAAATGCAAGAAATTTGTTTTTTTCTCTCTCTCTCTCCTCATTATCTCACTATCTGTATCACTCACGATCTCTCTCTCTCATTATTTCACTCTCTCTCTCTCTCTCTCTCTCTCTCTCTCTCTCTCTCTCTCTCCATTATGAATTACAGTGCCTGTTTCGATTGAATCATCCAATCAATCTCCGGCACCTCCGATCGAGAGAGGGTTTTTATCTGGACACATCGAGCATAGGTTCTTATCGAGTCCCCTTGATCTCAAAAAGGGTTTCTCTGAACAGTTCCAGAGAGCTACTCTCATGCAGGTTTTGCTTTCCCAACCAGATCGAGGAAATCGAAGTTGATTCGTGTTCTTTAAAGTTCGATCTCAAAGACGATTCATCGCAAAAAAAAAGCCGTCATTTTTGGTGGTGAAAGAACAGGATTGGATTGATGGGTCCGAAGCAAAACGAGTTAACAATCAGTAGTTTGAATTTGAGCAGTGAAGGTAGTTTTGAGTTTTTCAATGTGAGAAATTTTGAGTAGTTTGTATATTTGATTTGTGTGGAGGTGTGAGAAATTTTGATTTTTTTTTTGGTGAGAAATTTGTACTATTAAACTTCCATAAAAATTTTAGATCTGAGAATTTCTCAACAAAAAGTGAGAAATTTGCATTAATAAGTGACAAATTTGTCACTAGAGCTTTCAAAATTTTTTTAACCAAGGGGAAACTGTTCATTATTTAATCTTACTGACATTTCTTCAATCCTATTTCCTTGCCTTCCTAATGACTGAGGAAAATATTTGTAAAATTCAACTGCTCTATAATCAGGCTTATATCTTCTTTTAAGAAATTTGTAGTTGCTCTTGGAGAATTAGGTGGTATATCCTTTTTTGAATCCATTTTTCTATCTCTCTCAAGTCTCTCTTCTCTTGTAATATATCTGAGTGTTTGTAATATATTGTAAGTGTTTAGAGTGTGGTGTGTTTATTTTCGAAGAAAGCTAAAAGCTCCTGTAACTGAAGCTTAGTGTGCTGTGTGAAGCTTCATTCTATTCTGTAAGTTTGTTTACTTAATGCAAGTTTGATTTTATATTCTTGCCTGTTAATGTATGATCGTTTAAGTTTGAGGCATATACTCATAAATTTGTATGAGTTAAAAGAAAGTTACGAATCTGCCTTGTCTAGTCCTTATGCTATTGCAAATTATCAGCCAAATACGTTAAAACGTATGAGTGAAGAAATTACTCCTAATAGTAATGATGAAAACTATTCAGGAGGATATTCTGTAAATGTTATTTCAGATTTTGAAATAAATAGAGATCTTTTAAATAAAGATTTTTTAAATCCAAAAAATTTCAAGAACATATTATGGTTAAAAACATTCTCTGTAGAGGAACAAAATAACTTCAAAGAACAGTTTTTTGGCATATTTAAAAATTGTTAAGAAACATGTTCCAAATTTCACATGGTTAAAATGGTACCTTAATAAAAGTGTTAATGTCCACACTGATCCTATAATGAAGAAATGGGGTCTTTGTCCTTCAGGAAAAATACATGAAAGTATTCATCCTCCGAATGCTAATATTTATGTTAGGTTTAAAGACACTAACGAGAAAGTTAAAGCTTCTCCAGTTAAAAAGGATATACCACCCAATTCTCCAAGAGCAACTACAAATGTCTTAAAACAAGATATAAGCCTGATTACAGAGCAGTTGAATTTTACAAATATTTTCCTCCAGTCATTAGGAAGGCAAGGAAATAGGATTGAAAAAAATGTCAGTAAGATTAAACATCAGTTGGTAATGGATAAAATCAAAACAACTGATATCCCTTCTGCCCTTCCAAAGAGCAAAGGAAAGATTGTTAAACCAATCCAAAAACCCCTGGTTCAACCTCTAATTGTCAATACAGAGTTTCTAGAAAGCATTAAAAAGTAAATGGAAACATGCTGAAAATGCTCCTGTAGAAATTCCAAAAGAACCGCAGGTTAAAAAAGAACCCTCATCATCTGGAACCAAAGATGATAAGATGGAGATTAATACTATATCTCATAATGAAGAAGAAGAGTCTACTTCATATATTGAAAATGTTGAGGTTCTTGAAAATCAGTTTATTAATTCTACGGTTAGACCACAGAATTATTATTCTAAACCTTCCCCTATTGATATTCAATATGAGAAAAGAAATATCATTAACCCACTGCAATATAATGGTAATTCCATTTATGAATGGAACATTGATGGGTTAGCTGATTATCAAGTTTTAAATGTTCTTCAACATATGATCATGGCTGCTACTGCCATAAGAGATAGGATTAATGATCCTGACCCAGAAGTTACTATCCTAGGAATTCTAGTCTCAGGATTCACAGGACAGTTGAATGGATGGTGGAATCAATTTATGACCCAAGCTCAGAATGATGAAACCACCAATGCGGTTAAAACAAAAGATAATGGAAATCCCATTTTAAATAGAAATGGAGAACCCATCCCTGATGCCATTATCTCTTTGGTCACTGCTATTACTTTCCATTTTCTAGGAGATGTTTATCAAATTCTAGAAAGAGGAAAAAGATCTTTTAATAAACCTTAAATGTCCTACATTAGCACATTTTAAATGGTACAAAAATGCTTTCTTAACGTATTTGGATGATGATGTGCAATAGCATAAGGACTAGACAAGGCAGATTCGTAACTTTCTTTTAACCCATACAAATTTCTGAGTAAATGCCTCAAACTTAAACGATCATACATTAACAGGCAAGAAAAAAAAAATCAAACTTGCATTGAGTAAACAAACTTACAGAATAGAATGAAGCTTCACACAGCACACTAAGCTTCAGTTATAGGAGCTTTTAGCTTTCTTGGAAAATAAACACACCACACTCTAAACACTCACAATATATTACAAACACTCAGATATATTACAATAGAAGAGAGACTTGAGAGAGATAGAAAAAATGGATTCAAAAAAGGATGATTCTGCTCTGAATGGGATGAATGAATTTATAGGAGAGCCAGGAGCATCTAGGAGGGACAGCTAGAACGCACTGGGAGTGGATAAGATAGATTATGTACACCCGTCTGGCTGAGGAGATAAGTAAAAAAAGATGCTTTTATAAAAGCTGTCGGCCATCTTTTGGAGATAAGATTCGTCTTTATCAAAAGTGAACATGAGAATCTGTCGGGGAATCTTTTTTCCAAAGTAGCTTTACACGTGGATCAATCAGGGCCATTTCTTTATAAAAGAAAAAACATATTTATTAAAAGATAAGAATTCCTTTATACTTTTTTAAAAGTATTTTGTCCTTAAGTGAATACTAGTGATTGAATTGGGTTTCAAACCCATAGTCATCATTTGACTGTGCATATTCACTTTCATAAGGATCACCTTGTCCATCTTGCGTGGAGGCATATGAGAGAGGGACAGTTTCAGTATCACTGTCTGAATCAAAATTTAATCTTTTACATAATTCTTCTTTAACTAGAGCTTTAAGCTCTGAAGAACTTAAATCAGGGAACTTAGATTTTAAATCTAATTTAATTTGAGGTTTTATCTCATAAATGTCAGGGGAAGAAGATGAACAATCTTTTTTCGAAGGAGAGGGAAGATCAATGCTTAAAAACTTTTCCATCTTGACAACGGTAAGGTCTGGATTATTAAATCTAGCCCACCACCAGACTTGGTATTTTCTGCATAGAGTCCAAACATGGGAAGGAGAATTTTGAAGGGCAAATTCCCATTTTAAGATCAATGGAATGGAAAATTCAATAAAGAAGTAAAACAGAGGGTTGTCACTTCGACCTGGCAGATTTTTCTTTTCGTATAATTGGAAGCAACAATTTACTTCATGAGGAAGGATCTCAAGTTCTGGACCATGCTTAAAAATCCAAGAATAAAACCATGAAGGAATATCAAGATTAAAATCTCGATTAAACTGAAAATACGATGTGTGTTTATACACTAGATTTTGGATCAATAAAGCTTTATCCCAAGCTTTCTAGTAATCATAGAAATTGTAAGTCTTACAATCACCAGGGGATACATTTAAAAGCTTTCTTTCTTTTGTTAAATCAATTCCCCAATCATACGAGGAAAGGATTTGTCACAGCCCGGTCCCACAATAGCGGAACCGAAGCCTGTGGCACGCCACCGAGGCTAAACCAATTCATTAACGTTCCCAAAATTTGGTTTGAAGAACACTCGCAGCGGAAAAACAAAACACAAAACATATTTTCAAAAGCAGAGGTTCAGTCGACTGCACAGTCGATTGCTCAGTCGACGGGAGAGGGCAGGGAATTTATAGCAATTCCAGTCGACTGAGGTTGGGGGTCCAGTCGACTGAGGCGGGGCCCAGTCGACTGCTTTTGCTAAAATAAGAAGCAGTAGCTCCCAGATACAAGGGTCCAGTCGACTGAAGCAGGGATCAGTAGACTGCTCCCCTGACAGCAGCACATTCTGCAGCATTTCAAGTTTTTAAAAGCTTTCTAACTATCACCAATGATTAACCACTCAATCCAAACTCAAACCAAAGTAATCCTAGCTGTATTAAAGCATTACCAAACATAATTACAACATGTTATAGTCCATTACAACGTTCTAGATCCATTCTATTATACCAAGTTAAACATAAGTTAATACGATAAAAATTCTTATTACAACATCTCTAGGATCCCAAAACTACAAGATTAACATTCAAGTTGTCTCCCAAGCGAACTCCCAACCCTCGTGCTCACTTCTGCGATTCCTCGCCAGCATTTACACCTGCAATGGTTATTTGAATAACCACACATATTTCGATTTGTTTAAGCTAATGCTTAGTGAATAAATCAACATATGTACATGAATGATAAACATGTCTGCATTCACATCTCTACATTTCATACTAGTCGCCGGAGACTCACGTGCCCGTCCATACTCCCAATCCGCGACTCCTCGCCAATAAGTCCACGCGAAAGGGTAAGACCCACGATTCTTCTCTTCAATCGTGCGACCTTAATGCCTATATCGGCTCCACAAAAATGGCACGGTGACCACGTGCTCCTTCTGACCCAAATAAGCAACTTAACATGCTCAATTACATATCACCATACTCGCGGTAATCAAAACATATCACCATGCTATTGGGCCTACTTATCAATATAAATGCCCAATATGAACTACACAAGATATCTCTATGAATTAATACATGCTATTCAAACATAACATGAATACATGCCAAGAAATCATTCCAAAACATAGTTGAATCACTCACCTCCGATTTACGCTCTTAAACTTCGATTCAAAGAAAACCCGTGCACAAATAACGTGCTGAAGTCCGTCTAGTAAAATTCCTATGGATCAGAATTCCATTTATCATCTTTTATGAAAAATTCTAGAAAATAACTTTTCGAAAAACTTAGCCAAACAGGCCCTAACATATATCAAAACGAAGCTCTTACCTCGAGGAGCTTGAATATGAAATCTGGGAGAAAACAAACTGACGGAAGGTCGTCGTTTGGCGTCGCAAAGCTTGAAACAACCAAATCTCCCTCTAGCCCCCTTTTGGCCTCCTTTTGGAATTTAGGTTAGAAGTTATGAAAAAATATCTCATCCATCTCTATCTATATATAGGCAAGACTATTGGAAATTACGTTTACCTCCCCACGAGTTTTCCAAACTCCTAATCAGCCTCTGAAACTTTCTACACAGCTAATTCATAGCTTTACGAGTGAAACCTCAAAATTATATAAGTTTTCGACTAAGTTTCGTTTGGTCGCTAAAACGCGAATTTCTACATGACGTTTCCGAAGTTGCTAATTAGCCTACCAAATTAATAGCGTGTTCATTCGTTCTCACCAAGATACTAAATCTAACAACAGAAATATATTCTAAGCCAGAAAATAATACAGATATTGAAATACACAGGTAAACATTTATTTTCAGATAAACATTTAAAATGTTCCATAGTGACCGTCTCATACTCGGAGAGACTTCACAAACAATAATTCCTCAATCACAATAGTTTCAAAGGGTTCTCTAATACAGACACCCAAATCAACTCGTGAGTCAAAACTCACTCAACCATGTGTCATAAGACACGCCACATCACATTACCATGCATGACAATGTAATGCAAAAGCAATAACACAAATGTGGGTGTTATAGGATTTTTGCAATAAACATTTGAGAAAAGGCTGGCTGTTTTCCTCTTGTAAACCTATGTTCTATCCTTACAGAACCAGTTTCAAGAAGGATATTCTCATAATTTTTTCTCGAATTCCCATTGGCTGTTTTGGGATAAAACCACTCATTGGGAATATCAAAATAATGTGCAGCAATATCTTTAGGCAGTTTAACTGCTTCTTCACTGTTATTTAAAACAAGTATAGGCCAAAGTTTAACTTTGTCAATAGGATCTGAGAATGATATAATCCTTTATGGAGTATTATTGTGAACTTTACTTTTACCTTTATTTCTGGAATTATGATAATTGGGGTGTCTACCACCTCCTCTGCCTTCAGGGGTATAACCTCTGAAGTTAGGCCTCATGACTTGTCTGCAAAAATTCACGAGTAAAGAAGTCAGGGAGAGAGTTTGCACTTCCTTTTATAAATTCTATTTTGAAATCAAAAGCAGACAGTATTCCTTGCCATCTAGCAAAGATTTGCTTTGAGGCGATGTTTTTAACATATTTTGAAAGAACATCTTTGGCAGCTCTACAATCTACTCTTACTAAGAATTCTTGGTTAAGTAGATCACCTTCAAATTTGTTTATACATAAAACAATTGCCAAAATTTCTTTTTTAATAGTAGAATAGTTTTTCTGAGCTGTTTTCCAAGCACCAGAAGTAAAACGAACCAGCTGTTCACAGTTGTTAACTCTTTGTTTTAAAATTCCTCCGTATCCCAGATCTGAAGCATCTGTTTCTACGATTTTAAAAGCACTAGGAATTGCAAGGCATAGACATGGTAAAACTTTAACTTTTGCCTTGATTCTTTTAACTGCTTCAGTATGGATCTTAGTCCATGGTGGAGGGATCTTTTTCAGTCTATCATATAAGACTACTGAATCCTTATAAAGATCCTTGTAGTATTCTGAAATATAATTTAAACTTCCAAGAAATCTTTGAAGTTGAGTTTTATCTTTGATTTCATCTGGAAACTTTTCTGCGAAAACAATGGCTCTATCGATTGGAACAATTGTTCCTTTATCAATATTATAACCAAGAAATCTGACTTTGGTTTGAAATAATTTTATTTTCTTGGTTGAAACAACTAAGTCATTTTTCTGAATTATTTTAAAAAATATATCCAGATGTTTTCAATGTTTTTCTATTGATGAAGAGTAGATTAACACATTATCAATATAAACAATGCAGAATTCAGAATAAGGATTAAAAATATCATTCATAATATTCTGATATTCTGAAGGGGCATTTTTAAGGCCAAAAGGCATAACAATCCACTCATAATGTCCAAAAGGAACATTAAAAGCTGTTTTATACCTATCTTTCTCTGCCACTTGAATTTGCCAATATTCTGACTTCATGTCAAATTTTGAAAAAATTAATGCTTGGCAAAGTCGATTTAGTAAATCTTTTTTATTCGGGATTGGATATCGAATCCATTTAAGAGCAAAATTTAAAGGCTTGTAATTTATAACAAGTCTAGGAGCACCTCTTTCAATTTCTGCGTTTTTATTAACATAAAAGGCAGAACAACTCCAAGGAGATTTACTCTTTCTAATAAGGTTTTTCTCCAATAAACCTTGTATTTCTTTTTTACAAAATTCCATTAATTATTTACTCATTTGAATAGGACGAGCTTTGGTTGAAATCATTTTCTCATCAAAATCCTATTCATATGGTAAAGAGACAATATGCTTTTTCCTATGCCAAAATGCATTAGGATGTTCAGAGCAAATATTGTCTTCTAGCAATTTTTGGAATTTCTCTATCTTGACTTTTAAAGCAGTTTGTGAGAGTTGATCCTCAATTCTTTTATGATACAACTCTTCTTTTATCAAACAGATTTGTTTTTTCTTTAAAAATAATTTTCTCTTTAAGAGAATGAATTTCTGTTTCCATCGACTGATGTATGAATTTAAACAAAACTTCATCATCCATTAATTTTGTTAATAAACCATTCTTTGTAACAGTAAATGGTCTTATTAAAGATAAAAATGGTGTTCCCAGTATAACTGGTTGATTGAGGGTTTTAACCAAAATGAAAGTAGTTGGAACACAGATTCCTTTATTGCAAACATATGCCTTGGGGATCTTGTATTTAATATTAAGTTTAGTTCCATTTGCAGCAGTAAGATTTTGAGTAGTCTTTTCAAAATATTTAAAAGGAACTAATCTCTCTTTGATGCAGTTCATGTCTGCACCCGAATCAACTAAGGCAATGATATCTAAGATAAAATTTTGTCCTATTACTAGAGAAACTTGGACATACCATTTTTGATAAATGATTTTCTCCACAGAAAATATTCCTGTTTCTTCGACAAAGTTTTCTGAATAGTCATCATCTTCTATTCTAACCTTTTTTCCTTTGTCAAGAGGATTGAATTCTTCTTGAAGAATAAAATTTTCTTGTTTAAGGGTTTCTACTCTTAATTTTAAATCTTGAATAGAAATCTTTAAATCATTTATTTCTTCCTGTAAATCGTTTAACAAAGGAAGATTTCCTTTTGATTTATTGGTTCTAGATGTTACCCTAGAAACAACATATTTGAAATTATAAATTTCTTTTTTTGGGTATTTTTTCAAAAGGCAAAAAAGGGGAAAAAAAAGAAAAAAAAGAAAAAAGAAAGAAAGAAAGTATGATCTTGTCTCTGCCACATGAGTACTGCCCACCCAACATTATCCATCTTGCTGCCAAGGATTTGAGCCCTGACTGATATATAGGGTTAACATTACCTATCGCTATTGATGTTTTGACTAGATAACAGGTACAACACCCCCTTTCCCTGCCAGACGGGATGCTCTAATTGTAATAAAATCCAAAAATTGTGTCTTCGACTGTGTCCCAAGCTGTATCCCAAGTGTTACCCCATCTCAAACCGTGTGTCAAAAGCGCGTAGCGTGGAGGACGACACGCGTCCCAATATTATGATACCGTCCGTCAGCCGACAAAAATGGACCAGTGGAATTCAACGTCTTTACGTGTTTGGGAGTGTGATTTGCTGCGAATTTTCAGCTTTCATCTTTTTCTCGCTCTCTCTGTCTCTATCTCTATCTCTATCTCTATCTTTTACATATATAAATAAACAATAAACAATAAAAGAGGGCTCCTTCATTGGATTCGCTCTCTCTCTCTCTCTCTGTGAAGAACACTCTTACGAAGAACAAAGAAAGTGTGACTGTGTGAGTGAATTGTTCGTTCGATTATGGCAAAACTCGGAGGAATAGGCGAGTCACATGGGTCTCAGAACAGTGTCGAGATCGACAGTCTCGCTCGATTCGCAATCGATGAACACAACAAGAAAGAGGTTTTCTTTTCTTCTCTTTTCATTTTTATTTATTTTTATGTGTATTTCCTCGTTGGAATAGAATCGAGACTTTATTTTGTTAAAATGAGACTTCTGGGTTATAGCCATTGGATCTGAAGCGTACTGAAGTAATTTCACAGTCTGAAAACTGATCCGAACTCTATGATATGATCTTTATCTACTACATCTCATATTAGTGTATTATGATACAAATGTTATCTACAAAAATTTATATAGTATATGTGATATGTGATATGAGTATTGATGTATTGAATTTCTTTGGCATATATAAAGGCCGCTCATGTAAATTTGTAAATCGTCAATTCCAATACAAGACATTTCACATTTTCTGACACTCTTTCTAGTAAAAAATTTCCATTATTGGAAAAAGTTCCTTTCATTTCCATTAAGTGCCCTTTGTGTAACGTTTTCCGCCACATCACAATTTACATCACTTGGGAAACGTTGTATTCAAGGAGGTAACAGAACAACCCTCTAACTAGAGAAAAAATCTCACGAACTTAATTTATCAATATTACTAGAACATCTCCAATCCTTATCCAAAACCCATACCAAATTTAAATTTGATTCCCTCAAAAACCTTATCCAGTCCAAACCCTTGACTCATACCCATACATATCAGATTGAGTTTTACTCAATTCTAGAGCCAAATGGAGATTAACACTATTCATTGCCTCAAATTTTGGGATGGATTTGAGGAGTTTTTTTTTACTCAAATTTTATGCTCAAATTAGGGAAAGTAATAATATTATAAAGAAATTTGAATATGACCATTGGAGGTCCACACCCAATTAAGCTTTTATTCAAATCTTTACTCAAATTTTGAGTAGGGGCTGGAGATGGCCTTACTCAAATTACTCAACATTTTAGATTGCGTCTATTTTGGTGTTGACCTCATCCCATAACTATATTAGATTGCTTGGATATCATTAATCTGTTTACAGAAATTGTGGTTAATTTATATATATTTTTGATTGCTTTGATAAAAGAAACGGTTTATGGTTTTTTGATGGAGGGTATGTAATGTTGGTGCAGAATGCGCTTCTGGAGTTCAATAATGTTGTGAATGTGAGGGAGCAGGTGGTTTCTGGCACTATGTACTATATAACTCTGGAGGCCAAGGATGGTGGTGCCAAGAAAAAGTATGAAGCTAAGGTTTGGGTGAAGCCATGGATGCACTTCAAGGAGTTGCAGGAATTCAAGGCGATCGCCTGATCGGTGACGCCCTATCTGGTCCTAGTGCTTAGCTAGGTAAATAATTGTGAAATAAAAATGGCTTTCACTAGTTTAAATTACAAGGGACTTTATAAGACTTTGTTTTGTATTGATGTTGGTGCAGTGAATGTGCTACTTGTCTGTATTCACTTAACCTATCAGTCATACTAAGCTATGTTCAACAAATACCTAAGCTATGGTAGACTTCTTCTCTTCTTCTTTTGTGTGTGTGTGTGTGTGTGTGTGTGTGTGTGTGTGTGTGTGTTTTCTTGACATATGGTAGACCTGGTTTCAAGAGTTATTTTTCTCAGGACATGTATGAATACTCGGAGTCTCTTCAGCCTCACAGATAGGATTTCTTCAAAACACGAACTGCCAAATGTAGTTTAATTTTAAAATTTGTGAACCCTCATGGAACCAAAGAGAGATCGAAACATCTTCAGCAAACCACCCTCGGTGCTCCTAATGCATTTGAGGAAGAGGACGTCTAGAACCTTCACATGTGGGCTAGACCTTTGCTGGAGTTGAACACCTAGGCTCCACACAGGAAAGTCGAATCAGAATGATTGTTCACCAAAACTCATCCCACATTAGACCAATCGGATGCTTAAAAGCACATATGTGGAAATCCGACACGATACGTCAAGTTTTTTATTTTTATTTTTATTTTATGGGGGAGGGGATGAGGTTCGAACCCCGAATCTATGCATTGGAGGGGACTTATATATGCCAAGCTCTTTGCCACTTATACGACGATACGTCAAGTTCTAAAAGTTAGGACATGGATAGTGCAATGACACGACAGAATGATAAACATATATTTAATATATATCGTGTGATAAGAAAATCAATCGATCTATAGTAAAATTAAACTATGAAATTTATTTGACTTTGAACGGGCCTAGTTATTTCTGCTTTCGGAATCTTTATTTTGGTTTCCCAACTCCTTAAGTATTCTCAATATGTAAAAGTCTTGTCATACTCGCATATATTCTATTCCCTAACACCGAAATTATGAGGTTAAAGAATCCTAATTATCCTCCTTGTGCCCCAGCGGCCAACACTTCCAACTTCTTCTTTGGTTGTCAGAATGTCACCAGTGTTATGCCTGGTGCAACTTCTTTGATTTTCAGAATTTCAGCAACGTTATACTTGGTGCAAAGTATCCGAGTGTGTCCGAACAAAATACTTTGAGAAAAGGTGGGACACTGATTTTGGTGTGTCAGATACATTTCAAGAAGTGTGTTCGACATGTGATCAGATGCCAATTCTCAAATAACACTTGTGCAACTCTTCAATCTCCAAATCCTGAAATAAAGAAATTAAGGTGGTTTGCATCTCGAAGCAATTGTTAGTTGTTGCCTACTTTTGCAAGAATAAGGCATAGACTGGAAAATTTTCTTTTATTTTTCATTGACATGGTTTTGGATATGGATGGTTGCAATAAGTTAATTTTCATCTCGCCATCACGAGTTCATGACCCAAATATGATTGGAACATCTTTTCATTCCGATTAGCAATTTTGTTTGCTCCTAGCACTCCTCATTACTAGGTTTACATGTTGACTGCGAACTACTATATGTGGTATGCTTTTCTGGCTCCAGATAGCTTAAAGCTCTTTCTTCTTAAGTAGAAGGCGACTTTGGAAGGATAAGCCCCCTGTTCTTCTCTCTCTGTCTCTGCGAGTTGTTAGAGCTTGATCTGCAGTATTCACATTTACTAATAGATTTAAGCTTCTGGAGGGTAGCTTAACATGGTATCAGAGCCTTAGTTTGGGGAGGTCTTGGGCTCTAGCCTCTTGTCCCCTTTCTGGTTTGCATGCTGTACTTTCTTATCTGTCTCCATTTTCACAGAGTACTCTTTGTTGTCCCCACGAGCTAGACGGGGTCGCACATGAGGGAGGGTGCTAGAGCTTGATATGCATTGTTGGACCTATTCTCTAACAACTCAAGCTTTTGGAGCAAGCAACTGGTAACTTAACATTAGCCTCATATTTTGTCTATCGGCCATGATGGTCTTCTGTGCCACTTGAAAATGATCTAGTTTTAACGTTCACAGCCAACACTATCGTACTGTGGGATGACCATTTAGAATATCAGTTTTCCCCTTATGATTATTTTGCAAATCTTCACCATTAGTTGGTCTATTGGCCTTTTTTTTTTTTTAAATTATTTTATCAATTGATGTCTCTGTTCTAAAAATTCAAGCGACTTCAATTACTTCTGGGTTGCAATTCCAGTAGAGCAGTTGAAGGTATCTTCCAAAAGTTTGACCTAAATGTTTCCTTAAGCTCGACTTAAATGGAAAAGTGTGTTCCTGAATTTGATTTGCATTAAATGATGTAGAACCTGTGTGCTTGTATTTCCTATTGAACCTGTGACTGAGAAACTTCTGTAGTGCCGGGCTGATGATAAATGCATATGCTATTTGTTGATTGCGTTGCTATTCTTTAAGTCAAGTCTTCTATGCGGAATTTCTAAACAGGTCCAGGTTCAGTCCAAGTCTCACATTCTATCTGGTTTTTTGGGAACCAAGATTATGTTGGTTTCACAAAAAATCGGTTTTAAGAGAGTTATTACGCTGGACATAGACCCTTGTGTGAGAAATCGACACTCATCAAACACTTAAATTTGTAGAACCGGTTCACTTATGAATCACATGACTAGTCTTTGCCTTTTCAAATTGCCTGGTAGTGTATTTCTTATATGTTCAAATTATGTGGGTGTCAAAAGAACGAAAGTCTGCCTTAATCTTATCTTCAGAGGCTAAGACGGGATTGTGATGCTGGTATTGTTGGATCATTCTTTTCTTTGCTTCTAATATTCGTACGTGGTTTTCTTTCCAACTCC
This sequence comes from Hydrangea macrophylla, assembly GCA_033977485.1. NCBI lineage: Eukaryota > Viridiplantae > Streptophyta > Magnoliopsida > Cornales > Hydrangeaceae > Hydrangea > Hydrangea macrophylla. Next base: position 110,423,331 of record CM066997.1, on the reverse strand, counting down.
ACATAAAGAGGTGTCTGTTTTGAAATGAAAGTTACAGTTTAATTTAAGGGGAAGTTGGAATTGCTTATCAAACGTGATTTTGGGATCAAAATGGGTATGTTAGCCTGGTTGGATGAATTATTAGAAGCACTTTGGAACTCCAAACACACATTTTGGCTGTTGAAATGGTGCTTAAGCTCAAATATGGGAAGCTGATTGTAAGTGTTAATTATTTTTTCCCCTTTTCACCATGCCTTGTGGTTAGTGCTTCTGTTGTTACCAGTTGCCTAAATACGAAAGCCACATGGATTTGAAGGCCTTATTCAAGATCTCTTGCTTGGATGAACGACTGTAAAATGGCGAGAAATGCATTTGGGGTCGGTCATGCTGGGAATTAACTTCCACAATTTCTTCGTCATCCACATTGGCTTATGATTACCAAGTAAAATACTAAAATGTATCCCTTCAACATATTCAACTGCTAGATTCGTCATATGAGAACAGGGTTGGCCTTGAGATTCTTAATTTTTTCTAAGGCCTCATGCGAACTTTTAAAGGCGGTCTTCTCTATATTAAATTTCATAAGCGCAAAAAATTTATAAGAGTACAATAAATTTTCATTAAAATGAGACGATAAGCATATAATTACATTCAAGGGCGGAGCCTGAAATTTTGGTCGGTCGGGGGGGGGGGGGGGGGGGGCACTTAGGCTACACGGGAGTTTGGGGGCAGCGTCTTCGAGGCAATTTTTTGAGGTCTATTTATATATAATTGGCATTTTTTTAAGGGTCTATTTATTCATAATTAGCGATTTTTTTGGGATCTAGTATGAGTATATTTGGTGACACATAAATATTGAATGGTGTCCTTCAAAATTCTAGGGGGCCTATTTTTAAAACTCATAAAATTGTTACACTAAAAGTGTAAATTTTCAAAATTGTAGGGGCTTTTGCTTTTGAGTTGTATATACATGCATATCAATATATATATATATATATAGTTGATGACACTGAATTGGGCTTTGGGCCCCTTTGGAGACCTAAACATGAGTTGAGGGGTGGTCGAAACATATATTGAGGGGGGTCTAAACGTACAAAATTTTATAAATAGGTCCAAAATATGTATGTGAGAAAGAGGCAGAACTCACACTTTTTCTTTTTTCTTGTCATTTTCTCTTTGTCAATTAGTCAATATAGGTGGGCCTTCGTATATTTTTTCCCAACCACAGACAATCAACGAGGATGAGAGAGAATTTGTGTGAGAGAGAACAAAATGAGGCCCAAGCTTTCGAGGCCCAATTCGATGGCTTATGCGCTCAAGGCCGGCTTTGCTTGAGAACATCTTTAGTGGGAATATTAAATATGAGTAGCTAAATAGTAAATAGTATTCAGCTACTTGAATTGTGTTCCATCTATGTTAGCTAAAAGTCATACTCTTTCCGTTCCAAAATAAGTGTCTTATCTTTTCTTTTTTGGATGTTCTAAAATAAGTATCCACTTTCTATTTTGGACAAAAATCTATGATTAATAATGTGCCATCCCAAAATGTGAATAAACATCCACCACAAATTATTCAGCTAGTTGAATTGTGTTCTAACTATGTTAGCTAAAAGTAATAAGTCATTTTAGCATTTTATGTATTTTGATGCACCCTCGCCACGGATACACATATAACATTATTAATACCAATCCATTGGCTACACTCTTTTTCTATCTTCGTGAACTATAAAAAAAATTCTCCAAATTAGGGAAAACAATTTTACATGGTACCACAAACTAAGAAAGGGATTGTATAAATCCATCTGGTCCCCTATTTCATGGGAAATTTTTCTCTAACTCGGCGAAAAAATCCTCCCAACTCAGCAAAAATTTAAAATCTATGAAAAGGAATAAAATCTTACATGGTATCACAATTATACCCAATATTTGCTCCCAAACTAGCTCAATTTATTTTGGTTCCTGCATTCGCACCACCCATGGAGTACTAATTTTGACCAATAAGAGCCTAGATGACAAATGTGAGAAATAACTCATTTTTTAGCTCCACTGTTGCATATGATAGTGCCAGTGGACATGGGCGGAGCCATGTAGAGGCACGGGCCCCGGCCCCTTCAATTTTTTTTCAAAAGTTCGATTATGTACTTGTAATTTGTACAATTTGAAATTTATTTATGTATTGATCCCTTCAAAATATTAACTTTTGAAATGAATAATGCTATACTTTTCAAATTTGATTCTCAATATTTTATCAGTTGTATCACATGCATATGGTATGTAGTACCCTCAATCATTGCGAAAGCATTTGGTGCAATTGTTATGCAATTTGGTTATCAAATTTGGGTTTTAAATTTAAAAAAGCATAGCATACATCGCACATTTTGATAAACCATAAGCCAAAGAATTAGAATACGCAGTAAATATTGCGGTCACCAAACTTCTCAACTTACAAATTTGACAAAAAAATCATAGTAAATTGTAATCTTTATGATATAAATAGGCTGTCACTATTGTCAAAGCAAACTAACTATGTGGCAAACTGGGACTTATACACATAGCTAGTTTGCTTTAGCAATAACCATATAAATAATACACCAAAAATATGCATAAATAGGTCCAAAAACCTTCACTTTGGGGGCTCTGCACCAGTACCCCATGTGCACATATTTGCTAGTTTACCTAGTAACTCGGTCCCCCAAACTCAAATTCCTTACTCCGCCCCTGCCAGTGGGCATATTAAAACTCATGCTATGACATAGTGACCATCATCAAAAACACCATCCCATACCAAAATTATAGCAAATTGTAGTAATGACATGTTATGTAAAATCGTAGCAATCTTTTACCCTTGCACTGCTTTCATATCTATCATAGATCAGGATAACACTTCCATACAGTACTACTGTACCTTAGGTATTGTTGATGCTGTTCTATTCATATAGAAGTGGGTTCCACAATCACAAAAAAGTTACTGTAATAAAAACAGTTTTTAAACATTGGACCAACTTCTGTGTGAGTGGAACAATACCACCAATATTTAAGATACAGTACGGAAGTGCTGTCACATAGATCATACATGTACCTATAATTCATTAGTTCCTAGACTACGGTATGCACAATTCACAAAGCAGCGCAAACCCAACAAGAATATTACAAATAATTTCGAACCATACATCTATCTATTAACATATATTAAAGTTGGGACCAAAGGCCTTCATCTAGCCTATCCATGTGGCACTCTCCTTTGACCTCTATATTGACGTGTCGCATCTCCTTTTTTTTTTTTTTTTTTTTTTTTCCCTATTCTTTTTTATTCTCAATATTAGTAAATTGTGTAATTAATTTTTTTTTTCATGGGGAATGTGAATATTTTTCTTCTTTTTATTTTCAAAAAAATTATTAGTATGCATATTCATATACACTAAGTTTACATTATATTTTCTCTGAATTATTTTGGAAATCCAAACAACCCCTTGGGTTTTGCTTGATCGTCTCTCTTCCCCATCTCACAAGTCACAACTTCTCATAAAGAATTTATACACATTCTATACATTGTGGGATGTATATGCAAGTTCTCTGAATTTGTTCTTCTCTCCTTTTTTTTTTTTTTTTTTTTTTCTCTTTAGGTTTATATATACACACATATAACTATATAAAAGTAGGTTGATTTTATCTTATGAGAACTCCCTCATTTTATAAAATGCACATCCCTCGCTTCTCTCTCTCTCTCTCTCTCTCTCTCTCTCTCTCTCTCTCTCTCTCTCTCTTCTATTTGTCCTCTCATAGATTTTAAATATTGCCGAGTTGGTTGAATTTTTTGCCAAGTTGGAGAAGGAATCCCATGAAAATAGGGGGTTAGATGATTCATACAAACACTTTATTTTGGGAGAAGTGAGAGGTGTGCATTTTATAAAATGAGGGAATCCTCATTAACAGTCCGTTTGGTATGATTGTAAAATAGAATAGAATTGAATTGAACATAATAGAAAAGAAAAGAAAAGAATAGAATTGATTTGCAATTCTAATTATCCTGTTTGGTATAAAACAGAAATGAAAAGAATAGAATTGAAATGATTATTGCTATTTCCTAAAATACCCAAACTAAACCCTAACATTATCCAAACAAACCTTTCCCTAAACCAAAGACGCAGAAGGCAGAAGACGAAGAAGAAGACCGCAGAAGATGACCGAAGACGAAGAAGAAGACCGAAGACAAAGAAGACGCAGAAGACGAAGAAGAAGAAGAAGAAGAAGAAGAAGACACAGTAGACGAAGAAGAAGAAGAAGAAGAAGAAGATGCAGTAGACGAAGAAGAAGACCGAAGATGCAGAAGACGAAGAAGAAGACCGAAGACGCAGAAGACGAAGAAAAAGAAGAAGAAGAAGAAGCTGGGGAAGGAAGACGATGAACAGTAGGGGCAGTTTGGGAAAAGTAAAGATCCCAAATCAATTCTTGCCAAATCCGACCATTTTTGGTCGGATTTGTAAACAACCCAAAACAAGAATCGGGTAGAATTCAAAATGAATTCATTTATTGTTTTGTGTCATACCAAACACAAGAATTCCACAAAATAGAATTGCAAATGAATTCTATTCTAGTTTGTGGCATACCAAACGAACTGTAAATACGAACAGTATAAGTAGGTATACACACACTGTTATATATATGCACAGATTCATTTGGGGATGAAAAGTCAGTGCCTTCTTCCACCAATTCAAGGTTGCTTCCTGCGGCATCTATTCAATTGAATTTAATTACCAACGTCTGTTCCTCTTCCCAAATTACGTACCATCTCCTTTGATCTACTTCAATTTCAACCTTCATAAATGTTGTGATTGTATAAAACTGTTCAGTCACAAAAAAGTCTTCAAAAAATCTCTCTCTCACACACACACACAGAGTTTAATATTTTAAGTTGTGCAACCAACCGGTCATGGGGGCTACTTACATTGATTGCCCTATGAAGCCTTTTTTCTATGCAAGTTTCTGATAATTTGTTTTTATGTTTTTTCAACTACTTCATTGTTTCTCATCCGTATATTTTGGTTTTTTTTTTTTTTTTTTTTTTTTGTTTCTCAAGTGGATTAAACTTTGTTCTAGCGGGTAAAGTAATATGAAGTTTTATGAAGCTTGAATGATCAATTTTGTTTGAGTAATGCTAAGATTCCTAAATTTTGAATCTTATAATATTGGTTCTAAAATACTTTGTCAGTTGTCTTATATAGTACCACCGTTCACTAACACAACATGTGGTACTACTTGTTAATATATGTATATACATTAGTCTAGGTTCATTAGATACATCATATATATATGTGACATAGTCTAGATACATTGTACTAGCTTTGGTGTACTACTAGGTGTACTACATTGTACTACGTATTTCCCTATTTAGATTTCTCTTAGCCTATATAAAGGCTCCTCCTCTTTGTAATGAAATACACAAGAAATATACAGATTATTTCTTCCAATATTTTCTATCTCTTAATCTTTATCATGGTATCAGAGCTAGGTTGATCTTAGCGATCTATCCAAACAGTTCCTACTTCATCACCACCGCCTGTGGTCCTGTACATCATCACTTGGATTCCATCGCCCAAACAATCCCTCTGTCCCAACATCATCATCATTACCCCAAGTCAAAGCCCACAACATCATCGTGGATTTCATATCATAATTGATCCAACATCATCATCATTACCCTTTGTGGCCCCACCAGATAATCATCACTATTTCATTAGACCACCATTATTCTTGCGCACCACTATTCTGCTTCATCATCATCAAAGCCCGTATCATCACCACTAATCCGCCTAAAACCATCACCACTGATCCATCATCAACTCTCCCAGATTCAGTCTTTCTGCTTTTGGCCGCCGCACACTCACACTCACACCCCGAGATCCCATACCTATTTACCTAATTACCTATTCACCCACTTACCCAGATTTATTTTTCTGACCCTAACTTGTCCATATTACCCGAGCCAATATTGACCCGATTACCCGACTCGGCCCGACCCGATTACAAAAGTACTATTCTACACTCTATGGATCGCATGGACACCTCTCACCCTATTGGAACTATTCTTGATGGACCCAACTTCACAATCTGGGCCCAAGCCATGTCTAGCTTTCTTAAAGGTCGCAAGCTCTGGCGATATATCACCGGTGACATCTCAGAACCCAAACTTATTAAAGAAGAACCAGAAGACAAATATCTTGATAGACTTGAGGATTGGGACAGCAAGAACCATCAGATCATCACTTGGTTCCGCAATACATCTGCAAGTTCTATACACCTTCAATTTGGCCGATTCTCTACGGCTAAATCTGTCTGGGATTTTTTGGCAAATCGCTACACCACTGCTGATCTTGCACATCAGTATCAGCTTCTGGGGACTCTTCATCGCATGCGGCAACAATCTGGCCAATCAATCAACAATTTCCTCTCTGAAATTCACTATGTATGGGATCAACTCACTTCTTCAGAGCCTACATGGACCAATCCATCCGATGCGGAAAAATTCTACCAATATCGGGACCAACAACATCTAGTTCTATTCCTGATGGCTCTCAATGACGAATTTGAACCCGTTCGTGCATCTCTCCTCCATCGCACCCCTCTACCCACCCTGGATCAAGCCGTTTCTGAGCTCCTTTCTGAAGAAACCCGTCTTGCCACTCGCAAGCCTTCTCATACCGATGCAGCCTTAGCAGTTCACAAAGGGCCATCATTCAATCATAAAAATCATCAGTCCACCTCTTCCGGACAAACCTGCAACTACTGTAAAATGCCTGGACATGTTCTCCTTGATTGTCCCACACGTGTTTGTAAGTACTGTAAGAAGCTCGGACCTGGTCACTATCAAAGCGATTGTTTTCGGAATCCTAACAGAACCTCCCACATCAACATGTCTCGAGGAGGTCCTTCTAGGTCTACTAACACACTCCGAAGAGGTCCAAACAAATCTGCAGTCACGACTGCCGAGAGTCCACCATCCACTACTCCTACTGAAGGTTTTTCTGTTGCTCATCTTGAGGACCTCCTCAAACAGGTTCTGGCACATTCTGGTAATCCACCTTCTACTGCTCTATCTGTTACTCCAGGTAACTCATCTTGGTTTTTCGATTCTGCATGCTGTAATCATATGACACCCGATTCTACCATCTTTTCCACCAAATATTCTGCCCTACACACACCAACCATTCACACTGCTGATGGTTCTCATATGTCTGTCGACCATATAGGAGACATCTCCACAGCTTATACCTCTCTTCCCGATACTTATTTTATCCCGAAACTCACCCTAAATCTCATTTCTGTTGGTCAACTTTGTGACCTTGGACTCACTGTTACTTTTTCTGCTTTTGGTTGTTGTGTGCAGGATCCAAAGACGGGACAGACTCTTGGGATAGGCCGTAAGACTGGACGACTCTTTGAACTCATTAGTCTTCACATCCCATCCCACCTTACCACTACAGCTCAAATAGCAGCTTCCACCACATCCAATCCCTCTCTCAGTCTTTGGCACGCTCGATTGGGTCATGCTTCCATTAGTCGTCTACAAATTTTAGTGTCTAGTGGTAAATTAGGGCCAGTCAATAATGAACATTTTGATTGTTTGTCTTGTCAAATTGCAAAACAATCGGCACTGCCGTTTAATAAAAGTGTATCTCTTTCTTCTGAGCCTTTTGACTTGATTCATTCTGATGTTTGGGGCCCCTCTCCTACTGTCACTATGGGGGGATCTAGATACTACGTAATCTTTATAGATGACTACTCCCGTTATACTTGGATTTATCTTATGCATAGTCGGTCGGAATTACCACAGATATACTTTGACTTTGCTAACATGATCAAAACCCAATTCTCTCGCCATATCAAAGTATTTCGTGCTGATAATGCTGCCGAATACAAGGATTCTAGAGTCCTTCAATTCCTTCGCCAACACGGCACACTTCCTCATCGATCATGTCCTGGCACTTCCCAACAAAATGGGCGTGCTGAGCGTAAACACAGACATATTCTCAACACTGTTCGTGCCTTACTTTTATCTGCATCGTGTCCTGAAAGTTTTTGGGGTGAAGCTGCTCTCACATCCATTTATACAATGAATCGTGTCCCCTCCCCCACCATAGAAAATCAATCTCCTTATGAACGCTTATATGGTCACCCACCTGAATATAACACTCTTAAAACATTTGGTTGTGCCTGCTTTGTTTTGCTCCAACCACATGAGCGTACTAAGCTAGAACCTCGATCTCGCATATGTTGCTTCTTGGGTTATGGCGTTGAACACAAAGGTTATCGGTGTTGGGATCCCATTTCAAAACGTCTCCGTGTATCTCGCCATGTTGTCTTCTGGGAACACAAAATGTTTTCTTCCATTTCCAAGTTTCACCTTTCCCCTACTACTACTCCCATCTTCTTCACTGATCCTTCCACTGAGTTATTTCCTGACACTACTAATACAAACCTGTCTCCTGCATCACTCTCTCCATCCCTGCTATCTCCTCTCCCAGATAATCAAACTGAATCATCCACCTTACTCTCCCATGAGTTACAAACTCCAACTCCTGTGGTACAAGTTCCAATTAATGAGTTTGAACCTGAGTCATCCATCTTACCCTCTCCTGAGCTACCTGCTCCGCTTGATGGATCTGCACCAGCTTCCGATGATCACCCACGCCGTAGTGACCGGGTAAGAACTCAATCAGTTCGTCTTCGTGATTTTGTTGTTCTTTCTACCATTTTATCCCATCATGAGCCTCAGTCTTATCGTGAGGCTAGCTCTAACCCGCTTTGGCAGAAAGCAATGAATGATGAATTACAGGCATTGGATCAAAATCATACATGGGATCTTGTTGATCTTCCAAATGGGAAAAATGTTATGGGGTGTAAGTGGGTTTACAAAATCAAAACCCATTCTGATGGGTCTATTGAACGCTACAAAGCCCGTCTAGTGGCTAAGGGATTTACACAAGAGTACGGTATTGATTATGAGGAGACCTTTGCTCCTGTTGCTCGCCTTACTTCAGTTCGTAGCCTTATTGCTGTTGCAGCAATTCGTCGTTGGGATTTATTTCAGATGGATGTGAAAAATGCCTTCCTCAATGGTGAACTTAATGAAGAAGTTTACATGCGCCCTCCTCCTGGTTATCATCACTCTCCACATCAGGTCTGTAAGCTTCGTCGGGCTCTCTATGGTCTCAAACAAGCCCCTCGCGCATGGTTTGCTAAATTTAGCACTATTGTTGGGAACTTTGGGTTCACTTCTAGCCCCTATGATTCTGCTCTCTTTATTCGCAAGACAGATCAGGGAACTATTCTGCTTCTACTCTATGTCGATGATATGATAATTACGGGGGATGACTCAACCGGGATCTCAGAGCTCAAGATATATCTCAGTCAGCATGTTGAGATGAAGGACCTTGGGAAACTTAACTACTTCTTGGGGCTTGAAATCACTTCCAACGCTGATGGTTATTATCTTTCACAAGCAAAATATTCTTCTGATCTTCTTACTCGTGCAGGCATCACTGATAATAAAACCAGTCCTACTCCTCTTGAGCTCAATTCTAAGCTCACTCCTATGGATGGTACTCCTCTTAATGATCCCACTCTGTATCGCCAACTGGTAGGGAGCCTTGTCTATCTCACAGTTACTCGACCAGACATAGCTTATGCCGTCCATATTGTAAGCCAGTTCCTTTCTGCTCCCCGCTCATCTCATTTTGCAGCTGTGCTACGTATTCTCAGATATGTCAAAGGGACTATGTTTCATGGTCTACACTTTTCTGCCCATTCTTCACTTGAACTTCGTGCCTATTCTGACGCTGATTGGGCAGGAGATCCCACTGACCGTCGCTCCACTACAGGTTATTGCTTCTTCCTTGGTGACTCTCTTATTTCTTGGCGAAGCAAGAAGCAAACTGTCATTGCCCGCTCTAGCACAGAAGCAGAATATCGCGCCCTAGCTGATGCTACCCAAGAACTCCTCTGGCTCCGCTGGTTACTTGAGGACTTAGGAGTCGTTCACTCCACTGCCACTACTATCTATTGTGACAATCAGAGTGCTATTCAAATTGCTCATAATGATGTTTTTCACGAACGCACGAAACACATTGAGATCGATTGCCATTTTGTACGTCACCATCTCACTCATGGAAACGTCCAACTTGTCTCTGTTTCCTCTGCTGATCAAACTGCTGATATCTTTACTAAAGCCCATCCTCCAGGACGTCTTCAGGATTTGGTTTCCAAACTCAAGTTGATCTCTATTTTACCACCTTGAGTTTGAGGGGGGATGTTAATATATGTATATACATTAGTCTAGGTTCATTAGATACATCATATATATATGTGACATAGTCTAGATACATTGTACTAGCTTTGGTGTACTACTAGGTGTACTACATTGTACTACGTATTTCCCTATTTAGATTTCTCTTAGCCTATATAAAGGCTCCTCCTCTTTGTAATGAAATACACAAGAAATATACAGATTATTTCTTCCAATATTTTCTATCTCTTAATCTTTATCAAACAAAGCATTTGGAAACCAATTAAGTGTAAATCTAGGCATCACATAAACCATGTAGAAAATTAGAATAGGATTGAACCTAAGCCTATTTGCTTCATTTCCAAACAAGGCCTTAAAGTTAATTTTCGTATGGTTATTTTAGTGTTGATAACAACCAGTGCATATCATGGGTTATTGACTAATTTTTTATTAAACTGGAAAAGGGGAGTTGATCACATGCACACCTGATGTTAGGGGTGGGCACACTTTGAATTGATCTGAAGTTTCGACTCGAACTGAAATTTAAAGACATTTCGGTTCGGTTATTTCAAGTTAAAAATTCAGTTCGGGTTGAAGCCGAATTATAGTTTTAAAACAGTTCGGTTTTCGGTGAGGGATTCTCAAACCGAACCCGATCTGACAAACCCGAAGTTTGGAAATGTATAAACTATAAAATGTTTAGTTTTGGACTTCAGGGCAAGCCTGCAAACTTCCTCTGTTCCTTACTCTCATCTGATTCTCATTCCTCACCACTGCCCGCAGCCCCGCACCCCCAGCCACTATTGACTCCTCCACTCCACAGCCACTCCTGATTCCGGACTCCTCCACAACCACTGTACCACAAGTCCACAGATCTGAGATCTCATCAGTCACCGCCATCGGCGATTCTCTCTCTCTCTCTCATCACAAGCAAGGCGACGGTTCCGGACTGGGGACGGCTCCGCGACCGGCGACACTTAGACCTCACATCACCGGCGATTCTCTCTCTCTCTCTCATCGACAGCTCCGAGTCGCAACACTCAGGTGATTGCTCGGCGACTGCTAGTGCTCTCTTTCTTTCACTGAGGTACTTTTTATGTTTTTTAGATCTCATATCATCTCAGTTTCTGATAGACTGATTCTTTGAATAATACTAACTTTGTTATATTATGTATAATAGTAACATTATTTTGTGATTTCAGAATTTATAATTTAGGAATTAGGGTTTATTTTTCAAAATCATGTTTTTTTTTTCTTTTCAAAATCATAGTTGTAATTTCTAAATTTTGACGGTACTGTGCTAATGTGCTTGGTGATTTCAGAACTTAGAATTTAGGGATTAGGGTTTCTTTCTCAAAATCATGTTTTTTTTTTCTTTCAAAATCATTGTCGTAATTTGTAAATTTTGAAGGTACTGTGCTAATGTGCTTTGTGATTTCAGATCTTAGAATTTAGGGATTAGGGTTTCTTTCTCAAAATCCTATTTTTTCATTTTTTTTTTTGGGTCAAAATCATAGTTAAAAATACGGCTCAAATTTAACCTGAAATTCCGAACAGAACCCGAACTTTATTTCGGAAACTGAACTGAATTTTCGAACTTTATTTCAGTTCGGTTTTCGGTGCCATAATTCCCAACCCGAACCCGACCACCCCGGACCGAAGTTTCCAATTCGAACCCGAACTACCCGATTGCCCACCCCTACCTGATGTGAATCATTTCACAGTTAAATGGTTCCTACGCACATGTGGCGGTGGGATCACCTTCAATAATGGTAGGACCACTTCAACATTTTCAATCAAAATCAAGTGGACACTGCCACATTGCTTGAGAGCCATTTGTGATACAAAATTTGAGAATTACTCGAATCTACCCAATTACATAGATCGCTTTTTCACATTAAAAGTTTTGTTATGGTTCATTCGGTAAATTTGAAAATTAAGTATTGAATTCTACGGTTGAAAATTTTAAGCTGATGATTTTACATATTAAAAATAATGTTTTATTTAAAATTAATAGTATAATATTTTTTTAACTAAAAGCGTTAAGTATGTTTTCGCTATTTTTTCAGTTAAGTGGTGAGCAGTTGCATATTATCAAATGCACTAAAAAGAAAATAAAACTCCTAAACATGTTCTTAATTGATTTTAATTTTGTAAAAGTGATGCTATGCTTCTTAGATTTGAATTACAATTCTTTTGATCATGATTTACATGTGGTATTATCAATCACTGTTATATCATATGGTATGAACTGTTAAAGTATTTGAAAAATTAAATTTAGGATCAAAATTTGAAAGTAGAGCATTATTCACAGTTTTTAGATATACTATATAAAAAGTGTAGTGTGTGACTTTTTAATCAATTATTTTGTGCTACAAACTGGTCCTTTTGCAATAATTTTGTACAAAGTGCAATGGTTTTGTCTAAATTGCTCTCAGCAAGAAGAAAAAATTGATCAAATTTTGTATCTTAATTGGTTTCTAAACACACATGGTACCAGGACTAACTTCAATTAATGATAGTGGAATCACTTAACATCTTTCAATCAAAGTCAAGTGGGCCCACGAACACAGTGTTTGGAAACCTAATGTCCTTTTTGGGAAAGCCTATAACAGGAACAAGTTCCGATGAAGTCCAACTTGTATCTGGTTCTTGTGAGAACCAAGTTTGATGAGTTATTGGAGTATTATTTTTTTGCATAGGAGTCCATGCCTAGTCTATTAAAATTGTCGAAACATGTTCTATGTCATGACTCATACTAACTTACACTTGGTTCTAATAAGAACCAGGTAAAAAGCTGAATTTGGATTGAACTAGATCTATTTTGGATACTCCCAAACAGGCCCTTAAATACAAAATTTGAGAAGCCTCTGCATCACTTTAAAAAAAGAAAAAAAGGTTAATTACATTTACCCCCTGTGGTTATGCCTATTTTTACTTTAACCCCCAGTGGTTTAAAAGTGAAGACTTAACCCCGGTAGTTTTGGACTAAAGTGAAACTATCAACATTTCTCTCAAATAGTCCCACATGGGGATTAAGTATTAAAATTAGCCCCGTATAGGAGAGTTTTAAGTGTCAAAATTAATCCCTCATAGGTAGGGGTGGGCACTCTTTGGATTGATCCGAAGTTTTGACTCGAACTGAAATTTAAAGACATTTCAGTTCGGTTATTTCAAATTAAAAATTCAGTTCGGGTTGAAGCCGAATTATAGTTTTAAAAGAGTTCGGTTTTCGGTGAGGGATTCTCAAACCGAACGCGACCCGAAAAGCCCGAAGTTTGGAAATGTATAAAATGTTTAGTTTTGGACTTTAGGGCAAGCCTGCGAACTTCTTCTGTTCTTTACTCTCATCTCATTCCTCACCACTGCCCACAGCCCCGCACCCCCAGCCACTATTGACTCCTCCACTCCACAGCCACTCCTGAGTCCTGACTCCTCCACACTCCACGACCACTGTACCACAATTCCACAGATCTGAGATCTCATCAGTCACCTCCATCGGCGATTCTCTCTCTCTCTCTCTCTCTCTCTCTCTCTCTCTCGCTCTCATCACAAGCAAGGCGACGGTTCTGGACTGGGGACGGCTCCGCGACTGGCAACACTTACACCTCACCTCACCGGCGATTCTCTCTCTCTCTCTCTCATCTACAGCTCCGAGTCGCGACACTCAGGCGATTGCTCGGCGACTGCTAGTGCTCTTTTTCTTTCACTGAGGTACTTCTTATGTTTTTTAGATCTCATATCATCTCAGTTTCTGATAGACTGATTCTTTGAATAATGCTAACTTTGTTATATTATGTATAATAGTAACATTATTTTGTGATTTCAGAATTTATAATTTAGGAATTAGGGTTTATTTTTCAAAATCATGTTTTTTTTTTCTTTTCAAAATTATAGTTGTAATTTCTTAATTTTGAAGGTACTATGCTAATGTGCTTGGTGATTTCAAAACTTAGAATTTAGGGATTAGGGTTTCTTTCTCAAAATCATGTTTTTTTTTTTCCTTTCAAAATCATTGTCGTAATTTGTAAAATTTGAAGGTACTGTGCTAATGTGCTTTGTGATTTCAGATCTTAGAATTTAGGGATTAGGGTTTCTTTCCCAAAATCCTGTTTTTTCTTTTTTTTTTTTGGGGTCAAAATCGTAGTTATAAATACTTCGGCTCAAATTTAACCCGAAATTCCGAACAGAACCCGAACTTTATTTCGGAAACTGAACTGAATTTTCGAACTTTATTTCAGTTCGATTTTCGGTACCATAATTCCCAACCCGAACCCGACCACCCCGAACCGTAGTTTCCAATTCGAACCCGAACTACTCGATTGCCCACCCCTACTCATAGGCAGTAAATCCCAAAATTAGCCTCCCGAAGGGATTAAGTGTTAAAACTTAGCTCCACATAGGTGGATTAAATGGCAGCATTATTCACACATAGGGAATTAATCCCAAAATTAACTTCACGAAGGGGGTTAAGTGTTAATATTTTTGGCTAATTTTAGAATTTTAAGCAGTTTTGAGGGAAATCTTAACAGTTTCACTTTAGTCCAAGACCACAAGGGGTTAAGTGTCTACTTTTAAAGCACAGGGGTAACGTAAAACGGGCCTAACCATAGGAAAAAAAGATTAATTACACAAACCTCCCGACACACCCCGGAACCGCGCATACGATTTTAGGACACATGGTACGCCACCAAGGCACGTTCCCATGTCATTAGAGTTCCATAAAACACATTAGTAAAAGATTTGACTCATGAACCCAACATATTTCTAACATTTTCAAAGTGATTTTATAAATCCATTTCCAAACACATCCTAACGAAATTCTTTTTCAAAAATTACGCATTTATAGTTCAAACTTCAAAGGGGTCCCAAAGGTACCCTCATACTTAATTAGAAGGAAATCAAAACGCCCGAAGTGGTAGAATTAAAAGTCATGCAGGGGTATTTCGACCGGTTGAATTGCCCCACTCAACCGGTCGAATGACCTCCTGGCAGAATCCTACATTGTTACAGAATTTTGCCTAGAGATCAAACAACCCCTTCTAACTTCCAACACTTCTAAACATTTTGGAATATCAAATTAACTTTCAAAACATGTAAAAAAAAAAAATTGAAAATCAATCTCTTGGGCTCCAAGAGTCCATGTCCACCATTAAAACAAGTTAAGCAAATTCAAATACCAAATCCATATTAGGTTGAACTCTAGAGGTGAAACCCCGAGTTCGTCGCCCAAACCAAGTCAAACAAGAACAAAGGAGTTACCCAAACTAACAATTATTATATAAACCATATATTACAAGAGTCAAGCTCTCCAACTAGCTATTACAAGTTATAAGTTCCAAGTTGCAACTCTAACCATAGCCTTAAGCCATATACAAAACACAAGTTTATAGTCTAAAAAGGGCAACCCAGTGCACGAGGCTCTCGCTATTGCGGGGTCTGGGGAGGGTGAGATGTACGCAGCCTTACCCCTGCAAGTAGAGAGGCTGTTTCCAGATAATAGTCTCAAAACATGAAATTAACGTCATTAGCCATAACCATTTCTAAATACAAAACTAATCCCAACCATATTACAAGTTTGAACCTCCATGACGTAAAGGTTACAAGCTACCACTACTACTACCAAAAATCCCACGGTTCCTCTCCATTGCCATTTCCTTATTCCTTCAATGCCTTACCTTTATTACCTACAATGTTTATTCAATAACCACTGTACTATATCAGCTATATGCTGGTGAATGATAACAATTATGAACATGAATAACGATATGCTCAATCTCATCTTTTACACATAACTATCGTCTCTGGGAACGCAAGTACCGACCACCCTTTCACGTTAGTCCGCGCAACTAACCGAGACCCACGCCCCTCTCATTCAGACGTGCGATCTCATAGCCATTTTGGCACTTAGTCACAATCTCGATGGCAAGCACATCCCTTTGACCCATAAATACGACTCAACATGCTCAAGTATTCATAACACCGCGCAATTTCACAATTAATACATGAGTTGGCAAAAATACTCTAAACATGCGAATTAAAGACGAATAGACATGCTTAGCATCATAAAGATCATCTCAAACATCCGATTATTCGTATTTCATAATCAATGTCACTCACCTCAAGGATTTCGCTCCTACTTGAAGAATTAAGAGCCTAGTAAGGTCCAAGTATAATTCCTATACAAGATATACAAGTTATAAGCTAAACCCCCAAATTGGGCTGCGAAAAAATTGTCTCAGAAATCCATAAGATTAGTATTAATGCGTTGGACTCACCTCCAGGAGTCCGAATATGTAGCCTGTTCTGAAATTGAACGTCAAACAGCACATCGTTTATCGTCGCGAGCGTCGCCGAGCTTTCCGCCGATTTTCTCTCGTTTCTCTCCTCTGTAAATATCCTAAGGAATGAATGAAAAGAAGAAGACTTAGACTCGTGAGTCATAAGCCATGTGTCCTTCGTATGTGCATTCTAAACTTTATGTTATATTATGACCTCCCTGAAGTTTTATAAGTTTGCATTTATACCCCTACTAGTTATTAAAACTTATTAAAACTATCCCAAACTTAAATGAGTGTTTGTCTATGTCACGCATGGATCCCATAAGTGGTCCCACATAATATTATGAAATTGCTAATTAACCTACCAATTATACAACGTGTCCATTTCGCTCTCACAAAGGTATCCCTAACGGACCACAAAAATGGTCTCTAAGAATGGACATGTTAATAAAACATCATAATAATATTAATCACATGTGCCTTAATAAACAATCAATCACATAAGTTTTATTTCCCATATCTGTCCCATCACACGGGGACCTATCATAACTGTCTCAAACTGGGACTGCCACTTGGCCTATCTCTGGGTTCCAACTGGACACCCCCAAATTAACTTAGTGAGTCAAAACTCACTTAACACGTATAATCACATCATCAGCATAATGTTATTCTGCATGGTAAATGCAATTAAATATAACCCGTGGGAGCGGGTGTTACACCTCCCCTGAGGTTTGCCCTAATTAAACGGACCTCTCTCGTATTTTGAGAAATTACACGAACCTCCCTTCTCTGTAACTGTTGGGTAACGTCTATGACGAAATAAATGAAAGTACTAAATTGACCCTACAAAAAATGACACAAACCTCCCCTGAAGTATGGTTTAATTACACAGACCTCCCTCAAATTTTTAGAAATTACACAGACTTGTATTATCACCCATAAAACCCTAACTAGATTTACACTTTGTGCAAATGTATTATCATACCCTCAAATAAAATATGCTTTTGCAATGAGAAATGGTTTGGGTTAAACTTTTCATACCACTCAGAAGTGTAGCTTTCAGTTTCTTCAAATTCCTTACAATTCCAAGATCTGCAATTTTTTCAAGCATTTCTTCAAATTCTTCAATTTCATAATTTAATTTCTTAGGTTTGGTTATTTTTGTTTCTTCATTTTGTAGTTTCACCTGTCTATGGAATAAATATAACGAACATGATAGGTTAAAAGAATCTGGGCAATCCATGGTTTGTTGGAAAGAACTTTCTATGCTTCATAGAAAATTGAGGGGATTGTGAAAAATGGTAAAGGTATAAAAACAAGAGAGATGATTCTAAATTTTGATAAAAAAGTTATTTTTTGTTGAGAGAAGAAACAAGAGAAGAAGAAGAATAGAGGAAAAAAATTGGGTTAATTACACTTTACACTCCTATTGCTTGACCCGATGACACTAACCCCCCCTATGTGGTTTAAAAGTGACCACTTGGTTAACCCCCTGTACTTTCGGGTAAAGTGGAACCGTTACGGAATCTAACGGAAAGGTGCATCAATTTTTTCAAGGGTTAATTACACTTTACTCCCCTATGGATTGATTCGATGATACTTTACGCCCTGTGATTAGAGGGATATTTTAATAACTTAACAGCCTCCGTTAGATTCTGTAACGGTTCCACTTTACCCGAAAGCATAGGGGGTTAAATGGTCACTTTTAAACCACAAGGGGGCTAAAGTATCATTGGGTCAAAACATAGGGGGTAAAGTGTTATTGGGGCAAAAAAGTTAACAAAAAACTAATTTTGTAACAAGGGAGGTCGGTGTAATTAGGCCATATCACCCGGGAGGTTTGTGTAATTATTCTTATTTTATGTTAGGATAAGTAAGAGTATTTTTGGCATTAGTTAATTAAAAATTGCTTATATCATCAATTTCCGTCAAGGGGTCAACGACCCTCTAACGGATGGGATGCGAGTGTAACTCAATCTAAACAGAGTTTCTGTAATTTCTCAAAATATGAGTGAAGTTCGTGTATTAAGGCAAACCTCAGGGGAGGTTTTGTAATTACGCCAAAAAAGAGCTCTTTTCGTTTTAAACGGTCAATTGCGAGCGAGAGAGAGAGAGAGAGAGAGAGAGAGAGAGAGAGAGAGAGAGAGAGAGAGAGAGAGAGAGAGAGCCAGTGTGGGAATCAGCCGAAGTGGTGTTGGTGATGAAGATGATGATTGAACGCTGACAGCGACGGAGACGAATCACAATTTCCCCAAACCCTCGTAAGTCTTTATATTTATCTTCGGTTTCAAAAAGAAAATCTGAAAATCAAAAGCCTATATTGTTGTAGGATTTTCCTTAGAACGTCTCGTTGTTTTTGGACTGATTGTACCCGAAGTCTCACTTTCTATCGAAACCCTAGATTTTGGGGATTTATCGGATCCTTTGATTGTGACTTTGTATCTGGAGTGTGTTGAAAATTTTCAATTGGAACATCAAATTTTGGAAAAGAGAAAGGGATTAAGTTGCAGAGATTCTTGTAACAGCTTGTGATTTGGGAGTGATTATGAATGCAATAATAGTATTCATAGTCATGAATTCACTATATCAGTTTGTTTGGACTTTAAATTTACATATTTGGACCTCCTTAAATGCAATAATTTTGCATTCATGAATTTACCTCATTCAATATGGATCAATTTGGAAAAATGGTGCTCATTTCACAATTTAATGAAATATGTGTCTTCTGTTTTTGTAAATGGCTTCATTAGTGCCAATGAATAGCTATAATAAAGTTGGAAGTAAAATTAGGCTTACCCAAAACAATGCTATAAGGCAAAGTGGGTATAGCTCCTTTAGGGATGGCTTACGGGCTTACACACACACACACACCCACCAACCCCCCCTTTTATGGAACGGTTTGGAGGAGGTGTAATAGGAGCACGGGCAGGTTTAATACTTTATTTGTTAAAAAACCATTCATACATATACACAATCCTTTTTGTTGTAATGTCAAACTTTTTCTATTTTGTTATATGATATTCCGATTTATTTGGACAATTTTTACTATGATTATATATTTGGATTTGGGATGGATTTTATTTTTTTAGCATTTTATTCTGTTCAATGCTATGTCTTTTGACTCTTTGATATTAGTGTTAAACGACATTGGTTAACATGTATCATTTTCTTTTGAGTATATATTGTAGATTATTTAACTTGAAAATGGGTGGGGCGGAGTCGGAGTCACCGTTAGTAAACGGAGTGGGAGTTGGTATTTCTCTTTAGGCGGGGCGGGGCGGGGGCAAGTCGAAATTGGAGTGCATTAAATGGAGTAGGAGTTGGTAAACTATGCAAAGTGTGTGAACCTTGATTTGTACGCTATGCAAGTCTCTAGTTAACTTTTTTTTTGGTTGAAACGGAACGGTTAATCTCTCTCTAACAATTTTTAGCTTCTGATTATTTCGAAAAACAATGACACAACTTAGTAGAATATTTCTTCATTATATATAGTATTTTCAGGTAATTGGACGCCGCCACATGGCATAACCATAGGTTTCTACATAGCGTTCTATAACAACAGGTAACTTGTTTTTTCAAAAACAATGCTTTTCACTAAAAATTAAAAAATAATTATTCTAGTGTGATAGTTACACCTTAATAATACCTTTTATCTTTCTCTCATTTTCAAAATTTTTTTTTCAAGTGTGTTCTTGAATAATAAAAATACAATTTATCTTCCTCCCCCTTCTCATCTTCTTTGGTTTTTAGAAGTTAACAACTATTATTATTTTGGTACTTCTCTTTTTTCATCTTTGATTATATTTATTGTTTTCATCTCATCTTACTTTGAAGCTGTATTGATTTTTGATATCTAACGTATTTGATTTTTTTGTTTTCTGACAAATTCATGTGCATTACATGGGGTTTATTACTAGTTTATGTCTATTTGATTGCCTCCAGCTGGTGTCTTGAAGTCCTTTTTCTTTTCTGCTGCATTGCTTGTATCACCTTTACTTTGACCTTTTACTCGGTTACTTACATCAATTCATTCCTACATGTACTTTAGCCAATATCATCGTATCTACAACCTTATGTTGGAGGAGGAATCCAAGGAATAGCAAATCAAGGGATTTCAAAATGAGCAATACTATGGTTCCCAACTGAATGGGACATTCTAATAAACTTCCAATGGAAGTTTAGTTGATCCCCCTATAATTGAAATTGATCAACTGATCAATTAGTTGGGAACTATAGCATTATTCCTTTGAAATACTACTCAAAACCCTATGATGGAATATTTCCTATGGACTTTCAAACAACAGTCATTTCAAAATCTCTCTCTCTCTCTCTCTCTCTCTCTCTCTCTCTCTCTCATTTGGAGTCCAATTTCTTGTAGGTAGACCTTTCCTGCTTCATATGAGGACTCCTTTTGTAATAATAACGAAAATGACCCCCACGTAACTATTCTCAGAGTCATAGCTCAGCGCTGCGTGAACTGTCTTTTAATGCCAGTGCTTTAGTTGCCAAGAATGTTGTGGACCGCGAAGAAGAAACTTTGATCGATTTATCATCCTTGAAGCTGTGCTGAATAAAGGATATTGGGTTGGTTTAATTCTTTCTTGTCTACCTCTCTGTTAGTATATATATACAACTCCTAAGCTAAGAAGCACCGACACAGATACGACACGACTCGAATACGTCGACACGCTATTTCTCAAAAAAGCATGATACGATACATTGGGGACGCGATTTTTTTAAATATTTTTAAATATATATTTATAGTACTAATAGTCTTTTTTAATTTATTTAAATGATACTACTAATAGTCTAATACTATGTATTAACATATATTATTTTTAAAAATATATAAATTTTATGATAAAATGCCCAAAAATGTAATAATATAGTAGTTATATAGGAATTATATGGTGTTATTTAGAAATAATTGTAAATTTAGGGATTAAATATTAGATATATATAAGTTAGGTGGTGTTATTTAAAAATAACTAAAAGATTGTTTTTAGAGTTTTTAATATTTGTAAAAGTTTTAGGGACCTAATCATAATAAATCTAAAGAGTAACTTTTCAGCAAAAAAAAATAAAATTAAACAGTGTCCAGCGTATCGGGGACGCATCCTCAACGTATCGGGGACGTATCCCCAACGTATCGGTGACGTATCCTCAACGTATCGAGGACATATCGGTTAAAAAAATAACATTAAATACACAGATTCGAAAAACAGAGTATCCGACACGTATCCCGAGCGTATCGGTTCGTATCGGTATCGGATACTCGAGTCGATACTGGTACGACCCTCAAATGAAGTGTTGGTGCTTCATAGCTCCTAAGGATTGCATTTCTTAATTTTCACTTTCTAAAAGTAATGATGTGTTCCGTTTTTTTTTTTAATATATTTTTTTTCCCCTTCTTCCCAATCTTCTGAATACAGTGCATTAGGGGCTTTTCTTTTTTTCTTTCCCTATTCGTTATATGTTTTGTTTTTTATATTCTGGAAGTCACTGTAGATTCATACCATCTTTTATTTGGTCTAATACATGGTTTTATGGCCTGTTTGGGCGTCCACGTATTTGCATGGGATCATTTATGATTTGTATGTGATTTTAATATAGAAAGGAGAAACTCAATATCTTGTATTTGTTCATTGAGAAAAATAGTGAACCTCACTTCATTGCTCCGTATGTGGTTATTCCTAAGTTCCCTTACGATGGTATAACCGTATAATGTATGAGTTTAAGAACAACGTTTACATAGCTACTTCTTTTTTTTTTCCTTTCTAAATGACCTCATTGAAGATAATGAATTTCTATACCGAAATGCTTTGTAAATCATGAATGATTGATTCCATTCACATTTGTGGACGGTGGGATGGGCAAACAGGCCCTTAGTGTCTGCTTGGAATCACTTCTCAAATGTGCTTTTGGGACACAAAACACATTTTTATTAGCCTGTTTAGATTGCTTTTAGAAAGCACTTTAGAGCTCCAAAAGCTCGTTTTGGTTGAAGGCTTGAAGCGGGTCGAGAGGTGTTTCAACTCAAAACGTAAAGTAGGGGCAGATTAGGGTCTTGATGAATTTTTCTTGATTCTAATTTTCCCTTTGCAATTAGGTTTTTTGCTTTTGCCTAAACGCAAAAGCCACAGCCAAATGGGCCCTTGATCTATCATGTGTTGAATTTAGAAGGAATATTGCCTGTGCACAAAGTATAATGGGGTTTTGTTTATTGTTTTCTTCTTTCGTAAATTCAGAAATGGAGGATGAGGTGGAAGTGACCAACAATGTGAATAAACTATCATCTACAAACTCTCTTCTGCAATGGAGCCAATGGCAATTGCTCGATTCCATTCTTCCCACAGGTGGGTTTGCCCATTCTATCGGTCTCGAGGCTGCAATGCAAGCTCGAACAGTCACCGGACCCGAAGATCTTCGAACTTATGTGATCAATTTATTGGAAAATACAGGTAGTCTTCTTCTTCCTTTTGTTCACTCTGCAACTATATCTCCCACTATCCAAACGTGGCATAAACTCGACAGACTTTTGGAGGCCACACTCACAAATGAAGTGGGTCGTAAGGCATCAGTATCACAAGGATCGGCACTTCTCAGAGTTGCTTCCTCAGTGTTTTCTGAAACCCCTTGTATAAAAACAATGAGAGATTCATCTTTGGGTAGTGGAGGGGCTGTTTGTTTCCACCATGCTCCTATTTTTGGTCTTGTATTTGGTGTTCTTGGATTGGATTGTGAAACTTCTCAAAGGGCATACATGTTCATAACTATGAGAGATGTTATTTCTGCTGCAACTAGGTTGAATTTGGTTGGACCTCTTGGTGCTGCTGTGTTGCAGCATCAGATTGCAATTGTTGCTGAAGATTTGTCGAAGAAATGGATGAACCGCCCGGTCGAGGAAGCTTGCCAAACAGCTCCTTTGCTCGACACTGTGCAGGGTTGCCATGAGTACTTGTTTTCTAGACTCTTTTGCTCTTAAAAGCCAAAAATGAAGGCTTAGGTTGTGTTTCATGTAACTCTACCATATTCTTCACTGTCAACTTATTTGAAGATCCATTTAAATACATTTTTACAGCAAATAACATTTGAGGACATGGGTTAGATCTGATGATACATTATAATCCTCAACTTATATGCCAAGTAACTCTTGTCATATTTGTATCTTCATGTTTACCTCATTTCATTTATTTTTTTCCCTCAACTTATATGCCAAGTAACTCTTGTCATATTTGTATCTTCATGTTTATCTCATTTCATTTATTTTTTCCCTTTTCGTTCTCATTTCCTATCTGGTTTTCATTGAAACCTTGATTCTTTGACAAAGAACTTACTTTAAGAGTGGTGTGAGATTGGGCATAGAACTCCTGTGACAAGAGAAATGCACCCATTGAACACTAATTATGAACCATAAAATTGGTTCATGGACTTGTCAAACATGCCCTTGAAATATGATAAAGAGCAAGAAGAAATGTCTGTCACAACAAAGGAAATCAGCATCTCATGAATTCAAAGAAAATCTCTCTATGTAATTGCTAATAATAGAATTTTTGACGGAAAGGCATCACTATAGCAAATTTATTTATACGTTTTTAACTTATTTTTCAAATCTATCACTTTCTTAAAGTCGCAAGTCAAGTAGCGACGTCATAAAAAAAAATTATGTAGAAGTCATTAGTTCAACTCGCGACTTTTTGCCACAATCGGAAATCACGAAATGGTGACTTTTACCTTCTTTACAATTTGAATTGGGATGTTGCACACCATCTATTCCAACTGCCATGGGTCCCACAACTTGAGAAAACCCACACAAAAAAGAACCATATTCTTTAATGCTTGAATTTAAAAAGAGCCGCCCTTTTCAGCTAGGTGTGCAAGAGTGCCACCTATGAGTTTAACATTATTCATGTAGTCATGAGTGTACAGGTCATTGGCTCCATCTATACCACTATTCTTAAATAAAGCAGTCATGAGCAACCAAAAGATGAGAAGTTTTATGGTGAAGCGTGCTGCAAGGAGAAGCAACTTTATGGTGAAGCTATGGTGAATTCGTTACTACAATTGCTACATAATTTTTTTTTTGAAGAAGTCACTACTTTTAAGAAAGTGATGAGTTTGAAAAATAAATTGAAAACGTGATGGGTTCGATAAATAAGTTATTATAGTGATGCCTTGGGTAAAAAATATGCCAATAATCTGAGTATTTTATGGGTCTTACGGTGTGATGGAGAAAGAAAAGTAAGTGACAGAGGGTGGCGGTGACAGAGCTACTGTTTCCATTTATTGGGGATTTCAGCATATAACAAGATCTGTCCTAGTGCCGTCTTGTCTTCAACACCAACAGAATTCAAACCTTTCTGGCTTATAGCACCCAAAGCAGGAGTACTACTTCCATCCAAACATGACCTATAATTTATGTCCATGGCCACACCAGAACATGCTTCACATAAAAATGAAAAATAAAAATTGGCAATACTACAAATATAAATAACACCACATCCAATACCCAACTTCTTAATGAAATTATAAGATTTTGGGAGGCTAGATATGCCATAGATTTTCAAACGCCCATTCCGGTGAAACAAATTCAACATAACCCAAGTATGAAAAATCTACTAATATTTGATATTCTTAGGGAAATCAACATTTCTCATATTTGTCGCTGTTAGTGCTTTGTGTACAACCATATAATACAAACTTCTAGAAAGTCTACAAAGGCCAAACAAACAAAAAAAAAATCCATTCCAGCCCTCATAGACAACTATCTATTCAGTTCATCACTGTAATCCTTAGAAACTTCTACCTACCTCTCCTACAAATATTATGTTAGTATCTACTCCATATGATATCCGTACAATTTCACATGGAACTACTAACCTGTGAAGAAATCTATGACAAACACTAGCAGCAGAATTGCATTAAATTATTCTTCTTCATCATAGTCTTCCTCGTCCTCGTCTATCGTTCCATTCAAATTTGCAAGTTGAACCGGATCAATAGACATTTTTTCCATCTCATCAAGGGACCAACCAGGATATTCCTCGTGCTTCAGTTCAGGAGTAGGATTTAATGATGAACTAGGAGGTTTTGAAAGTACCATGGATGTTGATTCCCCATTCTCATCCAAGTCAACATTGAGGTCAAAGTTCCGTACCGGTACTTCTGCAATATTTTCCTTAGAATTTTCGGTTGTTTCTCCATTTTCTAGTCTTTCGAGTTTTGGCATTTGCGTCTCACTTGGCTCGAAAATTTCTGGGTCATCTTCAAACTTCTCGTGATGTGCAGTTGATTCTCTATCTACTGTTCGACTACCTCTACCGCGACCTCTACCTCTGCCCCTACCCCTTCCTCTACCATTGCTGCTGGTGTGGACAGTGTCATGCTGCAATTAAGAAAGAATCCACCATCATTTAAAGAAAAATAATCGTCATAAAATTGTTCAATGCTTTTTCATGTACTATCTCAATTTTTTGGCTCGAGTACAATTTCGTACCCTCTATTTTCCCAAAGTTTTATTTTTGGCCTCTACTATCAATTACATCATTTATGACACTCAATTTTCATATCAAAATCAATTAATGACATACTTAACAGATATGATGATTGAAAGAGTTAAACAATCGAGCTCAATTAAAACCTACGTATAAATCAAGGGCCAAAACTGATGCAACTTATCACAAAGAGCCTAAAATGAAGTTTCGTCGAAAACAAAGTGTACCCAAGTGTATTTGACCTTTTTTTTAATCTAACTCATGCCTACTTTTCGTGCTATCTAAAGATATGTGAAAATAAAAGTTTCCATCTCAAGTAGTGTATGGAACAATTAAAGTGTCCTGAAGTCGGATATTATACAACTCTCATGACACCTATATACCATTTTAGATAACCACAAGCCTTGTCAATGACTGCAGGTAATAGCATTTTATGAAACCAATAAGCCCCTCGATTGCCAATCACTCAATCAGTACAAGCAAAGACACATGAACGCGTTACACTATGTGATCAACTTAATTATCGTGACACATGAACATAACAAAAACAAACTCGCATTTTAATGTTCCTTTACTAAGAGGAACTAACTATTTAGGACATCATAAGCTTTCTTTCAGAGAGGAAAGGTAATAATATGCAATCCATATAATCCTCAATACGACAGAAAATTATTTACCATCTTGTTCCTCTTTGATTCATCATCACTGTCATTGTCTTCACCATCGGCAATTTTCCTGATGAGGCAAAACATGAATAATGTTGTAAATCTCGCACAGTATCTCAAATTCCTTCACACCAAAAGTAAAATTTAAAATCACTAAACCTTCTTTTGGCCACCGATCTATCTTCGCTAGGAGCATCACCGCCACCTAAATCAGGAACCTTGCTGACAATTTCCCTCAGGAAATCGAACACATTAAACCTCTGTACACACTGTTTTCTGCAGGTTTCAAAGACAGATTAGGCTGCCAGATATAAATATTGAAAGGGACAAAATCAGAATAATATTTTACAAGAATGAATATATCCAATTTCTGTCGTTCTCATGGCCAATCCAACTCTTATAGTTGCAGTCATGATTATCAAAAAATCGTGAATAGAATGGTGAATGGGTATACGAAAATTATGATTCGTGAATCGTAAGGTTCACGTGTGATAGAAAATAATCATATACATATATACAAAACTTATATAGTATATACCAATGTAAACATATGTACAATGCTTAAAATGAACAAAGATTTAACGCACGTTTCATGCCATATCAAGTTCAAAATGTTGAAAGTTTCCACTTAAAACTTAAAAAAAATTTGACTTGTGAATCGTATATTGTTGTATGAAACTTCAATCAACTCGTATGAATCGACCGATTCTAACAACCATTGAGTTAAACATCTCTCGACTAATGCATTCAGTAACCTTATCAGATTGATGGTAAATCAGGCTACTGCATCATGATATAGCCTATGATGAAACCATGGTAGAGCAACTCTTTCGATATAAAAGTGATAGAACAAATGAAGACCTAAAGATTTAAACAGATAATCACTACCTAAACTCCAGAATTTATAACTTGAAGAACGAGAAAGTTTGTAAGGAAGAAGTTACTAACAAGTGCAAAGAGCTCATCGTCTTTGCTCCCCTCTGAAGGGTTATCTCATATGTCCGGTCACAAAGATCTTGCAGGAATAGTTCCAGAGCTTTCGCTGCATACATTTTTTTTAATACAAATAAGAGAATTAAAAAAAAAGAGAGAGAAAGAAAGAAAGAAAGAAAAAATACTATATTCTTTAATACAGAGGACCAGAGTATATGGAGGAAAAATCTGAACAAAAACAATTATCCTGAATTATTAAAAGATCAGCAAGTACACTTAAACAAATTCACGCCACACAACATTAAACTACTTACACACTAGAAGAGGTACAGCCATAGCAATCTTCCCCACATCCTCATCAGCTTGCATTATCTTCTTAATCCGAGCCTTCAGAATAAATATTTCAATCAGGAGAAAAGAATAGAAAAGATCAGCTCGGTAAAAAGTTGTCATTATCTTCAAGAAAGCGATTATTGTTAGATAAATATAATGTTATCGCCTATCCGATCAGTCATCCTACATTCCACAAAAAGATGGCAAATCAAGAGGTGAAACAACAATATTTCCAGACACAGACATTCACGTAGTAGTAGTCTGGACACCAATCACATGGGAATAATTGTAGACTAGCCTAAAAGAATGTTTTGCAGAGACGACAATACATATGTATATATAAGTATATAACCCATCCCCTTTAAAACAGCCCCTCCCCCTCCTCTTCTATGGGGAACCAATGAGTATGAAAATTTGATAAGCATACTTTATTGGTTCATTTGATGAGCACACATCCTGCAACCCATAATAACATGGCATACCGAGATTTGAAGAATTCAACTTTTAGACAAAACGAGCTTGCTGTCACAAATAAGTATTTATCCACTATGAAATTGATCTGTTGCTTCACACACAGAATGAGAACACATGTAAATGCAACATCCATAAAATACAAGTTCTGTCATAACTTTTAGACAAGAAACGTGAAGGTTTGAGAATTGCAAGTTGGAAAAAAAAAACCATGAATTTTAAAGGGCTTCAACGGCTAGGCAATAACAATGAGAGAAGTACAGGAACAACGTGAAAAGAAAACAGTATTGATCGAGAATTTGTAGGAAGACAGGGGGAGTGTTGGTAATCTTATATGAAAAATGAAACATAACCAAACTATGAAATTCAAAGAAGGTACTGCAAAATCCTCAGAATTCACAAACAAGTTTGCACTATTAGTAAATACATTAAATGGTATAGTTCGTATTATAGATTCACAGTAATATCTCTCACGTTTAGTTTTTATTTGGGGTTGGTTTGTTTTAGTGAATGGTAATATGATAAAAATTAGCTAAAATTATGATCCGATGTGGTTAGTGTGATTCATAGCTTTATTACTACTCACTTTGTTTAAAAATAATGCTGTTTTAATGTTGTATGGTCGCATACAAAAAATACATACATAGTATATACTATTTGTCCTATACCCGTAGTATCCATGTCCTATGTTTTAGGATTTTCCGTATCCCTGTGGCATATCGTGTTGTATCCCTTATCATGTCGTGTGTGTGAGCATCCTAGCAGGGGCGGAACATAGTGAGGCCATGGGATGGCCATGGTCCCCTCTACTTTTTTTAAAAATCTGAATTTTACCTTCTATTTTTAAAATGTTCAGATCTGGACTCTCCAACATAGGAATAGATTCTCACCCAAAAAAGGAAACTACATATTGGCCGTTTTAAATTTTCAACTTTTACCAAAATGGTCCATGTCTACATACGATTACAACACAGTTGTAATGTTATAAACTATAAGCCAAATAATTACAAACAACAAACTTCCCTATTCTCAAAAGGGGGAGAAAACCTCAAATAGTAAACTGTCCAGATACAAAAAAATCATACTCGAAAGTTTGTATAAATAAATCTAAAAAAAATCAGCCTATAATTCAGATACAAACTCTATTCCTGGTTCCGCCCATTTATCCTAGTATATCCGTATCCTTATCCATGCTTCTAATTCGGCCTATAGTTCCCTAGTTTAGAAACCTCAGATCCTTAAAACCTTTTTCTTTGACAGGAAGCATAAGCACTATGTAACTAATATTCATATATGTATTAGCGGAAATTAAGTACGATTTCGATGATTCAAGGGAAAGATCTCTGGGTAAAGAATTGTTCGGTGCAAAAGGCAAAACATTTGTTGCCACTTGCCACCCACAGCTCTGAATTAGAATTCAAAAAAATCACAAAGTAGAGCTGTTGAAAATGTTTACCACCAACCCAGTGGCTAGAGAACACCTGAGTCAAGATTAAAATTGAACACACTGTATAAGAATACATGACTTATTCATTTCAGAAATCCATAACCCTAAAAATACAATCAAGGGGCATAGATTATCACAAAACTGAACCTTAAAACAACAAAACCATATTAGTGGTTGGAGAACAGAGCAGTATAATCAAAACACAAGCAGTCTCACAGAAGAACAGAAAAAAAAGGTGAAACTAACAACTCAATAAATTCCAAAAACGTGTATGTATTTGTTCGTGCATGTACACACACACACATATATATATATATATATATAGAGAGAGAGAGAGAGAGAGAGAGTTACAGCAGGGAAACGAGTGTCGAGTTTCTTCCTCATGGCGTCAAACTCTCAACATCAACCAAACCCTAGAAATTCTATGGAACACCTCCCAGTCTTCTGCTATTGAAGCCGTTCAGAACCAAAATACATACGAGTATAATATATAACTATATATATATATATACGCTTTTATACCAAAACAAAGATTGATTTTAACAGGGAAAAATCGAAATCGAGTTCAGACGCAAGCAAAAAAAAATTAAAAATTAAAAAATAGAAAATTCAATTCCTTCGATAACCGCCAAAGTCGGAACCCAAATATATATATATATATATATATATATAATTTTTTTTTCCACTACTTCTCTTTCCTCTAATTTTCAGCACAATTTTTTGTTTCCGCTAAATATTAACCTCCAATTTTTAACCTTTTTTTTTTTTCGCTTTTTTTTTTTTTTTTGTCTCTCTCACATATAACCAATTAGCTCTAAAGGAGAATCTTTGCACATATAACATACTATAAATATATATATGTATATCTATATATACGTAGTATATTATTGGATAAATTAAATTGACCTTCTCTGAGTTATGCTGTAATTAAAATTATCGTCCTCATAGTTTCACAAGTAACATTAATCTTTCTTCAGAAATGGTGTTGTGTAATACTTACCCCCTTTTCATGATTTGTAGACTGTTAATTTAGTGGTTAGAAACTTAGAACTTTTTAACATGACTACTCTTGCCTTATTAGACCATCTCCATCTCTTACTCAAATTTGAGAAAAACTTCATAACCACATTTCTTGTGATCGAGTGGTAAGCTTCTTAAGTGTACTATTCAAGAGGTTTAGTGTTCAAGTCATGGGGAGCATGGTCATTGAGGAATTCACTCGGTGACTCTAGGGTCTCGGGAAACTAGTCGAGGTGCACGCAAGCTGGTCCGGACAACCCGATTACCCAAAAAAAAACACTTCATTGGGCTCTTTAATGGTCATACCCTATACTTAAGTGTATTTATAACATTTTTACTTTTCCTTATTTAGTATAAAGTTGAGTAAGACAAATAGGGCCCTTGCTCAAAACAGTCAAAAATCATATCAAATCTAATTTGAGTTAAAAAATAAAAATAAAAATTGTTACAGAAACTCCCACCAATTCTTATTCAAACTCGTACAAAAAATTTAGAATGTACATAGTGTTACTTCAATTTGTGTTTTAAGTTTGAGTAAACTCAATTTATTATGATTTTAAGTCAAGTATTGATTAAGGTTTTTGAGAACTTTTGCTCAAATTTAAATTTGATTTGAGTTTTTGACACGGGCAAACTTAAAGACAATTGTGTAATTTCATAAAGTATTGACTTATATTATTAAATAACTATATTTTATTTTATTGGTAAATCCTTACTTTTGCACAAAAATTGTATAACATTAGAGTTTTATCTCTAATGAGGGTGGTTAGTGTAATTTTTGAAACCATAATGGAGATTTCTTTAATTATGACAAATATCGCAGGGGAGGTTGATGTAATTTATCAGCTATTTTAATTTAAGATGAACACGAGGACTAGGGTGTGGTATATGCTACTAAATATGCTGCAGAATGATAGCTAAGACTTAGTCGTCTTTGCTCTCGATTCACTGGACACGTGTCAATATATGTGGGAAAGTGGATCAATTTCACTTTGCCTCCATTGGACGATGGGACGAGTTCAATGTGTGAGTTGACACGTAATACTTACTCTTCGCTGTTTGACCGGTTTTTTTGTATGCAACCCTTTCGAGAAATTATTCAACAATATATATCCACTATATACTATAAAAAAATGAATAAGTAATTACGTCAAAAAACATGAACTTCCTCTTTTGCCCTTCATTATATCATAATTACTCATATACCTATCTATATATCGTAAGGATATATTGATTTGTGTGAGGGTAAATCTTTCATTTTGGACAAATAATTACATTCAAGTCCGTTTTTGAAATTTTATTTAATATAATAATGAGATTTTAATCAACAATCTTGTGTCTAATTACATTTGGATCAACAATTTTTGAGATATTTATTATTGACTTCAAAAAAAGTCAACAAAAGTGGCTATTTTGGTGGCTATTTAGGAATTGGTCACTAATATTTACAAATTGGTCAACTTCTTCTCTCAAATGAGGTTTCAATCAATAATTTGTGTCTAATTACATTTAGATCAATAGTTTTTGGGATAATTATTATTCACTTCCTAAAAAGTAAAAAAAAAAAAGTGGCTATTTTAGTGGTTATTTAGGAATTTGTCACTAATATTTACAATTTGTTCAACTTCTTCCCTCAAATTTAAGATTCATATATTGTAATATGTGTATTTGCATTTAGATCAGCAAGTTTTGGGATATTTATTATTCACTTTTGAAATGTTTTAAAAAGTGGCTATTTAGGAATTGGTCACTAATTTCACATTTTGGTCAACTTCTTCTTTAAAAATTAAGTTATGGTATATTTAAACTGTCAAATAAAGTGGCTATTTTAGTAGCTATTATGAATTGGTCACTAATATTTACATTTTGGTCAACTTCTTCCCTCAAATTCAGGATTTATAGATTGTATTCGAATATCAATTAAGACCTACAAACACATTCATGCCATTTTTTAGAGGACATACCCTACTTGTGTCCTTTATTAGGTACATTTACTACTTATTTATAAGATAGTCAAAATTATCAACTTCTTCCGTAAGAAGAGTTTTAGATTAAATAGTTACATTTACAATTTTTTATTTAACTGCTTTAACAACTTATTATACAATTTTAACAACCACTTATCCACACGAAACGACACAATTAAATTTTCTGCGCAACGCGCAAGGCTCCAACTAGTATATATATATATATATTTAGAAACATACAATTGAGTTCTTCAGTATATAGGCTCATTATGTATTTAGTCATTTTGATTTTCCTAAGCTATAAATTGATCTTTAATCCGTGTTTTAATTTAAAAATTGGTCATTTTTTTTTTTAATTTGATGAGTTTATTTATGACGAATCTATCCTTAATAGAATATATATAAATATATTTATATATATAGTAACAAATTTGCATTAATTAAGGGAGATATCATTCCCTAAAATATAGTTGTACAATCCCTAGAATCTGGTAATCTAACTTAATTGCGATGTATATAATATGTATTTGTAGAGATATTTTTCTATCAAATTGAATTCAAATTACATTACTGTTAGTCTATTTTATGATTGTTTACATATTATTACTGATCCGTTTTGAATTAAAGTGAGAAAATTCAGTTGTCATTTTTTTTCCCCTAAAAATTGTGTGAGAATTTCTCACTCGTTATACATGGAAAATCATATCTTAGCGCCTTGAATTTCTCACTTATTTGTCTGATAGTAGTGAGAATTTCTCACACCCTTTTGTTTATTTAGTTTTTTGATGGAAAGTGGAAAGATAGATTAACTCAAAATAGTCACAGCCTCTTGGGAAGCAAGAAACTGAATACAATTTGGCAAATCATCAAGAAACAACACCTCATTTCTATGAGAATTTCACATACTTTTCATACTATTGAAAATTGCTCACTATTTAACCAGTGAAATTGATAAAACATTGTGGCAATATAGACTAATTAATTCCAATTTCTCACATATTCATTCGATTTATCAACAGCTAGTGACACTTTCTCACAGCTCTGGTTAATAGAACAAATTGAACGATAACAAATTTTCACCCTTTTTTTTTGTTCATTTTCAAAAAAAAATTTCTCACATTTTTTTTTTGGTAAGAACTTTTACAAATACAGATTTTTGTAATATCAACAAAAAAAATTACAATTGATGGGAAGAAGAAAAAAAAGGGAAAACCAAAAAGAAAAAGAAAGACGAAGCGAAAAGCAAAGCCCGAGGGAGCAAGTGAAGTGACTGCAGAATTGCTTAGACTAGCTTAGACTTGCTTGATGACTGAACTAGCTTTCCTCTGACTGAACTACGAAGTCGGTCACATGCCTTTAAGAAGTGTTGAATTTAACGGAAAGCAAGCAAGGGTGGTCGTAGATCAGGATAGAAATAAAATTGTGACTGAATGATATATAACAAAGTGAGTAATTTTTATTATTTTTTTGACAATCAGTTTATTCACGAAGATTTTGGTTGGAAATTTATCACATTTTTGCTTGGTTCATTTTCAAAAAGAAATTTATGACATTTTTTTGTAAGATGTTTTACAAATGCAAAGTTTTGGAATATCAACAAAAAAATTATTCGTCGTCGGAGCTTTCTTCTTCTCTGGCGACTTGATGCTCTTAGGCTTCTTCACAGTCTTCACCGGGGTTTTTTTTACCTTCACCACCTTTACTGTCGCCACCTTCTTCTTCGCCGGTAATGTCATAGTGTCACGACACATCCCGCTGACGTGTGGAAATAGGACACGTGGCACGCCACCAAAGCTCATCCATCCATTTAACAACTATACACAGCGGAAAAGAACTTTAAAATAACCTTAAGTATAAAAAAAATTAGGAAACATTACCCTCCGAGTTGAAAAATCCGTATAAAATTTAAAACGTAATTATATTTCAAATCGAATGATTTTATGTTGAAAGGGGTCCCAAAGGTACCCTAAGAACCAATCAAAACATTTCAAAAAATTTCGAAAGGTATAGAAAAAGAATTCTGGCAGGGGGTATCTCGACCGGTCGAATGACCCTTTAGCAGAATCCTGCACAATGCTGCAGAATTCTTGCTAAGGCATCTAACAACCGACACTTCTTCCCTTTCACCAAACATGGTTACCCTTTTAAACTTCACTATCTATACTAGACTTTCAAGAACATTATTAAGACATGGTAATACGCGAAAAGAACAATAACGGAACAAGCTAAGGCTTGTTTGGATTGAAAACATAAAAGAACTATTACATTCCTCCGAAATGCTAAATTTACAAGTTAAGCTCCAAAACACGAAACCATAAGTTCGGATTCATTATAACAAAACTAAAAGGAGTTTTACACATGTTACAATCTTATAAAACCATTCCCAAGCTTAAAAGTATAGTCTTAAGTCTTAACTTTCAAAAGTTACATTTTCGACAAAGGAATGGAACCCAAAACATATACAAAGTGATTCAACCCTGTCATCCCCGTGATCTCACTCTTCGCGCTTCGTCTTTCCTTTCTTCTTGTCACCTGCAATGGAGTAACACTCCACTGCTCCGCTATATGTTGAGTGCACAATTCTAAACATATGCTTATATGACAATTCATGTTCTAAACATTTTAAACATATCAAAATAGTCGCTAAGGTGAGTAGTACACTTCAATCCGGTAAATGAAACCGATGCCGTGGAAGGCACACCTCTTCCACACATCTCATACACTGGTTGGGCCTTCCTCCATACCAGGTACCATGTCCTGGTTGGGCCTCCTCCATACCAGACACCACACTATCAATTCTCAAAATCCTCAAACTTCGAGGAGCTTACCCCCAGACGGAATTGCACTACACTCCCTTTTGACCCACATAACACATAACATGCTCATATACACATTTGTGCATGCTTTTATCACATTTCTACATGCATAATTAACGGGCATACATAGTACATGAATTTCGCCCGGATCCAAAATATCAAGTTCAATGGTTAAAACATGAAATTTTTCCTATAATTCATAGGCTTAGAATTCATACCTCGTGCGATTTTCCTATAACTTTGAAGGATGAATTAGGAGATCAATTAAACATCGATTTTCAAATTTCAAACGATTCCTACAAGTTTACACGCATTTACCCCAAAATTCTAACATTAGGACATTTATAAAAATCTAACTAAACATGGCCTAATATATATCAAAACGTAGGCCTTACCTTTACGAGTTCAAATCTCGAATTTGGAGAAAAACTAACGATCGGAAGGTCATCGATTTGTGTCGGAAAGCTCGTAGCAACTAAATCCCCAAATCTCCCCTCTCTTGATTTCCAATTTAGGTTTGAAGAAATGAAATTAATTCATGAGTTTCTATATATAGGCACGACTCTCGGGAATTGTGTGTCATACCCACTCCCGCAGTATATATTTATATCATTTTAGCATGCATGGCATGCTTACTGTTGTGTTAATTAACATGTGTGATGTGAGTGATGACTCACTAGTTGTTGGAGGGTGTCTTTTGAGAACCCAATATTTGGCCTTGAAGGCAGTCCAGAAGGTGGGCAAGTGAGAATTCCTTACGGTTGGGAAAATGAGTAATAACTCATGGTTATGTGCTTAAATGTTTATTTAGGCATATGTAAATATAATTGATTATTATATTGTTAATAGCGACTCATCGGAGTCATTAGATGCCTGGTGAGGACGGAATTGAACACGTTACGTAATTTGGTAAGCTAATTAGTAATTTTGTAAAATTTGTAGAAACTTGCGTTTTAGCAACCAAACGGAACTTAATCGGAAACCTTTTTAATTTTGAGGTTTCACCTATAGAGCTATGCATTAGCTGTGTAGAAAGTTTAAGAGATTAATTAGAAGTTTTGAAAACTCGTGGAGAGGTAAACACAATTTCTGAAAATGTTGCCTATATATAGATAGTGATGACTTTCATAAATTTTATAAAGTTTAACCTAAATTCAAGAAGAGGCCAAATGGAGGATTTCTTGGCTTAGAGCTTCAAAACTCGAATTGACGGAGTTCTACCCGTTTGCTTTTCATCAAATTCCGTATTTGAACTCTACGAGGTAAGGCCGTCGTTTTGATACCTATTAGGCCTTGTTTGGTTAAGTTTTTCGAAAACTCATTTTCTAGAATTTTCATACAAAGTTGATAATTGGACTTTTGATTAATAGGAATTGTATTAGAAGAATTACTGCACATTCTTTGTGCTTGAGTTTTCCTTGGATCGGCGTTTAAGAGCGTAAATCGGAGGTGAGTGATATAAATCTTGCTTTTTGGACGGTTATATGGTTTAATGCATTTGATATGCTAGGAACTTGATATAGATACCATGTGTAGTTCATATTGGGCAAACTCATGCGTAAAGTAGGCCCAAGGCATGTTGAAATGAAAAGCATGGTGATTTGCTCGATGAGCATGTTTATGTGCCTATGTGGGTTAAAAGGGAATTTGCGCTAATTCACCGTGAGACGTCCTCTCAAAGGGGGAGGATTAGTAGTGACGACGGTCACTTGCCGAGAAAGGCATTAACGCGACATGTCGAAGGGGCATGGGTCGTGGTTGAGTCTTAAGACTTTGGATCGGTGAAGGTGCACTTATTCCCTAGAGACCAATTGTTATGTGTTATGATGGATTGAAACATATTTGTCATCCGTATGCTTGATTCATATTATTCACTAAGCGTTAGACAAATTCATAGATCTGTGGTTATATAAATAACCATTCAGGTGCAAGGACTGGAGAGGAGAATCGCGGGTAATGAGGCGAGGAAGGACCGGAAGCTCCTAATGTTTATAGAACTTGAATCATGTTGTAATATATGTTTAACTCATGCCGGTTGTTTAACCGTGCGACTTGTAATATGACTTGTTATATATGCGAGTACGACACTTGGTTCACCTTAGGACCTTGGTTGCCAAGTCGTGTGAAACTTGTACTTTTGATACTTGCAATCCGGGACGGGTTTATGGTGGTTGTATAAATGGATATATATGTTTTTGCAAGCCCTTAGAATGTTTAACAAAGCTGTGAAATGGTTTTGGTTTGAAATGCATTAGTTGAAATGGTTTGGTTTTGAAAGGAGTTGGTTTGAAATGGTTTGGTTTGGTTTGGTTTGGTTTCTTGTAATATGTGTATTATTTTATTAGCAGCGTTTGTGCGGAAGCGCCGGGAATTAACGACGTTTATTAGAGAAGCGCCGGTAATTAGCGGTGGTTGTGGAAAAGCGCCGGCAATTGTGAAACGGTCTTTTGGAGGTTTGGATTCTGCCCAGACCTCATTCGACCGGTCGAGTGGGGCAATTCGACCGGTCAAAATGCCCCCTGCCAAAAATTTCAATCTCCTACTTCTAATGTTCAGAATAACTTCTAATTAGGCATAGAGGTACTTTTTGGGACCCATTGACCTACGAAACTGTTACTTTTGAAAACAAGACTCGTTAAGGCGTGTTTGGACACGCGTTTAATATAACATTTGAAAAACTATTTGGAAGTTAGTTGTTTTGGAGCAAAACTTTTATTAAGGTCATTTTTGGGAACTTTAATCATTGTTGGTAAGCCTTGATGGCGTGCCACGTGACCTAGATTCATATGTATGGATCCGGGGCGTGACATGTAGTGGTATCAGAGCAAAAAGGTTATAGACCTTGAGCTATGGGTTTTGGTTTAGAGCCTTGGGGACGAGAGACGACGTCATGAGTTTGAATATTGATTAATGTGTGTGGAATTTGGATTAGTGCATTATATATGCATATGAATAATGGTTGTGTGCATTGTATCTTACATGCATACTCTGAGATATATGTCATGACATGCATGATATCATTATGCCAGTGGTTATCAGGGATAAGTGGTGGAAAGTATGGATATCAATAATGACAATGCAACGAATGCGCGAATGGATCGAATAGAGGCCGCTATTGAGGGGTTTATTAGAGCAGTGGATGATAGAGTGCCACCAAGGGGAATGGAGCTGGAAAATCCAAATTTGGTACCAAGGGCTGGGCAATCAATTGCCGAAAAGTTTGCAAAGAAGAATCCGACAATATTTACTGGGGGATCGGATCCTGATGTGGCGAACTTTTGGAAAATGGATATGGAACGTATATTCCGTAACCTGGCATGCACCGATAGAGAGAAAATAGACAATGCCACTGATACGTTGAAAGAGGGAGCTCAGAATTGGTGGGTTGGAGCTAGAGGGTTCATGTTCTAGGCCCTACCTGAGGACCTAAGGCTCGAGGGTCGTGCAGGATCGGGCCTAAGTTGTCTTTAAAAAAAAAAAAAAATTAATATAAGATATATAAAGACATTATAACTATCAGAACATATAAACAAGTGAAAAAGTGTTCAGGAAGATATAAAGGTTAGTGTCTAATTAAATAAAAAAATTATCTTTTATTAAAAGAAATTAGAAATAAAACTAATTATGCCCCTAATGGCCAAACAAAGAGTCTAATACTAAACGGTGGATAATTGCATCTTTACAAGACATTGAAGACAAGTATATCCCAACTAGGTTGACACCTACTAGTTTGTCTATCATTTGCATAACTCTAACCCAAATGTTACAAATTACTATGAAATCATCTTCTAATATAAAAATGTACATAAGAAAATAACTATTCTGAATCAATATATTCTAATGCTTTAGTATCGCCTAATAACATTACTTCAATCAAAGTTTAGCATTACTCAATATACTAGCAATCTGACAATACTATAAATTTTGTCAATTGTAATTTTGATAATTATAAATTCTTGGAAATGACAAAAAATTAATTATTAGAAAGCTTCTAGGCTTGATCGGACCGGGCCTCAGACTGGGCTTCAAGTCGGGCCTTAGGTTGGGATTCAGGTCGGGCTTGATTGGGTAGGGCCTCGGGCCGGGTTCGGTTTTCAGGAGATAGGGCCAGGCCCTGCCTGGGGATGTAAGGGCCTAGGGCCGGGCTTAAAGCCCATTTCTTTAGGCTGGGCTTCAGGCCACCCGTTGTGCCGGATTTACTTATGTTTTATTTATTTATTTTATTTTATACATGCATAGGGACAAGCAAAGAATGAGAAGGTAATGCCTATTTTATCCGTTTGGATCATATAATTTGTTTTTGCTGTTCGAGGACTTATTTTTGCAAATTGGAAACTCAAATGCATAGATCTTTAAAGAAGTACATGAAAAATAAAAGCTTAAAAAAAAAAAAAACACTCATAAAGGCCAAAAAAACAAGAAAATTATGGCCATTTAAAGTTTAATATATTTCAAATATATAGTATTGTTTGTTTGAAATTTAACATATGAAATCGCCGAACAACTAACTAAAAAAATTGAATTTTTTCTTGAAATTTTGATAGACCAAATTGGCATCATCGACCCACATTTCCATGTTAGGCCCAGAATAGCTGAGGCTGGGCTAGGGTTAAGCCCAAAGCTGTGATTTGTGAAGGTGGCCGAAGGCTAAATATATGAACCCTTTTGCGCAGCTTAGTTGGGTATATGCTAGCCCACACGTCCGGCCACTCAGGTACGTTTGTAGACACGTTCACTCATTCTCTTGAATACTTGATTTACTTTTTATTGCTAGACTAATTTGATCATCCTAGGAGACTTTGAGTACACACCCATCTTCTTTGCTTTGCAGGTATTTGGAGATCATAAGCCTATCATCGCTCAGTGCAAATGTTGGATGTATCAAATTTGGTATCACATTTGGATCTTGTTTTAAATATCTTGATCTCACGATTCCAAAAATATAAATTTTTATGAAAAATGGGTTTTAAAAAAAATAAAACTTCATTATTAAAATAGGGTGGTTTTTTTAAAGTTATCTTTAGTAAGATCGACTTTAATCAATATTTTCTTTTCCTGGATTTAGAGTCGTTTTGTTACTAAAACCGACATCATTAAAGTCGTCCTTACTAAGGACGACTTACTCGGATTGTTTCTTCAAGTTCAAAACCTCCCTACTTTAATAATTAAGTATTAATATTTCTACAATTATTGTGAAAACAGCTCCCATATGGAGGACTATTATTTTAAAATAGACAAATAGTCCCGCGCTCCACAACAGTGTCAAATACTGAATTATTCAATTAAAATGGACTATTAGTCCAATCCCCCTCTATCACCCCTTAGTCCTGTGAAGCAAACGTGACAAAAGAATAGAACCAATTTTTATACTTCCCAAATAACCCCTCATATATAAAAATTTTAGTCCCTAATGGCGCCCTCCAGTCCCAAATGGCACCCTTTCTATTTGTTCTTGTTCCCTTTTTAATTCTCCACCTTTTCTAGATAATTCTGATACAAAAGTGAGCCATTTGACAGAAGCATACTGAGAATTCTAAGGATTTGTATAACTGAATAATTCTAACTTTTTTTTTTTTTTTGAGCTGGACTGATAACTCTAACTTGGTAAATCTAGTTTTCGTTCTCTGGGTTTAAGACAAGTCCCTACCATTGATACCAAGACATGTCTCGCTCTTCCCCATTATATTCCTTTAGGATGCATGGGCGGATTCACATACAATTTAGGAGTGACACAGATCCCTCTTGAATTTTTGAAAAATTACAAAATCATATATAATAATTTATAAATTTAAAAATAGGTCCTCCTAAATTTCACATAGTCCCCCCTTGAACTTTTAAAAATTTTAGATTTACACGTAATATTTTACAAATTTTAGACACAGCCCCCCTGCACTTTTGAAAATTTTAGACTTACATGTAATATTTTACAAGTTTTAGATATAGACCCCCTAAAATTCCATAATTTACCCCAAATTAGGGATGTTAAACCGATTCTACATACAATTCTACTATTTTGCAAAAAATTATGTATAGATAGACCCAAAAAAATTCACCTCAGGGCACTCCCCTCCCCCGCCCCAACAGAACACTTGTATAGTTTAGGCTCACTGACCCAAAAATCCTAGGTCCACCCCTGTTGAAATGGATATGTAAGAAATGAACAAACCGAGAAGATAAGAGATTCTTATTTAATCGGGACATTGTTTCCACTAATAATGTTTAAAAAAGAAAAAAAAAAAAATTATTTACCAAACTGATGTACTTTTAGTCAGAAAGACACAAAGCAAAGTAAAACGTTCTCACCAAAAACGACCATAGTCTATATAGTTCTGAAAATTCGATTTAGAACCACACTAATCTGGCAACGAATAATATTCTGAATGTTCTTTTGAGCTTAAACCACTTTTCAGGAATTGGAATTTTCCTATGTCTGTTTGTGGCTCTTTTATTCTTTTTATCTTTAAGCTGCATGTTCTACATGCTGAATTAATAACAAAATCTAGGGCAGGGACTTGTGTTTTAATAGCTTTTTTTTTTCTTTTCAATGTTTTAACAGAGTCAGTCAGGTAGCTTTCTTTCTGTTTAAGTAACTGTAAGACAAACCTATCTGATAATGTTGCCAAACTTGGGGGTTCGAAATACAATTCGCTAAAGTACCAGGATTAAACTTATAAGCTGAAAATTGAAACAAACAAACAAAATAAGAATAAAACAATCAAAATCTAAAATGGTTTTGGCAATAAGATAAAAAGTACTTTAAAAAGTCGAATAAGATTTGCAAAAAACACTAATGATCACGTAAGCACCTCCTTTTTAGTTTTTTCAGTGTATATTTTTATGGGAATTTTTTTTTTTTTTTTTTTGTTTTTGTTTTTGTGTCTTTTAGTTTGGTTCTTGGAATTCAACAATGATATATTCACATCTCTAACTACACATTCAACTATATTCTATGCTTTAAATGTATGCACTCTGTGTTGTGTAAATGATACACAGAAAGGTGTAAAAAAATTAATTTGATAAAAGAAATTTTTTATCAAGATCTCACTAAATAGCAAACTGTTATACTTTTCTGTGCACCATTTACACAGCACATGATACATGCATATAAAGCAAGAATATTATTAGACGTGTGGTTGGAGATGTGAGTGCATCATTATTGCTTGGAATCAGGGTAAGAAAAGAAAATACTGTGTAAAACTCAGTTTCTTTATTTGGTTTATTAGGAAAACAATGCGAAAAAGGGAAGGAAAAAAAAAATAGAACCAAAATCATTTATGAATTTTGAATTTTGTAAGTCACTCTTATTCCTGTTTTCTCCACTTCTCATAATATTTCAAAAACTTTAATTAATATCTAATTATTTAAATATGGGGAAAAATACTAGAAAAAGGATAAATGATTTTTCGTCTTGTTTTCTCTTTCTTTCCTTACTCACTCTACGTTGAGAAAAATTGTTTTGTTTGCGGATTCACTAAAAGATAATTTGCTTTTTCTGAGTGGTGGCCCATGTGGCTTAGTCTTTATCCTGTCACCTTTACTTTCAGAAGGCAAATCATATCAAATTATCAATGCTCTATTATTTCCCCCCTCCCTGTGGCATACACAAACTCCTCTCCCATTATTGCCTCTATCTCTCAAAAAATTCTATGATATGTTATAGTTGCTTGGGATGTATCGTACTTTTAGTGGTTTTAGTTCTATATATTGTAACCAATAATATTATACTCACTCAAAATTTCACACAAAATAATTCTGACCCTTGATTCTATTGGCCCACATGTGGGGGAATACATGGGTACCACATATGACCCATCGGAATCAAGGGTCAAGATTGTTTTATGTGGAATTTTGTGTGAAATGTTGTGTGGGTCTAGCATTACTCTATTGTAACTTATGTTCTAATTTTAAAAATTATTTCGATCTTAAAACTAAATTGATTTTAAAAGTTATAACAGTTGGGACCAAAGTTACAATATTTTGGTTGGGCCCGCTCCTGACAATTTGGGAGCCCCAGGCGAACGTTTAAAGACGAAGCCCTCACCAAGGTCGGCTTGTAAGTTGTAACTCCACGGGGGTTTGGGGGCAATGCCCCAGAGGCAAAAAAAGAAAAAAAAATAAAAATCAAATTGTCTATTTATACATATTAATTTGCGAGTAAGATTTTCTGTAATCTGTGGCTTATTTTGGCCTTTTTGAGAATTGAGAGGTTTAGTGTTTGTAATCTTCGTAGCATATAGTGAATTGTGATAGTCTTCTCCCGCAATCCCTTCTGATTCCGCATGCGTTTATGTAGTCAGTTTTTCCCCGATAATAAGAGTTGGTCGCCTATTTGAAATTGTAAAGCCTGGATTGATGTAGCACAACTT
Source organism: Hydrangea macrophylla (assembly GCA_033977485.1). NCBI lineage: Eukaryota > Viridiplantae > Streptophyta > Magnoliopsida > Cornales > Hydrangeaceae > Hydrangea > Hydrangea macrophylla. The sequence continues at coordinate 110,379,278 of CM066997.1, read as the reverse complement.
GAGTTGGGCTAAAGTACTGTAAAGTGAGGAATAAGCGTGTGGGGGTACTTGTTATAATACATATTATACATATACACACACATATATATATATATATCAATAATTGGATGGGCTCGAGTACAATTGCAATAACATGTTACTTATGACATTTTATTTTGGGTTTTCCTCAGTATTTTTTGGGTTCTCCATAACATGGAGAAATGGTTAAAATTTAAGGGGACTAGGCGGTCGCCTACCCCACCTATACTAGGGCAGAGATTGATTTTACCACAAAAATGGGATGTATATAACTACAACCACTAAGATGTATCATGGAGAATTATATGATACATCCAAACAGTTGGTTGTATCAAACGATCTAAATTGAATACAATGTATCATACGACCTAGATAGGTCCTCACTGAGCGGTTTAGTTGTATCTAGAGATGTATACAAGTCGGCTCAAGTATGTTTGAGCTTAGCTTATTAATTAAACGAGCCTGAAATCCATGCCTGAGTTTGACTTATTTATTAAATGAGCCTTAATTTCAAACTTGATTGCGAGCTTTTTCAAGAGCCTTCTAAAACTATATTGTTTTATAATATATATATATATAGAAATGTCAATATACAAGCACTTTATCAAGCCTATTCACGAGTCATCTAAAATTAGGTAGTTTTATAATATCCATATATAGAGTGGTCTGTATACAAGCCTATGAACGAAATTACTAACGAGCCTTACTCAAACGTGTTCACATGCTTTGTCGAGTCGAGGTCATGTGTATGAGTTTGACTTGTTTATTAAACGAGTCTAAAATCTAGGGTTGAGATCGATTTGTTTATTAGTCGAACTGAGCCGAGTTTTTTTTAAAGAGTAATACTTCACCCACATCTTTTATATAACTTTTTGTACACAACTCACAAAATTGTGTCTACTCTCGACATAGTTTTGTGAGTTGTGTATAAAAAACTGTGTGAAGGTTATGAGTGAAGTATTTATTACTTTTCTTGAAACATGTTCGCGAAAGATTGTTGAGCGAAACGACTCGGCTCTAATCCGTATCATAGGATTCCCTACCTCCCTACCACCGAGAGAGAGAGAGAGAGAGATGGCGATCAGCATTGCAGAAAACCCCAGTTATTCAGAAGTCCAAGAGCTTGCAGGAGACCCAAAACACTACGAACTCACAATCTACAATCGCATGGTCGTAGCCACAGTGACAAGATTTCATTTCGTGGTCGATTGGTGGATCTATAACCACTTCCGCCACACCAATCTCAACTCTTCTACTTCTGCCAAGGTGATCTTCGGCCTAGACGTGGAATGGCGTCCCAATTTGAACACCAACGAGGAGAGAAACCCCATAGCCACAATTCAAATCTTTAATAAAAGGTGTTGTCTCATCTTCCAAATTTTCAGATGCTGTTGCATTCCAAAATCACTCTACAAACTTCTCAAGAACAAGAAGTACACCTTTGTAGGAAAAGGTATGTTTAATAAAAGTATAAAATACTAGGGAAAATTGAGTAATTCCATTTTTCTTAAATTTGTGTTCCAAATGTGGTTCCTAGTGCATGTGATAATTATGGTCCTACTTAATTTTTATTGGCGAATTAATGTTAAAGTGATCATCTATTTTGGAATACAAAATTTGGGAATCATAACCTCCCTCAATTTTGTATTCAGTGAGCCTACCAGTACCACACTCAGGGGCGGACCCAAAGAGGGTAAAAGGGGGTTCAAGCCTCTCCAAATTTTTGGGAAATTATAGATTTACACTAAATTTTTTTTTTTTTACGGTTAAACCCCCTGAAAATTATAAACGCCCCCCTAACATTATAAAATTATCATACTAAGCCCCCTCTCTTATGCATTTGTGTTAATTATAAAATAAATTATAAAATATATATAGAATATATGTATAAATAGGTACAACATATACACAAAAAATGTATAAATAAGTTCAAAATATGTATAAATAGGTCTAAAATATACACAAAAAATGTATAAATATGTTCAAAATATGCATAAAAAGTCCAAAATATGTATAAATAGCTCCATAAAAAAATATCCGAACCCCCGTACTCGAGCCCCCCTTGAATTGGTTTTCTAGATCTGCCCCTGACCACATCATGTCATCTCGCTGACGAATTGTGACCAAATCGTATAGGGTCATGTAACGCAAGGGTGGAACCAAGAATTTGCATTTTGGGGGGCCGAGTTACTAGAAAAAGTTACCAAAACATGGACACAGAGGAGGGGCAAACCAGGAATTCGCACTTGTTGAGAGGATTTTTTATTTTTATTTTATTTCTTATATATAATTATAAATATTTTCGGGTATGATTTTTGGTAGCAGAAATGTTACAGTTTTACTCTGTGAGGTGTTTTGCCATATTTGAGAGTTGGGAGGGTTTGGTGTTTGCAATCCTTACAACATATTGTATTACGTGGGCTTATGATTGATCACAATGAATGCCTAATTGAATGTAGGCATGAACTATTTTTTAAAATATACTTCCCAAATATAAAAGTGAAATTTGGTTCCAAATGGCATAACAATTGTACCATATGATCTGGCAATAGTGTATGCATGATATCATACAACTGACAAAGCATTTGGTATTCATATTTGAGAAGCATTGTGTTATGTGTTTTAAAGCAGGGCAGATGCAGAAATTCGAAGTTGGGGGTGTTGATGTTGTCTATTTGTATATAATTTTCATGGAGATTTTTTTGCTAAAACAACAATTCATATCATTAAAACAAACCCAAGTACACGGAATAAAAAAGGACTATCCTACAACACATGGATAGCCTTTGGCCAACAACAGAAAAGCAAGTGAGGGACAAGATCCCCTCCTCATGATATAATTAAACTAATACTATAAAAATTTATATACAAACTCAAGAAATCTTCCCCAATTATATGATACATACATCTCAATTACAACAATTTGTAACCGACCAATTACAAATTTGAAACGAACAAATAGCACCTAAAAGTTATTACCAAATGGCAGAAGAGTTAATACTGATTGACACTAAATGTACAACCAAATCGCACATTGTTACTACAAATTGAGACCAAGAAATTGTTTGTATCATACTTGGTTGCCTTGCAGAAATTTTCAAAACTCAAATAAGGAGCTTTTGGATTTAGGAGGGGGGTTTAAGTGTAAAAATATATTTTTTCTTAGGGTATATACAGAATTTTCAAAAATCAAGGGGGTCTTGAGCCCCACCTATCCCTTCTTATATCCGCCACTGTTTAAAATTTAAAAATTTGGAGAGGGTCAGTACGTAAATTAAGCTTAAAATTTTACAAAGTACATATGCTTTCAATAATGGGCAGCTTGATACTTTTATATATTTTTAGACTGCTATTGAGAATTTCAATGTACTTTCTCTCCTCAAATGAATCCCCTATGTGTTAGTTTTGCCTGTTTTGTGATCAGAGAGCTCTCTAAATCTCCTCTCTTTTATCTAACCCAAATGGGTTCTCCATTATGAAGATCATTCGGAGAGGCCATTGGAACATCAAAAAAGTAGCATGCTCTCCACAAATACCTAAAAAGATTCAACTCTTAGTTTACTATTAAATTATGTGGTGATCGAACTTGTTTAAAATTAGTTACCTGTGCACAATATAATAAAATTTTTAGTTAATATTTTCCCCTAATATGTTTATATAATTTGTAATGATAAGCTTTTTTCTTTCATAAGAATATGTCATTTTTAAAATTGGAAAATTACACTTTCTTTTAAGAGTACATTAGTATTTTCTCGTGCACCATTAATATTGTTATAAACGGCCACATTTTTGGCTTTGCGGGGTCACCAATAGAACAGGTTTGATAAAGGTATTATAGGAATGGGGATGAGTTTGATATTCTAAGATTAAAATCGTATCGGAATAAGGGAAGACTGGGTAAAATGTGCTTTAAATTCACTCTGGTCTAATTATGAGATTAATTTACTAGTGTACTCTTATTGTTTGAATATTTACTGAAATAGTCTTAGTATAAATCATTCTAAAACCTATTTTGTTGTTATTAATACATGTTTTGTTTCTTGAAATATGTTGAAAACTCTTATCCTACAATAGTCTAAGAAAGGCCAAGACCCTTAGTGGTCAAGTGGCACGGCATCACTTCTCCAGAGGAGAGGTGGTGTGTTCGAATCCTCTTAGGGGATTCTTTGTTCTTGCACCCCTGTGTGTGCTTCAATCGGAATGAGTGACTCTTGCTGGGCTTTGCTATGGGCCATTGAGGGGCTTGGGGTTGGGTTGGGCTGGGGTGTGTGTGCGTGTGGGGTGTGTGCGTATCCAGCTTGAATCCAGGTAAGAATCACAAAAAAAAAAAAAAAAAAAAACCAATAGTCTAAGAAAGAAAAAAAAATCATTTGACTAGACCGCTACAGAGTGGATGTGGCCAATATCAGAGGCGGATCCACTTGGAGACCAAAGGGGGCCATGGCCCCTGCATAATTTTTGGAAAATCTCTATACCTACATGTAATTTTTAAAATTATACTTTTGGCCCTTACAAAATTTCAACATGTAAAGGTAATTTCTAAACAAACATTTCAAAAGTTTCAAAACTTCAACATGTATAAGTAATTTATAAAATTTAGTCCAACCCAAATAGTGTCAAGCAATCAACCCTCATTGTAAAAAAAAATGTGATTCACAGAAAACCATACCCAAAATATATACAAAATGTCCCAAAAAATTGCCTCCGGGGCGCTGCTCCCCAACCCCCATATAGTCCGCCACTATATGAATGTTCATTCAATCTTGCCCCCCCCCCCCCCCCCCCCAACTGTAAATTTATGGATTCGCCACTGACCAATCTCATTAATGTGGTGGGTCGGAGTCAGAAAAAGTATGCATATGGCGGGTGTACGATAAATCCTAAAAATATTGGTGTGGGTACGGCTAGGGTACAAAGAATAAAATATTAATTTATAATTAATAATATAATACGAATGAAAAACATGTCCAAATAGTCACTTATCAAGAACCACAAGTACTATATATAACAAGGTTGTTTTACCATTAAAGATCAACATTACAAATCCATCCATAGCAAGATTGTTCACTATACAGGGGCAGATTTAAGAGAGGGCAAATTAAGGGAGGCTCAAGCAACCCCCCCACCCCCAAAGTTTTTGAAAATTTTGAACATACCTTAGTAAAAAAAAATAAGATAATACTCCTAAGCCCCCTCTAAAATTGAATCCCCGTATTTTATGAGTTTATGTATTAATTTTTATAGCACTACCTTATATATTGGAAAAATGTATTCCCAAGTCCACCTTAATTTGAAAAAAATGTATATTAGTTTGGATTGTAGTGAACATATTGTAACAATAATTGCAATCCAATTCATCCTATACCATGAGCCAAGGCATAGATTCCATATAAAGAGCAATATTTGAACGAATATTAACAGAATTGGAATCCAACACTTCTTAAGTATTGGGCTCAACAAATTTTCTTTTCCATTATTAACTTAACCTAACCCAAGTTGGTTTCGTACCATTTCATGCTTTACAGAATATTCTACTAGAGAAATATGTATAAATAGACCCAATTTTTTTTGCCTTGTGGGGGTTGCCCCAAACCCCTATGAATAAGTCCATCGGGTGAAACTTCCTGCTTTCGCTCCTATCAAGCCCCACTATTTTATTTTCTTGTATCCGCCCCTGTCACTATTACAAAATCATTTACAAGGACCATAAGCATAACAATATTGTAATAATTAAACATCATTAGATGATCAATATCACTACCAAATCATAAAAACCACAAGTCCGAAATAAGAAAAGAAAAAATTCACCCTAAACAAACCTAAAAAAAAGGGCAAAAATCATTTACAAAAAAACCATCATGTTATCTGTGTCATACCTATGATGTGTCCTACCCATGATGTGTCTTACCCGTACACACTGACAGAAAGTTGAATTTAATAAGCATGCACGTTTCTTGGAGTGATGGGTACGTACCCTGGCGTGTCCAACGCGTGTCAGTGTCTGGTACAGGTACGGGGGCCTAAATAAAGTACCCATGCTACATAGTCTGACACACTCTTACCGCACTCAAACATCCCGAAGAACTCAAAAGGTGTCCAGGAGCACTTATGCCATACTCCGCCACACTAAGTGCGCATACGCCACCAATTTCGAAGCTCGTGCTTCATAGGCGAGTGGAATTGGTAAAGGAAACTCCTAACCAAGACCACCCCGACCATTGCCATTCCCAACTCCATATCTAATAAGGGAGGTCAGTGTAATTTTGCGTACCATAAGGAGATCCTTGTATTTTGATCTACCCAAAGATTTTGAAGAGTTCAGTGAAATTATCCCAAAATATTATAGTATCTCATAGTTTAGGTCAAGCCTGTAGAAATGCTCTTATGTAAGGCTTTAAACACCATTTTCAGTTTACCAATTCTTTCTTCATTTAATGTTTAACAAGGTATTGAAAGTGATGCCGAGAAGCTTATGGAGGATTATGACTTGAAGGTTTCAAGAGTTGTTGATGTTGGTGATTTGGCTGCTGAAGTTTTTGATGAGAAGAAGTTTAGGAAGATGAGGTTGAAGGGTTTGGTGAGAGAGCTTATGGGGGAAGATATGGAGAAACCAATGTGTGTTTCTTTGAGCAAATGGGATGCAAAGAGGCTAAGCCTTTCTCAAGTGAAGTATGCTTGTGTTGATGCTTATTATTCTTACAAGTTGGGAAAATGGCTTCTTGAATATTAGACTCGTGGTGTCTTAGTTCTAAGAAACCTTCCATTTTCTGTACATTTCAAAGGCCAATTTCCAGTCAATGGTGAATATTTGAAATGAATAAAAATGGATAATTTTTTAGACAAAGACACTGGGTTTGTGGTGCTTTTGCTTTTGTTGCGTAGTAGTTGGAGTAACTTTGATGTTTCATGTAAGTATATGTTGGTTTTTAGTCGTTGTCTTAGATATTACTAATTGTTGTGGTTTTGGATGGTGTGATCTTTATCATGTAATAGAAGTGTAGTATCAGATAGTGTATGAATGGTTTGTACTTTGTGATGATGTATGATACTAACTTTTGAAAGAAATTCTATCTATTTTGATGAAGTGCTTTGAGTATATGATTAGAAGCACTGTGGAAGCATTGCCAACAAGAAATAGTCAATGTTATTATGATACTATGTCATCTCTATCACCACACTAATACACTTGGGTATAGTGTTTATATGTAAGCTTGTTTTATTTCAAGTTAGGAGAGATGGATGTTTGAATCGTGAAAGTCTATTGACTTGTGATGCAACGTCATCAAAAAAGTTATTGAATTCTGAATTTATTCCTTCAATCACTCTTAACAATATAATTCATAGCATTAATTTGACGATTATATAAATTAAAAAAATAAAATTAGTCTTAAATCCTTTATTCATGTACAAACATGGACACCCACAAATCTATTTTGGAATTATATTCCTTATATATGAAATTATATCCTTAAACATCCCTTAATCAAGGTTAAAGAACTTTTTTGTAACTATAATACCCTTGTAACTGTTATTTTATGCAACAAATTCATTCCTTAAGTAACTGCATTTATTTTAGGGTTAATTAGTATTAAATCCTATTTAGTGTACATTTACTACAATATACCCAACTACCAAAACTATTCAGTCACAGGTCCATTCCTAAAATGTGGACGAAAATGCCCATCCATAACTCGCGCGAACACTCAAACAAAACCTTCAAAATATACATAAACAGTAACGCGTAAATAACATTGACGAGGAACCCCTGAAATCACTGCTGTGATTTCGGAGCATTCAAAATCCAACAATGCAAACGTTTCATCTGAGGCCTTAAATTCACACATTCTAAGGCTTTAGTTTGTGAAACAGCATTTGAAGGGGCCATCAGAAGGACTACAACGACGACGACGACGGCGGCTTTGCAAATCATAGAAGAATGGGGAGAAAAGTTATGTGGAAAACATAATCACAATAAAAAAATGACTAATTTTCAGATTTGAAAAGTTGATAAATGTTATATCGTCTGAGTAGTGTTGAGTTCAGGGATTCGTAGTGCAATTTTTAGTAAGAAACAACTATTGTTCGAAACCCTTTTTTTGGCTCTGCAGAAAGTTTTGATAACGTGATTAGCATAAAAAACAACCCATAACAATAACTCTTTGTCGTCCTCGACGAGTGGAAGTGAACAAGTGTATCACATTTTTCTAAATAGGGTTATTTGTTTGACACAGAACCCAAAAAATAGGTCAGGATTCTGTTGATAGAGGTTTAACAAAGTTCCAATTAACGTGTAGTGATGATCGATTGTTTTTTTTAAGCAACGTTGATTTCTGGAACTCATATTTTACATTCTTGATGAACTGGGTTTCATATAGTAGAAACCCCTGTTTTTGGTGTATACCATGCATTCAACAACTTTTCGGGTGATCTTGTTTACTACCAAGCTCTACACTGAGTTTAGCACAAAGCGTAATCAATTCATGTATATGGTTGATTGGCCATTTTCAATCGATTGATAGTACCAAAAAAAAAACAGTGTTTGACTCTTAGCTATAAAATTCAAGAGTAATCTCATTTGTTTGATGTGTTAAGGACTCGGGCATTACAATGATAGATTGTACAACATAAATCTTCACTTGTATTCCATGTCATTATGGTTGGTGTAAAAAAGGAATGGTATGGGTGTATGAGCACACAGTTAATGTAGGATTTACAACCATATGGTTGTTAGTTTCAGTGCTGAAATTTACACTAGTACACCATATAGAGTTGATATTTGGTACATTTGATGTGCTGTCTCTAGCGATATGCAGACATATGGACCCGGGCATGAGATTGATAGAATGTAGAGCATAAATTTACACTTGAATTCCATGACATTGCTTGATAAATATGGACCCAGGTATGAGATTGATACTCGTGTATGATTGTACACTTAATGTATAATTTTCATGTATAAGATTGATAAGTTCAATGCATAAATTAACGCTTGTACACCATATCGAATTGATGTTTGTTAAATTTGTTCATGGCTGCGTTGATAAGATATTTGTTGTAGATGATATTGAAAGACTGGATGCATAAATTTACACTTCCAGACCATGTCATTAGCATGGTAAAAGACGAGGAATAGTGCAGGAGTAGAGTTACCGACTTGATGTTATATTTTGGACAACATATGGTTGATAAATTCAATCAGTGAATCAATTTACTCATGCACATCATATAAAAATGTTTGTTTGTTGGCCTTAGTTTGGTAAAGCACGTATGATTATGTACGTGTATGGTTGTACACTTGATGTCAACCAGTATATGTTTGATTAATTCATTGCAGAAATTTAAACTTGTACACAATATCAAATTCATGTCTGATACATTTTGTTCATGACTTCATTGGTGAGATATATGTTGTACATAAGATTGAATGACTTCGGTGCAAAAATTTAGACTTGCAGTCCATGTCATTGGATTGGTAAAAGGGAAGAATAATGTATTGGTAGAGTTAAACACTTAATGTTGAATCTGATACAACATATGGTTGATAAATTCGGTTCATCGATTTACAATTGCACAGAATATAAAATGGTGGTTTGTTACATTTTTCATGTGTACGGACAATTTATGTTCGACAATGCCGCGATAGCAACAAAGTCTCTAAAGGGTAAAAAACGACGCTACTACCCGCAGATCAAATCACGATATAGAAGTACATTCGTTGCACTGCACTCTGTATTCGAAGAAATTCAACTGCGAGGCAATCACGTGTGTTTGTTGCAATCAACTCCTTTTTGGAAAATGTTTTGATGTTTCATATATAAAACTGTCAGATTTGTTAAAAAGAATGATGAGCCGTCCATACGGGTTATCGAGCAGTACAATAGAGAAGACAAGTCATTCACAATTGGTCCTTATAGGCTACGGTGGGATAAGTTGGATATTAAATTGATTTTCGGCATAGTTGATGGACACCGAATCGTGAAAACCAAATACACAAAGAAGGAAAACGCACAAGGGTGCAGATCACCACTCGTTGCACGCAGAATGCCAGGTGTTAGTAGCCTTAGGAGTCCATTCATCAAAAAAACATTAATGAAAGCTGCAGTTGGACGTACACGTCAAGATGAAACAGATACAGTAAGACTACTCTGCTTGTATCTATTTTCAACAGTTCTATTCACAACTGCTACAGATTATCTTTGATGGGGGTTCGTTAACTATGTGGAAGATATCGTGGGAATGTTGCAATACGATTGGTGTGGTGCAGTGTTAGATGAGTTAATGTCTTCTATTAACAAAGCAAGGTCAGATCCATTGATGGTCAGAGGCTGCATCCTTGCACTACAGGTATTGTTATAATTTAAAAATAACTTGAATCCGTATTTTAGAGTTACTTACTTGTGTTAAAATTGAAAACATTTTCGGTATTTTGGTGTGCAGTTCTGGCTGTTTGAGCATACCACACTTATGGACAACGATTTGCAACCATCCATGAATAACACAGAGGATGACCTGATTCCTAGATTTGTGAAGTGGAACCTCAAGAAGTTGAATAGAGTCCTGCTGAACATAGGGCTTTCAAATCTGGCTAACAACCAGGTAAACAAAAGAGTTAAGAGTCACTGCGGCTGGTTAGTTAGTATGTAATTTTGCACTGCATCTGGTGTTCCCCATTGAAAATATTTTCTAACGTCATCACGCATAATTTTACACCGTAAAAGTTGTATTTGTAATAGATTTTCGTTCATTACGTAGGTAAAGGTAGGTTAATTGGATATTACCTTGACTGAGATAAAGCTACATGATTCATCACTGAAAATTGGGAGGTCAAAAGTGACTAAAGAGCATGATGATGTCTCAAATGAGGACAATGACTATGTCAGCGAGACCGATATTGGCAGTAGTGCAAACGATGCTGAAGAACAAGACATTACCACGGTCAGCGATAACACAATCAATGATATGGTGGGTGATGGTTATGAATGTCTTGATGGGGATATGGATGGTGAACAGTTGTCCCAAGGGACAAACATCGAACTAGACGTTCATGTAGTAGACTGCAATACAAATGAACATACTGATGGACATGATGGGGAAAGGAACTGCAGAGATTACACTGAACATGGGGACGATCTCTTTAACATGGACATTGATAATTTATGGAAGCATGAGCTGTTCTATACACCCACCCAGCGTACACAGGATCGTCGATGGCTTGATGAGGGAACTAGTGCACAGCCTACAAGACTTAATTTCGGAGACGAAAGTGATACCACATTGAAACATGCGCCTGTCCCTCCGGAATCACAAAATGACCCATCAATCGAAGAACCCTGTCAGAAATTAGTCGATGTTGGCACACTTGCTGGAGCTTTCGAGGAAAAACCCACAACGGTTGGAATCGACATTGATAATACCGTAATACCGGGGATCAATGCTGAACAACATCCTAAGCCATGTAAGAGTGTGGGTGATGGTCCACATAAAAAATTGCGAGAGGGGTGACTGGAAAGCATCCTATGACTGTTGAGTCTGTAGGTGCAAATGAAGGATCAATTCAGAGTCAGTCAACTAATTTAGCTGATCAAGTCATTGACAGTTCACAACAGATATGGGACATAATAAGGGACAACGCTTTCTTGTCCATGCAAATGACCAAGTTGGAGAGGGAGGTAACATCTCTGCGCGTGCAATACGATGTGTTGCAGTTTGAGAATGACTGCAAAATTCTAAACTTCAGCTAGAAAATGTGACTTTGAGTGCAGAGACAGTTATTCTTTCAGAGGACCTTGAAAATGTCAAGCAAATGCACGCAGAAGTTGTTGAGCGATTGGAAGGTAAGGTTCGGGGAAGGGATTCTACAATCAATAGCTTGACAATTGAAATAAATAGGCAAAAGGCACTGAACAAGCGACTCGTGGTGTCTACAGCAAGAAGGATTAATGAGCAGGTATTATACATTTGGCATTATTATAATTTAAAAGCGTTTAATTTAGAGCATAAATCAACACTACTAATCATTTTAAAAAATAACTTTAAGGAATCAACAACATCAACCCCCGTTACTGAGGGTGGCAAGCGTAAAACTAAAGATGCTAAAAATGTGGATGATGTTGAAAGAAAATTAAAGCATAAGAAGGCACGATGCCCCCAACCCCCCTCGCTGATCGCAGTCCGATACGTTCATATGTCAAACCGATTAAAAGGAGGAAAAGAAATAGGGTTGTTAAGGACGGATTTGACAACAATGCTGGAAGGAGGAGGAAATAAATGAACCGAAAGGCTAAAGCCGTAAAGATTGCGCGTGACAAAAAGAGTGACGGTAAGCCTGTGGATAATGTACGTGACACCAACCTAATTGGGGACAAGCATGAGGTTACCCGTCAATTATATTGTCATTTTTGTTGAGATCCCCAGTGTACGCTCTATTGGACGACAACGATAAGGAGCGCATCAACATAATATGGGAGACAGGATACACATTGTATGTGTTAAAAAAAACTCTACCACCCTCAGTTATATTGTTAAATTGTAGTGTCATTACTAATATCACTAACAAACTCTTTCTCACAACAGCACATCGGTGTACAACAAGGAGGAGGGAGCTGAGTATGTTAGTATGGCAGACATATACAACATCATTCTGGGGAAGGAGCTAACAAACAATGCAAGACACCTTTCGTGTTAAAACACTTACTGTATAAATTTCACATGATCGTAATTCATATGTACACTACTAACTCCAACAAAAAACTTTGATTCAGGTTATTGATTGCTACATGGAGTCGTTGATGAGTAAACAGTCTTTTGGGCTTATTCCATCAGACGGTGACGACATACCCAACACGTCGTTTGTATTCCACAGTTTGGGTTTGGTATGGTCACACTCACTCGATTTTATATTCCATCCCATAAAATAACGTAGATGGAACATATCTAACAATGATATTTAAACTTTCCATTCGGTTGAAATAGCACTGGGTACGGACAAGGCAACACTTGTATTTGCAGAATAACATTGATAAGCATCTGGGAGCACCGATATCTATCTACAGATACCATATATATCCGTTGTTGTCACAAGGGTATGAGAAGTTGGCAAAACACTAGACGCTTGTTGTGTTCAACACAGCAGATCGCGTGTGAAGGTTTTACAATTCATTGCGTCCCCGGACTACAGGCAGTAAGGACCAATATCGGAACGATTTGCAAATAATGGTAGTAGTACTACATGTAAAACAACTAATTAACTAAAACCTGAATTGTACTTCTATAGAATCACTACATTGAAGCTCACCATAGAAGATTCATACGTGAAGTTGGTCTGGATGCAACAACGCAGTATTTTGGGGCGACAACTGAGTGTGTGTTGGACTCCCCATAGCAGGAGTCTGGAACATTGGACTGTGGGGTCATCGTCTGCCAAATAATTACACAGATATTCTATGTGATGCCCCGCAAAAATAAAGCGTATTTTCATTGAAAAATAAAATGAATTACACTTTGATTCTGTAAAATAAAAGTACAAAATTTCTTTAAAACTCCCAGCAGGTCCATATTCTCCATGGATCTCCTATATCATCCTTAACCTTATCTCCCTTCCAGGCTTTGGTTACTGGTACTGCCTGCATCTAAAAACCACACCGGGAAGTATACAATATGATAGGAACAATAAAGGCTCAAAAGGATAATGACAATCAAATAAATAGAATGACATCAAATCAATTGACCAGTCTCACAACCCAACTGCTCACACTAACCAAATGTTGATACCAATAGCATCAGACCAGGTTCCTCTTAGTCACACAACAAAGGGCACCAACCTTACCTTACCTCACCTGTCTCCAGTACGTGGTTCCTAGGGCCTGTTGGATTGTTGGTAGGTGCCCCTTGCTCATGAACCATTCAGTTCCATAGCACTTACTCAACCGCTTACACAACCACTCTCACCAAATAAGTCACACAGCAAAGAGTCACCTCAACTCACCTCACCCTTCTAAGTACATCGGTCCCTGAGGCCTATTGGCCTGTTGGTGGGTGCTCATTGCTTATGGACCCTTTAGACCAATAACAACACATATTCATGGATTCCAAATGAAAGCACAACAAAACCACAAAAGAGTACAAATAGAGATAACAAGAAATACTCCGGAGAATTAGAAAGCATATTGTACACAACTCGGTACCTACAAATGATGTTGAGCAACTCCCAAACACTTCTCTTCTTCTTTTTTCCTCTAACTTTTTCTTAGAAATTCTCTTTGACCTATATGATATTTGGTGTAAAAGTAATGAAGCATAGCATCTATATTTATAGGCTAAGCTTCTTGGTGGCCAAAATGAATTGGATGGCCACGATTGGTTAGCTTAGGTTAGGTAATCTATTTGGTGGTCAAGATCACTTAGGTTAGGTAGTTTATTTGATGGTCAAGATCATTTAGGTTAGGTAGCAACTAAATATTTTGCTTGCTCCCCAAGTCGGTTGGATTTGAACTAGGTTAGTTAGGATTCAAATAAATATGAAAAGTATTGAAACCGATATATCTTCTAAACGGAGATCGAAAAATCTTAATTTCCAACACGAATACCAAATTATTTAATCTCACGCAACTTTTCCCAAAAAATTATATTTTCATTCATGACTTATAAAATTGAAAAAATGACCAAAATACCCCTGTGACCAATTTTCGCTAAAATCGCACACGAAGTCTAAATCGTCAATTTAAACATGAAAATACGGGTTACTACATTCTATAACTCCCCAGTTACACCAGGCTACGATCCTGCCCAGTCCCGTGTAGACTTAGTCCACGCTATAATGAACACACCAAACAGGTCTTTGACAATGGATGGTTACAGGGCTATACAAGAGGCACATCGTAGGGTTTGAATTAAACGGCAGGATGTCTATTGTCTATACATATTTTTGTAATATGTGTTATGGGTTGCATAAACACTCACATATTTAAATATTTTTGGGGCATGTCTTTTGGGGATCTTTTTATGGTCATTTGAACAATGATGGTTACTATTAACAGTATAAATGTTCATGAGTCCGTGCATTTCAGTCACTGTACATATGTTAACTTTTGGGATTTCTGCGACCATCAAAGGATAAATAAATATGATTTTGAACTTGGTGTAATTCGTTCCTATAATATGGATGAAAGGTAATTGATATAGTGATATGAGATATCTGATGTTAAAATCATGTACATATTCCAGGCTGAGGTATGTTTTATGTCAGAATGTGTATTTTATGATTAGACATTTTGTACTATTTTGGATGAATGTGTAAAATTGTACACTGATGAGGTTAAGATCTACAAAACCTGAACAAGTCATTGAAAATGTAACAGCAATATACTGAAGAGTACTAAAAGGCCATGGCAATATACTAAAAATGTAACTAAATCTCAATTTTTCCATATGTACAAGTAAAAAAATATCTAGTCCGTGATAGTGAAGATATTTTGGTTGAAGTGTGTTATGTAAATATTACAACGTCATATGTCTAGATCATTAAACAGTACAGAAATTGTTGAATAAAAATCCATGAAGCCCAAATTCCAATTTTTTTTTCAAAATTTAGAAGTGCAGAGACAATAACCAAAGGAAGTCAAGAAATCATAATCAAGTACAATGTAGACGAAGTGAAGATGAGATGAAATTGAACGGGGAAGGGGTGTCGTGCATAATCCAACAGCTTAATGATAGGGAAAAAAAAAACCAAGCATGAACACCCTCGGCAAATGTAAATTATACAAATACCATGACATTCTACAAACCCTGACGTGTGTTAGACATTGAAAATTTAACAGCAATGAATCTGTTATGTTCATATTGTAACGTAATCCGATATTGATCATTAAACAGTACAAACAACCTTCAATAAAAAATCCATGAAGCCCAATATTTTATTCAAAATTTTCAAGTGCAATGACAATAACCAAAGGAAATATAGAAACCATAATCCAGTACAATGTAAACGAAATGAAAATGAAATAAAATTGAACGGGGAAGGGGTGTCGTGCATAATCACGAAGCTTATTAAGAAGGGAGAAAAAAAAGGAAGCAAACATGAACAACTTAGCAAAATGTACTTAGTGCCTTATTATTTCTCTGCACGATTTCCTATTATGTCGCACCTTCTTGCAACATCTGCTACATCATCCTTATATTCTCTCCCCTGGAAGGGATTCTCTTGTTCTTCGGCCTTCCAGGAAGTTTTTTCGTAACTGGTGGTAGAATTTGTGCAGCAACCATGCCATCATCCTGTCTTCCAAATGTCGTAACGGGGTGAATTGGCATATCAACAGATTGCTTATATAAACTAACATAAAAATATGGGTCTATAAACTCCATCAAATCCCTCCCAGTTAAGTGGCTGCTACTGTGCAACACAGCTGCTGCAAGCGGGCACGGGAATCCATTATGCTGCCACTCCCCGCAAGAACGTTACCTCAACGCTATGTCGACATAGACTGAAGGATCCATGTGAACCTCATACAAGTTCTCGTGAGATGAGCTAATATTCTAAGTACTGCCCTTGTCCAACGCATCTTGCAAAATATCATGCATCTTGGGGCAAAGAATGCCATTCCACTTCTTGCTAGAAATCCTTTTGGCCGCCAAACCTTCCATTGCTTGAAATCTTATGCTATCTATCATACTAGTTATAGGCATGTGCCTAGCTTCATCGATCATCCTGTTCCACGACTCGACCACGCTGGAAGACATCTCACCATACCTTTGTCCAGGGAAGAATGCATTGCACCAATGCTGTAATGGTATATCAGTCACAAAATCCTTCACCCTTTGCCCACCCTCGTTGTATAGCGATTGCAACCTTTCATAACATTGCTCAACGTCAGCTGCATATGCACATTGAGAAAATTTGTACACAATCCTGTTACGAAAACTTGAATGAACTCCCTTCAACTTGTCTATGAGATTGTACTTCATATGGAACATACAGAAGCTATGATATGACTCGGGAAAGACTTTTTTAATGCCATCAATAATGCCAGCATCCCTATCAGATATGAATGTTATCCTACGATCACCACTCAAAATTGAACGAAGCTCATTCAAAAACCATGCCCAGTTCTCTTTATCCTCAACATCAACTATAGCAAGGGTAAGATGGAAGACCTCTGGAAAAATGCAAGCAAGGATATATAATTTAACGTCATTAACATCTTATTTTTGAGTGATAATCCAGTGTATAAATAGTTTGTAATTTAGAAAGTACATCAAGTAAACACTAATGTGTGATTTAGTGGCAGAAAATCTTGAGAAGCCACCGAAAAGTTAGTGTGTAATTTAACAATTGAATGAGGTCCTAGAGTGTTTGGTAGATAAAATACCAACAACGGCTATTCTCAGCTTTGGGTTTAGCTAGTGTATAAATTAGCTATTTAAAAAGGGTGGACAATCCAGTGTATATAATATCAAGACAATTTATAATTATAGATTTAATTTATAATTTATTTGTATAAGGTTGATATGTTCAGTGCATAAATTAACAGTAGAATCGTGGAAAGTTAGTATATAATTTAACAGATGGATCGTGAGGACCTAGAGTGTTTGGAAACAACTTTCCTATATTGTTGAAGTGTTTGGTGTAAACAAGTTGATAATCCAGTGTATAAAATAGCAACATCGGCTTAGTGTATATTTTAACCATTTAAAAAGGATTGATACTCCAGTGTACAAAATAGCAACATCGTCTATTGTCCACTGTCATATAGTGCGACTGACCTTGGTTTCCAGTCTTGCACGTAGCGCCAAGCAAAACTCCCCTATAACGTCCCTTAAAAAATGTCCCGTCTAGGAAAATCATAGGCCAGAGGAACTGGAATCCATGTATATAATCCCCGAATGCAACAAAACAACGTCTAAATCTTTTGGACATTTGGTCGACATCTAAGACTAAGTGGCTTCCCAGATTGACTCTCCGTGCCTCTTCAAAATACCATATAAGATTGTTAAATGACTTTGCATCATTGCCATATATCTCTCTCCTTGCATTCTCGACTCCAAGCCATGCGTGGTGGTATTTAATATCAAGCCCATAGCTACCCTTAACTTCACCGATAACATCAATCGACCTATACAGTGGTTGTTTGCGTATTTTCTCTTCCATGAGATCACCAACAAGCTGTGAATTAATGCACGGGTGTTTGGACGAACGTATGACGGACCCACACGTGTAAATTTTTGTGAAAGATTTGATGTAGAAAAATCCATTTAAATTCAACCTTGAAGCGTGTATTCGCCATTCTCATCCTTTGTCTTTTTGATGCATACACTCAGCCGTAACCCTTTTTAATTCATTCTTGACATACTTGAAGTTGAACCCAGTCTGAATTGCATACTTGCACAATGCTCTACGAAATTCTGCAGCAACCCCTTCAAAACTCTGACCAACCTCGCGAATCTCTTGAGTCCATGATGAGCTCTGTAATACTCTTTGTTGTGTACCACCGAATCTGGGTTCCATGTCAACATACTCCACCATCCGCGTATCTCGGCGGTGATTTGTGGCTGAACATCCTTCGCTGTTGCTCCTATACGCATCTGTATCCGTAAGCACAAGACTTAATTCCACTTGATTCATTCCCATTTGTTTTAGTAGATCAACCATGTTAACTAAGTCAACCTCGTTATTCAACATACACTTCCGTATCCAGGGATTTTGTATGTTATAGACAAATCATCACAGGATATGATTGGCCACCTATCTATGATGAAACCCACTAGTTCTTTGAATCTCATGTTCTCTGTAATCATGCTAACCGTAGTCTGACCTTCGTAAGTACACATAACAATCACCTGGTACTCCATCGTTCAGCCTGATCTTGTAAAAGGTAACAACATATTCTATTAGATTACACACTGTGACAATAATTGTAGAAGATGCAAAGTAAGAATGAGCAGAATCAGGAGACAGTATTAAATTTAACACTGTAATCACCTGGTATATATATATGATAAATACTCCACTAATGGATTCCACGTTAACTTCTTCAGAACAGTACCAAACAGATTAAGAAATCTGTGTAATATATCACAACATCTTTTCTCTATGGTGAACCATGAAAAAATTGGGTAATATAATCAGTTAGAACATGAATATACGTTACATTATAGGAGATTAAACATCATCAATGCATCCGTGTATATCCATATATGTATATATATGTGTATGGATGTCATGTTGACTCAATTATACTACAATTTATGAGTTTAAATGTTATTCAATCCATCCGTGTATATCCATGTATATATATGGCTTGGATGTTGACTCAAATCTACTACAATTTAGGGGTTAAAAAATTAGTCAATAAATCTGTGTAAATAAGCTTTGATGTTGCCTCATAATCACTGTACAAATTAAAATGAGCTTAATACAATCATATGTGTGTGTATATTAGTCAGTGTATATATGTATGTAAATTGAGGGGTAAAATTGTAACACTATTTACATTAAATAGGGGGATTGGACCAATCATAATAAACTTTTTGATAATGTGGACCTCGTAGTATAATTAAATGTTGAGTGGGTAATATCATAAAAAGTTGGATAAATAGGGATTTTTGGGGAGATTTCTATTTATTTTATGCAATATCCATGTATGAAAATCTAATTCAAAACTAATTAAACAGTCAACGATGTGGTCGAAAACTTGTGCTTGGACGGGTTAAGTATTTGTGAGGTAGTAAATGTAAAAAGAGAATGAGACAAGGTTTGTATTTAGTTCGGCGCTGTTAACGAAGCAACCTATGTCCACTCGTGGGGTATGTGTGTCGGTGCTTCCACTATATAGAGAACTATTCATTGGTGTATGAGACCTTGATGATCCAACAATAAAACTGGAACTAACAAGGTGCTGCCTTACACGACTGCTTCTAGTAATCTAGGTAAAGCTCTGGACCGATTAGCATTCTCCTTTTTGAGATGTAGAGCGGATCCCCCACTTATAGCGCAAGGGATTTCCTTTTACAATTTCGGTAACTTAGCCAATCTAGGAGACTAATTGGATGACTTCGTCCTTATCCTGTCGAGTCCAGATTAGGTCACCCCTAATTGTGGGCTAATCAAGAGGTCGCAGAGTCCATGCCACGTAGGTTTCGTTATCAGATCCCCCCCTTCTGTGAACAAATTATTAGAAAATTTAAGGGAATCTAGCACTAAAATAAAAAAATAAGGGAGGTAAGTGATATTCCTGAAATGTGAAGGGAGATATGTGTATTAAGGTCAAAACTCAAGATAGGTAGGTGATATTTACCCTAGATTTATTGGATATAATTTCTGACAATCACCAAACTACATATTAGAACTATGTTGGCTATCAAATACCTGGGTCACTCATAAACACTAATAGGATACCCATGAATACTCATTCCCATCCTAGATTACCGCCTCCCAAATGAGGCCTAATTGTCTATTACATGTGGCATAACTAGTTAGTATATATTCTCGATGGATAATACTTGGAACACACCCAAAGACACAACTTTTTAGAATTCCCGATTTAGGAAGATAAACTCCCTCAAAACTTCGTTCTCATAAAATCAATATTGACTTGAGATTTGGAGTTATTGCACATCTCTCATTGCAGTCCTTGTGGATTCGGCACCCGACCTATAATATTGAATTGCCGACTATTGTAGCTAGTATATCATCCACGATGTTAATTGATCAACTACCTTTGATAGTTGTGGGACCACTTCAATATACTCAACTAAAAATCAAATGGGTCTACTCTAACATGTGTTAGAAATCATGTTTGGGGTACAAATTTTATAAGCATATAATCACTCAAGACTCTATTATTGCCCGATTATTGGTATGCTTGCAAAATACAGTATGGTTGAGAAATTAATTTATGCTATTTAATTTTTCGTGCATTCCTATTACAAATTTTCGTACCGTGACTAGTTTACCTTTTAAAGGACTATATTATTGTCCCTCTCTCTCACATTCACACGCGCACACAAAAACTCCTCTATTAAACGAGGCAATTTTATGATACGATCGGTCGTGCCATACGATTAAACTTCGGAACATTCTCTGTTATTTTAGAAATAACATTTTGTTATCTTCAGTGTAAAATTTTGTTACCCAAGCAAAATCGCCATAACAAAAATTAGTTATAGATTAACACAATGTTGTTCCTAGAGTAATAGAAGTTGTTCCCAAAAAGGCAAAATTTGGTTGTATTGACACTACCGCCGTATAATAAAATTTTTCCTATTCAGTCACACCACGTGAGCATATTGATGTGGTGTGTTCATTTCATCTAAGCATACACTTACCTCTATTTCTAAGGAATCATGACAAGTGATTAGTGATCACCATGGAAATAGGTGACAAGTGTATGAGTTAAATAAATGGTCACATCACATCAGCATACTAACGTAATGTGATGGACCCACTGAATCATTTCTCCTATTAATGCCTCCTAGGCCCTCCTATAAATGATTCTCTCTCACATAAACCCTCCACAACACAGAGAGAGAGAGAGAGAGAGAGAGAGAGAGAGATGGACATCAGCATAGCAGAAGTCCAACCGGCGCCTCTGGAAGACGCAAAAGTGTACGAGGTCACAATCTACAATCGGACGGTGGGAGCCACAGTCACAAGTTCGGACTCCGTGGCAGATTGGTGGATCGATACCCACTTTTGCGATCACTACCCTTCTGTCAAGGTGATCATCGGCCTAGACGTGGAATGGCGCCCAAATTTTAACAGAAACGAGGGGAGAAACCCAATAGCCACAATTCAAATCTTCAATAAAAAGTGCTGTCTCGTCTTCCAAATCCTCAGATGCAGTTACATTCCAACATCACTCCAAAAACTCCTCAAGAACAACAGGTTTATCTTTGTAGGAAAAGGTATGTTAAAATAAAAGTATAAAAATACTGGGAAAAATTACCCTTAAATCTTCTTTGGTTTTTGGGAGAATTTTAGGATATCTATTAAGGGCATGTTTGATTGTACTTGAATGAAATAATTTTATTCATATTTCCGTACACAATTTTATATAAAAAGATAAAAGAGCTTGAATGGTTTTATTTAGAAAACTGATGCTTGTCTCAAAAAAGAGGTTTGCAATTATGAATTTCGGCATTATAGAAAAATGAACAAATTGCCTTATAAAAAGAAATATGATGAAATCTCTCATATTTGTAAATGGATTCATTCATGTTGATGAATTTTGCTTTTACCTTCTATACAAAATTTGAATAGAACCATTCAATTTGAAGGAACAACCAAACAGGCCCTAAGTGATTTTGTCGTATCATAGGACTTAAAGGGCTACTTGTAGTTTAGTGGTTTCTATTGAACCCACTAAGATTTGGGAAGAACAAATTTTTTACTTACTAATAAGAAAAAATAAGAGAGGTGTGTCAAATTTATAGTTTGATGAGGTTTAAATAAAATCGTTCTATTGATCTATGTGTCCGACCAAGTGGGTATGTCTAGTGCATAAAATTATATTTTTGTGATGTTTAAACCTCATCAAAGTGCATCCTATGGCACCCATATTTGTGATGTGGTTTTAGCTTATAGAATGACACCACTGGAAAAACAATAAAAAATAAAAAAATAATAATAATAGTAATAAATAAATAAATAAATAAAATTCTGGCTACGTCACATAAAACAGGATATATAATGTTTGTTATATATCATAATATTTTGTTACATTAGGTATAATGTTTTGTGACCCTCATACAATGTTTTGTTACTTAGCAAAACCATTATAGTAACCTATTTGGGTACAATATTTTGTATTACTAGTTATAATGTTTTGTGATGGTTTGTATAGTAGTTTTGCTTAGATTACGAAGCATTGTAACTGTTGCTCCCTACATCCCAAAATAAGTGTCTATATTTTCTTTTTGGATGTTCCAAAATAAGTGTCTATATTTTCTTTTTGGATGTTCCAAAATAAGTGTCCGCTTTTGAAAATTAGCCACAAATATTAATAAACTTTCTGTAATACCCTTATACTCAATAAAGACAAAGAATCATTTATTGTGTAGTCCCAAAATAAGTAGAAAGTCAAACATTCATCACATCCAATGGTAAAATTGGTAAATGACTATATAATGGAACATAAAAATTAATAAAATACAACTTTCTTAAACAACTGGAATCAATACCCATGAGATGCACGGGGAAATGTTTCTAAATTTCATGTAGTTGCTAAGCAAATTTTATGTACGTAAATTTGTTAGTGGTATTGTTATTTTATATATAATGTAGTTATATTATTTTAATTAATGAGTAAAACTTCAGGCACAACCATTTCCACAACTTCACCCCCCACAACCTGATGTGGCAACATGGGAGGACATGGGACCCACCATTTAATTCAACCAACTAACCCAATACACCATCCTATGGTTGCCACATCAGGTTGTGGGAGGTGAGGTTGTGGAAATGGGTGTGCCCCAAGTATTACTCTTAATTAATTAGTTTAGTTTGTATCATGTATGTATGTATATTTGGAGATATGTGTATATATTAGGTATTGATGAGATTTGATATAGTTTAAAAAGAGATAACGAAAGAGAGAGAAAAAAGGAAAAAAGAGAGAGAATATACATGTATATATCTTTTTAATTCTAGAGATAGAGAAAATAGGGGGAAAAAAATAGAAGAAGCATAATAATAATATAAAATAAAATAAGTGGGGAAATTCACAGAGCCACCACGTGGCAGGCGTCTGATTCCACTTTATATTACACTAGAATAGGGCCACACACTCCGTGTGTGCGCGCTGGTTTGTTTGTTGTTTAGAGAGTTTTTTTTTTCGCCTACTGTTTAGGTAGTTTTTTCCCATTTGTTGAAGCCATTTTTTTTAATTGATTGGACATTGTAATACCCTTCTAATATTTTTTAAGAAGATTAAGTGTAATGGTTTAACTGTAATTTTAGAGAACTTAGAAAATAATAGTGGTACCCCGCCCTTTCCCTTATAATAGTGTATATATATATATATATGATATGATATGATATGATGTGCAAACTTGAAGTTGACACTTATTTTGGGACTGAGGGAGTATAACAAAACATGGTATCCAGTTTGTTTCTATTATAATGTGCCTTAAGTAACAAAACATTGTACTCGACATTATAAAATATAGTGTCAAATCATAAAAGAACCTTAGAAGCACGAACCTTCTAAAGTAGTCATGCTCGCACCTCAGACTCTCGATTCCGTGCTTCTTACTAAGAAGCTTGTCTGACCCTTTCTCCCCTCATGTTAGAGAACGTCGCTCGCACCCGCTTTCATCATAAACCAGTCTCAAAATAGTTGATAAAATAGGTTCAATTCTTATTTTTCTCAAAACAATTTATTGAAGAAATATTTTATGTGAGAACATATGGTTGAAGACTATCAAATACAAAATCTACGATCAAAATATCTTATCTCAATCCAAATTCCAATTTACTAATTTAATATAGAGTATCTATATGAAATATTTGTATGCTTCTTGGACGCTCCCCAACATTTGAACCTCTTAAAGTTTAATGCTTCCTCGCCCCCGCTTCGTGTTTCTATGGAAAAAAACTATTTGGTCGTATCATAGAATTTTCCTGAGTTTTGTAGGTAGACTAATAGTTCCCTCTCCCGTTAGTCAACTTTCAGTTTACTATTAAATTATGTATTGAGCTTGTTTATAATAATGACAAGTTCACCTTTAAGTTCAGAAAAAAATTATTTGGTATTTGTTTCTAGGGTAAATTGCATTTTGCACCCTCAAGCTATACCATATTTTGTACTTTGGTCCCTAAACTATCATTTTTTGCATTTTGGTCCCTCAACTATCATTTTGTGGCAGTTTGCCCCCTCTCTCACTTTTAGTGACGAAAAAAGTCACTTTTAGTGACACCAAAAGTGACGCTAAAAGTGACGGAGGGGGCAAACTGCCACAAAATGATAGTTGAGGGACCAAAATGCGAAAAATGATAGTTTAGGGATCAAAGTGCAAAACATGGTATAGTTTGAGGGTGCAAAATGCAATTTACCCTTGTTTCTAATATGTGTGAATGTATATTTTTGGGTTAAATGTATTTTGCACACTCAAATTATACCCTATTTTGCACTTTAGTCCCTAAATTATTTTTTTTCGCATTTTGGTCCCCTAACTAACATTTTTGTGGCAGTTTGCCCCCTTCATCACTTTTAGCATCAGTAATAGTGACTATTTCCGTCACTTTTAGAGGGGGAAAACTGCTACAAAATGCTAATTGTGGGACCAAATTGAAAAAAAAAATTTATTTAGGGACCGAAGTGCCAAACAGAGTATAGTTTAAGGGTGCAAAATGCATTTTATTACCCTTTTTAATGAGAAGTTTTTTCTTTCATAATGTGATGTTTTTCAAATTAGATGAATATGTTAGTTGAAGCATTTGGTACAACTGTTATGCTATTTGGGAACCAACTTTGGGATTCAAATTTGGGAAGCATAGCATTGCTCTTAAGAAAACTGGTTCAAGCATATATATAAAACAACGGGTATTCTTGTAAAGCATAAGCCAAACGATTACAATACGCAATAAATATTTTGAACGCCAAACATCCCAACTCTCAAACAGAACAAAAATCGTTACATAGTAAAATTGTAAGCTTTATGATACAAAAAAATACCAAAAACTGAGGAAAAATAAGTCCAAAAAAATTTGCAACAGGGGGTGCTGCCCTGAAACCCCATGTCTCTCTTTGGTAGTCTACCTTCTAAGTGCAAATTCCTAGCTCCGCCATTGGAGATCGAATTTTTTTTGGCTTTGTTGGGTCACCACCCCTCCTCACTCCTAATGGACAGGGTTTGTTGAAGGTGTTACAGTAGTACAGACGAGTTTGATACTTATATAAACCCATTTCAGAATTAATTTCAGAGTTGGTAAGATGTCCTCTATACCAGTTTTGTCCTGATTATGGGATTAATTTTCTTGTATACTTCTAATGTTATAACGAAATTACTAAACTACTCTTGTTATAAATCATTCTAAAACCGATCCTGTTGTGGTCACTTGTGAGAAAAGTTAAAAATTCATATCCTCAAATAGTATATGAATCATTTACGTGGAAGGAACACGATGGAAAAGAGTGTGCCTAATATCAAACGGAGTAGGAGTTGAAATAAATCATTAGTGGGGTGGGACAGAGTCGGAATAATTATACATTAGGGTTAGTGGAATTAATAAAAGGAGACTAGTAAGCAAATCTGTCCCATTGCCAGTCCCAGTTCTATACCTGACAAGGGAGGTCAGGGTAATTCGTTTACCCTTAGAAGATTTGAATATAATTATCCCAAAATATTATTGTATCCCATAGTTTACGTCAAGCATGTAGAAATGCTCTTATAGTCTTACAATTTACCAATTCTTTCTTCATTTAATGTTTAACAAGGTATTGGAAGTGATGCCGAGAAGCTTATGGAGGATTATGACTTGAAGGTCTCTAGAGTTGTTGATGTTGGTGATTTGGCTGCTCAAGCTTTTGATGATAAGAAGTTTGGGACAATGGGTTTGAAGGGTTTGGTGAAAGTGGTTATGGGGGAAGATATGGAGAAACCAAAGTGGCTTTCTTTGAGCAAATGGGATGCTAATAGGCTCAGCCCTGCTCAGGTGAAGTATGCTTGTGTTGATGCTTATTATTCCTACAAGTTGGGAAAGAGGCTTCTTGGATAGTGATTTGTGGTGTCTTAGTTTTAAGAAAGAATAATGCTATATTTCCCAAATTTGACTCCTTGTTTGGTTTCCAAACAGCTTAACAGTTGTACCACATGTTATATGGGTAACTGACAAAGTATTTGGAATCCTAATATGGGATTCAAATTTGGGAAGTAGGCTTTACTTTTTTTAAGAAAAATGTTCATTTTTTTTGGTGCATTTCAAGGGTCTAGTCAATGGTAAATAATTGAAATGAACACAAATGGACATTTTTTTTTAGAAAAAGACACTGGGATTGTGGTGCTTTTGCTTTTGTTTGGCTAGTAGTTGGACTAACTTTGATGTTTTATGTAAATACTTATGTTGGTTTTTAGTTGGTATCTTGGATGTTACTAAATGCTGTTGGTTGTGGATTTGGATGGTGTGATCTTTATCATGTAATAAAACTAGTATCAGATAGTCTATCCATGGTTCTATTTTGTGAACTTGTATGTCAAAAAAAAAAAAACTCATTCTCTTGGCATAAATCTATTTTGGTAAGGTGTTTTATATGTATTGTAGAAGCTTTTCCAAACAAGTAAACTTATTCCTTCAATCAAGCTCATAACAATATAATTGGTGACAAAATAAAAGCAAATCTTATTGTTCCGTTATTTTTTTTTATTTTATTTTTTTAATTTTTTGGGACTGAATTGATACTTAAACCAAATCATAACGTAGTGTATGCATAATACTGGTAGAACTTAAAGCATCTCCAATGGTTAGTAGCCATTTTGAACAGCCCAAATGGTATTTGGTTGAATGGCCGGTTTTGTAGCTGATTCACTGATGATTATTCAAAAAATGATAAACTACAATGCGCCCTCGTTTTTTATACCTAGTTTGGTCCATGTGTTTTAAAAAAAATTGACTCATCAAACCCTGGCATTTGGTTTAAGTGTCAATTCAACCCATCTTCGCATTCCGTACAAAAAGTTAAAAAATCTATCTCTATGTATATATATCTATATATATATATATATTTATTGTTCTTTTTTCTTTATTTTTTTGGGACTCAATTGACACTTAAATCAAATCTTAAGATAGTGTATGCATAATACTAGTATAACTTAGAGCATCTCCAATGGTTAGTATCCATTTTGAATAGCCAAAGTGGTATTTGGTTGAATAGTTTTGTAGCTGATTCACTGATGATTTTTAAAAGTAAATGATAAACTATGCGCCCTCATTTTTTGTACCGAGTTTAGTTCATGTGTTTTAAAAAAAACTGACAAATCTGAGATTCACTTCAATCCATTTCACATTCTGTCCAGAAAGTTAAAGGGAAAAATGCAAATCTTATGGCTCCTTTTTTGTTTTTTTTTTTTTTTTTTTTTTTGGGACTGAATTTTAAACTTAATTAAGCCAAATCTTAAGGTGGTGTATGCATAATACTGGTATAACTTAAAGCATTAATAATGGTTAGCAGCCATTTTGAATAACCAAAATGGTAATATTTGATTGAATGGTTTTGTAGCTGCCAACTTGTTCTCATTAACTCCAACCACTTGTAGTCAAAAGTAATAGTCATCTTAATATATACTCTATCTAAATACACTTCAATCAAATATAGC
Organism: Hydrangea macrophylla; assembly: GCA_033977485.1. Classification (NCBI taxonomy): domain Eukaryota; kingdom Viridiplantae; phylum Streptophyta; class Magnoliopsida; order Cornales; family Hydrangeaceae; genus Hydrangea; species Hydrangea macrophylla. Next base: position 110,350,952 of record CM066997.1, on the reverse strand, counting down.
AATCTCTCTATCTCTTTAGCGACTAGAATAGGGTCACACACTCCGTGTGAGTGTCAGTTTGTTTGTTCCTTAGATAGTTTTTTTTAGACAATTTTTCCCATTTGTTGGAGTTTTTTTTCAAATGATTGGACATTGTAATGCCCTTCTAATATTGTTGAAGAAGATAAAGTGTAATGGTTTAACTGTAATTATAGAGAACTTAAAAAATAAAGTTTGTATCCCTCCCTTTCCCTTTATAATAGTATAGATAATTCTAGGATTGAGATATTCTTTCCAAATTTAGCTGCTCTCATTTTCTCTCTGCGGTGACTACAAATATGAGTAGCCAAAGCACTAAGACACATTTTGGCTATTCTGTGACCACCATTTTTTTTTTTTTTTTTTTTTTAAGATTTTGATCGAGATAGGAACAAATTTCATTGAAGGGAAAAAAGTATCAAACCTCACAAAATGATCAACTTGGAAGGGGTACTCCTCAAGCCACACTCTAAAATAATTGAACACCTTTGATAATTTTACCTTAACCTTCACGTTTAACATACAAAAACTGAAAACCAACGAAACCATCAAGTAGGCGAATAGTGTCTTCAATTATATGGCCATCGGCACCGTATTATAATCCACATTTCTTAGATGATGAACAAGAGTTAATGAGTCCGACTTCACGACAAAATGTCAAGATCCAGCCTCAATTGTGACTCTAGTGGCTTTCCACAAGGCTAAGCACTCAACCGTCAAGGCATCCACAATATCGGGTACAAAATCTGACCACCATTTTTGAATTGACAGCAATCAAAGTAGAATATTTAGAGTAGGCTTGCCAATGGAACGGATTTCAATCCGAATCCTTTGCATTTAGTTTGATTTGGATTGTAATTATGTAACCTGAATCTGTTACTAAGATTAGCTTAGCGGAGCGGATTTGAAGTAACTAATCCAATCCTATAATCTATATTATATTGGAGCTCATTCACATTGTAGTCACATTCATGGTACAAAGTACAACTATGATGTTAAAGTGGTCTGAAACATGATTTTTAGTCACATTCATGGTAAATATATATATATATGTATATATATATATATATATATGATTTTATTATATAGATTGTAGTCACATTCGTGGTACGAATATGATTTTAAAGTGGTCTGAATTATGATTTTTAGAATTTCTTTTCTGGTTGGGGGTGAAAGTGTGAAACCCCCTTTTCCCTGATCTGACTCCCCCCCCCCCCCCCCACATATCAAACATTATAATCACATTCACTAAAAATGAGAATTTCCCTGATCTGATTTTATTTTATTTTTCTGATTGTAGTCCCATTTTTGAAAATTTCGGTCATCAATCCACACTTGCACCATTCTTTTACTGGATCTTTTTTCGCAATAGCAGAATGTCAATATTGTTCATCGACCGGCCTTTTCAGGTATGTTAATGTGAGTGTAGCTTCATCAATGGCAGGGGAAGGAAAGGGTATACTGTTGTACTATTGGTTTTGCTTGGCCGGCCTGGTTCAATTTAGAAGTTTGTTGGTCTGTTTTTTTCACTAAAAATGAGAATTCCTGGCGGTTTCTGGCGGTATGCTATATATCATACTTTGGTTTATACTTGACTCTACTATGTTTATGAGATGATAAGCATTATAGATTTATGGGGTTAAATACATTTTACTCCTGTGATTAGGTCCGTTTTCACTTTACCCCTCGATGGTTCAAAAGTGGACACTTAACCTCCATTTGATTTCAGACTAAATGGAAACTGTTAAGATTTCTCTCAAAACTGATAAAAATTCTAAAATTGGTCAAAAATATTAACACTTTAACACCTATTGTGAGGTTAATTTTGTCTCGGGATTATTCTGCCATTTAAATCACCTATGTGTGGCTAATTTTTAAGGGTAATACTTGGGACACAACCTTCATACAACTTTTATACAATCTCCCCAAAAGATGTGTCTATCTCTCTCCTGTGATGTCACTGGACTCCACAGTGACACATGAAAGAGATAGACACATTTTTTGGGGAGGTTGTATGAAAGTTGTGTCCCAAATATTACTCAATTTTTAACACTTAACCCATTTGGAGAGTTTATGGTTAACTGTCTATGTGGGTTGATTTTGGAGTGGTTCTATCTACATCCACCACATTTAATCTTTACACCCACTACCACTTCTATTTAAATTAAAACATTTTGCTTTCTACACCCACCTCTCATTCCCAAAATACCCCAATACTTTAAAACGAACAATCTTTCCCCAATTCCTACCCACCTTCCTTCTTCTTACTCAACCCATCAACCATTGATAAAGACTCTCAGGTAAATCTTTAATTTGTGTGGTTTAATCACTATTTTATGTACATTTTGCTTTAGGATTGAGTTTTTTTTTTGGGGCCAAATTACATTTTAGTCCATTAAACTATACACTTGTTTTTAATTGGGTCCATAATTTTTTATTTTTTTTTGCAATTGGGTCCTTGAACTTCAAAAATTCATTCAATCAGACCCAAATGCTGACATTGTTAGCTTAAGTTATTAGAAATTATCACGTACGTTGCACTGTCACATGTTAGGTTAAGATAAACACGGGAGACTGTGAATGGCTAAAATTTATGTGATTTTGGGTATAATTGAATTCAATTTTGGATCTAGTCGAATGTGTTTTCGAATTTGATTGAACACGATTTCAGATCTGATTGAATGCAATTTTTCGCACTATTCACAATCTCCGATATTTGTCTTAACCTAACATGTGACAGGTAAGTATTACACGTAACGTACATAACAATTTCTAATAGTTCAAGTTAACAGTGTCACAATTTGGGTCTGATTGAATGAATTTTTTAAGTTCAAGGACCCCCAATTGCAAAAAAGAAAAAAAAAGAAAAAAAGTTAATGAACCCAATTGAAAACACGTTATAGTTTAATGGATTAAAGTGTAATTTGTCCCTTTTTTTTTTTTAACATTTATTTGATTATTTGTACCATTGTGTTAGTAATCTTTAGCTTTAGAAAGTTAGGGTATGGAGTTTTTTTTTTTTATTTACTTACCTGGATGACACACGGCTCACACACGCACACACCCAATTAAAGTAGTAGTAACCCAAGAGATCAGCCCGATCAGAGCACATAGGGCGTTCTACAAAAAAAAGAGGGAATAAATCCCTCTCATTCACCCTTGGTAAGATTCGAACCCCTCCCCTCCTACTAGGGGGAGAGGAAGTGATACCATTGGGCCACAGTTGGTTGCGGTTGCGACTTTGTTCAGCGATACTGAGCCGAAATTAATTTTAGGGGAAAATACCTTTTACCTACCTGTGGTTACACTCATTTTCTCATAACCCCCCGTGGTTCATTTTGTAACACTTAACCCTCCTGTACTACAGACTGAAGTGAGACTGTTAACTTTTCTAACGGCAGTCCCACTTCAGTCATTAGTACAGGGGGGTTAAGTGTTACAAAAATGAACCACAGGGGGATTATGAGAACATTGGTGTAACCATAGGGGGGTAAAAGGTATTTTTTTCCTAAAGAGTATGTATAAGGGCTTGGGAGTATTCATGTCATTTTCTTTTTTTCCGTTAGAAAAGTTAACAGTCTCACTTTAGTCCGTAGTACAGGGGGGTTAAGTGTTACAAAATGAACCACATGGATTATGAGAAAATAGGTATAACCACAGAGGATAAAATGTATTTTCCCCTTAATTTTATTGTTCGGCTTCAATAGTCGTACAAACCTTTAATGTTTTCACTCAATGTTGCATTTGTTCCACCGAACAATGTCTGAAGACATTTACATTTTTTTTTTTTTTTTTTGCTTGAATCATCTATTTTTTATTCATCATTCAATCTCTTTGCGGAGCTTTACTTTTCAGGTGGATTAAAAAGATACGTGTAAGTATTGTAGTTCCATTTTTTTTTACACGTTACATCACTTTAGATACAATTTTGTATGGACTATGAAGTAATGTTATACTTCCTAAATTTTATATTTCAAATGTGATTTGTAATACATGTGGCATTAGATCTACATGATTTTTATTTGTGAATATTGAAGTAGTCTCAAATATAAATATTTTATTAAAAGGTGGGTGTAGATGGAACTAATCTTCTATTTAATTTAAACACTTTTCTAGTTTACATTACACACCCACCCCTCATTCTGCAAAATACCCCAACGTCTTAAAACCAACAATCTTCCACTCAAAAAAAAAAATGTAAAGTTGCAAGAAATGCTTCCACTTGTTTAGGAATTTCCATTTTTTTTTAAACAAAAAAATGTGAAACTTGTTTTATTATCTTTTTCATTCTACATTTTACTGTGCTAAGGATTTGTAGAGTTATAAAGGGAAGACAGAAGCTGAAAATAGAAGCAAAAAATTTCCCTTGCGATTTGCCCATGGAGTAATATTTGAGACATTAACAAATTCTACTAACACTCACACCCACACTCTATCTCTCTCCTAGTGCCCATGGAGTAATATTTGGAACGAAAACTATTTCTCTTGTGTGTGTCAAGTTAACACATAAAATGGTTATGCACCTATGGATTCAAGCACATCTCGTGTTCGGCCCACTGCCTTGCATAGAAGGCGTCGTGGTGGCAGGCATGCATCCACAGTGCATAAGACACTGGTTGAGAATGTCAAATTAGATACATCGGTAGAGGTGGCCATGAATGAGGAGGTTTCTGCAGGCCCATTCCCAGGATGAGGTATTTTTTCAGTTACCCCTTATACTTTAAATTATTTCACTAATACCTCATGTGGTATGGATTTAAGTGATACAATCACTTTTTCCGTTAATGTTAACAAAAAATGGGTAAAAGTACAAAATTACCCTAATAACATGCTAATACGAACACGTTTATATGCTTAAATGTTTATTTAGGCATATGCGGTATATTATTATATTGAGTAATTCTTAGGACGTAACCTTCATACAACTTTTTTTATACAACCTAAAAGATGTGTCTATCTCACTCTTGTGTCACTGTGGGGTCTAGTGACATCACAAGAGAGAGATAGACACATCTTTTAGGAAGGTTGTATGAAAGTTGTGTAAAGTTTGTGTCCCAAGAATTACTCTATTATATTATTTTGATATTATATTTGTTGCTAGAGACTATTCTATAGTCACTTTGGGGTACCTTTGTGAGAGAGAATTAGACACACACACACACAACACACACAATTTTAGTGATAATATTTTTTATTTTTTTTTGGATCTTAGTACATCACTACACTGGTTTCACTGTCCAAGAGTAGATTAAAAAATAAAAAAACAGAAAATTGGCGAAAAGGGCATAAGACAAGCTAAATTGGAATAAATGACACTTAATAAAACAACATGGCTTTTACTCCTAATTTTTGTTTGGACCAAAATATCCTCATCTCCATCATCAAACCTTACTATCAAACCCTAGCCACTACCCATGCCTAGCCTCCGGCCACCACTTCCACCTCCGGCCACCACTACTACCATCTCCGGCGACCTTCGACGACCTTCGGCAATCGCCACTAGCACCTCCGGCGACCATCCACCGTTGCCACCACTCATGCCTAACCTCCAGCCACCACCACTTCCAACTTTGACAACCTCATACGACCTCCGACGACCGCCAATAGCACCTCCGGTGACAATCACCTATCATCTCACATTCACTCAACAGTTGTGACGATCTTAAGAGAAATAATTTCTCTTAAGATCAGTTGGCCGTGGAGATTTGTATTGGTGGTGGTGGTGGTGGCAATAGTGTTGGTGGCTGTGGCGATCTAGATCTGTGGTGGTGCGGTGGTGTTGGTGGCCGAAGGTAGTGGTGGCGATGATGTTGGTGGTGGCGGCGGCTCCGGTGGTGGTGATCATGTTAGCCTTGAATTTCTTTAAGGCATTATTTATGTGTGTTTTGATGATGACAAACATAATAAAAATAACATGGTCTTATTTGTTATATTCTAATCTATTATCAAGTCATTTTCATTGTGCTAATCTCTTGATTTATACATTTTAATGTTCTAATTTTGTTTGAGATCATGAGATAGCATATGGTGAAGCCCAAGAGTGTTTGAGCTCAACAGGGATCAAGCTTGAAGATCTTTTATCCTTAGTTGAAGACTAGGTTTTCTTGTAAAAACATTTTGATTATCACTCATAAAGGGCTTAAATGTTTAAAACTTGGATAAACCTTTCAAAAACAAGAAAACTATTTTTTTAGAAGAAAAATAGTCGACTGAACTTTTTCCAGTCGACTGGACGATTCAATTTTCAGTCGACCGAACACCCTTTAAGTCGACTGGTTTCTGCAAGAAAAACATAGGTTCTGCCTTGATGCCTTCAGTCGACCGGATCACTTTTTAGTCGACTGAAAAAGGCATTAGTCGACTGGGTCACGACTTCAGTCAACTGGATTAGGCAGTTTGTGCATAACGGCTAGTTTTCTTTCAAGGCCAAATATTTACCATTTTACCACTAACTGCTATAATCTTTCTTGGCCTATAAATACATGATTTTCCAAACCTTTTAAAGTTGATCAATCCATTGGAAAACATCTATTTAAATCACACAACTTGTTGATTTTTAATCATTCACATTTGAGCCCTAGTCGTGTGAGTTTATTAATTTGCTCTAGATTTGAATTATAATTCTTGAGAGAGAAAATTGTAGTGAGTTTTCATTTGTATTATCCACTCACTAAGGAGTTGTTGTGTGAGCTTTAAATTTTATTATCCACTTTAGAGAGAGAGAGAGTTCAATTTGTATTCAAATCTTTTGTAAAGAGTGAGGGTTAGTAACCCTTGATTGCAAAGAAGAGGTTTTCTTCTTTGGGAGAGATTGGAGGCTCTTGTAACGGCTTGGTCTACACCCGTGAAGTAGATTGGATTAAAGGAATCATCAAGAGGTGTTCTTGAGGGATGGATGTAGGCCGCGGTGTGCGATTGCCGAACCACTTGAAAACTCGGTTTGCAAGTGTCTCTTCTCTTATCTCTTTACATTATTTCTTGTGATTGTGTTTAATTTGCTATTAAGTTTTTAAAAGGTAATTTTCCGCTAAAACCTTATTCACCCCCCTCTAAGGTTTCCATATTTGGGCCAACAATTGGTATCAGAGCTTCGACTCTTCTATTTTCAAAAGTTTTTTGAAAAATTTGAGTTAAGATCCAAATGAAAACCAACACTTCTTGCATCTCTTATAGTGAGGGTCAATCGGCAAATAGACCACTGTGTTTTAATGGATCAAATTATGCTTATTGGAAAAATAGAATGAGAATCTATATGATTTCTTAAGATTTTGATTTATGGCAAATAGTGGTCAAAGGCCCTCATCTTCCTAAAAAAGTTTTAAATGGTATTTCTATTTAAAAAATGGAAGATGAGTATAATGATTCCGATAAGAAACTCATTAAAATGAATGTTATGGCAATGAATTTATTATATTGTAGTTTAGACCCAAATGAATACAATAAAATTTCATCTTGCGAATCTGCAAAAGAAATTTGGAATAAACTTGAAGTAACTCATGAGGGAACAAGCCAAGTCAAAAACTCAAAAATTAATTTGCTTGTTCAATCTTATGAAATGTTTAAAATGTTGCCTTTTGAGTCTATTGGTGATTTGTCTTCCTGGTTTACAACTATTATCAATAGCTTAAAAAATCTTGGTATAGTTTATACTAATGAAGAAATTATTGAGAAAATTCTTAGGGCTTTACCAAAGTAATGGAAACTGAAGGTCACGGCTATCTGGGAAGAAAAAGATTTAACAAACTTGTCAATTGAACAACTCATGAGATCTCTCATTACCCATGAAATAGAGTTAGCCGTGCTTGTCGAAGAAGACAATAAAAAGGAGATCAAAAGAGGAGACATGGCCTTGAAATCCTCAAGCTCGAAGAAAAAGTGAAAAGATCATGAGAGTGATGAGGATGAGGAAATGGCTTTGATCACCCAAAAATTCGCAAAGTTTCTAAAGAAAGAAAACCGCAAGAAGAAGGCAATGAAGGCCACTCAAAGTAGTTCCGAGAGTGAATCATCGGGAGACGACTCAAATGAAGATGAGATTGTCAATCTTTACCTCATGGTAATTGACCTATGGGGTAACCTCTACTTCTTGCTCTTTCAATGACTCTAATGATGTTTATGAATTTCAAAATGTTAAGTCAAGTTGTATGGAAACAAAATTTCAAGAAGGGTATTGCATTACTACTCGTCCATCATTGAAAGATCATAAGTATGATCATTGGAAGAGGATAATAGAAATTTATTTTATATCACTTAACATAAATCTTTGGAAAATTGTCAAAAATGGTTTTTCTCCTAAACCAAAGATTGAATGGAATGAAAGTGATCAAAATAACTTTCTATTAAATCTTAGAGCCATGAAAATTCTATATACTTCTTTAGATGATAATTCATATAATAGAATTCACTCATGCTCTAGTGTACATGAAATTTGGTTATGTTTAGAAAATTTTCATTTTATTACTAACCAAATTTGTGAAGAGGTAAAAGTGTGCCTTTTTACAAATGAAGATGATAAGAATGAGAAAATGGCAAAAGGGGCCACTTGGGATGATGACGACTCATCCGATGATGACTCATGTGACCAAGTAGGTGCAAAAGAGAATTTGGTAAACTCTAATCCTACCTCGATTTTTGAATCTCATAACTATAATGAGCTTCAATGTGCTTTTGAGGAGTTACATGAGGAATTGGAGAATTTGGGATCTAAATATATAACTCGTAAAAAGAATTTTTCCAAACTTTCAAATGAGTTAAATATTTTGAAATCCCAAAATGAATCTTTGAAGATTGAAAATGAAAAACATGTTTTAAGAGCACAATCTTCAAATGAGATTGAAAAAGAAAATTTGGAGTTGAAAAAGTAATTCGATGATTTAAAATCTTAAAATGAAATTTTGAGAAAAGAAAAGCTTGTTTCAACCAATCAACCTTCAAGTGAATTTATTGAAAAAGAAAAGGTTGAATTGAGAAATGAGGTGGATGATTTGACAAAAACTTTGGCCAAGTTTACCCAAGGTGAACAAAATTTGAATATGCTTTTGGGAAAACAAAAATGTGTTTTTGATAAGGCTGGTTTGGGATTTAATCCCACATACAAGGAAAAGAAGTACAAAAGCTTCTTTGTAAAGTCCACATCTTCTATTTCAAATTCTCAAAATCCTCACAAGAAATTCTTTGAAAAGGAATCAATCTCAAATGAGACCCTCCCCTATGTAACTTGCCATTATTGTATGAAAATGGGGCATGTTAATTACAAATGTTCAATTCGTAAGAAAATTAACATAGTTTGGGTTGTGAAGGGATCTTCTCCTACCTCCTCGGCAAATGTTGCATCCAAGAGGCACTTAGACAATGGTTAAATCTCTTACCTTAAGCTTAGTAGGAGTAGAATAGATTAATTTGTTTTGATAGTTCTCTTGATTTTGATAGCATGATAATCTTATTTAATCTAGCAAGTTATTTTGTTTTGATGTTCATAGCATACCCATCCTCCTAAGGAGATAATGCATAATTTGATCATATAATTGGTATTTATTTATATATGCATATGTTGAGGGGGAACATATTACTATGTTTACTTTAGTTGTTTTGGTATCATTATGTTGCCTCCATGATATGTTTGCTTATCTTGAGGAGGAACTTTTAGTTCAAACCCCAATCTTTTTGTTGTTGTCAAAAAGGGGGAAATTGAATAGAAATTGAATAGAGAGATATTCAAAAATGAGAAAAATGATAATAGAGAGTGTTAGAAAGTTATCATTCTTGGATTCATGCTTTGCATATCTTGTTACTTTGAATGGTAACATGAAAATGACACTTATTGTGCTTAAATTGCTATATCTCTATTGCATGTTTTGACATCATCAAAAAGGGGGAAATTGTTAGCCTTGAATTTCTTTAAGGCATTATTTATGTGTGTTTTGATGACGACAAACATAATGAAAATAGCATGGTCTTATTTGTTATATTCTAATCTATTATCAAGTCATTTTCATTGTGCTAATCTCTTGATTTATACATTTTAATGTTCTAGTTTTGTTTAAGATCATGAGATAACATATGGTGAAGCCCAAGAGTGTTTGAGCTCAACAAGGATCAAGCTTGAAGATTTGAAGATCTTTTATCCTTAGTTGAAGACTAGATTTTCTTGTAAAAACATTTTGATTATCACTCATAAAGGGCTTAAAGGTTTAAAACTTGGATAAACCTTTCAAAAGAAAACTGTTTTTCTTACAGAAGAAAAACAGTCGACTGAACTTTTTCCAATCGACTCGCTTCAATTTTCAGTCGACCGGACACCTTTTAAGTTGATTGGTTTCTGCAAGAAAAACATAGGTTCTGCCTCGATGCCTTCAGTCGACCGGATCACTTTTTAGTTGACTGAAAAAGGCATCAGTCGACTGGGTCGCGACTTCAGTCGACTGGGTCGCGACTTCAGTCGACTGGATTAGGCAGTTTGTGCATAACGGCTAGTTTTCTTTCAAAGCCAAATATCTACCATTTTGCCACTAATGGTTATAATCTTTCTTAGCCTATATTTACATGTTTTTCCAAACCTTTTAAAGTTGATCAATCCATTAGAAAGCATTTATTTTAAGTCACACAACTTGTTGATTTTTAATCATTCACATTTGAGCCCTAATTATGTGAGTTTATCAATTTGTTCTAGATTTCAATTGTAATTCTTGAGAGAGCAAATTGTAGTGAGCTTTCATTTGCATTATCCACTCACTATGGAGTTGTTGTGTGAGCTTTAAATTGTATTATCCACTCTAGAGAGAGAGAGTTCAATTTGTATTCAAATCTTTTGTAAAGAGTGAGGGTTAGTAACCCTTGATTGCAAAGAAGAGGTTTTCTTCTTTGGGAGAGATTGGAGGCTCTTGTAACGCTTTGATTTACACCCGTGAAGTAGATCGGATTAAAGGAATCCTCAACAGGTGTTCTTGAGGGGTGGACGTAGGCCGCGGTGTGCAATTGCCGAACCACTTGAAAACTCGGTTTGCAAGTGTCTCTTCTCTTATCTCTTTACATTATTTCTTGTGATTGTGTTTAATTTGCTATTAAGTTTTTAAAAGGTTAATTTTCTGCTAAAACCTTATTCACCCCCCCCCCCCCCCTAAGATTTCTATATTTGGGCCAACAATCACAATACTGGTGGTTTTGGAGGGAAGATGAGAGAGAAAGTTAGAGAGAGAAGAGAGATGGTGGTGGTGGTGGTGGCTATAGAGGGGGGGGGGGAGAGAAAGTTAGAGAGAAAAGAGAGTTGGTGGTAGTAGCGACGGCAACAACGATAACGACGACGACGAGAATGGCTCCGGTGGTGGTGGTTGTGATGGTGGTGGTTATGGAGGGAGGAGGAGAGATAAAGTTAGAGAGAGAAGAGAGATGGAGATGGTGGTCTCTTAGGGTTCCATGGGCAATTTTGCCATTTAGAGTGAAATTTAAAATTTTATAGGACTAAGAGAGAAAGTTAAAATTTTAGAAGACTTTGGGAGGGAAAGTTTTTTTAGAGTGTGTCCTTGTGTGGGTTTTTGATTATGGCTTGTCCTTTAATCCAACTTTGCCCAACCTTAGGGGCCTTACACCAAGTTTTCAAAAAAAAAAACTAATATATCACCAAGACTGTATGTGTCCAAGGATAGATATAATAATAATAATAATAATAATAATAATAATAATAATAATAATAATGTATCATCAAGATTGTGTGTGTTGGTGTGTGTGTCCAGGGGTAGATAAAAATGATAATAATAATATATCACCAAAATTGTGTGTTGTGTGCATGTGTGTGTCCAAGGGTTGACAAAAAATAAAATAAATTTGCTCTCACAAAGGTATTCCAAAGTGACCACAGAATGGTCTCTAGAAACAAATGTAATATCAAATAATATAATAATATACCGCATATGCCTAAATAAATATTTAAGCACATAAAAGTGTTCTCATTAGTATGTAATAGCGGTAATTTCGTACTCTTACCCATTTTCTGTTAACTTCAACGGAAAAAGTAATTGTGTCACTTAAGTCGAAACCACAGGGGGTATTAGTGACACAATTTAAAGTACATAGGGGGTAACTGAAAAAATGCCTAACCACAGGAGGTGTTTGTGTAATGAGTATGTCTTTGGGCGCAAATAAATCTCACAAACATAATCTACAAATATCACAATGTGTCTGTCTCTCTTTTGGTGGGGTCCACTAGCACTGTGGGTTCACATATGAGAGATATACTCACATTGTGGTGTTTGTGAGATATGTTTGTGCCCAAAGACTTACTCTTGTGTAATTAACCCTTATAATAATAAGATAAGTTAAGAAGGAAGAAGACTTACTGATGATGCCTAAAACTGGTAAGAAAGGTTTTAAGAGAAAGAATGACAAGAACAATTTGCGAGTGGTTCGGTCCCGTTAACTAGGTGACCTACGTCCACGGTTGCGTCTGTGCGCTCTCACTAACAGATCACCGGCGGGCCTGGTGAGCCAACACTTAGGGGCGGCACTACCAGTAATACCGGCCAGGTGTATGTGTTTGAAGGTGAGTTTTCCGTTTAGGCTTGTAAGCTAGAGAATAATAATCGGGGTCCCTTATTGACAGGGTAGGTGGGCTCTTTTATAGATGCAAGAGTCCACCCCTACATGGTAAGTTGATAAGATTAGGAAGCCTAATCTAATTACAATAGATTTACATGATTTTAGGGGAGTTTTCTAAGTGGTTTAGGAAACTACCATATCTCCTTTTGCAGGCTTATAGTTGATTTAGGAAACTGCTGGACAGCTTGTGACTGATCTGCACCTCCTGGTAAGTTGTCGCACCGCACGCCCGAGCTGCGCAAGCATCCCGAGCGGTGCCGCCTGTTGATCTCAGGGGCGCTGACCGCAAGCTCCCCTTCCGGATAGTCCGGGTCATTCTGCTGACGTGGCAGTTTGGCCTTAACAGAATATTTCTGGACATACCACTTACTATAGGTTGGTCTTCCACGTACCACATAGCCTTTTTGGGATGGAACATGCATAAAGAAGAATGTAAAGCGAATAGAGTAAGGTTCATTGATAAAATTGAAATTTAAGTGCTAAATTTTAAGCGATTGAGTTTGCAATACTGAAAATAGTATTTTAAATATTGAAATTGACTGCATTCAGAAGTTATTTTCAGTAGATTTTTTTGTTCAAGTTTTTAGTGGATTTTTAGCTGCTTTTTAAATTAAGTAGTACATTATCAAACGTACTGAAAAAGAACAAATGTTTAAAAATTTCATCTTCAACGCTTAATTGATTTATCAAACACACGCTAACTATATGGATTCTATAACATCTACACCATTATATAAAAGAGCCTTAAAAGGAATATTCCTTAAAGATTACAAATTAATTTGGCCTTATTGGTCATTTTGGATTTCTAATTTGGTTATTTGGTAATTTTACATCAATCTATGTACACAAGTTACTAATAACTTGAGGCTTGATTGGCAAGACTTGTTTGAGTCTTAATGCATCTTTCAAGAAACATTTAAATTACCAAACAAACCTTAAGATGCAGTTCAATATTTCACATTACATCTATCTACATCAAGATCCTATCCAAAAATAACTTAAGGGTTGTTTGGGACTTGTTTAAGGCTTAAGGCATCTTTCAATGAATCTTTGAAGTACCAAACAAGCCTTAAATTACTTTTGTAAATTAAGGGTTGTTTGGCAATGCTTGTTTGAGCCTTAAGGCATCTTTTAATGAATCATTGAATTACCAAACAAGCATTAAGTTAATTTTGTAAATTATCCTTTTCTATATATGTATGTATACATATTATAATTTATGTATTTAAAGTGTGTACAATTATACATTGAATTAACAAACTACCCTTTTATTAAATTGACTTACCAAATTACCCATTTGTCTTTTGTAATTACACCTGTATGTGTATATATATACATATATATTATTTTATTATATAAATTACCATTTTGTCTTTTGTAACCTTTTGTTAAAGTTTAAAGTGTGTACTAAATTACCAAATAAGCCTTAAGTTAATTTTGAAAATTATCATTTTCTATATATGTATGTGTGTATATATATATATTATAATTTCTCTATTTAAAGTGTGTTCAATTATACATTAAATTAACAAACTACCATTTTGTTAAATTGAATTACCAAATTACCCATTTATCTTTTGTAATTACTCTTGTGTGTGAGTGTGTGTGTATTCATATATTGTTTTATTATATAAAATTACCATTTAGCCTTTTGTAACCTTTTGTTAAAGTTTAAAGTGTGTACAATTATAAATTAAATTACCAAATTACCCTTTTACCTTTTGTAAATTATCCTTCTGTATATATGTGTATATATATACACAGTCAAGCTATAAAGAGGGCGCCCTCTCTTTATTAAAGAGAGGATCTCTGTTTTGGCCGTTGGATCGTGTTTTCATTAATGACACTTTTGTCATTTCACAGTTTTTAAACACAATCCAACGGTCAAAACAGAGGTCCTCTCTTTAATAAAGAGAGGTGGCCCTCTTTAGAGAATCTTTGATATATACATGTTATAATTTACTATTATTGTTTATGTACTTAGAGTGTGTACAATTATAAGTTAAATTACTAAATTGCCCTTTTGCCTTATGTAAATTATCCCTGTGTGTATATATATATACATATAATATTTTTATTAGATATATATAAATTGAATCCATTATTAAAGAAAATGACATTAAAGTTTAAAGCGTGCACAATTATAATTCATTTCGTTAAATTGAATGACCAAAAACCCTTTTGCTTATCTAAATTACCCTTGTGTGTGTATGTATACATGTATATTCTTTTTTTTATAATATGATATATATATATATATTGAATAACCAAATTACCCTTATGCTTTTTGCAAATTACCTTTTTGTTAAATCGAATTACCAAATTACCATTTTTCCTTTTGCAAATTACATTTTTGTATATATGTCTATATTATATATATATATATATTATCTATACGTTAAAGAAAATAGCCTAAAAGTCTAAGAGTATTGCTATGCTTCCTAAATTCAAATCCCAAATCCACATCTCAAATAATATGACAGTGGGTCCACTGGATTTTGATTAAAGGATGTTGAAGTGACCCCACAGTGGCCCCATTGCCACATCACTGCCATATCATTTGGGATGTGGATTTAGAATTTGAATTTGGGAATCATAGCATTACTCAAAATTTTAAGTGTGTACAATTATAAATTGAATAACCAAATTATCCTTGTACCTTTTGCAAATTATTCTTTTGTTAAATCAAATTATCAAATTACCCTTTTCTCTTTCGTAAATTATCTTTTTTTTTTAATATGTATTTGTATGTGTATATATATATATATATATATGTTATCTATATATGTTAAAGAAAGAGCCTTGAAATTTAGGGTCAATTACATATTAGGACAAGTTATACTAATTATGTTGGTTTAAGGTCAACTTAGAAAAATGTGTATCAATAAGTCTCTCAATTATTATTGGACAAAAATACCCCCACCATCTTCTAAACTCTCACTTAACTATCTTTCTCTCTAAACCATCACTTGCACCCACACGTTCTCTTTCTCTCTCTCTCTCTCTCTCTCTCTCTCTCTCCATTCCACTACCGTTGACTTCACCTACGACTCGCTGCCGTTTGATTTTGCCAAACACTAAACTAAACCGCCGGCACCAATCCTCTTCTTTGAGATAGACTAGGGTATTACAATCTTCTTCTTCCGTCGTGACTTGAACCGCCAGCGCCAATTTCGTCCGTCATGCTAAAGTAAATTTCTCTCTCTCTCTCTATATATATATATAAATACTGATTTGTTTTTATATACGATTTGTGTATTTGGGGGATTTTGGAATTTTTGTTTGAGATTGTGAATTCATTGAGATTCGAAATCTTAAACCCTAAACACTGATACAACATCCTCTCAATTTAATCTAAACACAAACATACACATGTATGATACATATGGATATATACATGATCAACTCTTTATATTCGTACATATGTTATATGTGTTTTTAGAAACTCTCAGAAATGTTTCTTCAATTCCTCTCGTAATGGAGATCTGTTTCTAGTGACAGTAGCATTTTGAGGTATGCTTGTTTTTTCCAAAGTGTAAGAAATATTGTGGGGTAATTGGTACATCCATATACATTGGACCGGGTCCAATGGGCGTTGGCCTTTGGAGACCTAAGGCTTTCATAGGTGTGTGCCTATATATATGTGTTACGCCCCAGCGTAGCAAAATAAGGAAAATTTTTCATTTCCATTTTGGACCCGTAGGTCATGACAGGTGAGGGATCGCTTGTCCTATACTTAGCTTAACATGTACCAGAAAATAGAGTATATAAAGCAGCAAGGAAGAAAATACAGATCAACATTACAAACTTAATTAATATTACATTGTCTCAAATAAAAGTATTTCTTAAGGCGTAAGCCGCCTTATTCAAATTAAAACATTATTCATATCTTTTATTACAACTTGTCACAGCCCGGTCCCACAATAGCGGAACCGGAGCCCGTGGCACGCCACCGAGGCAAAACCAATTCATTAACGTTCCCAAAAATTAGGTTTGAAGAACACACGCAGCGGAAAACAAAACACATTTTAAAACCAGAGGTTCAGTCGACTGCTCAGTCGACGGAGGCGGGCAGGGATTTTGGTGTCAAATTTCAGTCGACTGCAAAAGGAGGTCCAGTCGACTGCTGAGGGGTCCAGTCGACTGCCTAGGGGTCCAGTCGACTGCTTCTGCTAAAAATGAAGCGGAAGCCAACAGGCTCAGGGGTTCAGTCGACTGCTCAGTCGACTGCTCCCCTGGCAGCAGCCCAATCTGCAGGAAACAAGTTTTAAAAGCTTCTAACTATCACCAATGATCAACCATTCAATCCAAACTCAAGCCAAAGTGATTTTTGCTGTATTAAAGCATTACCAAACATAATTACAACATGTTATAGTCTAATACAACGATTTAAAATCCATTCTAACATACTAAGTTAAACATGGTTTAAAACAACCAAAATCTTATTACAACATTTCTATTATCCCAAAAACTACAAGATTATCTTTCAAGTTGCCTCACAAGCGAACTCCCAACCCACGTACTCACTTCTGCGATTCCTCGCCAGCATTGACACCTGAAATGGTTATTTGAATAACCACACATATTTCGATTTGTTTAAGCTAAAGCTTAGTGAATAAATCAACATATGTACATGAATGATAAACATGTCCGCATTCACATCTCTACATTTCATACTAGTCGCCGGAGACTCACGTGCCCGTCCATATTCCCAATCCGCGACTCTTCACCAATAAGTCCACGCGAAAGGGTAAGACCCACGATTCTACAAACAATCGTGCGACCTTAATGCCACTCTATCGGCTCCACAAAATGGTACGATGACCACGTGCTCCTTCTGACCCAAATAAGCAACTTAACATGCTCAAATACATATCACCATGCTCGCGGTAATTAAAACATATCACCGTGCTATTGAGCCTACTTATCAATATAAATGCCCAATATGAACTACACAATATATCTTTAGGAATTAATACATGCTATTCAAACATAACATGAATACATGCCAAGAAATCATTCCAAAACATAGTTGAATCACTCACCTCCAAATAACGCTCCTATAATTCAATCTGAAGAAAACCCGTGCACAAAGAACGTGCAGAAGTCCGTCTAGTACAATTCCTATGGATCAGAATTCCATTTATCAACTTTTATGAAAAATTCTAGAAAATAACTTTTCGGAAAACTTAGCCAAACAGGCCCTAACATATATCAAAACAAAGCTCTTACCTCGAGGAACTCAAATATGAAATCTGGGAGAAACCAGACTGACGGAAGGTCGTCGTTTGGCGTCGCAAAGCTCTAAGCAATCAAATCTCCCTCTACCCTCCCTTTTTGGCCTCCTCTTGAACTTTAGGTTAAGCTTATGAAATATCTAAGTCCATCTCTATCTATATATAGGCAACATTCTCGGGGAATTACGTTTACCTCCCCACGAGTTTTCCAAACTCCTAATCAGTCTCTGAAACTTTCTATACAGCTTATTCATAGCTTTACGAGTGAAACCTCAAAATTATAAAAGTTTTCGACTAAGTTTCGTTTGGTTGCTAAAACGCGAATTTCTATATGACGTTTCCGAAGTTGCTAATTAGCCTACTAAATTAATAGCGTGTTCATTCGTCCTTACCAGGATACTAAATCTAACAACATAAATAAATTCTAAAACAGAAAATCATACAGATATTGAAATACACAGGTAAACATTTATTTTCAGATAAACATTTAAAGTATTCCACAGTGACCGTCTCATACTCGAAGAGACTTCACAAACAATAAATCCTCAATCACCACAGTTTCAGAGGGTTCTCTAATACAGACACCCAAATCAACTCGTGAGTCAAAACTCACTCAACCATGTGTCATAGGACACGCCACATCACATTATCATGCATGACAATATGATACAAAATGCAATAACACAAATGTGGGTGTTATACAACTTTAATAAATTATAAAAGCAGCTCTGCAGACTTCTCTTGTTGGCATAATCACATAACCCTGCATAGCCATCTCTTGGACATTTTGGGTGTCCAGGACAAAATAAATTCATCAGCTAATGAAAGCCGAGTGAGCAAAATGAACATACAAGCAATGTATATAAAAGCACATTAACTGACTTTACATTTAGTATTTTATAGCACTGTTAGTCCATTAATACAGTCGTCGTATATAAACAATTAATGAACCATTAAATCAATTTTATAAGACCGTGCATGAACGATGTAACCAGCTCATCTCACTGACTCTTTTATCTCGACCACAACCTCTCGACTCATTCGGTTTGCCAGAACCATCCGGCACGAGGCCGTTGTTTTAGATCGGTCTACCGTATCTGAGTCAGCCTAGACACCCTAGCATATCCGAATCGACCTAGGCTCAATCCTTCTTAATTAATCTACCGTATCCGAGTCGGCCTGGAATAATTAAGGTAACACAAGACTCTGACTGACCTACCGTATCCGAGTCGGCCTGGGCTCAATCCTTCCTAATTAATCTTCCATATCCGAATCGGCCTAGAATAATTAAGGTAACACAACTCAAGACACCCTTTCTTTACTTATTTCTGACAAGATGTATATGTTGACCCAAACAACCCCTTACCAACATGCCAACTCGAATATGCACGTGTATGACTTATTTTATTTACGATTTTCTTTAACATGGGAGTGATTGTTTTAAACTCATGATTATCAAGTAAACCAATGTATCTAAATTTGATTTTAGGAAATTGACGGCGTAATTTTCGGAGTCATATAATTTTTATTACAAATTTTAGAAGAATAAAAATAGCCTATAAATATAGCCGCAAGGCCCTTATTAATGACATAAATATATAACAGTAGAGGGTACATATGCTGACATTATTTTTAATAAAGACAAGACATTAAAATACAATTTCTCTATTTGTCCATAATTTTAGAAGTATCATGGGTATTTGAATAATTAAAATACTAGTCAAACAACCACTAATTAATTTATTAACAATGTCAAGTCTTAGTTTTATAATTTGATAAATTACAAAACTATATAAAAATGACCTCCAACATGTTAACAATAATAATGTAGAATTTAATAGGGTCAATAAGTATTTTTAATACTTATTTCATACATAGTAAACTAATAGATTTATTATTTATTTTTATGTACAAATAATAATAATTCACAAACTTATATGTCACTAGCAAGTATTGACTCCCAACCTTGGGATCAAGGAACTAACCAATCAACAAATTATTTCAAGGGGGACTAATTGGGATCCTAATATTTCATTGTCAATTTACAGAATGAGTTTTCGTTGACATTTTTGGTAGCGCAAATTTTGGACCTCCATGGCTACATATACATATCTATACGTACTCACTTATTTTCGAACCCTACGGATTGCGCATAATGACTTAAAGTACATTAAGAGTGGGTTCAAAAGACTCACCGTTCTTTGTAGTGGCTGGACTAAGAGACCGAAAGATTCCGTAAATATCCGTAGTATAAGTTTTGAGCTATAATGGCAATGGAGCTCCTACTGTGATAATTTTTCTTGCTGTGATTTCCAGATATGTAAGTGTACTGGTGTGTAGTGATTGAGAGTGAGGGAGAGAGTTACTGAGAGCTTTAACCTTGAGAATGTATACCAATATATTGGTGTTTATGTATGCTATGTGTTGTGTCTTTGCTTTGTGTGTGTATCGTGTTTATGTAGGATTTCAATGGTGAAGAGTTTGGTAAGGAGTGTGGTTAAAATGCAAGCACACCACATACATAATTTGAACCATGTAAATTAGGCTTGTGGTAAGTACATAATTTGAACCATGTAAATTAGGCGTGTGGTAAGTTAAGCTTGTGGTTAAAAAATCAAGAACACACCTCTCATTTTATTTCCATGAATCTTTCATCATTTGAACTCCAATCAGTAACAAAATGTGTGGTAAAAGCTTGTACACACATCACATATATTGCCCACATACAGATTGTCATTGCAATCTAATGATTTGAATAAGTTTGGTTAGTCCGATTGGCCCGGTTTGATCAGTTAGCTAATTAAAATATCCCAAATAAAATCATTAGGGATAAAAATGTAAGCGATGTGATATTACATTTTATTAAAGACTTTTATCCCAAATCATAGGGTAACTTAGGGGCACAGTCCTAAGCACTAATAAAACACTCTTAAAAATTACTAAGGACTACAAAATTAAAGGACATGGTATTTATAAATGTTCACACACGTATTAATTATTCAGATAATAATCCTACTAACACTGATACACAGTAGCAAAATAAAATGGCATTGAGTTATCAAATTAATAATACTAGTGCCAATAATTTATGGAAAGATTATCACAACTAAAATAATACACATTAATGAAATAAAATTGACATTTATTTATTATTAGGGACACAAAAATACAGGTTGCTACAATATGCATATTGCACACACAACTAGGGTAACATGATCTACCCTATAGTTAGCCATCTCTCTCTCCTCTCTCTCTCTCACACGTTTTCTCTCTCTAAAAGCCGTCACCATTGGAGCCTTGGGATTTAGCACGTAATACTAACGGAAATCACTCTAGTTTATAAATAAGAAATCTAAAAACTCATATAAAGGAATCGACAAAGTGATTGGAATATTCAAATGTAGTACTTGAATTTTTAAGTAAGAAATGTAAAAACTCTTCTTATACATTTTTTTTTTGTACTTCTTGAAATTTTGGAAGCAAATTTTGACATTTAAGAAAGTTCATCATTGATGTCGGTCCGTTTGTTGCAGCTTAGTTTTTAGAGCTCAGAATAAGCTATGAACCTGTTTGGTGTAGGATTTCAAAAGTAGTGATTAAGTTGTAGTGGTATTTGATATTATAAGATGTCAAATAGCTTAATTGTGTGTCACTGTCCAAAATGTCCCTAAAAACCGTCTAAGTAAAATTTAAGAACTATTTATTGAGAATGTATGAATTTGATATTACACATCTCAACTAATAAAATTTTAATATGCAAGAGAGAAGATGAATAATGGTATAGTTTTTGGACAATATTTGAGGGGTTTAATTTAGATGGGAGTAATTAATGTCAATAAAAAAGAATAAATGATAAGAAGGATTCATTAAATGCAAATACGTTATAAGCTGAAAAAGCACCTCCAACCTAGCTTTGAATAATTTGGCTTTTGGGCCTTAAACAAGCTAAAAATACTATAAGTTCTAAAACTACAAGCCATACCAAGCATGCTATAAGTTCTAAATCTAGGTCACGTGGACGCCACCGAGGCTCTTCCTACTCATTTAAAAATTGTAGCAGCAGAAAAAAAAAACTTTAAAGATAACAATGAGCAATCGCTCCTTTGAAATAATGCATCCAAAGTTAGTAAAATCCGTATAAATTTGAAAATGTAATTATATTTTGAAATAAATGAATTTATATTCAAATGGGTCCCAAAAGTACCCTAAGCTAATCAAAACATTTAAATAATTTTCGGAAGTGGTAGGAAAAGAAAACATGTAGGGGGGATTTCGACCGATCGAGATGCCCCATTTGACTGGTCAAATGACCCCTCAGCAATAATCCTTCACAGCAAAGGGCACTTCGACTGGTCAAACTATCCCCTTCGACCGGTCGAATGACCCCCTGACATCAATCCTTCTTGCACTAGGATATTGCCTAAGGTCAAGCGACCCTTGCGATCTTAACATACCTCAATCATTAAATCAAAACATTAAGTCGATAAGTAAAACATTCAAAACGCAAACTTGAGGGTTCAGATTCATAATAACTTAACCAACACATTCCATGTTTTCCCAAGTTAATACAAAACATGGTTCTAGTTACTCAGAAATAATTCCTTACAATATTTAGAAATGAAATAAAACATATACAAGGCTATTATCCACTTCTATTACAAAACTACGAGATGAAACATGATGAGTCGCCTTATAAGTGAATTCCCAACATCTCGTGATCACCTCTCCGATTCCTCGCCGGCATGACACTTGAAATGGTTATTTGAATAACTATACATATTTAAATTGTGAAAGCTAACGCTTAGTGAACAAATTAACGATGCTCATGAATGATAAACATGCTCGCATTCACATCTCTATAGTTCATATTAGTCTTCAGAGTCTCACGCGTGCAGTCCATACTCCTAGTCCGCGACTCCTCACCAATAAGTCTATGCTACTAAGTAAGATCCACATTTCTTTTCTTCAAACGTGTGACCTTATGCCTATAACGACTCCACAACGATGGATTGGTACATGTACTCCTTTGACCCAAATAGCAACTAAACATGCTCAAATACATTTCACCATGCTTTTAACATAAGTCAAACATTTCACCGTACGATTGGGCCTACTTATCAATATAATTGCCCAATATAAACTAAACAACATATAGCTATGAATTGAAACATGCTTTCGTATAAAACATGAGTACACGTCGTCAAAGAATCATCCCAAAACATATTGTTGAATCACTCACCTCCGATTAGTACTCCTAAATTCTGTTCCAAGGAAAACCCGAGCACAAGGAACGTGTAGAAGTCCATCTAAGACGATTCCTATGGATCAAAAGTTTGATTATATCTTTTTATGAAAATTATAGAAAATGAGTTTTCAGAAAAACTTGTCCAAACAAGCTCTAAGGGATATCAAAACGACAGTCTAACCTCAAGGAGTTTAAATATGAAATTTAGAAGAAAACAAACGGGCAAAAGTCCGTCGATTGTTGTCGTGAAGCTCGAAGAACTAAAATCTCTCTTTTCCCCTTTTTAATTTAGGTTAAGATCTTTCTAAAAATAATATCTAAGTCACCTCTATCTATATATAGGCAACACTTTCCATATTTGAGTTTAACTCCCCCGCGAGTTTTCTAATCTACCTTATCTCTCAAAACGTCTTAAACATCTAAGTTATCACCTCACGAGTGAAACTATAAATTATAAAAGTTTTTAACCAAGTTCCTTTTATCTGCTTAAATGTTGTCTCGCATGATTTTACGAAATTACTAATTAACCTACCAATTATGTAGCGTGTTAATTCGTCCTCACAAGGACACTAAAATTAACGACATAATTATATTCTAAACCACATAATAATGCAAATAGTAATACACAGGTAAACATTTATTTTCAGATGAACATTTAGGGTATTCCACAATGACCGTCTCAATCTCAGAGAGACTTCACAACATCAAACATTCATTCTACAATGTCTCGGAGGGTTCACTTATACAGTCACTCAAATCGACTCGTGAGTTACAACTCACTCCCATACATGCCACAATACACATCACTTCATATTATCATGCATGACAAATGAAGTGAAACACAATAAACCCATACACGGGTGTTATAATTCTCTCCCCCTTAAAAGAAGTTTGTGCCCAAACTTGTACCTCATGTATCGAATATGTATGGATACTGAGTACGCATCTCATCTTGTAATTCCCATGCCATCTTCTTTGCCATTTGGCTACGACATAACACTTTCACCTTCGATATCACATTATTCCGTAAGGTTTGATCCTTCCGATCCAAGATCTCTACCGGATACGCAACATACGTCAAATCACTCTGAATCTCATGCGGCATCGGAGTCATCACTTGATCTCTATCTTCCGTCAAACGTTTCTGTAGCAATGATACATAGAACACGTTAAACACTTGAGCATACTAATTCGGCAAATCCAATCGATATGCTATGGATCCAACTCTCCCAATGATTTCAAAAGGTCCTACATACCTCGGGTTGAGTTTATCGTATCTCCCAAATTTAGTAATTCCCTTTGAAGGTGATACTTTCAAATAAACCTAATCTCCCACATCAAATTTCAATGGTCGCCTACGCTTGTCGGCATAACTCTTATACCTACTCTGTGCCGTCAGTAACCATTGTCGAATTACCTTTATCTTGTCTGTCGTCTCTTGTACAATTTTTTGGCCCTTCTATCATTCTTTTCCCGACTTCTGTCCAACTAATCGGTGAATGACACACACGACCATACAAAGCTTTATAGGGAGTCATTCCAATAACTGGAAACTGTTGTTATATGCAAACTCAATCAACGGCAAGTGGTCTTCCCAATCACCCTGGAAATCAAGTACACATAAACGAATCATGTGTTCAAAAATTTGGATTACTCTTTCCGATTGACCATCGGTCTGAGGATGAAAAGCGGTACTGAAATGCAATTTGGTACCTATTGCTTCTTGCAAGGCCCTCCAAAACTTCGATGTAAAACTACTATCTCTTTTCAAAACAATAGAAACTGCTATACCATGTGGTCTTACAATCTCGCGGATGTATAATTTAGCTAAAATCATCGGCTTAGTTGTTCAAAATGGTAAAAAGTGCGACAATTTTGTCAAACAGTCTACGATCGCCCAAATAATAGTATTTGATCTCTTCGATCTCGGAAACCACTAAAAAAGTCCATTGTAATATGTTTCCATTTTCACTCGGCTATCGATCTCGAAGGTAGTTAGCGTTCGGCCTTCATTTATTAACAACTTGTACATCGTGAAACATAGCATGCTATCTTCCTCTTCATTCTCGGCCACCAATAAACATATGTCAAGTGATCTTTATACATCTTGGTGCTTCTCCGATGAATGATGTACTTCGTATTGTGCGCTTTCTCTAAGATGTTCTGTTTTAATTCTTTCTCGTTAGGTATACAAATTCTACCCCTCAATCTCAAAATATCATTCTCAAAAGTGAATCCCAGTTGTTTGTCCATCGGAATCCCATCAAAAATCTTTTTCAAAGCCAAGCCTTGAAGTTGTTTTCCCGTGATCTCGTGAATCAAGAGTGGTTGTGCCACGATAGTCGACATCAAGCCACTTCTAATCCTCGAAATTACTTCAAGTTCCATATTCTCCATATCTCAAATCAATTCTCCCTGAGAAGTCAAGTTTGATTCTGTAATACCTATAATTTTCTTTTTATATTATTTATGTAAATTCTATTTTTGGACTGTATTGATAAACTGCAGTTTCTAATTTCGATATAGTTGACTTTATCAGAGTTATAGTTTATTGTAAATTATTAACACATTTTTTACCCGAACTGTATTTAGAACCCGGACTAGGTTAACACGCAAACCCGTAGAAATACTTGTGTTTGCACGATATTCTATACACGCACGCTTAGCGAGACACGTCGCGTCAATTGGTTAAATCCCATGATTTTGGGAAAGTACCCAACCACCCCCCTTTACACCACCCATGCCTCCCTTACACCCCTAACCACCTTGACCACTCAAACACCCTAACCCACCTCAATACTCTACACTTCATACCTCCCCAACCATCCCCCTTACACCCTAATCATGTGAGTGTATACACCTAAGTGGGAGTATGAGTGCATGTGAAGAGTGTGTAATGTGTGAGGCATGTGAGTGTGCAGTGTGTGCGCAGTGAGTGGTAGTGATCATGAGCGAGTAGTGTGTGTTGAGTGTTGTATGGAGTGTGCTTGTGTGTACCGTGTGAGTGTGTAAGTGATGAGTGGTGTATTGTGTAGTGCATGTAGTGTGTAGTATAAATATATAATATATGTGTGCAGTATGTGGCGTGTGGGATTTGTGTTTGTGTGTGGCAGTGGTAATAAGGGTAAGGGGTAGACGGTAGTGTTAAGTGCATTTGTGTACATAGTGTGTGTATGCGCTCTATATATACATGTAAGGAGAGACCCCAACCTCCCCTTCAATTTCATTTGTTACTCAAAGACAATGTAAGAAAAGAGTGATAGAGAGTTGGTCGAGAGTGAGAGAAGAAGAAGAAAGAAAGCTTAGCCCCCGAGCCACACTGCGACTTCGACCCTACGGTGAGTTCCTAACTCACTCGGTATACTAAAATAATACCCGTATTAATTTCCGTTTATTATTCTTGGAGAAAAATTGTGCTTAACATGTTGTGCCCCTAACCTAGGTCCGTATTATGATTATGATATTATTATTATTATTATTATTATTATTATTATTATTATTATTATTATTCTTGTTATTATTAATCTCTATTATTATTATGTTATTTCTTAGTCGTTAACCTCAAGTTTAACATGTATATCCCGAACATGTTAATATCCATATAAATATTCCGTTACTGATATTATTATTATTATTATTACTATTATTATTATTATTATTATTATTTATTCCGGTTAAAGATCATGTTAATATGTTGTACCCCGAACATATTAATGTCCGTATTATTATTCCGTTAATATTATTAATATTATTATTTATTCCAATTTTAGCCTTATGTTAATATGTTGTCCCTCGAGCTTATTATTATTATTATTATTATTATTATTTATTCCGGTTAAAGCTCATGTTAATAAGTTGTACCCTGAATATATATTAATGTCCGGTTTATTAGTATTCTGTTTATTACTTATATTATTATTATTATTATTATTATTATTATTATTATTATTATTATTATTGTTGTTGTTGTTGTTGTTTATTATTATCAGTTTGATTAACCTCATGCTTTAACGTGTTGTACTACGAGCTTAGGGCTCGTACTATATTTCAAGAATAGTATTTGCTTAATTAACTTGTACCTCGTGCATTACATATGATACACCTCACGTAGGAGTCGGTGTCGTAACGTCAAGTTGACGTGTACGGGTACAGAGTCTAACGATCGTGGAGATCAAGTCCATATGTATTTGAAAATACGTGTAGTCGACCGCGGAGGTCCGAAAGTTGGTAGGTAGTGCGTCGGTACTATCAAATGGAATTACAGGATCGCATGTCGGCGATGATTGCTACTATGGCCACGGAGAGGCAAACACGATAACAAAGTAACCATGTTGATAAGCACAAATCGAGAAATGAATAAACACGGTTAGCCTGTAAGGCGAGATTACTGCTGCGGTCGCGGCGACCAACGATAGTAAAGTAACCGTTTCGTAAATCGGCGACGATATTCATAAGGCAAGGTCCCGGGGACCTAGAGTATTTGGTTAGCTTGTAAAGCGAGATTACTACTGTGGCCACAGAGAGAAAAACAACGATAGTAAAGTAACCATAGCTCGACCCACTGGGCGAGTCACTCTAAGCCAACGGCGTTACACTAGTAATGTAACAAAGTCAAGTGAGTCGGGTGTTAAGTCGAGTTTATCGATGATGCATAGTTCACGCACGGTCTCATTAAAATTAATTCAACATTCATAACTATTCGCTATGTACTTTCAGATACTTATTTATATTAGGAGTGTTCGGTTAGGACGCCCACTTAGCTTTTATTAAAGCTCGACATACTATGCCCTGGACATTCATAGGATATGACTACCGAGAGGAGCACTACCCAGAAGAAGCCTTCGAAGGGAAAGCCTACAACGATGAAAGTTGTGGCTACACCAGTTAGAGGCGTGACTTCAAGGAAGAAGTCTTAGTTGTTCTTTATAGATTTTTTTCCAGTTATACTAATCTGTGAATTGGCGTCACACACCTTACTTTAACGATCTTACACTTTCTTTTGTCCTACAAGCTAAGATGTAAACGGCGTCCAACGCCTTAATCTCTTTCGTTATTTTATCTTTTGAGACCACAAACTCTGATGTAATAGTTAGTAACCTTTTGATGTATATATTCAGTTTATGCTTCCGCTTAAGTTATTCTTTCATTATCAAGTGTGTTGTGGATAATTAGTTGATGTAACTAGTCATAGCTTATGGATGCAGAAAGGAAAATTTTATTTCTTCCTAATTTCTGCTACTCTGGGGCGTGACAGATGCCATATTGTTTGGTGCTTTACGACTAATTAAGAGCATCGGCGACTACATTCGCCTAGCCCAGATGATAGTGAATTGATAAATCATAGTCCTTCATCAACTCTAACTATCTCCTTTGTCTCATGTTCAAATCTTATTGCGTGAACAAGTACTTTAAACTCTTATGATCCGTATATATCTCATATTTCTCCCCATACAGGTAATGATGCCAAATCTTCAATGCAAAAATCACAGTGCCCAATTCTAAATCTTTTGTCAGATAGTTCTTCTTGTGCGGTCTAAGTCGTCTCGACGCACATGCAATGACCTTGTCAAGTTGCATAAGAACGTAACCTAAACCTCTATATGAAGCATCACTATAAATGATAAACCCTTCAGTCCCCATCGGAATAGCTAAGATCGATGCCTTCACTAATCGACTCTTCAGTTCTCAGAAAGTTTTTTCATATTCCGGACTCCATACAAAAGCAACACCTTTCTTCGTCAACTGTGTCATTGGCATTGCAATACGTGAAAAGTCTTTCATAAACCTCCGATAATAACCAACTAATCCCAAAAAACTTTGGATCTCTGTCACATCCGTCGGTCTCAAGCAATTGGTAACGACTTCTATCTCCTGAGGATCTACAGAAATTCCTTTCGCTAATTCTATATGTACGAGGAAAGCAATCTCTGTCAAACAAAACTCACACTTCTTCAATTTTCTAAACAAACTCTTCTCGCGCAATCTGTGTAAAGCTAATCGCAACTGATGTTCGTGATCTCAACACTCTTGGAATAGATTAGGATGTCATCTATGAACACAATAACAAACTCATCTAAATAGTCCTTGAAAACACGATTCATCAAGTCCATGAAAGTTGCTGGCGCATTAGTCACTCCGAACGGCATAACCAAAAATTCAAAGTGACCATATCAGCTCCTGAAAGCTGTCTTCTCAATATCTTCCTCCTTGACTTTTAACTGGTGATAACCAGATCTCAAGTCAGTCTTTGAAAATATCTGAGCCCCTTACGACTGATCGAATAAGTCATCTATTGGTGGTAATGGATATTTATTCTTGACGGTCAACTTATTCAACTCTCGATAGTCGATGCACATACGCATTGTCCCATCCTTCTTCTTCACAAATAAGACTGGAGCTCCCCATGGTGAAACACTAGGTCAGATAAAACCCTTCTCAAGTAGCTCTTGTAATTAAACCTTCAATTCCTTTAATTATACCGGTGTCATTCGATACAGTGCTTTGGATACCGGTTGTGACCCTGGTACTACTTCTATTGTGAACTCAAGCTTTCTTTTAATCAATATGTTGGGTAACTCATCGGGAAAGACATCGGGAAATTCTCGAACTATCGGAATATCTTTTACTAGTGGTCGAAGAACTTGTGTATCAATAATCGAACATAAGAATCCCGAACAACCCTTTTTCAAAATCTTGCTTGAATCGTCGATATCAGGCATGGTGGTACGATCATACCACTACCCTGAAAAGTAAACTCTTCCCGACCTGACAGATAGAAACTAACCCATTTTTGCTCATAATCGACTTTAGCTTGATTGAGTGACAACCAATCCATACCCAAGATAACATCGAAGTAATTTTCTGTCAACGGAATCGACGCTCAAGACCATATCACCTATCTTGATCTCACACGCTTTGAATAAGGAAGAAGTTACTTAAGGTTCACTATTGGGCAATGATACACACAAGTCATATCCTAACGATTCGGACTTAACAGTTAAATGTCTAATAAAATCACGTGACACAAATGAATGCGTTGAACCAAAATCCATTAGTATACGTGCGGGATATAAACAAATAGGAAGAATACATGATACGACTGTATCATCCGTATTCCCCAGCCTGAGCTAGAAATATCGTCCATGTTGTTACTCGACTCCCTTCCCTTTATCTATTCATTGCCCTGCCTTTGATCCGCTCGGCATACTCGATACCATGGTACTCATCCCCGGTTGTCTCTTACTTAGACAATTCTTTGCTATATGCCCTGATTGGCCACACTCAAAAAATTTCTTTCTCATCTCTGGCTTATAGCTCTTGGTGTTCGAGGTTGTCTTTAGTGTAGTCACATTCGTGTTCAGAGGACAGTTTTGGGATATGTGCCCTAGTTGCTTGCAAAGATAACATGTACTTTGCAAATGGCAAGTATCTTTGTGTCGCGTATTACAAGTTAGACACAACGGTCTCGAGTCTTCGATGAACGTACTCCCTCATTGGTTACCCATATACTATCCCTAACCTTGTGTGAATGGTTTCTTGGCACTCCCTTGCACGTTTCTCCTATTAGAATTGGCTCACTTTCCTTGTTGTCCTTATTTGTATCGCTCAACACTTTTCTCTGCGATACGGGCAGCGTCCTCAACTAAAGAGACATTCGGGGGTTGCAGAGTGTCAACGAGGCTACGAATATTCTCCCTAAGCCCTTCCTCAAACTTTCGAGCCTTATCCTCATTAGTAGAAACTATAGATTTTGCAAAGCGTAACAAAATATTATAACGAGACACATACTCACCCACGAACATACCTCCCTTAACCAATTTTGCAAACTCTTGACATTTTTAAGTTTGAGTCGATCGCGAAAAAAAATGCTTGTTGAATTTGTCTTTAAATGCTTCCCACGTAGTTGGTTTTCCTTGTTCAAGCACATTGTTCCAGTAATCTAACGCTTCTCTCATCAATGTATTGGATGCATAAAGAATTTTTTCCTCGTCAGTGCATACTATTATACAGAAATGTCTCTCTGTACCATCATCTAATGATCGGCTAAGTCTATATCATTTTATCTATGGTACAAAGTCGGCCTTCGTTTGTGGAACTATTCGGTGATTGTGTGTTGAGGTCGTGGTACTGGTGGTGCATTAATATATCGAACCTTAACTAGTGGAGCCTGAACTTCATCTGATCTTGTTCACTTACGGCCTGAACAAAATTCCCTACCATATTCACTATCTGATCCATACGCAAATGTAGTGACAACTCCCTTATCGATTCAGTCATGACGTATCACGTATTCGCCCTGTTGAGTAGAATGCATAAAGACTATGCATACCATGCCATGATATATATATATATATATGGGTGCACAGATCATCATCACAATCAACAGATGCAAACATGTGAAGCATTTCTATAATGATAACAATGTTATCGTCACAATTATACACTCTGCTCGACGTCACTCAGCATATATCGTCACTCGTTCCCAAGGTTCTAAACCTATTGCTCTAATACCACTAAATGTCACGCCCTAAATCCACGCATATGAATCTAGGTCATGTGGCACGCCATCGAGGCTTTTCCTACTCATTTAAAAGTTGTAGCAGCGAAAAAAGAACTTTAAAGATAATAATGAGTAATCGCTCCTTTGAAACAATGCAACCAAAGTAAGTAAAATCCGTATAAATTTAAAAACGTAATTATATTTTGAAACAAATGAATTTATATTCAAAGGGGTCCCAAAGGTACCCTAAAAACCAATAAAAACATTTAAATAATTTTCGAAAGTGGTAGGAAAAGAAAACATACAGGGAGTATTTCGACCGGTCGAGATGCCCCGTTCGACCGGTCGAATGATCCCTCGGTAATACTCCTTTATAGCAGAGGGCACTTCGACCGATCGAATGACCTCCTGACATCAATCCTTATTACACTAGGATGTTGCCTAAGGTCAAGCGACCCTTGCGATCGTAACATACCTCAATCATTAAATCAAAACATTGAGTCGATAAGTAAAACATTCAAAATGCGAACTCGAGGGTTCAGATTCATAATAACTTAACTAACCCATTTCGTGTTTTCCCAAGTCAATACAAAACATAGTTTTAGTTACTCAAAGTAATTCCTTACAACGTTTGGAAATGAAATAAAACATAGACAAGGCTATTATCCACTTCTATTACAAAACTACGAGATGAAATATAATGAGTCGCCTTATAAGTGAATTCCCAACATCTCATGATCACCTCCCCGAATCCTCGCCGGCATTGACACCTGAAATGGTCATTTGAATAACCATACATATTTTGATTTGTTTAAGCTAATGCTTAGTGAATAAATCAACGATGCTCATGAATGATAAACGTGCTCGCATTCAAATCTCTACACTTCATACTAGTCTCTGGAGTCTCACGTATATGATCCATACTCATAGTCTGTGACTCCTCGCCAATAAGTCCACGCGACTAGGCAAGATCCACATTTCTTTTCTTTAAACGCGCGACCTAATGCCTATAACGACTCCACAACAATGGCTTGGTACACGCACTCTTTTGACTCAAATAGCAACTAAACATACTCAAATACATTTCACTATGCTTTCAACATAAGTCAAACATTTCATCGTATGATTTGGCCTACTTATCAATATAATAGACCAATATAAACTAAACAACATATAGCTATGAATTGAAACATGCTTTTTATAAAAAAACATGAATACACGTCAAAGAATCATTCCAAAACACATAGTTGAATCACTCACCTCCGATTAGTGCTCCTAAATCCCATTCCAAGGAAAACCCGAGCACAAGGAACATGTAGAAGTCCGTCTAATACGATTCCTATGGATCAAATGTCTAATACAATTCCTATGGATCAAATGTCTAATACGATTCCTATGGGTCAAAAGTGCGATTATCACCTTTTTATGAAAATTCTAGAAAACAAGTTTTTAGAAAAACTTATCCAAACACGCTTTAAGGGATATCAAAACGACGACCTTATCTCGAGGAGTTCAAATATGAAATTTAGAAGAAAACAAACGGGCAGAAGTCCGTCGATTGTCGTCATGAAGCTCGAAGAACTAAAATCTCTCATTTTCCCATTTTTAATTTAGGTTAAGAACTTTTTAAAAAATATCTAAGTCACCTCTATCTATATATAGGCAATACTTTCTGTATTTGTGTTTAATTCCCCCGCGAGTTTTCTAATCTACCGATTATCTCTCAAAACGTCTTAAACGTCTAAGTTATCACCTCACGAGTGAAACTATAAATTATAAAAGTTTTCGTCTACGTTCTATTTATCTGATAAAATGCGGTCCCACTTGGTTTTACGAAATTACTAATTAACCTACCAATTAAGTAGCGTGTTAATTTATCCTCACAAGGATACTAAAATTAGCGAGAATTATATTCTAAATCACATAATAATACAAATAATGAAATACACAGATAAACATTTATTTTCAGATAAACATTTAGGGTATTCAATAATGACCGTCTCAATCTCGAAGAGACTTCACAACATCAAATTAAAACATTCATTCTACAATGTCTCGGAGGGTTCTCTTATACAGACACCCAAATTGACTCGTGAGTTACAACTCACTCCTACATCTGCCTACACATCACTTCACATTGTCATGCATGACAAATGAAGTGAAACACAAATAAATCCATACAAGGGTGTTATAAGGTGAAAAGGGATGAACATTTTGTGCGAATGGAGAAAGATTCTGAGATGCGTCATCAACTCATGATGTTACAAGCTGAGAACGATCTTAAAAATTGGAGTTTGAGCACATAAAATAGGATAAAGAATTCATGGAGAAGGGCCTTAATTCTATAAGTGATCCGTTCG
Source organism: Hydrangea macrophylla (assembly GCA_033977485.1). Classification (NCBI taxonomy): domain Eukaryota; kingdom Viridiplantae; phylum Streptophyta; class Magnoliopsida; order Cornales; family Hydrangeaceae; genus Hydrangea; species Hydrangea macrophylla. Next base: position 110,317,001 of record CM066997.1, on the reverse strand, counting down.
AGGGAGAATATTTTAAAAAAAAAAAAATAGAAGAATTATTGAAAAAAGTTCTAGAATTTCAAGAGAAGGTGGATCATCATCTACTTTTAGTCACGGTAATTTCAATAACTTTAGTGAGTTTGGAGGTGGATACGGAGGAGGTGACTTACCCATTACTAGTAGTCTCAGTTAATTATTTTCTTTTAAGTTGAGTTTGTTTATTGTTAGTTTTAATTATCATATATTATTATGCATATGTGATATGCAATGTCTTTTTTTAAGTATGTTTGTTACATTTCTATTTGTAATGTTGTTTAAATTTTAGTGAATTTTATTTATTATCATGGAGTTGATAAATATTTTAGTTTTTTATTCGTCAAAAAATAAATATTTTATTTATTTATTTATTTTAAAAAAATAGACTAATTAAGTTTGAATAATAGCTTATAAGAAAATCAAACAATGTATAAAGTTGTGAAGAAATAAATAGATTTTAAGATTTGTTGAATAAAAGAATAGTGATTTGAATAAATGAATAGTAAAATGAAGGAGGGATGATTGGAGTTCATTTATGAAAATGGTGGGGCCACCTCCTTCAAAAATGAAGGAGATGCCAAAATAAAGACAATTTTGAAGGCATTGGGTTGGAGATGCTCTTAAGGCTTTGTTTGAAATGTGATTTAAAGAATGAAAGAAAGAAAGAAATTATTTCCTTAATATTTTTCTCATTATTTACTCCATTGATAAATAACATTTGAAATTAATTGTTAAAAAAATAGGTACTTAAAAAAATGAAGAGAAATGACTTTAAAATTCTGAACTTTTATTTATTTCTCACTTAATTCTCTTTTCCTTCCTATTTGTTAAACAAACAAAAAAAAAAGGTACTATTTTAGTATTTTATTTTCATTTCTGTCATTAAATCCACGAGTCGAACAAAATCTAAAGAAAATTGAACAAATAACAAATAGAAACAAGATAGAACTTCTCTTCCAAATTCCAAGAATTTAAAATTGGTTTCAATTCTATTACCTTCCTCAGAGCTTTGTTTGGTTCATGGATTTACTGAGGGAAAGTTAAAATAATAATAGTAAAAGTAATAAAGGGCAATTTGTTTGGTTATCAAAGAAATAGCTAGGAAAAGAGATTGTCGTGGGGCCTGAATTTAAAATTTTGGATTTTATGAGTCACATTTCTCTCTGTTTTATTAGATTACAAAAAAATTTGAAAAATTTTATGTTTTAATATTATTTAGGCTAAATAGCATTCCAATACCTATAGTTTTAGCAAAATTTTACTTTGGCCCTTGCATTATCAAATGCATCATTTTGATCCCTCGCGGTGCAAAGTAATTTCAATGTTCGTGGTACCAAATTGACACGATTTTGAATTAATTGACCAAAGTCTTGCATTTGAAAATACATGGCCCAAAGTGAAATTTTGTTTCAGCTACAAGGTACTGAAAATGTTGTTTAGTTTGTAAGTTAAATATGAAGGAAAACACAAGTTTTCTTCTTTATTTTCTTCTTTTGGTAAGAAGGAAATAGAAATGCAGACTAGAAGCCTCTTATAAAAGAGGTTCCATTTCAGCATGCCAAAGATAGGCACGAAAAGACTCCCACGGGGAATGTTCAAAACAACTATGGGTTCCAATTGTTCAACACCCAAGTTGGACAAAATATCCGCATACTTGTTCCCTTCCCTTTTAGTGTGTACAATCTTTCCTCTACATTTATCAAGAAGAACCCAATAGTCCAAACAAAATGCTTTCACGGGGGTGGTTTCTGGTCATGTTCTTCAATGAGGCGCACATCTACTTCTGAGTTGTCTCCACCACAATGTGGATTAAGCCCATGTTCAAAACCCACAAGCTCAGCTTCTAGACTCGAGAAATGATTCAAAACTCCAATATAGCCACCCTTCCATCTCCCTTGGTCATCTCGCAGTAGTCTTCTTATGCCTGTTCTGGGTTCCCTTGACTACTATAATCCGTATTCAGTTTAAGCCAACCTACAGGCGGGAATTTTGACTTAATTAGGGGATATTCCCTAGTCAAACAAATTTTAGGATCCATATTAAATGCATGAAAGATCTATAACATAAGATACATTATTTTGGATTATGATATGGGTGGGTGGATCTATTATTGAAGGCATGGTTGTTCCTATCTTCCCAAAGACTCCAAATATTTGCAATAAAAATCAAATGCCAAGGACGGTTAGTAATTGAACAGTTGCGATTACATTTAAGATTACAAAAAATCCATTCGGTTAAATTGAAAGGATGCAACATGGCCTCATTATTACCCCTCCATAGAGTACTCCGAATGACTTTAGTCGTGAAACAATCTTTGAAAAAAATGATTCGTAGTCTCTGCCAGTTATTACACCGGGTATACAAGTTCTAAATCTTCATTTCCCTTTTCTTTTCTTTTTCTTTTTTTTTATCAGAGATAAGGAAACTAACATCTCTGCTAACATTAGTAAGGTCAAAAATCTCATTTCAAGCCATCACGAGTACCACAGAATGGAGCGTTCCTTTGACCCAAACAATGGCAACCTCAGAATCACTTTCAACAACCAAAGGTTTAAAGCCATGCCAAACTAAGTCTTTGAATATTCTCATTGCCCTTCGTATCGTAAGAATTTTAGTGTCATTTGAGTCAATAATACCTGCAGGACCCGAGAACAAAACACCCGAAACACCGACATCACTAGGTTTACCCCTAGATACCCCTTCAACATTGACTTTTAGGACATTTGGAGGAGCTGGGGACCATTCCACCTGCGATATGAGTCTATGTTTCTTAAGAGAAGACAAGACCTTATCGATGTTAAGGTAGAAGTCATTAATAGATAAGCTAATTCTATCGTCTTTAGCCTTCAACCAAACACCCAACCTTGTTCTAATCAGAGGCGCCGTTGTCACTGACCAATGAGGGAAAACATTTTCAAACACCAAAGCATTTCTAGACAACCAAATTGTCCAAATGAAAAACTAAAACAACATGGACCAAACTTGTTTATCCATACCGCCCCAGCTTTTAAAAAATCCCAAGATTTTCCTAGCTCCAACACTAAGCAAGGAAAGACACATTGTATTCTCACCATCCCATTCAAAAAGTCCACACTTCCCAAGCCCAAGAACAATTAAGGAAGAAATGATTTATACTTTCTTCTTCAGTCCTACTCCAAAGACACATCACCGAAGATTGTGAATCAAGGACACTCTTATTTCGTAACACCGTACTAGTGGGGGCTCTATTCCATATGACTGACCAGCTGAAGAATTCCACCTTTGGCGGAGCTAAACCTTTCCAAACACGGATACCTTCGAACAAACTAATATGATCACTCTTCTTCTTAGCTTTGACACAAAAAGAGCTAATCGAAAAAGGCCCCATGCTTGTTGAATTTCTAGATAATTAAATTTATCCTTTATATTTCTGCACAATGAACCCCCCTATAACAAAGTTTTGAGGCCATCAAGTTCTCCTATTTCCTATCCAAAAACAGTCTCTTCGGAGAACAATATTCCATTTCCATTCGATCCCATCCCAATAAACCATATCAGTTGTCTTCCCATTTTTGCTGAAGCTAAGGCGAAAATTCTCGAAAATTGAAACTGTAACGGACCACTTCCCAGTCATTTATCTTTCCAAAAAAAAGATTTTTCCCCATTAGCTGGTACCACCGCAAAGCCATCGGAAAGCAAGACTTCACTTCGTTTATCCGATTTAGGAAGATTAATAATGTCACTCCAAATTTAGAATTCATACGTTTTTTTTGTTCAATAAATTCGCGAACCAAACAAAGTCCAAGAGAGAGGAAAAATAGTATTATTTTTCAAATAATAATAATAATAATAATAATAATAATAATAATAATAATAAGGAGCGAGGGGACGACGCCGTCCAATCTTCTGTTATATGTTACCCCCAATACTTCTGTTATATTACAATCAAAACCAAATTTGGGGAAAACCCTAATTTCGTCGATTCAGTTTCAGCCTTGCAATACCTATCCCCCTTCTCTCTCTCTCTCTCTCTCTCTGTATCGTCTGTATCTCTCTCTCTCTCTCTCTCAACATCTCTCTCAATCGCCATTCAACGAACGAAGCTCGATCTCTCTGTCGATCTAATCCGTTTCTCGGCAACTGGTCAGTCTCTTATATCTCTGTCGGTATATCTATTTGTCTTCTTGTTGATCTTCGGTTTCGCTTAATTAGTCTCGTTGAATAATTTCTTTGCGTTTGGTTGATTCGCGATTGATCCTTATGGCTTCGAATCATTGTTTTGGAATTTGAGAATTAGAATTTAACGTAGAAAAAGGTTTACGGATCTTGAGAGAATTGCGCTGTTTCATGATCCCCTATGATTTTCTGTTACCGTAGTAGTTGGTGAATTTGGTTTTGCGTTTCATGATCAATTGTATTTTATATAATGAAAATGAAAATAATGGGGGAGAAAAGTCGCAATCTCATTTGCCGCATGGTGTTTTGGTAGTCTGACTTTCAATCCGAATTGGTTTTGTTTGGTGGAAAATTATCACTGTGCAATGTTTTTGTTATCCTTATGCTCGCTAGTGATTTCTCTTCCCAAAGAATCCACCCGGTAGGGATTAGGAGAGGGGAGCTTCTATTCTTGAAAATTTAAGTGATGGAATCTATTGTTTCCATTATAATTAGATAGTGGCAGTGTTTATATTAACCACTGGCGTCTTTAATGCGGAAATATAGTAGGGGTAATAAGATTAATTTTGTCGGTTTGTGCTTTTGGGACGTTTAAGATAAGTGGGTTTGGATATCAGTTTTGATTGAAAGTTGGAAGACGGCAATGTAGTCGACTTAAAATTTTTGAACAAAACCTAACTCGCACGAAGCGAGAGAGTGGATGGCAACGGGAGCGGGGGCGGGAAAGTGTTAAACTGTACGAGGTTTAAAGGTTTCTTTGGGGGCGGGGAGCGGGACCACTTTAAAAGGATCCTGCTTCTAAAAACAAAACACTGTTTAATTTGTGGAAGAGATCAACAGTGGCAGTGCCCTTCTTCGTGGATTTCTCTTTCCGTTTTTATGTTTGTGATAAGGAACACTGAATGATGGTTTTTAAACTATATTTGTTCTAAAAGATTTTCTTATATTAGCGGTTTCTTTAATCAGTTACTCATTAGAACATTACTTATTGGAAGCCTGATAGGCTAGGAAGCACGGACACTTCTAAGAAGGTAACATGTTGTGTCCATCAGACAGATACGACTCTTCCTAGACCCTTGTCTTGCGGTTTCTACATTCAATTTTTGTAGGATTTGTCGGGTCGATGTGTGCGAGTCATATCGTATCAGTGTCGGCTTGCCTGTGTGTGCGCTTCATGGTTGATAGGTAAAGCATTTTTGAGAGATCCGAATTAACGAGTAGGTTTACTCCTGTGATAAATGTTTGTAAACATTGTTGTCAAGTCGTGAATCAGTTTACTCAAATTATGAATCTTGGATCGTAAGATTCACTTTTTTTAAGAAAATAAATTATGATACTTTTGTCAATGCATTTAAAACACGTGTGTATTAATAATTGTGTGTATTTACATATAATAATGTGTGTGCTTTTTTTAAAATGTGAAGCCCAACACGTCACATATATGCATGAATGAATGTGAATAGGAAAAAGGAACAAATATAAGGACAATGCATGAATGACATTATTACTGATTTCCTAATGAAAAGTTTGGCATTATCTATCTAGTCACATGTTTATTTTAGACACTAGCAAAAGCTTTATATATAGAAATTGCATCACAACTTAACAATCTGTAAGAAAACAAGTGAAGAATAGAAGGGCATGTAAGACGGGCAAAATAAAAGACAACACCTTCTTTTTCTTTTTTAGCGACACTAAAAATGTTTATGAATCATGTGAATCAAATTGTGAATCGGACGATTCAGACCGATTGAATGAGATTTCCGATTCATAGGCATGATTCGAATTATTCGGTATGAGAATCGGATTGTATGAATTCATTTATGAATCGTTCGATTCTAACCACCATGGTTGTAAATGTATATTTATTTTGCGGTCCTTGTTAGGCATCTCTTTGTAGTACTTACTGCATGATATATTCACTCAAGCATTAAGGGTATTGTTTATTTCCCAACTTTGGCTTAGTCGTGCCCCTTTCTTTATCTTTCTTCTTTTTGTTTTTGTTTTTGTTTTTGTTTTTGTTTTTTGTTTTTTTTTTGTTTTTTTTTTTTTTAAATTCCTCATAGTTTTGGGGATGTGCTTTGGTGCATATGTTCGATCTATCAGCTTTGGGCTTCTCTTTGCAACCTTTGTGGGGGTAGGGGGCATGTTTCCACTTTTAGCATGATTAGTGCCATTTCACTTTTGGCTGAACAAAAGTTGTTCCCAAACCTAATTTTGATTGATGAAGAACTGCTCACTCATGGTGGGATTAGAATTGGTACTGGATTTTCTTGAGTTGTATCACGAAGTTGTTAGTCTTACATCTTGATGCTTGCGTGTTCCCCTTGAATTCCTAGATTTAGCTGTTTAGTGATGGATTTTAGGAAAAGCGACCCCCTACCTTCGAGGATTCTTATTTCACATGTGGTTTTCTCTCTTGCTCTCTATTTTTATTCTCCTTTTCTGTGCTCAACATAGCATTTAAATCTAGTTATGGTTATGTAAATAAGATGTAATACGTCAACAGCTTATTGGATGTGTTTGCAAAGGGGTTGCTTGTGCTCCTGCAAATTACTTCCTATAATGAAGAGTGATGTCATTTTAATTTACCAAGAAAATGATATGCCATTTTACTTTGTTCATCAAGGATTTGCTTCCTTTTTAGTTGTTCTCTAGATAGCCTTTATTAAATATCTGTTCCCTGATTGGTTCAGATTCTGGATCTATATTTTAGTCCCTCTGTGTGCTGATTATTAGTCTAGACAGATGGGCTTTTTATCCTTGGGCAGGCTCCTTTTTTTTTTTTTTTAATATTTGAGTAGCACTTGGTCTCCAGCAAAGCATGAGATCAAAGGCAAAATTCTTTAAAAACCATTTGGCCTATTGTGGTTTTGGATGTTAAATTTAAAGCCAACAATGAGGGAAGGTTAGGATTGGTTAGAAATAGATTGTGTAGGGTCTTGTGAATTGAAAAGAAGGCTGTTCACTGTAACTTTCTTGTTAAGGGTGCTTTAGCTGAGTGTTTGAGAGGAAAGGTTTGTGCTTGTTCAATAGGATTTTGAGGTTAGGAACTGTTTATAACAGGTGTGGTTAGGGATTTTATTCCTTAAAAGAGTGAAGCCAAAATTAAAGGAAAGTAAAAACAAGAGGAGGTTGGCTCACCCCTATGTCCTCATAGGCATTACCTTTGATCTAGATTTGCATCACATAATTCTAAGAGAGCTATAGAGCTGTAGAAAGTTTAATGAAATTTGTCTACATTGATTTTGAAGGACTTCAAATGTATGGTGGTTGCTAGACATCGATACCACCTTGGAACATGGCTTCATGTACCGAAACATACAACATTTTTATGTTGATTTATCTTTTAGAAAAGCAAATACAATAATAGAACCAAGATAGTAATCTAACGAAATGCGGAGTGGATACTATTAACCAATGGCATATTATCCCGTTATAATAGTTTGTGGAGCCTAGTATGCAACCTATGTCTATGAATATGAAATTACATGAAATATATCTCCACGAGTGCACCCCGTTTTGGTGCCTTTAGAATATACTATATTTACTTATCAAAAAAATAAAGTAAAATTACCTGATGCCAATATAAAGCTTCAATAAAACATAACAAAAAAGGCAATAAATTACAATAAAGCTAAAAAAGGACCAAGAACAGCCTAACTTGACTGTAAGTGATCCCAAGATTCCCAAGTGTTCACATTGAAATCCATTATTCCAGCAAATAGTGTATTAATATGTATGGTGGAAATGAAAAAGAAATAACTTTTGGGTTGAGAGTATGATATATTTCCCTTCTCAAGGGGCTTTTCCCCCTCCCTTTTCAAATTTTGAAGGGACTTCTTCCTACCCTCCTTCCCTCCCTCCCTCTTCCCCTCCCGTGGAATTTGTGGAACTTGATGATGCGATTTCTGATGAATTAATTAAAGATAAAGAGTGAAGGTGGTTGGAACAAGACGTTATTGGAATGTGGTTCGTATTCATTCCATGTTCTATGGACGCTTCCTTTCTCGGATGTGTATGCTCAAATATGTAGACATTGCAACAAGTGATCTACATATTGTCAGAATACATGCTTTCATTTGTTTACATTGTTAGTATGGATGACGACTTCCTCTCTCAAGCACAAGTTCTGTTATTCCTTGTTGTCCATTAACACCACAAAGAATATTTGTAGTATGTAAAAACATATGTATATATATGATTTTGTTTCAACATATGCATATATATGGTTTTGTTTCGGGGTGCTTTTCAAAGACTAAGCAGTAAATAATTATATAGAACAGATGATAATCTTAACCACTTTTTGCATTATATGCATGGTTAATCCTACTATCCCATAGGTCAATTACTAACAAGTGAAATATGTATCCATACAATGCAGGTATATATTAGTAATCTGATTTCAAGATGTTGCCAGCATCTAAATCAAAGTCGAAGGACAAAAAGGCAGGAAAGGATCCGCAGAAAGCTTCTTCCAAGTCTTCAGGACATGCTAACGCCGGTAGTGGTGCCGTAGCTAGTGGATACAATCCACTTTTCGGAACTTTCCATACACTTGAAACGGTCCCACAGTCTTCTGCTCCACCTCTTCAAGTCAACGGTCGCTTTCGGAACATAGACGAGACGGGCGATCATTCTGGAACTGGGATCGAGTATGATTCGATTTCCAATAATGGTAGCTGGTCTGGTGAGTCGGAAGACCATAAAGAGAAATTACCAAATACCCCTCTCCGTCAGGAGGTGATACCTGGAGCCGACAATGACAAGCGGGAAAAAATCCGTCAAAAGAATGAGAAAAAGCACCAACGTCAAAAAGAGAAGCGTGCCCAGGAATTGCGTGAGCGATGTAGTGGCTATATCATGTCAAGAAAACTCGAAGCACTTGCTCAACAGCTTGTGGCAATGGGGTTTTCTGTGGAACGGGCAACACTGGCTCTTATTTTGAATGAAGGCAGGGTTGAGGAATCCGTGGCTTGGCTGTTTGAAGGTGGTGATGAAGCAGACAATCACATGGAACATAATTTTGACGGTGGGAATAATTTGAAAATTGATATATCGGAAGAGCTAGCTCAGATTTCGGAGATGGAGGTTAGGTACAAGTGCTCGAAGCAGGACGTTGAAAGAGCTATTGTTGCCTGTGAGGGCGATATTGATAAGGCCGCAGAAACCTTGAGATTGCAGAAGCAAGACCCGCCACCCTCTGCCCCTCCGAAGCCAGAAGAAACCGGTGATCCTTCAACTCTAAGTAATGGTAAGCTTCCCATAATTCTCGTTCAGAATTTGTCTAGAGCACCACCAAAACCTACCAATTTGTCTACTCCTATACAACAGAAAAGAGATGAAAAAGATTTTAATTACACAAAAACACCAGTTACAATTGGACCGTCCGTGGAATCTGGGAGCAAAAAAGTACAGCCTTTAAGAAGAATCGAACAGAAATTGGATTGGGCAAAACCGCAGCAGACTGCAACTTTAGCCGAGAAAAGATGGAATGGTGCAGGATCATCAAATCCTTCGGCTTCCTATTCTTTGGGATCACCTTTACAGGCATCGATTCCACCGGCTAAGTCGGAGACCCGATATGTAGCAGTTGGTAATGAATTGAAGAACCTTCAGATCGGATCTGTGAGGGAACCTGTTATCGTGATGCAGAGGCCCCAACCCCTCAATACGAAGCCGGGTCCCACAACAAGCATAAGCTCATCATCCCCTCCTGGGACAGCGGCTGGGTGGTATCCAAACAGTGTAGAATTAGGGAAGCCTAATGGGTTGTTGCAGCACATTCCTAGCACCACAAGAGGCCTCGGCTCGAACAATCTTAGTTCTAGTCAGATGTACAACCAGCTTCATTATCAACATCAACATCAACATCAACATCAACATCAGCAATTTGGGTCGACCAATGGCTTGGTAGATTCCCTGTCACCAAGTCGTGGGAATGGTTTGTGGAAAACTGGTACATCCCCAACACTTGCAGCCGCTTCCTCCCTCGGACTTTTCTCGGGTTTGGGTTCGAACTGCTCATCTGGTTCGTCGTCTCCTGTGGACTGGAACACCGGTGGCTCAACGCAGCAGCTAGATTACACCAATATAGACTGGTCTTTAGATCTTGGTTTGTCTGGCTCGAGGTCTATCGGGTTGTGGCAAGGAGTGAATAGTAATTCGTACGAATCGTATACATCTGGGATGAGTGCTAGGACTGCCATGAGAGCACCTTCTCTCTCCAATGGGAATGGTGTTTCCGTTGCGGGATTGCAGGATGGTGGGGCAACCCCAGCTGAAACATCTGCCGGTGGGTCCCGGGAATGGTCTTCTCCTTTTGAGGAGAAAGACCTTTTTAGTGTACCCAGGAAGTTTGTTTCATCTCCTTCTCTGTAGGATGAGTCGCCAGAGAGGTCTTCATGAATAAAATGAAAAGTAAGAAAGAAAAAAAAGACCACAAAAAATGTGCTTGGATTTGATGTTGGTGTTGGTTCTTATGGTGCTGCCTTTGTCTCTATGATTGCTGTTGGTGCTCAATCTTAATGGAAAAAGTATGCAGTGTCCTTGTTTTTGCCTTCTTCTTGTGTGTGTGTGTGTGTGTGTGTTTTAAAATTCTACAGTCAATTTAGTTCTACAACCCACTGATGCACCAGAGAGGGGGAGAGATCAGAATCTTAGATTATTATTATTATTTTTTCTCTCTAATGCACCAATACTCCCTATCCAAAAACATAGACGAGGTAACAAGGATAGATATGCATGTTCATTGTTTTTGACTTTTTGTATAGTGTCTTGGTACACTTTTTAAGTATGTATTTGTCCATCAGCATTCAAGCTAACTTCATCTTTTATGAGGCGCCATTTGGCAACACCTTACCTTTTGGAGTCCACAAGACTTTGTTTGGTTCTTGGATTTGTTGAGGGAAAAAAAAGGAAAACATAGAGGAAAATAGTTTCCTTTGTTTCGTTAATAAGGAAACCGATGAGAAAATAAGAAAGAAAAGAAAATAAGTTGAGAAATAAATTAGACATTCTGAAAATTGTGAGTCATTTTTTTTCCCTTTATTCTTATATTATAATTATATTTGGGATTTTTTATTTTTAATATTATTTCAGCATGAAGGAAAACACAAGGGAAAACGTGAGGGAATTAGTTTTCCTTCTGGCTTTCCTTTTCATTTCCCTCACGAAATCTATGAACCGAATAGAGCTATGTGATTATGGAACACCAAAAATTAAAATGAGAGCATTTTGTTCACCTTGTTTGCTCACCCAGACTTTCATTGGGTGACATGTATCTAATTCAATAATTATATGGATAATATAGGGGCAAAATGGGAATAGAATGAGACACATGTCACCCAGTGAAGGCTTGGGTGAGCAAAATGGGGTGAGCAAAAATGCTCTCAGTTAAAATAGAGTTATTTGACAAACAAGCTTCTGCGATTTTATTTGCAGAAGGGTGTGTAGATAGCAAAATTTGCTATTGGGACAAAAAACACCTTGAATTGCAGAAGAAAAGTTGTTGACAAACTAGCCCTAAAATGATCTCCAGACAATCAAACACCACACCAGAAAATGCTGAAAAATCCATAAATGCAAAATCAAACCTGCCACAACAAAATATCCCATTCTACGTGTTTCACTTGATGTCAATCAAATTTCAAAGCTGCTAATATCCTACCTCATGAGGGTCAGAAACACATATCCAGATTCAACAAGAATCAACACAACGTTGCATATGTTCAAAACATTTCTCGATTGACGTCATTAAAAAAAAAGAAAAAAAAAGTTCTACATCCAATGAATGACGCAAGGAATCATCCAATTAACCATTTGCTCCATATTCCTTTTTTACAACATCAAGAACTACTCTACAGACAACGAATCATCTGCCGGTGAGCAACTATTGTTCAGCGAATAGGGTTCTGTATACCACTGGTTTGCGCCGCGAGTGATGAAGCTGGCTTCTGCATAACAATATATTCTAGGGTCAAATATATTCATATGGAGCAATGTAAAAGGAAAATGAGGAAGCAAAAAGGTAAGAAGAAGGCAAGTACAGTTCAAAATGTCATTCGTAAGCTTGTATCTACCGCAGTAATTTGAAGAATGCAAACAATCCAAAAGAGTTTACGTGAAGAGCAAGAGTTATGGAGCATTTGGAATGACATACTTGGAATGCATTCTCACCATTTACGATCAATGTCATCTTGATTTTAACTTGTTTTAAAGACGCCTTCTAACATAATTTTTAAATTTTTGAAAAAGTTAAGTCTTATGAGGACATGGCTTGGGGTTGACATAACCCCATGTTTCTCAACTTATCATGTTTCTGTCTCCATCCTAGCTCTCATCTTTTTCTCTCTGTATATCTAGTGTACATCAATGTTGATAAATGCGCTACAAGAAAAAAAATAAAAAAATAAATAAATAAAGTCACTTCCATATCCAACGGAGCATTATAACCCAGCCAAAATCTATTAATTTTTTTTCTCCACTATGATTTATGCTTTTTCATTCCTTTATACTTGTATAGCCAGACCAAGAGGCATAACACAACTATATAAATGAAGGTTATCAAAAGATATAAAACCAATGTGCATGACTGCAAATTTTGGGAATTGCTAGTCAAACACTGAAAAATCTGAAAAGAAGTCACCTTCTTTTCCAATCTAACAGGCAAAGTGGTTTCCTTAGGCTGTGTTTGGTTCATGGATTATGTATTTAGTGAGGGAAAGGAAAAGAATGCACCCAAGACAACACTCTTTTGTGTGTGTGTGTGTGTGTGTTAGGTTAATAAGGATACATGGAGTAAAATGTTTAAAAAAATAAAAATAAAAAAACAATTTTTTTTTTGAAGTATCCGCCATTCCCCTTTTCTTGAGTGAGGTACTGTTACATTGGGTGAAGTTTTAATTTCTACTGTTAGCTAATCATGGAGGAAAGCCCTTGGGAAAAAAAATTCCTCATAGTTTTCCTTTTCTTTCTCTTTTCTATCTAAATTCGCAAACCAAACGAAACCTCAAGGAGAAAAGATAGCCCAAGTCCCTTCACTAAATCTAAAACAATGCAGAAGAAAACAGGTTTGCAAATGCAAAATATCATATACTATCGCTACTATTGCACATGGCCGCTTTCTTTGCTTTAAAGGGAAATGATGTTCTCAAGCAGAATATACAAACAAATATTCTAACATAATTGGATAAAGCAGTCCTTTTTGTTTTTAAGTCCAATGCAAGGCTTTTTTACAAGATCCGCTAGTTAGCTTAATACAGTCGGGCCACATTCGTTTCGCAGGACTCAGGGCGGGACTGGACTAGTAGTCCATTGTAATTGAATAGTCCGCTGTTTGGGCACACTTAAACGCAGGGAAATTAGTCCCTAATCTGGGGGACAATTTAATCAGAGGTGGGTAGTATTAATAGTCCAGGGACTATTCAATTAAAACGGAAAATAGTCCAGTACCCCCTTGAGAGCCAAACGTGGCCTTCATTTCCCATTGCTGAAATTCATATTGAAGAACAAGGATTGACAAACACATTTAGCAATGATAGTGAGGCATGAATTGTCTCGATAAAGGATTCAAGATGTGAGGTCCCAATGCAAAGTTTACAACTTAAAACCAGGTTTTGATCTGGATCTGGTTCAGATCATAATAGTTAATACAATGATGTCAATATTAAAGTCATAGTTTAAAGCAATAAAACTTTCTAAATTTGGTTTAGGCTCACAAACTAAAGAGAAAAAGGCAGCCCAATGCATGAAGGCTCCTGCCATTGCGGGATTTGGTAAGTGTTAGATGTAATGTATGCAGCCTTACGCATGCATGTGGAGAAATTCTTTCCGCATTTTCAAAACCATGCATACATATGTAGAATCATCATATATGTCCATGCATGCTTAATATAAATTTGTGTACATTTATAAATTGACAAGTGCGTACTTCTCCGACATTTATAGTGTGTATATTGTTCAAATAAACACCCATTTTCCTTATAAACTTAGGGTGTGTTTGATAACCCAATCAAGTGGTGAAAATGAAAACTTTCATCACTTATTTGTTTTCAGTGCGATTGATAATGTACCACTCAATTGAAAAGGCAGCTAAAAACTGAAATCTTTAAGTGAAAAAAATCCCATTGAAAATAATCACTAAATCCAGTCTATTTCGCTACTTGAACCATTGTTTTCGGTATTGCAAATTCAATCGCTTAAAATTTCAATACTTAAAATTTAGCACTTAATTTTCAGTTTTATCAAACGGACCCTTAGATTTACTTCTCCTTCTATTAATGGATCCCAGAACACAGAAAATGTCGGAGAAGCACTCCATTGCGTGCTTAAATAGATAGGTACATAGCATGATCTTAAGATTTTGAATAAATATAGATACTGCCAAATATGAGTCTACATTAGAAAAATACATGGTGAAGTGAATCATAGAATATCGTAGTGAACCTTTTTTATTTCACATTTCGTCTTTGTTTATTTGTTTTCTCTTTCCTTTACTCAATGCACAAAAAAAAGGTGTCAGACGTGTACACGCAACCTATGCAAACAAATCTTTCAAAACTCTATCCTCATCTCACATGTAAAATTTACGACAAGAATAAGAAACAGAAAACAGATTAATATATTGTTACACGTATAGGAGTTTCAATTTAGCTTTAGCTTATTTAGCATGATAGCATCAATCGATTTCTGAAATTATAATGGCAATATCATCCATGATTCCTTGATGTGACAGCAAATAAACATATATAACCACAAATCATATGAGGAAAAAAATAAATAAATCATCCATAGACAGAATTCATCAACATAGCATCATAAAAGAATCTAAATGTATCTTCAGGAGTTATGGTGGATGATAGTTATGTATAAACAATAATTCACATGCAAGAGAGAAAAACTATACAATTCCTATGCGCTAAGAATTTTTTTCCAGAGTAATAAAACAAACTAAAACACCGAACTGACCTGATAGTTGGAATACAGCACCTAGAATCCCATTATGGCAATACTTAAAAAATGATATTTCCTACTTATCTTCCTAGGACATGTCCCCTAACTGATCTCATTGAACGATTAATATCTTAAAAATCAATCTATTAACCAAGTTTGAAACAAGTCTTTACTAGTTCATGGGAACGTAAATTGTCTTAAATTATTTGACTGTAGTATTGAAGCAACACAAAACTAGTTAGAGCCCGTTTGGGATTGTTATTTCAGGGCCAACAATCACTTATAAGTGCAGAAAGCTGTAACCGTTTGGATTAGCTTTTGCACAGCTTATTAATAAATTTGATTCCTTTCCAAAGCTAGAAAACAGCTCTGAAGTCTGAAGTTGTAGCTTTTTAAAAGAAATCCCATTCCTAAAAGTGATTATTTTAAAAGCTAACCCAAATGGGCTCTTAGTTGCAAGGTGCGAATTGAATGAATAACATGGCCAACTTGAGGCTTACCGGATAGAAAGACGTCCTTGTACTCCTCATCATCGTATACAAATTGTGGGGGATCTAGAGATCCAATTCCAACTATGGTGCTTCCACTGCATGAGATATATCGAGAAGAGAAGTCATGCATAAAGAGAAGGGGGGAAAAAGAAAAAGAAAAAAAGGCAGTGAAGCCACACAAAATTCAATCCTATTAAATACAATAGATTTAAAACGAAACAAAAAAGATAGCATAAGAACATTAAATATCCAATTAATATATGGATAAGTTGAATAGCGTTTATTTTTTGCTTTGTTTTTCTTACATATATATATATATACATTGTTGGACAAGTTCAACCTGATCTATTTCTTCTTGTTGAATGGGGACGGGGCTTCCTTTGAAATTGGGGTCTAGCCGGAACTAGTAGCCAGGAAGGATCACCATGGTAGGTGGATTATGGCCTTCTCTAGGCATTGGGCTCTGCCCCTAGCATGGGGATCGTTCACCTGGCTATTAGCTCCAGCTACTGCTAGACCACAATCCACCTGCCATTGGGCTAACTCTAGCCATAAAAAAAATAAAAAATAAAAACATAGTAAAAACTCTTCATGGAGCTGGACGACCTAAGCTGCACCCAATCTGAAGAGAATAATGCTATGGTTCCAACACATGTGGCAGTGGGATTACATCAATTATAGTGGGACCATCAGCATTTCCATTGGAAGTTGTTTTAGGTTGTCCCACTGCCATATGTGTTGGGAACCAAATTTGGGATATAAATATGTTAACCATAAGTCAATCGCCTGAAGGCAGCCATCACCCTGGTAATACTTATATTTGATTTCATGTGGCAGATGAAGCATCTTCAAGCAGTGGAAGTCCATTACGTGAGAAGTGGATCTAACACTTGTGCACACAAGGTTGCTGAAGAGGGTGGCACTTTGAATGTTCATTTTGTTATTTTAGCTACCCTGCTTATGGACAATCTGGCTACCGAAAGCCAAGAAATGTTTGACCATAATGTTTTAACTATCGGTTTTATGCTTTATGCCATGTTTGTTATGAAGAAATGAGGGAAGGAAGGAGAGGGGGAAGGAAAGAGGAGTAAATACACGTTTTGGGAAAGTTAACTCAAATTTATGAAGAAGTAAGGTAAAGTTCAAAAATAATGGAGCAGGAAATATTTTTGCAGATACAGTATGTAGAAGGCAAAAAGGTGTTTATTAGAGTTTAATTCCTCATTTGCCCTTTTTGAAAGGGCAACAAATCATGGAGCAAGAATGAAGCAAACTAGCCTAACACAACTGGTCATTCCTAATGGCAATGGTGTTATGTGGATTGCAACCCTCTCTCCATAGCTAAATCATTCAGATCTTGAGAAATTGTAAGGATTAACATAAAGCAGAGAGAGAGAGAGAGAGAGAGAGAGAGAGAGAGAGAGAGAGAGAGAGAGAGAGAGAGAGAGAGAGATGCAATCACCATTAAAATCATCATGTAAACATAATTAAAATTTAGATTGCAGTTTAGCCATTACCCAAAACATTAAAATTATTAAACAGCTCAGGAGAGGGGTAAATTAAATAAAATTTTGTTCATCAAATAGTTGATCTAAGTATAAAAAAAATATCTTCAAGAAAATCGAACGTAATGAAAAAGAAGACAAGTTTCTTTGAGAATAGTAATGGATGTACTTGAGTTCTTCTTTTTCTTTTTTCTTATTTCCCTTCCTCATTAACTTAAATTTTTTTTTTCTCCAGACTTGAAGTAAAAAAAGGAAAAGAAGTAATAGGTTTTAAGTGATTAATGGTAGACATAGCAATTGGAGAATCTTTCCTTTTTGCTGTTATTTTAAGAAGGATAAACTTGACATTACAACTTAAAGTCACTCGGTTTTGCCTTGTCCATGTTTATTTTCAAAAAAACTTGCCTTCTATACCATTTGATAAGTTTTCTTGACTCTTTTTGTAAAAAATTATGTTGAACATGCCTTAATTGTAAATTTCCCTAATTCATTTGGTAGAGTGGAAGAGGGGAGGGAAGAGGCATGCCTCCGGGCCCACCATTTCTCATCCCTCCAAGAGTGGATGGATGGAGAAAGAAACTTACATCTGTTTATACCTTTTTGTACTTCAAAACAAATTATCCTTTTAGGCACAATATTCCGTACTTTTTCACCATTCCTTTCTGACTTGCGCAAACGAAAGGAGGGAAGACCCTTCCTTTACCTCTTCCCTCGCTCGTCCCTTCCCTCCCACCAATTTTCCATCTCTTCTAGGCTTCTACCAATCATAGCATTAATGAAAGTCCAAATTAACACCAGAAAAGCACGGCAAATCACCTCTTGCTAGGAATCAGCTTGAGTGATGTATAAAGCCTAAGACGCAGTTTTCTTTACATAATTAACTACAAGTCATCTTTACCAATCTTGTGGTCAAAAAGGATGTGAAGGAATTCGGCAATATGATGATGATGCCTGCCGTAGCTGCCGCATATGCGGATGCAACGGTGTTTCTAACTATGAGGTTGCATGTAAAAGATTGACTTAGAACATCTTTCAAACAGTTTTACTAGGTGTGCAAGTAATATTAGTTTCTTAAGAGTTCCTTCACTACGCTAATTTTATTAAAAAGCATTTGGGTGTTATTAACTCAAAAATAAATAATGAATACCTAAATTCGTTTGAGTATGTTTTAAGAGTTTTCCGTTCTAAGAGGAACCTCATCCATTTACGCGGATCAGCGCTAATTTTATTAAAAAGCATTTGGGTGTTATTAACTCAAAAATAAATAATGAATAGCTAAATTCGTTTGAGTATGTTTTAAGAGTTTTCCGTTCTAAGAGAAACCTCATCCATTTACGCGGATCAGCGCTAGACACTTAATGTTTGATTGAAAACATAGATTTCCAGTTTCTTCCAGTCACACAATTTCCTTAAAATAAAGGAAGTGCAGCATAAAAAATATAAAAAATAAGAATAAAGAAAATAAATTATAGTAGTTTTGGACAATATATATATATATATATAATTGTCAAATACAACCAAATCAATTCCTTTAATTGTGGATGATTTAAAAACTGTAACATTTCAAGAAACTGTACTGACTGTAAGACAGAAGATTTTATATTTAAAAGTGTTATGAAAAAAGGTTCTATTAGCTCATTACCTCCCTGACATGAAGACGGCATCATATTGCCCACGGCTTGCAGCAACCACTCGCTGCTTTAACCTCTTTAGAGATGGAAGTACTTCAAATGCAGGAGGCTCTGCAAAGACCAGGTTTGTATTGCAGTGGTCAGCAAAAGACTAAAGTGGCTCGACCTGGCACTGATGAAATGCCAACTGTAGGCTAACTTGAATAGAAAGGATAACTACAATAGAACTTGATCCGTCCCACATGCAGAATAAGTGTGTTTATATATATATATATATATATATGCATGGGGCCTGCTATCCTACTACAAGAAGGTAGTAGAATAGCATTGTGTTCGACTTTAAATGGACAAGAAAAGTCTTCGGCACGACATTAAAATGGGGGGACATAAAAGTAACTTTGAATGAAGGTACTAACGTAAGTCACTTTACTTCCTTTGTATTATAACCTAGGTGTTATCACTTTAATGAGGTGGCACAGGCATTTTTCGTCTATTTAAAAGTGTACTTCTAGTTGTAGTAGGTTTGCATTTCCCTATCTACATGCGTACAAATTTTTTTTTTTGTCAGGTGGTTGCAAGGTTTTGCTATAAATCTGAGTAGTAGTGTTACGCACATCAATAGTCCCAAAGCAAATATCTCAAGAAGTTAAGAGGATAAAACCAATAATATTGAAAAACTTCAGAACAAAACCAACTCTGCCCTGAAACCAAATCAGATTACCAGGCTGATCAGCAAGAAGCACAATTATACCATAAATGTTGTTTAATGATAGTATTCTGTTTTATTATTTATCTTATGTCAAAGGATCCCAATGTAATAAAAGAGGGGGTTAATTGTGAACCCTAAGTTTTTCTAAAATCAACATGGTATCAGAGCCTCCTTAATTAAGGCTTACGATCCCACCACCATCACCACCCACCTTCGACCTCTACCACCACCACCTAACCCTTTGCCGCCACACCCTGACCTCCCTGACCCTTCGCCTACACACCCCTGACCCCTCTGACCCTTCACATAACCTACCAGCCACCACAACTCTTCGCCGGACACACCCCAGCCACCACAGCCCCTCGCCGAACACAACCCAGCCACCACAACCCTTGCCGAACACCACCCACCCTCCAACCCTTGCGCTGCACCCCACATAGCCTCCAAACCTTGTGCCGACACCTCCTAGCTCATCCCTCCTCCCGATCTTGTTGGTGCACTTCTTCAACCCTGGATTGATCCCAGCCCCTCCATAATTCCTCTTTAATTCAGTTTTTCCTTAACCTAGACATAATTTCTGCAATTGTGTGATTCTGAGCACAACCCTTTCTTCTATCCTTCTTTGGGTCCATCTTTGGACCACATGAATTGTCCATAAAAAGGACAATCGCACCATATTAGTGCTTGTGATTGCTAGGTGAGCCTTGATTCCATTCAATTTTTTTTGTTTGTGTGTCCCTCTTCATCATGGCGAAAGACGGGAAGACACAAAAAGATGTTGTTACGAGTTCTCCTGCAGGTAATGAGAGACTCATTACTGAGAACCCTGGGTCCAAGATCACCATCGTGTTACTCAATGGTGGAAATTATTTGTCATGGTCCCAATCGGCTACGTTTTGGCTCAAGAGTAGGTTAAAGTACGGTTATGTGAATGGCACAATCAAGGAACCCAAACCAGAAGATCCCACTTATGCACATTGGGAGGTTGATAATTTTTTGGTTATGAGTTGGTCGACTCATTCGCTGGAACCGGAGATTGCTGATGCTTTTTTTGAAATGGGCACTGCACAAGATATATGGGATACCCTTGCCAAGACTTATTCCCGCAAAGTTAATGTTGCCTAAATTTATGAGTTGAGAAGGGCTATTGAAGCAGAGATACAAGGAGATTGTACCACCTTGCAATAGTTTACTGCTTTAGGAGCTCTTTGGAAGCGTCTTGATCATCTTATTACCCATCATCCAGTGTGTCCAACAGATGCTGCTAGCTTTAAAGCTTACATTGAAAGTGAACGGATTTTCAAATTTCTTGCGGGGCTTAATCCTGAGTTTAACCAAGTTCGGAGTAGAATTCTTGGTATGGAACCTCTTCCATCACTTAGGGAAGCATTTGCCTATGTCCAAAACGAGGAAAGTCATCGCTCTGTTATGATTCGACATCCATCTGCATACAGATCTGCTTTGGTTTCCACATCCAATTAAGGGGCAAGCCTCCCACTCACCGTAGGGATTCGAATGATGAGGTAAGTGATGATAAAGATAAACTTTGATATGACCATTGCAACCGTCCTAGACATACCCGCGAGACTTGTTGGAGCCTTCACGGCTCCTATGTTAAAAGGGAGGGGTGGCGGCCGAAGTGGTGGTCGTGGTAGTGGTGGTTGTGGTGGACGAGGTAGTGGTGGACCACGGGCTCACTTGACCACAGGATCAGAGTCAACTTATCCGGAGGAATTCTCAGCTCCTACTTCGCCTGTGCCAGGTAGCATCAGTAGTACTGATATTGAGGCATTGAGGCGCATAATGGCTCAGTTAGACACATCCACTGGTGCTTCTACTTCTTTTGCCCAGAAAAGTAACTATGCTAATTTTTCTAGTGCTTTGCATGCTAATTCTCCACAACCATGGATCATTGATTCTAGAGCTTCTGATCACATGACCGGTATTCCTAGTATTTTTTCCACTTATAATCCATGTTCAGGGAAAGATAAAGTTAAAACTGCCGATGGTAATTTGTGCTCTATTTCTGGTAAAGGTGTCATTAATGTTTCTAGTGCTCTTGCTTTGACTTTTGTTCTTCATATACCTAATTTTTCGACTAATCTTCTTTCAATTAGTCGTTTAACTCGTGATTTGAACTGTTGTGCAACTTTCTTTCCATCTCACTGTGTATTTCAGGACCTCTCCACGAAGAAGGTGATTGACAGTGGTAAAGAGGAGAATGGTCTCTATCTTCTGTTGCCTGATGGAGTTGAAAAGGGGAGATTGACTAGTGTTGCTCATACTTCACAGAGAGAGAATATTGAGAGTTGTGGCTGTGGCATAAAAAATTAGGACATCCTTTTTTCTATTTGCTTCGTTATTTAAGAGAGCTCGGATCGAATCAGTTTCGATCCGAGCTCTTAGAATTAATAAGTTCGGCAGCGAATCACAGAAACAACAAGATCTTTCTTTCGATTCGATCCGAGCTCTTGGAATTAATAAGTTCGGCAGCGAATCACAGAAACAACAAGATCTTTCTTTTGTCCCTTCCAGCCTCCAGGTGATCGAAAAATAAAGAAATGGTTAATATATTCAAGATAATTACGTATTTACAAAATACTGTTTCCCAATAATTGTATTTCCGAGATTTCTTGTGAGGCTTGTGAACTTGGAAAACACCACCGTGCAACTTTTAATTCAAGTATCAATAAAAGTACTGTTCCGTTTGCTATTATTCATACTAATGTTTGGGGTCTATCTCATATTCCTACTTTGAATGGCTATAAATGGTTTGTAACTTTTATTGATGACTACACTCGCACAACTTGGGTTTACTTGATGAAAGAAAAAAAGTGACGTTTTTTCTATATTTAAATCTTTTCATAAGATGATATGCACCCAATTTAGTACTGTTATTAAAATTGTCCAGTTGGATAAAAGGGGTGAATATATCTATAGTGGTCTCACTCAATATTTTTCTGTAACATAGCATAATACATCAAACTTCTTGCACAAATGCTCCATAACAAAACGGAGTTGCAGAAAGAAAGAACCGTCACCTGTTGGAGTCTACTAGGTTTATGCTATTCTCTATGGAAATCCCAAAGTCCTATTAAGGGGAGGCAGTCTTAACTGCTGTCTACCTCATCAATTGTCTTCTTACTCGTGTCCTTGGTAAGAAAGCTCCTATAGAATTTCTTACCAACCCTTCTCCCATCTTTCCTATACCTCCTAAAGTGTTTGGTTGTGTCTGCTTCGTTCACAATCACTCTCCTTCCCATCGGAAATTGGACCCTCGTGCTCTTAAATGTGTCTTTGTAGGTTATTCTCCTACACAAAAAGGGTACAAGTGTTATCATCCGCCCTCTCATAAGTGGTTCGTGTCTATGGATGTTACTTTTGATGAAAAATTATCCTACTTCCAGTCTTCCCAGCCCTCTCTTCAGGGGGATAAACAATTAGGTGAAGAGAAGCCTGTAGAAACGGTGCCACCATTTATTATAGGAGGAGTGGAGGAAGAAAAAAAAAGGGAGAGGAAAATAGTGGTGAACAAAAAAATAGGAGATGAAAGTGAAAAAATGAGAGGTGAGGAAAGTGCCGAGGATAAAAGGAAGGAGTTGTTGACCTGTTCCAAAAAAAAAAGTAGAAGGATTTTTGGGGCAACAGATGAGAGGATCATTCCTTCAATCCCACTACAATTGACTTCTTCAAGAGATGAAGGTCCAGGTATCTCTACTCCTCCTAGTCCCTCTACTCCTATTCATGTTTCTTCTTCTGAAAATGACTTGGACATTCCTATTGCTTTTCGCAAGGGCACTAGGGAATGCACCAAACACCCTCTTTCTAAATTTGTTTCGTACTCTCGATTGTCTCCATTTTATAAAGCTTTTGTGTCTGAACTCGATTTTGTTTCTGTCCCTAACCATGAACAGGAAGCTCTCTCCAATCCTAAATGGAAATTTGCCATGGTTGAAGAGATGAAAGCACTTCGAAAAATTGGCACTTGGGAATTAACCGAGTTACCCCGTGGGAAAAAGACAGTAGGGTGCAAGTGGGTGTTCACTGTGAAACACAAAGCAGATGGGACAATAGAGAGATACAAAGCCAGGTTGGTGGCCAAGGGCTTTACTCAGACCTATGGGGTGGACTATCAAGAGACTTTGCTCTTGTTGCAAAGATGAACTCCATTAGAGTCTTGTTGTCTCTAGCAGCAAATTTGGAATGGCCCGTGCATAAGTTTGATGTGAAGAAAGCGTTCCTACATGGGAATTTAGAGGAAGAAGTTTATATGGACATACCCTTGGATTCGAGGACCAGGAGACTAGAGGAAGAGTGTGTCGACTCAGGAAGTAGTTATGCGGCCTCAAACAATCTCCCAGAGCGTGGTTTGATTGGTTCTCCCAAGCTAGGATCAGGTATGGTTTCAGACAGCACCAAGGTGATCATACCCTCTTCTTTAAGCACTCACAGGGAAAGGTAACGACTTTGATTGTCTATGTAGATGATATTGTCCTTACAAGTGATTTAGAGAAAATGAAACAGTTGAAATCATACCTTGCTACCGAATTTTAAATCAAAGATTTGGGAAATTTGAAGTACTTCTTGGGAATTGAAGTGGCTAGATCCAACGATGGAATCTTTATATCTCAACGGAAGTATGTTCTAGACTTACTCAAGGAAACTGGCATGCTAGGGAGTAAGGCAGTTGATACCCCAATGGATCCTAAATTCCTAATGTAAAGCTTGGCGATGATCCCAGTGGAGAACCGATTGATAAGGGGAGATACCAAAGATTGGTTGGTAAGTTAATTTATTTGGCTCATACGAGACCTGACATTGCTTTTTTCGGTTAGCGTAGTTAGCCAATTCATGCATGATCCCAACAACTCTATTTAGATGTTGTGTTCAGAATTGTGAGGTATTTAAAGTCAACACTAGGGAAAGGTTTATGCTTTGCTAAACATGGTCATACTTTAGTAGAAGCCTACACCGATGTAGATTAGGCCGGGTCTATTACTGACAGAAGGTCAACCACAGGTTGTTGCTTGTTTGTTGGAGGTAATTTGGTGACTTGGAGGAGCAAGAAGCAGTCTGTAGTGGCTAGGACTAGTGCCGAGTAGGGCTGTCAATGGACCGGATCTTGGCCCGAATTCGATACGGATCCGGTACTTTTTGATGGATCTGAGCTTTTTTTTAGATCCAGATCCATATCCATATCCATATCCAAATCCTTTTAGAATGTAAGGTTGACGGATCGGATATGGTTTTGTGGTATCCGATCCGTCTAAGATCCGGATCCGAATAAGAAGAAACTATGCACAAAAAATATAAATATAATACACTAGATCAGATTACTATTACATATAAAATTAAACAACGTATATATTATACACTAGATTATACATATTTACTTTCAGTGGTATATTATTTTGATTTAAAAATAGGATTTTTCTTCATAATCAAGTGTGTTGATAGGTTAAATGTTGATTGATTTTTGTGTATGCATAGAGAAAAATAATAAAAACAATAATTTCTATGGTAATACTAGAATATATATGAGCAACTAAGTTGCAAAAAAATTATATACTCTTAGTTAATAAGGCAAGATACCGTCGTGTCCACTCCCGTTTCTACATTTCAAACCAATCCAGTACTTATCTTCCATTTTATCATACTAAGACTTTTACCTCGAAACTTTAAAAACAATTTCTATGAGCCACCAAAATGTGTCCGGCCTGTGTCCAGTGTATAAAGTCTAAGACACTTTTTCTCGCGAGCCCGAGGCAGGCACGAACCCAAATTGCAGTATCCATGTGCTATATAGAACTGAATAGGTATGTTACGTAATTCTTGCCAATTCATACCTAAATCATTGATGCAAACATCTTGAGATATCCCATTTCTTGAGATCTTCTCCAGCAAGGCTAAAGGATCAACCTTACTAGTTTGATCCAACCGAAGACGCTGAAAAACCGAAACTTGGTTTTAGAAAGATGGTTTTCACAAAAAGCTGATGCTATTTTTAGTTTTTAAAATCTGTTACCTTGTACACTTCACCAGTCGGACATGCCTGCTTAGGTTTTATGAGAACCATTGGAACGTCGAAAGGTATTGGTGGGGGGATATCTTCAACAATCTGGACAAAGCAAAGCATACTTTTAATGAAAATCTGTCTAAAGATTCGAATTGTCATTCAAAAATAAGCGGATGCATTCCTATCCAAAAAAAAAGAAAAAAAGAAGATGTGTATTGCATAACAGTAACCGGTCATTCACTGATTCATGTGTATGTCCAATTTGTAGCAGAAACCATCTTATAATAGTTGAATGAGGCCAGTCTAAGGCCCTGTTTGGTTGTGGATTTAGAGAAAGACAAGAAAAAGGATAGGACAGGAAACGATAAGGAAAATTGTTTCCCTAGTGTTTGTTCTTGTGTATTCCTCTATACTTGAGCAAAATAAATGGCAACGTAGAATAGTAAGTCAATAAAAGAGAAAGTGAAGTCCCTCACAAAATTTAAAATTTAGACTTTATTTCTCGTCATATATTCGTTTCCTCCCTATGTTCCTCACCGTTTTCCTAAATAACCAAACAAAAAAGTGTTTTCCACTATGTTTTCTTTTCTTCTCCCTCATTAAATTCATGAACCAAAACAGAGCCTAAGTCCCCCTTAGGGTGATAGATAGTAGGAAGAGTAAAGCTATGCTTCCCAGAAATAACAAATTTGGTTCCCAAATGCTTTAACAGTTGTATCACATGTAATGATACTACTAGTAAAGATTTGAGAACTTAATTTGGGATTCAAATTTAGGAAGCATAGCATTATTCTAGTAGGATAGGTCGTCGCTTACTTCATTCCTGACTTTCAATCAATTCTGAAGAGCTTATTTCTTATTTCTTCCTCAATTTTTTCCATAATTATACAGAACATCAAGGACTGGCAGAAATTAAATGGATTAGAGAGTTTGAGAAGAAAATTTAGATTAATGGACCATAGCACGTCAAGAGCTTAACATTTAAATATAGTCTTAGTTCAACATTTTTATAGGATTAGTTCCCATGTGGAAAAAGTGCATTTTAGAATAAAATTAGGGAATTGTTATTGGCACTCCAAAATTGAACCCAAGGCACTCCATGGTACCACTCTCAGAGCATGTGGTACCATGCATTACGCGCACTCCATGGAGTGCCTTGGTTCATCCATGGAGTGCCCATAGTAATTCCCTAAAATTAACATCTATCTCCTACTTAAAAGGAAACAACGCACTACTACTAGAATCAGGGTTGTTCGACTCGGTTCACGAGTCGATTTGAGTTTCATACCACCTAATATGACTCACTATTGAGGAAAACTCTTAGGTACATCGACGTACCTACGTCCCTTTTTTTGGGTAAGGAACATTTGTTTCCGGTAAGAAATATTTTTTCCGTGATAAGAAACATTTGTTCTGGGTTGTTTTGAACGGGAACAAATGTTTCTTACCCAAAACCACTAGGATGTAGGTACGTCCAAACCACTAGTACGTACCGTAGAATTTTCCCACTATTGATAGATAAACACAACGCTAATGAATGAGGCGACAAGGACTTTTGTCATCCATCTAAAAATGAACACAACGCTATCCTACTAAGTACTACCTCTGTAGGTATTTGCACAGCAAGCTCCACGTTCATATATATAAATATATATATATATATATATATTTATGTTGCTCAAGACAGCTAAAGGACTAATGCTAAATAGCACCAAAATGGTCGATGTACACCGGATATGTGCAGCCATGGATTATAATCATAAAAGGGAAGCCAAAAAATGACAAACTTTTGAGCTGTATTAGCTTTAGTCTAGACATACCTCACCTCTACCGGTGCAATAGGCTGCTCCATGGGAGAAGAAGAAGGGCACATCGGAACCAATCTCACCTGACCACTCTTGGAGTTCCTTTTCAGTGGCAAGACCACCACTGAACTGATTAGCTGCCCACAGAGCAGTTGCAGCATTACTACTTCCACCCCCAAGACCAGCCCCAGTAGGGACCTTTTTGTCGAGATGAATCTGCCCGCAGGTACAATTGGAGAACAAAAGCCAAGTCAGGTTGAAGACATAATGATCGTTGCAAATAAATCTCAAATAAATTTAGAGCCCATTTGGATCAGCTTATTTGGGACCATCAATCACTCATTTTGGGATTATTGAGAGATTTTAGTCCGTTAGGCAACAACTTCTTCAAAAATCAAATCCATTTTAAAGCTGAGAAAACAACTTTTATAAGATAGCAGCCGTTTGCTGCTTTCTCAAAAGTCTATCAGAGAAAAAATCTCTTATTCCCACAACAAAACCAAACGGGCTCTATATTGTCTATACTATTATTATCTTACCCAAAAAAACTTGTCACTTCCCGTCTTTTCCCGATAAAGATTAAGGGCTTTGATGATCTGCAAAAGAGTGGTTCTAAAAGCATTAACCTCACAAGATAAAGAGCATAAAGCATAACAAAACAACAAAGAACAAAGTGAACCAATGCCTTTACCAGATTTCTCTCATCGAGTGGGACTCCGGGCACGTTGGTCGAAAGCCGATCCTTAGATTTCGATGGGGACAAAGAGAACTTAATTTTATCACCTAAGCTGATTACCTGAAGATGCAAAGCGGATCATAAGAGTCAAATTTG
Source organism: Hydrangea macrophylla (assembly GCA_033977485.1). Taxonomy (NCBI): domain Eukaryota; kingdom Viridiplantae; phylum Streptophyta; class Magnoliopsida; order Cornales; family Hydrangeaceae; genus Hydrangea; species Hydrangea macrophylla. Next base: position 110,288,889 of record CM066997.1, on the reverse strand, counting down.
AAGAATGGGAGAAAACAATATAAAAATAATAATATAGATTCTTGTTTTTAGTTACTTTACGGGGATTTGGGAAGACTGAGACACGTTTATGTGATTCATTAGTGAACTGGTTCTAGATATTCTAGTGTTTGATAAATGCCTTCTTATTATGTGGGAGTCCGTGTCTGATCTAAAATCACTCTTAAACCAGGTTCTGTCAAAAAGACATGAGCCAAACTGACAAGATGTTGATTTTTGTAAGAAATAGATAGAAAATGAAAGTGGGACTGAACGTCTATTCCTGTTTTATGAATTACCAAACAAGCCCTAAGTAACTTAAATTTAACGATAACAGTTCAAATGGTAGTTTGCAGCAGCTAAATATCATTGGAAGAACTTACATGAAAGAGAGATGCCAAATCATGAAACCCATCTTCCCTCTTACCAGTTATTCTCAAGAAAACATTAATCTGCACGATGTGGGAAACCAAATGTGAAAAAAAAAAAAAAAAAAAAAAAAAAATCCAAAAGAAACCCAGAAAAACAAAAAAATCAAGAGATTGATAATCCAAGCAGCAATATAGTAATTGATTGTCTTACCTTGCAAGGTGAAAACAAAGTGAGCCTTGAAATCCCAGCAAGCTGATCCACTTCATCAGCTAATTTGTTCAATCTTTCATTAGGATCATAAGTAATCTAATACACCCACCAAATCAAATTAGAAAAACCCAATTTACAAACTGTGATTTTTTTTTATTTTTTATCTTTGGGTTCAATTCAAACAATAAAATACAAAGAATTAAGAAGTACCTACCTCCACTTGTTTTGCCGTGGCTCTAACAAATTGGAATTGGGTTCTTCGAAATTGAGTTCTTTGATCAAAAGAGACAGAACCATGGGGCTTAAATGAAGAAGAGAGATTGATTTTGCTTGATGGGTTTTTGATGATTTGGGTTCTGCCATTAGAGGGTGTGTGGAGGTGGCGACTGCAGAAAAAATGGACGGAAGCCATAGCTGGTTACTGTGGACTGCAATGTACGGAATTAAATTCGGATTGACTAGATTGAGGAGGAGGAAGAAGAAAAGCTGAATTCAAAGTTCAACCCATGCGTTTCATGCTTACATAATTTAATGTTTATGTACTGTAGATATGTGTATAACACAGACATGTATGTGTATAATATGTATGACTATAATTTTTTTGTTCAAACTATATATGACTATGTCTACCTACTCCGAACAGAACAAAAAGAGGATATTAACGAATGCAAATGGAGAGAGGAGACTCCTTTCAAAGCCTGTTATCCCTCCCAAGTATAGAAAACGGCGTGTTTACCGAATTTCTAACCAAAGGCATCAAATTTGTGGTTTTATTGGCGAGAGGACCGGATCTATGATCGGATCCAGCACTTTTTAACAGGTTTTGTTTCTAAAATAATGATTTTTAGTGATGAAAATAAAAAAATTTAATTTTCTTCGTTGAAAGTGATCCGTCCTTAAGTTTCGCACTTGAACTCGTCGTGTGTATATATATATACAGTGAGGCTCTCCGACGACGAACTTATGTTTGCAGACTAGCGACGAAATTTTTGTCGATAAAGTTGTAAAAAAACGTCGTTAAATGTGAAATCACTTTTAGCGATGGTTTTGTACACTTTTAACCATGAAATTTTTGTCGCTATAACGAAGTATTTCACATTTAGCAACATTTTTTTACACCTTTAGCGACGAATTTTTTTTTGCTAAAACAAAGTCCGTAAACCAGCATCCGCTACGACCTCTATATATATATATATATATCATGTATATATATAAAATACTTAAATTGTGTGCATATAAAGCTTGTATATATATATATATATATACATATGGGGGTTGCTATCCTATAACATGAAGGTTGTATTCATGTTATAGGATAGCATTGTGCACCAGCTTTTAGCGATCAACAAAAACATTTGTAGCGACAAAAAAACATTTTTAGCGACAAATCTTATAAAAATATTTTGTGGCTAAAGGTGAAAAAAAAAATTTGCCGTCAAAGGTGAAAATTTTCGTCGCTAAAAGGGCTCTGTGTTGTAAGTTAGCATTTTCCTATAAATATGATATTTTTTTCTTATTCAATATCTTAGACCGGATCAGATTTACTGACTGGATTACCAGATCTCACCAAATCTGGATAAGGACTGACCTATAGCAGATCCATCGGATATGTGGATTGGATTTGATCATGTATAGCTTGGCGGATCTGGATCCGGATCATATGAATTCGTTTCGAATCATCTGACCCTTTACCAGCCTAGGCGAAACGGTAAACTTTTCAACTTATTTTCCATACTCATCAAATCCCACTCATAGTTTTCTTGATCTTCTTCTATTTTTTTTTTGTGTGTGTGAAGTCGTGTTTTTCACATTTTCTATCACACCGCTTCCTTCTTCTTTCCACCAGATTTTTACACGGAAGACGTGCCATTTGTGTCAAATTAAAAAAACACGACTTTGCCACAAAAAAAATAATAATCTTGTGTAATCGTGTTTTTAAAATACTTCTTCTAAAAATTGATGGGTTTGAAAATTTAGTTGACAAGTTGACGGGCTGGTCAATATGACCCAAACACTAATGCCTTTGGTCAAAAACTCCCTGTTAGTAAGAGCATCAGCACCAAACCCCATAGTAAGAGCATCACAACGGTGTGATTCACAACTTAGGATAAACTTAGATTTTTGGATCCATAGTGATGTCAATCGTACCACAAATTTAAGTTTCATAGGATGGTAGAACTTAAATTTGTGGTAGAGCTAAGTTTAATTATGGTATGAGCAACGACTGAAAGTAAACTGTTCAAGAAACAAACGGCCGAGGGATAGTCATTTGATGGCGAAATGATTAAGAGTCCATCGTTATGAAATAGCCATTGAGGCCAAATGACTTTGTGTTAGTCGTTTGATGCCAATGACAAACACTTGGCCGTTTGGTCACCAACTGCTAAATGAGTGCCATTTGGTTAGCTAGACCATTGCGAACCCCCCAAAACTGGTACGACAACTTAGCCTAAATATATCCTATACTTTTCTACACCACTATAGATGCTCAAAGGTGGTACATATGATATGGTATTACCGATAAACTAAGTATTTTCTGCTGAAATGGGGCCAAACGGGACTCATACATTGGGGCGTAAGGATTTGATGTTAGTAGGGGCACAATTTTACATGGGGGTTCGGGGGAGTGCACGCCCCCAACCAATTTTTATTTTTAATTTTTTTTATAAGATGTTATACTTTTGAATTTTTAGGGCTCTATAAATTGTGTGGTTGTTCTGTGAATTTCACATATAGAGAGTTGATGGGTAAAACATTGTTATTCAAAGAAAAACTAATCTCTCCATCACCCATTAAAAAACTAGGATGTTAGGTCATAGACCCTTAAAATTAAATGTATTAGTCAAAAACGCACACAATTTGGTCATTTTTTAAACGGAAAAATTGGTGAAAAGGGCATTAAGACAAGCTAATTTGGAATTAAGGATACTTAATCAAACAGCTTGATCTAAGGTCCTAAGAATAATTTTGGACAAAAATAGCCTCATCTTCATTATCTAACATTACTACCAAACCCTAGCCACCATTACCACCACCCATGCCTAACCTCCGGCCACCACCACTTCCACCTCCGGTGACCACCTTTACTACCTCCAGCGACCACCACTACTAAATATGGCCGTTGTGTTCGCCATCGCCGGCCAAATTTGGAGATCTCTTCTCTTTTCTTATCTCTCTTCCTCTTTCCCTCCTAGCCACCACCATCACCACTTCTTCTGTCACCACCAGATTTGAAATCATCGACGGATCTGAAATATGGGGATGCGATAGTCTGATTTGTGAGGTTTGATTTGTGTTTGCAAACTTCGTTCCTTTTCAGAAAATCTCACGGTCACTTCTATATCAGTTTCTCAATGGAGGGGATAGATTTTCGAGGATTTTGCATTTTGAAATATTTGCTGATAACATTTTTGATGAATCATGATGGTTGCCACCGTTTTGACTATAATAAGAGAAATTTCATTTAAGATTATCTTAAGTGAAATTTCTCTTAAGATTCGCATCCTACTACCAAGTCACCTCTTGACCACCTCCGTTCAACATCTCACCACCATCCCTACCACTCCTGACCACCAATAACAACCCCTTACCACTTGACTGACCTCGGTCGACCACCACTATCACTACTTAAGATTGCCTTTTTGGTTAACAAGAGTGAAATTTGACTTAAGATATCTTAAGCCACCTCTTGACCACTACATTTTCAATATCTTATCACCATCCCCCACCATTCCTGACCACCGATAACACCCCTTACCACTCGACTGACCTCAGTCGACCACCACTATCACTACTTAAGATTGTCTTTTGGTTAACAAGAGTGAAATTTGACTTAAGATACCTTAAGTCAAATTTCACTTTAAGTCAAATTTCTCTTAAGATATTTGTGTTATAGTATACCTCTGTCTTGGCTACATATTAGTGCTGTAAACACAGTCCACTTGATCGTTGCAGCCCTACTACATATGTGTATGTACATGCATTTGTGTATGACTCTAATGATAGAATTTTGTTTTTTCAAATAAGAGATATGTGTGTATGTGTGTGAGTGTGAGTGTGAATCTGCAGAAGGAAGTGTTCAAAGCATTTACTGGTTGATCTTGAATTTGAAGCTTTTACTTTTACAGAAAATAAAGGTTGAAGCAATCATGGGCATAATGACTGCTTGTGTGGCATTCTTCACACTGTTCTACATATTATAAATCAATGGCGGTAGTGGCGGTAGTGGCGGCAGTTGGTGAGGTAATGGTGGTGGTGGTGGTGGTGGAGGATGGCGATGACAATGGTGGTGATCTGACAGTGAGGATGAGAGAGAAAGTTAGATAGAGAAGAGAGATGGTGGTGGTGGCTAGGAGGAGGAGAGAGAAAAATAGAGAAAAGAGGGATGGTGGTGGTGACTATGGCAAAAATGAGGAGAGAAAAAGTTAGAGAGAGGGGAGAGATTATGGAGGTGGCCATGGGAGGAGAGAGAGAGAGAGAGAGAGAGAGAGAGAGAGAGAGAGAGAGAGAGAGAGAGAGAGAGAGAGTGCTCTGTTTTTTTTTTTTCCATGATAAAGATGAAGTGATGGGCAGTTTAGTAAGAAGAAAATAGTGAAATGGTGTAACACCCGATACCCGAGAAAAGGGTTAATTAACATGTTTATATGCATTAATTAGTGTGATTAGTGTATATAATGGTTAAGAAGAGGCTTTGGATTCGTCCATGAAAAAGTCCCCAATAAGGTGGGACAGGTTTGGAGGTGGGACCCAGTGAAGGGCCGAATAAGAATATTTGCATTTTACATGATAAAATTCATTTATATGATTACATGAATATTTATTTAAATGCTTTCATATGATGTGATGATATATGTGTTGGCATTTGGTATTAGGTTGAGTACCTAAATAAGGGCATAACTGAAAAGATTTGTAATTAGTAGCTGTGATAGTAAATTCACAAAATATGTGGGATCCACGTTGGGACCCATACGTGATTTAGGCAAACACCCATTAGATAATTGGGTAGTTAATGGAATATTTGGGGGATTTCATAATGAGAACTTAAGAAAATTCGAGGTTGTAAATGATAATAGGGAAAAGTGTGTGACACATCACTTGCATGTGATGTGTATGTGTCAATAGGAGAGTTTAAACTCTTATTTATACAGAAATTTAAATAAAACAAAGAGAAATCTCACCGAGAGAGAAAGACGGACTCGTTACCGAAGCCGTAATTCCGCCGTTTCGTCGCCGTTCGTCGTCCACTTCGTGAACCGAAGCCGTTTTTGGACTCGTGGAGGTGAGACGATCACTTCTATACCTTTAATTTACACTTAAATTGTCGGATTTTGGTAACTCATACTAATCGGTGATACACCGTCTACCGAGTTCATGTAGGAATTCTTTGAAGTGAACTTTGGGCTGGGAAATTGGTGAAATTCTGCACTTTTGGGTGTGATTTTGGGTAAAACTTGTTGGAGGTAAGTTTTATAACTTAAGCTTTGATGTGGTACATGTATTGTGCTTCAATTGATAGTTAGGAAATGATAATTCTTGAAGTTGTGGTTGAATTCATGTCAATTATTAGAACTTCATGTTAATTTGGTGTGAAATTATCATGTTTATGTGACTATGTGTTTATATGTGTCACGCCCCGGAACGGAAAAAATAGAGAAAAATAAATTTCCTTTTTGGGTCCAAAGGCAGCGACGGGTGAAGTCACATGATTGTCCACACCACGCAGTACTAAGCAACAAGAAGTAATAGTGTAACAAGAATGAAGTCTAGGTTCTGATCACAATGTAACATAAAGTCAACAGAAGTTACTAACTATTACACATCAGAGTCTCGAATCAAATATAAGACAGCGGAAGTACAAATGTCAAGGCAACATATGCCTGACTACAAAAAGGGTTCAAAAAGGGTAACGACAATTAGCTACAATTCTAGTCTAATCTTCAGTTGGCTTAAGGGTAGTCCTAGGCGTAGTAGTCTTCTTCGGTCTGACCTCCGTCGGGGAAATTCTCCACGGGGACGTCGTCACTAGCATGGTAGTCTTCTCCTGCGAGTCCTTCACATGTATGGTCACAACCAAGGTGCGCTGGAACATAGAAATGTCCAGCGGCATAAACGCCGTCAGCTTAATGAAAGCTGAGTGAGTTAGATACTAACAGGGTATCAACTATTGAAGTTATTACAAGTTATAAACAGTAACCAAATTAGAGTTCAGTGAGGGTAACTCCTTTGCATCAAACCGATTATCCGATTACTAACGTCTTACTCATTTTAAGACTGATAACACATCTTGAGGGGGGAACAGACTCGACAATAGTTCAACTCTATAAATACACCATTGCTCATCCACCGCTTTTAAGAACATATACACAGTTCACCGCATGTCATGGATACCACGTTAGTCCATCCCCCGCCTTTAAGAACATATGCACAGTTCATCGCATGTCAGGGATATAACGCTTTAAGCAATAGTACATCATTCTATGCCACGACTTAGCGACGTCTACCAGTGATCACGGTCCACCGCATGTCATAGACACCTTCGTTCGTCTACCGCTTTTAAGAACATATGATTAGATCATCTAGCTATCTTAGGGCAAATGGTCCGGTTCACCGCAAGTCATAGACACCTTCGTCTGTCTACCGCTTTTAAGAACATATGATCGACCAAAGTCGCCCACGCAAGGTTCCCGAATCTTAGCAAACCTACTTAAGTTCAACTCTATCACCGATACATGACAATCCCACTGTGGCCCGACTACTCTGAATGAAATGAACGTTAACTCCAAAGGATTCACGACTATTCCGTTATCTAACATCATAAACATTATCCGTTAATCTTGTTGTTACTACGATCCTACGCTGCATTAACTCATTGTCATGTCTGTATTACAATAATAAAGTATGCTGGGAAATACTGAACAGTAAATAAACAACTAAACAGTTATTATAAGGAAACAGTATTCTGAAGCTTCCAATCGATTGGTATAGAGGTTCAATCGATTGGTATAAAAGTGGCATCAATCGATTGGAAAAAGATTCAATCGATTGGCATAGAAGTAGTGTCAATCGATTGATAAAAGGTTCAATCGATTGGATCACAATCCATGCCAATCGATTGCACAAAGTGTCAATCGATTGGGACCTGAAAGATGTCAATCGATTGGTAAGAGTACCAATCGATTGATACTTCGTCTTCTTCACAGTGAAGACTGTCCAGCAACATATAAACGGGAATACATGGTTTCTTCTCCATTTCTTCATTTAAACGAGTCCTAACATCAATGACAAGTTACTCAATGAGTTTAGAACTCACTTTAGGTGTCTAGGGTGTGTGTGGGAATGAGTATTGAAGCTTGGAGCTTCAATGGTGGCTCCTCTCTCTTTCCTCTGCTCTGTCTCTCCTCTGTCTTCTTCTTTCTTCTTCTTCTTTCTTCTCTGGTCTTCTTCTCTTCTCTCAATCCCTGGACGTGTGTGTGGGTGTATAAATATATGTATATGTGTGTGTATATATATATAAGTGTTTATATATATATAAACACACACAAACACTCCCTCTCACTCCCTCTGATTTCTTGGAACCCCAAAAACGCAGAAATGAGCTGATATATATAGGGAGAAAGTGTTCACGTGGACAAACCCCAGCCAGAGCAAAAGAATCTGCCCAGCTGCCTCCAATCGATTGGTATAAGTGTCAATCGATTGACATAAGCAATCGATTGGTATACTTGCCAATCAATTGGTACCCAAAATAAGGCAATCGATTGGAAAACTTGTCAATCGATTGGTATCCAAATTATACCAAGGGTAAGGCCAGGCTCAAACAAGTATTAAAAGAAGCATACAGGGTCTTATTCACATAATATATTACAAAAATACAGGGTATTACATCATCCACCACTCATTAAAGATTTCGTCCTCGAAATCCGAAACAAACAGGGTTAAAACAAAAATGGAAACTTCTCTTGCATCTCCGACTCCAATTCCCATGAAGCTTTTCCTTCGTCGTGGTGCTTCCACTGAACCTTCACTAGCGGAATATCTTTGTTTCTGAGCTTCTTCAGTCCTCGGTCTAGAATACGCACTGGTCCTTCGTTGTAGGTCACGTTCTCGTTCACCTCGATATCTTCACAACTGATCTCGTGCGTTGGGTTGTGGGCGCACATCCTCAACATGCTGATGTGGAAAACGTTGTGCACTCCTGACATCTTTGGCGGCAATGCAAGTCGATATGCAACCTTCCCTACACGTTCTAGGATCTCGAATGGTCCAATGAATCGTGGCGATAACTTGCCTCTCTTCTGTCTGAATCTGACGATACCTCGAACTGGCGAGACTTTGAGGAGCACATGATCTCCAACTGCAAACTCTAGATCTTTCCGTCGCTTGTCGGCATAGCTCTTGTGTCTGGATTGCGTTGTCTTCATCTTTTCTCGTACAATCTGGATCTTCTCGCTGGTTTCTCGAATCATCTCAGGCCCAAGTAGTTGAGTATCTCCGACTTCGGCCCAACATAGCGGCGATCGACAAGGTCTTCCATACAAAGCTTCAAACGACGCCATCCCTATGCTCGTGTGGTAGCTGTTGTTGTAGGCAAACTCGATCAAAGGTAGATGTGTCTCCCATGAACTCTCGAATTCAATGACACAGGCTCGCAACATATCCTCCATCACTTGATTGACTCGTTCTGTCTGACCGTCTGTCTGTGGATGAAAGGCTGAACTCAAATTCAATGAAGTTCCCATTGCTGTCTGAAGGCTTTTCCAGAATTCTGAAGTGAAGCGTGAATCTCGATCTGAAACTATTGAGACAGGTACACCATGCAGTCGCACTACTTGCTGTAGATACATCCGGCTCAATCTTTCAACACGGTACGTCATGTTGTAGGCGATAAAATGTGCTGACTTGGTGAGTCGATCCACTATTACCCAAATAGCGTCATGGTTTTGCTGAGACTTTGGCAATCCAATCACAAAATCCATGGTGATGTGCTCCCATTTCCATTGGGGAATCGGTAGCGGTTGTAGGAGTCCAGGTGGTTTCTGATGCTCTGCCTTCACTTGTTTGCAAATAAGACATTGCGATACATACTCGGCCACTTCTCGCTTCATTCCTTCCCACCATAAGTTTCTCTTCAAGTCCTTATACATCTTGTTTCCTCCTGGGTGGATAGTCATCCTTGACTTGTGTGCTTCGTCCAGAATGTTCTTCCTGAGACCATCGTCATTTGGCACACAGAGTCTACCTTTGCACCTCAGTGCTCCGTCCGTACTAATACTCCATATCTCTGGTTCCTTTGCGGACATCTTGGCAAACCATAACTTGAAATCCTCGTTCGACTGTTGAGCTTCCAAGATGCGGCTGATGAGAGTCGGTTGTACGACAAGACATCCGAAGTGTCGTCCTTCTCCTGATTCCACTGGTCGAAGGTCAAATTCGGCTAACGTCTCCAATGCTCGCCATTCTCTAATCAAAATTGAAGCAACCAAAAGGTGTGGCCTCCGGCTTAGAGCGTCGGCTACAACATTTGCTTTACCCGGGTGGTATTGCAAAGAGAAGTCGTAGTCCTTGAGTAGTTCCATCCATCTCCGTTGTCGCATGTTCAACTCCTTCTGAGAGAACAGGTACCTTAAACTCTTGTGATCTGAGAACAAGTTGAACTTTTCTCCATACAAATAGTGTCTCCAAATCTTCAGGGCGAACACGATTGCAACTAGTTCCAAGTCGTGCGTCGGATAGTTCTTCTCACGCGGCTTCAATTGTCTTGATCCGTATGCGATGACATTCCCCTCTTGCATTAGCACACAACCAAGTCCTTGGTGTGATGCATCACTATAGATTATGAATTGTTCACCACTCTTAGGTATCGCAAGCACGGGTGCTGAGGTTAGTCTCTCCTTCAATTCCCGAAATGCATCCTCATGTTTATCGGTCCATTCGTACTTCGTTTCCTTCCTAGTCAGGCTTGTCAACGGTCCTGCGAATCTAGAGAATCCTTCCACAAATCTCCGGTAATACCCAGCCAATCCGAGGAAACTCCTAACTTCGGTCGCGTTGGTTGGTCTGTTCCAGCTCAAGACTGCATCGATCTTAGATGAGTCTACGAAAATCCCATCTTGTGATATCACATGTCCCAGGAATTTAACTTCCTGAAGCCAGAATTCACATTTGCTGAATTTCGCATACAGACTATTGTCTCTGAGAGTCTATAGAGCAATTTGTAGATGCTTCTTATGTTCTTCTTCCGTCCTTGAATAAATTTGAATGTCGTCGATGAATACTATAATGAATTGATCCAGATAGGGTCTAAATACTCTATTCATTAGGTCCATGAATACTGTCGGGGCATTAGTCAATCCAAAAGACATCACTAGAAACTCGTAGTGTCCATATCTCGTCCTGAAGGCAGTTTTTGGTATGTCTTTCGGTCGAACTAGCAATTGATGGTATCCTGAACGCAAATCAATTTTTGAGAATATTCTTGATCCTTGCAGTTGATCGAACATGTTGTCTATCCGGGGAAGTGGGTATCTATTCTTGATCGTGACTTTATTCAGCTCCCTGTAGTCGATACAGAGTCGTAGCTCTCTGTCCTTCTTCTTCACAAATAGAACTGGTGCTCCCTAAGGCAAAGTACTCGGGCAAACAAAACCTAAGTCTTCAAGTTCCTGAACTTGCTTCTTCAATTCCAACATTTTCGTTGGCGCCATCCGATACGGGGTCTTGGAAATCGGCAACGTTTCGGGTGCTAACTCAATGCAGAAGTCTATCTCTCTCTTCGACGGAAGTCCTGAAATACTTCGGAATACATCTTCAAAGTCTTGAATAACGGGGATCTGCTTGATAGTAAGCTCCGTGCTTGAAGTCTTAATCGTGGCTAGGCAGCTCGTGATAAACATGTCGCTCAACGGTTGGCACTGAAATCTGATATGCGGGCAACCAGGCGTCAAAAAGACAATGGCCCGACTAACACAATCCAGGTTAGCACCATACTTAGTAAGCCAATCCATTCCTAGGATCACGTCGAACTCAGACATTGACAAGACTATCAAGTCTGCTGGGAGATTTCTATCCTCTAGTGTCAAGGGACAATCCTTGCACACCTTACCTAACTTAACGGATACTCCCAAGGGCGAAACGGCATTAAGGGTCGGCTCAAGTGATAGGGGTAGCAAATCCAAATCACGTACCATCTTAATAGCTATGAAAGAACGGGCGGCACCGGTATCAAACAAAGCCCTAACTTGACAGTGAAATAAAATGAGTGTACCTTCCAAGCTCTGCTAGTCCTCAGCATTATACCCTGCATTGTCAGGAATGATGGCATTCACCCTAACCTGTCCTTGCTGTCCTTGAGCAAGCGCCCCATAGTAGCCTCCACGTGGTGCTCGACAATCCTTGCTTATGTGACCAGGCTTGTTACAGTTGCGGCAGGCGAGGTCATTTCGACGGTTGGTCTTGGGGGCTGTGCAATACCTTGCAATATGTCAAGGCACTCCACAGTTGAAACATCCATCAGTGTTCTATCGCTGGGCGACGGGCTGTGCCTGAGGTGGTCCTCGCTGTTGATTCTGTTGTCGAGGAAAATTAGCTTGGGGCTTCCTTGTCCCATCCCATGTGCGCTTGGTTCCCTGGCAGTTATTGGTCTGGGGTTTCCATCCCTGATTGTTCCTCGATGGTTGCGTGGGAAAGTTCCTTGGTTGGAAGGTCCTGGGTGGAGGTCGATTCGCTTGTGGTCCTTGCACAGGGTAAGCATCCTTTTCCAAACTTGAAGCAAGACGGACAATCCCTTCGAACGACTAGCCCAGATGGCCTATCATCATGTGCCGGAGGTGTGGGTTGAGTCCTTGGTGAAATCGCTTGACCTTCTTGGCGGAGGTGTCTATCATATGCGGAGCGAAACGGGAAAGTCGCTCGAATTGTGTGGTATACTCCCTGACTGTTCAGTTTCCTTGGGTTAGACTCAGGAAATTCCTCTCTTGTTGATCTCTTTCGTCCTCAGGGAAATACTTCTCGAGAAATCGAGTCTTGAATGCTTCCCACGGCATTCTCCTTGCAGCGTCAATCCCAATCGTGGCTCTCTCGGCCTCCCACCAGTCTGCAGCGGAGTAAGTCAGTTGAAATGCGGCTAGACGTCTCTTGTCAAGCTCACTACACTCCAGGGCTTCGAAAATTAGCTCCAACTCTCATATCCATTGCTCTGCTTTCCAGGACTCTGCCATGCCGTCGAACTTCTCAGGTCGCAGGTCACGAAATCGTTCCAACAGCTTATCGCCTGCCTGTCTTGGGGGGACAACGTGGTTGTTGCCGTTGTTGTTGGTGGCATGATTGTAGGTATCGCCGATGTGCTCCATCCGTTGCATGAAAGCTTTGAAGACTCCAGTTGGGTCCATACCCTCGGGAATGGGTGCCCCAGTTGTGCTTGGTTCCTTGTGGGTCCCACCATAGTGATCCGTGTGAGGTGTACCTATGAAGGATCTAACGATTAGCTGACAATCTTCTCGGGGAAATGACCATATTTAAATAATAGAAAGCATAACATGAATCAAAATCACAACCATAACAAAATAATGAGATGATAACAGAAATAACCAAGAGAAACGATCTGCCATATATATACCCAAAAGATGTACAGCGGAGTATACAACAGATCATCTGTGTACCGCGTAGTACATGGTCCTATACAAGATCTAAACAAAAGGAAGATGTACACAAGACCACTACTGGTGGCTACCTATACAAAAAGGCTATGGTCAATAGCTGTCTATGTAAGCGTCAAAAGTAAATGGACAACATGTCCTAAAGTCAAACGTAAAAGTCTAAGTCCTAAAGGTGCTGGACTCAGAAGTTGTCCACATCGGATCCATAGATGGAAGCCTTGTCCTCTGGGGCAACCTCAGATAAAACATCATCCTCATCCATATCATCGTCATCCATCATGTCCTCATCCTCTACAACATCCTCAATCAGCTCGGGTCCATCATGCTCCACAACAGCTCCCAAATCTCCTGCATCAGCGGCCATGTCAGCCTGGGCTGCATCAAATGCGGCTGCAAGTGCCTCAGCCTGTACCATAGCCTGTGCTAACTCCGGTGCTCCAATCTCAAATCCATGGGGATGTGCAGCCATCTCTACAGCCCACTCAGCTGCCAGCTATGCTATAGCTCCTCCTGGTAAGACTGGTACTACTGCATCATCACCTGCATCATCATCTGCGGCTACCTCATCCTCCCCTATCGGATAACCCTCTGCAACTACAATATTTACACCAACTGGCATGTCCATACCGGCTGGGTCCTCGGGGTCCTCCTCCTCCGGATCATTGTAACAACCTGCATTTCCACTTAATTTAAAATTCATGTCCATATTTAATTTATTTGTATTTGCATTGGCATATTTAAATTCAGTTAGCATTGTCTGCTTTTATTTTAATTTCAGTCACATGTTTGGAATATTAATTTCTTATCTAATTCACATTTAAATTTTATTGGGGCCAAACTGCAATTTTACAAAGTTAGTGATACCTGTGTGGATTTCAAAATCTGTATTTCAAAACGGTGGAAATATTTCCTTTTGACTCAAACAGTATTTTTATGAAACCAGGAAATCAATTCGTAAGTCAAAATGAATTTCCTGTATTTTTGTGGTGACCACCGCGCCCCGAAAATACCAGTTTATGTCCAAAACTGTCTACGCTGTGTGAACTTCCACAGATTTTGGAAGTGATTGATTTGGACAATTGCTTTATTTCCATTTATAGCAAGTGATCATTGGCTTAGGCCTTGTTTGGCAATGCTTTGTGTGTGTGTGTGTGTTGTTGTGACCAAAAGCTTATTTTCCCAAACACCTCTTCTTGGCCCCTACTAACCTATAGCACCCTTTCAAACAGATTGGGAGACATTTTAGAATCTGTGTATATGTATGCACGTATGTATTTTTGCTGTGCATTGTTGAATTGAGGATTAAACTCAATTGTTGAGTGAATTGAAAGGATCTTGGCCCCCAAGTTTGTGTTCTCTATATATACAAGTACACTTCACTCCCTCTAAAAATACACACACCTTCTCCTTCTGCATTCTAAAACACTGAGAGAAAAGAGAGAGTGCAGAGAGTTCACCAATACAGAAATTATATAGAGAGAGAAAGCTTAAACTCCATAGCCAAAGCTTGGAGTTGGGTCCTTAATTGCTTAGTCTTTCTCAACAATCTGTTAATCCTCTTATCAGTGAGTATTCTAAACTCACTATGGTTGTAATGTCATATTCAATTACTGATTGGGTGTATGTAAACATGAACCACCATTGCTAAATTCGTTCATGGAAGCTTGAGCTTCAAAATCATAATTTTTTAAAGTTAACCAAAATCTGTTTTTGTAGATAAATATGATAGATTACATGTCATATAGGTTGTACCCAAAGTATTAGACCTTAATTTGTCCCAATGAGAAAGTATATTAGAAATTAAGTTTTGACATCTTTTGGAATTTCATAAAATTCTAGAGTTCGAGATTGATTTGTGTTAAATTGATAATGGATTCTTAATCCTTGTGAAAAACCAAAGAAAATCATATGCTATATGATCCATATACTTACAGATTTGAAATGGGTCAATTTTAGACCCTGTTCTATGAAACAGAGCAGTTTCTGCGGGGAAGATGAAGCCTCTGCTTCATCTCGCGCCACGATCGCGCGCGCGAGAATCGCGCGAGCGGCCTGCGCGAGCGATCTTTCGCGCGAGCGACCCGCGCGCGCGATCCTCGTTTCCACAGGCAGACATAAGAGTTTTATTATAAAAATGAAGATTGGACAGGTCGCGCGAGCGAGGGTCGCGCGAGAAACCCTTCGCGCGAGCGGCCCGCGCGCGTGATCCTTGCTTCCCCAGGCAGACAGAAAAGTTTATATAAAAAAAGAAAATTAGGCATATCGCGCGAGAAAATTATACCGGCTCTTTGTGCTACTTTAAGTACACAGGACGTTATGGAGGAATTTTGCATATGAGAAAGTAAAATGGTGTTTAATATTCCATTCTCAGGGCAATATGGACATGTCTAGACGAGTAAAAGAAAATGAAGGAAAACAAGAAAAAAAAACTAGTTCCCTTGCAGAGAGATGCAGATGAAGCGGATACCTTATCCCTTGTGTTTCCTCCATGCTTAAACAATATTATAACTTTTTAAAAATATAATTGTAACTTAACAAAAAAATGGGAGGGAAGTGATGCGAAATTCAAAAAATTAATTTGCTTCTCATTATTTTCTTTTCCTTTTCTCACCAATTTTCTTATTAGCCAAACAATGAAAAGTGTTTTCCTTGGGCTTTGTTTGGTTTGCGGATCCATTGAAGAAAAAGAAAAGGGAGAGGAAAACAAGAAAAGTAATAGTTCCTTGTGTTCTCCTCCATACTTAAAACAACATTGCGAGTAAAAAAAAATTTCCAAATTTATTTGTATGTTAAAAAAGAGAGGAGGAAAGTAACTCTCAAACTCTAACTTCTCTAAGACTTTTAATTTATTTCCCACTATATTTTCTTTTCCTTCCTGTTTTACGTTGTAACCGAACAAGAAAAATGTTTTCTTTAGTGTTTCCTTACCTTGGTGTTTTCCATCATTTTCCCTCACTAAATCCATGAGCCAAACAGAGCCCAGGTGAATCATACTCTTGCCATCTATGCATTAAAACCTTCACATTAGGGAAGTTATTTACCAATATACTCACTATGGTTACTCCATTGACACATTTATATCCCATATCTTGATTGTATTGAGCTTTATATTTTAGTCTTACCCAAATAATCCTAATTATACCTATTGATCATCATTTGTCATTTGGCAATTGCAGGCCTAGTTCTGCTGTGTTTTGTGGCGACTTTATCTTATCTTTGGGGTTTGTTTGGTTTTAATAAGAAAAGAGCATTTGGCAAAAGGAATGGATGGAGGTAATCCAATATACATATATATATATATGTGTGTGTGTGTGTGTGTGTAGGTATTTCCATTTGGAATCTGTCATTGGGGAGGCTTTTTACTTGTCTTTACAGAACTTGCCAGCGGATATTTAGACACTGCTGAAAAAAAAATGGCTCATGCTCTGAAACTATAGTGTTGTTTTTTACAGGCGTGATGCTAATAATCAGTTTTGAGAGTCATTTTATTAGTAAATATACATATATATATATATATATATATACAGAGAGGCTCTAAAGTGATCAGGATCGAGTGAACTTACCAAGTGAACCTGGCTTTTAAGCCTAAAAGAGCTGTGGGTTCTTTTCAGGCTTAAAAGCAAGTTCACTAGGTAAGTTCATTCGACCGTGTTCACTTAAGAACCTGGCCATATATATATATATATCTATAAATATATGATTGTAGAGACCATTCGACACTTATGTACAACACCAGAATCTTCCAAGAAAAAACTTCCAACTCTGGAATTATTGACGCCTAAAAGAAAAAACCAAACTGAGTACTCCTGAAGACATATGCTTAATCATTGAGATTAATCTGACCAAATTAAAGCTTAAACCCTAGTTGCTACTGCACATGTATAGCATGTGATGCGATAATTAATGGGATCCAGTAGTTTGGTGAAGAAAAAAAGAAAGGAGAGCAAACTGCAAAGTGAATGCCTCATGTCATACATAAGGTTTATTTCGGCACATGCACTACATGTTACAACTTACATATACACACACACAAACATGCAATTATTAAGCTTCAACCTACACTTACATAGGATTTTTATTTATTATGGAAGCTTACATGCTATAAAAGAGACATAATTAACTTGGTCCTGCAGCAGAGTCCTGCAGCTGCAGGACGACCGCGGCGGCAGACTTGTATTTCAGCATTGAGATATCGCTGAATTTGGTTGCAGTGCTGACATCGCTTATAGTGACGTTTTTGTTATTGACATCTTTAAGCACAACGCTTTCCTTAAATTTTCCGCCTTTAATCGGTGCCCACTGAATCTGATCAGAGAGAGCTGTCCATTTTTTTTCTAGGCTCATCGTTTTATATCCCGGTTTCTGACTAAATTCTCCATCATCTATTCTGTCGCCAAGTTGTCTCTGGATGAATCCGAACCTGGCCACTTCCGAGACCATCTGAATGATGACAAGGAATGATTTGGCGATGGGCCCAAATGGGTTATCGGCGGCGGCCAAGAGATCAGAATCTCCTCCTCCTCCTCCTCCTCCTAATAATGCAGCAGCAGCAGCAGCTGGGATTCCTTCGCCACGGTAGAGCTCCAAGGTCTGGATTGCGATATTCAGGGGAGAAGCTCCTAGAAGGATATTTTCCCGGTTTCCTGCTTTTTTCTCGAGGTCGGGATAGTCACCGGTGAATGGAATCTCTTTTCTCTGGGTGCCAGGGAATAAAGTGTTGATTGGTACAGTCTTATCGTCTTGTTTAAGATTGTAGAAACAAGGTTGTCCATTCCGGCCCACCCCAAGAAAACCCACTACATAAAGGCTCAGCACATCTATTGGCACCGTGATCTTTTCATCGCCGTAGTTATCAAGTTCGACGAGAATGAAGCGTTTCTTCGGGTCCGTCACACTTTTGTACAATACAGGTATACCATGCGACGTCCCATTCGGATCTCTTACAGCGGCCCTTAGCTTATATATGAAGTCGTCGAATTTTTCTACAGTGACATTCTTCAACGACAATCTAAGAGGCTCCATTTTTCTATTTTTTTTTTCTCCTATATATCTTTTATCGATTGATCTTTACATGAAATCCATGATCACAATCACACATATATATATAGAGAGATATATATATATATATGTTCTTGTCTGGACTGATAAGGTGGTGGTCCCTCCTTCGCGTGGAGGTTTTGTTTTTCTTCCTTCTACTTATTCTTTTATGTAGCAATTTCCTTCATTGTGTTTAAATGTCAAAAGGTATGTAACTTATTTTAGTGATGAATGCCTTTCTTTATGGGATTGGTTGTGCATTGATAAAAGATGACATTTCGTTATATTTTATTCCCTTCTTAAATATTACTCTTGTTGGTCTTTAGTTCATCAAGATAAAAAAAAAGAGAAAAAATATCTTTCATTTGTTTATTAATAAGGATAACAATGAGGAAATAGGAAGAACATAAAGGAGCCACCTCCCTTTAATATTATAAGTATTATAATACACTTTAACTTTTACTATTATTTAAGCATGAAGCAAAAAACACGATAGGATAAAAACTTTCCCTCCTAAAAAAACACCCATACAAGGACACACTCTAAAAAAACTTTCCCTCCTAAAGTCTTCTAAAATTTAAACTATCCCTCTTAGTCCTATAAAATTTTAAATTTCATTCTAAATGGCAAAATTGACCATGGAATCCTAAGAGACCACCACCACCATCTCTCTTCTCTCTCTCTAACTTTCTCTCTCCTCCATAGCCAACACCACCAACATCTCTCTCTCCTCCCTCTCCATAGCCACCACCATCACAACCACCACCACCATAGCCACCATCTTCTCTCTCCTCCCCCACCATAGCCACCACCACCTTCTCTCCTCCTCCCTCCATAGCCACCACCATCACAACCACCACCACCGGAGCCACCACCGAAGCTGTCGCCGTCGTCGCCGGAGCTGGAGCCGTCGCCATCGCCGTCGCCACTACCACCAACTCTTTTCTCTCTCTAACTTTCTCTCTCCTCACCCTCCATAGCCACCACCAACACCATCTCTCTTCTCTCTCTAACTTTCTCTCCTCCCCCCTCCATAGCCACCACCAACACAACCACCACCACCGGAGCCACTACCGGAGCAGTCCTCGTCGTCGCCGGAGCCATCGCCACTACCCCAACTCTCTTCTCTATCTAACTTTCTCTCTCCTCCCCCTCCATAGCCACCACCACCACCATCTCTCTCTCTTCCCCCTCCATTGCCACCACCACTGCCGGCCACCACCACCCCCGGCCACACAAAAATCATGGCCAAACTGATCTCAGTCATCCTAAGAGAATTACGATGACTGATCTCAGTCCACCTCCACCACCGACACTTCCACCTCCACCTCCACCACCACCACTACCAGTCTCTACTGCCACTGTCCCTAATCCACCACCACCACCAGTCTCCACCGCCACCACCACCACCATCACCACCGTCCCATTTGAATAGAGAAATTTCTAAGACAAATTTCACTTAGGATATATCCTAAGTCAAATTTGACTTACTGAGTGGTTGTCGGAGATTGAGAGGGTGGTGGTCGCCGAAGATGGTGAGGGTGGTGGCTGGAGGTCAATCGAGTGGTAGGGAGTGGTCACTAGTGGTTAGGAGTGGCGTTGTGGTGGTCAAAAAGTGCAATGGAGGTGGTCGCCGGAGATGGCCATGTGGTGGTCGCCGGAGATGAGGGTGGTGGTCGCCGGAGATGGCGAGGGTGGTGGCCGGAGGTGGCAGGGGTGGTGTGGAGTAGTGGTAATGGTGGCTAGGGTTTGTTTAGGGTTAGAGGTTGAAGGTGAGGGTATTTTTGTCTATGGACATTGGGAGGACTCATACCCAATGTGTATTTTAAGTTGTCCTTGATCCCAATAAAGCTCTTCTTAATGACCTTTTAGCCAATTTTCCCTTTTAATAGGTGGTTGAGCTTTGAAGTTACATAGAATTGGACTCTTTGTTAACATCTACAAAGACTATGTAGAATAAATTATAACCGAATTAACTCAAGCCTGTGTCCCAATCAAATGGAGTTTATGTTGGTTTTGAATATTTTTTTTTTATTTTTTATAGGTGGTTGACCTTTGAAGTTAACAAGCCATATAATTAGACCTTTAAAATCTACAAAGACAATGTAGTATATGTATTTTTATTTAATTTATAAAATTTGGCTAACGTAAAATAATTTTGTGGACTTTATTACTTACATATATTTAAAAAAAATATATAAAAAATAAAAACTTCATAATAATTGAATCAATATATTACCAACCAAATCAAACCAAACCTTGAGTCCTAACCAATTGGGGTTTAGGTTAGGCTTCGAAGATTTTTTTTAATAGGTGGTTGAGCTTTGAAGTTACATAGAATTGGACTCTTTGTTAACATCTACAAAGACTATGTAGTATAAATTATAACCAAATTAACTCTAGCATGTGTCCCAATCAAATCGAGTTAATGTTGGTTTTGAATGTTTTTTTTATTTTTTTATTTTTTTTTATAGGTGGTTGAACTTTGAAGTTAACAAGCCATATAATTAGACCTTTAAAATCTACAAAGACAATGTAGTATATGTATTTTTATTTATTTTAAATTTTTTTTGTTGAGTTTGGAACTTATAGGATTGGGTTTTTTTGTTTCCTTTTTAATAGGGACTCAAAACAACCGCCTTGCCTCAGAGCCACCTTAGGTATTAGGACTGTTTGATTTTATTGAAAGTTATTTTAAATAGTTCCTTGTCATGACATGTGGTGATCTAATGTGGGATGAATATCTAGTGCTAAACAAAGAATTAGTTTTCTTTTACTTTTTCCTTTTCTTTACCTATTCAAAATTCAGACTACTTTAAGTGGTCATATATTAATGAATGTCGTCGCATTTCTTGGTCAGTTGAAAACTAAAACTAACATACAAAATTAAAATAAAATATAAAAAATAAAATATATATATATATGTACAAATAGCATCATGTTATAAAATATTCATAACTAGACGTACTTGCCAGCAGATTGCATTCCCATTCCAAAGCCCAAAGGCATTATAAATTATTAGATGCCCAGTACATGCACGCAATTCTAAAAGAATAGTAATTATTATGACCATTAGCTAATCGATAACTTCTAGTGTCTCTAACTTTCAACGCTAAAAGGATGTGTGAACCAAAAAGCGCCTACGAGGTCTAGAATAATAAATAAAGTTGGGATACCAATATTGAATGAATAATGTTGGGAATTGCTACTTGCAAAGCATAGATGTACCAATGCACTTCATGAATAATAATGACTATATCATGTATCAGTAATACTGTAGTACTATAGGGTACATTAGTTCAATTTAAGAGTGAGAATAACAATTCTTATAATGTTATGCTACTAAATTTTATTCTAAATTTGATTTCTAACATATATTATAGTGACACTATCTTTACTTATTGTGGATCAATTAAATTCTTGTTAAAAATTATTTTAGATGATCCCACATGTATTGAGTACCAAATCTAAGACAAACATTTAGGAACCATAGCATGTAAAACTTTGTATCTAACCTAAAAGGTTAAACTGATAGGTGGACCGGACTAACATATGTATCTAGCTTAGCAGACCTCACATCCATTTTATGTGGATATTTTCCTAACAATCTCCATGGGGTTTAGTCTCTTCTTGCCTCTTGGGACACATACTCCTCTTATTATTATTATTATTATTATTATTATTATTACTCCGTATTATTATTTTTGGGATGGGTGTGCGCGTGTGTCAACGTGGGTAAGCAAGAACAAAAACATGAAAGAGCAAATTCGAATATGACTGTTTGTTTTGGAGGTGTTTACATCCTAATTTAAGAGTTAGGCCAAACAAGTAATGAATGTTAACAATATTAGAGAGGTAAAAAAAAGGTTTGGTTAAGTTTGAGGTAATGAATAGTTGTCAAAACCTTCGGAGAGGTAATATTCATGGTTGAAGACGACCAAAAAATTAAAAATATTAAATATTAATACTAGAGAATAATGTTAAATATTTGTACTAGAAAATATTAAATAATACATTACTTCTATTAAAAAATTTCACGAATCAAATTGATAAATTACACCGCACGGTACAAAAAAGGTAAATGAAGTAATTAAATCACAACAGCTAGAAAGGGTCATCAATTATTGTCCTTAATAAATCCTAAAACACATTACAATAGCATTAACTTTGGATAGACAAAAAATATATAAAAAAAAATCAAAAAATCATCTAACAAAAAATACAAAGTCCATGCTCGTAAATAATTCAACACAAATACATAGTTCCAACAAAAATGACTCATTAGTCTATTCCATCGAGCTCTCCATACCACTGAAGGCATCAATTAAGTCTTAAAAAAGTAACTCAAACTATTTCTTCTCTGAAGTTATTTGGAGATAGCTATATTAACTTCTTTTCACCATATCACTCAGGTTAAGGCCATAACCTCATTCAACCAACATGTTGTCAAACTTTTCTTTACCACATTTACGAATGTCAATTTGAACCTCCCCAAGCCCTACATTCTATGTATCATGTGAATGTCAATCTTCATAGTTACACAATTCTTCTACTTCTAAATGAATGTAATCTAATACTTTGAAAAAACAAAACCTTCACCTTTCTATTAAGTCAAGTTAATGTTTGATAGTTGTTTTAAAAGAAATCAAACAAACAAAAAATATAAAGCATCCAAAGATTATAAGACTATTCACTTAAAGGAGTTGTAAAGCCATCAAATGGGTTCTTTCCTGCTTTTAAGTGTGCTATAAGAGTTCTCTAATAATTTGATCTAATATACAAGGGAGGAGCCAAGAATATATATATATAGTAATATAGGGGCTGCTATCCTACAACATGAAGGTTGTAGGATAGCATTATACACCAGTTTTTAGCGACCAACAAAAATACTTTTAGTGACCGAAAACACTTTTAGCGACAATTTTTTTTTAAAAAATTTCGTCGCTAAAGGTGGAAAAAAAAATTGTTACTAAAGGTGAAAAATTCCGTCACTAAAAGTGCATTGTTCGTTACTAAAGGGCCACCTTGTTGTAAGTTAGCATTCCCTATATATATATATATATATATATAATAAAATCTAGCCACATCAAGAGGTGTAAACATGGAATCCCAAGATAATGTGCATCCATGAGAACTAACAAAATTTAAGTGGTCCCATCGTTTACCGTTAGATCCCAAATTTGATATTTCCTATATTGAATTTTTTACCCAAAGCTTCATAACCCGGGTAATATATCCCTGACTCGTCACTGTTTCAACTTATTTCCCAAACCCATCACTTTTCCAGAAGTCGCTACTCCAACTAACGATTGAGACCAACTCAGTTTAGACTGAAATCGCTATTTGAACTAGCGATTTTACTTCAACCAGAAACCGCTACTTGAAGTAGCGTTTTCATTCAAAGTGGAACTCGCTACTTGAAATAGCGATTTCAAATAGAGCCGCTACTTGAACCTGCATCTTCTTCTTCTTCCCTCTCACACCAGATCTGTTCTCTCTCTCTCTCTCTCTCTCTCTCTCTCTCAGAGGTCTCTCACTGTCTCTCTGCGATCTCTCTCTCTCTCTCTCAGGTGGCTCTCTCCCTCTCTCTCTCTCAGGTGCCTCTCTCCCTCTTCTCTCTCTCTCTGTTATATAACACACAGATACATATATATACACACACGCAGATACATATATATACACACACACACACAGATATATATACACATACACACACAGATACATATACACACACACACACACAGATACATATACACACAGATACAATAATGCATCCACACAGACACACACTCACATAGACAATGTATATATACAGAGACACATTTCCATTTAAATTGTTAGGGTCATAATATTAATTGAAAGTCATTGATTTATAGTTATGCCGATTGATTTATCCGCTAAAGATTACAAAGTTTTCAAACTACCAGTGGGTAATATGTCCAAATTTAGAATTCGATTATTAGTAAATTCCACCATCTTAAACCATAGAATTTAGCACAATGTTTCATTCATGGATTTAGTGATGAAAAAACAAAAATAGGCACAGTGGAAAAGATTGAAAGAAAGAATTAAGAGAGAATGGTTAATATAGACCTCAATGTTTTTGGAGAGATTGATTTCAAAAGTCGATTCTTTAGTACAAATTATAGAGGAAGTGTTTTCGATTTGAGAAATGGGAAGGTACATTAGTCCTTGTATTTAATTACCATTGATTACTTATACTCGAATTTGCAAATGTGAAGGTATTAAAATGGCCAGTGTTGTGACTATAATGCTGTATTCGGGGGGGGGGGGGGGGAACATGTGCATCGGAGCGGATGGTCTATACTACGATAGTCACTGTCGAAGTTTCATTCGCCTGAGAACGGACGCTGAATATACTGAACTTGTTAGAAACGTCTGCAAGAAAATGGGGGTTCATCAGAATAGTGTTCGTTTGAAGTTCACTTGTAGGTTTCCATCGGTTCTTGGATATCAGGTTTCTAAGTTTATACCGTTTGAAGTAATTGATGACGAAAGTCTGCAAGTAATACTAGAAACAACATCTACCAATGCGGCTATAAACTCTATGGATCTATATGTCAAGACAGAGAATCTTCCCGATGCCCATCAAACATTAGATGACGGGGCTGTTCCATCTTCCACAGTATTCGTGCCCCGCGTCTCAGAGCCTCAGCCTCAGCCTCAGACACATACTTAGCCACAGCCACAGCCTCATCCTCAGACGCATCCTCATTCTCAGCCTCAGTCTCAGTCTCAGGAGCAGACAGACGCATCTACACACTCTGAGTCTGAGCCACATACACCAGATGATCAGGGTCCTACTGTGTATGCATATGATGATACGGTCGAAGTTTATAGGCCTTTCACTCCAGGGGGCTCTCAGTTCCGTATATCTCCGATCCGTGACTTCTCCATCCCACAGTACACATATACAGATGCACCGTCGTCATCGTCGATCCCACTACCACATACAGATTCACATTTTGAGGCGATGGTGACGATTGTGGAGAGTTTGACGCAGGTAGAGGCGGAGGAGATGCAGTTGGAGGCGAGAGAGACTACTGGACATGATACCCCCATGGCAGAGACACAGGATGAGGGTTTGACACAGGCCGAGTCTCAGCGACGACCTCTGATACGTTCAGTTTACGCTAGGGGTAGAGGTCGTCATGGCCGCAGAGGGAGAGGGGTATCGCAGGTCATCCAGCCACGTGAGGAGGTTCCACTAGTGGAGGATCCACCACAGGAAGAGGGTAGGCCTAAGAGAACGAAGAAAGTTCCGTGGTGTGGGACACATTATAAACAAAGATAGTCCATAGGATCCACAAATAATTACACCTTTGTTTTTTGATGTATTATAAACAAACAATTACACATTTGTATGTATATATATAATTTTATTTTCTTCTATCTCTCTCTATCTCTCTCCCCCTTCCTCTCTCTCTATCTCTCTGTCTCTATCTCCCACTCTCTCTATCTCTCTCCCCCTCACTCTCTCCATCTCTCTCTCCCACTATCTCTCTCTCCCCCTCACTCTATCTCTATCTCTCTATCTCTATCTCTCCTCTCTCTATCTCTCTCCCCCTCACTCTTTCTCCATCTCTCTCTCCCACTATCTCTCTCTATCTCCCTCTCCCTCTCACTCTCTCTGTCTCCCACTACCTCTCTCTATATCTCTCTCCCACTATCTCTCTCTATCTCTCTCTCCCCCTCACTCTCTCTGTCTCCCACTCTCTTTATCTCTCTCTCCCACTATCTCTCTCTCCCCCTCACTCTCTCTCCATCTCTCTCTCTCCCACTATCTCTCTCTATCTCTCTCTCCCACTCACTCTCCCTCTATCTCTCTATCTCTCTCTCCCACTCTCTCTATCTCTCTCTCCCACTATCTCTCTCTCCCAGATTATGTTGATAATGTTGGATTAATAATGCTTGGTGGTTTAATTATGAAAATAAAATTATGTTGGACATATAGCAGGGAGCTGCTGCTAAATGTGTCACATACTGCTAGGAATTTAGCTGCTGATGAAATCGCTATTTCAAGTAGTGAGTTCCACTTTGAATGAAAACGCTACTTCAAGTAGCGGTTTCTGGTTGAAGTAAAATCGCTAGTTCAAATAGCGATTTCAGTCTGAACTGAGTTGGTCTGAAGTCGTTAGTTGGAGTAGCGCCTTCTGGAAAAGTGATGGGTTTGGGAAATAAGTTAAAACAGTGACGGGTCAGGGATATATTACCCGGGTTATGAAGTTTTGGGTAAAAAATTCTTCCTATATTATATCTTTTTTGTTATGAAAATCAGCATCCTTTTGATCGTGATTTAGATCAGACGCTGTTTGCACCTAAAAAATACATTTTTTAAAGTCAAAATTGGTAGAGGCCGATCGGAATATTTTAATCGGACCCATGAGACCGATGATAAAAATTAATGATTGATTGGTTAAAAGTTGATCGGACCAACCACTAGTTGATCGGGCTGGTACCATTACTCAATCGGGCTGATCGTCATTTAATCGGGCATCACTGTGATCGAACTGACCAGCTTTGGGTATTTATTAATTCAGTCTGGCTAGGCCTTATTTGGCAGTTCAGTGCCATCGGACTGTGTATGTGATAATATTGGGCTTCCATTATGCTTGCACCGTCGGGCTGCCAACTCATTTCACTGCACATATCAAAGTGAGCCGGTTACTACATAGTTGTTCCAAATTGGCAACTTATTCTGTGCAGTCAGTATTCTAATCAATTTGGGAAATGTATCATCCTACAAACTCTCAATGTGATAATGTTATCAGTTTGGGAAACATTATCATAATAGGAAGATAATATTTCAAGATATTATCTGATTTGTGAAGTAAACATTATCACTTTTGGGAGATAATATCAGTATATTATTGTGCATATCTATTACTTGGCGCTCTAAGCATTCTTACTATTTTTCTTAGGC
The DNA here is from genome assembly GCA_033977485.1 of Hydrangea macrophylla. Classification (NCBI taxonomy): domain Eukaryota; kingdom Viridiplantae; phylum Streptophyta; class Magnoliopsida; order Cornales; family Hydrangeaceae; genus Hydrangea; species Hydrangea macrophylla. The sequence goes on along the minus strand of CM066997.1, from coordinate 110,261,676 downwards.
TTTCTTAGCATTTAAATTACATCCTCGTAATTTTCTCTTCCTTATTTCAATTAAATAAAAATGCTCTTTTTATTTAATTTCTCTTGCTTGTTTTCATCACTTGCTAGGCTTGTGCGCTTCAGCACTGTCTAGGGACCTTAGGTGAGGGTACTTTCCTACTCACCTTTCACAATCACCCGTTAGATGTCAGATTTTCAAACCTTGTGTATCACTCACACAAGTGCTTTTAGAAAATTTTGTTTTATTAGTTTGGGTCTACCTAACAAGGCTCTGGCACGCCCGAACAACAAATATAGCAAATAATTTGGCACGCCCGGTGGGACAGCCAAGTGATGAGCCATGCATACACCGAAGCATGGCTACACTTCTACAACAACCAGATTGGTTGGCGGAATGAGTCAATATGCCAACTTCGCGAAGAAATCTATCGTCTCTACAACGATGGATATTGGAATGAAACTGGTCATCTTTACAATGAGATAGACCGTTTTGAGGCCAACATGCGATTTTTTAATCAAGAAATCTGTCACACCCGTTCCAAAAATTTATAGTTTTATCATGCATAATTGTAGATTGAGAGGTTATCAATGTTAATTGATAATGGTGGATTGAGGTTGACTGTGAGTCAACGGTAAGGTGTCAGTGAGGACACAGGAGCATGGCAAGTTCATATTGCATAATCATGAGTAAATGACATTTATGTGATTTAAATGTTATTTGACTTTATCTGGTATTTGTTGAATAGTAATTATACATGTGTAGTATAATTCTGGTAATTTGGATATGATAGTATCATTTTGAGAACTGTGGTGAGAACGTGAGAGATGCGTTAATTAAAAAGGTAGGTTGTGTAGAGATTTCACAGAATATAATTTTCGGACGTTATTTTGGACCCAAACGAAACTTAGTCGGAAACTTTTGAACTTTATAGTTTTCACTCGTAAAGGCATAAAATGGACGTGTGCGAAGTTTCGAGAGGTAATTAGAAGTTTGAGAAACTTGCGGGGAGGTAAACGTGATTTCCACAAAATTTGCCTATATATAGATTGAGATGAGATTTCAATCTCATCCAAAACTCCTAAATATCTAGAGAGAGGAGAGAGAAAGGAGATTTGTTTCCATCGGGCTTTGCGACGCCGATCGACGACCGTTCGTCCGTCAGTTTTTCTCCAGATTTCAGATTTGAACTCGTGGAGGTAAGATCTACGTTTTGATACCACTTAGGTCATGTTTGGCCAAGTTTTGTAAAAATCTTAATTTTGGACTTTTGGAAAAAAATCAGGTAAAACTTGTAGGAATCGTACCAAATTCGAAATCCGACGATTATTTATTCCCCTAGACGATCCTTCAAAGTTTGAAGAGATTCGCACGAGGTATGAATTCTAGATCTATGAAATATATGGATTTTCATGTTTTGGACATCACTTTTGATATTCTTGGATCCGGGCAAAATTCATGTATTAGCTAGGCCCGTTAATTATGCACGTGAAATTATGATAAAAGCACGTATAACTGTTTATGTGAGCATGTTATGTGTCTACTTGGGTCAAAGGGGAGTTTGGTGCAAATTCATTCGGAGTAAGCTCCTCGAACCTTGAGGATTGTGATCTTGTTGGAATTGGAATTTGTGGTGGTGTCTGGATTGGAGGTGGGCCCAACCAGTACACGGTACCTGGTATGGAGGAAGGCCCAACCAGTGTACGAGATGCGTGGGAGAGGTGGGCCTCCTACGGCATCGACCGGATGAATGCGTACCACTCACCCTAGAGACTATTTCTATGTGTTTTAGATGCTTAAACCATGAATTGTCATATAAGCATACATTAGAATTGTACGCTCAGCATATAGCTGAGCAGTGGAGTTGTACTCCATTGCAGGTAAGAAGAAAGACAAGAAGAAGTGTGTGGAGTGAGGCCGATGAACGCCGGGGGATCATCTTTGTAAATGTTTTGTTTTTAATCCTAAAACTTGAGTAAGGATTTGGGTATTGTAATAATATGTTGTAATGGAATTCATAGATCAGTTTCACAGTACTGTAATCGTGTAATTGAATGTCTGTAGTTATGATTTAATGCGTTAAAATCGGTTGTGGTTGTGATTGTTATTGAGTAGTAGTAGGACTTGTTATTTTCCAGCACAGGGCTGCCAGCAGAGGAGCAGTCAACTGAACCCCCCTGATCAGTCGACTGGATCTCGTGTTTTGGAGATACTGTAAGTGTTTATCAGAGAAGCAGTCGACTGGACCCTTGGGCAGTCGACTGAACACTGTTGACTTTAGCTGCTGCCTCCTTCTGTTGAAAAGCAGTCGACTGGTTTCAGAAAGCAGTAGACTGGGCAGTCGACTGGACCTCTGTTGAGATTTAGGGTTTTTGGTTCTGCTTGACACAGTCGACGGAGCAGTCGACTGGACCCTGGTGCAGTCGACGGGGCAGTCGACTGAGCCTCTGTTTTTCAAAACTATTTTCTTTGAATGTGTTTTCAATGACCAAAACTTTTTATAACTCTGATTTCAATGTATTTTACAAACACAGAAGGGAACGTTTCCTAAGTTTTATTATACCCAGGGTTGTTTTATAGAAGTTCTTTCCGCTGCGTATATTTATATGATTGTTTGGATGAGCCTTGGTGGCGTGCCACGTGTCCTATTTCCACGCGTAGTGGGATGGGTCGTGACAAAATCGGCCTCCTCAAAGCTTCGAGTGGAGCTAATGAACCGCCGCCCGAGGGAAATTTGTTCATGTCTCTAGACGATTTTCTATGCGGTGACTGGCGAAATAAGCAACTTTGTGACAACATTCCTCGAGCTCTTAAAGATATGAAGGCGCACTCGAGAGAACAGTTGGCAAGGCTTAGCCGGTTTGAGGAAGACACAAAAGCAAGCCTAGCAATACTAGAGGCTCAAGGGAAAAAGATCGAATAATTTTTAAAGTCACGACAACGGCCCGAGAAGACCGATGTTACCGCTCCAAATCAAGAGACCGATGTCTCTGGTCATCTTGATTCCACGCTGTCCAAGCCACTCGGGGGGCAAAACGGCGAAAAAATAAATAAAGAGCCGAATAATCTTATATCGGCCATAGAGCTCCTCACCGATGTTGAAGAAGACGAAGAAGCACTCGGGGGGAAAATTCAAGACGAGCCTCAAAATTCTATTGAGGCCGAAGAGGAAGAGTGTGATAGGCCGAGTGATCTTGTATCGGCCATAGAGCCTCCTAGTGATGAGGAGGACGATGACGAAGACCCCCTTGATGATGAAAAAATCGGCGTTGAAGTGCTCGGGGGGCAAGCTTCGCAGAGACCGGTTGATACTAAATCGGTCCATGAAGCTTTTGAAAATATTTCCTTTAGGAAACTCACCCTTAAGGAATTGTTCGAATTTTTCGGTCTCCTTGTAGTGACCGATTATTATTTTTATTTTAAGCCAATTAATTATTTGGCTTGGATTGATCTACATCCACGTTGGCTGTGTGGGTGTCACCAAAAATTGAATATTATTTGGTGGTTATTTCTGCAACAATGGTATTATCAAGAGACTAAAAAGTTATTAAGACCGAAGGTGAAAATATTAATTCGGTCTAACTAATAGTGCTATTCGGACTCACAAGACCGAAAGCAAGAATAATAATAATAAATAAAGCAATGCTAGAAGGATGCTTGGGATGCTGAATCGGACATAGAGGCCGATGGTGTAGTGTCAAAAGTGCTTGTATAATAGTCAAGTGGTGAAGCCCGATTATACGAAGTTGTTACCAGTGTTGGACTTGTTTCAGTGTATACGACAAAGTAAAGGGTTAAAAGTTCAATATGGTGGGCCCGATGATCAGCTGCAATGGTAAGGAATTTGCATGTGGCTTGTTTCAATAGACATGCTAGAATAGGACCCACGTGATAATTTCATGTCAATTCATCGGTCTAAGCACTAAGGCCGATGGAAATAGTGATGGTCCGATGTTTATTATATGTCCGATGTCATCGGGCTGCCATAAATGGGTTTGGACAAAGAGAAGACTGGTTAGCTTCACTGTGGCAAATAGTCGTCGGTCATTAAAGAGAAAAAAGAGGGACAAAATTCGGACTAAACAATTAAGGCCGAATGAGAGAAATATGGCCATTCAAAATTTCACTTGCTTTTATTTTAAACGGCCAGGGGGACAATTGTTTGCACCTAAAAAATACATTTTTTAAAGTCAAAATTGGTAGAGGCCGATCGGAATATTTTAATCGGACCCATGAGACCGATGATAAAAATTAATGATTGATTGGTTAAAAGTTGATCGGACCAACCACTGGTTGATCGGACCAATCACTGGTTGATCGGGCTGGTACCATTACTCAATCGGGCTGATCGTCATTTAATCAGGCATCACTGTGATCGGACTGACCAACTTTGGGTATTTATTAATTCAGTCTGGCTAGGCCTTATTTGGCAGTTCAGTGCCATCGGACTGTGTATGTGATAATATCAGGCTTCCATTATGCTTGCACCGTCGGGCTGCCACCTCATTTCACTGCACATATCAAAGTGAGCAGGCCACTACATAGTTGTTCCAAATTGGCAACTTATTCTGTGCAGTCAGTATTCTAATCAATTTGGGAAGTGTATCATCCTACAAACTCTCAATGTGATAATGTTATCAGTTTGGGAAACATTATCATAATAGGAAGATAATATTTCAAGATATTATCTGATTTGTGAAGTAAACATTATCACTTTTGGGAGATAATATCAGTATATTATTGTGCATATCTATTGCTTGGAGGGGAAGTCAGCCGAATCAAGCCAATATTGAGACCATATTCAAGCTGTATATATATATGTGTATATACATATTTTCGCAGATAATTATGGAGGATTTATATCAGTTTATGGAAATAGATTGGTATTTTTTACCAGATAATGATTCATCAGTTATTTCCTACATTATCTAGGAGACCATGGCCGCTATAAATTAATAGGCAGGCCAAGCAATCAAAGCACTCCGCGTCACTTCGACAAAAGCATCCCAATGCATCCAAAAAAGCATTCTTAGCGCTCTAAGCATTCTTACTATTTTTCTTAGGCTTTCTTAGTATTTAAATTACATCCTTGTAATTTTCTCTTCCTTATTTCAATTAAATAAAAATGCTCTTTTTATTTAATTTCTCTTGCTTGTTTTCATCACTTGCTAGGCTTGTGCGCTTCAGCACGACCTTAGGTGAGGGTACTTTCCTACTCACCTTTCACAATCACCCGTTAGATGTCAGATTTTCAAACCTTGTGTATCACTCACACAAGTGCTTTTAGAAAATTTTGTTTTATTAGTTTGGGTCTACCTAATAAGGCTCTGGCACGCCCGAACAACAAATATAGCAAACAGACGCACACTATCCCAAAAAGAAAAAAAGGAAAAAGAAAAAAGAAAAAAGAAAAAAGAAAAAGAGAAAATGATTTTCCAAAGTCTCGATAAAAGGTGAGGAAAAAAATTATGAGAATGAACAAAACTGTCAGCTTTATTAGTGGAGTACTGTCAGCTTTATTGTCACAATTAATCAAGTACTCTACTTTTGCACTCAATGGCCGTTTAGTTTGTATATAGGAAACTTTCTTATACGGAGTATAATCCTACAAAATTCAAGTAATCTTATATAGATCAATCACCACAACTAAAATTAAAGATTAAACGTTAATGAAAAGTAAAAGGAAGAACTAAGGAGCTAGCTCAAATAAATTTAAGAATTACATATAAGTTGGCTCTTTTAACAAGATTCTGTAAAGGTCTTGTCCAAACATTTGAATGTATATCACCAGTTAATTAAGTTATGAACTGCATGACCAATTCTTTCCTTTATCGAACTGCCTTGTAAGCAATGTTAGCAATTAGGTTTTTTTTATAGTAATTGTAAGATATTAATGTCTTGCAACAAAATTGATCAGGAAGGTAGTGTTACCAGATATGTGGATGACGTCTATGTTAGGGAAATTAGTGTGAAGGAAATCGAGAAAAAACTAAGACATCCCAACATGCAAGTTATACTCCATCAAAAGCTAAAAATTATGCGAAGAAATTAACTAATTTTTTTTTGAAGAACCGGATAGAATAAATGGACAGTACAACAACAAAAAAAAAATGTTTTTGCAAGGAAAAAGTTCCTTGCTAAAAGTCACAATTTCGTGGTAAAAGTCTTTAGCAAGGAAAGAAATTCGTCGCTTGATTCCTTGCTAAAGCTTCCTACCCATTGCTTCTAGTGACGAAAAATATTTTCCTTGCCATATCTTAACTTTTGGCGAGGAAATTTTTCTTGCTTATTGATCAACATTTTCGTTGCTAAATGGCTTAATTTCCTTGCCAAAAACCTATTTTTGTGTTGTAATATGGACAATTGGCAAGGAAATAATTTCGTCGTTAAATACAGAACTCTAAGGTGAGGAAATTTGTTCCTTGCTAAAAGTCATTTTTAGCAAGGAAAGCTTGTTTCCTTGCAAATAGTATTAACATAAGGCAATGGAATAATTTCCTTGCTAAATGAGGTTTTTAGCGAGGAAAAAATATTTTATTGGCAATTGTATTCATCTAAGGCAAGGAGATAATTTCCTTGCTAAATGTGATTTTTAGCGACGAAAATATGGTTCCTTGCTGATTTTGCTCCTCAAAGGCAAATAAATAGGTTTTATCACTAAAAATAACTTCAGGAATACCTGTCCAATCCACTATTTATTGTTAATCCTGTAAAATTTTGAAAGTTGTCCAGTGTACGAATATAGAATGATCAAAACACGTCCAACATATATATCATAATATTAAATAATCACATCCAACATAACATAACTATTATATATACAAGACGTAGAATTCAACATAATAGAAGTTTCATATATCGGACATAAAACTAAATAAGTCTCACTACATAACATAATTAATAAATTGCAGCACAAACTCCAGCTGGCAATCCAAACTTCTGCGCCCCATCTGCGCCCCCATCTGCATCACAAGTAAAAGAATAACATCAGCACCTTATCAATCAAAAAAAGAAGAGGAAAAAAATATACAGAAGTCCAACTTGCCCCTTAAAACCTAATTTTTTGGTGTTTTGAGGTATTTTTTTTTGACTTTTTTTGATGTGAAATCCACCCCAGGAGTCTGTTATTTTGTTTCTTCCTACAACACTATTTAGTCATACCCGATATTGGAGTATGAGTTTGGTGGTAACCGGACATTTGGTTGTCCGAGTTGTCCCTTAAAACCTCATTTTTGGTGTTTTGCGAACTTTGTAGCTATGGAATCCACTCCAGGAGTCCTTTATTCATTATGTTTCTTCCTACAACTCTATTTAGTCATACTTGAGGTGGGAGTATGGGTTTGGTGGGATCCGGACAGTTGGTTGTCCGAGTTGCCCCTTAAAACCTTATTTTTGGGTATTTTGAGGTATTTATATATATATATATATATATAACCTTTTTAGCTATGGAATCCACTCCGGGAGTCTGTTATTCATTTTGTTTATTCCTACAACTCTAGTTAGTCATACCCGAGGTGGGAATATGCATTTTGTGGCATTCGGATAGTCGGTTGTCTGAGTTGCCCATTAAAACCTCAGTTTTGGGTGTTTTTTTTTTGCTATGAAATCCACCTAGGGAGTCCGTTATTTATTCCATTTCTTCCTACAACTCTAGTTAGTCATACTCAAGGTGGGCGTGTAGGTTTGGTGGCAGCCGAACAGTTGGTTGTCCAAGTTGCCCCTTGTTGTTCAGCCACACTAAGTCTCCGTACTCCTGGTGGTAAATTAGTAGCAAGTGGATGAACTGCAGTAGCATTTGTTGTCCACTTCGCTGGTGGGTTGGGTAAAGTTGGATTCATTGAAGATGGTAAGGGCGAAAACAGATGTGGTGCACGAACTGGCTGCTTTCTTGGTATTGTTGTGACGAGTTTATAGATTCTTCTTGCTGCTTGGCTATTGCATATGCTTGGACTAAGGACAACATGATTCAACAATTTGACACTGAAATGGATTTCTTCATTAAGCCCCGATATGAAACATATAAGGAACGCTTCCAGTAATAGCAAGCTACGATTTGCTAGCCTTTTGAATTTGAACTGATATTCGTGTACAGTGAAGGTACCTTGGCATAATTTTGCTAGTGAGCCTTCAGGATCTTCATCTTCAATTGTTCCAAAATGTGTGCATAGGGCACGAATAAATGTAGCCCACATTGAATGTCCAATTGTCCGCGCCAACCACTGATACCATGGAATGGTTTCTCCTAAGAGATGGGCTGCTACCACATCCACCATTTAGTCATCGGGAACTCCGTTGAGTTGTTGGAATTATTGTGCACGAAAAACCCATCCTTCTGGATCCTTTCCATCAAAGGTGGAAAAGTCCAGACGTATAGGTCGTCCTTGGAATCCTCAGAATGTGGCAATTTGTTGTGGTTGGGCTGCGAGAGGTGGGTCCTTTGGAAGTTGATTTGGTGATGGAGGAAGTAAGTCGTTGAGGGCTTTTTGCATAGTTACCATAGCATCAGTGAGTTCCGATAGTTTTGCTGACAATCCATTGACATTGTTGTTGGTGATTGAGAGCTCTTTGCGCATATCCTCAACCTCATGGAGGATATTCTTCTCAAAGGCCGATGGTGCTGCCATAGTCGCACGAAAGGGGCTCTGATACCAAAATGTTGGAACCTTTTCTCAAGAGAACAAATTAAGAACTAAACTAAGGAGATAATTTCTTTTTTTATGCCTTATTTCCATCTAATTACATCCTTTTAAAGACTTTTCCCAAAGCTTACTGCTAGAATTAGGGATTGACCAATAAGGAATTAGGGATTAACAATTAATGAAAATAAAAATAAATGGAAATGAAATAACTCTCCTAATAATTAGGAGTTGACTCAAAACAAAACAATAGCAATGAATTATTCTAATATTGCTACGATTATAGAATCGTAATAGCCTCTGAATCTTATTCCTTTTTAGCTTCAGCAATTTCTTCCAAGCGAAGTGACTTGTCAACGAAAACCTTGTAGCTTTCAATACATTCTATATTTATTGAAGCGAAGTGAATTAGTTTAGTAGCTTTCAATACATTTGCACAACTTGTATTGTCCATTTTTTCTACAAGAACAATAAGCATTAAAATTTTTTTTATAGGATGGCAGTAGTGGGCTTATTGGGCGTATTGGTCTCACTAGTAGAAATGGTCAAGTGCTTAATCACTCCCGTTGTTTGTCAATTTCAGTATATTATTCAATATAAGAGGAAATTGATAAACTTAGAGAACAATTGGAAGTACTAGGTAGGATTAGGAATGATGTGAATGGGTCAATTGAGGCCGCCCATAGGAGAGGGGAGTCAATTAAAGATACGGTCCAAGCTTGGATTGAAAGAGTGTACTTGTATCATTTAGAGGCCATGGAGTTTTTGAATGACCAAACCATAGAAGAGAGCACCAAGAGTTGTTTAGTGGGTTGTCCCTCTCACTATCGAATTAGCCAAAAGGAGGCGAGAATGGTAAATGTTGTGAATGAGCTTAAAACGGAAGGACAATTAGACCGTGTATCCAAAATTATGCCACCTCAAAGCATAGAGTTTATCTCGATCGAAGATTTTGAAGTTTTTGGTGCTAGAAAAGTGGCTATGGAGCGATCCATGGATGCGTTAATGGATCCACAAGTCAATTTTGATTGGGTATTCAGAATGGGTGGTGTGGGTAAGATAACGCTGATAAAAGAAGTGGGCAAACAAGCAAAACAAGATGGATTGTTTGATGAGGTTGTGATGGCCACTGTGTCCCAAAACATTGATGTGAAAAGGATTCAAGGTGAAATTGGTGAGAGTTTTGGCCTAACTCTTCAAGAAGAAAGTGAGTTCCCTAGAGCAAGAAGGTTATTAGAGAGATTGAAGCAAGAGAAGCGAATTCTTATAATATTAGATGATTTGTGGGCACGGGTAAAATTAGTTGACGTGGGTATTCCACATGCAGATGACCACAATGGTTGCAAAGTCGTAATCACAACAATAAGTCTCGATGTATGCAGTGTGGTGGAAGCCCAAGTCAAGGTTAAAGTTGAAGTTTTGTCGAAAAAAAAGGTCGGTGGTATTGTAGACATACCTTCATTGTTTGCAGTTTCCCGAGAAATCACAAAAAGAATGTGAAGGTTTTCCAATAGCAATTGTTACACTCGGACTGGCTTTGCGTGATAAGGACCAAAATGTCTGGATTGATGCGGCTTCGTAATTGAGAAAATCCATCTCAACAGACATAGAAGGTATGAGTGCCTCAGTTGTCTCATGTATTAAATTGAGTTATGATTATCTGGAAAGTGGGGAGACCAAATTATGTTTCCTCTTATGTTGTTTGTTTCCCAAAGATCGCAATATCTCCATTGAGGTATTGATGTGGTACATGGTGGGGGAGGGGTTATTTGGATATGTTGAAACTTTGGACGAAGCAAGAGGTAGAGTGCGCATGATTTTTGATAGATTAAAAGCTTCAAGCTTATTGTTAAACAACGCGTATGATGAACATGTGGTAATGCATGACGTCGTTAGGGATGTAGCCATATCAATTGCCTCCAAGGAAGAGAATAGCTTTCTAACAAAATCTGGAATTGGATTGAAACATTGGCCAGAGTGGGAGGAAATGGACAAGTACATTAGGATATCACTAGTGAAAAATGAAATAAATGAGCTCCCAAGTCAACTATTTTGCCCAAATCTCCTAGTGTTGTTATTACAAAGAAACAAATGATCACTAGAGAATATCTCCAATAGCTTTTTTGAGGGGATGATAAACCTTACAGTTCTAGATCTAAGCAACACTTTTATATTGGTTCTACCACAATCAATTCCGTGCCTCACCCAACTCCGAACACTTCTTTTAGAATCTTGTTATCGACTAAATGATGTATCATTAATTGGAAATTTGAAAAATCTTGAAGTTGTTAGTCTTAGAGGTTCTTTGATACAGATTCTGCCTGAAGAGATTGGGGGATTGCCAAAACTTAGATTGTTGAATTTGGCAGGCACAACAAACCTTAAGTCTATATCTCCAAAGGTAATATCAAATCTTTCTCTGTTAGAAGAACTAGATATGTCATACATTTTCCGAGTGGGAGGCAGAAATTGGAGATGGAATTAATGCTATCTTATGTGAGGTGACATCCTTGACCTGTTTGACAGCTCTTTGTTTACATGTTAACAATGCCAAATGTTTGTCAATAAACGTTCCCAGCAACAATTGAAAAAATTTGCAAAGGTTTCGTATATGCATCAATGATGGGTACAAGAGTGGTAAATTTGTCAAAAGTATGTGCCTTAATACATCAAGTTTTGTTTCAGAATGGGTTAAGGACTCATTGGACAAAATAGAAGAATTAGATCTAGACAAATGCAATGGTTTGAAAAGTGTTGCACAACTTAGTGCAAGAGGTTTCAACAACTTAAAGTCTATGCGTATCGAAGACTGTCCTGGTATGGATTATATTGTGGGTGAAGAAGAAGACATTCAACAAAGTGCATTTGCTAGTCTATAGAAATTAGAATTGATTTCCTTGGGAAACTTGAGCAAAATATGTTATGGGCCTCTTCCACGTGGTTTCTTTGAAAACCTGTTAATTTTGAAAGCACGAGGTTGTTGCAAGTTGATTAATGTCTTATCCTCTTCGTTATTAGTGTATTTGCAAAATTTGGAAGTTCTTTTAGCAGATGATTATTATGAGTTGAAGGATGTATGTGAGTATGGGGGATCTGAGGATGGATAAGGGGCACTACCTAAACTCAAAGTACTACGTTTGATAGATCTTCCTAACCTCATATCTATATGGAAAGGGATCGTCCCCTTTTCATGTCCTAAGAGCCTATAGCAGGTTGATATTGCATGTTGTGGAGGACTTAGATACGTTTTCGCACCATCCATGGTACCAAGACTTCAACAGTTGGAGAAATCAAAATTTGAGTCTGTAATGAAATGGTGACACTAATCTCTGAAAATGAGGATGAGCATCCAACTACGTCTGTTACAAGTAATGAATCCGCAAGTATAGTGCAGTTTAGTTTAAGCAGTTATTCTTCATTAACCCCACCTCTGCTCTTGCAAAAGCTAGGTAATGTTTTGGATTTCATTAATTTTTCAAACTTTGAGAACGGAAACCAGTTTCTGTTTTCTTTTTGTGAAAACGAAAATAGAAACTTGTTTGGCACAATAACTTTAGTTTCAAAGAAGTGAAAGCCAAGCCAACATGTAATTGGTTTTAACTCATATGTCACCTTTTCTTTTTATTGATTCTATATACTTTTGAAAAAATTTCAATTTCTACTTTACAAGTGTAGGAAAAAAACAGAAGTTATTGATTTTTCAACGAAATACTCCTACTTGAGCAAGCATTGGCCGTTTTGGTTTTATAAATTTTCATTTTTTTCATTTTAGTTTTTGTTTTCATAAAATTGAAATTGCAGTTAAACACCTTTTTGGCTTTTGTTTTTAAAAAAATGAGAAAAAAAATTGAAAACTACAACCACAACGCCCCATGGATCCCTAAGAGAGAAAATTGAAGCAATCATTGCACATGAGAGTAGCCTTGGGTCTCTCAATTTAGAAGTTTTTTGTTGGGTTTGAGCCCTCAAACCATTACTTTATGTATGAGACATTGACATTTTAATATATGGATATCAGTTTTACATTTCATTGTGTATGTTTTTTTTTCATGAGATGATTGTTGATCCTTAAGTATCATAGTAGGTAATTCGTGTATGTATGAGATGCATACAAGTGAGATACGAATTACTATCCTTTGATACTTAGAACTTGTCATAGTGGATGATGAGACGGATACCTCATAAAGTCTACACTGTAGCATGATTAACTACCATTGGATGAAGTGATTAATCTCAATCACTAGAGTGTAACTCTTAGTTAACATGCTAGTGCTTATAGTGCATTGACGGACCTGAGCATTCCTATTGACACTCAAGACTGTCAACAATCGATAGGAACTCATAACTTGTATAAGGTACGTGTTCTCAATCTTGAGATGATTATGAACACAGACTGTGGACATGGCTGCTTTGACTTACCAACCAGTGATGTCTATAAAAGATCAACACCTGGGTATCTTGGGTATGTCATGTTCACAGGGTTGTGAACATATATTGTCAAGATAGAATCTACCTTCTGATTCAGAGTAAGCATTCCCTTGAGAATGTTACCAAGTTGATTACTAAGAACTGCAGTCTTATTGATAAGTAGTTATCAACATGTTTGGTAATCATGAGAGGTGAATGGGACTCAAGGAATACAAGAAGTAATCATGATTCAGGTTGACAGTAACAGTTATCCGACTACCTGAATATGATTACGAATGCTGATGGTAGAGGGACATTAGTACACCATACAAGTCTAGTTATCGCTTCAGATATGTTCTTTTGAGTTGGAGTTCAGTTATCGTTTTATAGTGGAGTAAACGTTAACTGATCAGTCAGTTAGTTTGCTGATCAAAGAGTTTGATCATGGGAATTAACATACTGGTCTGAGTCAACATTAAAAAGCCTAGGAGGTCCCACTCCTAGCTCCGCTAGGATGCTTGGAAAGGCACATAAGGATCATGTCAAGACAGGTTCGATCGATCGAACTAGTTTCGATCGATTCAAGTCTAGACATGTTCGATCGATCTAAAGTGGTTTGATCGATCGAAGTCACTTCGATCGGTCAAAGGTTAAAGTCAGTTTTGGAAATCTATAAATAGGGCAGCTGCGTACAGGGTTTAATAATCGTCGTTTTTCATATACAAAAGCTGCAGAAGCTGTTTAGGGCTTCCCAAATCTTCCTATCCTCCGTATTAGAGATCCCACCATCTCCAGTCTCTACGGGAAGCATCCGCAGGAGACATAAGGGTGAAGGCAACCTAGTGGGGGTTGCTGCATCATCAAGAAGCTTAAAGATTTCAGAATTGGGTTCAAGACACTAAGGTATAAATCATGTCCCCTCTTGTTAGTACGCATCTATGGAATTAACGAGTAGTAGATCCTGGGCTACCAATAAGTTTTGTAACTTGTTCTTTCCGCTGCGCATTTAAAAATAATTTTAAACCTGTTTTTCCTTCAATTGGTATCAGAGCCACGCTTGTTTGGATCTATAGATGCGTTTTGGAACACTAGTTTTGATTTGCATGTTGATTTTAGAACTGTTTTCAAAACTGCATCATCACAGATCTATTTCAGCAGTGTTTTCGCAGCATAATACAAATCTGAGATTGCATTGGATGCATGGTGAGTTCGATCGATCGAAGTCTTCTCGATCGATCGAAGCTTGTCTGTTCTCAAGCGATTGAACTAGATTCGATCGATCGAGACTGCTTTTCTGTCCAACTGTTCTTTTTACAGTTTTAAATGTTTTTAAAATTATTTACTTTAATTTTAAATGAATAGTTCAATCGATTGAACTATGTTCAATTGATCGAAGGTTCGATCGATCGAACCTTGGTCGATCGATCGATCGAACCTTGGTCGATCGATCGAACCTTGTGTGACAGAGAACTGCGATGCTGTTTTAAGTTCTAATTCAGTATGTAAAGAGTTAATATACTGTGTGAATCAATTAGGGGTTCCAAAAGTTACATATATTTGTTATATATATGCGTGGATGCGTGTACGACTAACCCTTTTGCAGCAACATTAGTCGCTATCTCCCATGGCACCGATCATCAACAAATATTTTATTTTGTATTTAAATATTTATGTTTGGTAATTATTGTATTTAATTATTGGTTTGGTTTTAAGGCATGTATAAAGGGCACTGCGGCTCAATCCTACGAAAAGGAAAGTCGCACCGGTTTCCCTAGCCTTCTTTATTTTCATGTTGTTGATTTCTATTTCTAGATAAATTGTAAGCTTCAAAAGAAGCATAGGACCAATGTAATAGAATTAAAAATTCCATGAAGATGGAGGAGCAAGCCGTTGTCCATGAAGATGGAGCTGGAGGTGATCAAACCAAGGAGGAGGTTCTATGGAGATAGAGCCATGGGAGATACAGGCATTGTTGAATGTCTTTAGTTTTCAATTTTAGTTTTTAGTTTTATGTGCTTGGTTGTGATTGGAATTTAATTATATTGTTACTACCTGCATGCACGTAAAACAAGTTTTCTAAATTAAAATTCAAAAACCATTTTCAACGCATTAGTAAACATTGGATGTTTATGGGTAATGTGTAGAAACAAATTTTTCTAAAAGCAAAAATCCTTAATTTATTAAATCTAGTGGGACAGGGTCTTATTAATAACACCCACGATCTTCCATTGATGGTTCACTGTAAGATGAGTAGTGCATTCTGTGTCACCTCGCCAGGGGTGATAATTCCATACGAAGGGTACACTACTCATTGGTTACTAGATGTGAACTTCCTATGGATAGGATCAATTAGACGTGTTAGAGGGTGACCACCATACGGAGGCGCTACTTAAGGCGGTTGTGATTGGATCCTAGTTAATGGTATACACTAGCTAAACTATGGATAAGGGATCCCACACGGGGCATTATTCAGAAACTTAGAGATCAAATAGGTTCGGGAGTCATAACTTGTTTTGCAAGAGTTGCATAGCGGGCAAGTCATGATTAATCAAAAGATCGAGTATTGACCACCACACGGAGGCTTTATTCGTTCGTTTTGATATTCCGACGACTTTGTTTTTAAAATAAGAGTTTTAAGGATTCTTTTATTTCAAATTGTCAAATCCTGATATCCATATTTATTTTGTCTTTTGATTTTTTCAGTAAATTATATTGTCGGGATCTACATTTAGCCCACTTGCCACCATATTCACTCAAAACAAGTTAACTGGAAATAACTACACTGAATGGAAACGAAATCTTGACATTGTTTTAACTGCGGAGGATCACATATATGTCCTCACCACGCCATACCCCGAAGAACCCGCGACAAATGCTTCTGCAGCTGCTAGGTGTGGATATCGCATTTTTCTTACCCGCAACATTTTCATTTAAAACCTTTTTCAAATTCAAAACACAAACGAGTCACCACTTAATTTTTAAAAGGAAAATTAAGAAACCATTTTAAGACTAACTGATCTTTTGCGAAACCAAAGATAAACTAGATCCGGGGATTATGGAATGAGAGAGGAAGGAGTCCGACGGACTAAAACACCCTCTCTCATCCTATCTCATGATAGGCCTATACTCAACATCCTTTTAATCAAATTGTTAATATAAGCGTGCCCTAAATTATTATGTAGATATAAATATACATTACACAAGCATGTTGAAATGGTGTAAAATTGCAAATGACAAAATATCATTCAAAACCAAGTAGTCCGATTAGCAAGCGATGTGATATGCAAAATAGAGAACTAGAGAACTTACCCGGGGTCCAGCGGCGAAATTAAAATGTGCAATGCATACAAAAAGGAATTCCTAATAAAAGGGTCTCTAATCACATGTAAACACATAAGCCAAATCGTAATTCTAAGGTGTCGCGTATTTAAGTCAAAAAATTGATAAAAATAAACTAGAGAAAGGATTGAGAAAGTGTACCTCAAAGCGCTACAAAACAAAGGGTTAGCTTGCCAAACATGGTATCAAATAATCAATTCTAAACTTCTAGCTTAAATCTAACAAATAAAGGAGGAATTGACACAATTATGAATTCCTTTAACTAGTTGAAATCATGGCACCTCTATAGATATACAAGTCTCAACTAGGAGCCAATGCAATGTCCATATAGAGATGCCATAGCCCTAACTTGATCATAAGGAACCCTAGTCATGTTCAATCAAATGCAAGTTTAATCCTAACACAACATGAGTTCTAATTACAAGCATTAATCTACATGGATGAATATATATGAACATGAACAAGAGCAAGCCATGAGCTATTCATTGTTTTGGATCATTTAATCTCTGAATTTAAGTTTAACTAATCATTATTAAAGCATGGTATAAACCCTAAATCATGAAAAGATCATTTGAACCATTATTTACAAAGTTTGTCGAATCTGTCCCAAATTTTTGAAAGTTTTAGAGAGCAGACCAGAACTTTAAAGATAGGAAAGTCATACTTCCAACGGTTCGATCTTGATGATTTTTGGACACAAGATGCCTCTACGAGTCTATTTTTTAACTCAAAAATAAAAAGCAAAGATCAACGGTCCAATCTCTGGGAAAAAGGTACAAACCAGACGTCACTCAGAGATTTGCAAATCTCTGTCTAGAGATTTTATACGATTTTTTAAAAGTAGTAAAAAAAATCAGAATCACTTTGATCTTTTTAGGGGTTCTTATTAACACATTAAAATTCATATAAAAAATTATTTAGGGTAAAAAATGTTTGATTAAGGTTCTGATTTACTTATTTTGAAACTGATTTGCTGTTTTGAAATTCTGGACAGATTATGGTTACTTCACAAAACTTATGACCAAACCATCTTAAGCATGAAATCCCATCAAAACAAAAATCACAGTGGTAAAACTTTGTGTTATGAACATCCTCCAGTTGGTTTCATTCGATTCCAATGGTCCAATATTTAACTAAAAATCCTTGATCAAAAACAGTTTATGAACCCACTGTTTCATTGTCAAGTTCAACTTTTATTTGTTAACTCCAACTACCAAGCCATGAAGTTAGGATTAAACCAAACTATATCTCCTACCATTTGATGGTCATTGGAGGCTAAAGATACTCATACTCATGAACTTCAAAGGATTAAAGAAAGGATTCCACGAAACTCTAAGCTAGAGAATCCAAGTTATAAGCATGGACTTGGATCCATCTATTTGTTTGTAAAGTGAGGTGGTGATCAAACTTTGACTCCTATGTGAAGCATAAGCTTACACAAGATTCAAAAAGATCAAACTCAAGAGATTCAAGTGAGATATTGAAGATCTCCAAGAATTTTCAAGAAAGGTATCATGAACAAGAAAAGAAAAAAAAAAGAAAAAGAACTAAGAGCCAAAGCTCCAAGTTAAACAACTAAATTACTTAGAAAACTAGTTTTCTTTACTTCAAATCCCTAGATATTTTGACCCAAACCAAGAATTAAAGAAAGAGAAACAAAAAACTACAATAAGATTGGAGGATCACCTCCAACTATCCTCAAACTTCTATAGTTTGAAGATCTTCAAAGTTCTTCTTCAAGTTCTCCCCAAGAATCTCCAAAATTCCTTTTGTTTTCTTCTTTTTCTTAAATTCCTCTATCTCAAAAAATGTGTCTCTCTTCTACCCAAATATTCTCCTCTTCTAAGCCTCTAAGAATGTCAAGATATTTTTAGGTTCAAGAACCTTCACCATTGGGGTCCCTTGTAATGGGATATTCATCCCTTATATATAGGCAAATTTTTTAGGGCTATTTTGGTAAAATCATAGTGAAAACCCTAATTTTGGAAGGTACAAAATGTACTATTTCAAAGCTGGCAGACACAAAAATGCGGCACTCAGTGGAGATGGAAGCGGCACTCAATAAGTGCTGGTGCGACACTCACTGTTTGCCGGTGCGGCATTCACTGAATGCCGATGCGGTACTCAATGAATGCAGCGGACATCTCCTCGGACTGCCGTCTTTTCCAAAATTCTAATTTTTGCGGCATTTGATGTGTTTCTGTAGGGTCAGTGAATGCCGGTGCGACACTTACTGACTGCCGGTCCGGCGATCAGAGAGTGCCGCAGCGACATCCTGTGACTGTCGCATTCTATGCCATGTGCCGTGTTCTATTTTCTTTCAAAAAGGTTTTTCTTTGAAGCATTTTTCAAAAAATGGTATTTTACACCTAAATTTTTCTGAATACCCGGTATTTCTTTTTTCGGTGAAAATTTCATCTTGATTGGAGAACTTTCCGAAGAGCTTGGAATACTTCAAATCTTTCGGTCATTATCATCATCGAACTTGGAGGTGACACTCTCCTAAATTCGACGGTCGGTCGAAATTGGGGTGTCTACAGTTTTCCCCTCTTCGATAAAGCTTGTGGAGCAACGCGTGTCACAAGTGAATGTCGAAGCCTATGTGAAGACAAGCCTTTGACAGAACTGTCGGATTTAGGTAAAAACAAAATGTGTTGCAAAAGAAAACAGGCGCGCAACAAGGTTCAAGTTGGTCGTGCTCAATGGTGAGCTGCCTATGTATCCATTCAGGAATCAGACCAAGACTTAGTTTGGGCAGGGGTCAAACACACACACAAGCACAAGTAGTCATGCAGATGAATGCACCTATCCTGTTATGATGCACGTGCTCATGCAAAGGACATCGGTCAATGCAACTTCGTGCTCTATAAATGATGTGATTCAAAATCGTGTAATCTTGATGTATCTAGATTCAATCCATGCCCTACACTACTCAATGCTCAAGGTCACCTCAACTTTCTAGGCAAGCTATCTTCAAAACTCGGAGTTCCTCTGATCAATAAGTTGGTCATCTTCAGGAATTGTGGCCATTTCGGCTAATCGGACGAATACATGAACGCAATCGACTGGGTGGCACTTTGTAACTTAGGCCTCGGTGTCAACACGGGTTTGCTATAAAAATCCACAACCTATCGGCCCCGTCGGGTATGTTTGCTCTAAAAATCCACAGCCGCTCGGCCCCGTTGGATATGTTTGCTCTATTTCATGCATTTACTACATGATGTATGATGTATGATATGGTAACCAGAGATAATTATCGAAAACTGGTTGATGCGAATCTGCTGCAAGGACCGAGAATGCAAATCCGTTACATTCTCAAATTTAGATCATTATAAGTCTGTTATGAGAATCAACATTCTCAAATCTGTTATATTCCTAAAAACAAACCAACGCAAATTAGTTGCGAGGACCGAGAATGCAAATCTGTTACATTTTTAAACCTTGATCAACGTAAATTCGTTATGAGGATCGAGAATATAAATCCGTTATATTCCCTAAATAGGTCAACACAAATCCATTGCGAAGACCGAGAATGCAAATCTGTTACATTCTCAATTCTTGATCAATGTAAATCCGTCACGAGGATCGAGAATATAAGTCCGTTATATTCCCTAAACAGGTCAACACAAATCCATTGCGAAGACCGAGAATGTAAATCTGTTACATTCTCAAACTTTGATCCACGTAAATCCGTTATGAGGATCGAGAATATAAATCCGTTATATTCCCTAAGCAGGTCAACACAAATCCGTTGCGAAGACCGAGAATGCAAATCTGTTACACCCCCATATTCTTTTTCTTTTGGCCACAGTCAAGTATGGAATTCTAATATCTAGAGAGAGCCAATCAGTGCTCAAAGAATTGGTTTTCTTATAAAGGGAGCCACCCAGGCTCAAAGAATTTTGAATTTCCTACGATGGGAGCCATTCGGGCTCGAAGGATTCTATTTCCAAAATTGGAGCCAAACTGACCAAAAAAGAATTTCAAATTTCAAAACCCGGAGTCAGTCAGACTCGATTCAATTCAATTTCTAAACCCGAGAGTCAATTAGACTCAAATCAATTCAATTTCACAAAAACTAGAGTTAATTTGACTCAATCCCAAAATTTCTAAAATCTGGAGTCAATTCGAATCAAGATTTCAATTTTACAAAAACCGGAGTCAATTTGACTCCTTTCTATCATCAAGATCCTATCTTTTGGTTAAATTCATGATTGAACACCACAACACTTCATGTGTTGCTATGTTTTCCTCTTAATTTTTCAAAAAACTTGATTCTTCTCACTCTTTCTTGTAGATCTGTTCCTATGGCTAGCGGTTCAGGCTCCCCGGGACCTCCAAGGAAGAGATATAAGCCTTCCCCAGGTCATGATCCTTCGCTCCTCCTCGCTGACCCCGAATTGTGCATCTCAGCACATGCCTTTATCAAAGGGGTAAAAATCTAGACTTCACTTCGCATTTCTACTTCTCGAGATGATCAATGCAATGTATGAACATAATTTTAATCTTGCGCGCTTTGCGGATTTTTGATTCCCTTAAGACATTATCATGATCATGTTTAGGACATTAGGACCACATGTAGGATTTACACTTTTGCTTATCCTTGTTATCTCGATTTCATTGATTTTGTGCCGAGGCCATGCCCCAAAATTATTAGTATTCACTCGGACCCCAAATCTTATATTTTACATCCATGGAGACACTTGGACTCAACAATTCAAATTTATTCAATTTTCTGACAAAAGGAGTCACGTAGACTCAAAAATTCAAAGGGAGTCACGTGGACCCAAAAAATTCAATTTTCTTACACAAGGAGTCA
Source organism: Hydrangea macrophylla (assembly GCA_033977485.1). Lineage (NCBI taxonomy): Eukaryota > Viridiplantae > Streptophyta > Magnoliopsida > Cornales > Hydrangeaceae > Hydrangea > Hydrangea macrophylla. The sequence goes on along the minus strand of CM066997.1, from coordinate 110,240,478 downwards.
CGCGGACTCAAGAATTCAATTTTCCGACAAAAGGAGTCATGCAGACTCAAAAATTCAAAGGGAGTCGCATGACTCAAAACTTCAAAAAAATTTTTACACAAGGAGTCATGCGGACTCAAGAATTCAATTTTTCGGAAAAAAGGAGTTACGCAGATTCAAAAATTCAAAGGGAGTCACATGGGCTCAAAACTTCAATTTTCTAACAGAGGGAGTCAAAATTTAATATTTTACAAGACAAAGGGAGTCATGCGGACTCAAAAATTCAATTTTCTTACACAAGGACTCAAATATTCACATTTTAAAACAAAGGAGTCATTCGGATCCATGGACCCGCATCTCCACAACAACGGAGTCACTCGGACTCAACGAAATTCACTTTTTCTCACTTCACATAAACGGAGTCACATGGACTCAACAAATTCGCATTTCATACAAATGGAGTCATACAAACCCAACAAATATATATATATATATATATAATTATACGAATGGAGTCACACGGACTCAACAAATTCACTTTTTATACAAATGGAGTCACACAGACTCAAAGAATTTCTTATTTCAAAATCAATGGTTAATTTATAACATTTAAAATTTTCTTAGTCGCAATCAATTTTGACTCAACAAGAATCTCAAATCTCAAAATCGGAGTCAATTCACCTCAACAAAAATTCCAATTTTCAATATCAGGAGTTAAATCAGACTCAATTTATTTCAATTCCCAAAATCGAGATTCAAATTAGACTCAATTTAATTCAATTCTGTTCAATTTCTGAATTTAGGAGTCAATCAGACTCAAATCAGTTCAATTCAGTTCATTAGAGTCAGTCAGACTCAGTTTTAATCAAATTCTAAAATCAGAAGTTAGTCAGATTTAATTCAATCCAATTCAATTTTCGCTAATTAGACAAGACAGTTTCTCCCAGGTCTTAAAACTAGTCGACTAGATTAGACTTTATAGTTGACTGGATCATCGTTTTACAAACTGAGCTCATTGAAACACTAGTACGGTCGACCGGAGGAGAACCAGTCGATTGGGTCCCAGAACTGTCGACCAGATTGGGTTCTTCCAGAATATGATCTCTGTAATCCAGATACCAGTCGACCGAACTCCCGATCAGTCAAGTGGATCTGAGAACTTTTCAAAGATGATGTTTTACTACGTATTTGAAGGAAATTTCTTTTAACCACATTAATAATTGGTATTTTACCTTGGGTAATCCTTTGTTACACATACGTAATAGATTGGGTTCCTCCAGAATATGATCTCTGTAATCCAGATACCAGTCGACCGAACTCCCGATCAGTCGAGTGGATCTGAGAACTTTTCAAAGATGATGTTTTACTATGTATTTGAAGGAAATTTCTTTTAACCACATTAATAATTGATATTTTACCTTGGGTAATCCTTTGTTACACAGACGTAATCCGCACGTAGCGGGTTGGGGTGTGACACATATACATAAATAAAATATGTTTTTGTATGGATTATTTTTTAACTTCTTAGTATTGGCTTTGTTATGGTGGCAACTTCATTTCTATTGACTTTGAATTTTATAAATGGACTACTAACCATCTGAAAGGGAGACTAGTTCCTATTTTTTCCAAGTAAGACTGGTCCAAGATCTTTTCTTTTCTATCATTTTTTATATTATCTGTAGATATAGCCTAGGTAAAGCCATGAGCTCATATGGTTTGCGTCATTTCAAATTATTGTACATTACATGTCACATAAAAATATTTAAAATTTGTTTTGGATTGATTAGTTTCAAATTTCTTAATATTGGCTTTGTTATGAAAGTAACTTTATTTCTTTGGCTTGAAATTTATAAATGGACCTCTAGCCATCCAAAAGAGAAAATGGTCCAATTCTATCTCTCTCTCTCTCTCTCTCTCTCTCTCTCTTTTCAAAGAAGACGGGTCCCCGTTCACTATTATATCATCATTTGTTGCTCTTTTCAATGAATTGTTATACAATGAATCTTGTTCGCATTTCACAAGCGACTATTTTGCAGCTTAATAATAATGAGATAAACTTCCCAATGAATTGTTTTCCCTAATCATTATAATAAATAGCCCAATGATCATCATTCTAAGACTTTTCTGTGTCTCCTACACATTCAACTTTATGGGTAAATTGCACTTTTTACCCTTGAAGTTTCGGTGGTTTGACAATTTAAACTCTAAAGTTTCCAACGTACCATTGGAGCTCCTAGCTAAAGTTTGACAATTGCAATAAATACCTCCACTTTCCTTTAGTGATGTATAATTTAATTATTAAAAGTAAAATTTCATGGCCAAATGTCTTCAAGGGATCAAATTGTGATTCACCACAAATTTAAGGGAAGAAAATGCCACAATTTAAAATGTAGGCTCTAAAGTATTAAACCACCCAAACTTTAGAGGAGAAAAAAAATGCATTTTACCCTTTCCTTAATTTACCTTGCATTTTTAGATGTCTTAAATTGAAAGTTGCAATGCCCTGCTAAATATGCCTATCTATACAAGAATCACTTCAAGCAACTCAGTTTGAGCCCGTTTGGGTTAGCTAAAACATAAACATGAAGTGATGAATTGCAGATTTCAAGAAAAATGGACAGTTTTACAAAATGATTTTTTTTGGGTTAGCCAAAATTCTAGATCATAAACAAATCAGCTGAAATCACTTAATTTAACTTTTAAGTAGTTAAAATGCAAAAGTGCCTTTAAATAAGAATTTTCAATATTTTTCAGGTTGTTCAAATTCATTAGCCTCCAGTTTCGAAGTTAAATATTGTTAAATGATCCGCCCAGATACTTATACTTCATCTGTTTCACTTTATGTGTCCTTCTATTCGTCTTTGCTGTCCCAAAACTTTTGTCCACAAGGGATATCTAAGTACAAATTTTTAGTTGCTTTCCAAAATTACCCTTACTTATTTTGAACAAATAACCAACAAAATCAAGGAATAAAGAAACAAAGTAAGGGTAAATTTGGGATAGATGCATTCATTTTAGACGTTTGAATGGTAATCATTCATGTTCCCCTAAAAATGGTAGACTTACAAAGCGGGAAACATAAAATGGGACAGAGGGCACCATATGCGCGCGCGCGCGCGCGCACACACACACACACACACACACACTCACATATATATATATGTACTTGTAGGTGTGTGTGTGTGTGTGTGTGTGTAAATACACGAGGCAGGAAGGCACAAGTATAGATACATGCATCGTGACTATTATGACATAAATTATGGTACTACTTTAACTTTATTTATTTAATTTTTTTGGATAAACTACTATTAATATATATTGATGATATCTCTTAAGTTCTTGGCTTTGCTATGGTGTAGACACCCCATTTTGTCGGCTATTAGATTTAGGAGACCCATAGCTTGGTGGTTGACAATGATCATAAAAGACTCAAAAGGACTCTCGGAAGTCAGCTCTATCTCTCAGAATGCTCAGAATGACCAAAGTGCCCCTGAAAGCCCGAAAACTCCCAGATTTGGTCCCAAAGTTCTAAAAACATGCTACGTCGTAAGAAAAGTGATAAAATGAGTTTTTAAGAGAAAATCGGGTGAAATCGTCAGCTCCCAGAGACCCCCGGAAGTCCCGGAAGCTCCCGGAAAGTCCCCGTTGACCGGTTTGACCAAGGTTTGACCAGGTTTGACCAAGTTTGACCGAAATCGTCCGAATTCACCAGAATCATTCTAAATCATGAGAAAAGTATTAAAACAAGTTCCAAAAGAAAATCGAGCGAAAACATCAGCTCCCGGGAACTCCCAGAGGTTTCCAGAACTTCCCGGGAATCCCAGGTTTGACCAGTTTAACCGGAATTTGACTTTAGAACCGGGGCACCGTGACAATTTTCAAATATTTTTCATGGATACTAGAGGTCAACAGCTTTCCGACGGTATATCGTACATAATTTTCGGATTTAAAACGAGTTTATTATGAATTTCCAAAGGCGAAAAAGGCGATCAAATCGGCTTTTATCGCGAATACCGTAAAACTTTTCAAAGTGACCTATCCCTGAACTTTTTTTATGTAAAGTAGACTCCATTACCTTTCCAACGGTATATCACAACCTCAATTTGGAGTTCGTATGCATTTTCTGTGAATTTCGGACGAAATAGGGCCTTTTCGCGAATACCGGAACCTCTGGGGGCCTAAACGTAATTTTCTGGGCTTCAGAGGAGCACTGCCGCCGCGGCACTGGCCCACTGCCGCCGCGGCACTGGCCCAGTGCCGCCGCGGCACTCATCCCTCGCAGAGTCCATTTTTGTAATTTTTTTGGGGGTCCAATTTGATTAATTGAAAGCCAAAACGACATAGTTTTATGTTCACAGTTGTTTGGGACCAATGGGAGTACTTCTAAAACCCCCAAACCACCCCAAATTGGCCTATTTAAACCCCCCTTTGCTCTTCATTTTGGGGGGGCCAAGTGAAAAGCTTGAAAAGTTGTAGAGAAGAAAAGAGATAGAGATAGGTTTAGAAGAGAGAAAGGGAGCATCTCCCATTGATTTTCCATAAAGAAAGTGAGTTTTAATCTTGTTTTCTTCCACTATCCTTCTATATACTTCACATTCCAAACACCCCCAATCACCATTCTTGAGCATTCTTGAGTTAGGAAGCTACTTCCATGTCCAAATGTCAAAATCTATGAGTGAAACACCAAGCTACAAGTCCAAAATCACATTGATTATCATCTATTGATTACTATTTACTTGCTTTGATTATATATATGTTCATCTCTCCTTATCTCATTTCTTTTTCTTTTCTTTATTTACTTACTAGTTCATCATCATCTAAGTGATGACATGAAGTTTGGGGTGAGTGAATCCTTATGGATAGTAGCTCTTGACCTCAAAAACATGTTTGATAGATGATGATCATAACTTCAATATCTCCAAGGTATTCTTGAAGTGTATTGAAGTTATGTTCAAATAAAAATAAATCTCTCCAACAATCTTGGAGATTCTTAATGATGAGTTTGATGTTGGTATTCTAAGTGGTCATAATCCTTATTGAGTGTTGAAAATATGTTTTCAAAACATCTATTTCAAAACCCCTCTCAATCCCTCTAATTTGGTTTCAAGAAACAAAACTTTGTTTTCCCTAAAATTTCCAAAACCATGACCCAAAACAGTGAGCTGTTCAGATTCAAAGATTTGTTTTGAATTAAATACTCAAGTTATGATGATGAAACCACTTGGAAAACCTTCCTAATACATCATAGTTCGTCTCTAATTTTTCCCATCAATTATAGAGATGTGAAAGTATTTGTTTTGGATGTAAGAAGTTCATATTCATAATCTGCCTCTGTTCTCACAGAATGTTCACCCAACTTCTTGCACTTATTCTGGATATTTTCATCACTGTACATATATCTTTTCTATTTTTTTTTTATAAAACTTGGGTGTCTTAGGAAACTTTTGGTATATAATGGGTCATCATAAACCTTTTCTTTGATTTATGAAAAATCATACAAAATCAGTCAACAATACAGCTTTTGTTTCTGAGTCATGTGTACATTCTGATTTTTTTCTTTTAATCTGTGATAGCTATTGATGTTTGGCTTTTTGGGTTATTTTTTAGACACAATTAGAATGATCTCAGGTTTTTCTCACATTTTTCTAGGCACGTTTGACCTCCCATTATAATGTTGCAAAGTAACACATGCAGTCTGTCCACTATTCACAGCAAGCACATTTCAACTTTTATTCTTTGATTTGATGCTCATATGCATTCCAAATTAGCTCACATCTTAGGAAGTAGTTCATACTACATTTGTATATATCCCATGTTGATTTAATCCCTTCATTCATGCACATTTTAGACTTCTAAGTCATTCTAGAAATCCATGTACACAAAACACACTACAACCTTTGCACATTTTAGATACATACATTGCATTCATGCAAGATTTGGGGTTTTTGTAACTCTTAATCCAAGAAGATTATAAGGAATGAACTTGATCACATATTCATGCTTCCCCTTTGATCTAATCATCCTTTCTCATCCGTCCCGGGGATTGAGAGATTTTTTTTTCTCAAAGATTAACATGCATCATTCTAGCCTTGCTAAGCATATTTTGATTTCTTTGCTTATTTGTTTCAATAACAATTCATGTCCCCCTTTAGATTAGGAAGTCTTGATTATTTGATACATGATTAGACGATCTTTCCTAGGTTTATTTGTGTGATCTTTCACTTTACATTGCATGATATTTGGCCTAGATCTTATGAATGATATCTTATATTTTGATCTTCCAATTTCAAATCTCCTTATGTGATGTAATATACTATCATAGTATTATTTGTCGAACCATACATAGTATAAGATGATTATTTGGATGCTAATTGAGGCCCGTCGAAAGATGGGGCGAGTTGAGGGTGTTTTAGTCGCGACAAAGGCTCCTTCCTCTCTCGTACCAAAACCCCGAACCAAGTTCTTTGGTTATGAAGGGCCGGTGCCCTTATCCGCTTGGGTGAGTCAAAATTAGGTTTCTTGGTTCCTTAAAGACCAAGTGGCGACTCTGTATCTGTTTTCAACAGACCATTTTCTTTTCTTTGATCCAAGTCAAATTCCTTTTCAAAATAATCTCAAACAAGAGAGAAGTGGTCCGATTCCGGTGTCCACAATCTGGCGACTCTGCTGGGGACTTTTATTTTCAAAACAAAATAATACAGAGGTTTGACTCATAAGAAGCATCCTTAAAATCATCTTTTTACTGTGTCTGGTTCACTGCATTGCACTCTTGCATTTCCCCCCCTCCGACTGTGTCTGAAACGCGGCGCTGACATTGTTCAGGTCTTGCTGTGCCAGGGCACAAGTCACCGTTGATACTGTACCTTCCAAGGTATATCAAAAAGAGTAAAAACCTCCGTACTGTCTCCCTGACGGTATATTGGAACTCTCGTCAACGGACCCTCTTTGACTAAACCCAGCCTTTGCATATAGATTCCTGTAGAACCTTTCATAGGACTGTTCATTTATCTTTTCAGATAGGACAATGTGATATAACTGTTGTATGCCCTGACGGGATTACCTGCGCGGTGTAGACGCTTATGTGGCATGAGGCAGAACTTCTTTCTTATGATCCCCAAGGCAATCACTTACATGTGACCACATTGAGTGACCTGCCTAAGCATCATGACAAGGATGTCTGCTCCATGCTCGCAAAGATATACACCGCAAACCTTGTTTGTCGGTCCTAAGGCATAGGAGTATGAAAACCTGCTGGAAAGTACGATCACTATAACCATATTAATCAGCTTCTCCCAAGAACCCTGCTCAAATTTCCCAGAAATACCAGAAACTCTGCCCAGATATCCCAGATATAACTGTATTAACCCTTTTCTCCCAAAAACTCTGCCCAGATATCCCAGATATAACTGTATTAACCAGTTTCTCCCAGAAACTCTGCCCAAATTTCCCCGAAATGCCCAATCCCTCCTAGAAGCTTTCATAAAAACCTGGAAACCCCTGTTATCCCTTGGTGATCGTACTGGAAAGTAAGGTTGGCACACTCCATATGGTTAGGGCCTTATTTGTTTAACTGCTATCTGTTAGAAATAGAAGCATCATATAGATTAGGCCTTACATCCGCCTGCTTGTCCCACATACATGCACCATCTATCTGCACGCACTGCCTCGAGTCAGTCCACATCACTATCTTTGTCTGTCTAAAGTCGTCACTATCAGGACCTGATACACCCTTTTCTCTTGAAATCTGTCAGGTCAGTATAGATTCCCGAAGTCAGCAACTGGGATCCTCGTCCTAAGTCAGAAGTTCGAACAGTCATTTGGTCAAAATTAGCCTGCTAAGTCATGAATCAGGAAGAATTAGAAAACAAGGTCACTGAGTTGGGAGCAACCATAAATCAGCAATCTGATCGCATGGCCCAAGTTTTGAGTTTCATGGAAGAACTGAAACAGCAGCAGCCACAGTACCCACATGGGTTCCCACCACCACCGCCTGGGTTTGGACCGCCTCCCGAGAATAATGGGGAAGAAGACTGGTTTCAAGGAGTCCCGCCGCTTGCATATGAGAAGAAGCTCCAGGAGAAAATGGACAAAGTTGACAAGCTTGAAAGTGTGTTGAGGAAGAGCAAAGGGGTTGATGATTACATGTTAGACCTGGAAAGCCTCTTTGAGCCCATCAAGCTAAGGCTGCCCGAGAACTTCAAAATGCCTGAAATTGACCGTTTTGATGGAACAGGGAATCCAAAAAGTCACATCAAGCTGTGCATGAGCATCTTCCAATCGATGGGCTGCACTCATGAGCACATTGCGATGTTGTTCCCGCAAACCCTTAAGAATGCCGCACTATCCTGGTTCCTAACCCTCGAAGCCTCCAAGACCCGAGTCTGGGAAGACATTGCTAGAACTTTTATTGATCACTACTCTTACAACCAAGAGTTTGATATCACCATCCGGGATCTAGAGACTACCAGGCAGAACTTTAATGAGTCCTTCACTGCGTTCTTGAGCAGATGGAGGAATAAAGTGGCTCAAATGATCCACAGACCTGTTGAGAAAGAGCAAGTACGTATGCTGGTCAAGAACATGCAACCAGTATATCATGACAAGCTATTCTACCAATCCATCTCCACATTCGAAGAGCTATTTGAAATAGGCACCAGAATAGAGGATGCCATCAGAGAAGGAAAGTTCAAAAAGGATGAACCCCAACACCAGTCCAAGAGACCTAACTACTCCCTGGACTCCCCGGATATCAATGCACTTAGCAACCAATCAATGGCCTGCGCCCTTCGTCCATACCAGTCCATTCCGCCAAATCGCCCAAAAGGCCCTCGCGAATTCTCCAAACTTGATGTTCCTCTTTCCACAGCCTTGGACCACTTACTCAGAAAGGGCCACCTACAGCTCCTCCCTCACAAACCGCTACCGGATCCCATACCCTCCCACTACAACATGAGCCTACGATGTGCTTACCATCAAAATCTAGGCCATGCCACCGATCAATGCATCCGCCTCCGCCATGACATTCAGAACCTCATAGAGGATGTATCCCATCCTAATCCAATCCACTATCTTGGCTTGGACCAACCGATCGAATGATCCCTTCCGTCGATGCTAATGAATGTTGAAGCTACGCAGTAAAGTGATGGTGTTTGGAACTTCTGCTAAAAAATTTAATAAATGGGTCGCAAAGACACTCCATTTGAGACCGGGTTGAGTCAAGTTGAGTTTGTTCTGTGTTCCGAGTCCATTTCAATTCTAGTCTGGTGATCGAGTCTGTCTGTCATCGAATTGTTAATAAGTCTGTAAACCTTCTCTATTGATGGAATGCAATCTCATTTTGCTTAATCTGATGTGCCTAGTCATAAATGCATGAATCACTAAACTAAAGTGTCACTTTTCAAATTACCATGGATATTACCCTGCTAATAATTTTTCTACAACAAAACAAAAAAGAATCCTGAAAGGTTAAAGTCGATTTCACGCTGGCACTGATGAAGAGCTGAGAATTGAATAGTCTTACTTTAAGAATTTAAAGATGCTCTTGCCTCAATCTTGAAAAGACATACTTGAAACTGACTTGGGGCTTGCCCAACACCCTTTTTCCACCATTTCGAAGCCTTAAGCCCAATCCAATTGGGAGCCACGCAATCTGTCCGATTGAAAGTAATGCAAACTTAGCCCTTGATGGTGGCCAAACATTTCAGTGAGTTTCATCTCCACTTTTCAAAAAAAAAAAAAAAAAAAAAAGAAAGAAAAAGAAGAGAAAAGAAAAGAAAAGAAAAGGAAAAGCTCGCTAGGTTGAAAACCCGAAAGGGCACCTAGGCAAAAGTTAGAGCTGAAAAAGGTGTTGATTTCCAAAATCTGACCCTAGCCAGTCGAAATGTTGGAGAAAATTTTGATGAAACAAATGAGAAAATCATACGCTTCAAGATACATCTAAAGAACGTGCCAAGATCACATTTCAAAAGGCACGGAATGACCACAAATAAATTCAGAGAGCTGACATGCACATTCTGGAATTCTGAGATTGCGATTGAAAGATCTCACAAGAATCGACTATATTAAAAAGCAAAACTGACTGGCTAGGCGAAAGTGAAAAGGATCAATCCTCAAAATAAAACAAAAAGAAAAAGAAAAAGAAAAGAAAGGGAGATTGAAACCGAATCCTTTTATTCAAAGCTACCACAAGTGGCTCAAGTTTGAACTTATTTGACGATTGGTTTGAGAAACCCTCAAACCAATTTCTTTCAAGACCTTGCCTTGAACTACGCTCGACCTGATTCCCACTCGGGGATACGTAGGCAACCACATCGGTTCGGTCACCCCACCTACCTAAAAATCAACCCGCTTCTTTTCAACCATGGCCCGAACTACGTTGGACCTGATCCCCACTTGGGGGTACGTAGGCAGACTTTTAACAAAAGAAAAAAGAAGGATGGCTCGCTAGGTCGAAAATCCGAAAGGACGCCTAGGCAAAAATTAGAGTTAAATCCAAGGTGAGCAATAACAAAAGAGAGAAAAGAGCTCGTTAGGTCACCTCACTGGTGCCTAGGCAAAAGTTATGAGCATTCGAGAGATTAAAGTCACGGTCCATGCCTCAAGCCAGAAAATCACCTTCCACACTAGGGGCAAACATCGGCTACCCGCCTCGTTTGCCTGACTTTTACTATCTACCCTTCATACAAGGGGCAAACTTCGGTCACCTACCTCGTTTGCCCAAAACCTCCAATAAACCATCATCCAAACTAGGGGCAAACTTCGGTCACCTACCTCGTTTGCTTATGAATCCCACTTTGTACACCTCAAACTAGGGGCAAACTCCGTTTGCCTAACACAATCCCTTCACACCAAGGGCGAGTTTTCAAGTTACCAAGTTGTTTTGAAAATTTTGAAATAGAGCACCTTTTACTCTAAAAGCTAAGGCACTAATTCAAAGCACTTCTTGGAAGAAGCAGAAAATTGACTAGATCACTAAGGAGGAATTTTCAAAAATCAGATTTATCAGCAAAGTGCTACCATGTTAAGATGAGGGGTGAACACCAAAAGAGAAATGGTACATTGTTTATGACAAAAGCACATCAAGTTTTGACAAAACGAGCTTGTGTCAAATATGTCATCCTCGTGCGTCAATGTCCGTCAAGTTTTTGAGTCTGTTGTAGTCTCAAATGTGTAAGTCAACAGCGACTAATAAAATTTTCAAATCAAGTTATAAAGAGCATGCCAATACAAGCAGGAGTACCAAACACCATTACTGTACCGGTTAAGGCGTCAGCATGAGAAGCGTCCAAACTTAGGGCAAATGCGAATTTCATCCCTTTCCAAACCATCAAAAGTTGACCATCATCTCCTTGCAACATAAGTCCATGAGTGGCTGTTGATTACCTTCCCTCGTCCATGCAACATAAGTCCATGAGTGGCTGTTGATTTTCCTTCATCTCCAAGCAACACAAGTCCATGAGTGGCTATTGATGGATCCCGGTTCCGGGCCAGCAAGATTTGATCAACTATGAGAGATTCAAATTTGAATCCTGGTTCCCGGTCAAGAGAAGTAGTTGAAGAGAGATCCCAGAAAGAGTCGCTTCATCCCCAACAGTTTCAGTTTAATCCCCAGCAGGCATATCGATTCGTACATCATCAGTTCAATCTATAACAGTCATAGTAAGTTCACTATCGACTCGTCATCTCGATTCGTACATCGTTAGTTCAATCATGACAGTCACAGTAGTTCACTATCGACTCGTCATCTCGATTCGTACATCGTTAGTTCAATCATGATAGTCACAGTAGTTCACTGTCGACTCGTCTTCTCGATTAGTTCAATCGTCAGTTCAATCTATGACAGTCACAGTAGTTCACTGTCAACTCGTCTTCTTGATTCGTACATCATCAGTTCAATCTATAACAGTCATAGTAAGTTCACTATCGACTCGTCATCTCGATTCGTACATCGTTAGTTCAATCATGACAGTCACAGTAGTTCACTGTCGACTCGTCTTCTTGATTCGTACATCATCAGTTCAATCTATAACAGTCATAGTAAGTTCACTATCGACTCGTCATCTCGATTAGTACATCGTCCGTTCTTTTGATCATGGTTAGTCCAACCGTTGGTCCAATCCATGACAGTCACAGTAGTTCACTGTCGACTCGTCATCTCGATTCGTACATCGTCAGTTCAATCCATGACAGTCACAGTAGTTCACTGTCGACTCGTCATCTCGATTAGTACATCGTCTGTCCTTTTGATCATGGTTAGTCCAACCGTTGGTCCAATCCATGACAGTCACAGTAGTTCACTGTCGACTCGACATCTCGGTTAGTTCAATCGGCAGTTCAATCCTGACAGTCACAGTAGTTCACTATCGACTCGTCATCTCGATTAGTACATCGTCCGTTCTTTTGATCATGGTTAGTCCAACCGTTGGTCCAATCCATGACAGTCACAGTAGTTCACTGTCGACTCGTCATCTCGATTCGTACATCGTCAGTTCAATCCATGACAGTCACAGTAGTTCACTGTCGACTCGTCATCTCGATTAGTACATCGTCTGTCCTTTTGATCATGGTTAGTCCAACCGTTGGTCCAATCCATGACAGTCACAGTAGTTCACTGTCGACTCGACATCTCGGTTAGTTCAATCGGCAGTTCAATCCTGACAGTCACAGTAGTTCACTGTCGACTCGTCATCTCAATTCGTACATCGTCAGTTCAATCCATGACAGTCACAGTAGTTCACTATCGACTCGTCATCTCGATTAGTACATCGTCTGTCCTTTTGATCATGGTTAGTCCAACCGTTGGTCCAATCCATGACAGTCACAAGAGTTCACTATCGACTCGTCATCTCGATTAGTACATCGTCCGTTCTTCTAGTCATGGTTAGTCCAACTGTTGATCCAATCCATGATAGTCACAGTAGTTCACTGTCGACTCATCATCTCGATTCGTACATCGTCACTTCTTCCGGTCACGATTAGTCCAACTGTTGATCCAATCCATGATAGTCACAGTAGTTCACTGTTGACTCATCATCTCGATTCGTACATCGTCACTTCTTCCGGTCACGATTAGTCCAACTGTTGATCCAATCCATGATAGTCACAGTAGTTTACTGTTGACTCATCATCTCGATTTGTGCATCGTCACTTCTTCCGATCACGATTAGCCCAACTGTTGATCCAATCCATGATAGTCACAGTAGTTCATTGTCGACTCATCATCTCGATTCGTACATCGTCAGTTCATTAATCATCATTAGTTTACCATCACTCTCATTCAAAATATGTCGTGTTCATCATTCTCATTCAAAATCTTAGGCTTCTATGGGGCTTCCATGTTCATCGCTTGACATCTCGGGATTTTATGTCCATCACTTGACGTCTCAGGACTTCCGTGTCCGTCTCTTAATTTCCAGGGCTTCCATGTCCGTCGGTTATCTGTCAAACGGCATCTCCGAATATAGTCCTCCGGGACCCTACATCCAATTACATTCGCTTACGAAGCACACTTCCCAAAATTCAGAAGTTTGCTCCAAGACCTAGAGTATTCAAACCTTGATGTCCCTATTCGGGTCAATAACTGCATCACAGTTAGAAATACTAGCACAGTATAAGACCACTTGGAGTGGCACACACCCCATAGCACCTGCTCATTCTAGGATCAGAAAGCTAGGCATGATAGGACTCATGTACGAGATCATATCACATCCACACATTGCATATCATCCTCATATAGCATAGCATCCGCCTGATTGTTGTGTATGTGCATATGTGATTTATCCCTTTGTGCCCTGAACTACGTCCTGGTCTGATTCCCCTTGGGATACGTAGGCAGCTCACGCGGAGCGCGACCAGCACTAATCTCATCATCCTTTCATCTTTTGCAACGCTGTTTATCCTAAATCTATAGCCTCCAAAAAGTCCTGTCTCTTCAAAACTTTGGCACTCGCTTGCGACATGCGTTGCCTCGCAAGTTCATGCCAAAGAGGGGCAAACTGTAGACACCCCATTTTGTCGGCTATTAGATTTAGGAGACCCATAGCTTGGTGGTTGACAATGATCATAAAAGACTCAAAAGGACTCTCGGAAGTCAGCTCTATCTCTCAGAATGCTCAGAATGACCAAAGTGCCCCTGAAAGCCCGAAAACTCCCAGATTTGGTCCCAAAGTTCTAAAAACATGCTACGTCGTAAGAAAAGTGATAAAATGAGTTTTTAAGAGAAAATCGGGTGAAATCGTCAGCTCCCAGAGACCCCCGGAAGTCCCGGAAGCTCCCGGAAAGTCCCCGTTGACCGGTTTGACCAAGGTTTGACCAGGTTTGACCAAGTTTGACCAAGTTTGACCGAAATCGTCCGAATTCACCAGAATCATTCTAAATCATGAGAAAAGTATTAAAACAAGTTCCAAAAGAAAATCGAGCGAAAACATCAGCTCCCGGGAACTCCCAGAGGTTTCCAGAACTTCCCGGGAATCCCAGGTTTGACCAGTTTAACCGGAATTTGACTTTAGAACCGGGGCACCGTGACAATTTTCAAATATTTTTCATGGATACTAGAGGTCAACAGCTTTCCGACGGTATATCGTACATAATTTTCGGATTTAAAACGAGTTTATTATGAATTTCCAAAGGCGAAAAAGGCGATCAAATCGGCTTTTATCGCGAATACCGTAAAACTTTTCAAAGTGACCTATCCCTGAACTTTTTTTTATGTAAAGTAGACTCCATTACCTTTCCAACGGTATATCACAACCTCAATTTGGAGTTCGTATGCATTTTCTGTGAATTTCGGACGAAATAGGGCCTTTTCGCGAATACCGGAACCTCTGGGGGCCTAAACGTAATTTTCTGGGCTTCAGAGGAGCACTGCCGCCGCGGCACTGGCCCACTGCCGCCGCGGCACTGGCCCAGTGCCGCCGCGGCACTCATCCCTCGCAGAGTCCATTTTTGTAATTTTTTTGGGGGTCCAATTTGATTAATTGAAAGCCAAAACGACATAGTTTTATGTTCACAGTTGTTTGGGACCAATGGGAGTACTTCTAAAACCCCAAAACCACCCCAAATTGGCCTATTTAAACCCCCCTTTGCTCTTCATTTTGGGGGGGCCAAGTGAAAAGCTTGAAAAGTTGTAGAGAAGAAAAGAGATAGAGATAGGTTTAGAAGAGAGAAAGGGAGCATCTCCCATTGATTTTCCATAAAGAAAGTGAGTTTTAATCTTGTTTTCTTCCACTATCCTTCTATATACTTCACATTCCAAACACCCCCAATCACCATTCTTGAGCATTCTTGAGTTAGGAAGCTACTTCCATGTCCAAATGTCAAAATCTATGAGTGAAACACCAAGCTACAAGTCCAAAATCACATTGATTATCATCTATTGATTACTATTTACTTGCTTTGATTATATATATGTTCATCTCTCCTTATCTCATTTCTTTTTCTTTTCTTTATTTACTTACTAGTTCATCATCATCTGAGTGATGACATGAAGTTTGGGGTGAGTGAATCCTTATGGATAGTAGCTCTTGACCTCAAAAACATGTTTGATAGATGATGATCATAACTTCAATATCTCCAAGGTATTCTTGAAGTGTATTGAAGTTATGTTCAAATAAAAATAAATCTCTCCAACAATCTTGGAGATTCTTAATGATGAGTTTGATGTTGGTATTCTAAGTGGTCATAATCCTTATTGAGTGTTGAAAATATGTTTTCAAAACATCTATTTCAAAACCCCTCTCAATCCCTCTAATTTGGTTTCAAGAAACAAAACTTTGTTTTCCCTAAAATTTCCAAAACCATGACCCAAAACAGTGAGCTGTTCAGATTCAAAGATTTGTTTTGAATTAAATACTCAAGTTATGATGATGAAACCACTTGGAAAACCTTCCTAATACATCATAGTTCGTCTCTAATATTTCCCATCAATTATAGAGATGTGAAAGTATTTGTTTTGGATGTAAGAAGTTCATATTCATAATCTGCCTCTGTTCTCACAGAATGTTCTCCCAACTTCTTGCACTTATTCTGGATATTTTCATCACTGTACATATATCTTTTCTATTTTTTTTATAAAACTTGGGTGTCTTAGGAAACCTTTGGTATATAATGGGTCATCATAAACCTTTTCTTTGATTTATGAAAAATCATACAAAATCAGTCAACAGTACAGCTTTTGTTTCTGAGTCATGTGTACATTCTGATTTATTTCTTTTAATCTGTGATAGCTATTGATGTTTGGCTTTTTGGGTTATTTTCTAGACACAATTAGAATGATCTCAGGTTTTTCTCACATTTTTCTAGGCACGTTTGACCTCCCATTATAATGTTGCAAAGTAACACATGCAGTCTGTCCACTATTCACAGCAAGCACATTTCAACTTTTATTCTTTGATTTGATGCTCATATGCATTCCAAATTAGCTCACATCTTAGGAAGTAGTTCATACTACATTTGTATATATCCCATGTTGATTTAATCCCTTCATTCATGCACATTTTAGACTTCTAAGTCA
The DNA here is from genome assembly GCA_033977485.1 of Hydrangea macrophylla. NCBI lineage: Eukaryota > Viridiplantae > Streptophyta > Magnoliopsida > Cornales > Hydrangeaceae > Hydrangea > Hydrangea macrophylla. The sequence goes on along the minus strand of CM066997.1, from coordinate 110,223,989 downwards.
TTCTAGAAATCCATGTACACAAAACACACTACAACCTTTGCACATTTTAGATACATACATTGCATTCATGCAAGATTTGGGGTTTTTGTAACTCTTAATCCAAGAAGATTATAAGGAATGAACTTGATCACATATTCATGCTTCCCCTTTGATCTAATCATCCTTTCTCATCCGTCCCGGGGATTGAGAGATTTTTTTTTCTCAAAGATTAACATGCATCATTCTAGCCTTGCTAAGCATATTTTGATTTCTTTGCTTATTTGTTTCAATAACAATTCATGTCCCCCTTTAGATTAGGAAGTCTTGATTATTTGATACATGATTAGACGATCTTTCCTAGGTTTATTTGTGTGATCTTTCACTTTACATTGCATGATATTTGGCCTAGATCTTATGAATGATATCTTATATTTTGATCTTCCAATTTCAAATCTCCTTATGTGATGTAATATACTATCATAGTATTATTTGTCGAACCATACATAGTATAAGATGATTATTTGGATGCTAATTGAGGCCCGTCGAAAGACGGGGCGAGTTGAGGGTGTTTTAGTCGCGACAAAGGCTCCTTCCTCTCTCGTACCAAAACCCCGAACCAAGTTCTTTGGTTATGAAGGGCCGGTGCCCTTATCCGCTTGGGTGAGTCAAAATTAGGTTTCTTGGTTCCTTAAAGACCAAGTGGCGACTCTGTATCTGTTTTCAACAGACCATTTTCTTTTCTTTGATCCAAGTCAAATTCCTTTTCAAAATAATCTCAAACAAGAGAGAAGTGGTCCGATTCCGGTGTCCACATATGGCAACAACTTTGTTTCTTTGACTTGAATTTTATAAATGAATTGTTTTCTAGCTAATAATAATGAGATACACCTATCAACGAATTGTTTTCCCTAATCATTACAATAAAAAGCCCAATGATAATCATTCTAAGACTTTTGGGTGTCTCCTACTCATTCAACTTTTCGCGTAAATTGCAATTTTTACACTTGAAGTTTGGGTGGTTTGACACTTTAGACTCTAAAGTGTCAAAGGTATCATTTTAGTCCCTAGTAAAAGTTTCACAAGTACAGTAAAGAAGTTCAATTATCCCTTTAGTGACGAATAATTTAATCATTAAAAGTAAAATTTCATTGCGAAAAGTTTTTAAGAGACCAAATTGTGATTCATCACAAACTTTAGGGATCAAAATGTCACAACTGAAAATTTAGGGTCTGAAGTATTAAACCACCCAAACTTTAGGGGTGAAAATTACAATTTGACCTTTCCTTTACCTTTCCCTTTTAGATGTCTTAACTTGAAAATCGCAATGACATGCTAAATGTGTCTGTCTATACACGAGTCACTTCAAGAAAATCAGATTTGAGCTCGTTTGGGTCAGCTTAAATTTAAAAACTAAGTGATGAATTGCGGATTTTGAGAAAAAAATGATTATTTTGGTAGTGAGTTTTTGCATTGAAATTGTGGTTGAAAGTTCTTAGCGCATAAGACGCAACAGAATGTTCTGCTGATAAGAAACAGACGATTGAACGGGGGTGCAGTCGACTGGATTCGCTAATTAGACTAGACAGTTTCTGCCTGGTCTTAAAACTAGTCGACTAGATTAGACTTTATAGTCGACTGGATCGTCGTTTTAAAAACTAACCTCATTGGAACACTAGTTCCGTCGACCGGAGGAGAACCAGTCGCATGGGTTCCAGAACTGTTGACCAGATTAGGTTCCTCCAGAATATGATCTCTGTAATCCAGATACCAGTCGACCGAACTCGTGATCAGTCGAGTGGATCTGAGAACTTTTAAAAGATGATGTTTTACTATGTATTTGAAGGGAATTTCTTTTAACCACATTAATGATTTATCTTTTACCTTGGGTAATCCTTGGTTACACGGTCCTAATCCGCACGTAGCGGGTTGGGGTGTGACACATATGCATAAATAGAATATGTTTTTGTATGGATTATTTTTTAACTTCTTAAAATTGGCTTTGTTATGGTGGAAACTTCGTTTCTTTTGACTTTGAATTTTATAAATGGACTACTAACCATCTGAAAGAGAGAATAGTCCCTATTTTTTCCAAGTAATACTGGTCCAAGTTCTTTTCTTTTCTATCATTTTTTATGTTATCTATAGATGTAGCCTAGGTAAAGCTATGAGCTCATATGGTTTGCGTCATTTCAAATTATTGTACATTACATGTCACCTATAAATATTTAAAATTTGTTTTGGATGGATTATTTTGAAATTTCTTAATAATGGCTTTGTTATGATAGTAACTTTTTTTCTTTGAACCAAGTCCCTTGTGGCCGAGTGGTAAATTTCTTGGGTGTACTACCTAAGAGGTTTAGTGTTCGAGTCATGGGGAGCGTGGCCACTGGATTATTCACCCGGCGCCTCGAGGCCTCGGGGGATTAGTCGAGGTGCGCGCAAGCTGGCCCGGACACCCCCGATTACCAAAAAAAAAAAACTTTGTTTCTTTGGCTTCAAATTTATAAATGAACCTCTAGCCATCTGAAAGAGAAAATGGTCCATAGTTCTCTCTCTCTCTCTCTCACACTTTTTTTAAGGAAGACTGGTCCCAGTTCACTATTATATCATCATTTGTTGTTCTTTTCAATGAAATTATTATACAATGAATCTTGTTCGGATTTCACAAGCAACTATTTTGCAGCTTAATAATAATGAGATAAACTTCCCAATGAATTGTTTTCACTAATCATTATAATAAATAGCCCAATGATCATCATTCTAAGACTTTTCTTTGTCTCCTACACATTCAACTTTATAGGTAAATTTCACTTTTTACCCTTGATGTTTCGGTGGTTTGACAATTTAAACTCTAAAGTTTCCAATGTATCATTTGGGCCCCTAGCTAAAGTTTGACAATTGCAATAAATAAGTCCACTTTCCTTTAGTGATGTATAATTTAGTTATTAAAAGTAAGATTTCATCACCAAATGTCCTCAAGGGATCAAATTGTGATTCACCTCAAATTTAAGGGAACAAAATGCCACATTTTAAAATGTAGGCTCTAAAGTATTAAACCACCCAAACTTCAGAGGTGAAAAAAAAAATGCATTTTACCCTTTCCTTTACCTTACATTTTTAGATGTCTTAACTTGAAAGTTGCAATGCCCTGCTAAATATGTCTGTACATACAATAATCATTTCAAGCAACTCTGTTTTGAGCCTGTTTGGGTTAGCTAAAACTTGAACATTAAGTGATGAATTGCCGATTTCAAGAAAAACGGATAGTTTTACCAAATGAATTTGTTTGGGTTAGCCAAAATTTCAGATCATAAACAAACCAGCTGAAATCACTTAATTTAACTCTTTAGCAGTTAAAAGATAGAAGTGCCTTTAAATAAGAATTTTCAATATTTTTCAGGTTTTCCAAATTCAATTAGCCTCCAGTTGCGAAGTTAAATATTGTTAAATGTTCCACTCATATACTTATACTTTATCTGTTTCACTTTATGTGTCCTCCTATTCGTCTTTGCTGTCCCAAAACTATTGTCCACAAGGGATATCCAAGTTCAAATTTTTAGTTGCTTTCCGAAATTACCCTTATTTATTTTGAACAAATAACCAACAAAAGCAAGGAATAAAGAAAAACAAGTAAGGGTAAATTTGGGATAGATGCATTCATTTTAGACGTTTGAATGGTAACCATTTATGTTCCCTTAAAAATGGTAGAATTTCAAAGCGGGATACATAAAATGGGAAAGTGGGCACCATATGCACACACATATTTATTTATATATATATATATGTCCGTGTATGTGTGTGTGTGTGTGTGTAAATTCACGAGGCCGGAAGGTACAACTATAGATACATACATCGTGACTATTATGACATAAATTAAGGAACTACTTTAACTTTATTTATTTATTTTTTGGATAAACTACTATTAATATATATTGACGATATCTCTTAAGTTCTTGGCTTTGCTATGGCTGCAACATTGTTTTTTTGACTTGAATTTTATAAATGAATTGTTTTCTAGCTAATAATAATGACATAAACCTATCAACGAATTGTTTTCCCTAATCATTACAATAAAAATCCCAATGATAATCATTTTAAAACTTTTGGGTGTCTCCTACTCATTCAACTTTTCGGGTAAATTGCAATTTTTACACTTGAAGTTTGGGTGGTTTGACACTTTAGACTCTAAAGTGTCAAATGTATCATTTTAGTCCCTAGTAAAAGTTTCACAAGTACAGTAAAGAAATCCAATTATCCCTTTAGTGACGAATAATTTAATCATTAAAAGTAAAATTTCATTGCGAAAAGTTTTTAAGAGACCAAATTGTGATTCATCACAAACTTTAGGGATCAAAATGGTACATTTGAAAATTTAGGGTCTGAAGTATTAAACCACCCAAACTTTAGGGGTGAAAATAACAATTTGACCTTTCCTTTACCTTGCCCTTTTAGATGTCTTAACTTGAAAATTGCAATGACATGCTAAATGTGTCTGTCTGTACACGAGTCACTTCAAGAAAATCAGATTTGTGCTCGTTTGGGTCAGCTTAAATTTAAAAACTAAGTGATGAATTGCGGATTTTGAGAAAAAATTGATTATTTTGGTAGTGAGTTTTTGCATTGAAATTGTGGTTGAAAGTTCTTAGCACATAAGACGCTACAGAATGTTCTGCTGATAAGAAACAGACGACTGAACGGGGGTGCAGTCAACTGGATTCGCTAATTAGACTAGACAGTTTCTCCCCGGTCTTAAAACTAGTCGACAAGATTAGACTTTATAGTCGACTGGATCGTTGTTTTACAAACTAACCTCATTGGAACACTAGTACTGTCGACCGGAGGAGAACCAGTCGCATGGGTTCCAGAACAGTCGACCAGATTAGGTTCCTCCATAATATGATCTCTGTAATCCAGATACCAGTCGACCGAACTCCCGATCAGTCGAGTGGATCTGAGAACTTTTAAAAGATGATGTTTTACAATGTATTTGAAGGGAATTTCTTTTAACCACATTAATGATTTATATTTTACCTTGGGTAATCCTTGGTCACACGGTCCTAATCCGCATGTAGCGGGTTGGGGTGTGACACATATGCATAAATAGAATATGTTTTTGTATGGATTATTTTTTAACTTCTTAAAATTGGCTTTGTTATGGTGGAAACTTCGTTTCTTTTGACTTTGAATTTTATAAATGGACTACTAACCATCTGAAAGAGAGAATAGTCCCTATTTTTTCCAAGTAATACTGGTCCAAGTTCTTTTCTTTTCTATCATTTTTTATGTTATCTATAGATATAGCCTAGGTAAAGCTATGAGCTCATATGGTTTGCGTCATTTCAAATTATTGTACATTACATGTCACATATAAATATTTAAAATTTGTTTTGGATGGATTAGTTTCAAATTTCTTAATAATGGCTTTGTTATGACAGTAACTTTGTGTCTTTGGCGTCAAATTTATAAATGGACCTCTAGCTATCTGAAAGAGAAAATAGTCCAAAGTTCTCTCTCTCTCTCTTTTTTGAAAGAAGACTGGTCCGAGTTCACTATTATATCATCATTTGTTGTTCTTTTCAATGAAATTATTATACAATGAATCTTGTTCGGATTTCACAAGCAACAATTTTTCAGCTTAATAATAATGAGATAAATTTCCCAATGAATTGTTTTCCCTAATCACTATAATAAATAGCCCAATGATCATCATTCTAAGACTTTTCTGTGTCTCCTACACATTCAACTTTATAGGTAAATTGCACTTTTTACCCTTGATGTTTCGGTGGTTTGACAATTTAAACTCTAAAGTTTCCAATGTATCATTTGGGCCCCTAGCTAAAGTTTGACAATTGTAATAAATAAGTCCACTTTCCTTTAGTGATGTATAATTTAGTTATTAAAAGTAAAATTTCATCGCCAAATGTCCTCAAGAGATCAAATTGTGATTCACCACAAATTTAAGGGAACAAAATGCCATATTTTAAAATGTAGGCGCTAAAGTATTAAACCACCCAAACTTCCGAGGTGAAAAAAAAAATGCATTTTTACCCTTTCCTTTACCTTACATTTTTAGATGTCTTAACTTGAAAGTTGCAATGCCCTGCTAAATATGTCTGTCTATACAAGAATCACTTCAAGCAACTCAGTTTTGAGCCCGTTTGGGTTAGCTAAAACTTAAACATTAAGTGATGAATTGCGGATTTCAAGAAAAACAGATAGTTTTACCAAATGAATTTGTTTGGGTTAGCCAAAATTTTAGATCATAAACAATCCATCGAAAATCACTTAATTTAACTTTTTAGCAGTTAAAAGGCAAAAGTGCCTTTAAATAAGAATTTTCAAATTTTTTCAGGTTGTCCAAATTCAATTAGCCTCCAGTTGCGAAGTTAAATATTGTTAAATGTTCCACCCATATACTTATACTTCATCTGTTTCACTTTATGTGTCCTCCTATTCGTCTTTGCTATCCCAAAACTATTGTCCACAAGGGATATCCAAGTTCAAATTTTTGGTTGCTTTCCAAAATTACCCTTATTTATTTTGATCAAATAACCAACAAAAGCAAGGAATAAAGAAAAACAAGTAAGGGTAAATTTGGGATAGATGCATTCATCTTAGACGTTTGAATGGTAACCATTTATGTTCCCTTAAAAATGGTAGAATTTCAAAGCGGGACACATAAAATGGGACAGAGGGCACCATATGCACACACATATTTATTTATATATATATGTCCGTGTATGTGTGTGTGTGTGTGTGTGTGTGTGTGTGTGTGTGTGTGTAAATTCATGAGGCCGGAAGGCACAACTATAGATACATACATCGTGACTATTATGACAAAAATTATGGTACTACTTTAACCTTTTTTTTTTTTTTTTGGATAAACTAGTATTACTATATATTGATGATATCTCTTAAGTTCTTGGCTTTGCTATGGCTGCAACTTTGTTTCTTTGACTTGAATTTTATAAATGAATTGTTTTCTAGCTAATAATAATGAGATAAACTTATCAACGAATTGTTTTCCCTAATCATTATAATAAAAAGCCCAATGTTAATCATTCTTAGACTTTTGGGTGTCTCCTACTCATTCAACTTTTTGGGTAATTTGCAATTTTTACCCTTGAAGTTTGGGTGGTTTGACACCTTAGACTCTAAAGTGTCAAATGTATCATTTTAGTCCCCAGTAAAAGTTTCACAAGTACAGTAAAGAAGTCCAATTATCCCTTTAGTGTCGAATAATTTAATCATTAAAGTAAAATTTCATTGCAAAAAGTTTTTAAGGGACCAAATTGTGATTCATCACAAACTTTAGGGATCAAAATGCCACATTTGAAAATTTAGGGTCTGAAGTATTAAACCACCCAAACTTTAGGGGTGAAAATTACAATTTGACCTTTCCTTTACCTTGCCCTTTTAGATGTCTTAACTTGAAAATCGCAATGACATGCTAAATGTGTCTGTGTATACACGAGTCACTTCAAGAAAATAAGATTTTATATCGTTTGGGTCAGCTTAAATTTAAAAACTAAGTGATGAATTGCGGATTATGAGAAAAAAAGTGATTATTTTGGTAGTGAGTTTTTGCATTGAAATTGTGGTTGAAAGTTCTTAACACATAATACACTGCAGAATATTCTGCTGATAAGAAACAGACGACTGAACGAGGGTGCAGTCGACTCGATTCTCTAATTGGACAAGATTGTTTCTCCCAGGTCTTAAAACTAGTCGACTAGATTAGACTTTACAGTCGACTGGATCGTCATTTTACTAACTGACCTCATTGGAACACTAGTACTGTCGACTGGAGGAGAACCAGTCGATTGGGTCCTAGAACTGTCGACCAAATTGGGTTCCTCCAGAATATGATCTCTGTTATCCAGATACCAGTGGACCGAACTCCCGATCAGTCGAGTGGATCTAAGAACTTTTAAAAGATGATGTTTTACTATGTATTTGAAGGGAATTTCTTTTAACCACATTAATAATTTATATTTTACCTTGGGTAATCCTTAGTTACCCGGTCCTAATCCGCACGTAGCAGGTTGGGGTGTGACACATATACATAAATAAAATATGTTTTTGTATCGATTATTTTTTAACTTCTTAATATTGGCTTTGTTATGGTGGCAACTTCGTTTCTTTTGACTTTGAATTTTATAAATGGACTACTAACCATCTGAAAGAGTGACTAGTCCCTAATTTTTCCAAGTAAGACTGGTCCAAGTTTGTTAGATCGAAACAATCACACTTAAACAATATATGAAAAACAGAAAGATTAAAGAGACCTAGAAACTTATCACGTGGTTCGGCAAAGTGCCTACGTCCACACCGGAGAGCCTGAAATTTCCACTATCTCAAAACGATTTTGGGTTACATCATATATATTTCCTATAGGTACATGGCAAAATCCCAAAAATACCCATACCGTACCGCGGGGGACTACGCCCCCCCGCACCTCCCACCCGACTAGTCCATACCGCACATAACTCTTATCAGCATTCTGGGAGGGCCACAGGCCCTCCCCTTGACTGTTGGGCCTACTGTAACGGACCCATTACAATATGAGCCATACCCAACAATCTCCACCTTGACGAATATCAAGCCACCTTGAAGATCATTATTACATGCTCCACTTTGAACTAATAAAGGGTAGGGGTACTCCTCCTCTTCAACAAGAAGAGACATTGATCAAGTCCAAGCAATTCTTGAACTTTTCTGTAGTAACGGGCTTTGTCAACATATCAGCTGCATTTTCCGTCGTATGAATTTTTTCCAATAGAATATCACCAGTAGAAACCAATCTCTTATCTTGTGGAACCTCACATCTATATGCTTAGTTCTTGCATGATACACCTGGTTCTTTGCCAAATAAATTGAACTCTGACTATCACAATGCAATTGAACTCCACCTTGATCAACACCAAGTTCCTTGACTAAACCCTTTAACCACAAAGCTTATTTTGCAGCCTCAGGTGCTGCCATATATTCTGATTCAGTTGTAGATAGTGCCACAGTAGACTGTAAAGTAGACTTCCAACATATAGGCCTTCCCGCTAGTGTAAACACATAACCTGTCATAGACCTCCTATCATCCAGATCACCTGCGTAATTTGCATCTACATACCCCACAACTGAAATAGAACCCTGTTGTCTCTGAAACATAATGCCATAATCTGTCGTACCTTGCAAATATATGAGAATCCACTTCACTGCCTTCCAATGCTCTCACCCTAGATTTGCCATACATTTGCTAACTGTGCTGACTGCATGTGCCAAATCAGGTCTAGTGCAAACCATCACATACATCAAACAACCTACAACATTGGCATACGGTACCTTGGACATATCTTCAATTTCTGCTTCTGTCTTCGGGCATTGACTAGCAGACAACCTGAAGTGATTGGCCAACGGTGTACCAACTAGTTTAGTATCACTCATACTAAACATTGCCAGTACCTTCTTTACATACTTTTCCTGAGAAACCCATAACCTTCCAGCCCTTCTGTCTCTCTGAATTTCCATGCCAAGAATTTTCTTGGCTGCACCCAAGTCTTTCATTTCAAACTCTCTACCAAGTAATGATTTCAGTCTAATAATCTCTTTCACACACTTAGCAACAATTAATATATCATCAATATACAGCATCAGGAAAATGAAAGAACCATCATCAAGAACCCTAAAGTAAACACAACAATCATACTCACAACGACTGTAGCCAATCTGAATCATGTAGGAATCAAACTTCTTGTACCACTGCCTTGGAGACTACTTCATCCCGTACAGAGACTTCTTCGGTTTACAAACAAGATGTTCTGATTCTGGTTACTTGAACCCCTCTGGCTGCTCCATGAAGATGTGCTCCTCCAAATCACCATGAAGGAAAGCAGTCTTCACATCTAGCTGCTCCAACTCCATATCTTAATTAGCTACTAGCGTAAGCACCGACCGGATGGAAGTGTGCTTAACCACTGGAGAGAAAACCTCATTATAATCAATCCCTTCCCTTTGTGAGTACCCTTTTCCTACCAACCTTGCCTTGAACCTCTGCCCTTCCTTTTAAGATATTGCTTCCTTTTTCTTGTAGACCCACTTGCACCTGATTGCCCTCTTTCCCTCAGGAAGTTCCACCAAATCCCAAGTCTTATTCTTGTGTAGTGACTGAGTTTCTTCTACCATGGCCTCCACCCACTTATCCCTCTCTTGACAACTGACTGCCTCCTGATAAGTTAAAGTTTCTCCTCCACTAGTGATAAGTGTAAAAGAAACAAAATCATCATTCCTAGCTGGTGGTTTCGTCGTACGTCTGGGCCTATCTGTGGCTATGCTATGATGCTCCTTTACTGGCTGGATAGTATTTTCTTTGTCTACATCAAGCTCCACCTCTATGACCTGCTTGTTGTTGCTATTCTCCTCTGACTGATGCTTTTGATCTTCTAAAGAAGTTCTCAACATTGAGTTTTCATCAAACACTACTCTGAGTTTCAGGATCCCAAAGCTTATACGCTTTCACCCCTTTCTCGTATCCAAGAAAGATGTACTTCTTTGATTTTGGATCTAACTTTGACCTCTCCTTACTTGGGATATGAACATAACCAGGACACCCAAATACCCTCATCATAGAGTAATCCACCTCTTTCTCTGTCCATACCTCTTCTACTACCTTGCCATCAAGCACTGCTCTAGGTGATCTATTAATGATGTAGCATGCCATACTTACTGCTTCATCCCAAAAACTCTTGGGTAAGCCAGCATTCAGTCTCAAACACCTTGCTTTTTCTTCTATAGTTTTGTTCATCCTCTCTGCAACACCATTCTATTGTGGTGTTCTCCGGACTGTAAAATGTCTCTTGATCCCGTGCTTCTCACAAAACTTCAAAAATTGTGAATCCTTGTACTCTGTACCATTATCCATTCTGAGGCACTTAATTTGTCTTCCTGTCTGTTTTTCTACCTCTGTCTTCCATAGTCCGAACTTAGCAAAAGTTTCAGATTTGTGCTTCATGAAGTAGACCCAGACCTTCCTCGAGTAATCATCTATGAAACTTACGAAGTAATAAGATTCACCCTTTGATTAAACTCTTACTGGCCCCAAAACATCCGAATGAATATAGTCAAGAATACCCTTACTGCTGTGAGTAGCTGTCTTGAACTGCACCTTGCACTGTTTCCCAAGTACACAATATTTACAGAAAGCCAGTTTGCATGATTTTACTCCCTTCAACAGATTTCTCTTATGAAGTTCCAGCATACCTCGCTTACTCATGTGACCAAGTCTCATATGCCACAACAAAGTGTCATCAGTACTAGATTCTGCAGAAGTTGTTGCTGCAGCTCCACCTACAATCGTGCTTCCCATTAACTTGTAAATATTTCCTGCAACCTTCCCTTCATCAAAACCATCGCCCCTTTGACCACCTTCAAGACACCCTCTTCTAATTTAAAAACACAGCCATTGGAGTCCAAGGTGCCCAAAGAAATTAGATTTTTCCTTAAATCTGGAACGTGTTTCACATCACCCAAAGTCCTCACAACACCATCAAATATTTTAATTAAAATAGTGCCAATACCAATGACTTTACAAGATGCATCATTACCCATGACAACATTACCACAATTTACTAACCTGTAGGTATCAAACCAGTCCTCATGTGGTCCTCATGTGGACATATATGATACGAACATCCAGAATCCAAAATCCAAGCATCCATAAAGCGATCAGTTGCCGATAACACAGAAAGCATATCTCCATTGCTACAGTCCAAACCATCCTCCACCACATTTGCTGAAGTAGTGGGTTTTCCATTTCCGTTGTCCATCTTCTTCTCATTATTCTTCAACTCTAGACAATCTCTCTTCATATGCCCCTTATCATGACACTTGTAACATTCAATATTCTTCAACCACTTTTCCTTTGATTTTGATCTAGACTTATTCCTACCAGATCGATTCCCTCTATACTTGCTTCTTCCATAAGCCTGATTACCCTTTGCTACCAGCCCTTCTCCCTGAAACCCTTCAGTATCCTGCTTTCATTGGTTATAAGCCAACAAGGCTGATGTAACATCCTCTAACTCCAGAGTCTCTTTTACCCATAAAAGGGTTGTAACCAGATGTTCATAAGAAACAGGAAGAGAACTAAGAAGAATTAACGCTTAATTTATCTTCGTCATCAAACTTGACCTCAATTCTCAAGAGATCACTAATAATCTGGTAGAAAACATTGATATGCTGCGCCAAATCTGAACCCTCAGCCATCTTAAGCCCGTACAACTTTTGCTTAAGAAATAGTTTATTTGTGAGGGATTTTGACATATACCTGCTCTCCAGTTTTGTCCATATTCCAGCAGGAGAATCTTCATCCAGAATGTGATACATAACCGAATCTGCAAGACAAAGACGAATGGTACTGACCGCCTTCAATTCCAGATCTTCCCAATCCTCGTCAAACATACTTGCAGGCTTCTTTGACTTACCGTACAATGCCCTAACCAGACCTTGCTGCACCAATAGATCTTTCACCCTTCGCTGCCAAAGACCAAAGTTTGAAGTTCCATTAAACTTCTCCACATCAAACTTTGAGATCGAAGTATTCACCATTGTTGCGACGATTAACCTTGCTCTGATACCAATTGTTGGATCGAAACAATCACACGCAAATAATATATGAAAAATAGAAAGATTAAAGAGACACAGAGACTTATCACGTGGTTTGGCAATGTGCCTACGTTCACACCGGAGAGTCTGAAATTTCTACTATTTCAAAATGATTTAGGGTTACATCATATATATCTCCTATAGGTACATGGCAAAATCCCCAAAATACCCATACCGTACCGCAGGGGGCCCCTGCACCCCCCACCTGACTAGTCCATACGGTACATAACTCTTATCAGCATTCCGGGAGGGCCACAGGGCCCTTCCCTTGACTCTTGGGCCTACTGTAACGGATCCATTAAAATATGAGCCATACCCAACAAAGTTATTTTCTTTTCTATCATTTTTTATATTATCTATAGATATAGCCTAGGTAAAGCTATGAGCTCATATGGTTTGCGTCATTTCAAATTATTGTACATTACATGTCACATATAAATATTTAAAATTTGTTTTGGATGGATTAGTTTCAAATTTCTTAATATTGGCTTTGTTATGAAAGTAACTTTGTTTCTTTGGCTTGAAATTTATAAATGGACCTCTAGCCATCCGAAAGAGAAAATGGTCCAAGTTCTCTCTCTCTCTCTCTCTCTCTCTCTCTCTCTCTCTCACTTTTTTTAAGGAAGACTGGTCCCAGTTCACTATTATATCATCATTTGTTGTTCTTTTTCAATGAAATTATTATACAATGAATCTTGTTCGGATTTCACAAGCAACTATTTTGCAGCTTAATAATAATGAGATAAACTTCCCAATGAATTGTTTTCACTAATCATTATAATAAATAGCCCAATGATCATCATTCTAAGACTTTTCTGTGTCTCCTACACATTCAACTTTATGGGTAAATTGCACTTTTTACCCTTGAAGTTTCGGTGGTTTGACAATTTAAACTCTAAAGTTTCCAATGTATCATTTGAGCCCCTAACTAAAGTTTCACAATTGCAATAAATAAGTCCACTTTCCTTAAGTGATGTATAATTTAGTTATTAAAAGTAAAATTTCATCGTCAAATGTCTTCAAGGGATCAAATTTTGATTCACCACAAATTTAAGGGAACAAAATGCCACATTTTAAAATGTAGGCTCTAAAGTATTAACCCACCCAAACTTCAGAGGTGAAAAATTGCATTTTACCCTTTCCTTTACCTTGCATTTTTAGATGTCTTAACTTGAAAGATGAAATGCCTTGCTAAATATGTCTGCCTATACAAGAATCACTTCAAGCAACTCAGTTTTGAGCCCGTTTGAGTTAGCTGAAACTTAAACATTAAGTGATGAATTGCGGATTTCGAGAAAATGGATAGTTTTACAAAATGAATTTTTTTTGGGTTAGCCAAAATTTTAGATCATAAACAAACCAGCTGAAATCACTTAATTTAACTTTTAATTATTTAAAAGGCAAAAGTGCCTTTAAATAAGAATTTTAATATTTTTCAGGTTGTCCAAATTCAATTAGCCTCCAGTTTCGAAGTTAAATATTGTTAAATGTTCCACCCAGATACTTATACTTCTTCTGTTTCACTTATGTGTCCTTTTATTCGTCTTTGCTGTCCCAAAACTATTGTCCACAAGGGATATCCAAGTTCAAAATATTCAGTTGCTTTCCAAAAATACCCTTATTTATTTTGAACAAATAACCAACAAAAGCAAGGAATAAAACAAGTAAGGGTAAATTTGGGATATATGCATTCATTTTAGACGTTTGAATGGTAACCATTTATGTTCCCTTAAAAATGGTAGAATTTCAAAGAGGGACACATAAAATAGGACAGAGGGCACCATATGCACACACACATATATATATATATATATATGTGCGTGTATGTGTGTGTGTGTGTGTAAATTCACGAGGCAGGAAGGCACAACTATAGATACATACATCGTGACTATTATGACATAAATTATTGTACTACTTTAACTTTATTATTATTATTATTTTTGGATAAAACTGTTACTATATATTGATGATATCTCTTAAGTTCTTGGCTTTGCTATGGCTGTAACTTTGTTTCTTTGACTTTAATTTTATAAATGAATTGTTTTCTTGCTAATAATAATGTGATAAACTTATCAACGAATTGTTTTCCCTAATAATTATAATAAAAAGCCCAATGATAATCATTCTAAGACTTTTGGGTGTCTCCTGCTCATTCAACTTTTCAGGAAAATTGCAATTTTTACCCTTGAAGTTTGGGTGGTTTGACACTATAGACTCTTAAGTGTCAAATGTATCATAATACGCTGCAGAATGTTCTGCTGATAAGAAACAGACGACTGAACGGGGGTGCAGTCGACTGGATTCACTAATTGGACAAGACAGTTTCTCCCAGGTCTTAAAACTAGTCGACTAGATTAGACTTTATAGTCGACAGAATCGTCATTTTACTATCTGGCCTCATTGGAACATTAGTACAGTCGACCGGAGGACAACCAGTCGATTGGGTCCCAAAAATGTCGACCAGATTGGGTTCCTCCAGAATATGATCTCTGTAATCTAGATGCCAGTCGAGTGGATTGAGAACTTTTAAAAGATGATGTTTTACTATGTATTTGAAGGGAATTTATTTTAACCACATTAATAATTTATATTTTACCTTGGGTACACGGTCCTAATCTGCACGTAGCGGGTTGGGGTGTGACACATATACATAAATAAAATATGTTTTTGTATCGATTATTTTTTAACTTCTTAATATTGGCTTCGTTATGGTGGCAATTTCGTTTCTTTTGACTTTGATCTTCCATGGTGGAAGAATTTCGACCACTCCATAATATGATCTCTGTAATCCAGATGCCAGTCGACCGAGCTCCTGATCAGTCGAGTGGATCTGAGAACATTTAAAAGATGATGTTTTACTATGCATTTGAAGGGAGTTTCTTTTAACTACATTAATAATTGATATTTTACCTTGGGTAATCATTTGTTACACGGACCTACTCCGCACGTAGCGGGTTGGGGTGTGACACAAATACATAAATAAAATATGTTTTGTATGGATTGTTTTTGAACTTCTTAATGTTGGCTTTTGATCGGCAACGAATGGTTGTCGTTTATTGTCCTAAAAGTACGCTTTGTTAGCCCATTTTATGTAGTCATTAGTTATTTTTTAATAAGTATTCTAAATTTTGTAGGATTTGGAGTTTTAACTTGAAAATGCACAAAAATCCAATGATTAGTGGCTTTGGAAGTCATTTTGGGCTCAAACGGTGATTCCGGTGAAAGCTGAATGCAGTAGCAGTCTCGAAAAATCGCATTTTTGACGAAGAATACTTTGAATTTGAGAAATTTATCCAGAGATATAAAATTTAGATCTTCGAGTTACGGAAGCGTGGCCGCAAATGGCGAGTCAATCCGAGTTCCGAGCAAAACGTTATCGCAATTCTACGAAAGTCGCGCAGTGCAGCAGAAACTACCTCGCGCGAGCGACCTGTGAAAAAACCAAAAACGCGTATTTTATTAAATTAAAGTGCCCATCGAAGGTGGTTTGTGCATATGACGTCCAGAAAGGTAAATATAGCTGTTTTAGTACGATTTGGCTTAGGAAAGCTTCCTAAATCCTTCCAAACTCTATATAAATCCTATTCTAAATCAAATTGAAGGTTACACATCATTATACATAGCCATATACAACAAAAATTTCAGCCATTGAAGAGAGAAAAGCAAGGAGAAGAAGAAGAAGACCAAGGATTCCCATGGTTTCCTCCATCAACCTCTTGCCGTTCATCAATTCCATGGCCAACTAAACCTAGATCTAGGGTTTCAATGAAACCCTAGCCAAGTAATAGGGTTTTATTTATGTTTTTATTTTAATTTTATTATGTATGGATGATGATTACATGTTTGGAGGATTTTTATAAATAAATCGTACTTCTATTGATTAAATCATTACTTTCAAAGTTTATTCTTGTCTTAGATCTATTTTGGCTGTGATGTGCTCAATGATCTATATTTGCTGTGCTTGTATAGATTGTTTACATGTATTGGTGCTTAATTGAATTGTGCTATCAAGTATCCGAATAGTCCATACCTAGGTTAGACGGATTATGTCACAACCCTAGTTTAGTGTGGGATAATTCGTGCTAACCGAAGATGGATTATGTTGGTGCTTGAACCATAGTTATTTTCTTGACGGAGGAATTGGGCATGTAGTTACAATTCCCCATTATCATCCAACTTAATAGGCTAAAGTAATTCATAAATATTCCCATTATGAAGCTAGTGGTGGATTTGCAATCCTAGGTTCTCTTCAAATATCTTTAAAACAACTTTAATTGCTTTCATAATTTATATTTACTTTTATTGTTCTTAGTTTAATTAAAATCAAATCAAAATCTGTTTTTTCTTAATTAATTAGATTTAGGTTTTAAAATTAAAGCACTGTAGTATTTCAATCTCTGTGGGTTCGACCTTTACTTCCACACTGCAAATCTTTAGAAAAGTAAAGTACATTTTTCATATCTTGATTTTGACGAGATCAATTTTTGGCGCCGTTGCCGGGGATTGCATTACTACCTTTAGTTTTATAATCTTAGTTTAGTTAATTCGTAAATATTAGATTAGGTTTTTTTTCCTTTTCTTATTTTTTCGTTTTTTGTTTTAAGTTACTAACTTTTCTTTTATTTTTGTAATTTCTTAGGAACTCAAAATTCTAGCGTTCCGGGAGGAATAACTTAGCACATCAAAGGAGCTTACGCGAAAAAATACAAATAAAATAAAATAAATTACTTTTTGTGAAACTCGCTTTAAACCACTGTAAGTCAGGGCACTGTGACGCACTATTTGCATTAGTTTAGGGTTAATTGCACTGCATTAGCTAGGACACCCAGGGCGCTGGGAATTGACGTGGTCACTGCATCACAGGATAATTTACATGCATCACAGTAGTTGAGTGCTTATTATCTTAGTTGTGTGATTGCTATTTGTTTTTTTTATTATTTGAGTCAGTTTTTGTTTTTAGTTTATCTTCTTTTAGTTTATGTTTGGTACACGCTCAAGTAAACTGGAATTAAAACCTTCCGATCTTGAACTTGAACGTACATTAAGAATTAACAAGTATTCAAACATAACTTCTAGAACTAGGTTAAACATAGACGACGAATTAACTCCAAAACCATTGTCGTTGTTTGAGTCCGAAATACGTAGTACCCTTAAAAATCTAAAGAAACCACGCTTTATTAGCATAGAACCTATTCCAATGGCCGACATTGGAAACAATGGAAACAATGGAAATAACTCTAATATACCGCCACCTCCTCTGCTTAAAGATCATTTTATTCCTACGACTTACACGCCTCAAGCAGGTATCAAATTACCGGAGGCGACGACATCTCACTTTGAGATAAAGTCGTCTACCATCTCGCTACTTCCTTCTTTCCATGGCCGTATAAATGAAGACCCTTATCAACACTTAGGGGATTTCCAAGATATATGCTCTACGTTTAAAATCCAAAATTTCACTAATGATGAATTAAAACTGCGTCTCTTTCCATTCTCTTTAAAAGATAAAGCGAAGTATTGGCTCCAATCTTTGGAGCCAAACGCTATAAAAACATGGAAAGCATTACATACTGCATTTTTACAAAAGTTTTTCCCAATCACAAGAACAAATCAAATAAGAAAATCTATAACTAATTTTGTGATGCAAGATGGGGAAACACTTTATGACACATGGGAGAAATTTAAGAATTATTACGCTCCTGCCCACATCATCAGGTTCCTAAGTGGCAATTAGTTTAAGTCTTTTATGAGGGACTTATTCCCTCTGTTCCTAATACCGTCGATGCCGTTTGTGCGGGTACTTTCCTACACAAAAGCGCCGGCGAGGCCCGAAAAATATTTGAAACTTTGAGCGAGAATTCGATGCATCAGTCTGTGTCGGTACGTTCTGGAGGATATCTGCCACCACCAAAAAGAGAGGTAAAGTTCGAGTCAAGTCATTCAATTGAATTTTAAGAATTAAATAGAAAACTTGACCAACTTATGAGGATGGGAATTAGGTCCACTCCACCTTCTTAAGAAGTATGTGCATTATGTTCTGAACCATCACATTCTATCCATGCATGTCCATCGGCAAGTCAATTTCCGAAATTCGTGGAGCAACACATTAATTCTATTCAACAATACCCACGAAATAATTATATTTCAACTACTAATAATCTGAACGCGCCATGGAGAAACCATCCTAACTTCTCGTGGAAAAATAATAATAATAATCCTAATGAGGCGACTAATTTTCCTAATGCATATTGACCTTAGTTTCAACCTAATCAATACCAACAACCGCCTCCTAATCCGAGCCCTCCAAGGGGTAACGCTTTCGAGGAGAAGGTGTTGGCGTTCCTTAATAAAATCGAAACACAAGTACAGGCACATGCACAAATAGTGCACTCACACACACAATCCATTGCGAAACTTGAATCTCAAATGGGACAACTAGCTACTATAGTGAGTCGTAGAAATGAGGGGACGTTGCATAGTTAAACAATTCAAAACCCTAAGGGACAATACGAGGTTAAGGGGTCGAATGAGCAAGTAAACGCCGTCTCAACTAGGTTGATTACACGAGAGGAAGCGGTAATAGAAATTCCGAATGAGAATGTGATAGATATGAACATAAACTCTAATACGAAGAAGGGTAAGGACGCGAGCCAAAATAAGAAATAAAAAGAAACGGCCCTGACTAATCATATACCAAAATTGCCCTTTCCACCAAACGTTGATGAACCATCAAATTTTCCAAAGAAAGGGTCAAAGGTTGAGGATATACTCGAGGTATTTAAACAAGTTAAAATCAATATTCCATTCCTCGATGCTATTAAACAAATTCCCACTTACGCTAAATGTCTAAAAGACCTTTGCACGCAAAAACATAATTTGTGTAGTCATACTCCGAAAAAGGTCTTTCTCACGGAAAAAGTAAGTTCTATTTTTCAACACTCACCTCCAAAGTATAAGGATCCTGGTACGCCAACTATTTTATGTGTCATAGGTGACACTGTCATCCATAGGGCTCTCCTTGACTTAGGTGCGAGTGTTAATCTCTTACCTTATCACGTTTATAAATAACTAGGTTTAGGTGAACTTAAACCTACGACCGCTACTATTCAATTAGCGGATCGTTCCGTTAAAGTACCTAGAGGAATCATCGAGGACGTCTTAGTTAAAGTTGATCAATGTTTTTATCCTGTCGATTTTATGGTCCTTGACACTGAACATGTCCTAGATGCTAGAAAGCACACCCCTGTTATTCTTGGTCGTCCATTCTTAGCCACCGCTAATGCGCGTGTCAATTGTCGAACGGGGGTGATGAAAGTGTCATTCAGGAATTTGAACTTAAAATTAAACGTGTTTAATGCTATCGATCAACCTCCCAAAGACGATGATTATCTATGTATGGAGGGTAGTGAGGTTATACGGAATATTGAACCTACTAATGAATTGAACATGGGTAAGGAGAATAATATAATGAGTAATGAGAGGATGAATGCAAATAACCTGGACCCTAACGATGAATTTACTAAGAAGGTGAGAAATCGATTTGAACATAATAAGGATGAACCGTCAATTGAATTAATCCAAAGCGACGTTATTTCTGCTTACCACCGGGCTCTTCCTGAAATCCTTAGGGGTATAAAGTCCGATTTTCAGCCTCCATAAAATCTTGAGCTAGAACGGTCTAGCTAAAGACGTAAAAGACAGCGCTTCTTGGGAGGCAACCCAAGCTTTATTTTGTCTGTTTCTCTTATTTTTGCATGTTTTTGGGTCATTTTGGTCAGTTTTTGAGTTTTCTGGACAGGTTTGGGGGTTGGAGTAAAGTTATGTTTAATTTATATACATAAAATAAGTGAACCGAGAAAAAAAATATCCTTCTCGCGTGCACAGTCTCGCGCGAGCGGGCCACGCGAGCGACATCTCCCGCACGCGGCCCGTTCGCGCGAGATGTCGCTCGCGCAGCCCGCTCGCGCGAGACTGTGCCTTTGTGAAATTTTTGGTTATTGTTTTTATGAGCTCTCTGTTATATCTCGCGCCTGGATTCGCGGGCGCGAGGCTGTCTCGCTCGCGCGAGTTTAAAAAAAAATATATATTTGGGATTCGCGCGCGCGACGGCCGCTCACGCGGACCGCTCGCGCGATCCCCCGTTTTCCTGATATTTTCTTTTGTTTTCTTATCTCCTTTCCCACACACCTTTTCTAGTAGTTTTACCTTTTTTGTTTACGTTTTAGGTTCTTTTAGATTGAGTCGTTTGTTATTTTCATAATTCTGGTTATGTTTTCTTTTGTTTTATAGTTAATTTTCTTTTTATTTTCATAGTTTTGTTAAAGTCTTTTAGTTTAGTTTATTTTCATGTCGTCCTTCTGTATTACTTGTTTCTAGCTGCTTTTATTATCTTGTTTGTTTCCGAGTAGTAACAGGTGAATTAGTTTCTCCACTTGGAGTCATGGACCTTTATAGCCATATTCATATACAGTCACCTGTTTATGATTGTCGAAATCGAGATACTATCGTTCATTCCTTACGTACTCTCCTTTCTTTCGTTTTATTATTTCATTGGGGACAATGAAAGGTTTAGGTTTGGGGGTATGCATTCACATGATGCACATTATTATACCCCAATTTTCGAAATTTAAATTTTTTTCGATAATTGTGCTTAAATAAACGATGTTACCAACGTTTTTACAATCTCAATTTGATACTTCTTGTTAAATAACTTTGATTGTTATAGAATGATAACACAATGAGAAGATGTGATTAAATATTTGCTGAAGTCATGATATGACGTTTTAGGTCATGTATCGTTTGAATCGTAGTTTTATATCATAGATTTGCACATAAACCTATGCACTGCACGTAGTCGCTTGAATACATGTTTGATGTGAACTATAATATGATTCGGATTTCTAGATAACACAAGGTGGAGACTAAACCGAGTGAGCTTTTGAGCCTATCTTTTCTGTTTTGAGGGTTATAAGTACATATTGTGTTTATCGAATTTTATTGAAATAGCGCATTAACTTGTTGTTTAATCGCATTATTCTTGTCTTGGTTGATAATCAAGTTAAAATATTTGTTACCATGCTAAATAATCTTCCGTCGTAAATGTTGAAGAACCATATAACCATAGGACATGATTTTAGACCTTCTTTGTTTACTACTGTCCGATAAATGCTAAAATTTCCTTAGTTCATCATTTGAGCCATTAAAATGCCATTTTTTTTCTTTAATTACCATTATCCTGCTTTTGCTCCAATTTGGCCAACTTGGAGTTCACCCCTGAAAGATTGATAAACTTTTAGTGGTGTTAAGGCAATGTGTGATTGAGAAAAAAAAAGAAAATAAGATGATGTTTGGGGTGGTTGCCTTGTTATTTATTGAATATTCATCAAAAGCAACAAGAAAGGGAAAAGAATTAAAAAAAAAAGATTGGAAAAAAAAAAGAAGAGGAAAGAAAATAAAAAAAGAAATATGAAAAGGAGGAGAATGAAAAGATGAAAGTTGGTAGAAGAGACGAATGAAAGAAATCGAACATGCCTTACAATGCCATTCTAAAACTACCTAATGAATCATTTCTATCCTTTTTCATTACCTGAGCCACATTACAACCTTTGAAAAGTCCTATTTGATCCTATGAAACATGGTTCGGATATGAAAACGATGGGAGGGGGCTTAAAACATGGTAATGATTAATTTTTCTTGATTGTTGGCATCCTATCTGTGAGACTATTGTTCTTTCGTGTCATGCGTCTTTTTCGAGTCATATGTGAGCATTTCTCATTTTGAAAATATATTTCCTTTGCTCCCATATATTAGAAAAATTACACCTGTCTCTGAGTGTTTCATTTGAGAGTGTAATTGACATTGTGAGATTCGTAGTCGAGACATAGTTAATTGGTTATCCGAAGTATATTCCATGTTCATGACATGCGCGTGTTCATTTGACTACCATATCACACACGTGCAATTTTATGAAAAACTCTATTGATTTATACGATGCATGTACTTAGGATTGTTTTTCATAACGTAGGTAGACATTCGATTCCGTTTCTTCTTGTTCGTTATTCTATTTCAAATCTTTGTTATATGATGAAGGAGTATTGAATATTACATTCTTTGTTTTCAATAAAACTTTTTAAATTTATGAGTTAATAAAGATGGTTGTGGGTGACTTGCTGATGAGAACCCTCACGAGACTTCACTCGTCCGACTAGGGACACCTAGAGGTTCAAAAGGCTTGTTGCAAATGCTAAATGCAATCGTGATCCATGCGAAAATGGAGTAGTATTTGTAGTAGTAGTATTTATTTTTATTTTTTTCGTTTTGCTCGAGGACTAGTAAAGAGTAGGTTTGGGGGTGTGATCGGTGATGAATAGGTGTCGTTTATAGTCCTAAAAATACGCTTTGTTAGCCCATTTTATGTAGTTATTAGTTATTTTTTAATAAGTATTCTAAATTTTGTAGGATTTGGAGTTTTAATTTGAAAATGCACAAAAATCCAATGATTAGTGGCTTTGGAAGTCATTTTGGGCTCAAACGGTGATTCCGGTGAAGGCTGAATGCAGTAGCAGTCTCGAAAAATCGCATTTTTGACAAAGAATACTTTGGATTTGAGAAATTTCTCCAGAGATATAAAATGTAGATCTTTGAGTTACGGACGCGTGGCCGCAAACGACGAGTCAATCTGAGTTCCGAGCAAAAAGTTATCGCAATTCTACAAAAATTGCACAATGCAGCGAAAACTACCTTGCACGAGCGGGCAGCGCAAGCGACCTGTGAAAAAACCAAAAACGCGTATTTTATTAAATTAAAGTGCCCGGCGAAGGTGGTTTGTGCATATGACGTCTAGAAACGTAAATATAGCTGTTTTAGTGCGATTTGACTTAGGAAAGCTTCCTAAATCCTTCCAAACTCTATATAAATACTATTCTAAATCAAATTGAAGGTTACACATCATTACACAACATTAGACACAGCCATATACAACAAAAATTTCAGCCATTGAAGAGAGAAAAGCAAGGAGAAGAAGAAGAAGACCAAGGATTCCCATGGCTTCCTCTATCAACCTCTTGCCGTTCATCAATTCCATGGCCAACTAAACCTAAATCTAGGGTTTCAATGAAACCCTAGCCAAGTAATAGGGTTTTATTTATGCTTTTATTTTAGTTTTATTATGTATGGATGATGATCACATGTTTGGAGGATTTTTATAAATAAATCGTACTTCTATTGATTAAATCATTACTTTCAAAGTTTATTCTTGTCTTAGATCTATTTTGGCTGTGATGTGCTCAATGATCTATATTTGCTGTGCTTGTATAGATTGTTTATATGTAATGGTGCTTAATTGAATTGTGCTATCAAGTATCCGAATAGTTCATGCCTAGGTTAGACGGATTATGTCACAACCCTAGTTTAGTGTGGGATAATTCGTGCTAACCGAAGATGGATTATGTTGGTGCTTGAACCATAGTTATTTTCTTGACGGAGGAATTGGGCTTGTAGCTACAATTCCCCATTATCATCCAACTTAATAGGCTAAAGTAATTCATAGTTATTCACATTATGAAGCTAGTGGTGGATTTGCAATCCTAGGTTCTCTTCAAATATCTTTAAAACAACTTTAATTACTTTCATAATTTAGATTTACTTTTATTGTTCTTAGTTTAATTAAAATCAAATCAAAATCTGTTTTTTCTTAATTAATTAGATTTAGGTTTTAAAATTAAAGCACTGTAGTATTTCAATCTCCGTGGGTTCGACCTTTACTTCCACACTACAAATCTTTAGAAAAGTAAAGTACATTTTTCATATCTTGATTTTGACGAGATTAGCTTTGTTACGGTGGCAACTTCGTTTCTTTTGACTTTGAATATTATAAATGGACTACTAACCATTTGAAAGAGAGACTAGTCCCTATTTTTCCAAGGAAGACAGGTCCAAGTTCTTTTCTTTTCATTATTTGAAACTTTATCTTTATCATTTTTTATATTATCTATAGATATAACCTAGGTAAAGCTATGAGCTTATATAGTTTGCGTCATTTAGAATTATTGTACATTAAATGTCACATATAAATATTTAAAATTTGTTTTGGATGGATTATTTTCAAACTTCTTAATATTGGCTTAGTCATGGTAGTAACTTTGTTTCTTTGGCTTGAAATTTATAAATGGACCTCGAGCCATCCGAAAGAGAACATGGTCTAAGTTCTCTCTTTTTTTTAGGAAGACTAGTCCCAGTTCACTATTGATATGTCCAAAATAATCTAGCCAAGATGATAGTGCCACGTCACCTAGAGGCACCGGTTATTCCGGCAAGGGCGCACCCCGTGGGCCTAAGCGTTCCCGAGGTGTTCATGCGAACCGCGCGATCATATCAACAGACCGGGCATAAAGGTCGCGCTGTCTCGCGACCCCGACTTGTCCAGTAGTCTCCTAAATCAACCATAAGTCTGCGAAAGGAGATATGGCAGTTTCCTAAGCCACTTAGGAAACTCTCCTAAGATCATGCAAATCTATTGTGATTAGATTAGGCTTCCTAATCCTATTAACTTACCATGTAAGGGTGGACTCTTGCATCTATAAAAGAGCTCACCTACCCTGTCAAAGGGGATCCCGAAATCAATTCTCTAAGCATACAAGCATTCAACAGAGAACTCACCATCAATACGCATACACCCGACCGGTATTACTGGTAGTACCGCCCACCTTTGTTGGCTCACCAGGCCCGCCGGTGATCTGCTAGTGAGAGCGCACAGACGCAACTGTGGACGTAGGTCACCTCATTAACGGGACCGAACCACATACAAATTACTCTCATCTCTTTCTCTCTCAAAACATTTCTTACCAATTTTAGGCATCATCAGTTTGGCACCGTCTGTGGGAAGCGACTGAGTCTTCTCATCAACAAATTCTCAACTGATCAACATGCCGCCAAAGACGGGTAAGAAAGCCGCTAATCCAACCGGTCAGGAGAACACGCAGCCTGAACAGCAGGCGGCTGATCTCGTCAGAATCAAGATGTAAAAGTATTCTTTACTTTTCAAAGGATTTGCAGTGTGGAAGTAAAGGTCGAACCCACAGAGATTGATTACTACAACTACTTAATTTTAAAACCTAAGTCTAATTAATTAGGAAAAACGGATTTGATTTGGAATTTAATTAAACTAATAACAATAAAAGTAAATCTAACTTATGAAAGCAATTAAAAGTGTTTTTAAATAATATTTAAAGGAAACCTAGGATTGCAAATCCACCACTAGCTTCATAATAGGAATATCTATGAATTACTTTAGCTTATTACGTTGGATGAATATAGGGAATTGTAGCTACAAGCCCAATTCCTCCGACAAGAAGATAATCATGGTTCAAGCACCAACATAATCCATCTGCGGATAGCACGAATTATCTCACACTAAACTAGGGTTGTGATCTAATCCGTCTAACCTAGGCATGGACTATTCGGATACTTGATAGCACGAATCAATAAAGCACCATCACATGTAAACAATCTAAACAAGCACAGCAAGAATAGATCGTTGAGCACATCACAGTCAAAATAGATCTAAGACAAGAATAAATTCTGAAAGCAATGATTTAATCACTAGAAGTACGATTTATTAATAAAAATCCTCTCAACATGTGACTGTCATCCATACATAATAAAACTAAAATAAATACATAAAATACTCCCTATTACTCATCTAGGGCTTCATTGAAACCCTAGATCGATGATCTAGCCGTCCATGGAAGTAGTAGATAGCAAGAGGTTGATGGAGGAGGCCATGGAAACCCTTGGTCTTCTTCTTCTTCTCCTTGCTTCCCTCCCTTCAATGGCTGGAAGTATGGTTGTAGAATGTGTGTATATTAATTTCCAACCCTCTAATTGAGTAAATTTGGAGTTTATATAGAGTTTGTACAAGCTTTGGAAGGCTTCCCCACCCGAAACGAACTGAAACGCATGTAATTTACAGTCTGGACGTCGTTTAGCAGTCTCGTTTGCACAGGAGTCTTCAGTATACTGAAATACGCAACTTTGGTTTTTGGGCATATCGCGCGAGCGGGTCGCGCGAGCGCGACTTTTGGTCCTTCGCGCGCGCGGATCGCGCGAGCGAATTATTGGGGGTCTCGCGCGAGCGGATCGCTCGCGCGATTCGCTGATTTTCGCGCCCGCGGATCGCTCGCGCGACTTTGATTTTTCAGCTTCTTCAACTATGCTTTTTCACCCTGTTTAGCCTGGTTTAGTTGATTTCTTCCAAAACCTGTCAGAAACTAGAAAACAGAGTAAACGTATACAAAAACAGGATAAAATGTACTAACAAATGCTCATTAAGGCGTATAAATAGGATTAGTTCTCTCCCGATCACACCCCCAAACCTACATTTTGGTAGTCCTCGAGCAAAACTAAAATAAGAACTACTAATAAAAATCTATTCCATTTTCGTATGGATCACGATTGCATTTAGCATATGCAACAAGCCTTTTAAACCCCTAGGTGTCCCTAGTCGGACGAGTGAAGTCTCGTGAGGGTTCTCGTCAACAAGTTACCCACAACCATCTTTATTAACTTATTAATTTAAAAACTTTTATTCAAAACAAAGAACATAATATTCAATACTCCTTATTATACAACAAAGATTTGAAATAGGATAACGAACATAAAGAAATAGAATCAAACGTCTACATACATCATGAAGAACAATCTCAAACACATGCATCGTATGTATCAATAGAGTTTCTCATAAAATCGCACGTGTGTGATGAGGTAGTCAAGTGAACACGCGCTTGTCATGAACTTGGAATAAAACCCGGATAACCGTCTAACTATGTCTCGACTATGAATCTCACAATGTCAATTACACTCTCAAATGAAACACTCAGAAACATGTGTAATTTTTCTAATATATGTGAGTAAAGGAAATATATTTTCAAAACGAGAAATGCTCACATATGACTCGAAAAAGACGCATGACACGAAAGAACAGTAGTCTCATGGATAAGATGCCAACAATCAAGAAAAATTAATCATTACCATGTTTTAATCCCCTCCCATCATTTTCATATCCGAACCATGTTCCCTAGGATCAAATAGGACTTTTCAAAGGTTGTATTGTGACTCAGGTAATGAAAAAGGATATACTAGGTAGGTAATCTCAGAATGGCATTGTAAGGCATGTTCGATTTCTTTCACTCTTCTTCTCTACCAACTTTCTCTTCTTTCATTCTCTTTTCTCATTCATTTTTTTTCAACCTTCTTCTTTTTACTTTGTTTTCTTTTCCTTTTTCTTTTCTTGCTTCTCAAATGATTATTCATTGAATACCAAGCAACTACCCCAATAGCATCTTATTTTCTTCTTCTTCTCAATCAACACATCGCCTTAATACTACTAAAAGTTGATCACTCTTCCAGTGGTATACTCCAAGTTGATCAAGTTGGAGCTTTTAAAGAGGATAATGGTGAACAAAGAAAAAGAGGCATTTTAACGGCTCAAGGGGCGAACTAAGGAAAATTTTTTTCATTTATCGGCCGGCAGTAAACAAAGAAGGCCTAAAATCATGTCCCATGGTTATCTGGTTCTTCAATGTTTACGACGGAAGATTATTTAGCATGGTAACAAATATTTTAACTTGACTATCAACCAAAACAAGAATAATGAGACTAAACAACGAGTTAATGCGCTATTTCAATGAAATTCGACAAACACAAGATGTATTTATAACCCTCTAAAAAGAAAAGATAGGCTCAAAAGCTCACCGGGTTTAGTCTCCACCATGTGTTATCTAGAAATCCGAATCATATTATAGTTCACAACCAATATGTATTCAAGCGACTACGTGCAGTGCATAGTTTATGTGCAAATCTATGATATAAAACTACGATTCAAACAATACATAACTTAAAACATTTCAACATAACTTTAGTAAATGTTTAATCACATATTTCCTTGTTTATCATTCTATAACAAATCACATTACATACTAAGAAGTATCGGATTAATATTGCAAAAACGTCAGTAATATCGTTTATTTAAACACACTTATTGAAAATTTTAAAAATTTTAGTGCATAATATATGCATGTGTGTGCATACCCCCAAACCTAAACCTTTCATTGTCCCCAATGAAACAATAAAACGAAAGAAAGGAGAGTACATAAGAAAGGAGCGATAATACCTCGATCTGGACAAGCATAGAACAGATAACAGGTTAACACAAAGGAATATGGTGATAAAGTTCAATGTTACCTGTTACATCTAGATAAACGAAAAAGAAAACTACAAAAGAATATTAAAAGTAAATGAAATTAAAATACAAAATAAAAATCTAAAAACTAAATTAAACTAAACTAAACTAGCAAAAGGAAAAGAAATAAAAGAAAAAGTTTAAATGTAATAAGGAAAACAATAACTAACTCGATCTAAAATGGCTTAATAAACAAAAACAGAAACAAAAACATTATCAGAACAAATATGGGGGAAGGATACAGAAAACAAAGGAGAAAAACAGAGAATGGGGAAATCGCGCGAGCGGTCCGCGCGAGCGGCCGTCGCGCGCGCGAATTTCCAAAAATTTTTTTTTTTTTTTTTTTTTAGATCTATCTCGCGCGAGCGAGGTACCTCGCGCCCGCGATTCCAGGCGCGAGGAGAACCTGAGGCTCATAAAAGAGAAAACAAAGAAAAACATCTAAGGGGAAAACTCGCGCCAGCGGGCCGCGCGAGCGACGTCTCGCGCGAGCGACGTCTCGCGCGAGATTGGTTTCTTCCACTTTTTGATTAAAATTATGTATATAGTATTAAAATAACTTAATTCCAACCCCCAAACCTATCCAGAATGTCCAAAACAGACACAAACAGACCCAAAAATGTCCAAAAATAAGAAAAACGAATGAAATAAAGCTTGGGTTGCCTCCCAAGAAGCGCTAACTTTTACGTCTTTAGCTAGACCTTTCTAGCATAAGACTTTATGGAGGCCGTATATCGGACTGTGTACCCCTAAGGATGTCAGGTAGAGCTCGATGGTAAGCAGAAATAACATCGCTTTGAATTAAATCGATTAACGGTTTATCAGTATTTTCAAATCGATTTCTTACCTTTCGAGTAGATTCAACATTAGGGTCCGAAATATTAGGATTCATCCACTCATCATCCTCTACATTATTTCCCGCACTTATATTTATTACGTTCTTAGGCTCAATATTCCGTGTAACCTCACCTTCCACCTCACATAGGGAATCGTCGTTTTTAGGCGGTTGATCCATAGCATTAAATACGTTTAATTTTAAGTTCATGTTCCCAAATGACACTTTCATTACCCCCGTCCGACAGTTAACACGTGCGTTAGCGGTTGCTAAGAATGGACGGCCTAAGATGACAGGAGTATGTTTCCTAACATCTAGCACGGGTTCAGTGTCAAGGACCATGAAGTCGACAGGATAATAGCATTTATCAACCTTAACCAAGACGTCCTCGACGATTCCTCTAGGAATTTTAATAGAACGATCCGCTAATTGTATTGTAGCGGCCGTAGGTTTCAGTTCACCTAATCCTAGTTGTTGATAGACGTGATAAGGTATGAGGTTAACACTAGCTCCTAAGTCAAGGAGAGCCCTATGAATGATAGTGTCACCTATGACACATGAAATCGTAGGCGTACCTGGATCTTTATATTTTGGAGGAGCGTGTTGGAATATAGAGCTTACTTTTTCCGTGAGGAAGACCTTTTTAGGAGTATGACTCCGTATTTTGCGTTTTTGTGTACAAAGGTCTTTTAAACATTTAGCATAAGCGGGAATTTGTTTAATAGCATCGAGGAAAGGAATATTGATTTTAACTTGTTTAAACACCTCGAGTATATCCTCAACCTTAGACTTTTTATTTGTAAGATTAGACGGTTCCTCAACGTTAGGTGGATATGGCATTCTCGGAGTATAATTCGTTGGGACCGATTCTTTTTCTTTATTATTTTGGCTCACGTCCTCACCCTTCGTCGTACTAGAATTGCTATTCATATCTTTCACATTCTCATTCGGAGTTTCTATTACCTCCTCCTCTCGGGTAGTCAACCTAGTTGAGACGGCATTCACTTGTTCATTCGACCCCTTAACCTCATATTGTCCCTTAGGATTTTGGATTGTTTGGCTAGGCAACGTCCCCTCGTTTCTACGACTTACTACAGTAGCTAGTTGTCCCATTTGGGATTCAAGCTTCGCAATGGATTGCGTATGAGAGTGCACTATTTGTGCTTGTGCCTGAACTTGCGTTTCAATAGTCTTAAGGGACGCCAACACCTTTTCCTCAAAAATATTTCCCCTTGAAGGATTAGCATTAGGAGGCGGTTGTTGGTATTGGTTAGGTTGAAACTGAGGTCGATACGCATTTGGAAAATTAGTCGTCTCATTAGGATTATTATTATTTTTCCACGAGAAGTTAGGATGGTTTCTCCATGGCGCATCCGGATTATTAGTAGTTGCATTATAATTATTTCGTGGGTATTGTTGAATAGAATTAATGTGTTGCTCCACGAATTCCGAAAATTGACTCGCCGATGGACATGCAAGTATCGAATGTGAAGGATCAGAACATAATGCACAAATTTCACGAGCGGGTGGGGCTGTCGTTTTGTTCATTGTTAAAAGTCGGTCAAGTTTGTTAGATAGTTCTTTTATTTCAATTGATTGACTTGACTCGAATTTTACATCCCTCTTAGGTTGATTAAGATATCCTTCCGAACGGACAGACACCGTTTGGTGCATCGAATTCTCGCTTAACGTTTCAAACATTTTCCAGGCCTCGTCGGCGCTTTGTGTAGGAAGGTTCCTGCACAAACGGCATCGACGGTGTTCCTAACAGAGGGAATAAGCCCCTCATAAAAGACCTGAACAAGTTGCCACTTAGGAACCTGATGATGTGGACACGAGCGTAGTAATTCTTTAAATTTTTCCCACGTGTCGTAAAGTGATTCCCCATCTTGCATTACAAAATTGGTTATTGATTTTCTTATCTGGTTTGTACGCATAATCGGGAAAAACTTTTGTAAAAATGCGGTGTGTAAGTCTTCCCATGTTCTAATAGTGTTTGGCTCCAAAGACTGGAGCCAATATTTAGCTTTGTCCTTTAATGAGAATGGAAAGAGCCGCATTTTTAATTCATCATCAGTAAGATTTTGAATTTTCAAAGTAGAACATATATCTTGAAAATCTCCTAAGTGTTTATATGGATCTTCATTTAAAAGGCCATGGAAAGATGGAAGTAGCGAGATGGTAGACGACTTTATCTCAAAGTGAGATGCCGTCGCCTCCGGTAATTCAATACATGTTTGCGGCGTGTAAGTCGTAGGAATAAAATAATCTTTAAGTGGAGGAGGTGGTGGAATATTAGGATTATTCATATTAGCTCCGTTGTTATTTTGGTTGTTGTCGTTATTTCCAATGTCTGCCATTTTAATTGGTTCTATGTTATTAAAGCGTGGTTTCTTTAGTTTTTGAAGAGTACTACGTATTTCAGATTCAAATAAAGACGTTGGTTTTGGTGTCAAATCGTCGTCTATTATAAACCTAATTCCAGAATTTAAGTGTGAAGACTTGTTAAGTCTTAATGTACGTTCAAGTTCAGAGTCTAAAGGTTGTAATTCCGGTTTGTTTGAACGTGTACCTAACATAAACTAAGAGAAAAGAAAAGAAATTAAAAACAAAGACTGACTCAACTAAAAAAAACAAATAGCAAGCAATCACGCAACTAAGATAACAAGCACTCAACTACTATGATGCATGCAAATTATCCTGTAATGCAATGACCGCGTCAAGCCCAGCGCCCCGGGTTTCCTAGCTAATGCGGTGCAATTAACCTTAAACTAATGCAAATAGTGCGTCACAGCGCCCTGACTTACAGCGATTTAAAGCGAATTCCAAAGGAAGCAATTTATTTAATTTTTATTTATTTTATTTTTGCGTAAGCTCCTTTGATGTAATTAGCTGCTCCACTCGGAAACGCTGACTACAAAATAAAAAAAAACAAGTTAGTAACTAAAAACAAAAACAGAAAATAAGAAAAATAAACACTAATCTAATATTTACGAATTAACTAAACTACGATTATAAAACTAAGAGTAGTAATGCAATCCCCGGCAGCGGCGCCAAAAATTGATCTCGTCAGAATCAAGATATAAAAGTATTCTTTACTTTTCAAAGGATTTGCAGTGTGGAAGTAAAGGTCGAACCCACAGAGATTGATTACTACAACTACTTAATTTTAAAACCTAAGTCTAATTAATTAGGAAAAACGGATTTGATTTGGAATTTAATTAAACTAATAACAATAAAAGTAAATCTAACTTATGAAAGCAATTAAAAGTGTTTTTAAATAATATTTAAAGGAAACCTAGGATTGCAAATCCACCACTAGCTTCATAATAGGAATATCTATGAATTACTTTAGCTTATTACGTTGGATGAATATGGGGAATTGTAGCTACAAGCCCAATTCCTCCGACAAGAAGATAATCATGGTTCAAGCACCAACATAATCCATCTGCGGATAGCACGAATTATCTCACACTAAACTAGGGTTGTGATCTAATCCGTCTAACCTAGGCATGGACTATTCGGATACTTGATAGCACGAATCAATAAAGCACCATCACATGTAAACAATCTAAACAAGCACAGCAAGAATAGATCGTTGAGCACATCACAGTCAAAATAGATCTAAGACAAGAATAAATTCTGAAAGCAATGATTTAATCACTAGAAGTACGATTTATTAATAAAAATCCTCTCAACATGTGACTGTCATCCATACATAATAAAACTAAAATAAATACATAAAATACTCCCTATTACTCATCTAGGGCTTCATTGAAACCCTAGATCGATGATCTAGCCGTCCATGGAAGTAGTAGATAGCAAGAGGTTGATGGAGGAGGCCATGGAAACCCTTGGTCTTCTTCTTCTTCTCCTTGCTTCCCTCCCTTCAATGGCTGGAAGTATGGTTGTAGAATGTGTGTATATTAATTGCCAACCCTCTAATTGAGTAAATTTGGAGTTTATATAGAGTTTGTACAAGCTTTGGAAGGCTTCCCCACCCGAAACGAACTGAAACGCATGTAATTTACAGTCTGGACGTCGTTTAGCAGTCTCGTTTGCACAGGAGTCTTCAGTATACTGAAATACGCAACTTTGGTTTTTGGGCATATCGCGCGAGCGCGACTTTTGGTCCTTCGCGCGAGCGAATTATTGGGGGTCTCGCGCGAGCGGATCGCTCGCGCAATTCGCTGATTTTCGCGCCCGCGAATCGCTCGCGCGACTTTGATTTTTCAGCTTCTTCAACTATGCTTTTTTACCCTGTTTAGCCTGGTTTAGTTGATTTCTTCCAAAACCTGTCAGAAACTAGAAAACAGAGTAAACGTATACAAAAACAGGATAAAATGTACTAACAAATGCTCATTAAGGCGTATAAATAGGATTAGTTCTCTCCCGATCAGCGGCCTCCATGAAGACTGAGCAAATAACAGCAACGCTGGCGCAACTCTTGGAGGGCCAGCGCCAAACACAGGAATAGATAGAGGCGCTTATGGCCCAACACGAGAAGCGCCCCGCATCAGAGAATCAGCCTGAGAAGAGCACTCTAATTCAAATGCCCGCCAGGGCACGGAGGCAAGCCCGTTCTGCCCCGGTGTCTCCGCCGGACCGGGAACGCCCTGCTGATGGAGAGCACAGCCAGGCTACCAGGCACTCGTAAAGACGACCTTGGCCCAATCCTCACCGAGTGGAGGACGCCAGGATTATCATTGATTGGCGGCACACGGCCAGAGGGGAGGAGTCCGGATGGAGAGCCCGGGAATCAACCGAGGACCCTCCGGCCCTAAGCCGGGGGGATCTTAGGTACAGGCTTTCCTGGACCTAGAGTCGGGCTCTATCCCCAAAGTCGACGCGCTTTGAGGAATAGGCCTCATCGTCCGACCCAACCTACCGCTCAGACACAGATAGGAGAACAGGGCGAAGTGACGTCAAAGCCCAGGTCGAGGAACTGCAGCAGCAGATCGAGAGGTTGAATCGCAAGTCCGGTCATGACCTCACCAACACGGAGACTGAGTCACCCTATACCGCTCGGGTGACACGATTTCCCATTCCACGGAAGTTCAAACCCCTTCATCTCAGCTCCTATGATGGCACAGGGAGCCCGGTGGACCACATCCGTACCTACAAGGCGCAGATGGCACTGGTCACCACGGTGGATGAGCTGCTGTGCCTGGCCTTTCCCAGTACCCTCAAGGGGCCAGCCGCACAGTGGTTTCACGCTTTGAAGCCCCAGATGGTCGACAACTTCCAAGCCCTCGGCAAGCTGTTCATCAGCCAGTTTGTCGTTATGCTCGACCGGTCGCAACCGGACACTCAGCTGCTGACCGTCAAGCAGCGCAAAGGGGAGTCCCTGAGGGAGTATGTAGACCGTTTCAACCAGCAAAGGCTCCTGATCCACAACCTTAATGAAACGGCCGCAATCATGGCCTTCTGTTCGGGAGTTCAACACACCAAGGTTGCCACGTCATTCCATCGTGACCGACCGGCGACCCTGGTGAAGCTCTCAGAGAAGGTCAGAAAATACATAGATACTGAGGAGTTCTTGAAGGCAAAGCACGCCGGCCAGGCGGGAGACGGATCCCCGAAGGCCAAGCGCAAGTGTGAAGGGTTCGAGAAGGGCTCGGGAAAGAAGCCAAAGCAAGACCAAAGAGATGCCCAGGGTCAGCCCCCAACTGCTTTCACACCCCTTTCCCGGCCTATACTTGAAGTTATGGTCGCCACAGAGGCGCCGAGGTTGCTTCCGCAGCCAACTAAACTCAGAGCCCCGCCCGGTAAGAGGAACTGGGACAAGTTTTGCCGCTACCACAGGGATCACGGCTATGAAACGGAGGATTGCTTCAAATTGAAGATAGCAATAGAGAAGCTAACTGAGCAGGGACACCTTGCAGAGTTTGTCACAGCGGACAGATGGCCTCGACAGGACACCCGAGCTCCTGATCAGCCACCACCACCACTTGGCCACATCCACGTGATCTCCGGAGGAACATCAGGCGGAGGTGATTCACAGTCGGCACAGAAGAGGCATGCCCGGGCGTCCCGAGCGGATGTCTGGCAGGTCCAATCCACAGGCTCCTCCCCAACCGATGTCCTAACGTTCACGTCCGACGACTTACAGGGCATCCACTGCCCCCATGATGACCTGCTAGTAGTGACGCTTTCTATAGCCAACTATATGGTCCAGAGGGTGCTAGTGGACACAGGCAGCTCGTCCGAAATTATGTTCACATCGGCATTCGATCAACTCGGGATCTCCAGAGATCGGCTCCGGCCGGTCGCTACTCCCCTGGTTGGATGTAACGGCTCCAGTACACAACCTCTCGGTACAATCGAGCTCCCAGTTCTCATGGGGACCTACCCTCAGCAGGCCTCCGTACTCACCAATTTTGTGATTATAGAAGCCCCGTCGGCCTACAACGTCATCCTTGGCAGGTCGACCCTCAAAAAGGCCAGAGCGGTCGTCTCCACCTACAACTTAATAGTGAAGTTCCCAACTCCCTAGGGACCCGGATGCTTGCGTGGAGATCAGAGCACCGCCCGGAGTTGTTATGTCAGCTCGTTGTGCCAGGGGGCAATCACAGAAACTTTGAACGTCCAAGAGATGGACCCTCGGGACCAGAGTGACATGATAGGTCCGATGATAGGTCCGCACGGTCAGCATAGGTACCCTACTAGAGCCCGGCTTGAAGGAATAACTGACTCAGTTCCTGAGGCAAAATCAAGACGTTTTTGCTTAGAGTCATGAGGATATGCCCGGGATTGACCCCCGGGTAATGTCCCATTATCTCAATGTCAGCCCGGATTGCCGCCCAGTCAAGCAGAAGAGAAGGGGCATGGCCCCCGAGAGACAGAAGGCAGTGAGTGAGGAGGTCAAGAAGCTCCTAAAGGCGAAGTCCATCCGAGAGGTCCACTATCCCGACTGGTTAGCTAACGTTGTTCTTGTCAAGAAAAGCAA
The DNA here is from genome assembly GCA_033977485.1 of Hydrangea macrophylla. NCBI lineage: Eukaryota > Viridiplantae > Streptophyta > Magnoliopsida > Cornales > Hydrangeaceae > Hydrangea > Hydrangea macrophylla. The sequence goes on along the minus strand of CM066997.1, from coordinate 110,187,332 downwards.
CGGGAAGTGGAGAATGTGTGTGGACTTCACCGACCTCAACAAGGCCTGCCCCAAGGACTGCTATCCGCTGCCCAGGATAGACCTCCTTGTGGACTCCACCGCAGGTCACTCACTTTTCTCATTCATGGACGATTACTCGGGTACAACCAGATCAGCATGTACCCCAGGGACAAAGAGAAGACTGCGTTCATCACTGACCAAGGCACGTATTGCTATAAGGTTATGTCCTTCGGTCTCAAGAATGCCGGGGCTACCTACCAGCACCTGGTCAACTATATGTTCAAAGACCTCATCGGAAAGTCTATGGAGGTATATGTGGATGATCTACTGGTCAAGAGCCGGGATGAGCCCGACCACCTCAAGCATCTGGCAGGGGCCTTCAGCATTTTGAGAAAATTCAGGATGAGGTTAAACCCGGCCAAATGCACCTTTGGTGTCTCGTCCGGTAAATTTTGGCCATCTACTCAGCAGACGGGGGATTGAGGCAAACCCCGAGAAGATCAAAGCCATCATCAACATGCGGTCGCCCAAATCAACGAAGGAAGTTCAGAGCCTAGCCGGACGGGTGGCCGCACTGAACAGATTTGTCTCCCGAGCTACCGACCGATGCCTGCCATTCTTCAAAATCCTCCGTAAAGCGTTCCAATGGTCAGAAGAGTGTGAAGAAACATTCCAGTAACTCAAGAAGTACCTGGCATCCCCTCTTGTCCTCTCAACTCCCATGCCGAGGGAAGAACTATTCTTATACTTGGCAGTGTCACCATCAGCGGTTAGCTTGGCACTTATCCGGGAAGAGCATGGGATATAGTTCCCAGTGTACTACACCAGCCGGGCGTTACAGGGTGCAGAGAGTAGGTACTCCCGCATCGAAAAATTGGCGTTCGCCCTTATCACCTCGGCCCGAAGGCTCCGCCCATACTTTCAGGCCCATGCCATTGAAGTCCTCACAGACCAACCTCTCCGCAGAATCCTCAGTCGTCCAGACACGTCCAGGAGGCTTGTCAAGTGGGCATTGGAACTGGAAGAGTTTAAAGTGATCTACCGACCCCGGACTGCATTCAAGGGACAAGCTGTAGCAGACTTTTTAGTCGAGTTTACATATCCCGAGGATCCGGTCGAAGAGTCTGAGGCCCCGGCCTTACCGCCCGGGTTACACTCTGACATCCCAACCTGGGTACTGTATGTGGACGGTTCCTCCAATCAGCAAGGTAGTGGGGCAGGAATCATCCTGACTACCCCCGACGGTATCCAGCTCGAATATGCACTAAGGTTTGGGTTCCGCGCCTCCAACAACGAGGCCGAATACGAAGCCCTCTTGGTCGGGTTACAGTTGGCCATCTCTATGAGTGCGCAATAGGTTCAGGGCTACAACGACTCCCAGATCGTGGTCAACCAGGTTAACCAAGAGTACGAAGCACGGGAAGACAACATGGTAGCTTACTTGGCCCTTGTCCGAGCGGTTTCCAAGCAGCTCCGGGGTTTTTCCATCATACAGATACTCAGAGAAGAGAATACCAGAGCCGACCGGTTGGCTCGCATTGCCTCATCTTCTGAGTCAGACTTGCCCGGGATAAGGATACAATACCTACCCGAGCCAAGTGTGATCAACTCAGAGGGCATGGAGGTAGACCCGGTCACTCTGGAACCCAGTTGGATGGACCTGCTCGTGACATTCTTGACAACAGGGGCGTTACCAGATCACAAAGAAGAAGCCCGCCGGGTTAAATATCGGGCGGCACAATACAACCTTGCTGATGGCATCCTCTACAAGAGGGGATTCACTATCCTGTACCTCCGCTGTGTTCACCCTGTGCAAGTCCAAGCAATACTGTTCGAGATCCACGAAAGAGTGTGCGAGAACCACATCAGAGGCTTGGCACTCTCCAGAAAGGCCCTACTACAAGGATACTACTGGCCAACCATGGCATGGGATTCCCAAGAGTATGTCCGGAGGTGTGACAAATGCCAAAGATACTCCCCCATGATCAACCGACCGGGAGAACTCCAGACACCAATCCACATCCCCTGGCCATTCGCCTAGTGGGGAATCGACATCGTTGGTCCTTTACCAATGGGAAAAGGACAGGTCAAATTCGCCGTGATAGCTGTTGATTACTTTACCAAATGGGCAGAGGTCGAGCCTCTGGCGATGATAACCAAACGGAAAATGGAGAGCTTTGTGGAAAGGAATATTCTCAGTAGATTCGGCATTCCCCGGGTTCTGGTCAGTGACAATGGCAGACAATTTGACACCCCTATCTTCAGACAATTCTGCTCAGGTTATGGGATACTGAATCATTACTCCTCCCCTGAGCACCCACAAGCCAACGGTCAAGCCGAGGTAACCAACCGGATAATCTTACAGTCAATCAAAACGAGGCTTGAAGTCTCCAAAGGGCTGTGGGCTGAAGAACTACAGACCCTCCTGTGGACCTACCGCACCACACCTCGAGCAGCAACAGGCGAGACACCGTTCTCTTTAACTTACAGTTTTGAGGCAGTGGTCCCCACAGAGCTCGGGTTTCCAATGTACTGGGTGGCTAACTTTAGGGCGCCGGATAACGAAGAAGCTCTCAGGTCCGAGCTGGACTTGGTAGAGGAAAAAAGAGACCAGGCCTACCTAAAGGTGGCAGCCTACAAGCAAAGAGTCTCGCGATACTACAATAGCAAGGTGAAGCACCGCAGTTTTTAAGTCGAAGACCTCGTCCTCAAAGCAGTGAACCAGTCTACCCGAGTCCCGAGCCATGGGAAATTGGGGCCAAATTGGGAAGGTCCATATAAAGTAACCCGGGTCAACGGACCAGGAACCTACTGGCTACAGAGCATAGACGGGCATGATCTTTCTCATCCTTGGAATGTGCAATACCTCCGCAAGTATTTTCAGTAGCATCTGATCACGGGAATTTAGTACTGTAGAGAAATTTCTTTTTTGTAGCTCTGATTGAGCAGCCATCATAGATTTTTATTTTTTAATAAAATGGAATAGTTTACTTTGAAATTTACTCCTGTCAGTACACTGTGTAATGCTAAAAAGACCTTGGGCCTAACCCCGAGGCACCAAAGACCTTGGGCCTAACCCCAAGGCACAAAAGACCTCGGGCCTAACCCCGAGGCACCAAGGACCTTGGGCTTAACCCCAAGGCACAAGAGACCTCGGGCTCCGAGCCCAGGCACAAAAAGACCCTACAACCACCCATGTTCCAGGTCGGTTTCCTATGGTCGCTCCTCAGCACGCCTCCGCCTTCATGGGACGCTCGGGGGCAAGAGGACACTAGACAGGAAATTACTTAAAGTTTCGCCTAGGTCCAGTCGACGACGGGGCCAAGCCCCTAGGTGGCCAACGATGGCAAGCTCCAAATGACCCTATAACCACCCATGTTCCAGGTCGGTGCCCTACGGCCATTCACTCCTGCACTCCCACCTTAGCAAAATGCTTGGGGGACAGGGGAATATTAGGCCAAAATAGGGAATCACACCGGTTGCTACAAGAATTTGGAAAATATTCCCAAGTACTTACAGTGATCAGAGACATATCCCAGACGGTAAAACAGGATACACCTATGATACACCGGGACACCCCGAACGGTAATACAGGGTATTCCTATAATACACCGGGCGATCCCGGATGCTAAACAAGACCAGTTCCTACAGCACTCCGGGCAGCTACCTTTTAAACAGGTCAGGGAAGACTAGGTGTTCTACTGGTTATAGTCCTAAAACATTTGCTGAGGCAGGTGTTAGGTTGGCCAAAAACCAAGCGGATACTAGCAATTATAAACAGGCACAGTGCAGAGAAAGAAGATAGTTAATGGAAAGGAAATCTGACCTCAGGGGCCTTTTCATTAATTAAGACGAAACTGTACAAAGCCTGGGGGGCAGTTGTAGTAGCCTCCCCACGAAAGAAAAAAAAAACTACAGCACGAAACAAAAAACAAAAAACTAGTCTACAACCACCACTTCCTCCTCCTCTGCGTCCTGCTCATCAACGGAGGGGCCCCCGGCCATCGCAGCTTTAGCGGTAACCTCAGCTTCAGAGGCGACCTCGACTTCAGCGATGACCTCGGCTTCAGTGGCAACCTCGGAGTCAGCCTGGCCCTCCTTCCAGTAACCGGGCTCGACCCAGGAGTACTCGGACAGATTCCAGTCTGGATGGTCAGCAACAGCCCACTTCGCCAGGTCCGCATAGCCCATGAGGAACCCAGCCTCAAATTCCTCCTCGGCCTTCTTGGCTTCAGCCTCCCGAGCAGCAGTAAGCTCTGAAAGCGTGGCTGTCATGGCTGCCAGGTCCTTCTCGGTAGAGGTTTTTGCGGACTATGAGGCTGCAACCTTGGCCTCAGCGATCTTCTCAGAGGTGACCCTCCCGGCCTCTGCAGCTGCAGCTTTAGCCTCCGCAGCCTTCCGAGCAGCCCGCTCGATTGATAAGGAATCACGGACCTCACCCAGCTCCAGGGCTGTCGCCCAGGATCTTTCTTCCTCCACAGTGAGGGCAAACTCTGCGGATTCCTGAGCAGCCCTCTCCTCGGAGAGGTCGGCCTCTGTAGCGGTCAACCTCTCAACAACGCCGGGAAGGGTGGCCTCGGCCCCAGCCGCAATACAGCCAACCTACAAAAACAAGGAAACGTCAGTATGCGCATGGATAGAAAGTTAATGTTCACATTGCAAAAAGAAACTCAGCAAGTGGCTGATGCTATATAGCCAACTGATCATGGCCACAGGGCTCATCGGGCTGCACTTGTCTACCTGACTCTGCAGCAACCCGGGCCGCACCCTTCCACGAACATCATCCGCCGTCTCGGTCTCCGGCAGCGAAGAGGGGCATGCACGAGCTTCCTTCATGGTTGGGAAAGAGACCCGGGACGGTCTAGCCGCTGGGGGGAGTGATGTAGGTGCAGCAAAGGTTACGCCAGGAGGTGGTGGTGCATCAACTGTAACAACGGGCGTAGAAGCGGCAGCAGCTTCCTTCCCGGCCCAGATGGATATCCCCCGGTAAATCCTCTTCAGTGGCTGGCCCTCAGCCGGGGCCGGTTTCTTCCTCTTCTGGCTAGCCCGGGCCATCAGAGTCGCCTCTTTCTCCGTTAGCGCCGCCGCGTTCTTAGGAGCCATTTCTGCAAAACCAGGAGCGTGTCAGAATTCAGCAAATTTCAAAGAAACCGGACGGTCAAGAAATGGTACCTACCAGGAATGATCGCCGGGAGAACGGGAGCTTTGAGGCGCTGAGACTTGTAGGAAATCTTCGAACTCCCCGACCTGGTCATCACCTTTTTGATATCGGTTGGATCCTCCACCAGAGACAAGACCTGCTCTTGGACCTCGTCGGGAAGACTTGGCTGGTCCGCTGATCCTACTGTGAGGTCAATGCACCAACGGATTAGTCAGGGTAAAGTAAAGAAACTAAGAAAAAGCAAGAAAGAAAGGATGCTTGGGCTTACTCCTCAGCTTCCCCGCCCAGGAGGTCCTCAGCTGGATACCCAGTGCCTTCTCATACAAGCCCAGGGTAGACAATTAGAAGAACTTTTTCTTCCACCCTTTATTGTTGCTCGGGCAGTTCACGATTATCTTCCGCCCTTGTCGGGCTCTGAACGAGAAGAAGCCGGCCTCCTCGTGGACTGGGAAAGGCCGGTGGGTCCAGAAGAACACCTGAAGGGAGAGCTCGTACCCGAGGGCTTGGGGCCACAAGGAGATGCACCCCATCAGGTACCGCCAACCGTTCGAGGCAGTTGCCCGGGGGAGATCCCGAGGAAGATGAGCGCATCCCGAGCAACTGGGTGAAGAGGCAAGCGAAGGCCCGCCATAAAAGCATCCTCGTACAAGGTGACGAAGCCCGACTCATGGAAATGGGCTCTGCCATCGTGCACGGAAAGAGAAAAGGGGGTGGGAAGCTCATATCTATCCCTGATCCGGTCCAGGTCAGGGCCTCGCAGAATACTGATGATGGACTCGCACGCGAAGACGGTCCAGGGACTGTTCGGCACAGACCCCTCGTCGCCTGACCCCCGAGACGTCGAGGCTACGGGAGAATCCAGGCGTGTTTCCTCGTGAAATGCTCGAGCGGGGATTATTCCCTCACTATGCTAGTCAGAGGGGGCTAAAGAGGGAGGATCCGAGCTTGTGCTCATGGATCCTGACCGCACCTGCTCGTCCTCCGATTAGGACGACAAGTTGAAGTCTGAGTGACACATGGCTATCCCTGTAGAAAACCTAAAGGGATGACGACCTAAGAATGGGTCAAGAACTCCTAACCTGGTGTACAGAGGGTGTAGATCTAATAACCTACAGGGTAGATCGTACAAGACTCGAGAAGCAGCGCAACTCTCTATCAAGACTCTCTCAGGAATTCCTGCTCGTCCAATCTGCTCTAGTGTACCCCCAGACTGGAAGAAGTGATAAAACCGGAAAAAGAAGAAGTCCCAGGTTCGCTCTAACCTAAATGGGTTCACTCCCTCCAGCTTCGTTCAAGAAAAGAAGAAGACAATGAAGAACTGAGGACAGAAAGGAGGGACTTACAAGATTAGGCGCAGAAAAGGACTCGAAAACCTTGCTCGGGAATCTTGGTCGCTCTCAAACTGCTCGGTAAAATCTTTTAGATGGTAGTAGCAACTGGAGGGAGGAGCCAAGTGCTCCTTATATAGGGACTATTGACGGCCAAGATCAGGACAGATCCAACGGTCCAGGCGATTTCTCGCCAAAACTGTCGCTTTGGGCACGTGGAGCGTCGCCTCAAAAGGCGTGCACATTAAACGCGTGACAGGACGGTTCGGTTAGCATACAACCGGTTTTGTTACGACTACGCTGTCGTCATTAAATCCTGACCAAGCCAGTGACCAGTCGGCACGTGGCAGTGGTAGTCCTCGAGCCCACGATGTTACCTCCCGGGTTACATCCCGACCGAACAAAACCGGTCTTGCCTTAGACCTACGGTGTTACCGACCGGGCGGGTCTTTCACATGCAGTGTTAATTTTCAAATCTGATTATACCTCGGGCATCTGCTCCAGAATGGTCCCACATGGGCATGCCATTGGACTACTCGCCTACTTGCCCAATAAGCCCTCAAGTAGTCGCCTACCTCAGTTAGCCCTCAAGTGTTCAAATCGGCTAACAACAGGCCGGGTATGAGCAATCACAAACAATACAATTGATGCACAAAGGTGGCCTCAGAGGACCTTTTCATTAATTAAAGTGTTTTTGTACATTGAGGGGGCAGTTTTAGTAGCTTCCCCGGCAAAAAAAAAAAAAACAAAAGAGAACAAAGAGGGTCTTCAGGTCCCCTTGCCCTTCAGAGCTTTGATTTCCTCTTCCATGGTAGCCATCTTGGCCACCAGTTCTCTGACAGTAAGCTCCAGAGCATGAAAGTCCACCTCCCGCATGACAATGTCCGTCTGCAGAAGAGCACTTTGCTTTTCCACCGCCTGTAGACGATCTTCCAGATTACCAAAGGAGAGGCATGTCCAGGAGCTAGGCATATGAAGGCTGGCGTGTGCTTCCGGCCGACTCCTTTTTGGTTGGGGTTCAGATTCCTCCTCAACCACCTTCTCCTTACCCTTCCTGGTCGGGCCTAGTGGCAAACCTGCATCCCTAGACGAGGATGAATCAAAGCTGGTGGATAGAGCGATTGGCCCTTTAGGTGGGGCGGCCTCTCTCATGGCATGCAGGCCAGAAGCTATGGACCGGGTATAGCAGCGCGACCCAGAAGCAGCCGCAACGGGAGCTGCAATGGGAATGTCATCGCCAACCTCACCAACAGGTCCCCTGATCAAATCGAAAAACCTGAGGTCGGCCTTGACCGCTCGGTTGATCGCCTCCATATCAGCCACAGAGGAAGCGATGTCACGGAAAGCGGCAAAGGACGTCTTGCACAATTGAGGATCAAAGGCTGCATGAGGGCACATAGAGGGGTCCACCAACTAGTTGCCAGAGACAACGACCCAAGGGTATTGACGCCAGTTCTTGTTGGGGAAGTCCAGACCTTGAACGAGATGCTTTCCTTCCGCTCCAGCGCGTAGGTAAGGATCCCCGTGGTTGATGCTCAAGAGATAGCACCTGGCGACGTCCATAGAGCGGAGGAATATCCCGAGCCGCTAGTTCAGTGCCGATATGCCCCAAAGAAGACGGGCGAGATTTGGACGGCACTTGTTCAGTGGAAAGCGTAATCCCTGTAAGAGACCACAGAAGGAGGCAGAGAAAGGAAAGCGCAGCCCCACTATTAGCAAAAAATAACTGCTAATAATGACTGAGGGTAAAGCCATCTCCTCCTTCAACGTAGGGACAGATCCCGACGTCATCAAGGATCTCGCAGTCCCTTCTGAAGGCAGTAAGTCCATCATTGGAGATCAGGTCAACGTGAGAGGCCATGGGGGAGAAGCTTAGATTGTAAAGAACAAGAGGGAAGGAGCTCGGGAATACTTTGCTCTCAAAGACCGCTCGCTATATTCAATCTTCAAATAGTAAGAATATATGGAATGAACAGGTACTCCTTATATAGAAATCATGGACGACTCAGATTAAGACTGATCAACGGCTCATGTGCTTTCCCGCCAAAAGTCGTCGACAGCTGTCACCTCGGGCACGTGAAGGGTCGCCTAAAAAGACGCGCTCATTAAATGCGTGACGTGACGGTCCGGTTACTACGTGGTTGTTCGGTTACATCCGAACTAACTCTGTTGAACCCTGACCAGGCCAATTACTCCCTGACATGTGGCAATACCCACACTCGAGCTCCTACCTTTACCGGTCGGTTATTCCAACGGGGGACCTAGAGTGTGGGCCCTCATCCCGAGCAGCATTCTCGAACCACGTCCGGACGGTTTCCAAGATGCTACTGATTTTTGAATTCTCACCCGATGACGCATCTGGTCAGTTCCGAAAATGGTGGGCAGCTGATATATCCAAAATAATCTAGCCAAGATGATAGTGCCACGTCACCCAAAGGCGCCGGTTATTCCGACAAGGGCGCACCCTGTGGGCCCAAGTGTTCCCGAGGTGTTCATGCGAACCGCGCGGTCATATCAACAGACCGGGCATAAAGGTCGCGCTGTCCCGCGACCCCGACTTGTCTAGCAGTTTCCTAAATCAACCATAAGTCTGCGAAATGAGATATAGCAATTTCCTAAACTACTTTGGAAACTCTCCTAAGATCATGCAAATCTATTGTGATTAGATTAGGCTTACTAATCCTATTAACTTACCATGTAAGGGTGGACTCTTGCATCTATAAAAGAGCTCACCTACCCTGTCAAAGGGGATCCCGAAATCAATTCTCTAAACATACAAGCATTCAACAGAGAACTCACCATTAATACGCATACACCCGGCCGGTATTACTGGTAGTACCGTCCACCTTTGTTGGCTCACCAGGCCCGCCGATGATCTGCTAGTGAGAGCACACAGACGCAACCGTGGACGTAGGTCACCTCGTTAACGGGACCGAACCACATACAAATTACTCTCATCTCTTTCTCCCTCAAAACCTTTCTTACCAATTTTAGGCATCATCAACTATTACATCATCATTTGTTGGTCTTTTCAATGAAATTATTATATATTGAATCTTGTTCGCATTTCACAAGTGACTATTTTCTAGCTTAATAATAATGAGATAAGCTTCCCAATGAATATTTTCCCTAATCATTATAACAAATAATCCAATGATCATCATTCTAAGAATTTTGTGTCTCCTACTCATTCAACTTTATGGGTAAATTGCACTTTTTTCCCTTGAAGTTTGGGTGGTTTGACACTTTAGACTCTAAAGTGTCCAATGTATCATTTTAGCCCCTAGCTAAAGTTTCACAATTGCAATAAATAAGTCCACTTTTCCTTTAATGATGTATAATTTTGTCATTAAAAGTAAAATTTCATTGCCGAAATGTCTTCAAGGGATCAAATTGTGATTCACCACAAATTTAAGGGAACAAAATGCCACATTTGAAAATGTAGGTTCTAAACTATTACACCAACCAAACTTCAGGGTTGAAAAAAAAAGCATTTTACCCTTTCCTTAATCTTGCATTTTTAGATGTCTTAACTTGAAAGTTGCAATGCCCTGCTAAATATGTCTGTCTATACAAGAATCACTTCAAGCAACTCAGTTTTGAGCCCGTTTGGGTTAGCTGAAATTTTAAAATTAAGTGATGAATTGCAGATTTCGATTAAAATGGATAGTTTTATAAAATAAATTTGTTTGGGATAGCCTAAATTTTAGAACTCAAATAACTAGCTGAAATCACTTAATTTCACTTTTAAGCAGTTAAAAGGCAAAAGTGCCTTTAAATAAGATCTCTCAATATTTTTCAGGTTGTCCAAATTCAATTAGCCTCCAGCTTCGAAGTTAAATATTGTTAAATGTTCCACCCAGATACTTATACTTCATCTGTTTCACTTTATGTGTCCTTCTATTCATCTTTTTGTCCACAAGGGATATCCAAGTTCAAATTTTTAGTTGCTTTCCAAAATTACCCTTATTTATTTTGAACAAACATCCAACAAAAGCAAAGAATAAAGAAAAACAAGTAAGGGTAAAATTGGTATAGATGCATTTATTTTAGATGTTTGAATGGTAACCATTTATGTTCCCCTAAAAATGGTTGATTTTCAAAGTGGGACACATAAAATGGGATGGAGGGCAGTATATATATATATATATCTATATGTGTGTGTGTGTGTGTGTAAATTCACGAGGCAGGAAGGCACACCTATAGATAGATACATCGTGACTATTATGACATAAGTTATGGTACTAATTTAACTTTGTTTTTTTTGTAAAAACTTTTATTACTATATATTGATGATATCTCTTAATGTCTTGGCTTTGCTATGGCTGCCACTTTGTATCTTTGACTTGAATTTTATAAACGAATTGTTTTCTAGCTAGTAATAATGAGATAAACTTATCAATGAATTGTTTTTCCTAAACATTAAAATAAAAAGCCCAATGATCATCATTCTAAGACTTTTGGGTGTCTCCTACTCATTCAACTTTTCGGGTAAATTAAAATTTTACCCTTGGAGTTTGGGTGGTTTGACTCTTTAGACTCTAAAGTGTCAAATGTATCATTTTAGTCCCTTGTAAAAGTTTCACAAGTACAGTAAAGAAGTACAATTATCCCTTTAGTGATGATTAAAAGTAAAATTTCATTGCGAAAAGTTTTTGAGGGACCAAACTATGATTCATCACAAAATTTAGGTATCAAAATGCCACATTTGAAAATTTGTGGTCTGAAGTATTAAACCACCCAAACTTTAGGGATGAAAATTGCAATTTGACCTTTCCTTTACCCTGCTTTTTTATATGTCTTAACTTGAAAATCGCAATGACATGTTAAATGTGTCTGTCTATACACGAGTCACTTCAAGCAAATCAGATTTGAGCTCATTTAGGTTATCTTAAATTTAAAAAACAAAGTGATGAATTGTGGATTTTGAGAAAAAAGTGGTTGTTTTGGTAGTGAGTTTTTGCATTGAAATTGTGGTTGAAAGTTCTGAACACATTATACGATGCAGAATGTTTTGCTGATAAGAAATAGACGATTGAATGGCGGTGCAGTCAACTGGATTCGCTAATTGGACACGACAATGTCTCCCAGGTCTTAAACCCAGTTTGTTAAATTAGAATTTATAGTTGACCAGATCGTCGTTTTGCAAACTGAGCTCACTAGAACACTAGTACAGTCGACCGGAGGAGAACCAGTCGATCAGGTTTGGCACCCTGCTTTGCAAACTTAGTCGATTGGGTCCCAGAACTGTCGACCAGATTGGGTTCCTCCAGAATATGATCTCTGTAATCCAGATACCAGTCGATCGAACTCCCGATCACTCGAGTGGATCTGAGAACTTTAAAAAAAATGATGTTTTACTATGTATTTGAAGGGAATTTCTTATAACCACACTAATACTTGATATTTTACCTTGGGTAATCCTTTGTTACACAGACCTAATCCGCATGTAGCGGGTTGCAGTGTGACACATATACATAAACAAAATATGTTTTTGTTTGGATTATTTTTTAACTTCTTAATATTGGCTTTGTTATGGTGGCAACTTCGTTTCTTTTGACTTTGAATTTTATAAATGGACTACTAACCATCTGAAAGAGAGACTAGTCCCTATTTTTTCCAACTAAGACTGGTCCAAGTCCTTTTCTTTTCTTTATTTGAAACTTTATCTTTATCATTTTTTATATTATATATAGATACAGCCTAGGTAAAGCTATGAGCTCATTTTGTTTGCGCCCTTTCGAATTATTGTACATTACTTGTCAAATATAAATATTAAAAATTTGTTTTGGATGGATTATTTTCAAACTTCTTAATATTGGCTTTGTTATGGCAGTAACTTTGTTTCTTTGGCTTGAAATTTATGAATGGACCTCTAGCCATCCGAAAGAGAAAATGGTCTAAGTTCTCTCTCTTTTATTTTTTGAGTAAGACTGGTCCCAGTTCACTACTATATCATCATTTGTTGTTCTTTTCAGTGAAATAATTATACAATGAATCTTGTTCGCATATCACAAGCGATTATTTTCCTGGTTAATAAAAATGAGATAAACTTCCCAATGAATTGTTTTCCCTAATCATTATAATAAATAGCCCAATGATCATCATTCTAAGACTTTTGTGTGTCTCCTACTCATTCAACTTTATGGGTAAATTGCACTTTTTACCCTTGAAGTTTGGGTGTTTGACACTTTAGACTCCAAAGTTTCCAATGTATCATTTTAGCCCCTAGCTAATGTTTCACAATTGCAATAAATAAGTCCACTTTCCTTTAGTGATGTATAATTTAGTCATTAAAAGTAAAATTTCATTGCCAAATGTCTTGAAGGGTTCAAATTGTGATTCAACACAAATTTAAGGGAACAAAATGCCACATTTGAAAATATAGGCTCTAAAGTATTAAACCACCCAAACTTCAGGGGTGAAAAAATGCATTTTGCCCTTTCCTTTACCATGCACTTTTAGATGTCTTAACTTGAAAGTTGCAATGCCCTACTAAATATGTCTATCTATACAAGAATCACTTCAACCAACTCAGTTTTGAGCCCGTTTGGGTTAGCTGAAATTTAAAAATTTAGTGATGCATTGCGGATTTCGAGAAAAAATGGATAGTTTTGTAAAATAAATGTGTTTGGGTTAGTCTAAATTTTAGAACTTAAACAAACCAGCTGAAATCATTTAACTTCACTTTTAAGTAGTTAAAAGGCAAAAGTACCTTTAAATAAGAAATTTCAAAATTTTTTAGGTTGTCCAAATCCAATCAGCCTTCAATTTGGAACGTAAATATTGTTAAATGTTCCACCTAGATACTTATACTTCATCTGTTTCACTTTATGTGTCCTTCTATTCGTCTTTGTTGTCCCAAAACTATTGTCCACAAGGGATATCCAAGTTCAAATTTTTAGTCGCTTTCCAAAATTATCCTTATTTATTTCGAACAAACATCCAACAAAAGTAAGGAATAAAGAAAAATAAGTAAGGGTAAATTTGGGATCGATGCATTCATTTTAGACGTTTGAATGTTAACCATTTATGTTCCCTTAAAAAAGGTAGACTTTCAAAGCGGGCCTGTAACGCCCCGCCTAGGAAAGCACGGAGGTTATGGTGAAACACTATTAAACTCGTTTGCACAAAAAAAATTAAACTTTTAAAACCTTTGAAAATACCACTCATTTGATTTATTTAAAAATCAAAACAAACACTTTGGATAAACAATATTTTTCCCAAGAAGGGTCCTTTATATAGTACCTAAGAAAAATATAAAAGTTGAAAAAAAATCAAGTTTTGAAATAAATTTCTATTCTTTGGGCAGTGTACCTTTCGACCGGTTGAAGGTACCCTGTGCAGGATCCTTCTACCTTTTTACAAAATTCATTAATTCCTTTAGGCATAACCATGAAAGGTACTTCTCCGAAACAATTCCCATCATTTGTAAACATATAAATGCGTCTCTAGGGATCCACTGAGTCCCAGAAATCAAATATCTAACATCAATCCACAAAAAAATTTCAATGAATTCAACCAAGTCTCATAAACATTGCTATTCAAATATGATAAGCATGAGTTCCATAATACATCAACTCTTCAACATAAATAGACAAATGATTGAAATCACAAGTCCAAAGTTATTACAAGTAGTTTTGAAAGTTTGATATTTAAATAAGCCAACAGATGCTCGAAATGAACTTCAACAAGTTCCCAATCCTTACATAGCTCCAAATGTGAATCGAATGTACAACTACGACTCCACAGAAAACAATTCACGCCTTTTGAAAACAAATACTCAAGATTTTTCTTATCGAACTGAATCAAATAAATTAGAAACTTTTGGACCATTACATTTTCTACTAAACTCCACACATGGAATCTTCAACCATCGCCTTCGCAAGTCACCAAATTCGGGCCTTGCCCTCCACAATCTATCCTAAAACAAAATGGGTACATAGGTCCCTGAGCATGATGGCCCAGTAGAAACATATAGCTAACACATCCCCATGCATTACATGTGTGAATGCAATGCTATGAAAAACCCAGCAATCTCGCCCGTAGGCCTTTTCATGAATTTTCAACACTCTCACTCTCATGCAGTACCCGGACTATGAGCCGCTTCATATGTGGGAGTCTTATCCATCTCATATTGGCCTTTAGCTTACGAACTCCTAGGTTTGTAAGACCTAGATTCGAGTTCCTAGGAGATCAATCTCACACTCGCACTCACATCCACATCCGGGATTATCTAAACTTCAAATCAAAATTTCCTCCCTTAGAGGTTTTTCCTTGGAAGTCCCACGCATGGAGAATCTTCCCTTTTTAAAATTCGGAAGTCCCACACATGGAGAATCTTCCTTTTTTAAAACTTGGAAGTCCTACACATGGAGAATCTTCCCTTATTCAAATAAAAAGCCCCACACATGGAGGTCTTTCTCCCAAAATCCTTTTCGTGCCATTTTCGTGCAATGTTCATGTCTATGAATGAAAATGAAAATTATCCATGTTATGTCTATGAATGGCACAGAATGACATTCACTGTAATAATATGAAGCTGTAACTCACATGATTTATAAATCCTAACATACTTTCCATTTCTTACAATTGAAGTCATAGACATACTTCCAACTAGAAATTAAGTAGATAAGGCTCAATTTAAACATAAGGCACACATAAGTACATAGAACACTTCGAACACATAACCACATAGAGCACATAAAGCATGTAATCCTTGCAAGGCATGTAAAACATTTAGTGGTTGCTGAAACTTTAAAAATTCTTAAAAAATCATATATTGTGAATTTGAACATTCCGTCCGCGTTGTCCCATGTAAAACATGATTCTGCACAACTTTCGTGTTTGATTTTTCTCGATTCAGCACCGATTTGTCAGAAAAATAAAATTTCAATAGTAGTTTTCATGTTTATGAAACTTAGAAGTAAAAGTTTATAAGTACCAAGATAGAGTCAAAACACGTTTTCTAATAACTATTAACATGCAAGAACATATAAAAACTCATAGGCATACTTCAAAAAAAAAAAACCCCAAATTGTAAGAAATTTAGGTTTTTGAAAGTAAACATGTAAAACACAAAATCACTAAGTAGTCTTCTAGAAATTAACTAGTTTACACATAATACATGTTTGGTGAGGTTAGATGAGACTACTGATCGGGAGAGAACAAATCCTAATTATACACTTTAACTCACATTTGTTAGCTGTTTTTATGTAATTTTACTTTATTTTCTATTTTCTGTCAGGTTATAGAAGAAAACAAGGAGATCTGGTTAAATAAGGTGAAAAAGCAGGCAGAAGGAAGATGGAAAAAGCCATTCGCACGAGCGGTCCGCCCGCGCGAGATTCCCTTATTCGCTCGCGCTATCCGCGCGCGTGACATGCCCAATTACGCGCTTGCGCGATCCGTACAAAAATCAAAGTTGCGTAATATGCTATACTGAAGAATCCTGTGCAAACGAAACTGCTGAATGACGTCCGAATTGGAAATAATAGCTGTTTTAGTTAGTTTCGGGGGAGAAAAGCTTCTTAAAAATTCCTTGTAAACTCTATATATATGGGGATTTTATAAGTTTTTGGGAGACACATCTTTTCATAGAGAGTTTGGGGAAGGCAAGAGAGAGGAGAAGAGCAAGTTTGAAGGTCTCTAATGGCTTCCATCAAATCAATCTTCATGCTTTCTTCCACTATGTTCAACTAAACTCCTTATCTAGGGTTTCAATGAAACCCTAGCCATGTAAAGGGGAATTCTCTATGCTTTTCTACTCTAGGGTTTTATGTTTTAGGATAGTGATTGTATGTGGGTGGATTATTTATAATCAGTTTTTAATGTTAATAATCAAGAGTATTTTGGATCTATTCTTGTCTTAGATTTTTCCTTATGCTTATTGAACTCAATAGTCCTTGATTTCTGTGATTGATAGGAGTATTTACATACAATGGTGCTTATGTGATTGTGATGTTTACATCTTTTATAATCCATGCTTAGGAAAGATGAGTTATGCTACACCCTAGTTATAGGTAGATAATTCATGTGAACCATAGATGGATTATGCTTAGATTGAACTAACAATTTTCTCTTGACGATACTATTGGGCTTGTAGCTACGATAGATCATAACTATCCAAACATAGAACTTAGATTAGGAAGTATAGACCCCCAATGCATAGTTAGTGGTGGAATTGTAATCCTAGATCTCATCTCCATATATTTAAAGCAATTTTGAATTTTGCATACAAGTCTTCTTAGATTTATTTCTAGATTTTATTTCTATAATTTCATAGTTTACTTCATAGTTTAATTAGTAGTATCAATCAAATTCTAAACCAATCAAACTCCCAATTTTCTGATAACTAAATAGATTTGATTTTATTAATTAAAGGATCAAAAATTAACAATCTCTGTGGGTTCGACCTTTACTTTCCACACTACAATTCTTTTGAAAGTAAAGCACAAATAAGCATACTTTTATATCTTGATTTTGACGAGATCAATTTTTGGCGCCGTTGCCAGGGATTGAAATAATTTTTACCGTTAATTATTAGAATCTTAATTTACTTAGTTAGTAAATATTAGTGTCTATTTTATTTCCTTTGTTTTTAATTTTATTTTCGAGTCGCTAAAATTATCCTTGTTTTTACAGACCTCGATTCGTCAATTCTAGCAAGATTGAGTGGAGCAGCTGTACACGTCAACGGAGCTTACACGGACCTGCAAGAAAATAAATTGTAATCAATTTAAAATCACCAAGTAAATCCGTAATTAAATTTCGCATCAAACCACTGTAAGTCAGGGCGCTGTGACGCGATACTTGCATTAGGGTAGGTGTGGAGTGAGCATTGCATTAGCTAGGAAACCCGGGGCGCTGGGCTTGACGCGGTCATTGCATTACAGGATAATTTCATGCATCACAGTAGTCTTGTGTGCTTGTATGCTTGGTTATTAGCGTAGCTTATTTTTGCTTTAATTGAGTCAGTTCTCAGTTTATGTATGGTACTCGTTCAACTAAACCTAAATTGAATCCGCTTAATCTCGAACTTGAACGCACACTTAGAGGCCTTAGGACATCAACACAAGCTCCAAGAGCTCGGTTGATGTTAGACGACGAGTCCACACCGGAACCGTCATCTTCGTTTGAATCAGAAATCCGTAGTACCCTTAACCGTTTAAGAAAAACTAAAACGATAAAAATCGAACCAATTCCAATGGTCGATCTTGGACATAACAGGAATAATGGAAACAATCAGAATAATGGGGATAATCTTAACATACCCCCACCACCACCGTTAAAGGACTATTTTACTCCTACTGCCTATACACCACCGTCGTGTGTTGCATTACCGGAAGTGACGGCAGCCCACTTTGAAATCAAATCATCAACTATTGCGCTTCTGCCGTCATTCCACGGACGTGTTAAGGAAGACCCTTATAATCATCTAGGCAAATTTCAGGGTATCTGTGCGACTCTAAAGATTCAGAACTTAACAGATGACGAGTTAAAAATGTGTCTTTTCCCGTTTTCACTTAAAGATAAGGCGAAATACTGGCTCCAATCTTTGGAGCCAAATTCAATAAGAACATGGGATGAGTTGCAAACTGTGTTCCTACAAAAAATTTTCCCCATAACTAGAACGAATCAGATTAGAAAGTCAATAACAAATTTTGCAATGCAAGATGGGAAAACACTGTACGATACATGGGAACAGTTTAAAGAACTCTTACGTTCTTGCCCTCATCACCAGATACCCAAATGGCAGCTGGTGCAAGTCTTCTATGAAGGATTAATTCCCGCCGTGCAAAATACCGTCGACGCTATTTGTGCGGGGACGTTCCTCCACAAGAGTGCCGATGAAGCATGAAAGATATTTGAAACTTTAAGTGAAAACTCTATGCACCAAGCAGTATCTGTACGACCCGAGGGACACCTTCTACCTCACCCAAAGAGAGAGGCGAAAGTTGAGTCTAATCATTCATATGAAATCCAAGAATTAAATAGAAAAATGGACCAACTTATGATGATGGGCCGCATGCAAGGCCCACCTCCTTCTGCTGAAATATGCCAGTTATGCTCGGATTCGTCGCATTCGACATTAGCATGTCCGTCCGCGTCCCAGTTCCCGGAATTTGTGGAACAACATATAAATGCTGTCCAACAATTCCAACGACCCAATTATAACCCCGGGGGTTATAAACTGGACTTGACATGGGGATCGCACCCGAACCTTTCTTGGAACTCTAATAGTGAGAAACCATATTCGAAACCCGATACGACGAATTTTCCTAATGCGTATCGGCAACAACCTAATCAGTATAAGCAGCCTCAAAATCAACAAAATCAATACCAACAGCCTCCCTTCCGCACTAATCCTCATAGGGATAAAACTTTCGAAGATAGCGTGTTGGCATTGTTAAAGACCTTAGAGGCCCAATCGCAATCGCAGTCTCAACTTGTAAATTCCCATACGCAATCTATAGCGAAGTTAGAGTCCCAAATGGGACAATTAGCTAATACATTGAATCGACGTAATGAGGGAAAATTACCAAGTCAACCTGTGCAAAATCCTAAGGGTCAGTACGAGGTGAGTTTGGCAAGCGACCAAGTCAACGCTGTTTCGACAAGGACAACTGAACGTCCTGAGGAGGTCATACCTCCTCCCGAAACAAGGAAAGATAAGGGTAAAGAAAAAGAAAAAAAATGAAAAGGAAGGGAATGAAACTCCAGTTTCAAAAGACACTAAGCCTCTAGTATCTACTAAAACATCTAAAGCGGCGAATCTTTCCGATTATGTGCCCAGAATGCCATTCCCACCGAGCGGGGAAGCCCCAGCTCACTTTTACCAGAAAAAGCACGAAACCGGAAGATATTCTTGAAATATTTAAAGAAGTAAAAAATCAATATTCCACTGCTAGATGCGATTAAGCAAATACCCCCATATGCTAAGTTCTTAAAGGATCTATGCACTCAGAAGAGAAAGTCTAGAAACCATTTATCTAAGAAAGTGTTCCTAACGGAAAAGGTTAGCTCCATATTTAATAATAACACTCTAAAATACAAGGACCCCGGTACTCCAACCATCGCTTGTCACATCGGTGATAAATACATTCACCGGGCTCTTCTTGATTTAGGTGCGAGTGTGAATTTGCTACCATATTCAGTATATGAACATTTGGGTTTAGGTGAACTAAAATCGACTGCGGCCACCTTACAATTAGCCGATAGGTCAATTAAAGTTCCACGAGGGGTAGTAGAAGATGTATTGGTGAAAGTTGATAGATGCTATTATCCGGTCGATTTTATCATTCTAGACACCGAACCCGTCTTAGATGCTAGTAAACACGTTCCAGTCATTCTAGGACGCCCGTTCCTAGCCACAGCTAATTCGATTATTAACTGTAGGACTGGTGTGATGGATATAACCTTTGGTAATATGACAGTGCGTCTTAACGTCTTCAATGCATCTAATCAACCATATAGAGGGGATGAAGAGGCAAACTGCTATGCCATAGACTTAATAGATGAATTAGTCGAAGAGGCAGCGCCTTTTATGTTGACTAAGGAAGCTTTGGAAGCATGCCTATCGCATTTCAATTTTAATGATTTCAACATTGACACAAATATTGAAGATGTAAATACTTTATTGGAATCAGTAAACACGACCAATGCACTTCCATGGAAACCTAAATTAGAGGCTTTACTGCCTCTTGCACATGAACCAGCCTTACCATCCATTGAGTGTCCTCCAACACTCGAACTAAAACCGTTGCCGGATTCTCTGAAATATGCATTCCTAGGATCTGACGCGACCCTTCCTGTTATAATTGCATCAAATTTAACTGAAATTCAGGAAGTACAACTGATAGACGTGCTAGGTAATCATAAAAAGGTGATTGGATGGACGGTCGCCGATTTAAAAGGAATTGACCCGTCAGTTTGCATGCATAGAATAAATTTAGAAGAAAATGCTAAACCATCTAGGGAAATGCAGCGACGTCTCAGCCCTAACATGAAAGAGGTGGTTATGAAGGAAGTAATAAAACTCTTAGATGCCGGTATTATCTACCCGATCTCCGATAGCAATTGGGTTAGCCCAACTCAGGTTATTCCAAAGAAATCAGGTATTACGGTTGTACCAAACGAAAAGGGAGTCCTTATACCCACCCGTCAAACTACTGGT
Source organism: Hydrangea macrophylla (assembly GCA_033977485.1). Classification (NCBI taxonomy): domain Eukaryota; kingdom Viridiplantae; phylum Streptophyta; class Magnoliopsida; order Cornales; family Hydrangeaceae; genus Hydrangea; species Hydrangea macrophylla. The sequence continues at coordinate 110,166,667 of CM066997.1, read as the reverse complement.
TGGCGGGTATGTATTGACTATAGAAAACTTAATTCGATGACTCGTAAGGACCACTTCCCTCTTCCATTCATCGATCAAATCCTAGAACGTTTGTCCGGTCAGAGCTATTATTGTTTCTTAGATGGATACTCTGGTTACAACCAGGTGCCCGTTTATCCTGATAATCAAGAAAAGACGACGTTCACATGTCCCTTTGGAACCTTTGACTACCGTCGTATGTCGTTTGGGTTGTGCAATGCACCGGCAACCTTTCAACGGTGTATGATGGAAATTTTCTCGGACATGGTTGAGAAATTTCTTGAAGTATTTATGGACGATTTCTCCGTATTCGGATCTACATTTGATGACTGCCCCCAAAATCTTACAAAAGTCCTCGCCCGGTGCGAGGAAGCAAATTTGGTATTAAGTTTGGAAAAGAGCCATTTCATGGTTCAAGAGGGAATAGTCTTGGGTCACGTTGTTTCCAAGCGAGGTATAGAGGTTGATAAAGTAAAAATCGAGTTAATAGATAAGCTTCCACCGCCATCATCCATTCGGCAGATCCGTTCCTTCCTAGGTCATGCCGGTTTTTATAGACGATTTATCAAAGATTTTAGTAAAATTTCACGCCCCTTATGCAACCTGCTTGCCAAGGATGTTCCTTTTGTCTTTGACAACGACTGTCTGAAGGCTTTTGAAACGTTGCGCACCTTACTATCCACAGTTCCAGTAATCCAATCTCATGATTGGTCATTACCGTTTGAATTGATGTGTGATGGTTCCGATCATACCGTTGGAGCTGTTTTGGGACAAAAAGTGAATAAAATCCCTCATGTAATTTACTATGCGAGTAAAACACTAAATGAAGCGCAATTGAATTACACGACTACGGAAAAAGAATTGTTAGCGGTTGTGTTTGCCCTGGATAAGTTCCGATCATATCTTTTAGGGTCAAAAGTTATTGTTTATACCGATCACGCCGCATTACGTCATTTATTGAATAAGAAAGAAACAAAACCGAGATTAATCCGATGGATTTTACTCCTTCAGGAGTTTAATTATGAAATACGTGATAAAAAAGGTTCCAAAAACGTTGTAGCTGACCACTTGTCACGAATTCTTGTAGAATCTAACGATATTACCCCTCTAAAGGATTCGTTTCCGAACGAACAATTATTTGCGTTATCAGCCTTCAATCGTCCATGGTTCAGTGACATCGTTAATTTCTTAGCTACGGGATATATCCCGCATACGTGGTCTCGTTTAGACAAAGATCGGTTCTTTTCTCAAATTAAACATTATTACTGGGACGACCCACTGTTATTTAAACACTGTTCTGATCAAATTATACGACGTTGTGTTCCGGAAAGTGAGTTCAAATCCATATTAAATTTTTGTCACTCTCTAGAATGCGGAGGGCACTTTGGAGGCCGTCGAACGGCCGCTAAAGTCCTCCAAAGCGGACTATATTGGCCAACACTGTTTAAAGACGCACATGAATTTTGTCAGAACTGCGTACGTTGTCAACAAACAGGGAACATGTCACATCATGACGCGATGCCCATGACCCCAATCCTTATTATAGAAATCTTTGATGTGTGGGGCATCGACTTTATGGGTCCGTTTCCCTCGTCTTGTGGTTTCGAATATATTTTAGTCGCGGTCGACTATGTTTCTAAGTGGGTGGAGGCAGTGGCGACGAGAACCAACGACCATAAAGTTGTGGTTCAATTTATAAAAGATAACATATTTTGTCGATTCGGTACGCCACGGGAAATTGTAAGCGATGGGGGAAAATATTTCTGTAATCGCTACTTCGAAGCCCTCGTCCGTAAATATTCTGTCACTCATAAAGTAGGAACCGCATATCATCCGCAAACCCAAGGCCAAGTTGAGGTGTCTAATAGAGAGGTAAAAAGTATATTAGAAAAAATAGTACGTCCAGACCGTAAAGATTGGTCACAACGACTGACCGATGCGCTTTGGGCATATCGTACAGCTTTTAAAACTCCTATTGGGATGTCTCCTTACTGGCTAGTATTTGGAAAAGCGTGCCACCTACCAGTGGAACTCGAACATCGATCCTATTGGGCCGTAAAAATGCTTAACCAAGATATAAAAGCGGCAGGATGTCATCGTAAACTTCAATTGCAAGAACTCGAAGAATTGAGAAAGGAAGCGTATGAAAATTCAAAAATCTACAAAGAACAATCTAAATCTTTCCACGATAAAATGATTATAAGAAAGAATTTTGAGGTTGGACAACGCGTCTGGCTATTTAATTCAAAATTAAGGTTGTTCCCGGGTAAGCTACGGTCCCGATGGGACGGTCCATTTATAGTAACACAAGTATTCCCGCATGGAGCAATTGAAATCCAAGATACAAACGGTGGAACACCGTTTAAAGTAAATGGCCAACGGCTTAAGCCGTATCGAACTGAGGAACCAGAAGAAAGAGAAATTGAATCTATAGATTTGGTAGACCCGGTCTATCTCGACTGAGCACATGCATTGGTCGAGCTAGCGACGTAAAACTTAGCGCTTCTTGGGAGGCAACCCAAGTTTTAGTTAGAATTTTCTTCAATTTTGTACACTCGTGAGTAGTTTTTGGCCAATGTCTGAACATTTGAATGCCCAAAAGATGCAAAGTTTAACTTTTCCAACATTTTTATAAGGAAACAGAAAATAAAAATGAAAAACCTACACCTCGCGCGCGCGGCCCGCTCGCGCGAGATTTCCCCTTAGACAATTTTTGAAAGTTTTTAAAAGAAGCCTCAGGTCTTACTCGCGCCTCAAATCGTGCGAGCGATTCCCACGCTAGAGTGGGCCGCTCGAGCGTATTTGTAACTTAGAAATTTTTTACAAATGAACAAAAAAGGGAGCCGCAACTTTTGATCGCGCTTAAAATCGCGTGCGCGAGAAGGTCGCTCGAGCGGTCCGCTCGAGCGAGATGGACACTTAGAGAAACATTTTGAGAAACCATAGCAAGCCTCAGCTTCTCCTCGCGGAGGGGCTCGCGCGCGCGAAGTTTTCTCGCGCGACCCGTTCGCGCGAGGTATCCGTCCCTTTAAATATAGGGCTGAGCCCTTTTTTTTTTTTTTTTTTCAGATTTTCTTTTCTTTCTCTTCACTCTCTCTTTCCCTCCCGCGACTTCTCTCCTTCTTTCCACCGTATACCACCACCACCACACCACCACGTGCCGACGCCTAACCACCAAACACCGCCACGGGTGCCACACCAAACGACGCCGCGGCTAAAATTGCGGCCCAATTCCCACTCTCTTGACCCCGATCTCTCCTGCAGGTAATCATCCACTCTTATACATGTATATACATAGACAAGATATATACCTATATCTATATAGATATTTATACTCACATATACTCTGAATTGAGGGTTTGGGAGAGCTAAAACTTTGGGGCTTAGGTTTGGGGGTGTGTATATATACGCCTCTACACACTTATATATAACGAAACACAAACCCTAACCATGAATTAGGATGTGGGTTTTGGGGGAATTTCAGTACCCATATGTTTACATTTAAGAAAACCCTAATTTTTGATCCGTATATACAGACATAGATTGGTATGTACATATTTCTATAAGTACATATTTTAATATCTGCTCGAACTTAGGGTATCTCTTTTCAAGATATACTTATATACATTCATACACATATTTACAGATGTTTATATCTATGATCACACATGATCACTCACATAATCACAGTTAGGATTTAGGGGTTCTGGAAAACTTAAATCAAACTCATGAACCCTAACAATCTTTACACCCACAGATTCTTATCTATAGCCAAGTGATACTATAAATCTTCACGAATTCAACCCTAATTCTCTAAATTCTATGGATCTTTCTGAACCCACACACACATATTTGTATACACATATGGATTTTCACATACAGAGTTTGATTTACACACACGAAGTCTCTCACTCATGAGCTCTAACCCATATACACCACTGAGCATGTTCGGGTTAACAATTTGGGGGTTTCTTGAAACCCTGAGCTTTACTCATACATATACCTAGATACCCCCAAACCTGTGTATATATTCGGACACACACACACACACACTCACTGATGTGAATTAGGGATTGTGTTTGGGGGTTTAGATTCCCACAACCATATCTCTATAAATTTATATAGATTTCTATCACCCTTGCTATGAACAAGACTGTTTATTATTAGGATTTCTACATCAATTCATTACTTAGGGTTTGAGCAGATGAAATTGTCTATTATCTATGATCACTCAAACCCTAAGTATTGAGAAGGGTCAATTTGAATTAATTCGTGATTAGGTTTTGTGTAATTGATTTCAAAATCTTGGTTTGCTTCCATCTCGAACCCTCAACTCGCATGTGAATAAATCTATCTGACCAAAGACTCTACTTGGAAAGTTATACACATAGCCTTTGATTAGGTCACATATACGCAATCGGATACTGCTGCACACTCACAGATTCTTTTACTACTTTAGTTAGGTTGTCTATATCTAAACCCTAACTTCGACTGTGGTGAACATAGTTTCAATTGATGGTGTAGTGTGGGGCTTCTTATCTCTGGTTACCTAGGCATATAGATAGATATTCATGTATATCACCACACAATCACTCCTGAAATGTTACAATTATTATCATGCTCGTCGCTTACAAAAGTAAAGTATGCTTAAAATGGAAACGTCCCTCATATAAAGTTCATTCTAATTTCCCGATAGCAGAACAATACTAAAAACAACAAATTTGAACAGCTACATTACCAAGTACTAACTCATGACCCTATACGAAATTGGATTAGTTAAGTGCATTATTGGCTAATGTTTTAATGTACACACAACGATGGAATATGCTTGAATTTGCTACCACAAATCAGAATATGAAATTCTATTAACTAGTTTGAACGAACATTAGAAATTTTGGATAGTGCATTTTGCGGGGAATAACGATGAAATCAAATTCGAAACATAACATAACCATGCTATGTCTTTATTTCAGCACTTGAATAAATGTCCATTTCTTTACATTGTTATTGAACACGCGGCGAGTACTCCGTGACTTGCCGCAAAGTGTCTGCCCTTGTCGGGACAGTGGGTGAGAAGGGATCGGCTCTTCTCACAGTTGCTGGGTGTTCCCCCGTGAACCCCAATTTCTTTTACAACTATTGAAATTATATTGATTGTGTCCCTTGCTGGGATGTTTTTCTTTGCAGGTGACCCATTCCCCCTTTCCCTTTCATTTTCTTTTCTGGGCTTAGACCAATTTTAAAGCCCACATTTTCAATTTTTTCTAAAAATTCGTACACCTTTCCTTTAAAAATGACAAAACGAATTGTCAAATCCGCTTCATCTTCCCAACTGCCCCAGAAAAAAGCAAAAGGAAAAGAAAAACAAACTGATCCACCACCACCTTCCCCAGACGACCCAAACCCCAATGAATTAGGCCCTAAGTACGCCACCCGCGGCCTCAACTATGAGGCCGCTATAGACGCTGAGTGCTTCACATATGATAAAGACACGAAGTGGGGCCACAGTAACCTAGTCACTCGAAAGCTGGCCCCACAGTTTTATTTTAGAAACCCTGACTTAATCAGCTACCCCCGCTTTGTACGCCTCTTTTACCAAAACCTACGCTACCACAAACAATCCCTAAGCCAGCACGCCTTTCTGTCAACAACCATAGATGGCCACGACATCACCCTCAACCCAGATAACATCGCTGAAATCCACCAACTCCCCTCCCATTCATACCAAGTTCCAAAATTAAATGTCCTCAACAAAGCCCACTTCTTCATACACATTATACAAGACATGTGTGGCGGCCGCTCTGGGTCGGGGCAATCTATTCAATGATCACACATGCCCCGTCAGATGTGGTTCGTCGACCATGTCTTCAAACGAAACATGTACCCCCTTGGTCACGAACAGGAACAGACCAAGGAAATTCACCATGCCATCCACGCTGTTTACCGCAGGGATTGGTTTCACCCTGGACTTATTATCATGGAGGGCATGCGTCTTGCGGCCCATGCCATTGACCACTCCCTCGATTCTAAGCTTCTGCTGCCATACCCTCGCACTATCACCGCTATTCTTCGGGCTAAGGCCTTTCGTATTCCTACCGATGAGCCCATTGACGCACATATTCCAGAGTTCGCTTCCGCTGATTGGAAGTTGAGCTTGGATCGCCTAGATCTGGAGGTTAGGAGGGCCCGAGAGCAAGCCCAGGCCCGTCGTGAGCAGGCAGCCCAGTGCCCACCTCCTCCTGAGGATACCCCTTACGCTTGGACGTATGGGGACGTGTGTGCTTTCTGAGGTGAGACACTATGATTGCAGTCATACATGAGGTCCTTTTTCTAGCTTCATCATCCTGACCAACTGGAGGACATTCTTGCTCAGGGAAAGGCGGCTTACCAGTCGGCATTTCCGCGACAGGCACAGCAGGTGGCCGAGGAGGGAGTTGAGGAGCAGGGGGAGGTACAGGGTGAGAAGGAGGCTGGCAATGATGGTGATGATGACGATGGGAGTGACGGTGACGGGGATGGTGATGGTACTACTGGCCAGGGGAGTACGGGTCTGGAGCAGGTTCTGATTGAGGGAGGTGATGACTAGATTAGGTTTGGGGGGGGGGGGGGGGGGGGGGAAGTGTTTGGACATTTCATTTTTTTTTTCTTTTTCATGTATTTGGTGGGTGGTTTAGGCCTTCTCAGACAGTTGGGCATGTATATTCTTTTATTATTTCTTTGCTTTTACTTTTCATCTTTCTGTTTATTATTATTAGGATTTTGCTGTATCCGGCTTCGACCGGTTAGTTTACTTTCTGTCTTTTGGTTTGTTTTTGCTTTATTGGTCTGTAATTATATTATTTTGCATTTCTTCGTTATGGTTGTTTGATTCATGTTGCCTCTGGTTAGTCACATCCGTACCATTTCTATTAGTTAGTTCTATTTTCCCTTTAGTGTTTGGCAATATAGTGTCTGATTTTATGTATTTGGAGCAATTGTCGTTGAATTAATATTGCACAGCAAATTCAGCACCCATTGCACTATAACAGGAATCTCTTAGGTTCAAGTTTGGGGGTAATTCTGTCAGAATTTCAATTTCAATGCAACATTACATTGCTTACGTTTAAAAATTTGACATTCATTACGGCCATACATTCAAGTAAATAGAAATGTTACGTTTCTTAGTTTTAACAATTTCAAACTAATAAGGTTAAATTGTGACTTAATTTTTGGTTTCAGGTTTTTGTTTTTCCAATATCCGTATAGTACCTCGACCCTTCTATCTCATCTACATCCTCACAGCATGGACCATCCGATTTCTCCTCCTACTTCACCTGACCGGTCTCCAAGTCAGTCGAGTTATTGTTCTGACTCTAGCTCGCTTTCCTGTACTGAGTCCTAGGGTAGCCAAACCTGACGGTCCAGTCAGTCGTCCCGGCTGGTACCGTCGTCGTCCTCGTATGCCTATTTGTTCTGATTCTTCTGATGAGGATGACCTGTTTGGCGATGACCCTACTGTTATTGATGGCCCTTATGGCGCTCCCCCTACGTCTTCCGAGTCTTCGTCGTCTGAATCGGCCGATTCATCGACCGATGAAGACGACGAGGGTGTTGTCTCAGGTTTAGCTGCTACTTCATTATCTATCCCTGTTGAATCTATTGTACCTATGACCGAGGTTACCTATCCATATAGGGACCTCCCTGATTATGTATCGGACGTTGTTCGACAGCGTCCGGGTCACCCTGACTAGTCCCCTGAGGACATTGCCTCGATATTTGTGCCATATTCCGGTCCTGAGGATGATAGGGTGAATTTGGGTCCGAGTGTCATAGAGGAGATTGAGGAGTGTGGGAGTCCGGAGTTACATGTTGATTTTGTTGCGATGGGACCACCGTTCGACCCTGCGGAGCACCCGGAGTGGGAGCTAGTTGATTGGTACTTTCGATCTGGTGTGCCGCTACCGTCCGACATTTTTCGTGGTGTGGACGTCTTGATGATCTGCTATGAGGACTACATTCATGTCATTGTCATGTTCCCACCTGCATAGGGACATGCGGTGATTCGGTTTGGGGGAGTATATGGATATTTGTTCATTTTAGTATAGCTGTTCTTTTATTACTTCAGAATTTTTTTGTTTAGTTTTCTTTTGTTAGTTCGTTATTTTGTTATTTCGTTCATTCGTTATTTCTTTTAGTAAAAAAAAAAAAAATTTAAATAGTTTCTTCATATTGTTCAATGTTGCGTTATTTTTTTTTTTTAATTAGATTTCATTGAGATTTTGAAATTTAGAGAGTATGTAATTCGATGTCTACCGAATCTATGAAGGTATGTCTTGAGAACTATATATCATTGGAACCATTGCTCTATATCTTATACTTGCATATCTTCTTGCACGGCACGTAGTCAGATGGATACATGTTAACATTGAATTATAATATAATTTGGATGTTTAAATAGTAAAAGTGTGGAGACTAAACCTGGTGAGCTTCAGAGCCTATCTTCCTTTTGAGGGTTGTAAGTTTACTGTTATCAAATTTCTTTGACATATCGCACTATTTCGTTGATTAGTCTCATTATTCCTTTATTTTGATTGAGAGTCGAGTTGTTATTATAATTACCATGTTAAAAAAAATATATAGAAAAAATTATAGTTCCTAATCATAACATTGAAGAATCATGTGACTTTAGAAAATGACACTAGGCCATCTGTTCTAGTACACCTTTTTGACCTTTGACCTATCCAATATAAATATTTTATCTCTCGTTAACCCTTTGGGCCTTTAATTAAGCTATTTCTTTATTCGCCTATTATCCTACCTACTCCGATATGGAGTTTTCCATTATAAAAATTGACCTAACCCATGTCCAAAAGTAGTTAGAGAATAATTTTTAATAAAGAAATCGGGCTAATAAACGACTAGAAAAAAAAAAAGAAATGATGTATTGAGTAGTAAAAGAAAAGAAGTATAGAAAGTATAAAAAAAAATAAATAAATAAAAAAAAAAAAAGAAAGATAGTTATTGAAAAAAAGATATGAATCTCTTGGAAGAGATAAAGAAAAGAAAAAAAAAAGAGAAATAACTAGTCATTGTAGTAAAAGCCCTTGCGTTACACATTAATGCTATTTCTAGATACTTACGGACTCTTTGAATCCCTTTTACCTTTCTTTTCTGAACCTCAACCCTCGACCAACGCTACAACCCTTATAAAGTCCTAGTTGATTCTATGGAAACATGATTTGAATATGGAACCGATAAAGGAAAGGGAATATAAGCATGGTAGTAATAATATTTACTTGACGATCAATATCTATTCATGAGACTATTATATTTTGTCGTGTCGAACGTTGTTCCGAGTTGTATGCAAGTTTTATTTGTTTTGCACAATAATTCTTCCTCGCATATGTGTACATATGAGTGCTTACACCTGTTTCAAAGTGATTTATTTTAGAGTGTAATTGACAACGTGAGATTTGTAGTCAAAGCATCACTAGATAGTTATCCGATTTATATTCCAAGTTCAGAGTTGCTGTGTATCTACTTGACTACTATTTCACACACATGCGGGTCTTTGATATATTCTAGTGATTCTGGTGATATATGTTTTTGGAATATTTTTTTTATGGTGTAAGGAGGCATAATATTGTTTTACTCTTGGTGATTTAGAAGTTTCATTTGAAAGATTGATTTTATAAAAGAAGGATATTGACATTGAAGTATTTTAAAATGGAAAAAAATATAACTTTTACAAGTTAATAAAGATGGTTGTGGGTGACTTGTTGACGAGAACCCTCACGAGACTTCACTCGTCCGACTAGGGACACCTAGAGGTTTAAAAGGCTTGTTGCACAGGCTAAGTGCAATCGTTATCCATACGAAAATGGATTATGAATCTTTAGTATTAATAGTTTTATTTTCTTTTTGCTCGAGGACTAGCAAAATGTAGGTTTGGGGGTGTGATCGGGAGAGAACAAATCCTAATTATACACCTTAACTCACATTTGTTAGCTGTTTTTATCCTATTTTTTTATGTAATTTTACTTTATTTTCTATTTTCTGTCAGGTTATAGAAGAAAACAAGGAGATCTGGTTAAATAAGGTGAAAAAGCAGGCAGAAGGAAGATGGAAAAAAGCCATTCGCGCGAGCGGTCCGCCCGCGCGAGATTCCCGTATTCGCTCGCGCGATCCGCGCGCGCGACATGCCCAATTACACGCTCGCGCGATCCGTACAAAAATCAAAGTTGCGTAATATGCTATACTGAAGAATCCTGTGCAAACGAAACTGCTGAATGACGTCCGAATTGGAAATAATAGCTGTTTTAGTTAGTTTTGGGAGAGAAAAACTTCTTAAAAATTCCTTGTAAACTCTATATATATGGGGATTTTATAAGTTTTTGGGAGACACATCTTTTCATAGAGAGTTTGGGGAAGGCAAGAGAGAGGAGAAGAGCAAGTTTGAAGGTCTCTAATGGCTTCCATCAAATCAATCTTCATGCTTTCTTCCACTATGTTCAACTAAACTCCTAATCTAGGGTTTCAATGAAACCCTAGCCATGTAAAGGGGAATTCTCTATGCTTTTCTACTCTAGGGTTTTATGTTTTGGGATAGTGATTGTATGTGGGTGGATTATTTATAATCAGTTTTTAATGTTAATAATCAAGAGTATTTTGGATCTATTCTTGTCTTAGATTTTTCCTTATGCTTATTGAACTCAATAGTCCTTGATTTCTGTGATTGATAGGAGTATTTACATACAATGGTGCTTATGTGATTGTGATGTTTACATCTTTTATAATCCATGCTTAGGAAAGATGAGTTATGCTACACCCTAGTTATAGGTAGATAATTCATGTGAACCATAGATGGATTATGCTTAGATTGAACTAACAATATTCTCTTGACGATACTATTGGGCTTGTAGCTACGATAGATCATAACTATCCAAACATAGAACTTAGATTAGGAAGTATAGACCCCCAATGCATAGTTAGTGGTGGAATTGTAATCCTAGATCTCATCTCCATATATTTAAAGCAATTTTGAATTTTGCATACAAGTCTTCTTAGATTTATTTCTAGATTTTATTTCTATAATTTCATAGTTTACTTCATAGTTTAATTAGTAGTATCAATCAAATTCTAAACCAATCAAACTCCCGATTTTTTGATAACTAAATAGATTTGATTTTATTAATTAAAGGATCAAAAATTAACAATCTCTGTGGGTTCGACCGTTACTTTCCACACTACAATTCTTTTGAAAGTAAAGCACAAATAAGCATATTTTTATATCTTGATTTTGACGAGATCAACTACCTCAAGTTTGGAGGAATCATCCTTCAAATGCAAAATAAATGCTTCCCTACGTGCTCCTCATCGAGGGGTTTGAAAAACTCTAAAGGAGTATGCTCCAGAAATGAAAAGAACTAGATGATACCCAAGGTTAATGCTTGTAGGAAGGCTTTGAAACCCCAAAAATGGTGAATTATTCTTAGAGAAGATGAAGTGAGGAGAGAGAAAGAGATAGTTGAAATGAAAATATATCACTAGCAACTTCTATTTATATTAAGTGACTTGGTACAACTGTCAAAGCACGATGTACACCTCACTGAAACTGATATAAAACTTAAACCGTATCAGATATGAATATTCTAAAAACACTGAAGTGAATTATATTGCCAAACACAACTTCCGAGTTCAAAATCCAGAAAACAAAATTTCTGATCAAGACTTACATCTCAGGTAAAAATTACCAAAATATCCTTGGAATCCAATTTTCTTGAAACTACGATTAAAATTGAGATGTCTTCTTAATAATAATCGAAACTGCTAAACTTTCAAAACAAGCACTGCCTTATTTCACCTCACGCAACTTTTTGTACAAAGATATCTTTTTTTCAAAAATTTCAAGCCTAATTAACACAACAGGTAAAATGACCAAAATACCCCCGAGTCCGAAACTCGTCAAAATTTCACACGAAGTCTAAAATACCATTTTAACATTAAAGAACATATCAGAAATCGGTAAATGAATGCAGAAATTAAGGTAAGGGTTATTACAAGGACACATAAAATGGGACGGAGGGTAGTATATATATATATATATATATGTGTGTGTGTGTGTGTGTGTGTGTGTAAATTCACGAGACAGGAAGGCACAACTATAGATACATACATCGTGATTATTATGACATAAATTATGGTACTACTTTAACTTTTTTTTTTGATAACCTACTATTGCTGTATATTGATGATATCTGTTAAGTTCTCGGCTTTTCTATGGCTGTAACTTTGTTTCTTTGACTAAAATTTTATAAATGAATTGTTTTCTAGCTAATAATAATGAGGTAAACTTATCAATGAATTGTTTTCCCCAATCATTATAATAAACAGCCCAATGATCATCATTCTAAGACTTTTGGGTGTCTCCTACTCATTCAACTTTTCGGGTGAATTACAATTTTTACCCTTGAAGTTTGGGTGGTTTGACACTTTAAGACTCTAAAGTGTCAAATGTATCATTTTAGTCCCTAGTTAAAGTTTCACAAGTACAGTAAAAAAAGTCCAATAATCCCTTTGGTGATGAATAATTTAGTCATTAAAAGTAAAATTCCGTAGTAAAAAGTTTTGGAGGGACCAAATTGTGATTCATCACAAACCTTAGGGATTAAAATGTCACATTTAAAAATTTCAGGTCTGAAGTATTAAACCACCCGAACTTTAGGGGTGAATATTGCAATTTGACCTTTCCTTTACCTTGCTCTCTTAGATGTCATAACATGAAAATCGCAATGACATGCTAAATGTGTCTGTCTATACACGAGTCACTTCAAGCAAATCAGCTTTGAGCTCGTTTGGGTTATCTGAAATTTAAAAACTAAGTGATGAATTGCGGATTTTGAGAAAAAAGTTGTTGTTTTGTAAAATGAAAGTGTTTGGGTTAACTTAAAATTTAAGCACTTAAACAAATCAACTGAAAATATTAAGTTGAAAAAAGTAGTTTGATTTTCAAACAATCACTTAATTTCACTTTTAAGTTGTTAAAAGACAAAAATGCCTTTAAATGAGAACTTTCAATATTTTTAGGTTGTCTAAATCCAATTTACTTCCAGTTTGGAAGGCAAATATTGTTAAATGTTCCATCCAGATATACTCCATCCGTCTCATTTTATGTATCCTTCTACTCTTTTTTGGGTGTCCCAAAACTATTGTCCTCTAAAGATATCCAAGTTCAATTTTTTAGCTGCTTTCCAATTACCGATATTTACTTTGAGAAAACATCTATTTAAGAAAGGAATAAACAAGAGTAAGAAAAGGTTAATTTGAGATAGATGCACTAATTTTGGACATTTGAATGGTAATTGATGATGCCAAAATTTGGCTAAAGTAAGTTTAAGTAATTTAAGGTGAGAGAGAAAATGAGAAATAAGGAATTGTATGTGGTTCGGCCCCATTAATGAGGTGACCTACATCCACGGGTGCGTCGGAGCGCTTTCACTAACAAATCACCGGCGGTATGTGGTGAGCCAACAAAGAAGGCGGGACTACCAGAAAACCAGCCAGGTATATGTATATGCGATGTATTGCTGCTATTCTTCGAGATCAGAATGTCCTCCCTTCCAATGGGGGCGAGCGGCCTCTTTTATAGATACAAGAGGCCACTCGTACAAGGCAACTAGTTAGACTAGGAAACATAATCTAATTATAACTAATTTACATAAATTATGGGAGTTTCCTAAATGGTTTAGGAAACATCTTCCTCCTTCCTTTAGTCTTCTATCTGAGATAGGAATCTGGCTAGAGCCTCGGGAAGCAAGCAACTGTATCTACCTAACCCAATTCGGGGCCAGTCCGAAACGAACCACCGAGCTGTACCGTACCAGACCGGGCAGTCTTATCAGACAGCCCGAGGTAGGCCAAGTAGTAAGCATCCTTTCCAGATGACGTGGCATTTACTGGCTGACGTTGCAATTTGACTTTGACCTGATATTTTTGTACCTATCAGTTGCCCTCCATTTTCAAAGCTGATGTGATGCTTCGTCAGATAAGGATTGAAAATTAATACTGCTATGAAGAACCATCTGGGAAATTTCCCTGGACTTTACCCAGGGTAAGACCGGTCGTGTTGGTTAGCCGGGGCCCAGACCGATCGGTGGCATCATGGGCCCGAGTCCGGCCCATGCCAAGTGTCGGCTGGTGGTTGGTCTGGTCAGGATCCAACGAGGCCAGTGTGAGCGTAACTGGACAGTTGGGTTGTAACTGTACCGTCACGTCTTGCATTAAATGTGCGCACCTTTTGAGGTGTCGCTTCACGTGCCCGAGGGTACAGTTATCGGGCAATTTAGGCGGGAAAGCGCCTCGGCCATTGGATCTGATTTGATCTGGACCGTCCATACTTCCTATATAAGGGATACTTGTTCATTTCTTCCACTCCTGCTGTCTAGAGCTTGACATTACCGAGCGGTTTTGAGAGCAAAAAAGTTCCTGACCGAGTCTTCCGAGCTATTTTTCGCGTTTAATCCCTGTAAGTTTCCACCTTCCCAGCCTTCAAGTTTTACTGTTCTCTTCTTTCTCCTCCTTTTTCTTTTCCAAGCAAAGCTGGAGAGGACAAACCCACTAGGACTCGCGCGAGAGTGGGACTTCTTCTTTCTTAGGTTCATCTCTGTCTTTAGGTCGGGTAGTTCAACAGGCCAACTAAACCGATCGGGTTATCCAGGGTAGTATTGACCGAGTGTTACATTACCCTGAGGACCTTGTATATGCTACCTTTTAGGCTTGTGACCTTGCCCCCCTTGTACCTTAGACTTGGGGTTCTTGACCCCTACCAAGGTCGCCAACTACTTCCCGGTCCAGCCACAAGAGACATAAGGATGTGTCATTCAGGGTCGGTCGAAAGATGAGCAGTCTCGCTCTGGGACACCGAACACCAGCTTAGACCCACCTTCTATGACCCCATCTGACCAGTACAGTGAGGGCAGGATCCTCGTCCGAGCGTCCGACGACGAGGAGGTTCAGGATATCCCTGTTGCCTCGGTGTTTGGGAGGTCAGGTGGCGAGGAGTCAAGGCCGAATAGTCCCGACGTTGTGTTTGCTTGCTAGCGGATCATTAAACTTTTACGTACCCTTGACTTAGGCCGGATCAAGGAGAGGTACGACGTTCCCGACCACTTTTCCTTAGCTGTACACGATGACCGGGCTCACATTCACAAGTCGCGCTTCATCACCCAATACGAGGACGCCTTTATGGCGGGCCTTCGTCTTCCTCTTCACCCCATTGCCCAAGATGTGCTCATATATCTCGGTATCTCCCTCGGGCAGCTCACCCTGAACGGTTGGAGGTTCTTGATGGGAGACATCTCCTTGTGGCCCCAAGTCCTCGGGTACGAACTTACCCTACAGGAGTTTTTCTGGACCACCGGCCATTCCAGGTGCATGGGAAGGCCGGCTTCTTCTCGCTAGGGGCCAGGCAGGGGAGAAAAATAATAGTCAACTACCCGAGCAACAACAGGGGGTGGAAGAAGAAATTCTTCCAAGTGTCCACCCTCGGATTTTATGAGGAGCCGTCGGGCATACAGTTGAGGACTTCCTAGGTAGGAAAATTGAGGGGTAAGCCCCCATCTTCTTTTTTTGTTTTGTTTTGCTTCGTTGTCGTCACTGAACTAACAACTTCTTGCTTTGCAGTGGGATAAGTAGGTCCGCCCAGCATTCCCGACGAATGCCAGGCAAGGATCCTGTCATTGGTCGAGGACCCTACTCACATCAACAAATTGTTAACCCAGTCGGGAAGCCAGAAAACCTCCTACCAGGTCAAGCACCGGTTTGAAGCTCCCATCTTTCCTGCAATCGTCCCTGGTACATTCTCCGTTTGTTTGCCGGTTGGCTCACCGTTCACCTCTATCTATTGCTTGACGTGTGCTTTCTCTTGGTTTCCGCAGAGATGGTTCCTAGAGATGCGACAGCTCTGAAGGAAAAGGATGCTACTCTGCTCACCCGGACAGATCAGAGAAAGAGAAAACAGGGCCCCACAGAGGGTTAACAACTGAAGAGGCTTCACCGGGGGCCCCGTGCAGCTGAAGAACAAGTCGGGACGTCAGCTGCTTGAGTGACCATTGCCGCCGCCCCCGCCCCCGCCCATACCTCTGACGCCCTACCGGTCGGCATGCCGACCTCTCATACTATCCCTTACCTCCAAGACCACGCGACAGACTAGCCGGGATACCAACGGTGGAGACGGTTAATGAGGTCCAAGAGAGGATCCGGCCTGGGCTGCTATAAAGCCAAGTGGATAAGTGCTCCGGGCTAGGCCCCGAGGTGTTGATCGATTGACTGTACAACGTCAGCCACATGGTAAGTAACTTTGTTGACACTTTTCCCTATTTTTTCCATTTTGAGGTATTGACGGCTTCCTGTTTTCTTTCTGCAGGTCGATTATTTGGCGGCAGGGGTAGAGGCTTACCTTACCGGGGTGGCCGAAAGATTGGCCGCTGCTAAGGCTACCCTGTCCACGGAGAAGGCGACACAAGAATCAACCGACTTCGTCCTCACCGTGGAAGAGGAGAAGTCTAGGGCCTTGGCACTAGAGTTGGGGGAAGCCTGGGAGTTTCTCGCCACCAAGCGGGCTACCGGAAGGTTACAGAGGGGAAAGTGGCGGCTGTTGAGGTTGAAAAAGCGGCGGCGGTGGCAGAGAAGGAGGCTGCAAAAGCCAAGAAGCTTGCCTTTTCTGAGGCCCTGGCTGCCCAGGAGGCAGCGGTGAAGGATGCCGAGGAGGAGTTTGAAGCTGGCTTCCTCGCGGGCTACGCCGACCTGTTCGAGCGGGCGACCACCGACCACCCCGACTGGGACCTCTCAGGCTACTCCTGGGCGGAATCCAACTAGTGGAAGGAGCAGGCCACGAAGGAAACCATTGCCCAAGATGTTGTTCCAGAAGGGGACGGTGCCTTGGGAAAAGCGGCTGGTAGGACCGAGGAGGTGGTCGTCGTGGACGATGCTTAGCTTCTGCACCAACCGCCTTTTCTTTTCTTCTTTTATTTTATTTGATTTGTTTTTTTTTGGAGGCTACTACAACTGCCCCCCAGGCAATGTACGTTTTTTTTTAATTAATAAAAAGTTCCTCCGAGGCCACCCTTTGTGCATTAATCATTTAATTTTGTACTTGCCTGTTTATGGTTGCCTATGCCCGACCTGTTGTACATCCTGTGGAAACCCTGCCTTAGCAAAAGTTTAGGACTGTAACTGGTAGAGAACACTCGGTCTTCTGGGGACCTGTTTTAAAAGTCCCGCCCGGTATGGTTTAGGAGTTGGGTCCTGTTACTTTCCCTGTTGGTTTCTCTGGGCATCGTTGGTACCTAAGAATGGTTTTGGAATTCCATTCGTCCTGTTGGTGCCCGGTGTGATTTCCTATTTTAGTCTAATGTCCCCCTACCCCCCGAGCTTTTGCTAAGGCGAGCGTTTGCGGAAGGAGTGACTGTAGGGAATCGACCTAGGACGTTGGTAGTTGTAGGGTCTTTTACAGTTTGCCATCCTCAGTCACCTAGGGAGTTGGTCTCCCATCGTAGGTTTTGGACCTAGGCAAAACCGATGCCTCGGGTGTTATCCCGAGGTCTTTTGTGCCTCGGTTGTTATCCCGAGGTCTTTTGTGCCTCGGGTGTGATCCCGAGGTCCTTTGTGCGGATATATTTTGCAGAAAAAGGGAACACCAATCTTTATTACTAGTTAAAAATTATGATAATCGCTCGAGAAGAACTACAAATTCCCTAACCAATGTTAATTTGCCCCTATCCAAGTGTCACTGGAAGTACTTGCGGAGGTGCTGCACGTTCTATGGGTGAGAGAGGTCTTGCCCGTCTAAAGTCTGTAACCAGTAAGTTCCCAGGGGTTAACCTAGGTAACCCTGTAGGGTCCACCTAGGTAACCCTATAGGGTCGTTCCGAGTTTGCCCCCAGCTTCTCGTGGCTTGGGACTTTAGTGGATTAGTTTACCGCCTTTAGGACTAGGTCTCTCACCTGGAAGCTGCGGTGCTTGACTCTATTGTTATAGTACCGAGAGACCCCCTGCTTGTATGCTGCTACTTTTAAATATGCCTGGTCCCTTTTCTCATCCACTAGGTCCAACTTTGCTCTAAGGGTTTCTTCGTTGCCTTGTTCGCTGAAGTTAGCAACCTGGTATGTTGGCAAACTGAGTTCCGTAGGTACCACTGCTTCAAAGCCGTAGGTGAGCGAGAATGGGGTCTGTTCCATTGCTGCTCGGGGAGTGGTACGATATGCCCACAGAAGGGTTGGCAATTCGTCAGCCCAAAGTCCCTTTGCCTCTTCAAGCCTGGTTTTGATTGACCACAAAATTGTCTGGTTTGTCACCTCGGCCTGGCCATTAGCTTAAGGGTGCTCGAGAGAGGAGTAGTGATTGGATACACCATAGCCTGAGCAGAACTATCTGAACACCAGGGTATCAAACTACCTCCCATTATAGTTGACCAGCACCCGAGAATGTCGAACCTGATAAGGATGTTTCTTTCGACGAAATTCTCCATCTTTTTCTCGGTGATGGTTGCCGAGGGCTCGGCCTCTGCCCATTTAGTGAAGTAGTCCACAGCTATGACGGCGAATTTAACCTGACCCTTAGCCATAGGAAAGGGCTCGATTATGTTGATGCCCCAGTGGGCGAACGGTCAGGGACTGAGAATCGGGGTCTGGAGCTCTCCCGGGCAGTTTATCCTAGGAGCATGCCTCTGGCACTTATTGCACCTTCTGACATATACTTGAGAATCTCGGGCCATTTTCGACCAGTAATAACCTTCCAATAGGGCCTTGCGAGAGAGTGTCCGGCCTCCAACATGGCTTCTGTACACTCCTTCATGGATTTCGTACAAGATCCCAGGAACATGGACGGGGTGTACACATTGGAGATATGGGAGAGAAAAACCTCTCTTGTAGAGCACGCCTTCGATTAGGTGATATATGGCCGCCCGGTACTTGACCCGGCGGGCTTTATCTTTGCCATCCGATAGGCCACCTGTTGTGAGAAACATGACGATCGGGTCCATCCAACTGGGTTCTAAAGTGACCGGGTCAACCTCCATGCCTCCTGAGTGGACCGCACTAGGCTCGGGCAAGTATTCTACCCTTATCTAGGGCAGGTCTGACTCTGAAGACGAGGTCAGGCATGCTAACTGGTCGGCCCTTGAGTTCTCTTCTCTCGGGATCTGTCGAATTGTGAAACATTTAAATTGCTTGGCGACCGACCTAACTAGAGCCAGGTAGGCCACCACATTTTCTTCCCAGGGTTCATACTCTTGATTGACTTGGTTGACTACAAGCTGGGAATCACTGTATCCTTCGAGTTCTTGCACGCCCATCGAGTTGGCTAACTGCAGCCCGACCACAGGGCTTCATACTCGGCCTCATTGTTAGAGGCTTGGAAATCGAACCTCAATGCGTACTCTAGCTGGATCCCGTTGGGTGTTGTCAGGATGATTCCTACCCCGCTACCTTCTTTGTTAGAGGACCCATCCACGTAGAGTACCCAGGTTGGGATATCAGGTCACAAACCGGGCGGTAACTTGGGTGGGTTGATCTCATTGACCGGATTTTCTGGGTAGGTGAACTCCACGAAAAAATCTACCACGACCTGTCCTTTTATCGCTGTCCGGGGCCTGTAAACCACTTCAAATTCCTCCAATTCCAATGCCCACTTGATGAACCTTCTGGACGTTTTGGGCCAACTAAGGATTTGGCGCAGCGGCTGATCTGTAAGGACCACTATGATGTGGGCCTGAAAGTATGGGCGGAGCCTCCGGGCAGAGGTGATAAGGGCGAAGCTGAGCCTCTCGACGCAGGAGTACCGGCTTTCTACGCCCTGGAGTGCCCGGCTTGTGTAATAGACCGGGAGTTGTACTCTGTGCTCCTCCCGGATGAGTGCCGAGCTAACTGCCGACGGTGACACCGCCAAGTATAAGTATAGTTCCTCTTTTGGTATGGGCATGGAAAGCAGAGGGGGCGATGTTAGGTACTTCTTGAGTTCCTGAAATGCCTTTTCGCACTCTTTCGTCCACTGGAATGCTTTGCGGAGAATTTTGAAGAATGGTAGACACCGGTCGGTTGCTCGGGACACAAATCGGTTCAGTGCTACTGTAACACCCGTACCCGGGAAAGAAGGTTAATATGGTATTAATATGTCTTAATTAATGATATTTAATGCATAAGATAGTTTAAGGTGGGGTTATGAACCCACATGTGAAAAGGTGTTCAAATGCGAACACAGATGAAAGTTCTGTGAAAGGCAGGATTGGTGTAAAAAGTGGGGCCCAATGAGGGTCTAGTTAATTAAATTTACATTTAAATGTTGTAATATGTTGATATGCATATTTGATTTAATGCTTAAAGATATTATTATGTCTTATGATATGTTAAGGGGACCAATTTGGGTACCCATGTGAGGGCGTATTTGAATATAATTGATAACTGGTAGATTTAAGCAACCTCATAATTTATGTGGGACCACGTTTGGGACCCACGCGGGACTTAGTTTAAATCCATGTAGAAAAGTTAGGTAGTTAATGTAATTAACTTGGGGGTTTAATAATAAAGCTTAAAGAAAGTTGGGGGAAGTAAATGGGAATAAGGAGAAATGGTGACAACACATATGCATGCTAGCATATGTGTCTCTCCATTGTTAATTACAGCTAGGAATTGAGAGAGGAAAGAACTGAAAGCTCTCGACGAAGACGACGAAACTTCCGACGACATTTAACATCGTTCCTTCGCCGTCCGACATCGGATTTTTGATCCAAGACCACTTTTGGACTCGTGGAGGTAAGAGGATCACATGCACGTTATTCATTTTCATTTTTGGCAATGTATTTCTAACGACCGTTCTTGATAAATGATATTTATGATACCAAACTTGTGTAGGAATTACACCGGTGAAATTTGGGTGGAAATTTGCTAGAGGTTGGAATTTCTAAGCTTAATTCGTTAGTAAATCAAAGAGGTGAGTGTTCTAATCACAAAATTGGGTGTTTATATATGTTTATGTGATAATTGTTATCAAGGAGTGTTTAATTCATATACTTGTGGTTATATGTTGATAAATTTGAGGTAAAGCATGTCAATTATATGTAAATTGCCATGCTATATGCTAAAGTTGCTTATATGCTTATGTGGATCAAAGGGAAGTCAAGTAATGGTCACCATTTATAGGTCCCATATGTAAGGGATAGGAAGTCCTCAATGAGTAGGACGTGGTGACGACCACAATGAAATGCCAGTGATGCCTTCGGGGTCACAAGAGAGTGTGTGATGCGCTATATGTGCCCAAAAGTGAGAAAGAGCCGAAGTGAGAAGGACCCGGGGGTGGTGGCTGGAATGACTTGACTTTCCGGAGATCAAATTGTTGTTGTTGTTTATGATGGTTGTTGCATTTGCACATTGAACATTCCAATAGCATGATTAGTTCTCTCACTAAGCGAAAGCTTAAACAAATATTATTTTCTGTTGTGGTTATTGAATAACCATCGCAGGTACGGAACGGGAACAGGAGAGAAAGTAACATGCTCGGGAACGGGGGAGAGATTTGGAACTTGTAGTTATGTTTTTAACTTGTAATATGGTGTAACTTGTGGCTTGGGATCCTTAACTTGTGGCTTGAAGCCTTGACTTGTGGTTGTAGAGTTAGAGAGATTGGGAATTTGGTTGGGATTCGATGACTCATGTGTTTAATGTAAATTTGAAGAAACTTATGTACTATACTATGCTAATGTTTTGGACAAGTTCCTTGCATAATCTTGATGTTGGTTGTAGTTTGAGCCCAAAACCTACAAATTTTTGTAAAATACTAGTTGATAAGTGTTTGAATGTCAAAAAGTTGTTTTAATTCAAAAAGGTTGTGTTTTGTGATGTGAGTTGCACTTGCAAGTCACAAGTCATGTATGTTGGAAGGGATTTTGGGAGTTAAGTAACTCTTGATGTAAATTAAACTTGGTTTCTCTTGTTTGGGTGTTTATGAACATGTTGGGGTGGAAATGGGGATTAGATGTATGCTTGAGCTCCTAGTTGGAGCATTATAAGTTTTATGTATGTGAATAGCTAATCAAATGGTTTAAAATGTTTTGGAAACTCTTTTGATGTTTGGTAATACTTGGGAGTGTTTTTCAAATGATTTTGGATGTTTCCATATGGGTTGAATTAATGAAAGTAAGTGTGTTTTGATGGTTGTATCACACTTGAGTGTGTTTTGGAATGGTTTCAAAGTTTCCATGAAGTTTAATCTGGAGTTGGAATTAATCCATGTGACTTGGGAATGTTTTTAACTTGCAAACTAGAGTGTTTTAGCAGCAAGTTTTGTTTTAGCAGCAGCAAAATATAATCTGCAGAAAGTTGGACTGAGCAAACTCTGCACTGGGTTGAGAGAACTCTGGGCAGAATGGTTTCTGCAGAAAGTTGGATTGAGCAAACTCTGCTCTGGGTTGAGCGAACTCTTGGTAGAATGACCAAGTACTTGAGTGTTAGACAATCCAAGATTAAAATGAACATAACTTGGTCTAGGAAGTTCTTATTCACACGTCGTTTTCAATGTTGAGTTCCTTATTTGGAAAGCTATCTTTCGAGATGAAAACTCGACAAAATTTTTAAAATGACCATTTTACCCTTGGGGTTAGTTACATGTAAATGAGTTTTATAAGTGGTCTAAAGGAGAGTTTAAACTTGATTTATGCTATATCAATTGGGGACGTTCCTTGATGGCATTGTTACACGTGTCCTAATCTGCCCGAGGCGGGTTGGGGTGTGACAATTTTTGGTATCAAAGCAATAGGCTAGAACCTTGGGGACGAGTGACGAATACGTGTAAAAAGCATAAAAGAATATGAAGCTATGACGATCATGCATACATGTTTATTTATCATGCTTAAAAGTTATTTAGCATGCATAGCAAGTTATTTATGTTAACATGCATGTAAATGATTATGAGGATGTCAAACTTAATTGTCTAGTAGTAGTGGAATCAGGGAAAATATACATAAATGAAACGGATAAAAAGTGTTGTGAAGATTATATTAAGAGCGGTAGGAAACTCCGAATTTAGAAGTAAAAATGAAACCACTGGTCATAGAAAAGTTTCTAAGGGAGTCTCGACAATGACATGAGGGTAACAGATTGGGGAAAAGTTAAATTGAAAGTCAAGGTAGGCTTAAAAGAACAAATGTGGGGAGTTCATTGGTAAGTGGTGTTCCAAAGGTATAGAGGATGCATTGTGTAATGTGTAAGAAACGACATTGGGGTATGTTACATGATCTGCTATGCTTGTAGGCAACTTGGGCAACTTGCGACGAAAAGTCCAAATAGGGGTACATGTTTCAGGGATAATTATTATGGATATGGACAACGGGGCCACGAGTATAGGACTATTTTAATAAACGATAAGAGGGTCAAAGCTTTTCAACATCTAAGACTACCTTGAAACTCATTTAACTGTCAATGGGGAAGGAAGCATGAGAAGATAGAAGTTCTTAACTTATCTTTGAGTCACCATGAATACCAGGTAATGTGTAAGGCTATTTATTTATCAATCAATGCAAGTATTTCTGATTCCGAAATAACTATGTGCTGGTTGTATCGTAGCAATTGTCTAATGATCAAGCGTATTATTGGGGATTTGGGAGATTGGCTTAGCAAGTGATATTTTAATTGGGGGGTATTCGTGGTTGGTTTTGATATACCAGGGGTAAATGATATGAGGGTAATACAAGACTGTTAGCAATGGTTATAGTGCTATTTTTTTAATGCACAGCAGGGTATGGATAGGTCGCAAGGAAGAACTGTAGAGTTGACTGTGAAATGACTAAGTACTAACTCAAATGGAGTTTTATTTTTGAGATAGTAAATTTGGTAAGGTAATTAACAATTTCGTAAAATCATGTAGAAACTTGCGTTTTAGCAACCAAACGGAACTTAGCCAAAAACTTTTATAATTTTGAGGTTTCACTCCTAAAGCTATGCATTAGCTATGTAGAAAGTTTCAGAGACTGATTAGAAGTTTTGAAAACTCGTGGGGAGGTAAACACAATTTCTGGAAGTGTTGCCTATATATAGATAGAGATGACTTTCATAATTTTATAAAAGTTTAACCTAAGTTTCAAGAAAGAGGCCAAAAGGGGGATTTGATTGGTTAGAGCTTCTCGACGCCAAACTACGACCATTCATCCGCTGGTTTTTCACCAAATTTTGTATTTGAACTCTTCGAGGTAAGGCCGTCGTTTTGATACCTATTAGGCCTTGCTTGGTTAAGTTTTTCGAAAACTCATTTTCTAGAATTTTCATAAAAAGTTGATAATCGGATTTTTGATCGATAGGAATTGTATTAGAAGAATTACTGCACGTTCTTTGTGCTTGGGTTTTCCTTTGATCGGCGTTTAAGAGCATAAATCGGAGGTGAGTGATATTAATCTTGCTTTTTGGATGGTTCTATGGTTTAATGCATTTGATATGCTAGGGACTTTATTTAGATACCATGTGTAGTTCATATTGGGCAAAACTCATGTGTAAAGTAGGCCCAAGGTATGTTGGAATGAAATGCATGGTGATTTTCTAGTTGAGCATGTTTATGTGCCTATGTGGGTTAAAGGGGGATTTGTGCTAATTCACCGTGAGACGTCCTCTCGAAGGGGGAGGATTAGTAGTGGCGACGGTCACTTGCCAAGAAAGGCATTAACGCGACATGTCGAAGGGGCATGGGTAGTGATTGAGTCTTAAGACTTTGGATCGGTGAATGTGCACTTATTCCCTAGAGACCGAATAGTTATGTGTTATGATGGATTGGAACATAATTGTCATCCGTATGCTTGATTTATATTATTCACTAAGCGTTAGCTTAAACAAATCCATATATATGTGGTTATATAAATAACCATTCAGGGGCAAGGACTGGAAGAGAGAATCGCGAGTGATGAGGCAAGGAAGGACTAAGATCTCCTGATGTTTGTAGAACTTGAATCATGTTTGTAATATATGTTTAACTTATGCCGGTTGTTTAACCGCGCGGCATGTAATAAGACTTGTTATGTATGCGAGTACGATACTTTGTTCACCTTAGGACCTAGTTTTTCTGAGACGTGTGAAGCTTGTACTCTTGGTACTTGTAATCCGGGGATCTATGGGTTATTGTATAAATGGTTTGTATGTTTTTACAAGTTCTTAGAATGGTTATCAAAGCTTTTAAAAAATGGTTGGTTTGAAATGATTTGGTTTGAAAGGAGTTGGTTCGAAATGATTTTTGTTTGGTTTGGTTTCTTTTGGTAAAATAAGTGTTATTTTATTAGCGGCGTGTGTCGTGAAGCGCCGGGAATTAACGGCGTTTGCCCAGACCCCATTCGACCGGTCGAGCGGGGCAGTTCGACCGGTCGAAATACCCCCTGCAACAAATTTTAAACTTCTTCTTCCAATGTTTGGGACAACTTCTAATTACGTATGAGGGTACCTTTGGGGACCCTTTGACCTACGAAATTGTTACTTTTGAAAATGAAACTTGGTAAGGCGTGTTTGGACACGTGTTTAATATAACCTTTGAAAAACTAGTTGGAAGTTGGTTATTTTGGAGTAAAACTTTTATTAAGGTCATTTTGGGAACTTTAATAATTGTTGGTAAACCTTGATGGCATGCCACGTGACCTAGGACCACCTTGTTGGTTCCGGGGCGTGACAACTGCACCCTCGTTTAGTGGTCTGTTTCTTATCTACAGAACATTTTGCAGCATATTATGTGTTAAGAACTTTCAACCACAATTTCAATGCAAAACCTCACTACCAAAACATTCACTTTTTTCTCAATATCCGCAATTCATCACTTAGTTTTTGAATTTAAGCTAACCCAAACGAGCTCAAATCTGATTTGCTTGAAGTGACTCAAGTATAGACAGACACATTTAGCATGTCATTGCGATTTTCAAGTTAAGACATCTAAAAGAACAAGGTAAAGGAAAGATCAAATCACAATTTTCACCCCTAAAGTTTGGGTGGTTGAATACTTCAGACCCTAAATTTTCAAATGTGGCATTTTGATCCGTAAAGTTTGTGATGAATCACAATTTTGGTCCCTCAAAAACTTTTCGCAATGACATTTTACTTTTAATGACTAAATTATTCGTCACTAAAGGGATAATTGGACTTCTTTATTGTACTTGTGAAACTTCTACTAGGGACTAAAATGATACATTTGACACTTTAAAGTCTAAAGTATCAAACCACCCAAACTTCAAGGGTAAAAATTGCAATTTACCCGAAAAGTTGAATGAGCAAGAGACACCCAGAAGTCTTAGAATGATGATCATTGGGTTTTTTATTATAATGATTGGGGAAAACAATTCATTGATAACTTTATCTCATTATTATTAGCTAGAAAACAATTCATTTATAAAATTCAAGTCAAAGAAACAAAGTTGCAGCTATAGCAAATTCAAGAACTTAAGAGATATCATCAATATATAGTAATAGTAGTTTATGCATAAAAGGAAGAAGCTAAAGTAGTACCATAATTTATGTCATAATAGTCACGATGTATGTATCTATAGTTCTGCCTTCCTACCTCGCGAATTTACACACACAAACACACACACACATATGTATATATACATATACCGCCCTCCGTCCTATTTTATGTGTCCCACTTTTAAAGTCTACCATTTTTAAGGGAACATAAATGGTTACTATTCAAACGTCTAAAAATAGTTTTGGGACATCAAAGATGAATAGAAGGACACCTAAAGTGAAACAAATGAAATATAAGTACTTGGGTGGAACATTTAACAATATTTAACTTCGAAACTGGAGGCTGATTGAATTTGGACAACCTGAAAAATATTGAAAGTTCTTATTAAAAGGCACTTTTGCCTTTTAACTGCATAAAAGTGAAATTAAGTGATTTCAGCTGGTTTGTTTAAGTTCTAAAATTTAGGCTAACCCAAACACATTTATTTTATAAAACTATCCATTTTTCTCGAAATCCACAATTCATTACTTAATTTTTAAGTTTCCGCCAACCCAAACGAGCTCAAAACTGAGTTACTTGAAGTGATTCTTGTATAGACAGACATATTTAGCAAGGCATTGCAACTTTCAAGTTAAGACATCTAAAAATGCAAGGTAAAGGAAAGGGTAAAATGCATTTGTTTCACCCCTGATGTTTGTCTGGTTTAATACTTTAGAGCCTATATTTTCAAATGTGGCATTTTGTCCCCTTAAATTTGTGGTGAATCACAATTAGATCCCTTGAAGACATTTGGCAATGAAATTTTACTTTTGATGACTGAATTATACATCACTAAAGGAAAGTGGACTTATTTATTGCAATTGTGAAACTTTAGCTAGGGGCTAAAATGATACATTGGAAACTTTAGAGTCTAAAGTGTCAAACCACCCAAATTTCAAGGGTAAAAAGTGCAATTTACCCATAAAGTTGAATGAGTAGGAGACACACAAAAGTCTTAGAATGATGATCATTGGGCTATTTATTATAATGATTGGGGAAAACAAATCATTGGGAAGTTTATCTCATTGTTATTAACCTGGAAAATAGTCGCTTGTGAAATGCGAACAAGATTCATTGTATAATAATTTCATTGAAAAGAACAACAAATGATGATATAATAGTGAACTGGGACCAGTCTTCCTAAAAAAAATCGAGAGAGAGAGAGAGAGAGAGAGAGAGAGAGAGAGAGAGAGAGAATTTAGACCATTTTCTCTTTCGGATGGCTAGAGGATCATTTATAAATTTCAAGCTAAAGAAACAAAGTTACTGCCATAACAAAGCCAATATAAAGAAGTTTGAAAATAATCCATCCAAAACAAATTTTAAATATTTATATGTGACAAGTAATGTACAATAATTCGAAATGACATAAACCAAATGAGCTCATAGCTTTACATAGGCTACATCTATAGATAATATAAAAAATGATAAAGACAAAGTTTCAAATAAAGAAAAGAAAGGAACTTGGACCAGTCTAACTTAGAAAAAATTGGGGCTAGTCTCTCTTTCAGATGGTTCTCCTCTGGTCGATTGTACTAGTGTTCCAATGAGCTTAGTTTACAAAACGACGATCTAGTCAACTATAGATGATTTCTAAACCAAGTTTCATTCATCAATTGTTGTTGAGTGATCAAGGTATGACCATTTTGTATACATAATCATGATTGTAGTTAAACTTAGAAAATTTCAGAATAGTTGTATCAATTTCAAACGCTTAGAAAACGATCTTAACTCGTTCGTATGCTCACGATTTTACATCGTCATATAGATACATGAGTTAGGAATCATCCCCAAAAGACGGATCATTGATAACTATTGTAGATTTTCTTAAATTCAAGCACAAAGAGACTATGTTCAAATCTGTCAATCGATTTCTCAACAATTTCTAAAAATAGCATATGGATCCTAATGATTCTCAAAACGGATCAAATGAAAGTTAATTCATCAAATTTTACCCAGAAAATTTGAAATCCATCAAACTATGGGTTTTAATGGACCAAATCCTATGGACAAAACCAATCTGTTTTGCTGAATTTTAATTAATTCATTTTAAAGTGTGAGAAAAACATCTTAGGTGTTGGTTTAAGCTTATTTAGAGAGATCAAACTCATAGATCAACTTGATTATCATGATTCCCAATCAATTTAGCCCTCAAGTTCTATGAAGAACTTTAGATCATGGATCAAAGGGACTTATAAATATCCTCTTGGAGATAAAATTCAAGAGGAATTCTAGGTTATAGGAATAATCAAGAGATAGGTATGAACATAGGAATCATCCTTCTCATAGATCATACTTCCAAACCATCATAGAATTCAAAATAGATAGATATATATATATATATATATATAATCATGTATGCATGGATCTAATACTAAATAGAAGAATGAAATCAAAATTGAAAATCAAATTGAAATCAATCTCTAATCATAAATTATCAACAAAATCAAGGAAGACTTGGATCTAGCTATGTGAGTGTGTGAAGAACAAGAGAAGAAGAAGATGAGTGTTCTAACAAAGAAAACAAAAATAAGCTAGATCCAAGTCATATAGATCTATATATAAAAGTAAGAATTAGATATGAATTATGATGTTTACCTCTTGGAGGATTCTCAATTATGCATTCAAAGTTGATTGAAGGATCTTCTTCTTCAAGTGTTCTTCTAGTTTTTCAAGCACTCATCCATGGTGGAAGTTAGGGGAGGCAATTGATGTTTAATTCTCTAATCTAATTATCTTAAGATTAGTTTTAAAAGAATTTCATTCACAATTCACTATTCTCTCTCTAAAAATCTCTTGAATTCTAAGTATAGGTGATCATATCTTCAAGTATATTCAAGGTGTGCTTAAGGATATTCCAAGGTGTATTCAATATGATCTCATATGAGATGCATGGGATCTATATATAGAGTTTTGAAAACATAACTCTTAAGTTTCAGGGTTAAAAGAGAGATTTTAGAGACCAGAAAAGTGTTAAAATGGCCATTTCATTGCCTAAGCGCGGTTTCTGGGCAATTTTCTCGCAGTGGGAAGCCTCTGGATGGATCTGGAACTCAAAAAGCTCGATGGGGAGGCACATGTGAGGTGGCAGCTTAGGTGGGACCCTCCATCCCACTTATGGGACTCGCCATCTACTATTCACCATCCTCTGGTTGTCCTTATGCCCTGTTTCAAAAATAACATGCACTGCTTGTCCAGATTTTTGTAAAAATGCTTTTTAGTGTCCGAAATCGTCCGTTTATGTACCGTTGGAAAGCTGTCGAGTTGAATTTCAGTATAAAAGTATTCCAGGAGGATTTGAAATGACAATTGAAGTTCAATTGAAGTCCGGAAGTCCGCAAGAACTTTCATCGTCTTTTTGAAATCAAACGAGTTCTTTTCCAAAATAGCTTTTCAATGTGCATTGTTTCATGTTTTTCTTTGAAATTGAATCTCTGGATACCTAGAATACTGCGTTTAGAACACTTCATGTTCATATAATCCTAAGTGAATACGAATTCTGAGAGAAGATTTTGACAAAACCGAGATTTATGCATGGAAAAGGGCTTTTCTGAGCATGAAGTCACTTTCCGAAGTTCGATCTTTTGATTGTGTGGAATCCAGTACCTTCCACGGGGTACTTTTCATCATTGAATCATCCAAGAAGTTGTCCACCCTAAATCCTAATAGTGTGGTCAAAATTGGGTGTCTACATGGACCTCTAGCCATCCGAAAGAGAAAATGGTCTAAGTTCTCTCTTTTTTTTTTTTGAGTAAGACTGGTCCCAGTTCACTATTATATCATTATTTGTTGTTCTTTTCAATGAAATTATTATACAATGAATCTTGTTCGCATATCACATGCAATTATCTTCCCAATGAATTGTTTTCCCTGATCATTATCATAAATAGCCCAATGATCATCATTCTAAGACTTTTGTGTGTCTCCTACTCATTCAACTTTATGGGTAAATTACACGTTTTACCCTTGAAGTTTGGGTGGTTTGACACTTTAGACTCTAAAGTTTCCAATGTATCATTTTAGCCCCTATCTAAAGTTTCACAATTGCATTAAATAAGTCCACTTTCTTTTAGTGATGTATAATTTAGTCATTAAATAGTAAAGTTTTGTTGCCAAATGTCTTCAAGGGTTCGAATTGTTATTCACCACAAATTTAAGGGAACAAAATGCCACATTTGAAAATTTAGGCTCTAAAATATTAAACCACCTGAAAAAAAATGCATTTTACCCTTTCCTTGACCATGCACTTGTAGATGTCTTAACTTGAAAGTTGCAATGCCCTGCTAAATATGCCTGTCTATACAAGAATCACTTCAAGCAACTCAGCTTTGAGCCTGTTTGGGTTAGATTAAATTTTAAAATTAATTGATGAATCGCGGATTTCGAGAAAAAATGGATAGTTTTGTAAAATAAATGTGTTTGGGTTAGCCTAAATTTTAGAACTTAAACAAACCAGCTGAAATCACTTAAACATTGATATTCAAATATGATAAGCGTGATAATACATCACTCTTCAACATAAATAGACAAATGATTGAAATCACAAGTCCAAAGTTATTACAAGTAGTTTTGAAAGTTTGGCATTTGAATAAGCCAACAAATGCTCGAAATGAACTTCAACAAATTTCCAATCCTTACATTTCTCCAAATGTGAATCGAATGTACAACTACGACTCCACAGAAAACAATTCATGCCTTTTGAAAACAAATACTCAATAATTTTTTAATGCATTATACAGTTTAGTAATGCCCGTGCCCGAGAGCACTATCCGGACCAAAAAAATGATTTCTATGTCTAAAATGAGCAGCAAAAACTGGTTTTAACTCTAAAACTGTATAATGCATTAAAAAATTATTGTAAAAAAATCACCCGAGTCTCATTTGTTATTTCAACATTAAACCTGTTAACATGCGATTTATTAGCCTGTCATAACATAATAATCCAAACATTAATTTTGCATCAACTACAGCCCAACTCATCTAAGCACAAAAATGTTAAGCTATGGAAGGAAAAGTCTAAATATGCACGGAAAAGTCTAAAAGCTTTTACATTTTACTCGGTTAATAAGAAAAATGTGAAAACCTATTCTTTCTTCTGTTCCATTTCTTAATCCAAAACTGAAGGTACATCAGAAACTAAACCTGGAAAAACAAACTAACTCAGAAACTACATCTAGGAAAAAAATATAAATCAGAAACTAAATTTGGAATAGAAAAAAAAATGTAAGAAATGATATTTCTCCAGGAGTCTCAGCCCCAACTTCCTCATAATCTTTCTCCAGGAGACCCAATGTAAAACTCTTGTTCTATTTTCGAACAGATTACAAAACTCCATAGCTGCCATTGGGGGGAAAAAAACCTCAGCAACTTCAAGTGATTCATTAGTAAGTAGGTAAAGGTTGACTGGAAACATGCACTAAGCGTAATGCGTATATATCAACTATTTCCTATACAAACTGCAAAGAACACAATTAAAAAACCAAAAATCCAAGGATGAAAAATACTGCTTTAAACAAACCTGCTCACAAATAGGTACATCATATCCAGTTTTCACCAAAGAAAACTTGTGGCAATTTACATTAGAAATATGTACACAACTAACCTGCTCAGAGTTTTGGGGGAGCGAAACTCAGCCATTCGATCGTGATTTAAACTCAATCCCAATCGGCCATTGTTTGTAAGAGACATATAGATGTTCCATCACAACTCCTCTTTTATTATATAGATGAGCCTACACTAAAAAACCTGACATAAGAGAAGTAATTTATTAGAAGCAAGGACAAAGAATTAACATGTGGTATTGGAATCAAATATCACGAAGAAAAAAAAATCTATTATAATAATTAAGTGTAAAATTGGTCTATGGGTATACTATGCCTCCAAACATAGGAAAAGAAAGGAGACAGATTAGGTACTTATGTTGCTGAGTTTGCACTTAGAACCATAGAGTATATGGATTTTGCTAGAGATTCAAATGAGGCAATTTTCTAAGAGGTCTAAATTGTGCTAGAGTTTCAAATGGATTTTGCTATGGTTTCAAAATTTCAATCCAAATTTAGTTCCCAAATGCTTTGATAGTTGTACAACCTAAAACAACTTCCAAGAAAAATTTGATGGTGCCCACTACAATGAGATGTGGTAAAACTGTCAAAATATTTGGGAACCAAAATTTGGAAACCGTAGCATTGCTCTTTCATTTTCTTAGTCTATTTTCTAGGAAGCCAAACAGTGAGTCGGCTTTTGTAACTAACCATTGACAAAAATAGTTTATGTTCCATATGTAAAAGTAGTCTCGTAATAGTAGTTTTGTTCCATTCTGGTTCTAAAATTTTATGTACAGCATTCCTCATTAGAATTAACCCACTAAGAAATTGTCTCCACGAAAAATTAACAACTATGTACCGACTTCCAACCAAGACATTAGACAAAATTCAGCTATCAAAAATCAAACAAAATAGAACACAAAATTGTTGCAAAAAAATTATCGAGAGAGATCGATAAGTTACTGAAGTAGCGAATCACTGGCCTTAAATTTGCCCAAAACAACAGGAGTTAGAGCAACTGCAAAACCTTCACCAACATAGATGAAAATATGTGTTAATAACACAATAGTTTTGAAAACCACATGGAGAATAATTCGAATACATATATGTCTAGGTACTGCTCCACCCAAAAAAGACCTTCTGGAACCAAGGAAAATTTAAAATAGCACCATTTATAAACAGAGTTATACAGACACCATTTATAAGGCTTTAACACAACTACCCAATTCCAGAATTCCTAATGGAAGAAATTTTCCTAGTTGGACTGGGTGTACATACCTGTAAAAAATGTGCAGTATAAAAACTTAAGAGAAAACTTGAGAGAGAGAGAGAGAGAGAGAGAGAGAGAGAGAAAGAGAGATAGAGAGAGTTTAATACGTTATGTAACTTTGAGCACACAATATTATTAAATATTTTGGAAATTAGATCAAGTTTCAATTCTGAGAATTGATAAAAATTTCAAATCAGATTTCAAATTTACCCTACAATTAAAATCAAATTAGATTAGAATTAAATTTCAAAGTTTGGAAATGAAAAAATTCAGGGAAAATAGCAAAGTTTGAGTACATACCTGTTAATTCAAAGATGAGATTACGTAAAATTTCAAAGTTTTGGAAATCAAAATAGATTAGAATAAAACTTCAAAGTTTGGTAAGGAATAAATTTCAAATCTAAGATTACAATTCTGATTAAAATTTCAAAATATGAGATAAAGTTAACAAAATAAACTAAAATAAAATAAAATGACAAAGGAACCTCATATTTGAATGCCAACCACTCAGCCATCATTCCACATCCACGTGACCCAACCACATAGCCATCCACACCCATGTGACCCATCTAAAACTCAAAAGAAATCATATAAGTTTGTTAGGCAAACAGAAGATACCCCAAATGCCACCCAAGAAAAAGAAAGGCTTTAAAAAAAAAATTTGTCTTATATCTTAGGCAAACAGTTACAATGACCAAAAAAAAAAAGAAATACTTACCAAATATAATTTCAAAGATAATTTCAATGCTTCTCTTTTTCCATGGTATCAAATCAAATAAAAATGATTAGTTCCATGTTTTCTCTTCCTTTTCCTCACAAAAACCGACAAATCAATGTGTTTCCCATTTCTTCAAGTATTGGTGTACCGAACCACCAATGACCCGAATAAACTTAATAAAAAAACTAACGTTAATATTAGAGAAAAGTGTCACTTTAAAGCTGGGTAGGCAACCCACAACAATTACTTTTGGAGGGTCAAGTGACTTTTCAAGTGAAAATGAAAGTGAACCAATAAAATAAGTATATACATATATATATACCATCTAAATTTACAACTGACTACAAAAATGAAAATAAATATTGGGCTCTGTTCACTATAGTTTGCCTGAAGAAGATCAAAGTATGTGTCCCAATTGCTGCTGTCAATAGAAGAGACCAATGTCATCTTCCCGAATCCCATATGCCAAAGCCAGATTAAGTGCAGTGATATTGTTATGAATTGAGTCCCAAATTAACTCAAGAAGATCAAGCTATGTGCAATCAAACACTGCAGTGATATCATTTTATGAATTGAGAAACAATTTTATTTGCAAATAAAAATTGACTCACATTTAAGGAGAGAGTAGCTGCTATAGGTATTTAGGAGATAGGATTAAGGGACTAATAATGAGGGAATCACTATTTGGGTAAATATTAAAAGGGAAAGCAAAATTAAAGGGGTGTACTAATATGGAGAAAAGCTACTGTTATGCAACGTGAATGATAAGAGCGAAATCAAATTAAATTCCAATACAAATAATTAAATGTTAATAAAGGAGACGGAAGAAAAGCCCAATTAGTGTCATCTGAAATGGAAACCCCATTACAATTAATTTCTCGAATGCAAAAGTAAACCCTATAGTCAAAATCTTCAAAATATACAATCAATATCCAAATTTGATATTAAAAATACAGTCTCAGTAAATCAGAAATCCAACCCTTTCCTTAAATGGCATAAATGACCCTCCCCCATCTTGCTTTTACTGAACTGAAATGAATCATCAATCACCTTGTGATTATATTGCTCAATTAAAATGTTGACCACGCAAACTACTAAAGGAGACAGAAGAAAAGCCCAATCAAGATCATGGATAGAGTTCATAAAAAAAAATGGTGAATTCATACATGTATAAAAAATTAAAGTAGATCAGAGTTAATCAATTCTAAAATTGATTTTCCTTCAAAAAAAACAATTCTAAAATTGATGTCCAGTAAAAAAATTGTGGGATTAAGCCTAAACATGTAAAGGGAGAGAAAGAGAATGGACATGCAAGATCCAAATGAATTTTTAGTAACCCAGTGAAGCTTTAAACATGTAAAAGGGAAACTTTCGATGTCATGTCAAACACCTACTCAGGAATTAAAAAAAGGGGCAAAAAAAATACTGGAAAAAAAATCAATTGATCCAGAAACATAGAGGTATAGTGTATACACATTATAGATATACATAGGGACAAAAAACAAATACCCATTAATCAAGTGGCAAAGAAAAAATAATTGATCAAGAAAGAAACTGTGTGCAACCCACTCAGAAAATCTTCAATTAATCAAAAATGGCTGGGGTTTGGAATATGAAAAAAATACTCGGAAAAGGTTAGGGTTATGCAGATTGTACCTCATGATCAAACCGATGCAAATCAAACCAGGCTGAACACAACTATATATGTTAGATTCCACACCATCGGTTGTCGAGAAGGGTTTTGATCGCAATTTTCGTCACCTCTGATTCACGAATGGTTGATTTGGTGGCTGATTCATGAATCAAACTCATACCTGGAATTTGTGTCTGTGAGTTGGTAATTGTATTGAGTGGCCGTGAGTTGGTAGTTGTATTGGGTAGCCTTAGTGGAGAGAGAGAGGAGGAGGCTGGGGTGGGGACGGTGGTTGAGAGAGAGAGAGAGAGAGTGAGAGAATGGAGGAGGTTGGAGTGGTGAAGAGGCTCGTGGAGTACAGAGAGAGAAAGACGATCAAAATAGGAAAAGAGGGTAATGAAAAAAAATAAAATGAGCCTTTGGTTGGAGAGGAATGAGTCAGCAAAATCAGCCAATCATAGCAAGCTAAGCATCCTAGTCATAAGTTTATTTGTCCTAGTCATATTTTTATGGGCCCACACTGAGCTCTAATATTATATAGATATGATATTTATGTTATGTTTGTTTTTGGTTTGACTTTGACTTAGAAATGTTAATTTTAAATTACAAAATCGAAATCAAAACAAGGGCTAATTGGTAAATTAATTACTTTGTCTCTTCACCTCTGTAAGGGGACAAGGAGGTCTATGTAAATGATCAAAATACAAGGGAATTTCGTGTAATTTGCTCAAATTTCAGGGGAGGTGAGTATAATTTACCCAAACTGTTAATGAACCTATTCTCGAGAAAGTTGGATGGAAAATTTTCATATATTATTAAGCTTTGGAGAATCATCAATTCCAAATTTTATGTCAGAAAAGCGAGTATATATGTCATGCACAAACAAACTATACCTAGTACGATGTATAATAAAACCAACCTTTATTAATAACGCACAAATATCATATCATATCCAAAGAGTCCAAGACGAAAAGAAAAAGTAAAAAAAAAAAAAAAAAAAAGACCCCAACATGACTAGTACTACTCGTACATAGACATATGATTATAACTGGGCGCCAACTTTGGTACATTTGGGCGGTTTGGGTGTATATACACCCAAACCAATCTCAACCATTAGATGATGATGGAGCATCATCCTTGCCGTCCATATGTATCTCCCAATTTAAAAAGTAAACCACACATGGTTTTGTACCAAAAAGTACACTCAGCCCCTTTTACCTCTTCAGCCGGTTACCAAACCAAAACCAAGCAAACCCACTTCTCTCTCTTTGTAAGATAATATTTATTTAGGGTTAATTACTTTTAACCCCTTTTGGTTAAGCTTATTTTTACTTCATTTTCTATAGTTTAAAATTTGGCACTTAATTTCCTAGTGATTTTGAACTAAAATGGAACTACTAAGGTTTCTCTCAAAACAGTCACACATTAGGATTTAGTGTTAAAATTAGCCCCACATAGGAGAGTTCAAGTGTCAAAGTTTACCCTCCCATAGGTAGACAGCCCCAAAATTAACCCCCCAAAAGGCTTAGGAGTAAAAAATTAGCCTAACTTGGCTGGGTTAAATGGCAGCATCATCTCCACATAGGGGATTAATCCCAAAACTATCCTCACGGAGGGGGCTAAGTTAAGTATTTTTGGCCAATTATAGAATTTTCATCAATTTTGTGAAAAAAGTTAGCAGTTTCACTTTAGTCCAAAATTACAAGGGTTAGTGGGCACTTTTGAAGTAGGGGGTAAAGTGAAAATGAGCTCAACCATAGAATTAAAATGCATTTAACACATTTATTTATCTGTATGTGCCACATAATACCTATTCCATATGTATTGAGTTTAAATGGTAGGATGTTTACAATTTAAACTTTTATCTTATAGGTCAAATAAAAGTAAGTGGTCTCCTAAAACATTCCTACTGTGATGACTAAGTAGAATTATGGTAATAATAGGAATCAAAACTCGTGCGATGCATAGGAAAATATTTTTAAATTTTATGTACGCATTTTTTTGCGGTATTTTGTATATTATTTTTATGGGTTAATTACATTTTACCTCTCTGTGGTTAGGCTCATTTCCACTCTAACCCCTGTAGTTCAAAAGTAGACACTTAACCTCGTGGTTTTGGACAAAAGTGAAAATACTACTCCCCTCCGTTCCAAAATAAGTGTCCACTCTAAGTTTGTACATTATTTAAGAAATATATTTTGTATTCATTTTTTCGGTTCATTAGATAACAACTTTTCTATTTTTTCCTTAATGTGATAGGTGTTTAACTTTTGTAGTCATTTTTTTACCACAATGACCACGCATAAATGTGATTTGTCGTTATTGTAAGAGTATTATAGGACATTTTATGTAAAAGTTGTACTTGACTTTTAAAAGTGGACACTTATTTTGGAACATCCAAAAAATGAAAGATGGACACGTGTTTTGAAATGGAGGGAGCAATATCCTCTCAAAATAGACTCACATGAAGATTAAGTATTAAAATAAGCCCCACAGAGGAGAGTTTAAGTGTCAAAATTAACCTCACATAGGCAGTTAGCCCCAAAATTAGCCCACCGAAGGGTTTAAGTATTACTTCCTCCGTCCCATATTAAGAGGCTCTTTTGGGAATTCCAACTTATTAAGGGGACAACCTTGATTTTGGTGAGATTTTTAACTTTTCAATATTGCCCTTTTTGAAATTCAAAATTTTAGTGTCACATAAAAAAAAAAAAGAGAGGAAAGAGTTAGATATAATAAAGGGCAAATTTGGAAAGTGTATTAAAGTACTTTGACTTTTCAAAGAGGACTCTTAAAACGGGATATCAAAAAATGGCATCAAAGACTCTTAATATGGGACAGAGGGAGTAAAAATAAGGTCTGGTATAACAAGCACGTTACAATAGTGTAACTTAAGTTTTGTTCCAAATATGGGAAAGTCTTGTTCCTTCATCATAAACATTTATTCCATAATTACTAAGTTTTGTTCCTAAAATGAGAAAGCATTGTTTCTTCTAAGTTTTGCTGCAATCACGACCAGAATCCACGGTGTGTCCCTATCCCACTAGTCCTAATCGATTGTCGTTTGCAGAGACTTGGTTTTCAAGTTTACTCGTGTTCTGATGCGTGGCACTCTATTTCTTTATATATATATATATATATGAGTTCATTCTTGGCCTTGTGCCTTGTTTGACAGCTTGTTTGAGAGAGAGAGAGAGAGAGAGAGTGAGTGATATATATATATATATATATATCTATATACATACACATATATACATATATTCACCACATATACACACATTCTCTGGACAGAGTAGAAGAGAAGAGAAAAAGAAGAAGGAAAGAAGAACAGAAAAAGAGAGAAAGAGACAGAGGAGACAAAGAGAAAAAGAGAAAGAGAAGAAGAAAGAGAAAGCTTGGAAGCCTTGCAGAAGATAATACCCCCACATCGTTTCCGATTAGCAAGATATCATCCACATATAGTACTAAGAACACCACCACGCTTCCATCATGTTTCTTGTACACACAGGATTCTTAGGACCACACAAATCAGAGTGAACCAGTTCCAACGGCTCTTTTGCTCTATATCCCTTAGCCGAGAACGGCCTCTTGGTTATTTTACCTTCCAAGCAGGATTCACAGACTGGAAGTGCCTCCACTTCCAATAAGCCATATCTCTTGGGTTCATCTGGAATAACCTTCCTTGACGTTGCTCCGTCATTTGTCCCCCATCGTTGGTCTATCTAGGCTTCGAACCAATAGAAGCCATAGAACTAGCTCCTTGTTGTGGGCATTTCCTCGGACACTCCTTGGATTGATGTCCAAACATTCCACAATTGTAGCACTTGTCTCTCATATCCGGTGTAGCACTTGCACTGTTAGCTCCTTGAGTTTTGTTCAAGAAATTTGTCATAAAACATTGGACAGTGTGGTCGGTTGCACAGAGGACATAACGGTATATTACTTGCCGATTTCTGAACCCACTAAAACTAGAATTTGAGCCCTTTGCAAACAACCTCTTAAAAGATCAACTATAGATCCGGTCATTACCCTCGTGGTTTCTCTTTCCTTGTTAGCCTTGCTGATTTTGTTTTGATCTCTCCATACCACTTTTGGCTACAAGTGTCGTTTGTTGTACCGCAGCGACAATCGAATGTTCATAGGTTTCCACTCTCAGGTGGATATTATCTCTCAACCCATCCTCGTACTTTCTTGCTCTGTCTTCTTCTGTCAATACATACCCCTTTCCAAATCTTAAAAAGGCGTTTTACTTTGAAGTGTACTCCGTCACAGTCATATCCCCTTGTCGAAAATTATCAAATTCTCTCTTCTTCGCATTAAGAGCAGCCCTCGAAAAGAATCGTCGATTAAACTCCGCTTTGAATCCCTCCTAAGTTATCGGTGCTCCCTGATCTAGGGCGTTCACCCACCAATTCTAAGCCTCACCTCTAAGTATATCACAAGCATTCTCAATCTTCTCCCTATTGGTCATCAGAATAGATTTGAAAATCCTTTCCATATCCATAACCCAATGCTCTGTCAGCGTCGTGTAAGACGTCCCATGAAACTCTGTCAGCTTTTTCCTAGCAAATTGTTCAGACACCGATCTCATACCCCTATTTTCAGGCGCATATACCATGGCTACCAGTGCTGGTTCAATTAGAGGCATTGGAGGCAATCGCTCTGCTATATTCCGTATCATAAGTCCCATATTCCCAATCATTTCGGTCATTTGATTCATTCGTCGTGTGTGTGGCAATAAATCTTTGTCATCGTCACTCATGATTGTAATCCTGTTAATCCCACTGAATAAATCTTGTGCTCCATAGTACCAATGATCTTTCTAGTATGATCCTTAATAACACACAGATAAATGTCTTTATGATAATCATCGACATCTATGCGGGTTAAGCTTTCCAAAATACCGACGACAAAATCTGCCAACTAAGGGCCATTTTGGGGTATTAGTGTCTGGATGGGAATCCACCCTTCCATGTCTAAGTACCCAAAATTGACGACTTTCATCCAAGGGTTTTTTTCAGAATGTATCGTCCTCGGTGGGCTTTTCTCGTAAGACGCTTATGAGGAAACTGGCCGGGCCAGGGATATCCCTCGTCGAAACTCGAGTTAAACCATGTCGGGATGATGAACCACGGGAAGACTCACCTCTTTCCATGTGTAGGAATTTTCCACGTAGCGTGTAGATTGCTTAATGATTGCAAATGGTTGTGCTCCTTGGAGTAAATCAATCCATTATATGTAGGAAATCAGGAAGATGGAGCCTTATCAGTCCGTGAAGGAATTGTCAAGTCAATAGTGCATTGAGTAGTTATGTTGTCAGACGCAGTAATATGAATAGGATGGACCGTACTATGAATAGGATTCCATTCATTATATGTAGGAAATCAGGAAGATGGAGCCTTATCAGTAATATGAATAGGATGGACCGTACTATTTCTTTATATATATATATATGAGTTCATTCTTGGCCTTGTGCCTTGTTTGACAGTTTGTTTGAGAGAGAGAGAGAGAGAGTGATATATATATATATCTATATACACACATATACATTCACATATATACATATATACACCACACATACACACACACTCTCAAGACAGAGCAAAAGAGAAGAGAAAAAGAAGAAGGAAAGAAGAACATAAAATGAGAGAAAAAGACAGAGGAGAGTCATCCGAAGGTAGTATTTCATCTAGTATCAGAAGGCAATTTCCCAGTGCCTACTTAAGGTCTTTTCAACAGCCAACCGAGGATGACACATTCCGGAAAAACCCTTGGTTGAAAATCGTCAACCAAAGGTACTTAGCTTTGGAACAGTTATGTCCCATCCGAACTATAAATTGTGCGAACGGCCCTTGACTGGCAGATATGATCGTAGGTATTTTGAACAGCTTGACCCACATACCAACTAACCAATTTTATAACGATATTTACCTATGTGATATTAAGGATCGCACGGGAGTGATCAATGTTGATATCGATCCCAAGGTCTTTCAGGATGAAAAATGGCAAGGAAAGATCGTTCCAGGCGTTGCATTGGTCCTAACTAGTGTAGTTATATGGCGCCAGCATTTACACCTGCAATGGTTATTTGAATAACCACACATATTCGATTTGTTTAAGCTAAAGCTTAGTGAATAAATCAACATATGCACATGAATGATAAACATGTCCGCATTCACATCTCTACATTTCATACTAATCGCCGGAGACTCACGTGCCCGTCCATACTCCCAATCCGCGACTCCTCGCCAATAAGTCCACGCGAAAGGGTAAGACCCACTATTCTTCTCTTCAATCGTGCGATCTTAATGCCTATATCGGCTCCATAAAATGGCACGGTGACCACGTGCTCCTTCTGACCCACATAAGCAACTTAACATGCTCAAATACATATCACCATGCTCGCGGAAATCAAACATTTCATCGTGCTATTGGGCCTACTTATCAATATAATTGCCCAATATGAACTACATAAAATATCTCTAAGTATTAATACATGCTATTCAAACATAACATGAATACATATCAAGAAACCATTCCAAAAACATAGTTGAATCACTTACCTCCGATTTACGCTCTTATACTTCGATCCAAAGAAAACCCGTGTACAAAGAACGTGCAGAAGTACGTCTAGTACAATTCCTATGGATCAAAATTTCATTTATCAACTTTTATGAAAAATTCTAGAAAACATCTTTTCCGAAAACTTAGCCAAACAAATCCTAACATATATCAAAACGAAGCTCTTACCTCGAGGAGCTCGAATATGAAATATGGGAGAAAACAAACTGACGGAAGGTCGTCGTTTAGCGTCACAAAGCTCTAAGCTCCAAGCTCCAAAATCTCCCTCTAGCCCCCTTTTTGGAATTTAGGTTAGAAGTTATGAAAAAATCTAAGTTCATCTCTATCTATATATAGGCTACACTCTCGGAAATTACGTTTACCTCCCCACGAGTTTTCAAAACTCCTAATCAGTCTCTGAAACTTTCTATACAGCTTATTCATAGCTTTACGAGTGAAACTTCAAAATTATAAAAGTTTTCGACTAAGTTTCGTTTGGTCGCTAAAATGCGAATTTCTACATGACGTTTCCGAAGTTGCTAATTAGCCTACCAAATTAATAGCGTGTTAATTCGTTCTCACCAGGATACTAAAACTAACAACAGAAATAAATTCTAAAACAGAAAATAATACAGATATTGAAATACACAGGTAAACATTTATTTTCAGATAAACATTTAAAGTATTCCACAGTGACCGTCTCACACTCGGAGAGACTTCACAAACAATAAATCCTCAATCACAATAGTTTTAATTAAAGGGTTCTCTAATACAGACACCCAAATCAACTCATGAGTCAAAACTCACTCAACCATGTGTCATAAGACACGCCACATCACATTATCATGCATGACAATGCAATGGAATGCAATAACACAAATGCGGGTGTTATACAAATGTTGTTCTGTGTAAATCAAATGTTGTTCCATGGGCAGTCAAATGTTGTTCCACGAGCAACAAATGTTGTTCCATGTAAATCAAATGTTGTTCCATGCATTGTCAAATGTTGTTTAATGGATCGTAAAATGTTGTTCTATGGAAATCAAATGTTGTTCCGTGGACCGTCAAATGTTGTTCTATGAGCATCAAACGTTGTTCCGTGTAAATCAAATGTTGTTCCATAGACCGTCAAATCTTGTTCCACGAGCAGCAAATGTTATTCCGTGTAAATCAAATGTTGTTCCATGCATCGTCAAATGTTGTTCTATGGATCGTAAAATATTGTTCTATGAAATCAAATGTTGTTCCGTGGACTGTCAAATGTTGTTCTATGAGCATCAAATGTTGTTCCGTATAAATCAAATGTTGTTCCATGGACCGTCAAATATTGTTCCATGAGCAGCAAATGTTGTTCCGTGTAAATCAAATGTTGTTCCATGCATCGTCAAATGTTGTTCTATGGATCGTAAAATGTTGTTCTATGGAAATCAAATATTGTTCCATGGACCGTTAAATGTTGTTCTGTGAGCATCAAATGTTGTTCCGTGTAAATCAAATGTTGTTCCATGGACCGTCAAATGTTGTTCCACGAGCAGTAAATGTTATTCCGTGTAAATCAAATGTTGTTCCATGCATCGTCAAATGTTGTTCTATGGATCATAAAATGTTGTTCTATGAAATAAAATGTTGTTCCGTAGACCGTCAAATGTTGTTCTATGAGCATCAAATGTTGTTCCATGGACCGTCAAATGTTGTTCCACGAGTAGCAAATGTTGTTCCGTGTAAATCAAATGTTGTTCCATGCATCGTCAAATATTGTCCTATGGATCGTAAAATGTTGTTCTATGAAAATCAAATATTGTTCAATGAACCGTCAAATGTTGTTCCATGAACATCAAATGTTGTTCCGTGTAAATCAAATGTTGTTCCATGGACCGTCAAATGTTGTTCCACGAGCAGCAAATGTTGTTCCGTGTAAATCATATGTTGTTCCATTCATCGTCAAATGTTGTTCTATGGATCGTAAAGTATTGTTCTATGGAAATCAAATGTTGTTCCGTGAACCGTCAAATGTTGTTCCATGAGCATCAAATGTTGTTCCTTGTAAATCAAATGTTGTTCCGTGCACCGTCAAATGCTGTTCCACGAGTAGCAAATGTTGTTCCGTGTAAATCAAATGTTGTTCCATGCATCATCAAATGTTGTTCTATGGATCGTAAAATGTTGTTCTATGGAAATCAAATGTTGTTCCGTGGACCGTCAAATGTTG
This sequence comes from Hydrangea macrophylla, assembly GCA_033977485.1. NCBI lineage: Eukaryota > Viridiplantae > Streptophyta > Magnoliopsida > Cornales > Hydrangeaceae > Hydrangea > Hydrangea macrophylla. Next base: position 110,122,222 of record CM066997.1, on the reverse strand, counting down.
TTTTATGAGCATCAAATGTTGTTCCGTATAAATCAAATGTTGTTCCATGGACCGTCAAATGTTGTTCCAAGAGCAACAAATGTTGTTCCGTGTAAATCAAGTCTTGTTCCATGGACCGTCAAATGTTGTTCTATGGATCGTAAAATGTTGTTCTATAGAAATCAAATGTTGTTTCGTCATCCGTGTAAATCAAATGTTGTTCCATGCATTGTCAAATGTTGTTCTATGGATCATAAAATGTTGTTCTATGGAAATCAAATGTTGTTCCGTGGACCGTCTGTTGTTCTATGAGCATCAAATGTTGTTCCGTGTAAATCAAATGTTGTTCCATGGACCGTCAAATGTTGTTCCACGAGCAGCAAATGTATATGTTGACTACAAAAGTTAAACAAGGGCTGACTTCATCAGGCCGACTCGCTTGACCTTTTGATGGCTACCTACGACGATGACTGACCGTTTAGACTCGCTTGACCTTTTTTTTTTTTTTATAATTTTTTTAAACAATAAAACTTTTTGCTTAATCATAAACATTTATTTGATACATTTATTTATTTTCTTTAAAGCTAATGAAATGTTTTTCCTTAATCATAAACATTCATTTCATATTTCTTTGTTTTTTTTCTAAAATAATAAAATTTGTTGCTTAATCATAAACATTTATTCCATAGATTTATTTCTTTTATTTAAAGCTAATGAAATATTTTTCCTTAATCATAAACATTCATTCTATATTTCTTTGTTTTTTTTTAAATAATAAAATTTGTTGATTAATCATAAACATTTATTCCATACATTTATTTCTTTTCTTTAAAGCTATTGAAATGTTTTTCCTTAATTATAAACATTCATTCCATATTTCTTTGTTTTTTTTTTCTAAAAAAAAAAAAAATTGTTGCTTAATCATAAACACTTATTACATATATTCCATGAACAAACTATAATATCAATCAAATCAATAAATCAAACAAAAAATAACTAAAACAAGATGAGTAAGAGGAAAGTTAGCTGCTTATTTGAATGAAAATATAAAACTAGTGTTGTTTAGGAAAATACCTATAAGTAGAAGTTCAACTTTTGTTTGTGTTCTTTAGTGGAGAAATCTTGTGCAACTGAGTGTGTGTTGAGATGTTGTTCTACTCAGTCAACCAAATATGAATTACTATTGGGGATTCATATGACTCATATTTTTTGTAATTAAAGTAACTACCTACCTTAAATCTCATTATTAAGTACCAAGTAGGTATACCAACTAAAAGCTTTCAACATTAAATTTGTGGAGGGAACAAGTCTATCTATTGGTGGAACAAACATAATTTGCATTTGGAACAACTGTTTTTGGTCTCAAGAACAAAGTTGTGTTGGAGATTAGATATGACTGAGATTTATTTAATGTATTTAAAGGAACTACCTACCCATAATAAATTCACTCGTTCTTATACATCAAAAATCAAATTTGCTGATATCTATATTGTAAAAGATTTCATACATAAATGTAAATCATGATCAGCACACAAATCAATTCACGGAGAACAACTATTTGTAACATAGAACATTTGTTTCCCACCACAGAACAAACATATAAAATGGAACAACATTTCATGGCATAGAACAATCGTTCCTGATCAAGGAACAAGCATCACATGAGAACCGGCCATAGCAGGTTTTCCTCGCATTTATTGCGCCTCAGACAGCATCAGTACGCGTCAGTCAGCCATCACTTCATCTCAGCTTTTTCTTTCTTCACCATTCACAGCTTGACAAGTGGCAAAGTGGTTTGGGGTATATACACCCAAAACCACCGAATGTACCAAAGTGTGCTCCTTATAACTGATCATGTCAATCGGGTGGTAACTCCAATGACTTTATTCAATACATATTACGTACGTAACAACACAAGGACGGACATCACACTTTAGTATGGGGTAAAGGTGACCGTTGCATCAATCGACCCGCCAGTTCCCGATATGGGTTTAGTTTCGGTTCCTTCTTTAGCAGTGAAAGTAGCTGGACCGTCGAGAATAACGGAGGAATCTTTGGCATCAAATAGTTTTGCTTTAACAACGAAGGTTGCTTCTCGTGCTGGAACATCTTTTATTGCCAACGGAATGAGATCCCCAATCGTTACCTCTATGGCCTCAGAAGATGCCTTTTGGAAGATAACAGTGCCATGTGTACCAGCAGTTATCTTTCCAAAGATTTTGAGAGGATTTTCCTTTGCACTTCCAAGGTCAAGCTTAATACTGCCCTCGAGTGGGGGTTGGTTTTCGTGTGAGTGTTGGACCTCGACTGACATTGTAGTGGTGATATATATAAAGAGAGAGAGAGAGAGAGAGAGAGAGAGAGATATTGATCAACTTAGAATTCTGCTACAAAATGGATAGAGGAGTGACCCTTTTTATAAGGCAACCAAAGTGATGGTGGGTGAAGTGGCCGGGGTTTTTTTTTTTTTTTTTTTTTTTTTTTTGAGTATTGGGTTTGCATGTAATAAATAGCCCAATGATCATTATTTTAAGAGTACTTTTGGTGCCTCCTACCAAGGATGGATCTAGGGGGGGCGATATACGGCGACTGCCACCCTAGATTTGAAAAAAACAATACTTAATCATACTAGTATATTCGGAAATATCCCCCCCTCCCCAAATATTTTTAAAATTATTAAGCTCACCCTCAATTTTTTTTATTTTGAAAAAGTTTGGTGTATGTTTATAAATATAACTTCAAAATTCAATTTACAAATTACTCCACCCCAAATTGTTCCATATTTTGTTGATTCAAATAGTTTGTATCATCTCTCCTTATTTATCTCATTATCATTTCTTATCTCATTCTCAAAAATGTATAAATAAACTCCAATTTTTTTTTCCGGGGGCAGCAACCCCTCTATGTTCGCCCCCCTAGACTAGATTCCTGGATCTATCCCTGCCTCCTACTCATTCAACTTTTCGAGTAAATTGTAGTTTTTACCCTTGACGTTTGGGCGGTTCAAGACTTTAAACTCTAAAGTTTCAAATGTATCATTTTACTCTCTAAAGTTTCACAATTGTCATAAAATAAGTCCAATTAGCCCTTTATTGACGAATAATTTAGTCATTAAAAGTAAAATTTCATTACCAAAATTCTTCGAGCGACCAAATTGTGATTCTTCACCAACTTTAGAGATCAAATGCCACATTTGAAAATTTAGGGTCTAAAGTATTAAACCAATATTTAGGGTCCAAGTATTAAACCACTCAAACTTGAGGGGTAAAAAATGTAATTTACCCTTTCCTTTACCCTGCCGTGTCTATACAAGAGTCACTTGAAGCAAATTAGCTTTGAGCCCATTTGGGTAAGCTGAAATTTAAAAATTAAGTGTTGAATTGAGGATTTCGAGAAAAATTCCTCCAAATACTTATACTGCATCTGTCTCATTATGTGTGTCATTCTAATCTTTTTTGGATGTCTCAAAACAATTGTCCACTGAGGATATTCAAGTTCCATTTTTAGTTGCTTTCCAAAATTACTCTTATTTATTTTGAAAAAACATCAAACAAAAGTAAGGAATAAACAAAAACAAGAAAGGGTAAATTTGGGATGGATGCATTACCTTTAGACATTTGAATGGTAATCATTATGTTCCATTAAATACATAGACTTTCAAAAAGGGATACATAAAATGGGATAGGGGACTGTATATGTATATATATATATATGTGTGTGTATGTGTGTGAATAAATACATGAGGCAGGAAGGCACAACTATAGATACATACATTGTGATTATTTTAACATAAATTGTGTTACTACAATAACTATTTTTTTTTAGGATAAACAACTATTGATGGCAGCTCTTACGTTCTTGGCCAACTATGGTGGTAACTTTGTTTCTTTGACTTGAATTTTATAAATGGAATACAAGCTATCCGAAAGAGAGACTGGTCCCAGTTCTCTTTTTTCTATTTTGAATTTTTATCTTATCATTTTGTATATTATCTATGATACAGCATAGGTAAAGCTATGAGCTCGTATTGTTGGTATCATTTTCAAATATTGTATATAACTTATCACGTATTGTGATACTCGTATCCGAAAAATGGTGGTAAATATTAATTATCATACATTAATTAGTATAATAAATGTGATGATTTGGATAAGTTTCGGTTATCCCGTTGTGATAAGTGTTCTGAAAGGGACACAGTTGGACATATGAAAGTGGGATCCACGGAAAATCCGGATTAGATGAATTGCATTTGGTTACAATTATGTGATTAAATGAATACTTGTTTAATTGATTTTAATGTTATATTGATAGTTGTGACCTTTTATGGTACCAGTTTGGGTACCAGTGTGAGAGCGAATTAGAATTTGATTCATAATTAGTAGGGTAACTAGCAACTTTATAAAATATTTGGGACCCAAACCTGTATGTTCTTTAATTACAAAATGCAATTTCAATATTATATTCTTAATCCTTGTTTTGATTTAATAGAAATACTTTGTTTGGTGTCAAAGTGTAATTTTTATAATTTAGGAATGCATGTGATGTGATAAAAAAAAAATTGTATTTTCATGACAGTGAAAATATTTTCTTTTGTTTCAAACTGTATTTTTATACAACTGGAAAATTATTTTCTACATTAATATAATTTTTCTGTGTTTTCATAGTAAGTACCGCGCCGCAAAAATACCAGTTTACAAACGAAAACTGTCCGCACTGGGATAGACTCCCATAAATTTTGGAATCTACGTCAGTCAATCAGGATGTGACTCTTGCTTTGTACACATTTAATTTACCCAATCATTGTGTTACGTTTGTTTGGGAAAACACATTATGTGTGTGTGTAAATTTGTGGCCATAAGCTACTTTGCCAAACACTCCTATAACTGACCATACTAATCCCAGCAACTCCTATAAATCAAATTGAGTATACACGTAATATATAATCTACTGTATGTATATATGTATGCTGTGTATAATTAAATGTATATAGGAATTTTAATTAATTTAAAATATTTTGTTGATTGAGAGAGAACCTACTTGGACTCCAAGTTGGGACTTTGTTATATAACAAATGATGATGCCGAAAATTGGTAAGAGAGATTCAGAGAGAGATATTGAGACACAATAAATTGTATGGGTTCGGCCTTGTTAATGAGGTGACCTACGTCCACGAGTGCGTCGGAGCGCTTCACTAGCAGATCACCGGCGGGTTTGGTGAGCCAACAGTTTGGGCGGCACTACCAGTAAAACCGACCGGGTGTATGCGTATGAATTAGTATAAACTGCTATCCTCTAGGTTAAGAATGTGATCCCCCGTAAAGAGGGTAGACGGTCTCTTTTATAGATGTAAGAGTCCACCTGTACATGGTAAGTATACAGATTTGGAAGGCTAATCTGATTACAATCATCTTACATGATTTTAGGGAGTTTCCTAAGTATATTAGGGAACTGTAATCTAGTCCCAATAGATTTCTGATCAGATAAGGAAACTGCTGAGAAGCTTGGTTGCCGAGCTGCGCCTTGTGGAGAGCAACGGTATCGCGTGCCCGGGCTATGTGAACATCCCGAACGGTCTCAGCCAATGACCTCGGGATGGATGGCTGCAATTCCGGATGGTTCAGGACCTTTGCTGCTGACATGGCGGTCTGGCTTTAGTTAAATATTTCTGGACATATCAGCTGCCCCCCATTTTTGAAGTTCATGTGATGTCCCATCAGATGAGATTTGAAAATTAAGACTGCTCCCGAGAAACCGTCCGGTAGGAGGTCGGGACTCTACCCGGGGTGAGACCGATCGTAGTGGTCAGCCGGGGTATGGACCGAGCGGTGGCCATGTGGGCCTGAGTCCTACCGCTGCCATGTGTCAACTGGCCACTAGTTGGTCAGGATCTAACGATGCCAGCGTGGGAGTAACCGAGCTGTTTACATGGTAACCGAACCGTCTCGTCATGCATTTAATGCGTGCGTCTTTTGAGGCGACGCTTCACATGCCCGTAGCCACAGCTGTCAGCAACTTTGGGCGGGAAAGTGTATGAGCCGTTGGATCTGTTTTGATCTAAACCGTCCGTGGTTCCTATATAAAGGATACTTGTCCATTTCTTGAACTCTTTGCTGCAAAGATATAGATTACCGAGTGGTTTGAGAGCGAAAAAGGTCCCGAGCAGGATTCCTGAGCCCTCTTCTGCGCTAAACTTTGTAAGTCTTTCCTTTTCAGCTTCAGTTCATCACTCTTTTCCTTCTCTTCTCCATTTTCTCTTCTTTTCTGAACGAGGCTGGAGAGAACGAACCCACTTAAGTTAGAACGGGAGTGGGACTTTTTCTTTCTCAGGTTCTGTTCCTTCTTCTAATCAGGAGGCACCTTAGGGCAGTTGAACCGAGCGGGTGTTCCCGGGGTAGTTCTGACTGAGTGCCACCTTGCTTTAAGGACCATCTACACTTTTCCTTTTAGGTTAATAACCTTGCCCCCGTTATACGCTAGGCTTGGGGTCCCTGACCTATATCTAGAGCGTAGCCTGCTCCCTCGACCCCCGGTAGGAGTACCAGAGATGAAACATTCTGACTTCAATTTCGCGTCCAGATCAGAGAGCGAGCAATACCAATCGGGAATTCCTGACACCAGTCTAGACCCGTCTTCTGTTACTCCGTCTGACCACCAGAGTGAGGGCAGAATTCTTGTCCGTGTGTCCAGTGCCGAATCCGGCCAGGAGGCCCCCATTGCCTCCGTTTTACGGGGTTCCGGCGATGAGACGCCAGGGGAGCCCGACCCCGAAACAGCCTTCGCCTGCGAATTCATTCCATCCATCCTACATTCCCAAGACCTTGGTCGCATCAGGGACAGATACGCCCTCCCGGACTTCTGCTCCTGGGCTATGAACACCGGCGGGGCTCACCTTTACCAGAGGGGTTTCGTCACACTTTACGAGGACACCCTTACAGCCGGGTTTCGCATCCCTCTTCACCCCGTTGCCCGGGACGTCCTGACATACTTGGGGATCGCCCCGAGCAAGTTGGCCCCGAACGGTTGGAGGTTCCTCATGGGGTCCATCTCTCTATAGCCCCAAGTTTTTGGGTACGAACTCACCGTCCAGGAGTTCCTCTAGACGCACTGACTGTTCCCCGTACATGGGGAGGCCGGGTTCTTCTCACTCGGGGCCCGACAGGGGAGAAAAATCTTAGTCAACTGCCCGAGCAACAACAAGGGGTGGAAGAATAGGTTCTTCCAAGTGTCCACCTTTGGGCTTTGCGAGCCGGCCCCGGGGATCCAGATGAGGACTTCCTAGGCTGGAGTTTTGAGGGGTAAGCCAGTCCGGTTCCTCCTTTTGCTTTCTTCTTTGTTTTGCTTTAATTTTTGAGACTAACTGCCTTATATTCTGGTTTGTAGTGGGATCAGCCAACCCGCCGAGCATTCCCGACGAGTGCCAAGCTAGGATCAGGGGCTTGGCAGACCGGCCGACAAATATCTGGAACGTGCTGACTCAGACTGGCGACTTCTGAGGTTTCGACTAGCCGGCCGAGCCCATCGAAGCTCCCATACTCCTCCCAATCCTTCCTAGTAAGTGCTCGGACTTGTTCAGACTCAACCGTCTCCCACCGTCGTCCTTGCTGGTTACTGACTGTTCAATTTTCTCCTTTTGCAAAAATGGCCACAAAGAGGAACTTGGAGCAGTTGAGGGAGAGGCAGGCCGTTGCCGCTGTTGCTACTGCTGTCCGGTTGGCGGTGGCACAAGGAAAAGGCCCGCTGTCGAGGCTTCGGGTGGCGAGCACCCGTTGAGACGGCTCCGGCACGGAATAGCAAACTGTTCGGAGCCCGTGGGGACCTCAACTCCCCACGGGGGTGCCAGTCGTAGCACCGATGGCTGCCTCGGCCGAGATCAAGGAGCGGGTGAAACCTGGTCTGCTCCCTAGCCAAGTAGAGGCGTGTGCAAACATGTCTCCCGAAGTCTTTCAGGGCTGGCTGTACAGCCTCTTTCACATGGTGAGCTCTTCCACCTCTGTTTCTTTGTTCTTCATTTATTTTGTTAACTTTGCCTGTATACTGACCGGTTGGTTTTTACTTCTCCCAGGTCGGTTGCATGGCCGCCGGGGCTGAGTCCTTCCTGCCCTCTCTGGTCAGGAAGGCTACTTCTGCTGAAGCTGCTCTGCTACAAGAGCGGGCGTCCTCGGAGGCCAGGGAGACTGCCCTGGCCGTGGAAAAGGACAAGGTAAAAGGCTTGGCCTTGAGCCTTGGCGCAGCTCAGGTTGAGCTGGCTACAACCCTGGCCGACCTAGAGGCCACTCGGGCCAACGCAGCAGCAGCGGAGGCACGAAAGAAAGCATTTGCCGAGGCGACAGCGGCGGGAGCCCAGGAGGAAGCTTTTGACGACAGCTTCTTCCAGGGTCATGAAGATCTCAAATGCAGGCTATCCCAGGATCACCTCGAGTGGGACATCTCATCCTACGAGGGGATTGATTTGGACTACTGGGATGTAGGTCCTGTTGTGGATGAGGGCCCTGTCGCTGGTGCTGGCCCTGCTGAGGAGGCTATCCCGGGTGGGGGCTCTGTCCCGGGAGGAGGAGCTGACCCAAACGGAGAAGCCGGGGAGACAAATGATGTGGTCGTGGTGGACTACTCTTAGTCCCCGACCTTAATTTTCTGCTTGTAGTCTCTTTTTTTGGGGGGGAGCGGGGGGGGGGGAGAAGGCTACTACAACTGCCCCCCAGGCACTGTACAGTTTTTTTTGTATATTAATGAAAAGGTCCTTGGAGGCCACCTTTCTTCTCATTAATTGCTTATAATTATTTGCACCGTGCTTGTTTGTGATTGCTAATGTCCGACCGGTTTTGACCGATCTAGATCCCTGTCTTAGCAAATGGTTTAGGACCATTACTGGTAGAACAATTGGTCTTCTTGGCCTATCTTAAAGGTCCTGTCCGATGTATTATAGGAGTTTGTCCTGTTTTACTGCCCTGACGGTTTTGCTCTGGCCACTATAGGCACTTAGGAACGTTAGGATTCCAAGCCCTGTTAGTGACCGGTGTAATTTTCTGTTTGGGTCTAGTGTCTCTCTGCCCCCCAAGCATATTGCTAAGGCAGGCGTCTGGGAGGAAGGCGACCATAGGAAACCGACCTGGAACATGGTGATTGCAGGTTATTTTGAGGCTTGCCATCATCAGCCACCTAGGGGGTCTGCCCCCGTCGCTGGTTGGGCCTAAGCGAAACCGGTGCCTCGGGGTTAGGCTCGAGGTCTTTTACGCCTCGGGTATGTTCCCGAGGTCTTTTACGCCTCGGGTATGTTCCCGAGGTCTTTGTGCCATGGTTTTAAACCAAGGTCTTTTGCCTCGGATGTTGGCCCGATGTCTTTTTTGTACGGAATACTGGCAAGGGTTGTTTCGTGATGTAAAGTAGAAAATGTTTTATTGCTTCTGAAAAATCATAATAGTGCTCAAGTGGAGCTACAAGTACCCTAACCAGTGTTAATCCATCCATATCTAACTGTTACTAATGGTACTTGCGGAGGTGTTGCACATTCCAAGGGTGAGAAAGATCACGCCCGTCCAGAGTTTGTAACCAATAGGTGCCCGGGCAGTTTATCCGGGTAACTAGATATGGACCTTCCCAGTTTGGTCCCAATTTTCCATGGCTCAGGACTTTTGTGGACTGATTGACGACCTTAAGGACCAGATCCCCCACCAGGAAACTGCGATGCTTCACCTTGCTTTATAGTATCGGGAGACTCTATGCTTGTAGGCTGCCACTTTTAGATAAGCCCTGTCTCTTTTCTCCTCTACCAGGTTGAGCTCTGCCTTGAAGGCATTTTCATTGTCTAGCTCGCTAAAATTTGCCACCCGGTAGGTAGGTAAGCCAAGCTCCGTGGCGACCACCGCCTCAAAGCCGTAGGTTAGGGATAACGGTGTCTCGCCTGTTGCCGCTTGGGGTGTAGTGCGGTAAGCCCATAGGAGGGCCAGTAGTTCCTCTACCCATAGTCCTTTGGCGCTTTCGAGCCTTGTCTTGATTGACTGAAGAATAGTCCAGTTTGTCACCTCGGCTTGGCCATTGGCCTGGGGGTGCTCGGGGATGAGTAGTGATTGGATATCCCATAGCCTAAGCAGAACTGCCTGAATACCGGGGTGTCAAATTGTCTACCGTTATCGCTAACCAGAACCTGGGGGACGCCGATCCTGCTGAGGATGTTCTTTTCTAAGAAGCTTTCCATTTTATTCTTGGTGATTGTTGCCAAGGGCTCGGCCTCCGCCCACTTAGTGAAGTAATCCACAGCTATGACAGCGAACTTGACCTGTCCTTTTCCCATCGGGAGAGGACCGACTATGTCAATACCCCATTGACCAAACGGCCAGGGGCTGAGGATTGGCGTTTGAAGTTCTCCCGGACAGTTGATCATGGGAGAAAATCTTTGGCACGTATCACACCTCTTGACGTATTCTTGAGAATCTCTGGCCATGGTCGGCCAGTAGTATCCTTGCAGCAGGGCTTTGCGCGAGAGTGCCCGGCCTCCAATGTGGTTCCCGCACACTCCTTCGTGGATTTCGTACAGTACTGCTTAGACTTGTTCGGGGTGGACACAGCGAAGGTACGGTATAGAGAATCCTCTTTTGTAGAGGATGCCATCAATAACGTGGTACCTTGCCGCTCGGTATTTAACCCGGCGGGCTTCCTCCTTACCTTTTGGTAACACGCCTGTTGCCAGAAATGTCATGATTGGGTCCATCTAGCTAGGTTCTGGGGCGACCGGTTCTACCTCCATGCATTCTGAGTCGATCACACTTGGCTCGAGTAAGTACTCTATCCTTATCCCGGGCAAGTCTGACTCAGAGGATGAGGCGAGGCGGGCTAACCAATCGGCTCTAGTGTTCTCCTCCCTCGGTATCTGCATGACAGAGAACCCCTGAAGTTTCTTTGAAACTGCTCGGACAAGGGCTAGATAAGCTATCATGTTATCTTCCCGAGCCTCGTATTCTGGATTAACTTGATTTACCACGAGTTGAGAGTCACTGTACCCTTGAATCTGCAGTGCACCCATTGAGGTTGCCATTTGTAATCCGACCAATAGGGCTTCATACTCGGCCTCGTTATTGGAGGTTTTGAATTCGAACCTAAGCGCATACTCGAGCTGGATCCCGTCGGGCGTGGTTAGGATGATCCCTGCTCCACTGCCCTGTTTGTTGGATGATCCGTCTACATAGAGTACCCAGGTTGGGATGTCTGACTGCAACCCGGGCGGTAGGAACGGTGGGTCGAGCTCTTCAACCGGGTCTCCTGGTATGTGAACTCAACAAGGAAGTCCGCTACTGCCTGTCCCTTGATCGTTGTGCGGGATCTGTAGACCACTTTGAATTCCTCTAACTCTAAGGCCCACTTGACGATCCTTCCGGACGTTTCGGGCCTACTTAAGATCTTACGGAGGGGCTGATCAGTAAGGACCACGATAACGTGGGCCTGAAAATATGGGCGAAGTCTCCGAGATGAAGTGATGAGGGCAAAGGCGAGCTTTTCAATGCGGGAGTATCTACTTTCTGCACCCTGAAGTGCTCGGCTTATATAGTAGACCGGGAACTGTATCCCGTGCTCTTCTCGAATGAGTGCTAAGCTGACCGTCGAGACTGATACCGCCAAGTACAAGAATAATTCCTCGCCTGGCACGGGCGTTGAGAGTAGAGGGGGTGACGCCAAATACTTATTGAGTTCTCAGGACGCCTCCTTGCACTCTTCCAACCACTGAAAAGCCTTGCGGAGGATCTTGAAGAATGGTAAGCACCGATCGGTCGCTCGGGACACGAACCTGTTCAACGCGGTAACCCGTCCGGCCAGACTCTGCAATTCTTTGGTTGACCTGGGCGACCGCATGTTGAAGAAGGTCTGGATCTTCTCGGGGTTTGCTTCGATCCCCCGTCTGCTGACTAGGTGCCCCAAAAAATTTCCAAACGAGACGCCAAATGTGCACTTGGCCGGGTTCAAACTCATCCCGAACTTCCTCAAAATGTTGAAGGCCCCAGCCAAATGCTCAAGATGGTCAGATTCGTCTAGGCTTTTGACCAGTAGATCGTCAACGTAGACCTCCATAGATTTCCTGATCAAGTCTTTGAACATGCGATTGACCAGGCGTTGATAGGTCACCCCGGCATTTTTGAGGCCGAAGGGCATGACTTTGTAGCAGTAGGTCCCCTGATCTGTGATGAATGAGCTTTCTTCTTCGTCCCTGGGGTACATGCTAATCTGATTGTACCCGGAGTAGGCGTCCATGAACGAGAGGAGCGAATGACCGACTGTGGAGTCCACAAGGAGATCTATCATGGGCAGTGGATAGCAGTCCTTGGGGCAGGCTTTGTTCAAATCGGTGAAGTCCACGCACATCCTCTACTTTCCGTTGCTTTTCTTGACCAGTACTACATTTACTAACCAGTTGGGATAATGGACCTCTTGGATAGATTTGGCTTTAAGGAGCTTCTCGACTTCCTCACACACTGCCTTTTGCCTCTCGGGGGCCATGCTCCGTCTCTTCTGCGTCACCGGCTGAAAGTATGGGTTGACGTTAAGTCGGTGAGACATTACCCAGGGGTTAATCCCAGACATATCTTCATGACACCAGGCAAACACATCCTAACTCTGTTGCAGGAATTGAACCAGCTTCTCCCTGAGGCCGAGTTCCAGCAGGGTGCCGATACTGACCATTCGGTCAGGGAGTTGCAGGTCCAACACCACTTATTCCAGTTCTTCGATCGAACCCACTCTATCATTCTGATCCCTCGGGTCCATCTCCTGGACGTTCAGTGTTTTTGTGATGACTTCCCTGCGAAGAGAACTGACATAGCAACTCTAGGCGGTTGTCTGGTCTCCACGCAGGCTCCCGGGTCCCTGAGGGGTCGGAAACTTAACTATCAGGCTATGAGTAGAGATGACTGCCCTGGCTTTATTGAGTGTAGGCCTCCTAAGAATGACATTGTAGGCAGATGGGGCCTCCACGATTACGAAATTTGCCAGTAGGGAGATCTTCTGAGGGTAAGTTCCCATAAGAACAGGGAGCTCCACGGTACCGAGCGGCTGTGTGCTGGATCCGTTAAAACCCACCAGGGGAGTGGCTATAGGACGGAGCTGGTCTTTGGATATCCCGAGCTGATCCAACGCTGACACGAATATGATATCGGTCGAGCTACCTGTGTCCGCCAACACCCTTTTGACCACGTAATTAGATATAGAGAGCGTCACAACTAACGGGTCGTCATGGGGGCAGGGGATTCCTTGCACATCGTCAGAGGTAAATGTCAATACTTTAGTTGGTGGGGAGCCGGTGGATTAGAATTGGCAGACATTCGCCTGGGATGCCCAGGCATGCCTCTTCCTAGCCGACTGTGAGTCCCTGCTGCCCGACGTTCCTTCGGAGATCACATTGATTTGACCAAGAGGTTGTGGTTGACCAAGAGCTTGGGCTCCCTGCGAAGGCCGTCCATCTATCGTGACATACTCTACAAGATGACCCTGCTCGATCAGTTTCTCTATGGTTATATTCAACTTGAAGCAATCCTCTGTGTCGTGACCGTGGTCTCTATGGAAGCGGCAAAACTTATCCCGATTCCTCTTTCCGGGTGGGGCTTTGAGTTTTGCCGGTTTTTGAAGCAACCTCTGCGCCTCGGCGGCGGCCATGACTTCATGGATTGGTCGAGAAAGAGGCGTGAAAGTGGTCGGGGGCTGATCCCGACCACCTCTCTACTGGTCTTGCCTGGGATTTTTTACCGAACCCTTCTTAGAGCCCTCACGCCTCTGCTTGGCTTTCGGGGACTCATCTCACGCGAAGCTGGTGCGTTTGGACTTCAAAAATTCTTCCATGTCAATATACTTTCTGTCCCTCTCCGAGAGCTCCACCAGGGTTGCCGGTTGGTCTCGGTGGAATAACGTAGCAACTTTGGTGTGTTGAACTCCCAAGCAGAAGGCCATGATGGCTACTGTTTCGTTCAAGTTACGGATTTGGAGCCTCTACTAATTGAAACGGTTCACGTACTCCCTTAGGGATTCATCCTTGCGCTGCTTGACAGTCAATAGCTGAGTGTCCGATTGTAATCGGTCGAGCATCCCTATAAACTGGCTAATGAAAAGCTTGTTCAACATCTTAAAGTCATCAACCATTCGGGTTTAAGGGCGTGGAACCACTGCACGGCTGGCCCTTTGAGAGTGCTGGGGAAAGCCAGGCACAGTATTTCGTCGACAGTGGTGACCAATGCCATTTGGGCCCTATAAGTGGGAACGTGATCCACTAGGCTCCCTGTCCCGTCATAAGAGCTGAGATGTGGTGGCTTAAACTTCCGCGGATGGGGAATCCGGTGACCTAAACGGTGTAGGACGAATCGGTCTCCGTGTCGGTATGATCGTGATGCTGTTTGTGGCTCAGTTGCTCGATCTGTTTCTACAAGCCCTGGATTTGAGCATTCACGTCTTTCCGCTCGGGCTTTCTTTCAATGCCCGAGCGGTAAGTCAGATCAGACGACGAGGCCTCTTCTTCGAAGTGTGCTGACCTTGGGGATAGGACCCGGCTCCGGCTCCGGCTCCGGGTGATCGTGTGCCTGAGATCTCCCCGGCTCCTGGCCGGCGGGTCCTCGGCCGATTCCCGGGCTATATGTCTTGGCCCCTCCTTTCTGGTAGCACACCTACTGTTGATGATGTCCCTAGCATCTCCCGCCCGATGCAGATTAGCCCAGGTTTTTCTTTGGGTTTGCCTAGGGGCCTGGCTACGCTCGTTATCCCCGCGCTGTCTCCAACCTGACGGGGATGCTGGCGCAGTACGGGTATGTTGTCTGACCCGTGGGGGCTTTTGGTTGGGAACACCTTTCCCAGGCCATTCCTCGATTCGGGGAAGCTCATCCTGCCGGGCCAGCAGCGCTTCAATTTGCTGCCGGGTTCGTCGCTGGCCCTCTAGGAGTTGCGCGAGTGCCGCGATGACTTGCTTAGAAGTCATAGAGGCGGTCGGCCGGCCGGGCTGGGAGTCCTCCTGACCGGCTCGATCCTCCTGACTAGTTCGATTCACCTGACCAGTTTGAGTGGCTGTTTTCTTGCCCTTCTTCGGCGGTATGTTGATCAGTCAGAGATTTGTTTTCTGGGAGAAAAACTGTTGTCGTTCCCACAAACGACGCCAAACTGATGATGCCAAAAATTGGTAAGAGAGATTCAGAGAAAGATATTGAGACACAATAAATTGTTGTGGTTCGGCCCTATTAATGAGGTGACCTACGTCCACGGGTGCTTCACTAGCAGATCACCGACAGGCCCGGTGAGCCAACAGTTTGGGCGGCACTACCAGTAAAACCGACCAGGTGTATGCGTATGGATTAGTATGAACTGCTATCCTCTAGGTTGAGAATGCGATCCCCCGTAAAGAGGGTAGGCGGTCTCTTTCATAGATGTAAGAGTCCACCTGTACATGGTAAGTATACAGATTTGAAAGGCTAATCTGATTACAATCATCTTACACGATTTTAGGGAGTTTCCTAAGTATATTAGGGAACTGTAATCTATTCCCAATAGATTTCTGATCAGATAAGGAAATTGCTGAGAAGCTTGGTTGCCGAGTTGCGCCTTGTGGAGAGCAGCGGTACTGCGTGCCTGGGCTATGTGAACATCCTGAACGGTCTCAGCCGATGACCTCAGGATGGATGGCTGCAAGCGCCATTTCGGATGGTTCGAGACCTTTGCTGCTGACGTGGCGATCTGGCTTTAGCTAAATATTTTTGGACGTATCAACAAACACTCTCACACACAATCTACGCATTTTTACAAATTAAATATGCAGAGAGTGAAAATAGAGAGTTGCAGAGATGATTTGTAGAAAATTTGTAGAGAGAAAAAGCTTCTCAATTCCATAGCTAAAGCTTGAAGTGGGTTTACTTATTTGGATTTCTTTCCCAACAATTATTTCAAAATACAATCACAGTGAGTATTTTGAACTCACTTCTAATGTAATCCATATTTGATTTACTGTTCATATAGTTCAAATTTTCCATTGCCATTGTTGATTTCACCCATGGAGTTCAAAGCTTAAAAAGAATGATTTTTCAAAACTCAACCAAAATTTATTTTGTAAGGTGATTATGAAATATTATAGTCCATAGAAGCTTTAGTTAAAGTTATAGAGCCTAATTTGTTCATACCAGAAAGCATATTAGAAATGAAATTTCGTCACATCTCGTTTTTCGTAAAATCCGAGAGCTACAGTTCGAATTAGTTTAATCCGATCTCGTATTCGCGATCCTTGCAAAAAAATGGAAAGAACAATATATTATATGTCATGTTTATGTTCGGAATTAAAAATGGGTCAAAACCAGTCTTTAAAACTGAAACAGGGGAAAAAACAAAGAAGAGGGAATCTCTATACTAGATCGCGCGAGCGACCCGCTCGCGTGACCTGTGTAATTTTGCTATTCTGGGAACTTTTTTAAGAAAATAAAAAAATACGCGTATCGCGCGCGCGGCCCGCTCGAGCAACATAACGCTCGAACGACCTGCTTTTTGTCTGTTCTTGCATAAGGAACTGTTTGGAAGAAGTTTTATAGGATTTTAAAGCACTGTTTATGATTTTAAAGCACTGTTTAGGAGATATGCTAAACAGAATCTTGTTTTGAAACGTTAAGTTAAAAACAGAAGTTAAAAAAAAAACTTGATTTTCTCGTACGTTCTATGAGTAATTATGTTTCCTGTATAAAGTCATGTGACATACATGTTTGAGTCAAGTTGACATGCATGGTATGGGATGGTGAGTTGAGAAGAGTCGAGAGTGTGAGTTATATTTCGTGACAACCTTAATTATTTTAGGCCGACTCGGATACGGCAGGTTAATTAGGAAGGATTGAGCCCAGGCCGACTCAGATATGGTAGGCCAATCAGCGTTATGTTATAGACTTAATTATCCCAGGCCGACTCAGATATAGCAGGTTAATTAAGAGGGATTGAGCCCAAGTCGACTTGGATACGGCAGGCCAGTCCGATCGTATCAAGGCCAATTCGGATACGGTAGACTGATCAGGTTATTATAACCTTGAATGTCTAGGTACGTCCAGACCGACTCGGATACGGTAGACATATCGACAGACATGTTGTACTTTGTAGTCCAAATTGGGTGTTTTTCAAAGCCAAACTCTTTCTCTCTCTACATCTCTCTAGTTGGTGTGGTATTGGGTAAAAGTGTGATTGAGACCCTTGTCCCACATTGCTTAGGAAGAGGGAGTTGAGAGGCTTAATATAAGCGTTCTCAATATGGGCTTAGTAATAAGTTGGAACATGTGGGCTCTCATGCGCACATGAGACAAGCCCAAGCAAATCCCAAATTCAATAGAAATTTGGGTTTTGATCTGGAAATCGTTTAACCGGGCGCGTCACGTCTTACTCGCGCGCAGGGGGGCAGCGGGTGCAAATCCCGGCCTCCAAGCCTCGCGGGCTCACACGGTTGGACCATCCTTTTGCAAATTATTTTTTCCAAAAACTATCCTTTTAATTTTTCTTTGATTGATTAAATTATTTCCCTCACAGACTTACGCCTTCCTAAAATGTGCAATTAATTAGCCGTTTAAATGATTTACATCCTTTCTTTGCAACACGTTTTATACAAATCAAGGGATTTTCTGTCGGGTCAATGTGGCTATAAAATTCGTGGGTCATTCTCTTTGAGAATATACAGCAATACAATATGCTTCTTCTATCTGGTTCTTCTCTGTTCTTCTGTTCTTCTCTCTGGTTCGATCACTGATATACAGCAAAGCTGTTCTGTGCCCCTTGTTCAATGAGTGTACGTGAACAAGGAAGAGGCTGCTTAATCCTGGAGGGTAAACCACTGAGACCTTTCTATACTGAGGCAAGAACTCCGAGGGGCGGAAATTACTCTTAAGGACAGTGTTCTCCAACACGACTCAGTCAGACTCTTCGACCCATTTGATAAGTATTTTTCATACAATCTTAAGAATAATTCCTCATGGATACTGATATGCTAACAGCGACTAAAGCAATTCCTAACATCACCAAAATTGAATCATTTAACGGGAATAACTTTAAGCGCTGGCAAACCAAATTGCTACTTGTTCTTGACATTGCAAAAGTCGATTTTGTTTTGACTAAACCAAAACCCGTTGAAAGTTCTGAAAATTATGAAACCCAATTGCCTCTTTGGGAAATGCACATAAGATTTGCAAAAGTATTATTTTGAACGCCCTATCAAATGAACTTTTTGACATTTACTGTCCTTTCAAATCGGCAACTGAAATTTGGGATGCTTTGGTCACCAAATATATTATTGAGAATGCCGGAATTTAAAAATATGCCATCGGAAATTTTCTCAATTTTCAAATGACCGATGACATAGATGTTTCTACTCAAAATCACAATTTTCACCTTGTTGTTTCGGAACTTAGTAATGAAGGAATGAAATTGCCCGAACCGTTTGTAACCAGATCACTTATTGAAAAACTTCCGGAGTCTTGGAAAAATTATAAGAATATGATGAAACATAAAAGGAAGGAAATGACTCTAGAGGAAGTTGTTGTTCATGTTCGCATTGAAGAAAAGAATTGTTCACTTGATCGGAATGAGAAAGCCAAAGCTATGGCTTCCAAGGCTAACCTCGTTGAGGAAAAGCCTAATCACACCCATGTAAATTTTAAAATGCAGAATAACAAACCCCATTTCAACAAAACCAACTTCAACAAAAATTTCAAACCCCAAAACCAGTTTGCTCAAAAGAAAGGGGAATGTTTTGTGTGTGGAAAACCGGGTCACCATGCTGCTCAATGCAAACACAGGAAAAAAAAATGACCAACCTGCCCCTAGAGCTAATCTAGTTGAGGCAGATGTTATTGTGGCTGTCATTTCTGAGGTGCACTTAGTGGTAGAGGAGAAAAATTGGGTGGTAGACTCTGGGGCTACCTGGCACATCTCTTGAAACAGAAGTGCTTTTACCTCCTACACACCAGTAGGGGAAGGATAGGAACAAGTGTATATGGGAGACTCTAGGCCCTCACCTGTGATCGGGAAAGGGAAGGTAGTTCTCAAGCTAACTTCCAGAAAGATCCTCTCTCTTACCGACGTTCTCCACGTGCCTGATATTCGTTGGAACCTTGTGTCTGAGTCGCTGCTTGGGAAAGTGGGGGTGAAAGTTATTTTTGATTCTGATAAAGTTGTAATGACTAAAATGGGGTGTTTGTTGGAAAAGGGTACTACAACAATGATCGGTTTGTTTTGAATGTTCTTGATAATTTGAATGGAAATGCTACTACTTTTTTTGCTAACTTAATTGATTCTCATGATTTATGGCATGCTAGATTAGGATATGTGAACTTTTCTTATATAAAGAAAATGAAAGAATTAGGCATTCTTGAAAATGTTAGTATCACTAATAATGAGAAATGCGAAATTTGTAGTGAAGCAAAAGGTACTAAGAAACCTTGCAAACAAGTAGTACAAAGAGAAACAGAGTTGCTCACCTTAATTCACTCAGATTTAGGAGACATGAAATCAACTGAATCTAGAGGTGGAAAGAGGTATTATGTGACATTCATAGATGATCACTCTAGATATACTAGAATATTCTTACTTAGAAATAAAGATGAGACAGAAGGAAAATTCATACAATACAAAGCTGAGGTTGAAAACAAGTTAGATAAAAAGATCAAAAGACTTAGGTCTGATAGGGGAGGTGAATATGAATCTGGCCCCCTAGGACAATTCTGTGAACAACATGGTATAGTACACAAGGTACCTCCACCCTATTCACCAGAATCTAACGGATTAGCTGAACGAAAAAATAGAACGTTAAAGGAAATGATGAACGCTATGTTAATTAGTTCAGGAACACCTAATAATTTGTGGGGAGAATCTATCCTCTCTGCGTGTCACATTCAAAATAGAATTATATATAAGAAAATAGGAAAGACCCTTATGAGTTGTGGGAAAATCATAGACCTAACTTGAAATACCTTAAAGTGTGGGGGTGCCTAGCAAAGGTTCTACTTCCAGAACCTAAGAAAAGGAAAATAGGTTCGAAAACAGCAGATTGTTTATTCATAGGGTATGCTGAGAATAGTGTTGCATATAGTTTCTTGGTTCTTAAAAGTGACGTGTTAGAGAAAAACACAATAATTGAATAAAAAAATGTAGATTTCTTTGAAAACATATTTCCTTTGAAAACAACCATTGAAAGACCAAGGTTAGAACTACAGTTGAACCTATTGTTGACTCAAATGAGTCTGTAGAAATTGAATTAAGAAGAAGCAAACGAGATATGAGAGAAACAAACCTAGGAGATGGGTTTTTCACGTTTTTAATGGATAATGATCCAATGACTTATAATGAAGCTATTTCATCTCCTGATGCTCCCTTTTGGAGAGAAGCGATTAATAGTGAGATAGAATCTATCATGTGGAAATTGGTTGACTTACCTCCTGGTACAAAACCTATAGGATGTAAATGGATATTCAAAAAGAAGTTAAAACCTGATGGATCTATCGATAAGTTTAAAGCTAGACTTGTAGCTAAGGGATACACTCAAAAGAAAGATGTTGATTATTTTGATACTTATTCGACTGTGGCTAGAATGTCATCTATTAGAATTCTAGTAGCTCTTGCTTCCTTGCATAAACTCATAATTCATCAAATGGATGTTAAAACTGCATTTCTTAATGGAGAATTAGAAGAGGAAATTTACATGGAACAACCTGAAGGTTTTGTATCTCCTGGAAACAAAAATAGAGTTTGCAAATTAGTGAAATCTTTGTATGGTTTAAAACACGCACCAAAACAATGGCATGAGAAATTCGATAGTGTAATGACCTCTAATGGATACATTGTGAATGAAGCCGATAAATGTGTGTATCATAAATATAATAATAATGTTGGTGTAACCATTTGCCTATATGTGGATGATATGCTTATTTTAGGCACTGATATGATTGTGATAAATGAAACAAAACATTTGTTATCTTCTAGCTTTGATATGAAAGACCTAGGTGAAGCTAATGTTATACTTGGGATAAAATTGACAAAAACTGATGAGGGTTTTATGATGTCTCAAGAACACTTTGTAGAAAAGATCCTTAAAAAGTTTGGTCACTTTGACACCAAACCAGTTAGTATTCCTTATGATATGAGCATACAATTGAAGAAAAATAATGAAACTAGTGTATCACAGTCTGAATATGCTCAAATAATTGGTAGTCTTACTTATCTTATGAATTGTATCAGACATGACATTGCTTATGCAGTTAATAGGTTGAGCAGATACACTCATAATCCTAATAAGGAACATTGGACTGCTATATGTAGAGTACTAAAATATCTCAGAAGTACTATGGATTTTGGTTTGACATACCGTGGATTTCCCGCTGTACTAGAAGGGTACAGTGATCCAAACAAACATGCACTGCTCGGTTCACTATGGAATCCGAGTTTATCACCTTAGAGAAGGCAGGTTCTGAGGCTGAGTGGCTTAGAAACCTCTTGGCAGATATCCCTTTATGAATGAGACCAGTTCCATCTGTGTCGTTACATTGTGATTGCCAGGCTTCAATAGCTCGAGCAAGAAATAAGGCCTATAATGGGAAAAGCAGGCATATTCGCCTAAGACATAACATTGTGAAACAGCTGTTAAAAGGTGGGATTATATCCCTAGACTTTGTGAGGTAAGAATGAATTTAGCGGACCCTCTGACCAAACCATTAGCAAGAAAGCTAGTGGCCAATACATCGAGGGGGATAGGACTTATGCCCATAACAGAGGTCAATAGTAGTGGTAACCCAACCTATATGAGTGGAAATCCCACAAACTAGGTTCATATGGGTAATAACAAACTACTAGTTGATTTGGTGAGACACTATCAATCATATAATTATAGTCCATCCCTATGGTGCAGATAGTGTAGACTGCAACGTGTGAGGTTGAATCTTAACTCTTAAATGAATTCATAGTCCTTATTGGGTGGTATGTATAGTTGCAGTACATACTTGATGAATTCACCTATGTGAGTGTGGAAGTAGGGCCGCTTCCTATGAGATCTTAGGTAGGTTCTCTAGAGCACTTATGAAATCCAGGTATGGCGCATGGCCGAAAAATGTGCCAAACCGCGTTAACAGCCTTGTTTATCAAAGTGTATTGTGGGTGATAAGTACTTTGATTCACACAAAGAAATAAGGTTCATAGAAATTCTAATTTCACCAAATTTCTGTGAATCAATTCTTATTTCCCTATGTGTTGGTTCATAGTCCAAAAGACACCATCACTGATGCAATATACTAAAGTGCTCGATCATTACTTCTCAAAAATTTTCTTTGAAAAATGTGGGGGATTGTTGTAATTTGTAGTCCAAATTGGGTGTTTTTCAAAGCCAAACTCTTTCTCTCTCTACATCTCTCTAGTTGGTGTGGTATTGGGTAAAAGTGTGATTGAGACCCTTGTCCCACATTGCTTAGGAAGAGAGAGTTGAGAGGCTTAATATAAGCTTTCTCAATATGGGCTTAGTAATAAGTTGGAACATGTGGGCTCTCACGCGTACATGAGCCAAGCCCAAGCAAATCCCAAATTCAATAGAAATTTGGGTTTTAATCCGAAAATCGTTTAACCAGGCGTGTCACGTCTTACTCGCGTGCGGAGGGGGGGGGGTTGCAGCCTCCAAGCCTCGCGGGCTCACACGGTTGGACCATCCTTTTGCAAATTATTTTTTCCAAAAACTTTCCTTTTAATTTTGCTTTGATTGATTAAATTCTTTCCCTCACAAATTTACGCCTTCCTAAAATGTGCAATTAATTAGCCGTTTAAATGATTTACATCCTTTCTTTGCAACACGTTTTATACAAATCAAGGGATTTTCTGTCGGGTCAATGTGGCTATAAAATTCATGGGTCATTCTCTTTGAGAATATACAGCAATACAATATGCTTCTTCTCTCTGGTTCTTCTCTGTTCTTCTCTCTGGTTCGATCACTGATATACAACAAGGCTATTCTGTGCCCCTTGTTCAACGAGTGCACGTGAACAAGGAAGAGGCTGCTTAATCCTGGAGGGTAAACCGCTGAGACCTTTCTGTACCGAGGCAAGAACTCCGAGGGGCGAAAATTACTCTTAAGGACAGTGTTCTCCAACACGACACAGTCAGGCTCTTCGACCCGTTTGACAAGTATTTTCGTTCATAGCAGTGTCTGTTCACTATTATTTTTCTTACAAGACATTCTAAACCTAATGGCCATGGGCCGGTGGTTCAGGGGAATCGTTTGTGTTGGGTTTTATAGTCGAGGTAAAAGAGTCAGTGAGATGAGTTGGGTGCATTGTTCCATGCACGGTCACATGTTGTATCAATTGAATATTATTATGTTGATCTTTTGTTTCTTTTTAAATACGATTTCACTCATGTATTTCTAACATGTTGAATAATAAACCTGTGAAATGAAAATGGTAAGAAAGTATGACATTTTACTTTTACTGACTAAAGACGAATTCGCAATGAAATTTTACTTTTAATGACTAAATTATTTGTCACTAAAAGGATAAATGGGCTTCTTTACTGTACTTGTGAAACTTTTACTAGGGACTAAAATGATACATTTGACACTTTAGAGTCTAAAGTGTCAAACCACCCAAACTTCAAGGGTAAAAATTCCAATTTACCCGAAAAGTTGAATGAGTAGGAGACACCCAAAAGTCTTAGAATGATGATCATTGGGCTTTTTATTATAATGATTAGCGAAAACAATTCATTGATAAGTTTATCTCATTATTATTAGCTAGAAAACAATTCATTTAAAAAATTCAAGTCAAAAAAACTAAGTTGCAGCCATAGCAAAGCCAAGAACTTAAGAGATATCATCAATATATAGTAATAGTAGTTTATACAAAAGAAATTAATACAGTTAAAGTAGTACCATAATTTATGTCATAGTAGTCACGATGTATGTATATATAGTTGTGCCTTCCTGCCTCGTGAATTTACACACACACACATACACATAGCTATATATATATTACCCTCCGTCCCATTTTATGTGTCCCGCTTTGAAAGTCTACAATTTTTAAGTGAACATAAATGGTTACCATTCAAACGTCTAAAATGAATGCATCTATCCCAACTTGGATATCCCTTGTGGACAATAGTTTTGGGATCGCAAAGACGAATAGAAGGACACATAAAGTGAAACAGATGAAGTATCAGTATCTGGGTGGAACATTTAACAATATTTAACTTTGAAACTGGAGGCTGATTGAATTTGGACAACCTGAAAAATATTGAAAGTTCTTATTTAAAGGAAATTTTGCCTTTTAACTGCTTAAAAGTGAAAGTAAGTGATTTCAGCCATTAGGCTAACCCAAACACATTTTTTTTTATAAAACTATCCAATTTTTCTCGAAATTCACAATTCATCACTTATTTTTTAAATTTCAACTAACCCAAACGGGCTCAAAACTGAGTTGCTTGAAGTGATTCTTGTATAGACAGACATATTTAGTAGGGCATTGCAAATTTTCAAGTTAAGACATCTAAAAATGCATTTTTTTTTTCACCCCTGAAGTTTGGGTGGTTTAATACTTTAGAGCCTACATTTTCAAATGTGGCATTTTGCTCCCTAAAATTTGTGGTGAATCACAATTTGATCCCTTGAAGTCATTTGGCAATGAAATTTTACTATTAATGACTAAATTATACATCACTAAAGGAAAGTGGAATTATTTATTGCAATTGTGAAACTTTAGCTAGGGGCTAAAATGATATATTGGAAACTTTAGAGTTTCAAGTGCCAAATCACCCAAACATCAAGGGTAAAAAGTGCAATTTATCCATAAAGTTGAATGAGTAGGAGACACACAAAAGTCTTAGAATGATGATCATTGGACTATTTATTATAATGATTAGGGAAAACAATTCATTTGGAAGTTTATCTCATTATTATTAAGCTGGAAAATAGTTGCTTGTGAAATGCGAACAAGATTCATTGTATAATAATTTCAATGAAAAGAACAACAAATGATGATATAATAGTGAACTGGGAATAGTCTTCCTAAAAAAAAAGACAAAGAACTTAGACCATTTTCTCTTTCGGATGGCTAGAGGTCCAATTAAAAATTTCAAGCCAAAGCAACAAAGTTACTGCCATAACAAAGCCAATATTAAGAAGTTTGAAAACCATCCATCCAAAACATATTTTAAATATGTATATGTGACAAGTAATGTACAATAATTCGTAATGACGCAAACCATATGAGCTCATAGCTTTTCCGAGGCTATATCTATAGATAATATAAAAAAAATGATAAAGATAAAGTTTCAAATAAAGAAAAGAAAAGAACTTGGACCAGTCTTACTTGGAAAAAATAGGGGCTAGTCTCCTTTTAGATGGTTCTCCTCCGGTCGACTGTACTAGTGTTCCAGTGAGCTCAGTTTGCAAAACGACGATCCAGTCGACTATAAAATCTAATCTAGTCGACTGGTTTTAAGACCTAGGAGAAACTGTCTTGACCAATTAGCGAATTCAGTCGACTGCACCCCCGTTCAGTCGCTTGTTTCTTATCAACAGAACATTCTATAGCGTATTATGTGTTAAGAACTGTCAACCACAATTTCAATGCAAAAACTCACTTCCAAAACAATCACTTTTTTCTCAAAATTCGCAATTCATCTATTAGTTTTTAAATTTAAGCTAACCCAAATGAGCTCAAATCTGATTTGCTTGAAGTGACTCGTGTATAGACAGACACATTTAGTATGTCATTGCGATTTTCAAGTTAAGACATCTAAAAGAGCAGGGTAAAGGAAAGGTCAAATTAATTTTCACCCCTAAAGTTTGGGTGGTTTAATAGTTCAGACCCTAAATTTTCAAATGTGGCATTTTTGATCCCTAAAGTTTGTGATGAATCACAATTTGGTCCCTCAAAACTTTTCGCTATGAAATTTTACTTTTAATGCTAAATTATTCGTCACTAAAGAGATAATTGGACTTCTTTACTGTACTAGTGAAACTTTTACTAGGGACTAAAATGATACATTTGACACACCACCCAAACTTCAAGGGTAAAAATTGCAATTTACCCGAAAAGTTGAATGAGTAGGAGACACCCAAAAGTCTTAGAATGATGATCATTGGGCTTTTTATTATAATGATTAGGGAAAAGAATTCATTAATAAGTTCATCTCATTATTATTAGCTAGAAAACAATTCATTTATAAAATTCAAGTCAAAGAAACAAAGTTGCAGCCATAGCAAAGCCAAGAACTTAAAAGATATCATCAATATATAGTAACAGTAGTTTATACAAAAAAAAAAAAAAAAAAGTTAAAGTAGTACCATAATTTATGTCATAATAGTCACTATGTATGTATCTATAGTTGTGCCTTCCTGCCTCGTGAATTTACACACACACACACACACACATACACGTATATACTGCCCTTCCTCCCATTTTATGTGTCCCGCTTTGAAAGTCTACCATTTTTAAGGGAACATAAATGGTTACCTTTCAAACGTCTAAAATGAATGCATCTATCCCAAATTTACCCTTACTTGTTTTTCTTTCTTCCTTGCATTTGTTGGATGTTTGTTCAAAATAAATAAGGGTAATTTTGGAAAGCAACTAAAAATTTGAACTTGGATATCCCTTGTGGACAATAGCTTTGGGACAGTAAAGACGAATAGAAGGACACATAAAGTGAAACAGATGAAGTACAAGTATCTGGGTGGAACATTTAACAATATTTAACTTTGAAACTGGAGGTTGATTGAATTTGGACAACCTGAAAAAAAAAATGTTGAAAGTTCTTATTTAAAGGTACTTTTGCCTTTTAACTACTTAAAAGTGAAATTAAGTGATTTCAGTTGGTTTGTTTAAGTTCTAAAATTTAGGTAACCCAAACACATTTATTTTATAAAACTATCCATTTTTCTCAAAATTCACAATTCATCACTTAATTTTTAAATTTCAGCGAACCCAAACGGGCTCAGAACTGAGTTGCTTGAAGTGATTCTTGTATAGACAGACATATTTAGTAGGGCATTGCAACTTTTAAGTTAAGACATCTAAAAATGCAAGGTAAAGGAAAGGGTAAAATGAATTTTTTTTTTCACACTTGAAGTTTGGGTGGTTTAATACTTTAGAGCCTACATTTTCAAATATGGCATTTTGTTCCCTTAAATTTGTGGTGAATCACAATTTGATCCCTTGAAGACATTTGGCAATGAAATTTTACTTTTAATGACTAAATTATACATTACTAAAGGAAAGTGGACTTATTTATTGCAATTGTGAAACTTTAGCTAGGGGCTAAAATGATACATTGGAAACTTTAGAGTTTAAAGTGTCAAACCACCCAAACTTCAAGGGTAAAAAGTGCAATTTACCCATAAAGTTGAATGAGTAGGAGACACACAAATGTCTTAGAATGATGATCATTGGGCTATTTATTATAATGATTTGGGAAAACAATTCATTTGGAAGTTTATCTCATTATTATTAAGCTGGAAAATAGTCGCTTGTGAAATGCGAACAAGATTCATTGTATAAAAATTTCATTGAAAAGAACAACAAATGATGATATAATAGTGAACTGGGAATAGTCTTCCTAAAAAAAGAGAGCAAACTTAGACCATTTTCTCTTTCGGATGGCTAGAGGTCCAATTAAAAATTTCAAGCCAAAGCAACAAAGTTACTGCCATAACAAAGCCAATATTAAGAAGTTTGAAAACCATCCATCCAAAACATATTTTAAATATGTATATGTGACAAGTAATGTACAATAATTCATAATGACGCAAACCATATGAGCTCATAGCTTTTCCGAGGCTATATCTATAGATAATATAAAAAAAATGATAAAGATAAAGTTTCAAATAAAGAAAAGAAAAGAACTTGGACCAGTCTTACTTGGAAAAAATAGGGGCTAGTCTCCTTTCAGATGGTTCTCCTCCGGTCGACTGTACTAGTGTTCCAGTGAGCTCAGTTTGCAAAACGACGATCCAGTCGACTATAAAATCTAATCTAGTCGACTGGTTTTAAGACCTAGGAGAAACTGTCTTGACCAATTAGCGAATTCAGTCGACTGCACCCCCGTTCAGTCGCTTGTTTCTTATCAACAGAACATTCTATAGCGTATTATGTGTTAAGAACTGTCAACCACAATTTCAATGCAAAAACTCACTTCCAAAACAATCAATTTTTTCTCAAAATTCGCAATTCATCTATTAGTTTTTAAATTTAAGCTAACCCAAATGAGCTCAAATCTGATTTGCTTGAAGTGACTCGTGTATAGACAGACACATTTAGTATGTCATTGCGATTTTCAAGTTAAGACATCTAAAAGAGCAGGGTAAAGGAAAGGTCAAATTAATTTTCACCCCTAAAGTTTGGGTGGTTTAATAGTTCAGACCCTAAATTTTCAAATGTGGCATTTTTGATCCCTAAAGTTTGTGATGAATCACAATTTGGTCCCTCAAAACTTTTCGCTATGAAATTTTACTTTTAATGCTAAATTATTCGTCACTAAAGAGATAATTGGACTTCTTTACTGTACTAGTGAAACTTTTACTAGGGACTAAAATGATACATTTGACACACCACCCAAACTTCAAGGGTAAAAATTGCAATTTACCCGAAAAGTTGAATGAGTAGGAGACACCCAAAAGTCGTAGAATAATGATCATTGGGCTTTTGTTATAATGATTAGGGAAAAGAATTCATTAATAAGTTCATCTCATTATTATTAGCTAGAAAACAATTCATTTATAAAATTCAAGTCAAAGAAACAAAGTTGCAGCCATAGCAAAGCCAAGAACTTAAAAGATATCATCAATATATAGTAATAGTAGTTTATACAAAAAAAAAAAGTTAAAGTAGTACCATAATTTATGTCATAATAGTCACTATGTATGTATCTAAAGTTGTACCTTTCTGCCTCGTGAATTTACACACATACACATACACACACACACATACACACACACACACACATACACGTATATACTGCCCTTCCTTCCATTTTATGTGTCCCGCTTTGAAAGTCTACCATTTTTAAGGGAACATAAATGGTTACCTTTCGAACGTCTAAAATGAATGCATCTATCCCAAATTTACCCTTACTTGTTTTTCTTTCTTCCTTGCATTTGTTGGATGTTTGTTCAAAATAAATAAGGATAATTTTGGAAAGCAACTAAAAATTTGAACTTGGATATCCCTTGTGGACAATAGCTTTGGGACAGTAAAGACGAATAGAAGGACACATAAAGTGAAACAGATGAAGTACAAGTATCTGGGTGGAACATTTAACAATATTTAACTTTGAAACTGGAGGTTGATTGAATTTGGACAACCTGAAAAAAAAATGTTGAAAGTTCTTATTTAAAGGTACTTTTGCCTTTTAACTACTTAAAAGTGAAATTAAGTGATTTCAGTTGGTTTGTTTAAGTTCTAAAATTTAGGTAACCCAAACACATTTATTTTATAAAACTATCCATTTTTCTCAAAATTCACAATTCATCACTTAATTTTTAAATTTCAGCGAACCCAAACGGGCTCAGAACTGAGTTGCTTGAAGTGATTCTTGTATAGACAGACATATTTAGTAGGGCATTGCAACTTTTAAGTTAAGACATCTAAAAATGCAAGGTAAAGGAAAGGGTAAAATGAATTTTTTTTTTTCATACTTGAAGTTTGGGTGGTTTAATACTTTAGAGCCTACATTTTCAAATATGGCATTTTGTTCCCTTAAATTTGTGGTGAATCACAATTTGATCCCTTGAAGACATTTGGCAATGAAATTTTACTTTTAATGACTAAATTATACATTACTAAAGGAAAGTGGACTTATTTATTGCAATTGTGAAACTTTAGCTAGGGGCTAAAATGATACATTGGAAACTTTAGAGTTTAAAGTGTCAAACCACCCAAACTTCAAGGGTAAAAAGTGCAATTTACCCATAAAGTTGAATGAGTAGGAGACACACAAAAGTCTTAGAATGATGATCATTGGGCTATTTATTATAATGATTTGGGAAAACAATTCATTTGGAAGTTTATCTCATTATTATTAAGCTGGAAAATAGTCGCTTGTGAAATGCGAACAAGATTCATTGTATAATAATTTCATTGAAAAAAACAACAAATGATGATATAATAGTGAACTGGGAATAGTCTTCCTAAAAAAAGAGAGCAAACTTAGACCATTTTCTCTTTCGGATGGCTAGAGGTCCAATTAAAAATCTCAAGCCAAAGCAACAAAGTTACTGCCATAACAAAGCCAATATTAAGAAGTTTGAAAACCATCCATCCAAAACATATTTTAAATATGTATATGTGACAAGTAATGTACAATAATTCGAAATGACGCAAACCATATGAGCTCATAGATTTTCCGAGGCTATATCTATAGATAATATAAAAAAAATGATAAAGATAAAGTTTCAAATAAAGAAAAGAAAAGAACTTGGACCAGTCTCACTTGGAAAAAATAGGGGCTAGTCTCCTTTCAGATGGTTCTCCTCCGGTCGACTGTACTAGTGTTCCACTAAGCTCAGTTTGCAAAACGACGATCCAGTCGACTATAATGTCTAATCTAGTTGACTGGTTTTAAGACCTAAGAGAAACTGTCTTGATCAATTAGGGAATTCAGTCGACTGCACCCCCGTTCAGTCGCTTGTTTCTTATCAACAGAATATTCTGTAGCGTATTATGTGTTAAGAACTGTCAACCACAATTTCAATGCAAAAACTCACTTCCAAAACAATCACTTTTTTCTCAAAATTTGCAATTCATCTATTAGTTTTTAAATTTAAGCTAACCCAAATGAGCTCAAATCTGATTTGCGTGAAGTGACTCGTGTATAGACAGACACATTTAGTATGTCATTGCAATTTTCAAGTTAAGACATCTAAAAGAGCAGGGTAAAGGAAAGGTCAAATTAATTTTCACCCCTAAAGTTTGGGTGGTTTAATACTTCAGACCCTAAATTTTCAAATGTGGCATTTTTGATCCCTAAAGTTTGTGATGAATCACAATTTGGTCCCTCAAAACTTTTCGCTATGAAATTTTACTTTTAATGCTAAATTATTCGTCACTAAAGAGATAATTGGACTTCTTTACTGTACAAGTGAAACTTTTACTAGGGACTAAAATGATGCATTTGACACACCACCCAAACTTCAAGGGTAAAATTGCAATTTACCCGAAAAGTTGAATGAGTAGGAGACACCCAAAAGTCTTAGAATGATGATCATTGGGCTTTTTATTATAATGATTAGGGAAAAGAATTCATTAATAAGTTCATCTCATTATTATTAGCTAGAAAACAATTCATTTATAAAATTCAAGTCAAAGAAACAAAGTTGCAGCCATAGCAAAGCCGGCCAAGAACTTAAAAGATATCATCAATATATAGTAATAGTAGTTTATACAAAAAAAAAAAGTTAAAGTAGTACCATAATTTATGTCATAATAGTCACTATGTATGTATCTAAAGTTGTGCCTTCCTGCCTCGTGAATTTACACACACACACACACACACACATACACGTATATACTGCCCTTCCTCCCATTTTATGTGTCCCGCTTTGAAAGTCTACCATTTTTAAGGGAACATAAATGGTTACCATTCAAACGTCTAAAATGAATGCATCTATCCCAAATTTACCCTTACTTGTTTTTCTTTCTTCCTTGCATTTGTTGGTTGTTTGTTCAAAATAAATAAGGGTAATTTTGGAAAGCAACTAAAAATTTGAACTTGTATATCCCTTGTGGACAATAGCTTTGGGACAGTAAAGACGAATAGAAGGACACATAAAGTGAAACAGATGAAGTACAAGTATCTGGGTGGAACATTTAACAATATTTAACTTTGAAACTGGAGGTTGATTGAATTTGGACAACCTGAAAAAAAAATGTTGAAAGTTCTTATTTGAAAGCACTTTTGCCTTTTAACTACTTAAAAGTGAAATTAAGTGATTTCAGTTGGTTTGTTTAAGTTCTAAAATTTAGGTAACCCAAACACATTTATTTTATAAAACTATCCATTTTTCTCTAAATTCACAATTCATCACTTAATTTTTAAATTTCAGCGAACCCAAACGGGCTCAGAACTGAGTTGCTTGAAGTGATTCTTGTATAGACAGACATATTTAGTAGGGCATTGCAACTTTTAAGTTAAGACATCTAAAAATGCAAGGTAAAGGAAAGGGTAAAATGAATTTTTTTTTTTCACACTTGAAGTTTGGGTGGTTTAATACTTTAGAGCCTACATTTTCAAATATGGCATTTTGTTCCCTTAAATTTGTGGTGAATCACAATTTGATCCCTTGAAGACATTTGGCAATGAAATTTTACTTTTAATGACTAAATTATACATTACTAAAGGAAAGTGGACTTATTTATTGCAATTGTGAAACTTTAGCTAGGGGCTAAAATGATACATTGGAAACTTCAGAGTTTAAAGTGTCAAACCACCCAAACTTCAAGGGTAAAAAGTGCAATTTACCCATAAAGTTGAATGAGTAGGAGACACACAAAAGTCTTAGAATGATGATCATTGGGCTATTTATTATAATGATTTGGGAAAACAATTCATTTGGAAGTTTATCTCATTATTATTAAGCTGGAAAATAGTCGCTTGTGAAATGCGAACAAGATTCATTGTATAATAATTTCATTGAAAAGAACAACAAATGATGATATAATAGTGAACTGGGAATAGTCTTCCTAAAAAAAGAGAGCAAACTTAGACCATTTTCTCTTTCGGATGGCTAGAGGTCCAATTAAAAATTTCAAGCCAAAGCAACAAATAAAGTTATTGCCATAACAAAGCCAATATTAAGAAGTTTGAAAACCATCCATCCAAAACATATTTTAAATATGTATATGTGACAAGTAATGTACAATAATTCAAAATGACGCAAACCATATGAGCTCATAGCTTTTCCGAGGCTATATCTATAGATAATATAAAAAAAAATGATAAAGATAAAGTTTCAAATAAAGAAAAGAAAAGAACTTGGACCAGTCTTACTTGGAAAAAATAGGGGCTAGTCTCCTTTCAGATGGTTCTCCTCCGGTCGACAGTACTAGTGTTCCAGTGAGCTCAGTTTGCAAAACAACGATCCAGTCGACTATAAAGTCTAATCTAGTCGACTGGTTTTAAGACCTAGGAGAAACTGTCTTGATCAATTAGGGAATTCAGTCGACTGCACCCCCGTTCAGTCGCTTGTTTCTTATCAACAGAACATTCTGTAGCGTATTATGTGTTAAGAACTGTCAACCACAATTTCAATGCAAAAACTCACTTCCAAAACAATCACTTTTTTCTCAAAATTTGCAATTCATCTATTAGTTTTTAAATTTAAGCTAACCCAAATGAGCTCAAATCTGATTTGCGTGAAGTGACTCGTGTATAGACAGACACATTTAGTATGTCATTGCAATTTTCAAGTTAAGACATCTAAAAGAGCAGGGTAAAGGAAAGGTCAAATTAATTTTCACCCCTAAAGTTTGGGTGGTTTAATAGTTCAGACCCTAAATTTTCAAATGTGGCATTTTTGATCCCTAAAGTTTGTGATGAATCACAATTTGGTCCCTCAAAACTTTTCGCTATGAAATTTTACTTTTAATGCTAAATTATTCGTCACTAAAGAGATAATTGGACTTCTTTACTGTACTAGTGAAACTTTTACTAGGGACTAAAATGATACATTTGACACACCACCCAAACTTCAAGGGTAAAAATTGCAATTTACCCGAAAAGTTGAATGAGTAGGAGACACCCAAAAGTCTTAGAATGATGATCATTGGGCTTTTTATTATAATGATTAGGGAAAAGAATTCATTAATAAGTTCATCTCATTATTATTAGCTAGAAAACAATTCATTTATAAAATTCAAGTCAAAGAAACAAAGTTGCAGCCATACCAAAGCCAAGAACTTAAAAGATATCATCAATATATAGTAATAGTAGTTTATACAAAAAAAAAAAGTTAAAGTAGTACCATAATTTATGTCATAATAGTCACTATGTATGTATCTAAAGTTGTGCCTTCCTGCCTCGTGAATTTACACACACACATACATACATATATATATATATACTGCCCTCTGT
The DNA here is from genome assembly GCA_033977485.1 of Hydrangea macrophylla. Classification (NCBI taxonomy): domain Eukaryota; kingdom Viridiplantae; phylum Streptophyta; class Magnoliopsida; order Cornales; family Hydrangeaceae; genus Hydrangea; species Hydrangea macrophylla. The sequence goes on along the minus strand of CM066997.1, from coordinate 110,088,175 downwards.
CCCATTTTATGTGTCACACTTTGAAAGTCTACCATTTTTATGGGAACATAAATGGTTACCATTCAAACGTCTAAAATGAATGCATCTATCCCAATTTACCCTTGTTTTTCTTTATTCCTTGCATTTGTCTTACGGGTCCACATCATTGCCACTGTGACCCAGGAAGCTTGACTCAATGAAAATAGGACATGTGCCAATCAGTGCTTTAGCAACCCCTTATTTATTGGTGTACATACTCGCAGCTTCGGACAACATAATTTGTAGCAGTCCGTTTATTCATTATTTTTTTCTCTTCAGTCTGGAATGACATTCCGGACGATATATCGGCTGAATGGTAGCCATCATAGCATGATTCAAAAATATTTTTTTTCTTCTCGTGCCGGTATTTCAGTCTGAAAAATATTACTTGGACCGAAAAAATATTCGTATTCGGTCTTCAATACTTTTTCAGTCTTCTTTGATAATAATGTTGGTGCAAAAATAGCCACCAAATCACAGCCAATTTTTGGTGACATCCACACAGCCATCGTGGACGTAGATCAACCCAAGCCAAATAATTAATTGGCTTAAAATAAAAATAAAAAAAATGTAATCGGTCACTATTACTAGATCGAAAAATTTGAACAACTCTTCAAGGTGAATTTCCTCAAAGGAAGTTGCTCAAAAAAATCATGGACCGATTTAGAGTCAATCGGTTTCGGCGAAGCTTGTCCCCCCGAGAACTTCATCGCCGATTTCTTCATCAACAAGGGGGTCTTCATCATCATCCTCCTCATCAACGGGAGGGTCTATGGCCGATACAGGATCACTCAGCCTATCACACTCTTCTTTTCCGGCCGCAACAGAATTGTGAGGCTCGTTTAGAGTTTGCCCCCCGAGCGTTTCTTCTTCTTTATCATCGCTAGTGAGAGGCTCTTTAGCCGAAATAAAATTGTCACTAGCACTTATTTTTTCGTCTTCTTGCCCCCCGAGTGGTAAATCTGGAAAACTGCTAGGTTTTTTCCTCCAGCTACCGTTCAAAAAATCCTCCATGGATATGAAATTTTTTCCATAAGGTGCTGGCTCTTCCGCTTCATTCAAGGCAAGAAGGAGACCGATTTCTTTGTTGAAAAACTGTATATCGGTCTCTAATCGGTCAATCTCAACGTTAAGTTGATCAATCTCATCTTCACATCGGTTTATTTCACGTTCATGCCGATGACGCAGCTGTGAATCCCATGGAGATTCAATCCTTTGTTGCCATGAATCGCGATAGATCCTTGACTTATCAAGGTTGAGATGAAAAATTAAATCTCTAAGAAGGCGTATTCTTTCATCCCGCCAACGAATTTGGTCGTCGTAGAATTGCAGCCATGCTTCGTGGTATGCATGGCTCATCACTTGGCTGTCCCATCGGGCATGCCAAATTGTTTGCTATATTTGTTATTCGGGCATGCCAGAGCCTTGTGAGGTAAACCCAAACTTATAAAACACAAAATTTCCTAAAACTACTTGTGTGAGTGATACACAAGGTTTCATAATCTAAACTTCTAAAAGGCGATTGTGAAAGGTGAGTAGGAAAGTACCCCCACCTAAAGGTCCCTAGACAGTGTTGAAGCACACAAGCCTAGCAAGTGATGAAAGAATTAAAAGAGAAGAAGCAATTAAATAAAAACATATTTTATTTAATACTTGAAGAAAGGATTACAAGAGAATAAAGAAAATAAAAAGACTGCTTTATTTGCCTAAGAATACTAAGAATGCTAAAGGATGCTTTAGAATGCGTTTTGAATGCGGGGTTTCCATTGAGACGCGAAGTAAGTTTGCAGCTTAGCCAGCCTGCTGATTTATAGCGGCCCGGACTGATATGAGATAAGGAAATAAAATATCTGATAAATAATAATCTAGTATAATTTACCAGATGTATCTCCCTCAAACTGATAATATTTTTCATATCTTCGAAATATACACACACACATATATATATATTCCATATATTCTGTATTATCTTACCAAAAGTGATAATGTTTACTTCTTAATTCAGATAATATCTTGAAATATTTTCTTATATGTTATGATAATATTCCATAATATGATAATATAAATAAATATTATCACATTGAGACTTTGTAGGGATGACAACTTTCCATAAAGCGGCCAAATATGAATCAACTTCTCACAGTGGCAGAATATATTTGAGTGCCAAACACATATCAGTCCGAATAAAAGTGATGTTCACGCTCAAAGTAAGGTAGCCCGAATTGGTGACTTAAATGATGACCAAATTTATAAAATGGTCAAGTAAAATTACCATAATCAAAGTAAAGTTTCCCAATTAAACCACACATGTAGTGGCTGAATTTAAGTTGCCAAACAAAGTGGTGAATCAATAGTGAAGTTCATCCCGATTCAAAAATTTGTATGGCAGCCCGAACGTAGCCAGCCCGATCTAAAAACTCATTCGGCTCCATTAACCGGTCTGTAAGTCCGATTAAAATATTCCAATCGGCATCTACTAATTTTAACTTAAAAAATATATTTTTTTGGTGCAAACAGTTTGAAATCGGTCAAAATTTTGGGTCTTAAAAAAATTGTTTGAAAATTTGTCTCTTCAAAAATTATAATGCTTTCATTTTCAAAGAGCCAAGGGGACAATGTTTACACCCAAATATATATATAGGGGATACTAACTTACAACATGATGGTTGTAGGTTAGCAATGTAATACCCGTACCCGGGAAATGGAAGTAACATTTATTTTGACATGCATTAATTAATATAAATAATTACATGTGATGATTTGGGTAAGTTTCAGTTACCCCGATGTGATAAGTGCTTGATAAAGGGCACAGTTGGACAAATGTGAAACGGGACCCACGAGAGGTTTAGATTGGATAAATTGCATTTAGTTACATTTATATGATTAAATGGTAAATATGTAAATGTAAATGTGTGCATTATAATACATATTGATGCCATATGATTATTTAATTGATAAATATTAGGTGTTTTAATATTTTATTATTGTTCATATTTATTTATGTGACCAGTTTGGCTACCCTTGTGAGGGAGGAATGGGACACGTGGCATAATTGGTAAGCTAATTAGTGCCTGTATAAAATATTTGGGGTCATGTTTGGGATTCATACGTGACATAGACTTAGGGTGCGTTTGATAAAACTGAAAATTAAGTCTTGAAAATTAAGTGCTGAATTTTAAGTACTGAAAATTTTAAGTGATTGAATTTGTAATACTAAAAATAGTACTTCAACTACTGAAATAAAATGCAATCAGTGATTATTTTCAGTAGAAATTTTTTACTTAAAGTTTTCAGTGATTTTTTGGCTGCTTTTTCAATTAAGTGGTACGTTATCAAACGCACTGAAAAAGAATAAGTGCAAAATCTTTTCATTTTCAGCACTTAATTAGGTTATCAAACATACCCTTCGCCCATTTAGATATTAGATAGTTAATATAATTATTAAAAAATTTTATAATAAAGTCATAAGATTATTAGGGGTGTAAGTGTAAATAGTATCGAATTGTTATGAGTTGCGATGCATCATAGCATCTCTCATACTCATTTTATCTATAAAAAAAAAAAAGAATAAGAAACGTGATGTGTGTGCTAGTGTAGGCCGTGTGTGATGTATATATTATATAATATATAAATATTTGCTAGTTAATCACATAATCCAAAGAGAGAAAACAGAGAAAGGGGAAGAAACGCACAGAGTTAAGACAGTTTGGCCAAAAGTGGGTTTTCCCACTTTACAATGCCAATTTCTCTGTCGTGTAACGTCCAATCTCAAAATGTAAGACGTATTTGGATTCGTAGGGGTAAGTCTAACCTTATGATATAATTTAATTTGAGTTTAATCGATAGATTTTTCGTGACCCAAATGGGTTGGTAACATTTAGTCTACTAAAATTGTGTAGGATTTATACCTGAAGCAAACTAGAACTCTAATCTCAAGTGTTTGAGCGATTTCAAGAGGTGAGTGACATTAATTATGATATATGGATGGTTTCATGTTTGGGTTCATTTGGAATGTAAAAGCATGTTAAGTATAGCTTAATAAAGCTTCTTTAATTTATTATTGGGCAAAATTCATGTGGTTAAGTTAGGCTCAATTTAACTGTGATAGCACGGTATAATGTTTGTATGAGCATGTTCAGTTGCTTACTTGGGTCAATGGAATTGCTAGTTCTATACCACCATGAGATAATCGATGTAGTGACGACCACGGCCGCCAGAGACCTATGGGACCGCACGTGAGGCGTTGGTCATGACTAGGTCACGTGGGCTTAGGGAGTGGAGCATCGGACTAGTTGGTAGTGGTGGAAGTGGACTAGTAATTATCGGAGACTATAGTTGATTGTAATGAAATGAAATTGAGCATGTTTATTATTCATATACATAATTAGTGTTATTCACAAGCATATAGCTTATATATTGTGGTGGTTATTGAATAACCATCGTAAGTGTTCAAGGTGGAGCGCAGAAGAAAAGAAATGGACTTGGAAAGCATTCGTGGGCGTGGGATTGTAAATAAATTATGGTTTAATAGACTTTTGTTTAATAAGTAAATTAGTGGAATATTGTAAACAGTTATTTATTTGGGTTTGTGCAGTAAAAATGGGAAAACAGCTTAAATTCTTGTAATATGGAGGACGTATTATGTTGATTGGTTATGAGCTGGTGTTGTATTTATGTAACTTTTAATTAGGTAAGAGGGTACATTTGGGGACCCTTTAACCTACAAAATATTACTTTTGAAGACGGATTTTGTTAAGGTGTGTTTGGGTATTTGTGTGTTCAATTCTTTAAAAAAAATAAAATAATGTGTCGAGTTCATTGGACAAACTTTTATTATAGGATTTTTACAACTTTAATGACTGGGAACAAGCCTTGGTGGCGTGCCACGTATCCTAGATTTATATGTGTGGATCCGGGGCGTGACAAGCAACATACAACAACTTCTTTAGCGACGAAAAATAGGCTTTTAGCAACAATTTTTTTGTCGCTAAAGGTTCGAACTTTTAGCGACGAATTTCGTCGCTAAAAACCTGTTTTTCGTCGCTAAAAGCCTCATGTGTTATAGATTAGCAAATCCCATATATATATTTATAAATATGACCAATTATATAATTTATATTTTGTAGGGGTGTACCCAGTCAGTTTCGGTCGATTTTTTGTATTTTAAAACCGACCAATAGGTTCGATTTTGGTCGATTTTGCGGTTTTGGTCGATTTTTCGATCGATTGTAGCTGTATATGCATTTTATAAATCGACCAATTGATTTTTTGGTCGGTCGGTTTTGGTCGATTTTTGATTTTTCGATTTTTTGGTTCCCATAATATTTTGCATGTGGATTAAGTGGTTGAAGATAATGGGTGCTTATCGAGAAATTATTCAGTGAGTCCGTCACGCCACATCAGTATGCTGATGTGGTGTGACCATTTAATCTCAGCCATCCACTTGCCCCTTCTTTTTAAGGAGATCATGACAAGTGGTTATCCCGTGTGACTTATGCAAGTGGGGAGTTTTCAAAAGAATTTCAAAGCGATTAGAAGAGGTTACAGGTAGTTACATTATGGATCTATATAAGGACATCTAGCCAAACATGGTCTCCTCTGACACACTCAAATCAACTCGAAAAAGCATCCACATCATCCTTTTTCATTTTGGCATTCAAGTAGGTAGTATGATTTGTGTTTACACCCAAAATTTACAATTTTGGAAAAATTACAAAATATGACCGATGTATGTGTGATTATATCCCCGATTTTAATGACCGAACTCATATATAAAGTTATGGGGTCGAGAAGCTATATCATCATTAGGCCACCGAATTTGGCCAAACTCAAGTGATTTGAGTTCAGGGCTTGACTTGAAATGAAGTCAAGTTGTTTGGAAGGTGGGACCGAGGAACCCCAAGTTGTGTTTGGAAGGCAGGGCCGGCCCTGAGGCAAAGCGGCCAAGCTGTCGCATGAGGTCTTATTTTTAGGCCTCATTTTTAGGCCTATTTTCTTCTAATTTTTTTCTATTTTTTGTGAAAATTATCATTTTTAGGCCTATTTTCTTCACAATTTCTATGAAACTTATCGTTTTTAGGCCTACTTTATTCTAATTTCTTCCTAATTTCTATGAAACATATCATTTTTAGGTCTATTTTCTTTTAATTTCTTCATAATTTCTATGAAACTTAGCAAGGGGCCTCATTTTTTAGGTCCATTTGAAAGTTTGCTTGAGGCCTCGGCCAAATTTTGGCATCTCAGGGCCGGCCTTGTTGGAAGGTGGGCCCGAGGAAGCCTAAAGAGAATGGAAGTTCAGGTAGTTGTGTTTCGAGTAAAAATTGGGACACACCTAATGACACAATTTTTTGGACACAATTCAAAAGAAGTGTCTATATCTCTCTTGTGATATCACTGGACCCCATAGAAGGGTTCTCTCACATGTTTTATGTCCAGCATAACATCTTGACCAAGTCAGAGAAACACAAGGATAATACTTGGGACACACTCAAAGACACAACTTTAGGGACACAACCCAAGAGATGTATAATACTTGGGACACACTCAAAGACACAATTTTTGGGACACAACCCAAGAGATGTGTAGACATCTCTTGGATTGTCTCCTAAAAATTGTCTTTGAGTGTGTCCCAATCTTTACTCTACTACTTAATAGGGTAGTTACGGGATAGTTACCCATTACATAGGCCATTGTTCACAAGTGGATTTGGCAGTTAATTTCTACACCTATAAAGATGAAGACCAAGCTAAATTAAACAGAGGGGCTCTCTCGCAAAACTCACTTCGAAAAAGCATCCAACAGTGCACCCAGCATTTTATTTTTTTTTAAGTATTCAAAGCTTTGTTTTAGTTTTAGTTTTAGTTTCTACTGCTGCATCCTTAGCTGGTGCTTTGTATTTCCAGTTGCTTTATCTTTGTAATTTCTACAACTTTAATGACAATCTTTTCCATTTCTCTGTCCAAAGCTTGTAATTTCTTTTTATTTTACTCTCTTCACTTGGTTAAATTTAGAAGTCTTCTTCATTAAGGCAAGTGCAATCTTAAGGGAAGAGGAATCAATACTTCCTAACAATTGTCTGCTCATACTCACATCAAACATAGGGATTAATTTGGCTACTTATTTGGACCTACCGTACAAAGCTCTGACACGCCCATGCAAAATACAATATTTTTGCAAACACTTTGTAATTACTTTTAGTTCTTAGTAGTACTGTTAGTATTTCTATTTCCAGCAACTTCATGCACTTTCTCTGCAACACTGTCCAAAATTCTTAGTGTAGTTTCCCTTTAAAGCTTTCAATGGTGTTTCGTGTCCAATATGCTCTCTACAATTTCTTTCCATTTTACTTCAATTTGCGTACTTCCATTTTCATCACTTGGATCAAACTACTCGCTTTAGAGTAAGTTGAACCTCAAGGGAATGGGCATCCCTACTTTCTAACAAATGCCTGATTACCGGGCTTGAAATCATAAGGATAAGTTTGGTTACATGTTTGAGCCTACCATACAAGGCCCTGGGACGCCCGATCACAAATTGAATTTACAGTCAAACATCTCCTTCACAAATTCTTGCTGTAAATTGCTATCCCAAATTTCTTGCTGGAGATAACTTTCTTTTTGGTTTTGTTTCACTCACTTTTTCATATGTCCATTCTTTCCTCTCTAGGTACCTATTTATACTAGAGTAATGCTAGGCATATACTCCCTCCGTTCCATTTTATGTGTCCCTTTTTGGGAATCCAACTATTTAAGGAGACAAAAAGAATCTATACCTACTTTCCACAATTGCCCATAATCATTGCACTTTCTTTTTTTGTTTTGTTTTTGTGTTAATTACAAGGAAGGGTAGTTTGGGAAACTAAGTAAAATTTGTATACTAATTTAAGAAAGTGGACAATAATTTTGGGACAAACCAAAATAGAAAGGGGGACACATAAAATGGGACGGAGGGAGTAATAAATCGCACAACCAATTGCACAAGGTTGGACTTTGTGTTGAAAAGTCTGCACACTCAAAAAGGTGTGTGCAGGCTTTTCAGTACAAGGTCCAACCTTGTACTGCATATTTGTGCAATTGATTGTACAATTTGTTGTGCACCTAGTATTTTTATTTATACTAAGGCTTGAGTAACCCGGTCACGTGGAGAAGTTTTGGCCCCGCTATTACTCCATGCTTCTCTCTAGTCCAATATACATACATATGTATATAATGCATGTATATATTTCTTTTATTTTATTTTTTTTGACAGAAAAAATTATATTTTCTGTGTGAATGAATAAAAAAAAGAATGTATTTTAACAAACCATTCTCCATACCCCTATTTTGTTAATGCCCGGCTGCCACTATACGGTTTGGGAGTAGCAAAGGAAAATTCTGTTGCACTTTTCTAGAATAGTCGTGACCGAAAACAGAGCATTTGCTACATCTGTTACATCTGGTCGTGACCGAAGACAAATGAGTGATATCTTGTTTCTTTATATACTAGTTTCTCTTAATAAAGAATCATTAATATGCTCAAAATGGTTATTTATGTCCTTAAATACTTGGGCTAACTAAGTCCATAACATAACTAGTTTGGGTAAATCTAGGAAAAATTAAGGACCAAAGTGAAAAATATTGTGCTTGCAAGGAGCATATTAAAATTTGAGGGGGCACAAATGCATAAAGTGGGATATACATAGGGTGAAAAGATAGTTTTAAAAGTTGAGAGGGGCAATTGCCCCCCTTGAGCCTTCTGAGATCTGCCCATGTGTATATCAAAATCAAGATCTTTGTTAACCCTATTAAAAATGTAATATTTGGAAGTAAAGTGTCGAGTCCACAAGGATTGGAATGTAATAACGATAATAAGAGCTTAGTAACCAATTACAATGCGAAAAAGGAGAAAGAAACTATATAAGAAAAATTATGACTTTTCGTCTTTGAGTGAGATTGATTACCACTAATTATACTACAATGACTATTATAAAGTAAAAAGTGAGCTTTAATCAAAGACAAGTTGAATTAGAGTGTGGTTTTGAAAATGGAAGGATAGAGGTTGGGGAGCATTTGTCACACCCGTTCCAAAAATTTAGGATTCTGAAAATGCATCATTTGAGATTTTGAAATTATTAATGTTATTAATAATTTGAGTTGAGGTTGACTGTGAGTCAACGGTAAGGTGTCAGTGAGGACACGGGAACATGGCAGTTCATATTGCATGGGCATGAGTAAATGACATTTATATGATTTAAATGTTATTTGACTTTATCTGGTATTCCTGTGAATAGAATTATACCTGTATAGTATAATTTCTGGTATTTTCGGTATTGTTTGTTAACATTTTGAGAACTGTGGTGAGAACGTGAGTGTCACGGTAAATAAAAAAGTAGGTTGTGTAGAGATTCCACAGAATATAGTTTTCGGACGTTATTTTTGGACCCAAACGAAACCTAGTCGAAAACTTTTGAAATTTATAATTTTCACTCGTAAAGACATAAAATGGGCGTGTGCGAAGTTTCATGGGTTAATTAGAAGTTTGAGAAACTTGCGGGGAGGTAAACGTAATTTCCAGAACGTTTGTCTATATATAGATGAGGATGAGATTTCAATCTCATCCAAAACTTGCCAAAAATATCTAGAGAGAGGAGAGAGAAGGGAGATTGAGCCAACGGGCTTTGCGACGCCGATCGACGACCTTTCGTCCGTCAGATTTTCTCCAGATTTCATATTCGAACTCGTGGAGGTAAGACCTACGTTTTGATACTACTTAGGCCGTGTTTGGCCAACTTTTTGCAAAAATCTTAATTTTAGACTTTTGGGAAAAACAGGTATAAACTTGTAGGAATTTTCTCAAATTCGAAATGCGGCGATTAATTAGCCTCCTAGTTGATCCTTCAAAGTTTGGGGGAAATCGCACGAGGTATGAAGTCCTAACTTGTGAAATATAGAGAAATACATGTTTTACATTTCGACGACGAAATTGAGATCCGGGCGAAATCCATGTGTTATTTGTAGGCCCGTTAATTATACACGCGCTAAATTGTGTAAAGCATGTCTAAATTTACGCGAGCACGTTGAGTTGTCTATATGGGTCAAAGGGGAGTCTTATACAAATTCATGCCGGAGTAAGCTTCTCGTTGTTTGAGAATTTGAGTAGCGACGGCTACAGTGCATGGTTGTAGGCTTGGACTTGCTGTAACACCCTGAATTTTTTTTCTTTTCCATTAATAAATGAATATTTCCATTTTATTTCTATTTATAATATTTTGTTTGGGGGTCAAACTGTAATTTCCAAAATACTTTTTATGGTTTTAAAATCAATATCTATATTTTTGTTTAAACCGGGAATTTAATTCTTACATTAATATAATTTTCTGTATTTTATTTTTAAACTAGAAAATACCAGTCTTGATCTGAACTTGCGTGTATATCGTGTTTTAGGTGTTGGAGCACGTGAGCTCAACCACACCATATGACTTCTAGTCATTGCTTGGAGCCCAATTTTTGGGCTGTCTATATAATCACTATATCAGTCTCTCATCTCTCACTCTCTGCTTCTCTTAACTCTCTCAATTCTCTCCATTCTCTCAATCACCCTCTTGATCACACACCCACAAACAGTATATATATATATACACACACACACATTCATACTTGGAGACTCATATATATCAAGAACGGAGGGGTAATTTCTAACTGCGGAATTCTCGGCGGAAACTCTCGATCTCAATTCTCTGTGTAATTAGACTCAGTGAGTATTATAAACTCACTCGCCACATATATATATATATGTATAATTCAGTGTATATGTGTGTGTATATGTGTATATATGTGTGATACACCATGGAAGCTTAAAATTGGAGTTTTGTAAAACTCAATCAAATTCAATTCCGTGAATTGGAAATGAAAGATCTTAGTCTCAATAGGCTACGGTTCAAATCCTACGCAATAATTCATCCGTATCGCGACGAACGGTTGATTTAAAGTTTTGACACCCTTACTTTAATCGCGAATATTAAGAGATACAATCCGTATTAGTTAAAATTGATAGCGTATTTGTAATCTACGCGGAAAACTGAAGAGAACCATATGTTACTTGTCCTGGTACGATCAGATTCTGAAAATGGGTAAAATGCAGTTTTGAAATTGAAAACAGAGGAAAAACGAGGAAGATGATGAAACTGCAAGAACTTGCGCGCGCGACCCGCTCGCGCGAGGCTCGCTCGCGCGAACCATTCCCCCCCTCGCTCGCGCGGACCGCTCGCGCGACCTGTTCTGTCCCTTCGCTCGCGCGATCCGGCCTCCCCCTTCGCTCGCGCGACCCCCGCGCGCGACATCACCTCTCCCTCGCTCGCGCGAGGTGGCAGTTTTGAGCAGTTTCTGTATTTTTGTATAAGGGACTGTTTGGAAAATGTTTTGGGAAATTTCAAGGAACTGTTTGGCTAATATACTGTTTTAAAGGCTCACTGTTAGAAATTGGACTTGTAAGAATGTTTAAGACCGAAATTTATGCTCGTACGATTATCCGGTTTTGTGAGTAAGTAATGGTGTTATTTATGGAACATTGACATACATATTAGGGTCGAGGTTGTGTCAACATGCATGTGTGGAATAAAGCGTGAAAAGAGTAAAGGGTGGTAGTTTGGTGTGCGACCTCAATATCGATCGGATAGTATTTCTGGTATTGGAGGCGATAGTGTTGTGTACGACTTAGATATCGATCGGATAGTATTCCTGGTATCTAAGGCGCGCGTTTCGGATATTGATCGGATAGTATTCCTGATATCCGAAGCGATGGTGATAGTGTTGTGTACGACTTAGATATCGATCGGATAGTATTCCTGGTATCTAAGGCGCGCGTTTCGGATATTGATCGGATAGTATTCCTGATATCCGGAGCGATGGTTGGTTGTGATCGGCCTAGATATCGATCGGATAGTATTCCTGGTATCTGAGGCAGTAGTGTGGTGTGTGACTTCAATACCGATCGGATAGTATTCCTGGTATTGGAGGCGATAGTGTAGCGTGTGAATTGGATGACTGAGTAGTTATTACTCCTGGTATCTGAGATGATGTGTTTGGTTGAATTGGGTTATTTTAAAGAAAAGAATTGGCAAGATAAGATATTACACAATTCATGTACAATTGCGTATTTATTTCTTACTATATTCCCCCGTGATTTATGTTGAAATTGGAACCTTGAATATATTACTGTTAATGTTAATTTATACCTTTGTTCTATATGCTTATATATATATATATATATTGCGAGCACATGTTTATTTTACTCACCAGCTTTCATAAGCTGACGGCGTCGATGCGTCCTGGACTCTATGTCCAGATTTTCCAGGTCAGGAGCAGCCAGAGTTCGTTGACTATGCTAGTTAGATGATCGGAGGTGTTCCAGAAGAGTTGTTTTATTTTCCTTATGTCTTTCATTTCAGAGTTGTAATAAACCTTGTTAGAATTTGAATAAGGGCGTTTGTGCCTAAGACCTCGACCTATGTAATAGTTAGTTTTTAATTCTGGAGCTTATGTTTATTAGTATCCTTTCTTTTAGAAATGTTGTTAAGTTATTTGTTGCAGGGACAATTGGTCATACTCACTTGTCACGACCTACGAGTCCATAAAGGAAATTAAATGCTTTCCTGAATTATGCTACGTCGGGGCGTGACAGGCTTTTTGGTATCAAAGCCAGGTTATGATTCGACCAATTGTCCAAGACACATAGGATCTCCCGTTAAGACAGAATTAAGATAAGATAGTTCGACTTCATTCTGTGTTTAGTCGCTATCTATTGTTTAGAATTTTCTTTCTCGAGAGGATGACCGGTTTCTTGTTGATCAATGGATAGGTACCGTTCTCTCGATCATATGGCTGGAAGAAATCTCAAGAATCGTCCCGCTATTGAAGATGCACCCCCGGTAATAGATCCAACCGGAATGTTCGAGGCTTTTGTAAGAAGATTGGAGAGGGTTAGTGATCAGAATGCGAGGAACAATAATCAGAATGGGAATCATGATGGGAATGGGTGGCAAGCCCACCAGACGGGAGACAAGCTTCTCAAGGAGTTTCGCGCCCTGCGACCTGAGTATTTTGCGGGGACTGATGAACCCTGGCAAGCGGAACAGTGGCTGCGCCAGATGGAGCGTATCTTTGAGACCATAGAGTGCACTGACCTGGAGAAGAAGCGTCTAGCTATCTTTCAGCTGTCTTATGCAGCGGCTGATTGGTGGGATGCTGAAAAGGCGACCATCGGGGAAGAAGCTGCAAGGAGAATGTCATGGGTGGTGTTCAAGGAAAGGTTTCTCGAGAAGTATTTCCCTGAAGAAGAGAAGGACAAGAGAGAGAAAGAGTTTATGGAGTTGACTCAAGGGAATTTGACTGTCCGAGAGTACACTACTCGATTTGAGCGTCTGTCTCGCTTTGCTCCACATATGGTGGACACACCCCAGAAGAAAATCAAGAAGTATCACCGAGGTCTCAACTTGTCTCTCCGACATCTGACTATGGGGCATTTGGGCCAGTCATTTGAAGCTCTGGTGAGATTGACTACGGGGTTAGAGGATGATGGTTGTCAGAATTCGAAGCCGTTTGGAAATCGACCTCCGCATAAGGGTTATTCAGGACAGAAACCAGGGTACCCTCAAGGACAGAAAAGGACCTGGGATGGAGGGAAGAAACCTCAGCAGACACAAGCAGTTCAGTAGTATCAGCCTCTAGCAATAGAAGGGGCCAAAAATAATAACTGCTTCAATTGTGGAGTTCCCGGTCACCGAGCTAAAGATTGCAGAGCACCTAGGTGTGCTGATCGTCCGAACATTGTGTGCTATAATTGTGGCATGCCAGGTCACATAAGTCCGGAATGCAAGGCTCCTAGGAAAGGTAACTATGGTCAGCAAGGACAGGCCCGCCTGAATGCTGTTATTCCCGAGGCTGCTGGTTATGAAGAAACAGAGTATGAAGGAGGTGCTTATGAGGAGGGATTGCCTGAGCAACGAGCAGTGGAAGGTACTCTAACCTTGTTTAACTCTCATGTTAAAGTTTTATTCGACACAGGTGCTACACATTCCTTTATATCTGTTAAGATTGTTCAGAAGTTGGGAATAGTACCGCAACGTTTAGATGAAGCTTTGAGTGCTGTCTCACCCTTAGGGACCACCGTCAAGTTATTACATGTGTGTAAGGATTGTCTCCTACGGTTAGGAGACCGTGAACTTTTGGCGAGATTGGTGGTTCTGTCGATGAAGGAGTTCGATATAATCCTGGGAATGGATTGGCTCGAGAAGAATGATGCGAAGTTGGATTGTGCAAGGAAGAGGATCATATTTGCGGACAAGGGGAATCGACTCTTCGATTTCCAATGTAACCCTTCGGGTGATATGTTCCTCACTAGATGCCTAGCAAACATTGAGGTTGTCAGTGCAGAGGTGACAGTATCATCAATACCGGTAATCAAAGAGTTCGAGGAAGTATTCCGAGATATTTCAGGATTACCGCCGGAAAGGGACATAGAATTCTGTGTGGAATTGGTGCCAGGTACTCGACCTATAACCAAGGTTCCCTACAGGATGGCCCCTACAGAGTTGCTGGAGCTGAAGGCACAAGTTCAAGAACTTCAGAAGTTGGGTTTTGTTCGTCCAAGTACTTCACCCTGGGGAGCACCAGTATTGTTTGTGAAGAAGAAGGATGGGACAATGCGGCTGTGTATTGACTACCGAGAACTGAATAAGGTTACTATCAAGAATAAGTATCCTTTACCTCGGATAGACGATCTGTTTGATCAGTTACAAGGAGCCACGGCCTTTCTAAGATTGATCTACGGTCAGGGTATCACCAGTTGATGGTGCGGAAGGAAGACATACCTAAGACTGCTTTCAGGACGAGGTACGGACACTATGAGTTCTTAGTGATGCCGTTTGGGATGACGAATGCTCCGGCTGTGTTTATGGACTTGATGAACAGAGTATTCAAGCCCTATTTGGATCAATTCGTTATTGTCTTTATTGATGATATTTTGATCTATTCCAAGTCAGAGGAAGAGCATGAGCAGCATCTACGGATTGCGATGCAGACTCTCAAGGATCACCGCCTGTATGCTAAATTCAGCAAGTGTGAATTCTGGCTTCAGGAAGTTAAGTTCCTCGGGCATGTGATATCTCAACAAGGAATCGCGGTTGACTCATCAAAGACCGATGCAGTGGCAAATTGGACTCGGCCGACCAATGCTACAGAAGTCAGAAATTTTCTGGGACTAGCTGGTTACTATCGGAGATTTGTAGAAGGCTTCTCAAAGATAGCAGCCCCGTTAACTGGTTTGACTAAGAAAGATTTGAAGTTTGAATGGACTGATAAGCATGAACGCGCTTTTCTGGAATTGAAAAAGAGATTGACAACGGCGCCAGTGCTTGCGATACCAAGGGATGGTGAGAAGTTCACTATTTTCAGTGACGCCTCGTATCACGGATTGGGTTGTGTCCTTATGCAAGACGGAAAGGTCATAGCCTATGGTTCACGACAGTTGAAGCCGAATGAATTGAACTACCCAACTCATGATTTGGAGCTGGCAGCAGTTGTGTTTGCACTCAAGATCTGGAGACACTACCTCTATGGGGAAAAGTTTGATCTGTTCTCAGACCACAAGAGCCTTAAGTATTTGTTTACTCAGAAGGAGTTGAACATGAGACAACGTCGGTGGATGGAGTTGATTAAGGACTACGACTTCACATTAGAGTACCACCTGGTAAGGCTAATATAGTTGCTGACGCCCTAAGCCAGAAACCTCAAGGAATGATTGCTTCATTGATGTTGAGGGAATGGAAAGCCTTGGAGACAATCACAGAATTTGATGTGCAGATTTCTGAGGGAAGTGTCGGGCAACACTTTGGATGCTTGGTAGTACAACCGACACTTGTGAGTCGAATTATCGAGGCCCAAAAGAAGGACGAGAAGTTTCAAATATGGTTCGCCAAGATGTCAGAAAAGGACCCTACAGAATGGAAGGTTGGGACCGATGGAGGATACCGATGTCGAGACAGATTGTGTGTGCCAGATTTGGGAGAATTGAGAAAAGATATTCTCGAAGAAGCACATAAATCGAGACTGACAGTACACCCAGGAGGAACAAAGATGTATAAGGATTTGAAGAGAAACTTCTGGTGGGAAGGGATGAAACGAGAAGTAGCCGAGTTTGTGTCTAAATGTTTGACTTGTCAACAAGTGAAGGCCGAACATCAGAGACCCTCGGGATTGTTGCAACCCTTACCTGTTCCAGGATGGAAGTGGGAACACATAACTATGGATTTTGTGGTTGGATTACCCCGGTCACAACAGAATCATGACGTAATTTGGGTAATTGTGGATCGTTTGACGAAGTTTGCACACTTTATCGCGTACAATATGACTTACCCAGTAGAAAGGATGAGTCGAATGTATCTACAGCAAGTGGTGCGACTGCACGGTGCGCCTGTGTCGATTGTATCTGACCGCGATGCACGTTTTACCTCGGGATTTTGGGAAAGTTTGCAGAAGGCTATGGGAACTTCGCTCAAGATGAGTACTGCTTTCCATCCTCAGACCGATGGACAGACCGAGCGTATTAATCAGATTATGGAAGATATGCTGAGAGCTTGTGCAATTGACTTTGAAGAGTCTTGGGAGACGCACTTACCGTTGGTCGAATTTGCGTATAACAACAGTTATCACTCGAGTATTGGGATGGCACCGTTTGAGGCATTGTACGGACGACCATGTCGATCTCCGTTGTGTTGGGCAGAAGTGGGAGACACAGAACTTTTGGGACCAGAGTTGGTGAGAGAGACCAATGAGAAGATTTCACTGGTCAAGGAGAGAATGAAAACTGCACAGAGTAGACACAAGAGTTATGCGGATCGGCGTCGAAAGGATTTGGAGTTCAGTATCGGAGATCACGTACTCCTTAAAGTTTCACCTGTTCGGGGAGTAGTACGTTTTGGTCAGAAAAGAGGGAAGTTGGCACCTCATTTCATCGGACCATTTGAGGTATTGGAGCGAGTTAGAACAGTGACTTATCGGCTCGCGTTGCCACCAAAGATGTCCGGTGTTCATAATGTTTTCCATGTCAGTATGTTAAGGAAATACATACGGGATCCTTCACATGTAGTAAATTTTGATGATATTGAGACGAGTCAGAATGTTGTCTACAGGGATAGACCTGTGAGGATTCTTGACCAGAGTATCAAGAGGCTGAGAAGAAGGGACGTTCCTTTGGTTAAGGTTCAGTGGAGGCATCATGACGAGGGAGAAGCGTCGTGGGAGTTAGAGTCAGACATGAGGACTAGATACCCTGAGTTGTTTCAGGATTAGTTAGGTCAGATTTCGGGGCGAAATCTCTGTTAAGGTGGGTAGAGTGTAACACCCTGTATTTTTTTTCTTTTCCATTAATAAATGAATATTTCCATTTTATTTCTATTTATAATATTTTGTTTGGGGGTCAAACAGTAATTTCCAAAATACTTTTTATGGTTTTAAAATCAATATCTATATTTTTGTTTAAACCGGGAATTTAATTCTTACATTAATATAATTTTCTGTATTTTATTTTTAAACCAGAAAATACCAGTTTTGATCTGAACTTGCGTGTATATCGCGTTTTAGGTGTTGGAGCACGTGAGCTCAACCACACCATATGACTTCTAGTCATTGGTTGGAGCCCAATTTTTGGGCTGTCTATATAATCACTATATCAGTCTCTCATCTCTCACTCTCTGCTTCTCTTAACTCTCTCAATTCTCTCCATTCTCTCAATCACCCTCTTGATCACACACCCACAAACAGTATATATATATATACACACACACACATTCATACTTGGAGACTCATATATATCAAGAACGGAGGGGTAATTTCTAACTGCGGAATTCTCGGCGGAAACTCTCGATCTCAATTCTCTGTGTAATTAGACTCAGTGAGTATTATAAACTCACTCGCCACATATATATATATGTATAATTCAGTGTATACGTGTGTGTATATGTGTATATATGTGTGATACACCATGGAAGCTTAAAATTGGAGTTTTGTAAAACTCAATCAAATTCAATTCCGTGAATTGGAAATGAAAGATCTTAGTCCCAATAGGCTACGGTTCAAATCCTACGCAATAATTCATCCGTATCGCGACGAACGGTTAATTTAAAGTTTTGACACCCTTACTTTAATCGCGAATATTAAGAGATACAATCCGTATTAGTTAAAATTGATAGCGTATTTGTAATCTACGCGAAAAACTGAAGAGAACCATATGTTACTTGTCCTGGTACGATCAGATTCTGAAAATGGGTAAAATGCAGTTTTGAAATTGAAAACAGAGGAAAAACGAGGAAAATGATGAAACTGCAAGAACTCGCGCGCGTGACCCGCTCGCGCGAGGCTCGCTCGCGCGGCCCGCTCGCGCGAACCATTCTCCCCCTCGCTCGCGTGGACCGCTCGCGCGACCTGTTCTGTCCCTTCGCGCGCGAGACCCGCTCGCGCGATCCGGCCTCCCCCTTCGCTCGCGCGACCCGCGCGCGCGACATCACCTCTCCCTCGCTCACGCGATCCGCTCGCGCGAAGTGGCAGTTTTGAGCAGTTTCTGTATTTTTGTATAAGGGACTGTTTGGAAAATGTTTTGGGAAATTTCAAGGAACTGTTTGGCTAATATACTGTTTTAAAGGCTCACTGTTAGAAATTGGACTTGTAAGAATGTTTAAGACCGAAATTTATGCTCGTACGATTATCCGGTTTTGTGAGTAAGTAATGGTATTATTTATGGAACATTGACATACATATTAGGGTCGAGGTTGTGTCAACATGCATGTGTGGAATAAAGCGTGAAAAGAGTAAAGGGTGGCAGTTTGGTGTGCGACCTCAATATCGATCGGATAGTATTCCTGGTATTGGAGGCGATAGTGTTGTGTACGACTTAGATATCGATCGGATAGTATTCCTGGTATCTAAGGTGCGCGTTTCGAATATTGATCGGATAGTATTCCTGATATCCGAAGCGATGGTGATAGTGTTGTGTACGACTTAGATATCGATCGGATAGTATTCCTGGTATCTAAGGCGCGCGTTTCGGATATTGATCGGATAGTATTCCTGATATCCGGAGCGATGGTTGGTTGTGATCGGCCTAGATATCGATCGGATAGTATTCCTGGTATCTGAGGCAGTAGTGTGGTGTGTGACTTCAATACCGATCGGATAGTATTCCTGGTATTGGAGGCGATATTGTAGCGTGTGAATTGGATGACTGAGTAGTTATTACTCCTGGTATCTGAGATGATGTGTTTGGTTGAATTGGGTTGTTTTAAAGAAAAGAATTGGCAAGATAAGATATTACACAATTCATGTACAATTGCGTATTTATTTCTTACTATATTCCCCCATGATTTATGTTGAAATTGGAACCTTGAATATATTACTGTTAATGTTAATTTATACCTTTGTTCTATATGCTTATATATATATATATATTGCGAGCACATGTTTATTTTACTCACCAGCTTTCATAAGCTGACGGCGTCGATGCGTCCTGGACTCTATGTCCAGATTTTCCAGGTCAGGAGCAGCCAGAGTTCGTTGACTATGCTAGTTAGATGGTCGGAGGTGTTCCAGAAGAGCTGTTTTATTTTCCTTATGTCTTTCCTTTCAGAGTTGTAATAAACCTTGTTAGAATTTGAATAAGGGCGTTTGTGCCTAAGACCTCGACCTATGTAATAGTTAGTAAGTTTTTAATTCTGGAGCTTATGTTTATTGGTATCCTTTCTTTTAGAAATGTTGTTAAGTTATTTGTTGCAGGGACAATTGGTCATACTCACTTGTCACGACCTACGAGTCCATAAAGGAAATTAAATGCTTTCCTGAATTATGCTACGTCGGGGCGTGACACTTGCCATGGCACTTGTGGGATGTAATGGTTGTAGGCTTGGACTTCTCATTGACATCGCGGTTTAAGGCTTGGATTTGCCGCTACCGGATGAATGCGTATTTTTCTCCCTAGAGACTATTGATATGATTTATGAGATTAAAGCATGTTTATCATATATTGCATATGTTAGACTTGTACGCTCAGCATATAGCTGAGCAGTGGAGATGTACTCCATTGCAGGTAAGAAGAAAGACAAGAAGAAGCATGATGAGTGAGGCCGTTAAGGGACGCCGGGGAATCACTTTGTATATGTTTTTGTGTCCATTTCCTAAAACTTGACTTGTGTAAGGATTGGGAATTGGTAATATGTTGTAATGGAACCATAGATTAGTTTCACAGTATTGTAATCTTGTAATTGAACGTCTGTAGTTATGTTTTGAATGTTGAAAATCAGTCGTGGTTGTATTGGTGTTGGTGTGGAGAAGCATGAGTTGTTAACATTTCATTACAGGCTGCCCAGCAGGGGAGCAGTCGACTGGACCCAGGATCAGTCGACTGGATCCCGTGTGTTTGAGACACTGAAAGTGAAGAGTAAGAGAAGCAGTCGACTGGACCCTTCATCAGTCGACTGAACACTGTTGATTTTTGGCTACTGCTTCTATTAATGACAAAAGCAGTCGACTGGACCCCCTGATCAGTCGACTAGACCCCTTTTGGAACTGATACTTTTTGGTTCTGCATAACACAGTCGACTGGGGGAAGTGAGCAGTCGACTGAACCACTGTAGATTCTAGCTACTGATCCAAATAGTAACTAGTGCAGTCGACTGGGTTCCCTGGTCAGTCGACTGGACCTCTGATGAGATTTTAGGTTTTGGTTTCTGCTAAGGACATTCGACTGGAGCCTAGGCACAGTCGACTGACCCCCTGTTTTCAAAACGGATTCTTTGACGTGTTCACACTTGGCCAAAACTTTTTATAACTCAAATTTTCAAGGGATTCGTCCACTCAGAGGGAAATGTTCCTAAGTTTTAAAATACCCAGGGTTGTTTTAAAGTTCTTTCCGCTGCGTATCGTTATATTGATGTTGGATGAGCCTTGGTGGCGTGCCACGTGTCCTATTTCCACGCGTAGTGGGATGGGTCGTGACATTTAGTGGTATCAGAGCTATAGGGAACAAAACTTTGGGAACGTTCGACGACGAGTGGAGTGTTGAGTGTTTTAGCACATGTTCTCAATTGCATCCATACATATTAGAGATGTCTGATGCATATGTATGTTGTTTTACATACATGATATTGTTATTGTTGTACATGCATAGTGTTTATGCATTGAGAACTACAGGATTGTAACCATGAGTGACGAAGAGCGAACTCTATCGCCACACACTCGACGTATGAATGAAATGGCAGAAATGATGGGGAATATGGGAGATATGATACGGAATATAGCGGAATGATTGCCTCCGACACCTCCATTTGAACCACCACCATTAACTGTGGTACATCCACCTGAGAATAGGAGTATGAGATCCATATCCGAACAATTCGCTCGAAAGAAACCGATAGAATTTCATAGGACACCCGATCCAACGCTCGCAGAACATTGGATTATGGATATGGAGAGGATTTTTCGATCTATTCCGATGAACGACAGGGAGAAAATGGAAAATGCAAGTGATGTGTTGAAGGGTGAAGCCCAGAACTGGTGGGTGAATGTCCTAGATCAAGGAGCACCGATTACTTGGGAGGGGTTTAAGGCAGAATTCAATCGCCGGTTCTTTCCGCGAGCCGCCTACAATGCAAAGAAGAGAGAGTTTGATAACTTGAAGCAGGGAGATATGACTGTAACTGAATATACTTCCAAGTACAATGCTTTGTTGAGATTTGAAAAGGGTTCCGTGCCAGAGAAGGAAGATAGGGCAAGGAAATTCGAAGAGGGTTTACGGGAAAATATTCGTCTAAGGGTGGAAACCTATGAACATTCGACTGTGGCAGCAGTACAACAAACAGCGCTAGTGGCCGAGAGTGGAATGGAAAGGTCGAGGCAGAATCAGCACGGTAAACGAAGCAATGAGAGCATGGATAGAAACCAAGGCGGATCTTTCAAGAGGCCGTTTCAACGAGACTCTGGTTCTAGTTTCAGTGATTTCAGGAGAATGCCAAGTAACATACCATTGTGTTCGCTTTGCAACCGACCACACTCAGGCCGATGTTTCATGACCAAACCCCAGAACAGGAACCAAGGAGGGGGTAGTACTAATTCAACACCCGACATGAGAGGCAAGTGTTATGATTGTGGAGTATTTGGGCATCAAGCCAAGGATTGCCCGAGGAAGTATCCTCAGCAAGGAGCTAGTTCTATGGCTTCCAGTGGGTCAAAGTCTAGACAATCCAATGACGGAGGACAAAGGATGGAACAACGTCAAGGGAGAGCATATCAGATGAACCCAGGAGATATGACTGCTTCAAAGACAGTAGTCTCAGGTATTGTGCTTGTATGTTCACACTTAGCACGCATACTTGTCGACTCGGGATCTACGCATTCATTTGTGTCGCATGCCTTTGTTGAACATTTGAATGTTAAATCGGCACCGTTAGGATATGAATTGTCTATTGCTGTGCCACTTAGTAAATCGATAATGACGTCTACTGTATATAAGAACTGTGAGATCAAATTAGGTGAGAAGTTGATGACCGTAGACCTTATACCGATTGTGGTGAACCATTTCGATGTGATACTAAGAATGGATTGGTTAGCCCTTAACCAAGCTACGATAGATTGTGAACGGAAAGAAGTTAATTTTCGATCACCAGTGCATGGGAACTTTTGTTTTCAAGGGAGTGGGGTTATACCGCCGCCGTATTTGATTTCAGCTATCCGAGCGGGAAAGTTATTGAAAAAGGGATGTCAAGGATTCCTATGTTCAGTGATGTCTCAGCGACCGAATTAAAAGTAGAAGACATTCCGATAGTACGAGAATATTCAGATGTATTCCCCGATGACTTACCAGACATCCTGATTGAGAGGGAAATTGACTTCACCATTGAAGTAAAGCCAGACTCAAGACCGGTATCCAAAGCACCGTATAGAATGGCACCACTAGAATTGAAGGAACTGAAAGTTCAACTACAAGAACTTCTTGACAAGGGTTTCATCCGACCAAGTGTATCGCCGTGGGGAGCTCCAATATTGTTTGTAAAGAAGAAAGATGGCTCGATGCATATGTGTGTTGATTACCGGGAACTGAACAAGTTAACGATTAAGAACAAGTACCCGTTACCCAGAATTGATGACTTATTTGATCAACTTCGTGGGGCACAAGTATTCTCCAAGATAGACCTGAGATCGGGTTATCATCAGTTGAAGGTGAAGGCCGAAGATGTTGAAAAAACAGCTTTTAGAACGCGTTATAGACACTATGAGTTCTTAGTTATGCCATTTGGAGTTACCAATGCACCAGCTGCGTTCATGGATCTTATGAACCGAGTCTTTAATGACTATCTTGATGACTTTGTGATAGTGTTCATCGACGATATTCTTATCTATTCACCGAGTGAGATAGAACACGAGAATCACTTGAGGTTGATACTTCAGAGATTACGAGAGAAGCAATTATTTGGTAAACTTAAGAAATGTGAATTTTGGTTACCTAGTATTACTTTTCTTGGTCACGTAATTGACAAGAATGGAGTATCAGTTGATCCTCACAAAGTAGAAGCTGTATCTAATTGGCAGAGGCCGACATCCGTATCTGAAATTCGAAGTTTCTTGGGATTAGCGGGATACTACCGCCGTTTTATTGAACATTTCTCAAAGATTTCATTACCGATGACAAAGTTAATGAGAAAGGGTGTTATCTTTGAATGGAGTCAGGAATGTGAAGACAGTTTTCAAGAATTGAAAGCACGACTAACGAGAGCACCTATTCTGACAATACCATCCGGAACCGATGGGTTTGTGATCTATAGTGATGCGTCGCATCAAGGGTTGGGATGTGTGCTTATGCAAGGTGGCAAGGTGATCGCCTACGCTTCTAGACAGTTGAAGACGCATGAAGTTAACTATGCGACCCATGATCTTGAATTAGCCGCAGTAATTCATGCCTTGAAGATTTGGAGACACTACCTGTACAGGGAAAAGTGTGAGATATTCACGGACCACAAGAGTTTGAAATATATTTTCACCCAACGGGACTTGAATATGAGACATCGAAGATGGTTGGAGTTGATGAAGGATTACGATCTTTCGATTGAGTATCATCCGGGGAAGGCTAATGTAGTAGCCGATGCATTAAGCCGGAAGACGCCGAGGAATTTAGCCGACGAGCTAACACAACAAAAAGAATTGATAAAAGAAATGGAACGTTTAGAATTGGATTTGATTCCAGGAACCAATGATGGCTTAATGATGGCGATCGTAGCACACCCAGATATTATTGATGAGGTCAAGAAAGAACAATTTAACGATGTCTATTTGTGCAAAATGAGGGACGAGATACCTTTGGGAAGACAATATGGTTTTGTATTAGAACAAGGAACGTTGAAACTGAGAAATCGATTATGTGTACCGAATGTGAAGGACTTGAAAGAGAGAATTCTAGAAGAAGCTCATAGTACAAAATATTCAGTGCACCCGGGAAGTAATAAGATGTACAGAAACTTGCGAGAAAACTTATGGTGGAAGGGTATGAAGCGTGAAGTCGCTAAGTTTGTATCTGAATGTTCGGCATGTCAGCAAGTGAAAGTAGAGAGAGACAAGTACCCGCGGGGTTACTACAACCATTGCCAGTGTCAGAGTGGAAGTGGGACGAAATCACGATGGACTTTGTTTCTGGAATTCCGCGATCACTCAATAAGAATGATAAGATTTGGGTTATAGTTGACCGATTAACCAAGTCAGCTCATTTTCTATCAATCAAGACGACTAAACCGTCCAAATTAGCGGAATTGTATGTGAAAGAGATTGTAAGACTACATGGAGTCCCAGTTGTGATTATATCAGATCGTGATAGTAGTTTTACGTAAAGGTTTTGGGGAAGTTTACAAAATGCTATGGGTACGAAATTGAGTTTCAGTACTGCATTTCATCCTCAGACCGATGGACAGTCAGAGCGCATGATTCAGACGTTAGAGGATATGTTGAGACTTTGTGTATTAGATTTTGGGAGTGATTGGGAGAAGCATCTACCATTGATTGAATTTGCGTATAACAACGGATTTCAGTCAAGTATTGGTATGGCACCATATGAAGCTTTGTATGGGCGTCACCAATTTGTTGGACTGAGGTTGGAGAAAGGAAGTTATTAGGACCTGAGTTAATACAGGTGACTACTGAGAAGGTGAAGT
The DNA here is from genome assembly GCA_033977485.1 of Hydrangea macrophylla. Lineage (NCBI taxonomy): Eukaryota > Viridiplantae > Streptophyta > Magnoliopsida > Cornales > Hydrangeaceae > Hydrangea > Hydrangea macrophylla. The sequence continues at coordinate 110,062,941 of CM066997.1, read as the reverse complement.
TGATTCAAGAGCGACTTAAGGTAGCTCAGAGCCGTTATAAGAGCTATGCGGACTCGAAACGACGACCGATGAATTTTGAGGTTGGAGATTTTGTATATTTGCGAGTATCGCCTTCGAAAGGCATTGTACGATTTGGAAAGAGGGGAAAACTCAATCCAAGATTCATAGGACCTTTTGAGATACTAGAAAGGATAGGTCCAGTAGCTTACCGATTGGCATTGTCGTCAGAATTGGAACATGTACATAATGTATTTCATGTATCAATGTTGAGACGATGCATGACAGATGTGAATAAGATCATTGTACCTGAACTGCTGCAGATTTAGAGAGACTTGACTTATGTGGAACAACCGGTCGAGATTCTAGATCGAAAGGAACAAGTTTTGAGAACTAAAACGATTCCGATGGTGAAAGTATTGTGGCGTAGTCACACGGTGGAAGAGGCTACATGGGAAAATGAGGAAGACATGAAGAATGAGTATCCGTACTTATTCGACGCATGAGGTAAAGTTTGGGGACAAACTTCCTTTTTGGAGGGGAGAGTTGTCACACCCGTTCCAAAAATTTAGGATTATGAAAATGCATCATTTGAGATTTTGAAATTATTAATGTTATTAATAATTTGAGTTGAGGTTGACTGTGAGTCAACGGTAAGGTGTCAGTGAGGACACGGGAACATGGCAGTTCATATTGCATGGGCATGAGTAAATGACATTTATATGATTTAAATGTTATTTGACTTTATCTGGTATTCCTGTGAATAGAATTATACCCGTATAGTATAATTTCTGGTATTTTCGGTATTGTTTGTTAACATTTTGAGAACTGTGGTGAGAACGTGAGTGTCACGGTAAATAAAAAAGTAGGTTGTGTAGAGATTCCACAGAATATAGTTTTCGGACGTTATTTTTGGACCCAAACGAAACCTAGTCGAAAACTTTTGAAATTTATAATTTTCACTCGTAAAGACATAAAATGGGCGTGTGCGAAGTTTCATGGGTTAATTAGAAGTTTGAGAAACTTGCGGGGAGGTAAACGTAAGTTCCAGAACGTTTGTCTATATATAGATGAGGATAAGATTTCAATCTCATCCAAAACTTGCCAAAAATATTTAGAGAGAGGAGAGAGAAGGGAGATTGAGCCAACGGGCTTTGCGACGCCGATCGACGACCTTTCGTCCGTCAGATTTTCTCCAGATTTCATATTCGAACTCGTAGAGGTAAGACCTACGTTTTGATACTACTTAGGCCGTGTTTGGCCAACTTTTTGCAAAAATCTTAATTTTAGACTTTTGGGAAAAACAGGTATAAACTTGTAGGAATTTTCTCAAATTCGAAATCCGGCGATTAATTAGCCTCCTAGTCGATCCTTCAAAGTTTGGGGGAAATCGCACGAGGTATGAAGTCCTAACTTGTGAAATATAGAGAAATACATGTTTTACATTTCGACGACGAAATTGAGATCCGGGCGAAATCCATGTGTTATTTGTAGGCCCGCTAATTATACACGCGCTAAATTGTGTAAAGCATGTCTAAATTTACGCGAGCACGTTGAGTTGTCTATATGGGTCAAAGGGGAGTCTTATACAAATTCATGCCGGAGTAAGCTTCTCGTTGTTTGAGAATTTGAGTAGCGACGGCTACTGTGCATGGTTGTAGGCTTGGACTTGCCATGGCACTTGTGGGATGTAATGGTTGTAGGCTTGGACTTGCCATTGACATCGCGGTTTAAGGCTTGGACTTGCCGCTACCGGATGAATGCGTATTTTTCTCCCTAGAGACTATTGATATGATTTATGAGATTAAAGCATGTTTATCATATATTGCATATGTTAGACTTGTACGCTCAGCATATAGCTGAGCAGTGGAGATGTACTCCATTGCAGGTAAGAAGAAAGACAAGAAGAAGCATGATGAGTGAGGCCGTTAAGGGACGCCGGGGAATCACTTTGTATATGTTTTTGTGTCCATTTCCTAAAACTTGACTTGTGTAAGGATTGGGAACTGGTAACATGTTGTAATAGAACCATAGATTAGTTTCACAGTATTGTAATCTTGTAATTGAACGTCTGTAGTTATGTTTTGAATGTTGAAAATCAGTCGTGGTTGTATTGGTGTTGGTGTGGAGAAGCATGAGTTGTTAACATTTCATTACAGGCTGCCCAGCAGGGGAGCAGTCGACTGGACCCAGGATCAGTCGACTGGATCCCGTGTGTTTGAGACACTGAAAGTGAATAGTAAGAGAAGCAGTCGACTGGACCCTTCATCAGTCGACTGAACACTGTTGATTTTTGGCTACTGCTTCTATTAATGACAAAAGCAGTCGACTGGACCCCCTGATCAGTCGACTAGACCCCTTTTGGAACTGATACTTTTTGGTTCTGCATAACACAGTCGACTGGGGGAAGTGAGCAGTCGACTGAACCACTGTAGATTCTAGCTACTGATCCAAATAGTAACTAGTGCAGTCGACTGGGTTCCCTGGTCAGTCGACTGGACCTCTGATGAGATTTTAGGTTTTGGTTTCTGCTAAGGACAGTCGACTGGAGCCTAGGCACAGTCGACTGACCCCCTATTTTCAAAACGGATTCTTTGACGTGTTCACACTTAGCCAAAACTTTTTATAACTCAAATTTTCAAGGGATTCGTCCACTCAGAGGGAAATGTTCCTAAGTTTTAAAATATCTAGGGTTGTTTTAAAGTTCTTTCCGCTGCGTATCGTTATATTGATGTTGGATGAGCCTTAGTGGTGTGCCACGTGTCCTATTTCCACGCGTAGTAGGATGGGTCGTGACAGCATTCCCCCACCTTGGACTAAATAACATGGATTCAATGTTTGTAGCATTTTCTAGGGTGGAGAATTTCATTGAGACAAACTTTTAAGCATGTGGTTATCAACCTACAATGTTTGATAGAAACGTTCATGAAATACATGAGATGAGGTTTGAAATTAAGGATTGAACAACTTATGATACTTGACATCAAAAGTGAAGTCCTAGAAAATCAAACCTTACATACATGAACCCTAGAAAATATTACAAAACATAGAAATCTTACATTAGAGCTCACATGGGTCCGATGGTGGATTTATAATCCCTAACCTACATAATCTAGCTACTCATAAATATAAAAACATAAACATTAAAGAGAGAGAGAGAGAGAACAGTAAAGAGAGAGAGAGAGAGAGAGAGAGAGAGAGAGAGAGATAATACCAGCACAAGGAAACCATCATGAATGCAAGAACTCCAAAAAAATCCAATATAAGCTCCAAAATATTCAATACAACAAGAACAACCTTCTATCTCTAGACCTAATTATCTATTAATGGTGGTAGATGAGGTAGTAAATGCTAAGAAGAAGAAGAGTTAAGAGAGAGACACCACTTTTAGACAACCAAAAATAACACAAATTAAAAGCTAACCCTAACAAATATCTATCTCTAACTATTTATACCTCCCACACATAATGGCAAAATTGTAATAAAAAGTGAGAGGGTGCACAGCAGGGGCGGATCGATCCGCGACTTAAACGCCGGATCAATCCTATATTCACAAAAGCCAACAGAATCTGCGTCCAAAACCCCGGATAGATCCGCGTGTAAATCCGACTTCTTGAAAAGTCTTCTCTAGGTCCTGAAGCAACAGCGGATCGATCCGCCTAAAAAGCCCGAATCGATCCGGCTATGCAGAATTGGGTTCCTTACTCCTTTTTGAGGTAAAAACTAAAATGCTTAGTTCCAACTTCTACAAGAAAAAGATTTTATTAGTAATACGAGAACAATAAAGAGGATTAACAAAAGCACAATTCATCCATTAAATCTCTCAGATTATGTGATAAGTCGTGTCCAATAAGAGCAAATCATAAGGACAAGAATGCAATATTGAACATTAATCACCGTGCTTATCTTATCTTATTATATTATTATAATATGGAAGCCTCAAAGTGCCACATGTCAAACTAATGGACAACCAAGTCAAATCTATATTGAAGATTGTCAAATTTATTCTATACATTTCATTTCTTCTTAATTACACCGTTAATTAGGGTCGTTATACATTTTCTCTCATTATCAATTATAACACCACTCAATTCAATTTTCAATTCATCTTAAAAAAATTCTCTTGTGCATTGCACAGGGTTGAAAAGCTAGTGACATATATTGTAAGGCTTATGCCATCCCAAAAAATTTGAGTTAATGTTTCAATTTGATATGAAACCATCTAATGAATTTACTCGAATCTTTCAATATTCCTATTGTTATTTCTCTCAATAAGATAAAAATTTTGGGTAAGAGGTTCTTCAACCCTTACTCAAACTCATATTTAAATTTGAGTAAAACTTTAAATAGTCCATACAATCCTGCTCAATTTCATATCAAAATTTGAGTATGTAAATAGATTTTGTAATTTGGGTGTAAGTTTGAGTAGAACATGATACGGTATGGTTTTAAGGATCTATGTGGATTGAATTTGGCTTTTGCGTTTAGCATAAGCGTAAACAAATGAAGAAGCCTTAATCATAAGGGATGGAGGGAAATTAATTAAAAGCTGCATTGAAACCCCAATGTACTACCTGCATCACGTTTGAGTTAAAGACATTTGGACCTACTTTAGCCAAGATGTGCATTGGAGGCTCTAAAATGCATTCTAAAATTAATTGAAACAAACTAATATGTGCGTTTGGGTCCTACAAGCATGTTTTGGTCCAAATGTGTGTTTGAAATGTGATTCCAAATCAATAAGTCTACACACACAATGGCTTTCACATCTCATTCCACAATAAGGGTATTTTAGCAAAAGAAAATTTGTGACCCCCATATTATTATTGCAAAGCAGTCCCTAATTTGTGAGCCCCTCTCTTTCTTTCTCTCTCTCTAAATACACTAACACACGCTCTTTCTCTCTCTCTCTCTCTCTATATATATATATATAATATATATATATATCTGTTTTTTCTATTCATGGCCAAAGGAGTGGACTCTTCATTGATTCAAATCAGATGCCATTATTTCAACACAAGCCCACTGTCAATTGAAACTTGTAAATCACAAATTGAAGGTTGAGCCGCCTATTGAAACTTGTAAATCACAAATACCCATTTTCAATGTGAATGTGAGATACCCAATTAAATTTTTTATGAGTTTATTTATCGATTTTAGCTAGATTAATTAGATTTACTGAATTTGGGTTTGATATATATATATATATATATATTTACTTTGTATAGACTGGATTGCACCTTGTTGTTGGTAGCACTAGTGATCAATCAATGGTGGATGATGATATATTGCCTAACTCTGAAGATAAGAGAGCTAAGACTTAGGTAAGAACTCTGTGTGTTTATAAGTCCTTGTGTGTGTGTGTGTGTGTATATATATATATATATATTGTGTGTGGGTGTGTTGTGTATCTGTATTATTTTCATGGGTTGGATATGAATTTTTATGAATTTCTTTCAATTTCAGTTTCAGAATTGAGCTAAATTAACTATATATGTCAAATATATATATATATATATATACACACACAGACATACATGTCTGTTTGAGTTATTTATCTGTTGTATTATTTGTTCCTTGGATTGGATTTGATATTCTTGAATTTCTTGAAATCTAAGCTGAGGTAAGAACATGATTTACAGTCTACAGATATAAGAGAGATGAGAGCTCCATTGAATCACAAGTCGCTGGTCGAAGCGCCGTCGCCGCCGAGGTTGCTTGTCGCCGTCGCCGGAGAGCCGCTGGTGAGTGAAGCGGTGGGCGTGAAGCTTTTGACTCCTGCAATCTCCAGTAACAAAGAGAGATCAGTTGGGAATTCTTCAATTGTGGGGATTTAGGGGTGACTCGGTGAGGTTTTCTAACGCGGAAGAGTTTCAATTTGGGAATGTTTTGTTTTGTTCATTAGGGACTGATTTGTAATAACAGTGTGGGGCTCACAAATTTTCCTTTGCAAAAATGCCCTTTTTGTGGAATGAGTTGTGAATTCCATTGTGTGTGTAGACTTATTGATTCCAAATAGGCTCTAAGTCAAGAATTAGAGGAGGTTTTGAAGAGTTTTACTCAAATTTAGGGCATGTTTCCATGTTCATACTACTTCTCACTGTTATTGATTTTTATGTAAATCAGTATAGTGTTTTTTTTTTTTCGAGAACTAAAACTAGTATAGTGTTGATTTGAAAGAAAAAAAAAAACAATTCTGACTTATTTAAGTCAGACACAATATCAAAAATACCAATTAAGCTTTTTAGAATTGATTATTTATTGAACCACAAAAATGGTTATTCTATTATCCAAACAGTTCCCTAAATTTGATGTGAATTTTGTGTAAAAATTGGAGATGCCCTTCCAGCATAATCCCAGTGGACTTACACGCCGTTTGAATAGAGACACAGGGAGACAAGCGAAAAGAAGGGAGACAACTTTCTCCTCATTACACTGTCGTTTGTTCCTTTTCAAATCAGAGGGAAAGAAGATAATATAAATAAAACATTCTTTTAAACTACAAATGCTTTACTGAGTAAGTAACACTTATAAAATTAATAAGTACAAAAGAGCAAGAATAATACTTGGGGCACAACTAAAGTCATAACTTTTTTGCACAACTTTCATTTTGTGTCTATCTCTCTCTTGTTGGGTCCCACAGTGCCAGTGACCCCACAGTGCCCACTAGGAGAGAGATAGACACAAAATAGAGGTTGTGCAAAAAAGGTTGTGGCTTTGGTTGTGCCCCAAGTATTACCCAAAGAGTAAATTGGTTCTAAATATGTTTTTTCTTCTCTTTTATGAAAAATAACTAAACGGGAGAATTTTATGTTTCTTTTCTTTTCTCTATTGTCAATCCAAATAAGGGACTTGTTTTCTTTTTCTCTTTTTTTTTGTTTTTTTTTTTTTCAATGATTTTTTCTTCTGGTGGTCTCTTAGCTTCTCTCCACTTCTCTCAATCCGAACAGACTACAAGACTCATTTTGTCAGTTTTTCTTTTACGAAAATCAAATTTCTCATTTGTATCCTTAATTATGTTTTAATTTCCCAAACATGCCCTTGCCACACTGAGTAGAAGAGCCAAACAAGATGGTGGCCCCCACGTTATCAATGTATCATCAAATCAAAAATAAAGAAGGATAGGATTGTGTAGTCTTTCAGTTTCTTCCCCATTGCTTCTCACCCAACTTCTGAACTTTAAGCAGAGCAAGGTGGCCGTAGAAAGAAGAAGAAGAAGAATAAGTTTGATACCAGAATGGCCTTCTCTTCTTCTTCTTTGTTATCTTCAAATCTGCGAATTATTATTTATAGAACGCCATTGCCATTGCCAAAGCCAATTCCACCTCGAAATTACCCACCATTAATGTTATCTTCAAATTTTCGGCACCCAACTGGTTCGCCTTGGAAACCCACCTCGATTTTGATGAAATGTTTCTCGCAGAGGCAATTCACCCAACAAGAAGAAGAAGAAGAAGAACAGGAAGAGTTTGAAGAACAAAAGTTCGAGTTCGAGAGGCTCTTTTCTAACCTCAACCAAGTCACTTTGAAAAGGGAACCTGGTTCGTTCCTTTTCTCCCTCTCTCTCTCTCTCTCTCTAACTGCCCGTTTTGATGTTTCTTGTCTCACAGGAAGCCTTTCCAGTGCGATTTTTCTTGTTGCTGGCACCACCGTATGCTCTCTCTCTCTCTCTCTCTCTATATATATATATATACAAAGAATGCTAACTTACAACACGGAATCCTTTTAGCGACGGAAAAAAATGCTAAAAGTCGGGTTTTTAGCGAAGAAAAATAAAAGAGTTTCTTTTGTCTCTAAAAGCTGATGTACGTGCTGCTAACCTACAACCATCATGTTATAGGTTAGCAGCCCCATATATATATATATATATATAAAAATAATGTATAAAACACAATGTTAACCTTGAATTACTTTATGGACATGGCTACATTGCTAGTAAAATTAAATTCAAATACACACCCAAAAAATAAAAAATAATTCCCGCACATTTGAATCAAGGATGGAAAATTTGAGAATTCATTTTTATTTATTTATTTTATTTTATTGGTTGTTGTTAACAACCATCTACTCTAACAGCTTAAGCTGTTAGAGAGGGGGTAACTTGAGTATTTATACTCTCAAACACGTGCCCTCACTTGTTGATAAGAGCCAAACACGTGAAAATTTTAAAAATTAGGGTGACAGCGACGATTTGAACTCAGGACCTTTGCCAACTTTTATACCATGTTAACAACCATCTACTCTAAAAGCTTAAGTTGTTACTTGTTAGAGAAGTGTAACTTAAGTATTTATACTCTCAACATTTGTTGTTGAAGTAAAATGTAGGATAATTGTGTGAGATTTAGGAAGTGCAGTTGAAGAATTAAGATATCTGAGTACTCGTGGGTGGCTAGTTTTGGGCATTTTTATTTTCACTGCAAGTTTTCACACAATTCATAATTACTTTGAACCTGTGAGCACAAAATTTTTATAGGTGAATGGAGCTAATGTTGGTTTTGATGTCACGAAGTTTGAATTCCCTATGTTAGATAGGTGCAGGGATCCTTGCAATTCCTACAGTGACTCAAGAATCCGGATTTGTAGCATCTGCAGTTACCTGCATTGCTTGTTGGATATTTATGGTAATATATCTTTCCTCGCCCATATATCATCGCGGTTCTAGTTCCTATTTTTCAAATTTTTTTTTTTTTTTTGGAGTAGAAATAGTGAAATGAATACATTGTTAATGACTTGGGCCTTGTTGGAATCACTTCCTAAACGTGCTTCTGGAACCCAAAGCGTGTATATATTATCATGTTTGTATTAATTCTTGGAAGCACTTTGGAGCCCCCAAAGCCCCTTTTACTGAAGTTGCTCCAGAGACACTTCAGCCAAAAATGAGATGTGGAAAGCAAATTAGGGGTTTAAATGAAATTTTATTGTTGTTTTCTGCTTAAATGCAAAAGCCACAACCAATTCAAACGGGCCCGTAATGTCGCTTAAGCACCTTTGACAAAGGAAAAAATATTTAAACAAGATGGACAGTCCTCAATTATGATAAAATGTGAGCCCAATTGACCAAGTCGACCAAATTTTTAAGCAAGTCACCTCAGACGGTACCACTCCTCTTCTCAACCAGCCTCTCTCTCTCCCTCTCTCTATCTCTCTCATGGATTGTTGTTGCGTGAAGTTTGGTGTAAATCCTTTATTGATGTAGGTTGTGACTGGGCTGCTCATTGCTGAAGTAAATGTGAAAACAATGTGCGAACTGGGTTCGGGTGGTGTGTCATTGGTAAGTTCTAAATTTATACTTTCCTTACCCCGATCTTGTGACTGATTTTCGTATTTAAGATGTTTTTCTCCTCAAGAAGAAAATAGTATCGTAGTTAGGGACAAATGATTTTAACCTGACACGATATGTACCACTAGTTTTTCTTTTCCGTATATGTGGTATATATTAAGGGTACTATAGTCGTTTTGTTTGCTCCGTGTAGATGGTGACAATTTAATTGATAATGAAGGTAGTATAGTGATATTATGTTAACCCTTTGCGCTAAGTTGCTAACTGGTACAAACGTAGACCCAATGGGAGTACGAATCTGTCCATTGTTAAAAAATGAGTTGAGGATGCGAATCTCCCTTTTTTGCTTTGAATAGAATTTGGGAAAAGAGTTATTTTATTAAACTAATCCCATGTATATATATATATATATACAAAACTAGAAAGCCAGAAAAGGAAAAGAAATATCGCCTAATAAATATGAAATAAAGACGGGTCAACATGACCTAAAATAAAAAGAATAAAATCAGCAATATTAAAATATTTCCTAATTCCAACACTCCCCCTCAAGCTGGGGTGAATATATTGGCTAGCCCTAGCTTGTGAATAGATGACTGAAGAAGACCAGGACCAATAGACTTAGTAAACATATCTGTTGTTTGTTCACGTGAGGTGACAAAGCTTGGTGAGATAACTCATGACTTAACTTTTTCACGGATGAAGTGAATATCAACTTCTATGTGCTTTGTTCTCTCATGAAAGACGGAGTCGGATGATAACATGATAGCCGACTTATTATCACAAAACAAAGTAGACGAGCCCTTCACAGGAAACCCCAACTCATCAAGAATAGAACGAAGCCAAAGCAGCTCACATGTCCCCTGAGCCATAGCACGATACTCAGCTTCAGCAGAAGAATGGGAGACTACGGCCTGTTTCTTGCTTTTCCACGATATTAGGTGATCACCACGGAAAGTACACAAACCAGAAGTAGAACATCTATCACTTTTCGAACCTGCATAATCGGCATCAGTAAAACAGGAAAGACCTAACTGTATTCCTGTCTTGAAGAACAGACCAAGACCCGGACAGGTCTTAAGATATCGGAGAATATGATACACAGCATCCAAATGAGAGGTCCGAGGTGAGTGCATAAACTGACTCACAACACTAACAACAAATGTTAGATCCGGTCTTGTGTTCGTCAAATAGATTAGACGACCCACAAGACGCTGATATACCGAGGGATCAGGTAATAATTCCTCCAACTCAGTAGATAACTTTAGGTTTGGAACCATAGGAGAAGAAGCCGGTCTACACCCAAGCATACCAGTATCCTGAAGAAGATCCAGAGCATACTTTCGCTGGGATAAGGAGATACCTTGGCGTGAGCGAGCTACTTCAATACCGAGAAAATAACGAAGAGGACCCAAGTCCTTAATATCAAACGACATACCAAGATCACACTTCACTCGAGCGATGCCAGATGCATCATCACCAGTAATAATAATATCATCAACGTATACTGAGATAATAATACACCTCCCATGAGACTGGCGACGGATAAAACATGTGTGATCGGAGTGACACCGAATAAACCCCATACTAAGAATCACATCACTAAAGCGGCTAAACCATGCACGAGGAGATTGCTTCAGGCCATAGAGAGACTTACGAAGGCGACAAACTTTCCCAGAATACTCCCCCTGAGCACGAAAACCCGGTGGAGGATCCATATAAATAGTCTCAGATAAATCACCATTAAGGAAAGCATTTTTAACATCAAGTTGATGAAGTGGCCAAGAATAAGAAGCAGCTAACGAAACCAGAAGACGAACTGTAGTTAGCTTAGCCACAGGAGCAAAAGTGGCACCAAAATCTTTACCAGGAACCTGAGTAAAACCCTTAGCAACCAATCGAGCCTTATAGCGATCAATAGTCCCATTCGCCAAATATTTCAGGGTAAAGACCCATTTGCAGCCAACCGTGCGCTCACCTTCTGGAAGAGCAACAAGTTCCCACGTTTGATTTCCTTGCAGAGCAACCATTTCCGCTTTCATAGCAGCCACCCACTTAGGATTCTGGAGGGCCTCATGAACAGAACGAGGAATGGATACCGAATCAACTTGACTAATAAATGACTGATAAGAAGTAGACAAACCCTGATAAGAGATATACTTGGAAATTGGATGGTTAGTACTATTAGAAAGAAGAAAGCGAGCAGGTGGGCGACGTACACGAGTGGGGTAACGGGGAGAAATAATTTCAGGAGCAATATCAGAAGGTAAAGGAGAAGATGAGATACCTGAATCCGGAGAAGAATCTGGCAGGGAAGCAGTCGAGCGTGGACGGCGAGAGTAAACCTGTGAGGGATCGCTGGAGATAACTGGAGGTAGATGTAGCCTTGAAGACAGAGATTCACTAGCAGACTAAAGGATGGGAACGGGACGTGGTAGAGCAGAATTATCGTCCTCAACAAGCTCCACAGATACTTGCGTTGGTGAGGAAGAACCTGAAAAGAAAGGAACAGTTTCCAGAAAGGTAACATCCAAAGAGTGATAGAAGTGACGAGTGGCAGGATCATAACACCGATACCCTTTAGACATGGATGAATACCCTAAAAAGACACAACGAACTGCCTTATTATCAAGTTTGGTACGGGTAGGACTCCTATTTTGGACAAAAGAAGTACAACCAAAGACCCGTGGCAAAATAGGAAAGAGAGTACTATCAGGCTTAAGCACGTGAAGAGGTGCCTTGCCCTGTAGTACTCAACTGGGAGTACGATTAATAAGGTAAGTGGCAGTGAGAATAGCCATGTGCCAAAAATATTTAGGAACGCCCATACCACATAAGAGACATCTAACTACAAACATGATATGACGGTTTTTACGCTCCGCCACGCCATTCTGTTCTGGAGTATAAGGACATGTAAGTTGTTGGAGAATCCCATCTTTGTTAAGGGCGGATCGAAACTCATCTGTTATATACTCCCTACCATTATCAGACCGAATATTACACACAACAGTATGATATTGGGTTTTGATCATTTGTAGAAAATTTCTAAAATGAGTGAAGACTTCACATTTTTTCTTCATTAGATAAACCCAAGTGCAACGAGTGTAATCATCAATAAATGTGACATAATAACGGTGTTGAGAGAGGGCCGTGACAGGTGAAGGCCCCCACACATCAGAATGGATAAGATCAAAGGCTAGTGCTCGGTGCATGCGAGGAATATATGAAGTGCGAGTATGTTTTGACAGTTCACACACCACACATTTAAAATTAGAATCCTTGCAAGCTTTAGTTAAAGAAGGAAATAACCAGCACAAATATTGAAAATTGGCATGTCCTCGATGAGCATGCCACAACTCTAATATTTGAAGAGAAAAGACATAATTATTTGAGGATGGCAAAACATTATTTGAGACTGGCAAAACAGAAGCTTGGAGACTGGAGGATGACACTTTAGACGTTGGAGGATCACCAAAGTAGTAGAGACTGTCTCGCTCATACCCCCTGCCAAAAATCTTCTTCGAAGTCAGATCCTGTAAATAACAACAGTTGGGTAGGAAAACAATGGCACAATTATGACTGTTAGCAAGACGGTTAACAGAAAGAAGATTATAAGCAAAGTTTGGGACATAATAAACAGAGGAAAGAGTGATGTCCGGGGACAAGCGTGCATCACCCTGACTACGGATGGGAATGGACGACCCATCAGCTATACGGACAGACTGATCAATGGAAGCAAAAGGAGACGTAAAAATAGAATACTCACCAGTCATGTGATTATTGGCACCAGAATCCAAAATCCAAGTGGGGTGGTCTGACTTACTATAAAGAGCGGTAGGAATACTTGCTGCAATAGCGGTCGTGGGGCCAGAAGATGAAGGGAAAGCACTATCTGTTCTTGTATCAGCCATGAAACTAGCAAGGACAAACAACACACGGCTCCAAAAAAGGAAGTAATACGATCAATAACAATAATCGAAAACTTGGCTAAGAGAGATGAGGGCAACCGTGCACTTGAACGAACAAACTATACGACTTCCTTACATAAAACGTCACAAGATCAAGACGAGAGCCAAGTAATTTGAAAAACACACTGCCGAACGAACGGGGCTTGATGAACACATACAGCCAGAGACACAGCAGCAACCAACACAGCCGGAAACTCGACGAAACAACGACGACGGGGGCAACCGGACACTTGGTCACCCAAACATAAAACCAAGAGCACAAAGACGGCTCTAGTACATCACAAACAAGCCCAACACGGGCAAGACGAGCAGCCCGAAGGCTACTGACAGAGCCGAGAGGCTCGGTAGTGGCGCCGCTGGATGGATAGGGTGCGACGCAGGCTAGGGAAGGCCTGGGGGGTTGCGGCTGGGTAGGGGAAGGCTAGGGTAGGGTTCGGTGGGGCTGTGAGGGTGCGGCGCAAGGGTAGTGGTGGTAGGCGCAGAGGTGGTGGTCGGTGGTGGTGATGTACGGTGCAAGGGTGGTGGTGGTGGTGGTAAGTTTTGGCTTTGATACCAAATAGAATTTGGGAAAAGAGTTATTTTATTAAACTAATCCCATGTATATATACAAAACTAGAAAGCCAGAAAAGGAAAAGAAATATCGCCTAATAAATATGAAATAAAGACGGGTCAACATGACCTAAAATAAAAAGAATAAAATCAGCAATATTAAAATATTTCCTAATTCCAACACTTTGTAATAATAGGCTCACAGAATATTATCATTTTTTTTCTTTTCTCTTTTTTCCCTATGAACGTAAAATTTATTAATGTCTCTGTCTGAGTCAACTCAGTTCACGTAACTTGCTAATGCATATATCAAGTGCACATGTGCTTACAATCGGTAGTTGTTCGAATATACAGTTACTCAACGACATTTATGCAAGTGGTTTCCGTTTTCCTTAATCAAACCACATCTACGCTATTGTTTCTATTGTCGTACAATTTTGAAAACATGGGTAGGTTGTTATATAAGTCAGATTTCCGGGATTCAAATATTTTGGAACATCTTGAATTTTGCAAATGATGGCATTCTAAAAAACCATCCTAAATCTTGTGATGTGAAGAATCCTGCCTCATACCGTTACTTGATTCAAATCTTTCTCTTTGTTAGTCACCTTATATGAATTTGATCCAAAATATTTAACCCCCATTATATATATAAAAAAAAATCTGAAGTTTAACGAAACAAGGAAAAAATTGTAACTCATGGGCTTTTCAAAATCTATATTTCAAGATCGCATGATTTACTAATTCCTAAGATTCTTGAATTCAATGAAATGATTTTTACCGAGTAACATTTCGGCTACTCAAATATGTAAAGCCAGTTTGGTATTGTTGAATTTGAGCATCCAACCCAAAACCAATTGGCAATGAGTGGAGTAGCCCCTTGAACTTATATATTGAGTAGCTAGGTTATAAGTCCCCGATGTGGGACAATCTCAACACGCCCCCCACACGTGTGGCATGTTTGAGAGCCAAATATGTGGATTACTGAGATAGGGTGACGTAGAGCACACGTGGACAAATTAGGCCCAATATCAACCTGCTCTGATACCATGTTGAATTGGAGCATCCAACCCAAAACCAATTGGCAATGGGTGGAATAGCCTCTTGAACTTATATATTGAGTAGCTAGGTTATAAGTCCCCGATGTGGGACAATTTCAACAGGTATGAATTCTTGGAGTTAAATTAAAGTTGTTCATTTCCGTCATAGTCTTCCTCTGGCTGGTTTCAGGTATCAATGGCCATGAGAACTCTTGGGACTGCTGGAGTTCAAATTGCTTGGTAGGCCCATTTATCACTCTTTATGCTGCTAATGAGTTTGTATTGTTAGTATGTTGTGACAGTTGTGTGCATGATTTTTTTACTGGAAAAATCTGTTGTTAATTGTTAAGTTTTGCTTGTTAATGGACTATGTTAAGTTATATTTTCTGGGAATACCACTATAATTATAATTGTAAGCACATATAAGGTGTTGATGTGAGAGTTATAGGTCATTGCTAAATGGGGATTCAAAAGATACAATTTTTTAGCACCAAATTCTACCAATGCTATTATCGGTTTTGATGACCCAAACCATAGAAATCTCTCTTTAATTGCATTTAATCATTGTATCTCTTGAATTGCAATTACCCAAAGATTTCTAGTCTCTAATCAATCATCTCTTTCGGATGCTCATATTATTGCGAAGATATTTTTTTAGCACCAGCATACTGTTTTTTGCACTGTCTCAATTACAGTCATGTTCTTTTGTTGCAGCTGGTCATATATATTCATTCATTATGCCCTTCTTGTTGCTTACGTGGCTCGTTCTTCAGATATTCTGACAAACTTCCTTGGCATTCCATTGTAAGAACATTAATCTAGCTCTCCTTGTACAATTTTCAGAAGATTTTGTGATGTGTTCAATATATTTTGTTATTGACAGTACTCTAGTAGATTCTTTATGCAATGGGGTTCATATCCTTCAGAACAGCATTAGATTGCATTATTTACTTGTCCCGCATGGACAAAGTTACCCTTTATTTTAAACAAATTCTTTATCATTCCTTGCTTCAATGCATAAAAGGCAACCTATGTGGGGCACGTAAGCTATGCAGCACGGATGCGTACACATGACACGGATATGATACGACAAGGAGACGGCGATACGGCAAATCCCAAAATGTAGGATACGGATATGGCTAGGATACGTCGAAAAGGAAAGAATAATTTTTTCAGAATATATTTTAAGCAAAAAAAGTAATCTAGGATTGAACATCAACATTAAGTATTCATCCATAGCAACTAGAAACTTTGCAGTATTTTGTAGCATTAGCTGAATTACAAAGTATCAATGTTAAATACCCTAACATGTAGTTTAAAAAGTCAGAGCCGTGTCCCGGCCTTGGCCCTCACGTGTCCCGGCCATGTACGGAGTTAAACTTTTAATTATAAAATCCGGACACGTATCCGGGCTTGTCCCACGCGTGTTGTGTCCCCCCGTGTGTCTGATACTCATTCTGAAATTAAGTGTCCGTGCTACATAGTGCGTAAGCTCCCTTATTGTTGATGATACAAATTCTGATTCAGTTGTCACTTTGTTGACCGCAAAATTAGTCTTTGTTGGTTATAACTTCTGTAAGGCTCTGGTTGGTATGTGAATTTAGAGAAGGAAAAGAAAGGAAAGGGAAAATGAGTAGAAATATTCCATTCTTGATTTATTCCATTCTTAAATAACATAGATATTTTATTGAAAAAAATATAATAGAAACTCAAGAAAAGGGGAAGAGAAGTGATTACAGATTACAAAATTTTTAACTCCTTTCTCACTCGTCTCTTTTCTTTCCTATTTTCCTCACTGTTTTCCTTATTAAGCCGACAAAGAAAAGTGTTCTTCTTTATGTTTTGTTTGCTTTTCCCTCACTGAATCCATGAACCAAACAGAACCGAAAGGAATCAGCTATAACCTCTTTCAATATTTGCCAATTATACACTTTAGACTATTTTGTGAACAAGTATTTCATATCTCAAACTCATTGATGTGCTGCCCTTATGTTTCTCTTTATCATCCACTGTTATGTCTGCATTGGCGCTGCCATAGGTGTTGATTGGAAGCTTTTTTTTTTTTTTTTTTTTATTGCAGATGGGAAAGTGCAACTCTGTTTTCATTGCTTTTAGGAGGCCTATGCTACAGCGGAAGGTATTTTTGCGTTTTTAGGACTGATTAAGAATGAAGAGAGAAATAAAGGAAAACTTGTTCCCTCGTGTTTCCTCCATACTTAAATAACAATAAACCCTAAAGATTTTCAAAATGTAAGTATAACCTAAGAAAAAAAAAGAGGTAAGTGACTCACAAAATTTAAATTGGTGAGTGTATTTCTCACCATATTTCCTTTCCATCGTATTTTCCTTATTAACCAAACAAAGAAAAGTGTTTTACACTTTTACTTTCCATTCCATCACTAAATCCATGAACCAAACAAGCCTTAATGATTATTGAAACTTCAAGTGATTGTATGTGTAGTTTATAACCTTTAATCATCAGGAAACTAAAAATATATCTTGTTTATTAAGTACCATCTTCAAAAGACTATGGTTTTCACTGACTCAATAGGGTATTTCGTTAACTCAATATGATGGAATTTTGTGACATTTTTTGGAATTTGAATCGTAGGATTACTGCCTCTTAATTAGTTTTATTTGCATATGCAAAGATTGATCTTTTTGCTGGATAGTTTCTTGCTCAATATGACCGCGTTACTTTCACATTATGCATTGAAAAAATAGATGCCCATAATTCTAGAATCGCAATAAGACATCAAAACTTCCTGTCCTTTTATTTATTTATTTTTTTTTTTTGGTTGGGGTTATGGTTTTGATCTTATAATCGAATCTTTTTGAAGGAAATGTTAAAAGGGACTAAATAATTATTGTTTAATGCAGCCAGCGGCTTATTGGAGCAGTAAATGGGGTTCTAGTAGTTGGTATCATTGTTTCTTTTGCAGCTCTCGTGGTAATTCTTGTGTTTCATGAAACTGCAGAATGATTATATATATTTAACTTTCGTAGGAAAAATTGTTGCAAATATTTACTTCTAACTTGAAAGGTGTTGTGGTAGTTCTCATGTTTTATGAACCACACAGTAGTCAGTTTAACTCATTTTGGCTAGTAAGTGAAAACATTTTCACTCATGATTAGGATTTTCTTCAGTTGTGTATTTCATTGTGTACGGGAATGGCATAAAGTAGTTCATTTTTGTGCCTAGTTCTTATAAAAGAACGTATCTTTGACCTGGTGCAACCAAATTATCTGTAAGAAAGTCAAACAATCTTTATTAAAAAGTAATGCAATTCCTCAAATCTGTTTATGCCTGCCTTCTTTAGAGGCCTTAAAGCCCGTTTGCGATAAGCAAATGACCACTTATTTTTTTAAAAAGCTGTGACCATTTGATTTAGCGCTTTCATACCTTGTTTAAAAATCTGATTCGTTTTTAAAGTATAAAAAACTGATTTTTCAAAAAGCTCCAATTTGTATCTTTTTAAAAAATCTCCTATTCCAAAAAATGATTATTTAAAAAGCCAACCCAAGCGGGCTTTAACCATTCGAGATCCGTTTTCCCTTTTTTAAGCTTTAGACTTCGGATGTGCTGCAGGTTGCAAATTATTGCTTGCCACTTTTTGCGTCCTTCCTTTTTTTAAAAACAAATTTATATAGGAATGAGGTTAGATTTGAAACAAACTTTTGAAATATTGTCACAAAAGAAAAATCTTGCCAATAACGCGATTATTCCTATTTAGATTTGATTACCTAACACAGATATAGGTAAATATGTGTGTTTCACTGATGGAAATAAAATATTTTTAATTGTTTTTTTCATTAATGGTACAACTTCAGGAGAAGCCTTTTCAACAAGGGAAATAAAATGTGTTGTTTCATCATTCCCCATATTACCCTCTCTCTCTCTCTCTCTCTCTCTCTCTCTCTCTCTCTCTCTCTCTCTCTTTCTCTCTCCCTCTTAACTTCTTGTCAAAGTTTGCTTACTAATGACATAAAAAATTACCAGACACTTATATTTCCGCAAGGCTAGTTTGCTTGTCTGTATTAAAATGTATGTTTCTTAGGCAGTTGCTAGTGGAGACTTGCAATGGGATGCTCTTTTGAAAGCCAATTTTGAAGCCGCTCCTCGAAGTATACCAATAATAGCACTTTCATTTGTTTATCAGGTACATTTCCAACTTTTGAATAAATCAGCATTTTAGCAAATGTCAATGCCCTTAATCTGTTTTTATCAAAACTAATTTAAAAATCTGTTTTCTTCAGAATGTAGTACCTGTTGTTTGCACGAATCTTGAAGGAAACCTGCCAAAAGTAAGGTGACAAATGTTATTATCATGCTTTTTCTTGGTTATTAAGGGACTGTTTGGGGGAGGCGAAGAACCGGTTTCTGTGGTTCGTAAGTGAAAAAGTTCTACAAATTAAATTTGAGTGTTTGGTAGATACTCTTTTCTGCACAAGAGTACGTACCTGATCCAAAAAAACTCCTAAAAACTGGTTCTTTTTTAAACAAAAATGATATTGGTTCTCATAAAAACAAGAAAGAAGATGAGATTTGGAACTGAACCAGATCCGGTTGTAAGCATTTGCAAACAGCCCCTAAGTATGCTCTGAGCCATATACAAATTACATATATATTATTTGCTAATCTATTGTGCTCTAGGTGGATGTGATAGTTTCAATTTGTATTTGCATTAACTGTATTTACCTATTCAAAATACTTGAAAAAAGGAAAAAGGATAATTTTATTCATATTCATCCCCATGTATATATAACTTTAGAAAGAGAGAATAATAGGAAAGACAATAAAAATGAAATAAAAGAGAATTAAAGACAATAAAGATGGTCAACATGACCAATAAAGATAAGAATCATGTCATCATAAAATCAGCCATTCCAACACTCCCCCGCAAACTGAAGGTGGAAATAAACCACAGAAGTTTGGAACAATAAGATTGCAAAAAGACTGTTCATGAAAGTTGGTAAGAGTGGGAAACACCATCCACCAATAGAGTAGACTGTGGGAATAATCATCCACAGTAAATCACCAGAAAAGCCAACTTCTTTTTCAAAAACAAGTAACAGTGGTTGCAACAATAGACCCAAATCTTGAAGGTTCAAGTCACCATAATATACTCCACCACTCCCCCTCAAAGGAATAGCCGAAGGCTGGACAAGACTCGAATGGCGCTGGCCTAGGGTTGCTGGACAAGACCCGAAGGGGCTGACCAAGGGCTGGACATGGCCCGAAGGCTGATCGAGGGTTGAATAGGGGAAGAGTGGAGTCGGTGTAGGGAGGGTCTTCGAACTGAGTCTTAAAGCCGAAAGCAAAGCGAGGACCGGCGGGTGATAGGTCGCCACCCGCCGAAGGTGGAAGCGGGGAAACAATGCCAAAATCGAGTTAGGCTCTAATACCAACTTGAAAAAAGGAAAAAGGATAATTTTATTCATATTCATCTCCATGTATATATAGCTTTACAAAGAGAGAATAAAAGGAAAGGCAAGAAAAATGAAATAAAAGAGAATTAAAGACAATAAAGATGGTCAACATAACCAATAAAGATAAGAATCAAGTCATCATAAAATCAGCCAATTCCAACATAAAATCAGCCATTCCAACACTCCACCGCAAGCTGAAAGTGGAAATAAACCACAGAGTTTGGAACAATAAGGTTACAACAAGACTGTTCATGAAAGTTGGTAAGAATGGGAAACACCATCCACCAATAGAGTGTGAGAGTGTGGGAATGATCATCCACAGTAAATCACCAGAAAAGCCAACTTCTTGTTCAAAAACAAGTAACAGTGGTTGCAACAATAGACCCAAATCTTGAAGGTTCAAGCCACCATAATATACTCCACCACTCCCCCTCAAAGGACTACCCGAAGGCTGGACAAGACCCGAATGGGGCTGGCCTAGGGCTGGACAAGGCCCGAAGGGGCTGACCGAGGGTTGAAGGACACCCATAGGGGAAGAGTGGAGTCGGCGTAGAGAGGGTCTTCGAACTGGGTCTTAAAGCCGAAAGCAAAGCGAGGACTGGCGGGTGACAAGTCGCCACCCGCCGAAGGTGGAAGCAGGGAAACAATGTCAAAATCGAGTTAGGCTCTGATACCAACTTGAAAAAAGGGAAAAGGATAATTTTATTCATATTCATCCCCATGTATATAAAGCTTTAGAAAGAGAGAATAAAAGGAAAGACAATAAAAATGATATAAAAGAGAGTTAAAGGCAGTAAAGATGATCAATATGATCAATAAAGATAAGAATCGTGTCATCATAAAATCAGCCAATTCCAACATAAAATCAGCCATTCCAACAAAAATGGTATACTGTAGATGTCAACTGACTCTCTCTCCATGTGCAGAACTGCAATTGTCATAGGTACAGCTATTCCCCTTGCTTTGTTTCTTGTCTGGAATGGTGTTATTCTCGGGACAATTACAAGTCTTGAGCCAGGCTCTGACCCGTTACTACTACTGCGATCTACCAATGGAGTTATTGGTGTGAGCAATTCGTGACAAAATGATTAATTTTTTGGTTACTCAATCTTCACGGATTCGTTTGGTTTGTGGATTTAGAGAAGGAAATGAAAACAAGAAGGAAAACTATTTCCGTTTTGTTTTCCTCCATATTTGAATGACATTGGAAATTTAAAATTTTCAAAATAGAGTAATTATATTTGAGAAAAGAGTAAGGAAAGTGGCTTGCAATATTCAACATTTATATAATACTCATCCTATTTTTTCCTTTTTATTGTCCTCTCACGTCTTCCTTATTAACCAAACAAAGAAAAGTGTTTTCCTCAGTGTTTTCTTTTCTTTTCCCTAACTAAATCCATGAATATAACCGAGCCTAAGAAGTGAAAGGTAAATACTACATATTGTATATGGTAAATTTAAGAAACACGCATCCCTTTTTCGGATGATCTTGATATTGTGCAGCCAATAATTGAGGTGTTCTCGCTTCTTGCAATTGCAACTTCTTATATTGGATTTGTCTTGGGCCTTTCTGACTTCCTTGCTGACTGTGAGTGGGTGTCTTTCTTCATTTTACTCCTAGTATATGTAGAAGTTTGGTAAAAATCCCTCATATCGGATTTTAAAGGACAGCTTATTTTTAATTTTGGTCAAAAGTTCCTGATTAGTGAAACTTAATCAAATCAAATCCTTATGTTACAAAATCTCACATAATTAGTATGTGAAATTTTCAATTGAGGGACCTAAGACCAACAAAGTCTATTACTTCTGTTAACGTTTCTTAATTTTGCAGTGCTGAAACTCCCATCTGGCCAGAATAGTCCTCTGTCATACCTAATTACTTTGGTTCCACCGTTGGTTTTATCATTGCTAGACCCAGAGATTTTTTTCAAAGCTCTGGATTTTGCCGGAACATATGGAGGTATTTCTGTAGTTTGAATTCCAATTAACGTGAAAATATGCAATTTCAAACAAAAACTGGTGGTTTTTACGATGTTCAGAAAGTTTAGGGGTCACTTACCACTGGAATTACATGGATAGATGAAATTGTTATTGCTTCTCGGTTTGGTTTGCAGATTTAGGGAAGGAAAACTATTTCTAGTTAAGTGTTTTCCTCCATACTTGGATAACTTTGGAAATTAAAAATTTTCAAAATATAAAATAAACGCAAGAAAAGAGGAAGTGAAGTGACCCAAATCCTTCAAAATTTCTAATTTTGTTTTCACCTTTAACCAAACAAAGAAAAGTGTTGTACTAAAGCTCTGTTTGGTTTGCGAATTCAGAGAAGGCAAAATAGGAAATGAGCTCCCTAGTATTTTCCCGTGTGTTTTATTCCATACTTAAACAACTTAAACATTAAAAATAAGATAAAATCAGAATATAGTTGAAAATTAAAAAAAAAAAAGGGAGGGAAGTGATTCTTTATATTTATTTCTCATCATATTTTCTTTTTCTTCCTATTTTCCTCACTGTTTTCCTTATTAATAAAAGAAAGAAAAATGTTTTCCTTTCCTTTCTCTTACTAAATTCATGAAATTAAATAGGGCCTCTATTTCCTTTCCTTCACTTCACCAAAATCTATGAACCAGACAAAGCCTCGATGTCTTTCAAGATCACTTCTCTCCAGATGAATTCTCCTTCCTTTTTGTCTCTCTCTCACACTGCATATTGTTCTATGTTCTGTGCTATTGTAGTGTTGGTACTCTTTGGACTTCTTCCAGCTGCAATGTCATGGTCAGATAGGTACTCTGGTTCATCCCAGTCTCTGAACCTACCCCTGCTCGTTCCTGGAGGAAAGCTCACACTTTCACTCGTGATCGGAGGTGCCGGATGGGTCATTGTTTCGGAGTTGATCGAGAACTTGGGGCGTGCATCTTAATCCACTATATGGGTGTGATTTTGTTGGATACAAGACCTTACCATATGTTTGGTTATGTAAAATTTGTTCTTTGCCCTGTTGGAGCGAAGTGTGTATCAGAAAAAAAAAAAATAATAATAATAAAAAAAGGAAAGGAAAGGAATTTTTTTTTTTTAACTTTTGGCAAGTGATCTCCTTTCTATGTAACCCAAATATAGTAAGGGTTAGTGGAGAAACAAAGCTTAGGAAAAATTATTTATTATACAAACTTCCTTCCCTAGTTGACTGGATATACCATTTTTATTAATGATTTTTGAGAGATTGTGTTGTTGCAGAAACTAAAAGGAATAATTTTACCAATAGCAGTAGCCTTTGACGTGTTTCTTGGGATGAGTTGCGGACTTAGTCGCTCTCTTTAAGACGCTTCGCGGCTCTGCCCAAGTTGTGCAAGCAGTTCGGATGAAGGCCACGACGTCCCCAGGATAAAGCAGCCCAGAAATCGCCTCTGTCTCGAAAATCCTGCACGGAGGAAGATCGAAAAACCCACACCCTTTCAAAAATTGTTGCTCAGAAACTGTATATAGAAACTGTGTATAAAATTATTTCTTTAACTCTTTTTCTCTCTGTAAAACTGTCTGTATTTTATGAGAGCAGTTTGTAAATATATAAAGAATATTTCTGAACGTTGGGAAAGTTAACGTTGCAGAACGTGGAGAGAATTCTGGGAACGTTGGAGAAAAAAACTGGAGTAAAAAACGTAGAGGAGTTGTTGGGGAGACTTGGTCTCCAACTGAAAATAAAACTCTTTATGATTAAAAAAATTATTTTCCAAATAAATTTTGTATAAAAAGATATATAGGACCACATCCACACCCAAACCCAAACCCAAGCCCAAGGCCGGCCCGGAACGGAACGGAGCGGGGCGGGGCGGCGGCGCGCGCGTGTGTGTTTTGTGGTAAACCCAATTGGGCCTAGGTCCTCCCCCTTCACAAAACTTGGTACCCCCAAGGGGCCCAATCCTTACTCCAACCTCCACTTATATATGTCCCTCTCACTTCCTCTAATTTTCCTATGTGGGACAAGCAAAATATCATTTGGGTTAGTTTATGAATAAAACAGAACTCAATACCAAATTTCAAAGTTTTTTCCCTCAACCTTTCCCTCCAATTTTAAATATACACTTTTTCAACAATCCCTCACTTGTATTTTAAAAATTGATTTAAGATCATTGAGCAACGTATCATAAGATTGTGCATAAGTAAAGGTGTTTTTCAACTTGAACCTTTACGTAGTGATAGTGCTTCCGATTATACTAGAGTAACCGTAGTTTTGAACTCTATCTCAGACAACACCACACACACAGTCCTACTAGGGTGAAGTTCAAAAACCAGCACTTTATGGCCGTGTGCTTATATCCCAGTATAGCGAATGATCTAGAGAATTTGCCCAAAATTTCATAGGAAGCGGCCTCACTTCCACATTTGCCTAGGTGAGTCCAACAAGGATAATCCTGTAGCTAGGTATCCCACTCCAAATGGAGTTTAGATCTCATTAAGAGTTATAAATAACTCAACCTTCTGTCCTTCAGGATGTCATGCTTCGTAGGGATGGACTTGGAGTATTACCCCCATATATAGATATTAGCATGATTCTACTCATATCACTCCATGACTTGTTATTACCCTTTGAACCTATTTTTTGGGATCTCCAGTCTACAGGTTGGGTTACTATCACAAGTGACTCAACTATCTAAGGGTTTTAGTCCCATCCCTTTCGAGGTTTTACAAAACTTCTCTCGTGCTAGTCCTTTCGTCAAAGGATCAGCCAAGTTCTCCTCAGACCGTACATAATCCACTCTTACAGCTCCAGAAGAGAGAAGCTCTCTAATAGTGTTGTGCTTGCGACGTATTTGTCGCTTCTTGCCGTTATAGTAACGGTTCTCAACTTTTGCAATAGCCGCGGTACTATCACAGTGGATTAGGACAGCTGGTATCGGTCTCTCCCATAAAGGGGTATTTGATAGCAGATTTCTCAGCCAACCTGTCTCCTCACTAGCTGTAGCTAGTACTATCATCTCTGACTCCATAGTGGACTGAGCCAATATAGTCTGTTTCTTAGACTTCCATGAAACTGCGCCTCCAGCAATACAAAAAATGTATCCACTAGTGGCCTTGGAGTCATCTGATATGGTATTCCAATCAGCATCGCTATATCCTTCAAGGACAGCGGGAAACTTCTGATAGTGTAATTTTAGGTTCATCGTCCTTTTTAGGTAACGCATGACCCTTTCAATAGCATGCCAATGCTCCATACTAGGTCTACTAGTAAACCTACATAGTACTCCGACAGCATAAGCTATATCTGGCCTAGTGCAATCAGTAGCATAACGGAGGCTACCAATGATGCTCGCATACTCAGTTTGTTTAACACTGTCACCAGTGTTCTTGAACAATTTTACACTAGGGTCATATGAAGTACATGCTGGTTTACAGTTAAAGTAATTGTATTTCTTTAGAATCTTCTCAATGTAATGAGATTGATCTAAAGAAAGTCCCTTTTCTGACCTAGTAATATTAATTCCAAGAATTACACTAGCTTCTCCTAAATCTTTCATATTAAAGTTGGCACATAAGAAAGATTTAACTTCATTAATGACATGAATATTTGATCCAAAAATAAGTAAGTCATCCACATATAAGCAAATAATAGTGCAAGTATTGTTTTCAAATTTGTAATAAATACACTTGTCACTTTCATTTATTTTAAAACCATTTGAGATGACTAAACTATCAAATTTATCATGCCATTGTTTAGGAGCTTGTTTCAAACCATAAAGAGATTTATCCAATTTGCAAACTTTATTTTCTTGGCCAAAAATAATAAAACCTTCAGGTTGGCCCACGTAAATTTGTTCTTCTAATTCACCATTTAAAAAAGCTGTTTTAACATCCATTTGGTGTACTACTAAATCATGAATAGCAGCTAAAGCAAATAGTACACGAATAGAAGTAATTCTTGTGACAGGTGAATAAGTATCAAAGAAATCAATATTTTCTCTTTGTCTATAACCTTTAGCTACAAGACGTGCCTTATATTTATCTATCGTGCCATCGGGTTTCAATTTCTTTTTAAGAATCCATTTGCAACCTATTGTCTTACAACCAGGTGGAAGATCTACTAAGTGCCAAGTCTTATTTGATTCCAATGATTCCATTTCATCATTTATAGCTTCTTGCCATAAATCAGCATTTATAGAAATCAAGGCTTCTTGGAGGGTGTTAGGATCCTCCTCTAAGTTGTAGGTATAAAAGTCGGTCCCAAAATCTTTCGCGATTCGGGCTCTTTTACTTTTTCTAGGTTCAAGTTCATATTCATTTGGTTCTACTAATCTAGGCATATCATATGATGTTGAACCCCCACTATTTTTAAGTTTAAAAGGAAATTTATTTTCGAAAAAATCAACATCACTTGATTCAATTATAACATGATTCTTTAAGTCATAAAATCTGTAAACTTTACTATTAATAGCATAACCAATAAAAATACATTCATAAGCTCTACTAGCTAATTTGGACTTTTTAGGGTCTGGAATTCTAACATATGCCAAACAACCCCATGTTCTAAAATAATCCACATTTGGTTTTCTTCTTTTCCAAATTTCATAAGGGGAAATATTAGTTTTAGAGCTAGGAACTCTATTTAATACATGACAAACAGTTAATAATATTTCCCCCCACCAATGAGAACCTGCCTCTGAATTTAATAAAATAGCAACTACTAATTCAGTAAAAGTCCTATTTTTTCTTTCAGCTTTTCCATTCATTTCAGGGGAATAAGGGGTAGTTTTCTCATGAATGATTTCATGAATTTTATATAAAGTAATAAATTCATCAGAATCATATTCATGACCTCTGTCACTACGAAATCTTTTAATTTTCCTATTAAATTGATTTTCAATCTCATGTAGGAAAATTTTGAACATGTCAATAGCTTCACTTTTATTTTTCATAAGATAAATAAATGAATAATTTGAACTATCGTCAATAAAAGTAATAAAATACCTTTTTCCATTTCTAGTTAAAATTTCTTCATATTCACAAATATCCGAATGAATTAATTCAAGAGGTTCAGATTCCCTAGTAACAGATTTATGTGGTGTTTTAGTGATTTTTGCTTGGCTATAAATTAAAATTCACATTTTTCAAATTCATTTAAAGACAATTGTGGAATATATCTTAGACTACTCATATTTTTCACAAGCCTTTTATTCACATGACATAATCTAGCATGCCAAATATTAAAAGAACACAACATGTAAGCAGAAGAAGAAACTTTATTAAAATCAACATTTAATTTAAACATGACCTCAGTTGCATAACCATTTCCAACAAACACTCCACTCTTAGTTAAAGTAAAAAAGACCAGCCCCAATAGTTTGAGTGAATCCAGCCTTGTTGAGAAGATAGCCTGAAACAAGATTTTTTCTCATTTCTGGAGTGTGCAAGACATCCTTTAAGATGACAGTCTTTCCAGAAGTAAACTTCAATTCAACCTCTCCAATACCAGCAACAGTAGTGGTGTGGGAATCACCCAACAGCACTTTCTTGTCCTTAGCTTCAGAATAAGATTTGAACATGTCACGGTCATAGCAAACATGGCGAGAGGCGCCAGTGTCTACCCACCACCCCTCGGATCCACCAACAATATTGACCTCGAAAATCATAGCAACGAGCTGCTCTTCGGCAAGATTTGCTTGGGGAGCAACTCGTCGTTGATTCCTACAGTTTCGAGCCATATGACCTGGTTTACCACAATTGTAGCAAACAAACAGTCCAGCTTCATTTATTCCTGAGGGGGGTATGTTCCTATTCTGATTTGGCTTCGGATTCTGATTCTTGTTGTTGTTGCGGTTCTTGTTCTGATTTCGATTTTGAAACTTCATGGTTTTTGCAGGTGGTTTCAGAACAACAGAGGTTTTGTTTTTAGAAAAATTTTGAGGTTTCTTGTTGTTGGAAACAACAAGAACCTGTTCTTTTAAATCTTGTTTTCTTGCCTCCTCCTCAATACTAAGGCGAGTAATCAAACTTTCCAATGAAAATTCTTTGGTTTTGTGTCTCAAAATATTTTTGAAATCTTTCCAACTTGGGGGAAGCTTGTCAATAATGACAGCAACTTGAAACTGATCATTTAAATCCATGCCCTCAGAAATTATCTCATGAGCAATTTGTTGCAGCTCATGGGATTGAGCTTCAACAGATTTCTCATCCGTCATTTGGTATTTCAAATAACGGCTGACTGCAAATTTCTTTGCTCCAGCTTCTTCAGTGTCATATTTTTTCTGGAGGGCATCCCAAACTTTTTTTGCAGAATCACAGTTTGCATAATAGTCATAAAGACTGTCAGAGAGTCCATTCAAAATATAGTTTTTACAAAGAAAATCATTTTCATTCCATATGTCAGACTCTCTGATTTGAGCAACAGTGGGATTTTCAGAAACAGTGGGTTTTTCAGAAAGACAAACAGATTGCAATTTTTTTGTAGTTAAGAAAAACATCATTTTCATCCTCCACCGTTAAAGTGAAGGCCCTCAAAAATGAAAGGTGTGTTGAGGTCATGGGTAACAGAGAGCATTGAAGATTCCATGGCAGATGTAAAAACGTCTTAAAATTGTTGTTGCAGAAACTAAAAGGAACAATTTTACCAATAGCAGTAGCCTTTGAGGTGTTTCTTGGGATGAGTTGCGGACTTAGTCGCTCTCTTTAAGACGCTTCGCGGCTCTGCCCAAGTTGTGCAAGCAGTTCGGATGAAGGCCACGACGTCCCCAGGATAAAGCAGCCCAGAAATCGCCTCTGTCTCGAAAATCCTTGCACGGAGGAAGATCGGAAAACCCACACCCTTTCAGAAATTGTTGCTCAGAAACTGTATATAGAAACTGTGTATAAAATTATTTCTTTAACTCTTTTTCTCTGTATTTTATGAGAGCAATTTGTATATATATAAAGAATATTTCTGAACGTTGGAAAATTTAACGTTGCAGAACGTGGAGAGAACTCTGGGAACGTTGGAGAAAAAAACTGGAGTAAAAAACGTGGAGGAGTTGTTGGGGAGACTTGGTCTCCAACTGAAAATAAAACTCTTTATGATTAAAAAAATTATTTTCCAAATAAA
The DNA here is from genome assembly GCA_033977485.1 of Hydrangea macrophylla. Taxonomy (NCBI): domain Eukaryota; kingdom Viridiplantae; phylum Streptophyta; class Magnoliopsida; order Cornales; family Hydrangeaceae; genus Hydrangea; species Hydrangea macrophylla. Next base: position 110,033,616 of record CM066997.1, on the reverse strand, counting down.
TTTTGTATAAAAAGATATATAGGATCACACCCAAGTCCAAGCCCGGCCCGGCCCGGAACGGAGCGGGGCGGCGGCGGCGCGTGTGTGTGTGTGTGTTTTGTGGTAAACCCAATTGGGCCTAGGTCCTCCCCCTTCACAAAACTTGGTACCCCCAAGGGGCCCAACCCTTACTCCAACCTCCACTTATATATGTCCTTCCCACTTCCTCTAATTTTCCTATGTGGGACAAGCAAAATATCATTTGGGTTAGTTTGTAAATAAGACAAAACTCAAAACCAAATTTCAAAGTTTTTCCCTCAACCTTTCCCTCCAATTTTAAATATACACTTTTTCAACAGATTGTAGGATGCAATAGACATAATCTCCCATTTATTAGTATCATAATATTGGTATGAGTGTTGCAATTGGCAACGGAATAGGCAACGGTTTGTTTGGCAAGCTAAATTTTCTTCCCTATATATTAGCTCAACCATTATTCATATTTAAATAGAGTCGGATCAATATTTCCTCCTATTTTTGATCTTTTCAAAAATAGAAAAATACATATAGTTAGAAAGAGTCTTCAATTTGAGGTCACTGAGCAACTAAATCTGAAAAGGTGTGAGTACACAAGTTTTTCGATGTGCAAGAGAAATTGAGACAGATGTGATTTTGGGTTGTTTTATCCTAGGGATGGCGTGGCATGTACAAACTACTTGCACACTTTGGACAGAGCCGCGAAACGTATTAAAGAGAGTGAGATCCGTGACTCGACCCATGATTTGTTAAAGAGGCTACTGATCCGGTAATAATAATAATAATTAAGCAAATGAAAATAATTTTTCTGTAAGAATTATGGGACCCCCAAAACCTACTGTATATGGCACCCCCGGAACAATCAAATAATATGGCTCAAGTCCCTACAATGGCCAATAATAGAGGATTAGTTCCGTGCTTTTTTTGTTTTTGTCAAAAGTCTTTCAGTTTTTATTTGGACCAAAATAGCCCTCAAATGCTATTTACTTTGAGTCTTCCCCAACAAATCAGCATGTTTCCAAAAAATAATTTTTCTTTAGTTTTTCAATCTTCAAAATGCCATAACTTTCAAAATACAAATTAGTTTTTGATAAATATTATATAATTGTGATCTACAAAACAAGATGCATATTGCCTATAAAATTCTCCAATATATATATATATATATGAAATTTTGCAGCTCAAAAACGGATGTCAAAAAAATAAAAATAAAAAATTTGTAAAATTGACACTTCCATTGCATAGATCTCGAAAAATTAGCCCAAATAAAAAAATAAAAAAAATAAAAAAATCATCCAAAATAGCCACAGAATCGCAAAGTATGGCCATTTTAGAACATGTTACTGTTTTTAAGTGCTGCCCACGTAATGTTACTAACTGTCCAGATAAAAACAGTAACATATTATCAAATACAAAAAAAAAAAAAAAAAAAAAAATCTCAAAGATAGTGACATGTCATTGTCACAAAAAAAATTGTCAAAATTAGAGTCATTTAATATATGTTACTGCCTTTAAATAATGTCCTTCATACAAAAAACAGTAACATATCATCAAAGATTAGTAAATTGGTTTTGCACAAAAAGACAGTAACATATCGTTGATAGTGACATTTCTTCAAATTGACCAATTAATCGCTAAATTATGGCCATTTTTAAGACGTCACTACCTTTACAATTTCTGTAGACAAAATGTTTTTTCAAATATTACTACATGTCATTGTTTGCAATAGTGATATGCAAAGACAGTGATATTACGCTACAAACAGCGTGTCAATGTCTTAATTTCTTTTTGTCTCTTTGTTTTTTTTTTTTCATAGTTACTATGAATCTTGTTTGATAGATTGTTTCTTCTACATTACAAATATATATATTTTTTTCAAAATGGAGTAATGGTTTGAAGGTTGTGGCATTTTATAATTTGAAAAATAAAAAATAAAAACTGCATTGAAACACGTGCTAAAGTGGCAAAATAGCATGGTATTTGTGTGTGAAATAAGGCAAACTTGTCAATTACATTAAATTCTATTTAAAATTGGACTTAATACCAAACAATTCAAAAACCTATGTCCTTAGAGTATAGTGTGTTGTTTCATACAACAAACTTAAGGAAACTTTGTGGTGTACATATACAGTGGTGTAGATGGTACAATAAATTTAAGGATTGAAACTTATTGAAACCTGACGTTAGTGTTCGGCTAAGTTTAGCTATTGTATGGGGGTTACGACAAAGAGTGTGTCATGAGACACCACACGGCACAAACAAAACCGTCTCTCCTTGAAAACATCTCACACGACACATATTGTGATGTGCCACATCCAAATGGCACGACACAATGTGTGCTGTGAGGATCTCATTATTTATTTATTTATTTGTTTTGTTTTCCTTTTTTGTTTGTTTTGAGTGCAAAGCTTCTAAATTATGTCGTTTTGTGCCAAATCGCTTTGTGAGTGCCGTTTGGTTACTACACCATTGCAAGTGTTCCCTCTCTGTACATTAAACTTAAGCTAATTTTATCTTAAGTTTATACTACCCACTGTGGATGCTCTTATTACTTTAAAACCAACTGTTGTGGACTTATCTCCTATTAGAGTCCCTAGTGAGGGCTTTTTAATTAATTCTCCCTATTTAAAAACCTATACATCTAGAATTATAATATTTTCCCAAAACAAAAAAATCGGGTTTGGAACGCTGCCACTGAACCCTCATTGTAAACTAGTGCCTCTAGGATAAAATCATTAGTCCACCCCTACTTGTACTAATCTTGTCACTCAAATGCATGACAGCATGAATCAACTTAAATTTGTACACTGTCACAACATCAGTTAACAACCATTCTTCATAATCCAAATGCTAATTAACCCAACTTTTTTTTTTTATAATTTTTTTAGTAGCACTACTAACTATGCAAAATTAGCCCTCATTATGTAACATTCGTGAAAAGTGTAGAACACCATAAATTTCATTCGAAAAATGTCATGGTAATGGTAGGAGGGTAATGAGGAAATATTAACACTCGAACGAATGATAATTGGATGAACCGTTAACTTACGACGTTGTACGAAGTTCGATGATCATATTAATTCACATACCCAATACTGAAGGACATGGCTTTGCAAACGGTCAGGTTAGCCTAGTCAGAATAGGGTTGCTTGGGACGAGCTGTAAACTCAGCCGTCGTCCCAAGTTCGATTACTACTGATCTGTGCCCATTTTACTCGATATTTGGCTTGTAGGTGGATAAGTGGGTAATTGTCAGTATCCATAAATTACCATGTAGGATCGATTTTCTTGGCCCAAACTTGAAAAAATTGACTCTGTAGCATAGGATAGCACTGTCAACGAAATTGCTCCTTGACTTAGAAAAAGAGCAAAAAAAAAGAAAGAAAAAATAAAATAAAACAATACTAGGGTGACAAATACTTTTTACAAACACACTCTATCTCTCCGTTGGGTGGCAATGTGGGGTCCACTGAAATTATCCGGACCCCAGAGTGACACCTAGGAGAGAGATAGAGTGTGTTTGTCACCCAAATATTACTCAAAAATTTTTTTTTGCAAACAATGTATTATAAAAGAGTAATTTATGGGGGCACAAACAATACATACACTTTACAAAAACACTCGCATCTCTCTCTTGGGGGGCACTGTGGGGTTCGGTAGTTTTAGTGGACCCCACATTACCACCAAAAAGAGAGATACAGTATTTGTGCCCCTAGCATTGCCAATTATAAAAAGTCTAGATTGCCTACAACAGTATTATGAATTAATTAATATATGTTAACATATTATATCAAGTTAATTAATCAACTCCACTAACAAGGATTATTTTGAAATACCCAAAAGGGAAACTTCACAGTGAATCGAAGAATAGGATATCTCAGTTTGTCTCCAATAGAAATTACAAGTTGGGTATCTAATGAAATACTTTTGTGCAATAGGCCCGGTTTAGGGATGCTGAAAATGGGATCAAGTTCAAAACAAATTTCACAATTTTCCGTTATTATGAAATTCAATATTATGCTAATTTGACGAAGAACTAGTTTTTGGGCACGGATTCCTATGTACATTAAAAGTATCTACGCAAACACGTAATAAATTAGAAATGGTATTTCTGTGAACCACAAAACCGGTTCTCAAGTTATCCAAACAACCTTGTACAGTTGTAAATTAATCAAGGTAACATTTTAAATCATACGGAGTATTATAGAAGACAATTGTAATTAGTTACAAGCAAATTAATATTATAATCTTTTGAATGAATATGAAAGACATTTGATTCTTAAAAAAAAAAACTTGTATCTCCTGGTGATTTATGACATAAACATAGCTAAATAAACAGAGAATGTATCAATTTGCAACTGAACAATGTGACAGTGGCATGTTTGTGATCTTCAAATGGGATTAAACATAAGTCTCGCAAATTAATTGTCTTTTTGAAACATTTCCATTTGAACATTTCAACACATAGGAATATCAATAAAGGAGGCTCATGGTATTGAAATTTCTCCTAATATAATACATGTACTTGAATTTCCAAATGAACCAAAGACTTATCAGCAAAGTATTTGTAAAAGACTTGAGAGCTGTCCTATTGTCTGCAACTAACATCAAATAGCTGTACATTGAATTGGTCACCTCTCTAAGGGTGTGTTTGGGAATGCTTACTAAAACATGATAAGGATTTCACCTAATCTTACTTTATGTGATTTGTATTGTGTTCGTTTAATAAAGAACCAGTTCTGATGTCAGACTCCTATCTAAAAGTAGCTTCACAAATACTGAAACTATGTAGAACAGGTTCTTTTTTTTTTTTTTTAACAACATATCTGCTTATTTTATTACCAAGCAACCTCTGAGAGTCTATAAATTAATCAACTCACATAACTTCTTTAACTGATCAACTAATCTGAAAAATCAAAGCAGCCATGGGAATCCAAAGAGTGCTGCTCCAAATGATCATTCTGCAGGTATCAATAGCCACAGCACAAATTACACTGCCCGGTTGCCAAGAAACTTGCGGCAACGTTAGTATCCCGTATCCGTTCGGGACAAGAGAAGGCTGTTACTATAGCAGTGCCTTCTTCGTACATTGTAATAACACTCATTATAGCCCTCCTGTGCCGTTTTTACACGGTGGCAACGTCAACATCAGAAACATATCGATCGATGGTCAGATATATATGTCAGTGGTGCAAGCCATCGATTGTTTCGACAAGTCAGGCAGGCAAATTATGAACAGGAATGGAACACTCGACGTGGAAGGGTACACAATTTCTACGACACGAAACAAGTTCACCGTGGTTGGTTGTGACACTACTGGAAGGATTGAAGGCTTCCGCGACGGTCAGATGTATGCCACAGGGTGCGAATCCATATGCCAAAACAGGGAGTATATTGTAAACGGGACTTGCTCTGGCATTGGCTGCTGCCAAACCTCCATCCCCAAACGACTCACGACGTACTCTAGATCGACAGTACGTAGTTTGAACAATCATAAAGTTGTATGGGACTTCAGCCCCTGCAGCTATGCCTTCATTGTTCAAGAAGATATGTTCGAATTTTCCTTAAATCATCTCAAAGATTTGAGGGATGTACAAAGGCATCCCGTGGTGCTTGATTGGACTATTGGAAATGATGCATGTGATGTAGCTGAAAAGAACCAGACTAGCTATGCCTGTAAGAGTACCTATAGCATGTGCGAAAATCGCGATATTGGATATAATTGCAATTGCTCAATGGGGTATCGAGGGAACCCATACATTCCCAACGGTTGCCAAGGTATGTATTCAATATCATTGACCTCCCTGAGGTTTGTCATTATATCAGCAATCTTTCATGTGTTTTGAATAACATCAACGACCTCAAAATTAAAACATTGTTTTAGTGACTTCCCCTCAGTGAACGCGAGAGGTTAACTGAATTGGAGGGAATCTTGTGATGTCAACAAATTTTTTTTCAAGATGAATTGAAAATTTTGCCATGATATGTCTTATTTGCAACAATACATCGTTGGGGAATAATCGGAATCCCCACTATTAGGAGTAACACGTCCTAACTGACGATTCGTCAGGTGTGAATTAAATAGAAATTAATATCCAAGCCACAATAAAAAAAAAATTTAATAATTTCCACCACAAGCATATAAAGCAATAAAAAAATGACACCAAAAATTTATGTTGAAAAACCCTCCAATGAAGAGGGAAAAAATTACAGAACTCCGCATAATTCCACTATGTAAAATAAGAAATACAAATATTCTTTCAAGCTTTTGCCCAAAACTTGATGTATCCAAATCAACTAGAGAGTGAGTACAAGGGTTAGCTCCTAGGGTTAGAAAACCCAATTCAATCACCAAAGTAAATACCCAAAGTAATGGTGGAAAACACTTCAAATCCCAAATTTGAAAAACCAAACAACCCCTTGAGAAAATCACCCAATCCACTCTGCAGTCTCCTTCCGCAGCCGCACACCAGCAAGAAAAAACCCTCTCTCTATTGAATGCTGCGCCGACCAGATCACCAGATGACTCAAAAACAAAGGCTTACTGCCTTTTGAATTTGCTAAAGCCATTAAATGGCATTTGGGCCCACATGGGCATATGGCCCAATAAAGACTAAAAACATATTAGTCCATTAAAGACATTATATCTCATGTGTACGCAAACTATAGGGGTGCAAATCGGGCGAGATTCAAAGGGTTTTGGTTCTTTTCAATTTCAAGTCTGAATTCAAGTAGTCTGTCCAAGCTTGAGCCCGAGTCTGATATAAACTCAACTTTTTCAACCCAAGTCCGGTTTGTGATTTAGTATTAAAACCCGAGCCCGAGACCGAGACCGAATTGCAATTTATTTTTTTTTTTTTGTGCAAACCGATTTTTAGTATGTAAATAACAATATGTAGAGTATCAAATCTTTTTTTTTAGATTAGGAAAAAACATTCATCTATTAATTTAGTGCTTAAATAATATCTAATAGTGTATTCTTGTTACTAAAAAATACTATAATCTAATGTCCAAAATAATACATAAATATAATTCGGGTTAGTAAAATTCTGCCTAAGCCTGACCCGAATTGAATTCGGTCTTGCATTTTTCTGCCCAATTCCACCCATGGTGAAAGTACCGCAGGTCCAAACCCGATAATTTTTGGCTGGGCACGGGTTGGCTCGCCCGAGCATCCCTAGAAACTACACATGGTATACCCAACAAATCTCCCCCTTTCATACACATGAGAGGAGGGAACACCCAAACCATGACCCCTCACTTGGAGTCCATTCCAGCTAGTTTTCTACAAAGCTCAAGCTTCTTTCTTGTCACGACCTTAGTCATCATGTCAGACGGATTCCTATCTATATGAATTCTTCAATTTCATTTCCTGTTTTTCCATCACCTCACGAATCAAGTGGTAACAAACATCAATATGTTTCGTATGGGAATGGTATGTAGCATTCTTGCTCCTTTGACTATCGCAATGAACCACATACTCATCTTACTTCAAATCCAACTCTTGGAGAAACCGTTTCATCCATAACATCTCTTTACCTGATTCAATTGCAGCAATGTACTCAGCTTTAGTGGTAGACAAGGCAACACATTTTTGTAACTTGGACTGCCACGAGACAGCTCCCCTTGCAAAAGTAAACAAGAAACCTTAAATAGACTTTCGGTCATCAATGTCCCTTGCCATATCTGAATCTGTAAACCCTTCCAAGACTATTTTTGAACCCCCAAAACATAAACACAAACTTGAAGTGCCTGTCAAGTGCCGAAGAATCCACTTGACTGCTTCTCAATGCTCTCTTCCAGGATTGGAAAGAAATCTGCTCAGGACACCAACTAGAGGTGCAACTCGGGCGGGCCAACCGTGGTCAGCCGGGCCCGACCCGAAATTTATCGGGCTTGGGTATGCAGTACGTTCACTATGGGCGGGCTTGGGCAGAAAACTGCAAGCCCGAATTCAATTCGGGCCAAGCTTGGGCAGAATTTTGCTAACCCGTGGAACCCGAGCCTGAATTATATTTATATATTATTTTATACGTTAGATTATAGTATTTTTTTAGTAACAAGAATACACTATGAGGTATTATTCAAGCACTAAATAAATAGATGAATGTTTTTTCCCAAATCTAAACAAAAAAAAAATAGATTTGATACCCTACATATTGTTGTTTACATACTAAAAATCGATTTGCAAAAAAAAAAAGCAATTCGGGCTTAATTCGGGCTCGGGTTTTAATACTAAATCACAAACCAGGCTCGGGTTGAAAAGTTTGAGTTTATGTCGGGCACGGGCTCGGGCTCGAGCTCGGGCTCGGGCTTGGGCAGACTGCTTGAATTCGGGCCCAGGCCTGGACAGTGCCAAAACACTTTGGGTCCCGCCCGAGTTACACCCCTAACACCAACTGCATGAGCAATGTCTGGCCTTGTAGAGACCATCGCATACATAAGACTCCCTACTGTCGAGAAGTAAGGAACAACTACCATTTCTTCTCTTCCTTCTCGGGTAGAGGGACACAAGCTTTTACTTAGCTTAAAGTGACTTGCAAGAAGAGTGCTAACTAGCTTAGCATCTCTCATGTTGAACTTTTCAAGTACCCGTTCAACTTATTTTTTCTGTGATAACCATATCTTCTTGGCTTTCCTGTCACGAACAATTTTCATACCCAAATCTGTCGTGCTAGGCCTAAGTCCTTCATATCAAAGGACTTGAACAACTCTCCTTTTAGCCTGTGAATCATATTAACATCTTGTCCAATAACAAGCATATCGATAATAAAGTTACCATAGGGAAACTTTTTCACATAAACACACTGATTTGATGCAGTTCTCTTGAACCCATGACCCGCCATGAATGAGTTGAATTTCCTGTACCACTGTCTTGGAACTTGATTAAGGCCGTAAAGGCTCTTCTTCAATTTGCTGACTACGTGCTCTTTCTCTTTAACTTCAAATCCCTCTAGCTGTACCATATAAATCTCTTCCTCCAAATCACCATGAAAAAAGGCAGTCTTCACATCTAGCTGCTCAAGCTCAAGGTCCATGCTAGCTACTAAACCCAAAGCCACTCGAATAGAACTCATCTTCACCACCAGTGAAAAAATCTCATCAAAATCAACACCATGCTTCTGCCCCAAGCCTTTGACAACTAAACGAGCCTTATACTTTAGTAGCTTGTCACCATCCTTCTTCAACTTGAACACCCATTTGTTTCTCAATGCCTTTTTGCCCTCAGGAAGATCAACCAACTCATAAGTATTGTTCTTATGCCAGGAATTCATCTCATCTTGCATAGCCTGTACCCAACTACCTTTGTTTCTGTGAATCTGAACTCCTTGAAAACTCTCTGGTTCCCCCTCATCTGTAAGCAAAATATACTCAGAACTAGAATACATGACTGATGGCCTCTGCTCTCGATTCGATCTCCTGACTTGAGGTACTATAATCTCTGGGTGTAGGGGGTGGGGGACTGCCCCTCCTGCTCAAAACCCTCTATATCTGGCACATCATCATCATCATCCCCAAATTCTGGAACATCTATAATTGGCTCATCAAGTACTTTTTCCCCGTCTGTAGCACCCTGTGATATGGAAGGAACTGCTATAAGGTTTGGAGCACTACTCGCTCTAGGCAATGCAGGTTTCTCAAAATCTGCCAAAGATTGATGCTCGTGAAAAATCACATCTCTACTTCTGATCACCTTTTTATTTTCTGGATCCCACAACCTGTACCCGAACTCTGCATCTCCATAACCAACAAAGATACATGGAGTAGCTTTATCATCAAGCTTAGATCTCTGCTCCTTAGCAACATGTGCAAATGCCTTGTACCCAAACACCCTCAGATAAGAGTAGGAAATATCACCACCAACCCATACCTTCTCTGGAATCTCAAAATCTAAAGGAGCTGAAGGAGACCTATTAATCAAGTAACAAGATGTGTGAACTGCTTCACCCCCGAATGACTTAGGCAGCTTAGTCATTCGTAACATGCATCTGACTCTCTCTACAATAGTGCGGTTTATCCTCTCGGCCATACCATTGCTGTGGGGTACGTGGAATTGTCCTCTCATGCCGCATACCATGACCTGCACAATATACTTCAAACTCTTTTGAAGTGTACTCTCTCCCATTATAAGTACGAAGGCACTTCAAAGGTTTTCATGTCTCTCTTTCCACCATGGCATGGAAACTCTGAAAATGATGAAAGACCTGGTCTTTTGTTTTCAAAAAATATACCCACACTTTACGACAAGCATCATCAATAAAAGAAAGAAAATACTTACTTTCGCCCAAAGTCTCCACCTCAATGGGCCCACAAACATCAGAACCATATCAAGCAACTTAGTTTTTCTTTTACTAGAAGCATGAAAGGAAACTCTATGATGCTTACCAAATAAGCAATAATCACAAGGGTTAAGAAATGTACCTTTGGAAAAGGGAATGAGAGACTTCTTTGCCAGAATCTGCAACCCTTTCTCACTCATGTGTGCCACCTATGCCATAAATTTGGTAAAGACGCATCCTCAATTGCATTGAGCCCACTTTGAATACATATAATGTCTAAACAAAAAGAAGTAAATGCTCTAAAAAATGCTACCCTAGTTGGACAAAATTGTTCTGTTTAAATGTACAAAAAAGGAATTATCGTCTTGTTGTATCACCTTCAGCTTTTCATTTTACTTAAATATGTTACATATATATATACATAAGGGAATTTCTAAAAAATGACGCATCCATCTAATATTGTTACTTTACTTTCAAGGGAGATCATTCATATATTGACAAACCGCAAGGGAGGCCATTGATATTTACACCCCCATTTTTTTTATCTTTCTTTTTCTTTTGGTAGTGTATGACCCTTTTTGTGACTATTTCACAGACATTGATGAATGCAAGGATCAAGGGCTAAATAATTGCACAGACAAATGTACTAACATACAAGGAAGTTATACATGTGCTTGTCGAACAGGGTACCATGGAGATGGTAGAAAGGATGGAGGAGGATGCAGTCCTAATATAGTATTTCTGGTCACGGTGGCAAGTAAGTCATATATACTTTCACTACTCTTACAAGAGGTGGACTATTTGAGTTTATATCTACCCAACTTAGGTTAATAGCTCAAAGTGTTGGTGTTAGTAACCTTAAAATCCATGAATTTACCAAGAAAGTCATGCGAGCATTTAGTAACCTATCTCGTTTTTCTATATGTTTACGATGAAACTAAGGCCTCGCATGGTAACATTGTGGTTTTTGGTTTTCAGTTTTTGTTTCCATTTTTTATATTAGGAGTTGACTGTGATCAATTCAAAAAAATGAAAACAAAACTAAAAACCAAAAACCACAACGTTATCATGCGAGCCCTAAATGATGAGCATTTAGAAAAGCTTTCCAAGACTAATAAAGGTGAATCTATCGGGAGAGTAGAAATAAAATTGTGAGCGACCACTGTTTGTTGCATTGGTACAAGCTCGTTGTTACATGAGAATTCACGACATTGAAATTAAAGTGAAAAAAATTAAAATAAATAATCATTGGTAGTACAAATATATTGTTACAATATTGCTGCAATGGACTCTTGTTCCATTGCCTTACAACATGTTTCCTCTGGGTATAAATCTTTTGGAGATGGATGCTACCAACCGAACAACATTATCAGCAGAGACAAGACGATTGTCGTAGGTATATATATATATACACACACACACACACACACAGACAAATATATATATATATAAACTCTACGTTCGAAACAGAAAAATATCACTTCAAAACCCTACTAATGTGTATTATGTATATACACAATTGAGGTTAAAGCAGTATCATGCCTTGATTTGAGTTTTCACCTCTATTGTTTACTTTTGATTTGAGTTTTACAATTAGCATCTGAGAAAGGATGAGGATATATATAACTGCACCAATTGGAGTGGAATAAATAAAGCATAGTCATTCCTTGGGTGCTCAAAATTCTCAGTCTTTTTACCCTACTAAAAATAAGTAAAATACTAAGAATCGAACATAGAAGGAAAAAGATGGATCAAAAAATAAGAAAACGATGAAAGAAGAAGAAGAAGAATGTCACACCCCAACCCGCCTCGGGCGGATTAGGACACGTGTAACAAAGCCAACACGCCAAATCATCCTCAATTTATTAAGAAAACCATGAATTAGACCTCATAAAATAACCTTGTTGACACAAAACAGCCTAAGGGCAAAATTGTCATTAATAAAGTATATCAAAATTTTACATCAAAAGATAGATCTTTGAGTCCCGAATCCAACGCAAAAACAACGGCGTGCAAATCTGAGTTTCCTAGAAAGAGATATGCTTGTTTCCGTAAAAGTGGACAGTCTGATTTTATAGGGCGGATCAATCCGTGGAAAGGCCGGATCGATCCATCTCCACATTTTTCTAGAAAAATGTCCCTAAAAATGGGCGGATCGATCTGCTGGAAGGCCGGATCAATCCGGCTTCTGCAGAACAGTTCCCTGCTGCTAAAAACATCATTTTTACATGTCCAAACCAAAACCCAACTTAACCAAACTTTGTGGAAACATCAAAGATCATTACCGAAACAATTCTAAGTGCTTCTAAACATTAACTCAAGACATTCAAGAGTATCATAAGAATCAAAACACCCAAATTCCTCTCTAAGATCATAAAGTTTCATTAAAAATCTCCATTCTTCCCATTATGCTCATAACCATTTCATCATAAGGAAATAAACAAATTAAATACAACCAACACTACTCCAACTTGTCCAAGTTTCCTCCCCTACCATCTACATTCATGACTTACAAGTGCAACTCATAACATTAAGCACAATCCCACTAAATTCAACTTAACATATTAATAGTCTTAACAAAACATAAGTTGTTTACAACACTTGGAGTACAAGGATTACAACTTGAGATTTAAACTCCTAAACATAGAACATATCCACATACACACAACTCCCACGCCCAACCCGTCATGCTGATCATTTCCTCTCATTCTTCCGTTCGGTACCTACAATGGTTATTCAATAACCACAACAGAAAATGTATTTTCGTTTAAGCTTTCGCTTAGTGAGAGAACTAATTATGCAATTGGAATGTTGAATATGCAAATGCAACAATCATTATAAACATTAACAAAATGATCTCCATAAAGTCAAGTAACTTCAGTCACCACCGCCGGGTCCTTCTCACCCCAGATCTTTCTCACTTTTGGGCGCATATAGTGCAACACACACTCTCTTGTGACCCCGAAGGCATCACCGGCATTTCATTGTGGTCGTCACCACGCCCTTTCTCTTGAGGGCTCACTATCCCTTACATATGGGACCTATAAATGGTGACCGCTACTTGACTTCCTTTTGATCCACATAAGCTTTGAAGCAACTTAGCATATAAGCATAACAATTTCACATTATTGACATGTTTTTTTATCCAAATTCATCAACATATATATACACATAAGCATGGATTAAGAAACTATTAGCAATAATTATCACATGTACACATCTAAACACCCAATTTTGGGATTAGAAAACCCACCTCTTCGATTCTTAACCGATTAAGCTCCTAGAATCCAATTTCAAGCTAGATTCAAAACCAACTCTTATGCTAGGATCAATCCTACATGGTTTTTAAATATTAAAAGCTATCTATCAAGAACAATTGCCGGAGATACGTTATCGAAATTGAAAATAAAAGATATGCATGTGATCCTCTTACCTCCACGAGTCCAAATATGGTCTCGGATCATAAATCCGACATCGAACGGCGAATGAACAGCAAGATATCATCGCGTGGAACTCCGTCGCCGACTCGGGAGCTCTTGATTCTCTTAATTTATGTAAATCCCAGCTGATTTACATATATGAGACATATATGCAAGCATGCATATTTGTTGTCATGCCTTTCCCCTTATTCCAATTTACACCCCCAAACTTTAACCTTTATTATGAAACCCCCATGTTATTTACATTAACTACCCACATTCTCTAAATATATTTTATCTAAGTCCCACGTGGGTCCCAAACGTGGTCCTACATAAATTATGAAGTTGCTATTAGACCTACCAATTATGAATTGTATTCAAATACGCCCCTCACATGGGTACCCAAACTGGTCCCCTTTACCTATCATAAGATATAATAATATCTTTAAACATTTAAACAAGTATTCATATAAGCATATAATGACATCAAAATGCAAATTATTTTAACTATGGATTAACAAGATGTAAATTATATTCACATGTTGGATGATTTCATCAATGAGAGAAAGCATAAGCACCACTACCGATATATAAATTATATTCACATGTTGGATGATTTCACATTCTGTCTACAAAGAGATGTAACAGAGGAAACAATGATCTATACATACCTGGTTGCACTATAGGAAGTACTGGTAGATTGGAAAGATTGTAGGGTATTCCGTTTTCACAATAGCATGGCTTAGTTTGATTAAATAATATAAAAGGTTAAGAATGTTAGTTAACTATTTTTAAGCAACGTTCTCTCCTTCCTTCCCCCAACCCGTCCACTTTTGGAGGGATTAAAAATTGTGGGCCTTAATTTGGAGGCAGAGGCACCCCTCTTCTGCTCCTTTCCATCCTAACTTTTATCCTACCAAACAAGCAATAATACCCTCCTCCCCCCCTCCCCTTTCCTTTTTTCCACTCTTCCCTCAAAACAAATGCAGTGTTAGTAATTTTTTTTTTCCAAACTAGCGACTAGTAAAACATCTTGAATAAATCATGTACATTTCTTCGTCTCCACGATGGTCGCACACTTTGCCTTTGGCGTCCATTGACGCACCATTCCCAGTCTAACTTGTGATTTGAATTTTGATCGATGTATCAATATCATAGAGTATGCTTTCATTTGCAGTCATATGCTGCAGCCGCTAGTGTCACAAGATATTTTGTATTTTCAAATATTGTAGTAACCAGTGGATCCAATTTTTCAGTGACACTAATTAATTAGCATTCTTTTCTACGATTCTTTTATGTAAAATTTTTTCTCCAGAGGCTCTCAGTTGATTTACTATCTCCTTTACTCTAGAGTAATTTGCCATGGCGGTCTTGGATTCTTTCATTCTAGGATTTTCAAATTCTCTTCTCAAGGCTTGCAGTTTGATAGAACGTACTTTTCATTGCCCTTAAACTCTTCTCGCAAGCTCTCCCATGCATTCTTGGAACTCATAGCTCTCGTTATTCTGGGAAAAATTATGTCATTGAGTGCTTGTTGCTACTGAGAGCTTGTGAATTCTTTTACATGTTCTTCTTTAACTCCTTCCATTGTGCCGCACTAAGGGTAAAAGTACCTTCAAGAATGACGAACCCTTTATTGACAACATCCCATAAATCATGGGCTTTAATAATTTACAATCTTTAGCATATTCTAGATACTTCTAGGAATTAGCATGATATTTTAACAGTTATGATGGGGTGTGTGCTCCATGTTTGTAAAAACAAGCCCAGAGGTCTTTCATAAACCTATCCAAACGAATACAACTGAAAAATAAAAATAGTACATACCCTGATTGAAATGTTCAACATCTTTACGTCATTAACCAACCAATTCAAGAAAAGTTTCAACCCAACTTGAAATCTATGAACAAAGAAGAGTTGCATGAATTTAAGATCCCGAATTGAAGCCTGTTGAAAAGCTTGAGGGTGAGATGCTATGGTCTAATTGTGAAGACAGAAATGACTATTTTTGGGAGTTTGAGATACGTGATGAAAGATGAGAGACGTGAGTGGTTGTGGAGTGATGGGAGAGAGAGAGAGAGAGATGTGATAAACCGGGAAGTGGAAGTTATGGGAGAGATAGGTGATTAATTGGAAACTATGGAACTTATGGGAGGAAGGAAGAGAGAGAGAGAGAGAGAGATACATAAATGGGTTAGATAGACTTTTAGGCTTTTCTTTTTCCTAAATATATTTTATATTTCGGTGGTGTTTGGCGTAACTTCTCGTACAAAAGTCCATTCCTATAATGGACTTTTTAAGATGAACTTTTCAAAATGGATTTTTTTAAAAGAAGTGTTTGTTTGGTGAATGAGTGTTTTTTAAATAAAAAGTGCATCTAAAAGTGCAATTACGTTTGGCGGCAACATCTAAAATATATCTAGCTACTTACCAATATTAGCCTTAACCTCACCAAATAATAGGGATTCAACTAGGCTATGAAATTCAGGTATGGGATTTGGATAAGATGACATTAATTATAAAGCAAGGGATAAAAGTGTAATTGTTTATACAAATCTCCTAACTTATGGGGAAGTGCAAAAATCACAGTTTTGAGAAGTCGGGATTTTTGACTTCTTGAAATGGGCATTTTGGAGATGCACTTCTTATTAAGAAGTCCATTCCCGAACCTCACCAAACGGATTTCACTTCTATAAATGGACTTTTTCTTCCATAAATCTATTCCCAAAGGTTTCCAAAATAGTAGGGAGAGTTATGGATAAAGAGTTATGTGAGTAAACATTAATAGATAGGCTACAAATTATCTCTTAAGCACGTTCCGAATCCCCCTTTCCCTCCCCCACTGTAAAAAAAAAAAAAAAGGAAAAAAAAAACCCTTATTTTGAATTTCAATTTTTTTTTCATCTTTGACTTAAGTAAAGAGTAAAAGTTGGGAGAAAAAGGAGAACGAGGAAACTCAAAAACTGAGGGATGCCACATTTAATTAATAATAATAATAACGCACACTTTTTACTCTCACCATCCCACATAACTCTAACCAAGATTTCTCTACCTATCCACAAATACTATCATACACGTCTTTGCCTCTCAACTCCCCCCACCCAAATTTCTCTCCAAATCCGATTATCTCCTTTCTTCCATTTTCCTCTTTTTCTTTGCCTTTTCCACTAAATGAATTTTATACTACAAGGATAACATATCTAAAAATGAAAAACAAAACTAACATTTAACAAAAAAAAAAAATTACAACGAACACACATGTTTCCCAGTCCCCACTTATCAGCAATTGTGAAAAAACAAATTCAAGCATGTTGCTACAGTAAAGTTTAAATAGGGAGAAAAAATATATAACTCAAACACGTTTCCCAATAGCTGGGAAGTTGAAAAAGAGTTTCTTTGGAGGAATTGAGAAAGGCGGCTATGATATGAAGAGAGAGATTTAAGATTTGTCAAAGGGTGAGAAAAAATCGAAACGTGAGATAGATCATATTTGAGTTTGTTGTATATAGGAGAGAGAGAGAGAGAGAGAGACGACAGACAAGAGTAAATGCTTTAGAACGATTGTTCTTCCTTATTTTTTATAAATATTTAGAGTTTCATATTACAAGAAGATACAAGATTGCTCATCATCAACCCAATGATGAGCCTACACATAATACAAGAATTTTTGTGTTTTTAAATTTCATTTATTGTCACACCCCGGAACCACCCAGATGATCCTAGGACACGTGGCACTCCACCAAGGCTTAACTCAAGTCATTAATGATCCAGAATAATTTTAAAATAAGCTTAAACTAAGAAGCTCAACCAACAAAGGACAATATCAAAAGTTTCTTTTCCAAAGATTCAAAGGAGTCCCAAGAGACCCTCTAAGTAAAGAGTATGAATTATAAACGTTGGAAATCGAACGGCCGAAAGCCCCTCTGAGAGTTCTATCAGCCAATTGCCTAGTTTTAGCAAGTAGTAAATTCTCATATAACATTACCAAATCACAAGTTGAATTTAACACTAAAGCTTTAAACCATTTAGAGTCAAACCAAAGTCACAAACATGAGCTTCCAAGTTAAAGCAAGAGTTTTAAACACTTTCATAAAAGTACTAAATATAACCATTTATAACCAACCCAACGACTAAATCTCCAAGTTCAAACGTCCCAAACCAGCGACACTAGTACTAGATACTACCAACCAATTCAACACCAGTGACAGCTACTATTCTTATAAAAGAGCTAGATTATACAAGCTGGCTATTGCACGAGTTAATATCCGACTAAAGTAACAAGCTTAACTAGAAACATTACACAAGCCTTGCCAACCAAAATACAACATACACTATTCCCGGATTTAAACCGATTACAAACATATTACAAGTTTAGAACTAAAAAGGCAAGTAGCTACTAACAAGGTTACAACTACTCCCAAAACCCATAAACTAGCCCAGCCACTTCCCAGCTCACTTCCCCGATTCCTCACCACGATCACCTACGATGGTTATTCAATAACTACTATAATATATAAGTTATATGTTTAGTGAACAATGTTAATCATGAACATGGATAATAAACACGCTCAGTTCAACATATTACAAAGAACTATAGTCTCCGACAATTACTAGTTCACTCCCACCACTACCAGCTAGCCTGCGGCTCCACTCCCCAAGCCCACGTGACTAGTCATGACCCACGTCCTCACACATGCTGTCCCATAGGCCTCTAGCGGTTGTGGTTGTCACCACAATGATTACCTCATGGTGGTATAGAACTAGCAATTCCTTTGACCCAAATAGGCAACTCAACATGCTCATTTAAACATCACACCGTGCTTTCACAATCAAATTGGGCCTAATTAAACCACATGAATTTTGCCCAATAATAAACTAAGTAACTAAATTAACTAATTAGGTATGCTTTGGCATCACAATTGAACCCAACATGGGAATCATCCAAATATCAAAATTAACAACACTCACCTCTTAGTTTTCACTCCTAATTAGTCCTAATATGAACCGGTACAAATCCTATACATAAATTACAAGTTATGAGCTTAAACCCCAAAATGGATCACAGAAAAAATGTCACGAAACTCAATAAAATTGGTACCAACGGGTTAGACTCACCTCCAGGAGTCCGAATATGTGGTCAGAATTGAAAACTAATGTCGTTCGACGCGTCAACCGTCGGCGTGAACGTCGACGAAACCCGTGCTCGTATTTTTCTATTTTTGGTCAGCTAGCTACTGTGAAGAAGAAGATTTGATCTTCTTTTCTTTCTCTTTTCTTTTATATTAAACCCACTTTTGCATTTTTATTATGAGACCCACCACAGTTTGCTAGTTTTGCGATTATGCCCCTACTATTTATGAAACTGTATTGAAACTATCACAAACCTAAATGGGTATTTGTCTATGTCTCTCATGGGTCCCACAAGTGGTCCCATATAATTATATGAAGTTGTTAATTAGACTACTGATTATGTAACGTGTTCAATTCGCTTTCACAAAGGTACCCCTAACTGACCCCAAAAGTGGTCACCACCTAATAACATGATATTATTAACAATAAAATAATAAATTAAAGCCTTAATAAACATTTAGGCACATAGGGTATTCCACATATGGTTGTCCCATCTCAATAGGGACCCATCAACACATATCCCAACTTGGGATTGTCGTACTGGCCATAACTGGGTTCCCAACTAGACACCCAGAAGCAACTTAGTGGGTTAATTCTACCTCCAATAAGTGTCACATAACACATTAATTAACTTTAACTCATGATTATGCATGCTAAAGGAATATAAAATATAAACCACGGGAGCGGGTGTTATATCTCTCCCCTCCTTAAAAAGGAGTTTGTCCCCAAACTCGTAGTACCTCAAGTTTCGAACAAGAACAAGTATTTCTCTTTCATCTCATCCTTTCTTTCCCACGTGGCTTCCTCAACAGAGTGATTCTGCCAAACCACCATAACCAAAGGAATGGTCTTTGTTCGTAAAACTCGTTCTTTTCTGTCAAGAATCTTGATCGAATGCTCAATATAAGTCAAGTCTTCCCTGACTACCAACAGTTCTGGAACAATCACTTTCTTAGGATCCGATACACATCTTCTTAACATTGATATATGGAATACATCGTGTACATTAGCCGATTCCGGTGGCAATTCCAATCGATAAGCTACCGATCCAACTCTCCCAATAATCTCAAATGGCCCAACATACCTTGCGTTCAACTTTCCACGTTTCCCAAATCTCGTGATCCACTATGAAGGCGACACTTTCAAGAATACAAGAACTCCAACTTCAAACTCCATCGGTCTTCTTTTCAAGTCCGCATAACTTTTATATCTACTTTGGGTTGTTTGAAGTCGTTGTTGTATTATCTTTATCTTCTCCGTAGTTTGCTGAACAATTTCAGGCCCTATCAATCTCCTTTCACCAACTTCAGTCCAACAAAGTAGAGAACGACACATACGCCCATATAAAGCCTCAAAAGGCGACATCCCAATACTGGATTGATAACTATTATTATAAGCAAATTCAACCAATGGCAAGTGCTCTTACCAATCACCTTTAAAATCCAATACACAAAGTCGAAGCATATCTTCTAATATTTGAATTATAAGCTCTGACTGTCCATTAGTCTCGGGATGGAAGGCTATGCTGAAACTCAATTTAGTACCCATCACTTTCTGCATTCTTTGCCAAAATCTTGATGTAAATGCACTATCTCGATCAGAGACTATAGATACTAGAACTCCATGAAGTCTCACAATTTCTTGAACATATAATTCTCCTAATTTCTTTGGATCATTAGTCTTGCTCGGTAAAAAATGTGTCGACTTGGTCAATCGATCAACGATTACCCATTCACTGTCATTTAACTTTCTATACCTCGATAAGCCTTCCACGAAGTCCATTGTGATATTTTCCCATTTCCATTCCGGTATAGGTAATGGTTCCAATTTTCCCCGCTGGCTTTTGGTGTTCCACGTTTACCCTCTAACAAGCCACACACTTTGCCACATGCTCAGCCACTTCACGTTTCATCCCTGACCACCAATAGATTTCCCGCAAGTCACAGTACATCTTAGTCCTATCCGGATGGATTGAGTACTTCGTGTTATGTGCTTCTTCCAAGATGACTTCCTTGATACCAACTATATTGGGTATACAAACCCGATTCTTGAATTTCAACATATCATTCTCAAAAGAAAATTCTGGTTGCTTACTATAGACACCCATTTTGTCGGCTATCAGATATAGGAGACCCATAGCTTGGTGGTTCACAATGATCGAAAAAGACCCAAAAAGGACCCCTGAAAGTTAGTACTATCTCTCAAAATGCTCAGAATGACCAAAATACCCTTGAAAGCCCAAAAACTCCCAGATTCAGACCAAAAGCTCTAGAAACATACTACGTCATAATAAAAGTGGTAAAATGAGTTTTGAAGCAAAATCAGATGGAATCATCAGCTCCCAGAGACCCCCGGAAGTCCCGGAAGTTCCCGAAAAGTCCCCGTTGACCGGTTTAACCAGGATTTGACCTAAATATCCAAATTCACCGAAAAGTTTCGAGATCATTCTAGATCATGTGGAAAGTACTAAAACGAGTTTTAAAAGAAAATCGGATGAAAACGTCAGCTCCTGGGAGCTCCCACAGGTTCCCAGAACTTCCTGGGAATCTCATGTTTGACCGATTTGACCTAAAAATTGACTTTGAAATCGGAGTGCTGTGCCATTTTTCAAACATTTTTCATGGATACTAGCAGTCAATATATTTCCAACGGTATATTGCACGTATTTCCTGGATTTATTATGAATTTTCGAAGGTGAAAAAGGCGATTAAATCAGCTTTTATCGCGAATACCACAAAACTTTTCAAAGTGAGCTATCTCCGAACTATTTTTTATGTAAATTAGACTCCATTACCTTTTCAACTGTATATCACAACCTCAGTTTGGAGTTCGTATGCATTTTCTGTGAATTTTGGACGAAATAGGGTCTTTTGTAAATACCGGAACCTCTGGGGGCCTAAATACAATTTTCTGGGCATCTGAGGAGCAGTGCCGCGTCGGCACTGGGCCACTGCTGTGGAGGCACATGGCTAGTGCTACGGCGGCACTCAACCCCGCTGAAGCCATTTTTGTAATTTATTTTGGGGGTCCAAATTGAATAATTGAAAGCCAAAACGACGTAGTTTCTTGTTCACAGATGTTTGGGACCAATGGGAGCACTTTCTAAATCCCATAACCTCCCCCCTCCTTTGCTCTTCATTTTGGGGGAGCCAAGGGCAAAGCTTGGAAAAGTTGTAGAGAGAATGAGAGATATGCTTAGAGTTAGAAGTGAGAAATGGAGCTTCCTCCACTGATTATCTATAGAAAGTGAGTTCTAAACTCAAGTTCTTTCATTATCCTTGTATATACTTCACATCCAAACCCTTCCCAACCACCATTTTTGAGCAATCTTGAGTTAGGAAGCTACTTCCATGTCCAAATGTCAATATATATGAGTGAAACACCAAGTTACAAGTCCAATATCTCAATGATCATCATCTATTGATTGCTTATTTGATTGTTTACATATTATGTTCATCTCTTCTCACCTCATTTCTTTTTTATTTTTCGTTGATTACTTACATGTTTATCATCATCTAGATTACATGTTGTTTGAGGAGAGTGAATCCTTATGGATAGTAGCTCTTGACCTCAAAGACATGTTTGATGGATGATGATTCTAACTTCAATACATTCATATGTATTATTGAAGTCATATTCTCAAACAAAACTATGTTTGTGCAAACAATAATGGGTGTTCTTGATGATGAGTTTGATGTTGATTTCTTAAGTGGTCTTAATCCCCTTTTGTGCTGAAAATGTGCTTTTAAAACCCCTATTTCAAAACCCCTCTAAAACCCCAACATTTGGATTCCAAGAAACAAGCCTTGTTTTACCAAAAATCTTCAAAATAGTGAATGGTCTGAGTTCAAAGATTTCTCTAGAACTCAATACTCAAAGGGTGATTACAAGACCACTTGGAAAGTCTTCCTAACTCATTATAGAACACCCATGATTTTTGGCTTGGCTTGAAAACACTTGGAAGGGTTCCATTTTGGTCCAAACATTCCTTCCAGACATTCTGCTTTTGCTATCACAGTAGCTAGGTTGACTTTGAACTTGTTTTTCAGAAAACTTTTCCTAAATGAGTGGTCCCAACTCATTTTTTCATTGAACTTCAGTGTCTTAGGGAACCTTTTGTATAATATGGGCCTCTAGATGTTTTGTTTTCATTTTATAAGATTTTCTAACATTTCAATCGACAGTACAAACTCTGTTTCTGAGTAACCTCTATTGTTCATATGATTTCTCTCCATCTGTAATAGTTATTGTAGATTGGATTTTTGACATGTGTTCTAGACACAATAAGAATGATCTCCATAAAAAATCATGCATTGAAAACGTTTCTAACCTCACTTTTCCATTTTCACAAGATGAACTCACTGTTCTGTCTACTATTCACAGCAAGCATATTCTAACTTTAATTCTTTGATTTGATGCTTACATGTACTTCAAATTAGTTCACATCTTAGGAAGTAGTCCATACTACATTTATACATATCCTATGTTGATTTTCTCCATGCATTCATTCATATTTTAGACTTCTAAGTCACTTTAGAAAACCCATGTACACAAACACACTACAACCTTTGCACATTCTAGGATCATACATTGCATCCATGCAAGATTTAGAGTTTTAGTGACTCCTAATCTAAGAAGATTATAAGGAATGAGTTGGATCATACGTCCATGCTTCCCTTCAATCTAATCATCATTTCTCATCCGTCCCGGGGATTAAGAAGTCTTCTTTTCCCAAAGATTAACATGCATCATTCTAGTTTGCTAAGCACATTTTGATTTCTTTGATTATTTGATTCAAGAACAACTCATGTCCCCTCTTAGGATAGGAAAACCTCATTACTTGATATATGATTAGACGATTTTTCCTAGGTTTGTCTGTGTAATCTTTCACTTTACATTGTGGTATTTGGCTTAGATCTTATGAATGATATCTTATCTTTTGATCTTCCATTTCAAAATTCTTGTGTGATGTAATATACTATTATAGTATTAATTGTCGAACCAAACATAGTAAAAGATTATTATTTGGATGCTAATTGAGGGTCGAGAGACGGTGCGAGTTGAGGGTGTTTTAGTCGCTACAAAGGCTCCTTCCTCTCTCGTACCAAAACCCCGAGCCAAGTTCTTTGGTTATGAAAGGCCGGAGCCCTTTATCCATTTGGGTGAGTCAAAATTAGGTTTCTTGGTTCCTTAAAGATCAAGTGGCGACTCTGTATCTATTTTCAACAGACCATCTTCAAATCAATTTCAAAACAAAGGAAAATCAATTCTGAAACCCCGCCGGAGGAAAAGCGGGGGTGGGCTCACAGAGGCCGCATGTCCACACTTACCTTCAGGTATTTCATCACAAATTTTCTTTAATGTTGGATCTTGCAGCTGCCTAGCTCGAATTTCATCAATAAGAGACAGTTGTGCAATAATAGCTGACATTAATGCACCTCTAGTTTCAGGAATCACCTCTAACTTTAGCTGCTCCATTTCCCGAATTAACTTTTATTGTGAAGTCAAAGCATAGGCCAAGTTACTTGTTGCCTTCAGACTTAATGCATCGGCCACCATATTAGCTTTCCCTGGATGATACTGGATTGACAAGTCGTAATCCTTCATTAGCTCTAACTACCTCCTCTGTCTCATATTCAAATCCCGATGTGTAAACAAATACTTTAGACTTTTATGATCAGTGCAAATTTCACACTTTTCCCCATAGAGATAATGCCTCCAAATCTTCAAAGCAAAAACAACCACTGCTAACTCAAGATCATGAGTCGGATAATTCACTTCATGTGGCCTTAACTGTCGTGGGGCATTAGCAATCACTTTGTTGTTTTGCATTAAAATACAACTTAAACCTCGATATGAACCATCACTATATATCACAAATCCCTCAGTACCCGAAGGAATAGTCAATATCGGTGCCGGCATTAAGCGGGTTTTCAATTCGACAAAACTTTCATCATACTCCGGACTCCAAACAAAAGGAACATCTTTTTGCATAAGTTATGTCATTGGCATCGCAATTCTTGAAAAATTTTCCACGAACCTTTGGTAGTATCCAGCTAATCCCAAGAAGCTTCGTACTTCTGGAACACTTGTCAGTGGTTTCCAATTGGCCACAACTTCAATCTTTTGTGGGTCTACTGATCCCCTTCTTTTGTTATCACATGTCCCAAAAATGTTGTCTCAGTTAACCAAAATTCACATTTTTTCAACTTTCCGAACAACTTCTTTTCACGGAGTCGCTGTAGGACCAAGCGTAGATGCCTCTCGTGATCTTCTACACTCTTGGAATATATTAGAATATCATCTATGAATACAACTACAAACTCGTCCAGATAGTCTTTGAACACTCGATTCATCAAATCCATAAATGTCGCCGGTGCATTTGTAACTCCAAAAGGCATGACAAGAAATTCATAACGACCATAACAGATCATAAATGTTGTCTTTTCCACATCCTTTTCTTTGACCTTTAATTGATGGTAACCCAATCGCAGATCAATCTTAGAAAAGACCTGGGCTCCTTGAAGTTGATCAAACAAGTCATCGATCCTAGGAAATGAATATTTATTCTTGATAGTTAGTTTATTGAGTTCCTGATAATCAATCACATCCTCATAGTCTCGTCATTCTTCTTATTAAACAAGACCCGTGCACCCCACATCGATACACTAGGTCGGATGAATCCCTTATCTAGAAGATCTTGCAATTGAATCTTTAATTCTTTCAACTCTACCGATGTCATTCTATATGGCATTTTCGATACTGGCTGAGACCCCGATGCTACTTCAATAGTAAATTCAATTTCCCGCTCAACTAATACGTCAGGTAGATCTTCAGGAAATACATCTGGAAACTCTCGTACAACTGAAATATCTTTTACTCTAGTTCCTGTGACTCGTGTGTCAATTATTGAACATAAGAATCCCCGACAACCCTATATCAACAACTTGCCTGCCCGTATTGCGAAAACCAAGTATGGTGGTGCTACAACACCAATTCCCTGGAAAATAAACTCCCTTTGTCCTATTGGTCGAAAAGTAACTCTTTTCTGTTTATAGTCGATAGTGGCTTGGTTCACAAATAACCAATCCATACCCAATATTACGTCAAAGTAATTAACGGTCAACGGAATTAAATTCACTGTCAACTCCCTATCATTCACCCTAATTTTACATGCTTCAAATATTGATGAAGTCACCATGGGTTTACTTAAGGGTAATGATATTGACAAATCATACCCTAAAGGTTCTGACATGCTATTTAAGTGTCTAACAAATTCATGTGCAACAAAAGAATGTGTTGAACCTGAATCTATTAAAACGCATGTCGGGTGTGAGCAAATGAGTAATGTACTTGATACCACAGAATTGGCAGCTACATCATCTCCAGCCGTTAGTCAGAAGTACCTTCCTTGTCTTTGCTCTGGCCCTTTTCCCTTATCCACACTTGTCCCTGGTTTTGCCCCAGTTGAAACCATAGAACCTGTCCCTCATTGTCGTCTTGTTGGGCAATCTTTAGCTTGATGCCCTGGCTATCCACATTCAAAGCATTTTTCCCTCATGTATGGATTTATGATCCCCGTACTCTGAGTTTGAGATTGTGGGCAATTCCTCGCTATATGCCCCTTCTGCCTGCAGATATTGCACACTAGTGTCAAGTGGCATACACCCCAATGTTGACGATTGCACGTTGGACATAGCAGACGACTTTTCCCAAAAAAAAAACTTTCCCTTTGAACTCCCGTGCTAGAACCGGAACCTAGCGAGAACGGCTTCTTAAAGAAACCTCGTCTTTTACCTTTTCCCTCAGCTGGCCGCTTATTCTGTTGGCTCTGTTTGTACTTGTCAATATCCCTTTTTTGTTATCAAAGCAACATCTTGTACATCATCCACCTTTCGGAGTTGATGTGTATCCACTCGGCTTTTAATGTTATCTCGTAGTCCTTCTTCAAATTTTCGTGCCCTATCCACTTCTCTTGGTACTGTTCGATGTGCAAATCGGAGCAAACTATTGTATTTTGATGTATACTCGTTTACTGTCATATCCCCTTGTTATAAGTTTGCAAACTCTCGCCCCATCTGTGTCTTAACAGATGCTGGAAAGTACCGCTTATAAAATACCTTCACAAACCTGTCCCACGTCTCCGATGCCCCTTGTTCAATCTCGTTAACCCACCAATTCTGGGCATTACCTTTCAAGGTGTCAGTAGCACACATTATCTTTTCCTCGTCTGTACACTCTACCGCTACGATTCATATCCATTACCCAATGATCTGCTTATGATGGATCTAGGCCACCCTCGAATTGACTCAGCTTCCTTTTATAAAATTGCTCAATGATTCCCCGTTCAGCCCGTGGTTGTGAATTCGTTGATCTATCACTTACTGCTTTTACGAAGTTGTTTACCACATCTTCCAGATGGTCCATCCTCGAATGAGGTGAATGTTCCCGATTCAGATTCATTTTCTTACCTGTCAGTCAATTGACATAAATATCTTTCATGCTATGCCAACATGTTATATAACAACATAGCAGCAATTACTCATATGCATTCATGAAATGCATCTACATGCTCATTATCTACACATACTCTCAATCGTCGTCTCTCGTACCCAAGGTTACAAACTTATTGCTCTTATACGACTAAATGTCACGCCCCGGAACCACCCAAATGATCCTAGGACATGTGGCACGCCACCAAGGCTTAACTCAAGCCATTAAAAATTCAGAATAAGTTTAAAATAAGCTTAAACTAAGAAGCTCAACCAACAAAGGACAATATCAAAAGTTTCTTTTCCAAAGGTTCAAAGGAGTCCCAAGAGACCCTCTCTAAGTAAAGAGTTTGAATTATAAACGTTGGAAATCGACCGGCCGAAAGCCCCTTTGAGAGTTCTATCAGCTAATTGCCCTATTTTAGCAAGTAGTAAATTCTCATATAACATTACCAAAATCACAAGTTGAATTCAACACTAAAGCTTTAAACCATTTAGGTTCGGACAAAGTCACAAACATGAGCTTCCAAGTTCAAGCAAGAGTTTTAAACACTTTCATAAAAGTACTAAATATAATCATTTACAACCAACCCAACGAATAAATCTCCAAGTTCAAACGTCCCAAACCAACGACACTAGTACTAGATACTACCAACCAATTCAACACCAGTGATAGCTACTATTCTTATAAAACAAGAGCTAGATTATACAAGCTGGTTAATACACGAGTTAAAGACCCGACTAAAGTAACAAGCTTAACTAGAAATATTACACAAGCCTTGCCAACCAAAATACAACATACATTATTCCCAGATTTAAACCGATTACAAACATATTACAAGTTTAGAACTAAAAAAACAAGTAGCTACTAACAAGGTTACAACTACTCCCAAAACCCATAAGCTAGCCAAGCCACTTCCCAGCTCATTTCCCCAATTCTTCGCTGCGATCACCTACGATGGTTATTCAATAACCACTACAATATATAAGCTATATGCTTAGTGAACAATGTTAATCATGAACATGGATAATAAACACGCTCAATTCAACATATTATAAAGAACTATAGTCTCCGACAATAATTAGTTCACTCCCACCCCTACCAGCTAGCCCGCGGTTCCACTCCCCAAGCCCATGTGACTAGTCATGACCCACGTCCTCACACGTGTGGTCCCATAGGCCTCTGGCGGTCGTGGTTGTCACCACAATGATTACCTCATGGTGGTATAGAACTAGCAATTCCTTTGACCCAAATAGGTAACTCAACATGCTCATTTAAACATCACACCGTACTTTCACAATCAAATTGGGCATAATTTACCACATGAATTTCGCCCAATAATAAACTAAGTAACTAAATTAAGCTAATTAGGCATGCTTTGGCATCATAATTGAACCCAACATGGGAATCATCCAAATATCAAAATTAACAACACTCACCTCTTAGTTTTCACTCCTAATTGTGAGATTAGAGTCCTAATATGAACCGGTACAAATCTTATACATAAATTACAAGTTATGAGCTTAAACCTCAAAATGGGTCGCAGCAAAACTGTCACAAAGCTCAGTAAAATTGGTACCAACGGGTTAGACTCACCTCCAGGAGTCCGAACATGTGGTCAGAATTGAAAACCAACGTCGTTCGGCGCGTCAACCGTCGTCGTGAACGCCGACAAAACCCCGTGCTCATATTCTTCTATTTTTGGTTGGCTAGCTACTGTGAAGAAGAAGATTTGATCATCTTTTCTTTCTCTTTTCTTTTATATTAAACCCACTTTTGCATTTTTATTATGAGACCCACCACAGTTTGCTAGTTTTGTGATTATGCCCTACTATTTATGAAACTATATTAAAACTATCCCAAACCTAAATGGGTATTTGTCTATGTCTCGCATGGGTCCCATAAGTGGTCCTATATAATTATGTGAAGTTGTTAATTAGCCTACTAATTATGTAACGTGTTCAATTCGCTCTCACAAAGGTACTCCTAACTGACCCCAAAAGTGGTCACCACCTAATAACATGATATTATTAAAAAAAAAAATCATTTAAGCCTTAAAAAATATTTAGGCACATAGGGTGTTCTACATATTGTTGTCCCATCTCAACAGGGACCCATCAACACATATCCCAACTTGGGATTGTCGTACTGTCCATAACTGGGTTTCCAACTGGACACCCATAAGCAACTTAGTGGGTTAATATATCCCACCTCCAATAAGTGTCACATAACACATTAATTAACATTAATTCATGATTATGCATGCTAAAGTAATATTAAATATAAACCGCGGGAGCGGGTGTTATATTTATAATCACATGCAATTGGATTTAACCTAATTAGGTCCTTGTTTATCCTATGATTCATCAAAGATCTTTAAGTTATGCAATACATAATTATGTGGTGAGAATTATGAAGGCCCCAGAAAGTCATTCTAATCTTTAAAAATAGGTATTCTATCTATCTAGGCTAGAATTGTATAGAAGAATTTGTCTTCCTTTCTTGATAAAATGGGATATGAATTTGTCAAACATTCACAAATACTTGTATTCTACTTTGAATATTCACACAACGACCCTTTTTATCGAGTTTTGCAGGTATTTCCTCATGTATTGGGGTACCAGTGCTACTTATTGGGATGTGGTGGCTGTGGAAAATACTGAAAAAGAGAAAGAAGAATGAACTCAAGGAAAAATTCTTTGCACGAAATGGGGGTTTGTTATTACAACAACAACTGTCTTCGGGTGAAGGCAACGTTGAGAAAATCAAAATATTCACTTCAAAGGAGTTGGAAAAGGCCACTGAAAACTATAACCAGAATAGAATCCTCGGCCAAGGAGGTCAAGGTACTGTTTTCAAAGGAATGTTGACAGATGGAAGGATTGTAGCAATCAAGCAGTCCAAAAAAATGGATGAAGGCCAACTCTAACAATTCATTAACGAGGTTGTGATTTTATCACAAATCAACCACAGAAATATTGTTAAGATATTTGGATGTTGTTTGGAGACAGAAGTTCCGCAACTTGTTTATGAATTCATTCCAAATGGAACCCTTTTCCAGTATATCCATGAGGAAAATGAAGAGTTCCCACTATCATGGAATAAGCGTGTACAGATTGCTACGGAAGTTGCAGGAGCACTTTTCTATCTACACTCGTCAGCTTCCATACCAATTTATCACCGAGACATAAAGTCCTCAAATATTTTATTGGATGAAAAATATAGAGCAAAAGTAGCAGACTTTGGGACCTCAAAATCACTTGCCATTGATCAAACACACTTGACGACACAGGTAATGGGGACCTTTGGATACTTGGACCCAGAGTACTTCCAATCAAGCCAATTCACAGATAAGAGCGATGTGTATAGCTTTGGAGTAGTTCTCGTGGAGCTCTTAACTGGAGAAAAAGCAGTCTCATCAACACTATCAGAAGAAGGCAAAAGTTTAGCAACATACTTTATATTGGCGATGAAGGAGAATAAATTGTATGGTATTCTCAATGCCTGTGTCTTGAAAGAAGGTAGGAAAGAAGAGATCATGGTAGTTGCTAATCTTGCAAAAAGATGCTTAAACTTGAACAGGAAAAAAAGGCCTGCGATGAAAGAAGTTGTGATGGAGTTAGAAATGATCAGAGTATCACAAGGAGCATCTATAACACAAAATAATTATGAAGAGGTTGAATACGAAGTAGCTGAACTATACGGGCCCTGGGATGTTACTTCAACTTCAACAGGATCTAACATAGAGACTACAGGGTCCTTATCAATAGATGTCCAGCCTCTATTGCTTAAGTAATTGTGCTAGAAAATAAGATTATGTTTCTATTTCCTTGCTTTATTTCTAAGTTAGTATGCGTTTGCATGAGTTTTATTCTTCCACTTGTGATATTTTTTGTCATACAAATATAATTGAATAATGTTAGTTGTCGTTGTAAATTCTCTTTGGCTACCATTTGGTAACTGGGAAATGGATTTATCGTATTGCTTTAGGATGGTTTGGGTGCAATTACTGTCTAGTTGTTCACTAATTCTAGCTGCGATTGTTTTTCATAGGTTATATTCGCAATGCCTCACACAACTAATATTTTCTTCACTTTTTCGGAAGAAAAAAAAACTAATATTTTTTTCTTTGATCCACTGCATACATCCAACTTATAGAACATTGTTCTATCAAAGAATTGAATTTTAGTAAACATATACAAAAGACAAAACTGGGTTAATTTGAAATAACCCTAGCTAGACTCCGAATGCGAAGCAATATATTCTTGATTAATTGTTGAATACCGCATAATATTGCTTTTTTATACCTAGAAAATTATGCTATACTTCCCAAAATTAAATCTCAAACGCTTTAAGAGTTGATAGATTAAATTCCCTACAATTCAGCTCTAATTCTATACCCAAATTAATCCTCACAATTTCAGATAATTCATTTTCTGTTCATTATTAATAAATAAAACTTAGAATACCAACACCATCCCATGCACTAGTTTACGACATTGGGCCTACTTATAAACCTCATATGTTTTACTAAAACCAATTAAATAGATATGTGTAACACGACTAGAAATGGCAACGGGGCGGAGTGGAGAAGGAGTCGCCATACTCTACTCACTCCGCTTATAAATATGGCTACTCCACTCCACTCCTTCTCATGAAGTAAACCAACTCCTATACCATTTAATATTGTCCACTCCATCTCACTTCTACTCTATTTTCCATTTTATATCTCAATCTAGAAAATTAAAAAGAGCTACAATAAGAAATCCATTCACCAACAAAAATAATTTAAAACACATAATATCATGATTGTAGTGTTGCAAAATATAACAGACAAGTCTTGCAAAAAAAAAAAATTCAAGATGTAGTCTACATCAAGTCTTAATACCAACAATTCTTAATCAAGTCTTACATCACTTTACTTAGACGACCAAGGCTCTGTTTGGTTCATGGATTTCATGAGGGAAAAGAGAGGGGAAAGGAAAACAAAATGGAAACTAGCTCCTTTTACTTTACGGATGGCACTAGTTTTCCATATGGTTTTCCTTTCCCCTTATAAAATCTATGAACCAAACAAAGCCTAAGGGTATTTTGGTAAATTTATATTATAATCAGTCTGAGTGGGAGTTAAGGATGTATTTCCAATGCCACTCCTACTCCTAAAGGAGTTTCATAATTGCAAACCAACTCCACTCCTTTACAATTTTTGTAGATTCCAAATCCTTACCATTAGGAGCAGAGTACCAACACGGTGGAGTAAATTGCTACCCTAAACGTGACCAAATCCCTTTGTAATAGTTAAATCAAATAGTTCAGGAATACAAATGCACATGAGTGCACACAGATATACTGCATATATATATATATATATGAGCTAACTCCACAAATTAATTTCTTAAGCAAGTGCATTGCATGGTAGTTTCTTAAATCCTTCGGTTTGATTTTTTATTTCATATTTTCCTATTTTTATGTGTTTATGTAGTATAACTAGTTGCAATAATAAATGAAATGATTCGTATAATGCTACTCAATAAGCCTTGAAAGTTTAGTATAGGCATATCTTCGGATGGGGCGAAAGGGAGTGTTTTAACACAATCTAACTCCTTCATCTCTAGTCGCTTAACCCTGAACCGAGTTCATTGGTAATGACAAGTGTTTGTGCGCTCTATCCATTGGATATAAATTTAAGGTTCTTGATTTCCTTTTAAACCAAGTAGCGACTTATATTAAATGGAAACACCTTCTTGAACTAGCCTTGTGCGATAATATTTGTGCAAGGACAATTATTCCAAAGAGTAATGTAACAAATGGTCTGTGACTTATGAAAACAATGTAGTTGGTAATTTTTACGGGTACCAGAGTCTCTGAATCATTGAAGCTACATTATGAAGACATCAAGCTCCACGTATCAATGATGTAGTATGGTAAGAAGACTGGTTACCATGGTCTAAGTCAAAGTCAGTGGACACACTCACAAAATGTTTTTATAAAATATTAAATTGAGCTTTTTTTTATTACATTCTTCTTATTATAAAAGAACAAGTGAGAAATTTGTTATAAGCGAGTAGATCAATTTGACCTAATCGCAAAAAACCATTTGATTACAATAGCATTAAATTTGTTAGGACCCAGACCCTGGGTGTGATGGATCCGGAAGGTTCGACTTGTTATACCATAGCATTAACTCCCACGTCGATTACTAAGTGTCTTGTCAATACTAACCTTGGCCAAGGATGAATCGAAAGCGCACGTCAAGACCTAGAACCTATGATAATTCAAAGATTAGGAGTTGCCACCTAATTTTGAAGGAATTAGAAAATCTTAGTTTTGACTCGTCCAAACGAATAAGGGTACTCACCCTTTGTCCCAAAAAGTAGGCTCGGGGGTCTTGGTATGAGAGGGAAAGGGTCG
This sequence comes from Hydrangea macrophylla, assembly GCA_033977485.1. Taxonomy (NCBI): domain Eukaryota; kingdom Viridiplantae; phylum Streptophyta; class Magnoliopsida; order Cornales; family Hydrangeaceae; genus Hydrangea; species Hydrangea macrophylla. Next base: position 109,999,868 of record CM066997.1, on the reverse strand, counting down.
AAACAGAACTAAAGCACCCCCTCCCTACCGAATGATAGGCCTTAATTTAACATTCTTGTTATTAACTCAAAATCATGCTCCTCGACTCACAATACTAAATATAGATACACATTGCACAATTGTATTATGTTAACTAACAACTCAACTAAGATCCACATAACACACAGATGCACATGCAATACAAGAGAAAAAATAGAGATACCTGTAGTGGGCCGACTGTGATAACTGCAATATTTTTGTGAAATTTGAAATGCATATTTTGTATTCCCGATCCATAAGCCAGCAGACGTCATCTTGGGTGTCATCCTAACCATAGTATTGTTGATTTGAACCCATCAACTAGAACTCGACGCGTATTCGAACACATATTTGTAATCGTTCACGTAGTCGTTTACATAAAATGAATGCATAAACATTCACATAGTCGATCACGTAGAAATCGATACTAAATTCTCAGCAAAAAAAAAAAGAAACCGATACTAAACCATATTATTGTTGACACAGGCTCAAACAGACTAGATTTGAGACAGACTTGAATACAAACCCGAAAACCCTTTGTTAGAATTTTACACGAACATATATTCGTAATCGGTACACCCGTAGATTTACTCGGACAAAATGTACCCGGTATCTGAACCTTACCAGTTCTGGGCACAAGCCTAATGCGATACGAGAACATATGCATGACCTTAGCCATAACCTTTATGATCTCATCAATATCATCATTGCACCACCCACCCCACCATCACACCCTCCAAACCCGCCGGCCACCCACATGCCCCATCCCCTCAACTTTTTATTCTCATCATATCACATACATATACATTGTCACACACATATTCAGCACATGGGCTAGTAGAAAGAGAGAGAGTGATAGTGAGATAGGTAGAGAAATAGTGTATGTATAATCTCTCTCTATATATATATACAATAATGATTGGGTGACCGAAAATGTGCACCAAAAAATCGGGGCCATTTATTTCGGTGGCCCCCACGCCGAAGTGCACGGGGCCCACCAAAATGAATGGCCCCGATTTTTTGGTGCACATTTTCGGTGCCTCTAGCATTACTGATATATATATATAGATATGTGTGTGTGTGTGTGTGTGTGAGCTTGCTAGACAGAGAAGAGGTGTCAGGCCGCAGAATAGCAAAAATTGAGGAAGTTTTAAAACTTTTCTTTTTGGATCCGTAGGTTATGACTGGTTGAGCACAGATGTCTGCAAACATATTCATTAACATGGTTTAAAGGAAATGCAGAAGTGGTTTAATATTAATCATATCTTATTGAAGTAAACTCAATCCCTATTCAACTTTACATCATAATGAGTAATATCCAAAGGTTACAACAAACACAACATCAAGTTTGAAATGCGTCGATTATTCAAAATCAATAAAACAAAAATAACATAGTAGTCTTCTCCTTCGTCAACTCTAATTAGCATATCCATACTCCTCATCGAACACTTCCTAGTACTCTATCTCAAGAAAGTCTGGACATAGAATGTCCAAGGAAAAAATGTCGTTGGCTTACGAATGCCGGTGAATGCATAACCACAATACAATTATGATGTACATAGATCATATAAACATGCATTTGTCTAGAACATACAGTTTCAACTACATGACTACTGATATTATGTCATGATTGCATGAAATCGTGCATGGACAATGCAATAGACCAGGATTTGGATATTGAATCCATTTCGACACAAACGACTCAATTACTAACTCCATTTCTCTCCACACATCGTTGCAAATTAACTCTCCAGCGTAAAGCCGTTATTTCAATATGTACATGCCCAAATGGCTGAGTGATTAATATATTATCATGCCTCAATGGTTGAATGATCAACCATTGTTGATCACTATTGTATCATGCCTCAATGGCCAATTAATCAAGACATTCTAGGTCATCTTGACCTCAACTTGTGAATAATGCATGCCACAATGGCCGAAGATGATCAACCCTTGTTGATCACTATAGTATTATGCCCAAATGGCCGATTAATCAAGATTATTCGCACTTGATCCCAAGGGATCTTTACAATACCATCAACACATACTCGGTCCTATACAGTCGTCAACTCATCATACTAGCCTCCGCGACTGACTACGCGTTTCACAATGCATGCTAACACAAACTCATGTGGAATGTACATGTGTATCATTGAATTTATTATCACGCCCCAAAAATTAAAGACACAAGGGCAAGGAAAAAGAGTCAAATATAAAGTAAATGTCTCAAGTGGACCAATCAAACGAAGAGGAAGCAACAAGGAATCCTACGTGGATTCTGAATAAGATAAAAGTGGTCAACGCACAAAGAGGTTTAAAAATAAAACCAAGTTGCCAAACTGCACAGTACTCGCTTGAGCGTCATTTCATAGAGTTTAAAAATAAACAATGATGGTTTTCAATGTTTTCAAATCAAAACCCATGTATGCCCATTATCATTTAAAAAAAAATGTCCCTTTACAAAAATAGCTCCTCGAGCCCTTAATGTAACAATATTTCAAAAAGAACCCCAAGTTTGTTACACGTACGTTGCAAATGGGCTAAACAAATGCCAGAAAGACTAATAAATCATTTAAAACATTTTATCTCTTCAATTTACCAAAAGAAAGAAATATGAATAATTACAATCGACTCAAAGAAAGAATAAATACAAAATGCTATCTTTTAAAGTAGACAACCTCATTATCAACTTCTTTAGGCTCCAAAGTCCGGTAATGGAACCTGCAAAGACTGTGTGGGGATGAGCTAATATATATACATATACATATATTCTACAAGTGCCCACTACTGCCAATCTAGGATCCCGTTCAAAGACCTGTCAGTACACATTTAACAACACAATATAATTTATAGCTATTAACCAAAGTGTAGCATCACAAACCGTAATAAATCACTTAGTATTCACATTAAACAAGAAAAGGCAAATATAGATACTAACCCAATAATCGGATCAAAGCCGATAACAATGCATAATTAACCATTACTAGAACGCTTAATCAATATCTCTTTATTAAATAAATCTTGGGCCACCTAGACTATTTATCCCTTTTTCCAATTCTATAAACTCATTCCAATGATTACACCACTAAATTATAACTAATCTTTATATTTCAAATAGGGCCTTGTGCCCAACTTAAGTTTTAAACTCAAATCCATAGCTCCAAGGCTATATAACACTATATATAAAGAGAGAGATATATATATATATACATAGAGAGAGAGAGAGAGATACACACACACACACACACACACACACACACACACACAAGAACCAAGATGAGTACCACAAATATACTCAAGTAACATATATCATCAACTACGCATCCAACCAAGTAAAGGTACTAAACTACTAGGTAATCAAATTTACAATCCAATTACACTACCAAACAATCATATGTAGAAATACTACATAAAAATTTCTAGTCATAAACTAACTAATTTAAGATCCAAACAACCTTAAATAGTCTAATCCTTCAAAAATTACACTTAAATCATATCACGAAATAACCACTCATGGTATGCCATAACTAGCCTCATAAACACAAATATACCTATTTTTCATTTAGATAACCACAAAGTATTAACCACTTTTAACAAGTAAATCACATTCTTGATTTTTATAGCATTTCTAAAAGTCCTAAATTTAGACAATAATCCAAGCCAGGGTACTAGAAAGGAAGTAAACCCCACCTCAGTGGATTTGACGAAATCACACTACCAAAGATAACTCTGAATAGAACTTCGAGAACGCCGGTAGGAAGCCCTCACCGATCTCTACAATATGTCCCAAGCTATCCCTAGCCAAAAGTGGGTTTGGACAACCACTACGAAAAAGTCAATGACATCCCCTCGACAATCCAAGGGTACCCACACGTAGATCTCTTCGTGCTCTACAACCTTAATGTTGGACATTTGAGAGATAAAGCCTCTAATGCTCACAAAATGAAAAATAAAAATAAAATAAAATAAATTTAAAAAAAAAACACATAAGAAATGGAGAGAGCTTCGGCTCCCTCTTCTCTGTATCAAAAAATGAAAAAGTAAGAGAATAAGAGGGGGGGAGAGAGAGAGAGAGTGAGAGAGAGAGTATAGAAAAAAAGAAAAAGAATAAGAGGGGAAGGGGTCTTCATATGGGAATGGGGTGGGGTCCACATGGTCAAGTCTATTTACTTGCCCATTACACCTAATTAACACATATATTGCACATATACTACACCCTAAATGATCAATTAAATTATGGTCACATCAAACTCTCCCAAATACACCTACATAAATTTATTTAGTTAGTAAGTACCCACAAGTGTTCCACTATTTATGTTCAAGTCATTTAATGACTAACAGTTACACCCAATTGGTCCACTACACTAAACCAATATGTCAAACCAAACTATGTGCCCAAATCAATTGAGACTAATTAACTCAATATACCAAATAATACATTACGTCATTCCCTTACCTAAAGGTACCAATTTAAAGTTACACATGGTCCCACAAGCATTGCAAGTATAATATATAAATGCAAAAAAAAAAAAAAAAAAAAAATTGGATTATTACATTCTACCACCCTTAAAAGAATTTCATCCCGAAATTCAGTCACATAACTTGAACATAGTATAATATCAACATATATCCATCATTACATCTAACGTTATCTCGATCTTCTTTACCGAAATGAATTGATATTACTCGAGCAAATCAACGACCATATCCACTTCACCTGTAATACCTGTTATGTAAGATAAAGCTTACTCGAATGTATATGAAATAAGAACATGTCTCCACCCAGTGGACTAAGATCTTGTTCACATAATTTCATGTAATTTACGTAAGTCAATAATAATAATGGATGTCCAAGCAATCCATTATTGTTACATCATTACTCCACAAGACCCTGTGTCAATCCTCAATTCAGATAGCCATGTCATCCTTGAAATTGCAACACATTAGTCGTTTTCATCGTTTGAAAACATCTTTTGAAGAAAAAAAATCATTTTTTTTAATAAACTTCTTTGAACATTTTTTTTTTTTTAAATCAATCCTCTGAAGACAATCATTAAAAAACACCTCTGAAAAACATCTTTCACTTTTGAAAACATTTTTTTTAAACAATTTTCTAAAGAGAATCTTTGAAAACACCTTGGAAAACAATATTTTTTGGGTTTTCAATAATTTCTTTTCTTTTTTTTTTTTTAACAATCCAAACGTGTAATTGCTTTAGCACTGTCCATCCCTATTCCTCTAGCGAAATAGGTGCATGAACATACTTGCCTCACCCTTTTATTGGGTTGCATACCGGTAGCTCACACAGTAAGGTAACACGTCACCCGCCCACACTATCTAGCGGCTCACTAAGGAAGGTAACTCTCACCCGCCCACTCTAGGTAGCCCGTCAATGACTACTGTCACCCGCTCACGCCTAGGCAGCTCGTTCAGTGTTAAGTAATTACCCGCCACTGTAGGCAGCTAGTCTAGTGAACGTAGTCACCTGCCACCTTGGCGATAACCCAGAGATCAGTTAAGAGAGAGAGAGAGAGAGAGAGAGAGAGAGAGAGAGAGAGAGATGTAATATATCATAAATAAGATACCATGTTATGTAAAATGATGCAATGTTATATATAAGATATGATGCAACGTGATGTGTATGATGTGATGATATGCATATGATGTAATGGTATGTAATAGACTGTAAATCATAAGTACTCAAAATCCCTATGCGTCATATGTGCATCTCCAAGGATATACTCCAATCACCAAGTAAACATTGTCAAGTTGCATTCCATTAAATGCATAACCGACATCAACTACTCCTCTTAGAGTAAACATTTACACTAAATCGTGCAACCAAATGATAATTATCAATGTAAGTCAAATGGTATGTCTAAATATTCTCACAATGCAATAGTGTTAATATTAAACACTACTCTAATCAAAGACTATTTTTCATAGCACAACCATTCGATTCCTTGTAATTTAAATAACAAGATACATGCCAAAAGTTAAAACTTTAGCATCAAGAATAATCATTTTATTCAAAAATTTCGTAGTGAATGGTAACTTCTAATACAAATTTTCACATTAGTCTCAGTGTATTGCCTCTTATTTCAAAATGCACAATATTATTACCTCACTTAAACAAACAAATACGTTATAGAGGTAGTCTACTCAGGATCATAAATCCTTAATCACTAAAAAAATATTCATCACTTTATTCCTCAGTTAAATGAAACTAATTTCTCAAGCTTTAAACTTTCGATTCAATTATAGGGATTTCTCACTCTAAATCCTTAATAGCTTTGACAATAAAATCTAAACAATTCTTTGCTTGTCAATTCCAAGGCAATCAACGTCTAAAGTATTATTTTAGATAATACATTAATCCATCATCCACGTGTTCCCAAGGAACACAAAATAAATAGCAATTTTATCTTAAGTAAAAGATAAGTCACACAAGCATGAGGCACATAAGACATAGAATAATGCTAGGCACACTTTGAAATCCACACTGAATTTGACACTTAGCTTTAAATGCATGTACCATGTGCTGTGTAAGTGGTGCACAGAAAAGTGTGAAAAATTCACACAGCACAAAGTACATGTATTTAAAGCATAAGATGTCAAATTCAGTGTGAATTTCAAAGTGTGCCTAGCATTACTCTAAGACATATGCTTTGACACGTAATCACAATCAGAGAGTATGTAAACTAAGTTACATACCACAAGCAATAATTTGTACTTAACAGTACAAGGCAAGTAGTACAGAGTGTATACACTAGTTACACAAAAAGTAATACTTAGCAATCCGCTAACAAATAACTAATTGTTATTCACATCATCCATTTACCCTTAGCATAATTAGCTAAGAAACTAAATAACACTATGGTCTCGAGTGATTAATCTCATGCACATATCATTACATACTGAACATGTAAACACATAACTATGTGAACATGCAATCAAGTAGAAACATAACTCGAAAAAATTCTTATGCCACTAAAGACAACTTTAATTAATTCTATATGCCACATATAGACCCAAATAACTCCCATAGCCCCTTGTCTTGTCTCGCCTGAGTGAGGATATTCAGTTGTAGTTCACTTAAGAGAGCTAGCCCCTATGCACGCTTGGGCAAGGGATGCTTGTCCAGATCATTAGATGCTTGCATATCGCCTAAGCGAGTCTTGCTTCTAGCTCGAGCGAGGTTCCAAAACAGAATTTTATTTATTTTCAGTTATTGCATGGTGTACCTTGTGCTTTAGTGATAATATATGCTACTGCATGGTGTACCCTGCATTATACTGTGCTAGTAAATGTTGTTCTTTGTGCTATATTGATGAAGTTGAGCTTTCGTATGTTATACCACGTGCTATAAGGAATGTACCTGAGATAGTATGTTGATATGATGGTCATACAAAGATGTTATGTTGAGCATAGAACTTTCGTATGATGTACCTAGGCCTGGCAAATGGGCGGGTTCTGGCCTAGTTGGGTTTGGGATGGGCCGAATTCGGGCCGGGTCTGGGTCGGGTATATTCACAGTCGGATCGGGTTATGATCCATGACCCGATTTGTTTGTTTGTTTATTTTTTTTGGAATTTTTTTATGAATTTTTTTAGAACTATTAGCAATTTAAGTAAAAGTTTAAACCCGATCTATTTGGAGACTATCACAAAAAGATATTGAAAGGTAAAATTTAAACAAAGTAGAACACAAAATTACTCCGTAACCTAGAAGCCATTAAAATAAAGAACACTGAACATCCTTGTTTAAGGAGAGAGAGAGAGAGAGAGAGAGAGAGAGAGAGAGGTTTGTTGAAAGAGAATAGTGTAAAAATTAAACACTGCCCAAGGAGAGAGAGAGAAAGATTGGTCTCAAAAAAGGAGGAGAGAGAAACGTTTGTAGAGAGAGAAAGTGTCTAACAACACAAACCTACACCAAGCTGTCATCAAGGTCGATCTCCATCAGTCTTGGTCCTCTTGGATATGTCACATATGAAGCGATAGAGAGGAGAAGGAAAATGTTATAGAATAATTTAAACCCTAGTCTCGTTTTGGTTGCTGCGGGTTTGAAGCGGGCTCATGTTGTGCCCGATGCTTCACACTATTAAACCCATTACGGCCTGGTTATAAAATTTCTCCAACCCAATTACAATTTGTTGCGGGCTAACATCTTGTTCGGGCTTGAAATTGCCATGCCTAGATGTACATGTACTCTATGTTGTAGCAAACGTCCATGGGTTTGTATGACTGAACGACCTTTAAGGCGGTGGATCCTTGTGGATCAACAGGGATCAACGCTTGACGAACTCAGGGTTCTGATGAACCGGGCAATATTAGAGGTCTTTCAAAGGCACTGTATTGCTAATTACAAAACTTTTTTTTTTTTGGTAATCGGGGGTGTCCGGGCCAGCTTGCGCGCACCTCGACTAATCCCCCGAGGCCTGGAGGCGCCGGGTGAATACTCCAGTGGCCACGCTCCCCATGACTCGAACACTAAACCTCTTGGGTAGTACACCCAAGAAGCTTACCACTCGGCCACAAGGGACTTGGTTAGCTAATTACAAAACTTAATCCCTCCAATTTATAAAAGTGTGTGATTTATGATGAATCATTGATGACAAAAATCATAGAATGGACTACAGATAAGGCACGCACCCAAAAAATACGAACAAATATACATTATTATAGGGTGCAAAATGAAACTTTGGCATAATGACAGAAGAAATTTTTAGGTACTCTCAAAGTACCATGTGACATGCCACTTGGTACCCCGTACTCAATACATGTGCGTCACACGAATAATAAAACCCACCACAAAAAATTTTAATGGTCCAACAATCATGTGCGGCGCTATCTCATTGGGTGTGGGACACCACATATGTACTACCTTCAAGGTACACAAAAACTTCTCGAAAGACACTACATTGTATAAAACCTTAATTGCTGTAGGCATATGCCCTCCACGTAGCTTCTGATGTCATTTTCTTGGGGACGACAAAACAATTGTTCTTGAAAGACGAGCTTAAAAAAGTAAGGCAATTTAAGTATAAGTTCATTATGTAAATTTACTTTAAAGTTAAGGGTAATTAAGGTTCTTGATGGGTGATGCTAATGCCAAAGCACAATGTGCTTTGGCATTAGCACTAGCCTTCTTGATTAGTGAAAGGTCATTAATATAAAAAAAAATATCAAGTAAAATTTCACTAAAAGAAATATTAAGTGAAATGTTCTCTTTCAGGGACTTTTTAGTCAAATAAGAATCAAATTAGACTTTTAGACTCTTGGTAGTTACTTTTTGAAACTACCCTCCAAATTTCTAATATAAAAGTAAGGAACCATAATGTCGCAATTCAGAAGAACACATGATCCATTTTCAAATAATATATATATATAAAATAAAAAATAAAACAAAAATTCATGATCCAAAATTTCTGGAATCGCAATATGGCAACCAAAAAAAAAAAAGAATTTTAGTCAAAAGTCCTTTAAAATAAACTTTTTAATATTATGTCCAACCCGTTTTTAATTTTAGTGAAAAGTCCACATGTTGTAGGGACTTGATTTGATTTAGTTTCACTATCCGATTAAGTTTTACTGGTCATAGAGTTTTGGCCAAAATAAAAAATAAAAGTTAATAGTCCTTTAAATTTAATAAGTCTAAAATGATAAACTTTTTACTAAATTTCTAAAAAAAAAATAGCCAAAAATTTAACCTCGGTTTCTAATTGGCATGCATGTACCACTCCTACCTAGTAATTGAAAAATAGTACGACTTGGACACGAGTTATACAGACATACTGTTATGTTTTAAGCTTATGGGAATTCTATATTGAGCAAGGTGTTTTTGCTCCATGGGGGCAAAACTGCTGACTATGTGTCACACTTGATTGGAGGAAAGAACAAAAAAAAATGGTGTAATTAATGCTATATCAGTTGGACTTTTCAATGCTTAGTTTGGACTTTCCTTTGCAACATTTGGACGTTGATTAGCTTATTTTGTACATTGCGAAGGTTGAACCAAAATGAGAAAAAAATTTCCTCAGAATTAATACTTGTAACGCACAATTAATGCTATATCGGTTAGACTTTTCTTAGAAACTGATACGCCCAAAATATGACCGAGCGGTTCAAAATCAATAGCCCATCCGGGCCCACAAACATGATCCCGAGCATCACGGGCATGATCCCGAGTATTACGGGCAGTTTCCTACTCAAGCTAGAAGACTAATGGAAAGTGCAAGTTATTTCCTAATCCAATTAGGAAACCCCACAATTAATGCCAATCTATATCAATTGGATTATATTTCCTTATCCATGTAAGAGTAGGTCTCTTGCATCTATAAAAGAGACCACTCACCCCCCATTGAAAGGGCCGCCAACTCTTTAGTCTACACAGAACCTCCATAAAATTCACCATTATACGCATATACCCGGCCGGTATTACTGGTAGTGCCGCCCCTCTTTGTTGGCTCACCAGGCCCGCCGGTGATCTGCTAGTGAACGTGCTCAGACACACCCGTGGACGTAGGTACCTTCATTAACAGGGCCGAACCACATACAAAAAAATAGTCTCTCACTCTCTCTCTCCTAAAATTGCTCTACTTTACTCTTACCAAATTTTGGCATCATCAGTTTGGCGCCGTCTGTGGGAATCGACAAGTCTTCTCGTCAACAAATCTTTTGACTGATCATCATGCCACCGAAAAAGGGTAAGAAGGCTGATCAACAGTCCGACCGGGATGTTCCTTCGGCCCCAGCACCGGCTGCGGCAGTCATGACATCTGAGCAGATCACCGCGACCCTCACACAACTCCTCGAGGGCCAACGTCAAATCCAGCAACAGATTGAAGCCCTGCTAGCCCAGCAAAGCAGTCCTCTAGGGACCGGGAAACGACCCGGGAACGTTGCGTACGGTTGGGAACCGATCTTGACCAGACAACGTGCCCGAGCCAACCCGTCCCGTGTTGAGGATGCCAGAGACATCAACAGTGGGCGTGCTGCCCGAGAGGAAATGAGGGAGCATATGGCCCGGGAATCAGTCCAGGGTCACTCGGTTCACTCGATCAAGAGCCGAGTCGTCCCTGGGGACACGGTTACCCGGAGTCATAGCCGAGCCCGATCCCAGAGGATAGTACCCCGCCATGAAGAAGCCTCTTCCACCGACCCGACCAACCCCTCAGATACCGGTAGGGAAGGAGTGGAAGCCCGAATCAAGGACTTGCAGAAACAGATCGACGGAGTGGCCAAAAAGCTTGGTCAAAACTGCGTTCAGAATCAAGCCAATACCGAGACAGAGTCACCATTCTCCAGCCAAATTATGAGGTTTGCCATCCCGCGTAAATTTAAGCAGCCTCGCCTAGATCCCTATAACGGCTCAGGAAGCTCAGTCGACCACGTCCGGACCTACAAGGCTCAGATGGCCTTAGCCACCAACTCCGATGAACTACATTGCCTAACCTTCCCCAGTACTTTCAAAGGCCCGGCCGTCCAATGGTTCTACTCGTTGGAGCCCCGATCGGTCCGCAGTTTCACGCAACTCAGCAAGCAGTTCATCAATCAGTTCATCGGTATATACGAATGGCCGAAGCCTGACATACATCTACTAACGGTCATACAAAGGAATAATGAGACCCTCAAGGAGTTCACCGGCCGGTTTAATCAAGAGAAGCTCAGCATCTACGATCTTGATGAAACCGCCGCTATCATAGCCTTCTGTTCGGGAGTTCAACACACCAAGTGCGCCGCGTCGTTCCACAGAAACTGACCGGAAACTTTGGTCGAGCTCTCTGAGAGGGTTGGAAAATACATTGACACTGAAGAGTTTCTGAAGACCAAAGACACCGGGCAAGAAAGCAACGAGTCTTCCAGAAATAAGCGAAAGCGAGATCAGCCCGGGAGTTCTGACAATTCCTTCAGCTCACAGCAGGCAGGGTCTGGCAGTCCCGACCCGACCTCCAGTTCGCAGCGGTCTGAGCCCGACAGCCCCGACCCGACCTCCAGTTCGCAGCGGTCTGAGTCCGGCAGCCCCGACCCGATCTCCAGTTCACATCGGTCAGGATCAAACAGTTTCGACTTTGCCTCCAGCACAGCGAAGTCAGAAGCACAACGATCCTGATCCGACCTCCTGTCTCCATCGGTCTAGAAGAGCCCGAATACATTGGTACTTGCTTGATCACCACATGAGGCTCCACCGATTGTTAGAGAACTCATACAAAGACCTTGGGCCTAACCCCGAGGCATACAAAGACCTCGGGCCTAACCCCGAGGCATACAAAGACCTCGGGCCTAACCCCGAGGCACGAAGAAGACCTCGAGCTCCGAACTCAAGCACTAAAAAGACCTCGGGCTCCAAACCCAAGCACAAAAGACCTCGGGGTCACGCCCGAGGCACCGGCTTCGCCTAGGTCCAACCGACGATGGGGGCAAACCCCCTAGGCGGCTGATGATGGCAAGCTTCAAAAGACCCTGCAACCACCATGTTCCAGGTCGGTTACCTATAGATCATAGCCTCTGTAAGACCCTCGTCTTAGCGAAAGCTTGGGGGGCAAGACGACGTAGTGAACTAAATAGGTAATCACTGTCACGCCCCGACGTAGCATAAAAAAGGAAAGCGTTTAATTTCCTTTATGGACCCGTAGGTCGCGACAGTTTGAAGGATCGATTCCGTCCCAAACGTCAAACAACAAAACATAATAATCAGAGTGAAGCAATCAAGGCTTACAAAAATTTTCTAACTTATTACATCTTATAAACCGGGGTCAACTAAGGCACAGACCGCCTTGAAAATAAAATAATATCTTAAAGTCTGTTACAGTCATCCTTAAAACAAAACAGTTCATAACTTAAAACAGATCAACTGAAAACATATAATAAATAGTTTCTTGTCCCAACAGCAGCCATTCTTAGTTAGCATAATCGTATGATTCCTCCTGATTGTAACCTGAAAAGCCTGAACACGAATGTCCAGGACGCATCAACGTCGTCAGCTTCAAGAAGCTGGTGAGTATTACAAACATGACTTTGAATGTAAAACATACCAACTTACCTTTTTCCAATTCTCATTTAAATCCACAAGTTTATAATTGGAGTAAGGAGCTCATTTAGAAAACATTCACAACATTATTTAAAGAGGGTAATTTAAACAGATGGGACCGTGTATGAGAACAATGCACCACACTCATCTTGCCGACGCTTTTCTCTCGACAGCCACGACAACCCACTATCCTACTCCTGGTCTCTTTGAAATACTACGATAGCCACACTTTAGCAACGGGGCGCCAGGGAGTGTCCAGTTTGCCTCACACTTTGGTCCGGGGTACCAGGGAGTGTCCGTTGCCTCACACTTTGAATACCCTAACCGCCATGCAAATACCGGGGCAACCCCTCACACAGTATCCAGACTTGAGTTATCAGGGAGTGTCCGTAGGCCACACTTTAGCACTACCATGGGTGCCAGGGAGTGTCCGAGTTCGGCTTCACACACTTTAACGCTTCCATGGGCGTCAGGGAGTGTCCTTATTTGCCACCGTCGCATTTCAAAGATACCCTCTTCCACAAACTCAACCACATCCACAACCACAATCACGACCACAACCACAACCACAACCACAAACTCATACTCAACCACAACCACGACCACAAATACAATCTCATACCCTTTCCACACTACCATTACTCTTTTCCACACAGACTGACACCCATATGCATGTACTACTGACCCACATGAATGATATGCACTTAAACAATAATGCTGAATTAAGGAACAACACGCGTACGGGAATTAATGAGTTATACTACAATGTTTAGATCACTTAAACATAACCAATTAGAGTTCTGATCAACTAAATTCCCAAACAGAGCCTTAACAGTATATAAATTTCATCCAAACAGTCCCTTAACAGAAAACAGACAAAAACAGAAACTGCACTACCTCGCGCGAGCGGCCAGCCCCTTTTCATTTTATTAATAACCTTTTCTGTCTGCCTGAGGAAAGCAAAGTCGCGCGCGCGGATCGCTCGCGCGAAGGGGTCCTCGCGCGACCCTCGCTCGCGCGACCAGCCAATTTTCACTTATATATATATAAATTCTTACGTCTGCCTGGGGAAGCCTACCTCGCGCGCGGGGGTCGCTCGCGCGAGGGGTCGCTCGCGCGGGCCGCTCGCGCGATTCTCGCGCGCGCGATCGTGGCGCGAGATGAAGCTGAGGCTTCGTCTTCTTCGTCAGATTACTCTGTTTCAGCAGTTCAGGGTCTAAAATGACCCATTTTCAGATTCAATACTTCATAGGTCGTATAATATATGGTTCTCTTTAGTTTTTCACAAGGATTTCGAATATGAAGTCAATTTTACATGATTCAACACATAGCTTACCAATTTTATGAAAAACTAAAAAGTGTCAAAACTAATTTTCTTATATACTTTCTTATGTGAACAAATTAAGCTCTAAAACTTTGGGTATAGTATATATGACATGTAATCTATCATATTCATCTAACAAAACAGGTTTTGGTTGAGTTTGGGAAATCTCCATTTTTCAAGCCATGAACTTCAACGTACAAATATCAATGGTGATATACAACATTAACAATTACACAGCAATTAATATGAAATTACAGTCTTAGTGAGTTTAGAATACTCACTGTGATTGAAGATTCAAATAGATGTTGAGAAAGAAAAGCCAATAAGGAAAATTCCAATGAAGCTTGCAAGCTATGGAGGTGAAGTTCTTACTCTCTCTCTAAAATTCTAAAATTCTATTCTCTGAACTCTCTCTAAACTCTCTGTAATACTCAAATGCAGATTGTGTGTATGTAGTGTACATATATAGAGGAAGCCAATTGAAGGACTTGGGCTCCAAGCAAATTCTTAAACACTCAACAAATTGAGTTTAGTTCTCAATTCCACAGAAATTAGGAGATACGTAGGTGTATATGCACTGATGTATACAACTATACAGTTAATCCAAGAGTCACCTAGGTGTGTAGGGGCCAAATTGAAATGTTTGGGAAACTTAGCTTTTGGCACAAGATGTACACATATAAGTTATACATTCCCAAACATTGTCTTAGCCAATGATCACTTGCCATTAATAGAAATAAAGCATGAGTCATGTCAAACTTTACGTCATGTCCAAAAGCTGTGCAAGATTATCATAGCGTGGACAGTTTTGAACATAAACTGGTATTTTCGGGGTGCGGTGGTTACCTCAAAAATACAGAAAATTCATTTTAACGTAGGAAATGATTTTCTGGTTTCATAAAAATACTGATTTAGTCAATAGAAGTTATTTTCACCGTTTTAAAATACAGACTTTGAAATCCACAGGTTTTACTAATTTTGTAAAATTGCAGTTTGGCCCCCAATAAAATATAAATGTGAATTAGATAAGGAATTAATATTCCAAACATGTGACTGAAAATAAAATAAAAGCAGACAATGTTAATTGAATTTAAATATGCCAATGCAATTACAAATAAATTAAATAAAAATGCAGGTTATTACAATCACACCGGGTATTTATAGGCCTCGCGGATAACCAAGTCAAAATCTTGGACAACCCGAGCACCTACAGTACTCAGAGACATTAACTCCACTTAGGTCCAGACCGACGATAGAGGTGACTAAAATCTCTTAGGTTGGCCGACGATAGAGGAGTAAAAGGACCCTAAAGCAACGTGATTTAGGTCGGCTCCACCAACATGGTCAAGCTCTTCTCCCAACAGTCTTGACGAAGACTGGCCGGGCGGAAGACAACCATCCTGGGGAGTTAACATAAAAAGGACCCTAGAGTGATACGCTTTAGGTCGGCTTTTCCAACATGGTAAAATCCTTCTACCCACAGCCTTGACGAAGGTTTACGGGCAGAAGATAACCATCCTGGGAGCTAACTCAAGAAAAAAAGACTCCGAAGTAGGCTGAGTCTCAACTCTCAGTCACTTCCCGAGCATTCAAAGACTCCGAATTAGGCCGGGTCTCAACTCCCGGTCAGTTCCCGAGCACCTAAAGGTCCCGAGCTAGGCTGGGTCTCAACTCTCAGTCAGTTCCCGAGGACTCACCAGGCTCAGAAGCCCCGAGGCAGCTTCCACAAGCACTCAGACAGCGGCAAGTAACATCAAATTGATTTCCAAACTTGCCCCGATATAGCATCTGGCCAATCTTGAAAATGGGGGACAGCTGATACGCCCAAAATATGACCGAGCGGTTCAAAATCAATAGCCCATCCGGGCCCACAAATATGATCCCGAGTATTACGGGCAGTTTCCTACTCAAGCTAGAAGACTAATGGAAAGTGCAAGCTATTTCCTAATCCAATTAGGAAACCCCACAATTAATGTCAATCTATATCAATTGGATTATATTTCCTTATCCATGTAAGACTAGATCTCTTGCATCTATAAAAGAGACCACTCACCCCCCATTGAAAGGGCCGCCAACTCTTTAGTCTACACAGCACCTCCATAAAATTCACCATTATACGCATATACCTGGCCGGTATTACTGGTAGTGTCGCCCCTCTTTGTTGGCTCACCAGGCCCGCCGGTGATCTGCTAGTGAACGTGCTCAGACACACCCATGGACGTAGGTACCTTCATTAACAGGGCCGAACCACATACAAAAAAATAGTCTCTCACTCTCTCTCTCCTAAAATTGCTCTACTTTACTCTTACCAAATTTTGGCATCATCAGAAACGTTTGGACCTTTCTTGGCAACGTTTAGACATTTCTTAGTTTAGTTTGGACATTTCTTAGCTTAGTTTATACATATGTTATTTGCAAACAAATGCCAAACTTTGTTATCAAGGTACAAATATTTCTTTAATAAAGTCCAAGTGTTACTTAATAAAGTCCAAAATTACTTAATAAAGTCCAAAGATTTATAAGAAATGTACAAACCAATGTTCAAAACTACCTTTACCATGTGCCGCGCAAAGATAACAACTCAAACTCATCCAATGGTCAAGAAATTTCCACTCCATGTGGGACGAAACCAGTTCACCCCCACTTTAGAATCCCCCTTAAGCTTATGAGTCTAAGAAGTTGTTTGGATAATAAAAAACTGGTTCTGTTGTTCTGAATTAAACTGTTTCTAAATAATTTCATATTTGTGTTAACTGCTATTTGGTTATATGAGAGTTCCGTGCATAAGTTAAGAATGGTCAACGAACTGATTTTTGGTTTTTAGAAAAATCTAACAAAAGTTATTATAGGTCTAAACTAGATCTTGTTTTACACTATCCCAAGTAGGCCCTGTGCCCAAATTTCAACCCCTGTAAGAATTTTTTTGCCTAAACTAATGGTCCGTTTGATAACTAAAAATTAAGCATTGAACTTTTAGTGTTGAAAATTTTAAGCATTTGAATTTAAGAACTAAAGATAATGTTTCAAGTACTAAAATAGATTGTATCCAGTTATTTTCTTCAATAGAAATTTGTTACTTAAAAATTTTTAGTAGGTTTTTTGCTGTCTTTTTTAGTTAAGTGGTACATAATCAAATGCAATGAAAAGAATTAGTGCTAAAACTATTCATTTTCAGTACTTAAATGGGTTATTAAATGCACCCCAAATTCGGGGAAAATGATCGTTTTTCTCTTTTGTCCTTTTTTCTTTCACTTTGGATACTAACAACACTAAACAGTTGTTTGGAAAAGCAAAGAACCGATTATGTGGTTTGTAAGTGAATCGGTTCTACAAATTCAAGTGTTTGGCAAATACCAATTTCTTGCATAGGAATCTATGCCCAAACTAGTAACTCTCTTAAAAAAAAAACTAGTTCTTTGTCAAACCAACATAACCTCCTTTTTTTCTTTTTTAATACCAGATCTCAAAAAGAACCAATACAAGCATACACAAACTTCTTAACTGCGCTGCAATCCTCCCCAATCCTGATGAAGTTGTCTGTGGTGTAGCTCAAGACCGAGCCGGCTGAGGGAAGAAGCTGTCAAAATAACCCACAACAAAACCTCATCGTGATTGCGAAAAGACCCCACCAAAAATATGGGTGTTCAAGAAAAGCCAAAAACTAAAAATTGACCGAAATCAAACTAACCAAACACCAATTTGTCACAAAAATAACCTTGGTTGCCACAAAACCAAATAATTAGCTAGTAGAATTTAAAATGAACTTCATCCAATTTTAAACCTTTTTAAATAGGCCCTAAATATCAATGAGAATCCCATATGGAGAAGCAGGAGCTGACAGATTGCGATACAGCCCAAAATAAGTTGGGCCCGGCCCAATAAAAATTACGTACCATTCGTCCAATCATTTTCAGTAATTTATTGGATTATATAATCGACGTTACGTTATATATATATACACACACGGACGCACTTACAGTCCACAAGATACACAAAAAGCTTTGAAACCCTAACCTCAAAAAACCTAAAAACCCTAATCTCCTTCCGCTCGTCCGATATGGGTAAGAAGCGAAAGGTTCGATCATCCGAGCCAGAATCAACCGAGATTGAACAAGAACAGCCTCAGATCGAAGAAGAACAAGCTCAGATTGAGCAGATCGATGAGTTACAGACCAACGAGGAAGAAGAAGAACAAGTAATCGAAGACGAAGAACAACCTCAGCAAGAAATCGAAGATGAAGAACAACCTCAGCAGATGGAGGAGGACGAGAACGATAACGATGACGAAGAGAAAGAGGACGAAGAAACTGAAGGAATCGGGCCCGTGAATGGCTCCAACGGCGTCGGAGCGGCGGAACAACCGCCGCCGGAGGCTAACGGCGGCGATACTTCCGGCGGTTTGGAGGAAGAGGAAGAGGAAGATTTGGAATTGGAGGAAGAGCCTGTTGAGAAGCTTATAGAGCCGTTTTCGAAGGACCAACTTGTTGTTCTACTGAGAGAAGCGGTTTCGAAGTACCCTGAGTTGGTCGAGAGTGTGCATAAACTGGCCGATGCGGACCCCGTGCAGCGCAAGATCTTCGTGCACGGCCTCGGTTGGGACGCCACTTCGGAAACCCTAATCGGCGTGTTCAGTAAGTACGGAGAGATCGAAGATTGCAACTTGGTTTGCGATAAGGTCACTGGGAAACCAAAAGGATATGGATTTATACTCTTCAAGCAACGAATTGGGGCTCGTAAGGCTTTAAAGCAGCCCCAGAAGCAAATTGGGAGTCGAATGACCTCGTGCCAGCTGGCCTCTGCCGGGCCCGTTCCGGCCGCCGCGGCCGCCCCACCGACGGCACCACAGGTTTCGGAGTACACCCAGAGGAAGATTTTTGTGAGCAATGTGTCTGCAGATCTTGAACCCCAAAAATTGGTTGAGTACTTTTCAAAGTTTGGGGAGATTGAGGAAGGACCTTTAGGGTTAGACAAGCAAACTGGGAAGCCAAGAGGGTTTGTGCTTTTTGTCTATAAGAGTGTTGAGAGTGCAAAGAAAGCACTAGAGGAACCACACAAGAACTTTGAGGGCCACATGTTGAATTGCCAGAAAGCAATTGATGGTCCTAAGGGTAATAAGCCTTTTTTTCAGAAACCTCAGTATCAGCCGACGATTGGGGCTTCGGGATCTGGACATATGATGGCGCCATCAGCACCGGCATTAGCCCCGGCTCTTGGGCAAGCATTGACTGCTTTGCTCGCTACTCAAGGAGGTGGGTTGGGGATTGCTAATTTGCTCGGGGGCCTAGGTGCCCCGGGGAACCAAGGGGTGCCGCCTGTGATGAACAATGCAGGGTACGGGAATCAGGGTGGCGGCTATGGGAACCAGCCGGCTATGCGAGGTGGCTACAGGGCCCCACATATGGGTCGGGGCGGTGGTAGAGGGCGGCGTGGTGGTGGACCTTACAGGGGTCGTGGTCATTAGGTGAGTGAATTACATGGTATATCATCATGTATTTATATTTCATTTCTTTCAAGCTCTTTGTGCTACTTTCTTGCTGCTACTCATGCATATTCTGGTTACTTTTTGTGGTAATTACTATAGAAATGGTTTCTAGGTTTTAAACAACAATTACAGCCACCATACATATGCTCAACGGGCATAACTTAAACGGACAGGGCCGAGGAAGTTTTTGCCTGACATACCACCTCTAAAGCCACTGATACACATTTGTAACATAACCTTTTTTTTATTTGTTGGGGGTGGTGGGATTTCTAGTACTTTTTTTTTGTTGAGTTTGTGGACATTTTAATAAGATAAGATAATTAATAATCAGCTAAAACATTATATGTATATATGAAAAAATAGAAAAAAAAAATTCAAAATTCGTATACAAAAAGCTAAAATCAACTAGAAATCTATACACTTGCTGGGTCTCATGAATCTAACATGGAATCACTAGAAATAAACAAAGTATTCAAACTTTTATTTGGAAAATGCGCACTTTTGACTCGAGATGGAAACTTGGTCTAAAGCATCCCAAATGTCAATGACTCAATATATTGCAGGAAAATTGGGGAAAAAGTTTTAAAATGCCCCTTTTATACATTCTCTGCGTCCAGCCATTATGGGCCCTTTCATTAGTAATTTAAAACATCTACGTGACTGACAGTAATGGTATAAACAAGCTTCATTTCCGTTACAGTCCGTTCTTTAGAGCCTTGAACAGTTGACACAATAGAGAACTTGCAATTTTAGCAACACTGAAAACTAAACTAGGCTGAGTTAATGTGTTTTAAGTTTAACAATGTTTTAATAACTAAATATACAATGTAACGTTCACTCACGTTTCCCGAAGTTTTCTTGAAACCCATTATTACTCATCTCGCATTCTATAGTATTAAGACTTTTACCTCTGAATTTTAAGAACGTTTTAATAAGAGCCAAAATGTCGTGTCCACTCCCCTGTCCGGCCTAATAGTTGCATGTCTGCCATGAAAAATAAATCTCTCTTTGTATGTCCGGATGTGTCCGACCTGTTTTGGTGTTCGACATGTGTTAGACATGGACACGACACCAAATTAAAGTGTCTGTAATCTGCATACATAGACTGAGAATTGGAGGAAATGTAGGTCACCAGATCAGATATATCCAGTTCCACAATGGTGGTTACATGATTAACTGTTAATAACATAACCATTCGTATTTCTCTGTCATTTCAAATGAATTGTAAAATTGAAAATTCAGTGGTCGATAATTGTCCTAGTTATGGCTAGAGTATCAACAGAATGGGACTAGTTCAGGTGCGGTCAAACACATGGGATGACATTGTTTTAAGTTACCGGTTGCTCCAAAAGGTTAATCTGTTAGAGAGTGGTCTCTACAATGTATATCAATCTCTTACACTCACTCACAAGTCACCCCATCTCTTACATGAAGAGGCAACAAACAGTGCTAAGTGCATTATGCAGATGGGGATGTATATACCTAAGACCTTCCTAACTGGTACCATGTTTAGTCAGCCCTTGCTCCAAAAGCTTAAGTTAGGGCATGTGCCCAGCAATCTATATAAAACTTAAACAAAAGTATATGCTCAATGTGAACCTATTCATTAAAATGTGATCCAAGTCGACTATATAAATGCTAAACCACTCCGTGAAGACTTTCAGAAAACTTTTAAAGGAAAATTTCCAATTTATTTGTTTCGTTACATGCAATTATAATTTTTTGTAATGAAAGTTTTAGATAGAATTGAAAATTATAATTTTAGTGGTTCTCAAATGTAAAGGGGTAGGCAGTCTAATTAAGTCTATACTTTATCCAAAAGCAGCTAGGAAGCACGGACACTTCTAAGAAGCTAACGTGTCGCGTATTGTGTCGTATCCGACACACGGATACAACACTTTGCGGACTCTTTTTATGCGGTGTCAACGTGTAATTTTTTAGAATTTGTCGTGTCGTGTCGTATCCGTGTCGGCTTGCCTGTGTCCGTGCTTCATAGAAAAGCGGTACCTTGTTGTACACTGTCCTGTTGGGTCCAGGTGTATTGTTGTCATAAACCTTTTCCTTCGTCTCCAAAATCCCAATTAATGTTAGCTCACATTTCTGTGGTCTGCTTAAATTTTGTTCTCCTTGGTAAACTTTATTATTTTTTGTGAAAAAATTCTCATGGCGACATCTTTTGTTGGATAAAATGTGAGCAGCTAAACATTTAAGTTTGTTTTGATTCATTCAAGGTATGTATGTAGTTATCATCCTTGATTTATTGTATTTATTTTCCTGCAAGAAATTTTTTGTTTTCAAATTAGCTATTTTATATTTTACCCATTCATTGTGCAGATCCTTCAAAAATGCAACAAACTTTTAGTTTTGGACTGGTGATTCTTCTGAAGTTCCGGGCAATCATGCAAACGACGTCTTTATATTTTTAGCAAAAAGTTATGTTTGCCTAAAGACCAGAATCTTAAACCTGTATTTCTCTACTTTTCATTTGAATGTTTTCAAAAACAATGTACTATTTGAGTTCTGATACTTTTAGCTTCTAAAAAATGTTGGGGAGTAGGTAGGGTTTTCCTACGGAGGACCTTGTCTCTCCAGAATTTTAAGGTTGATTAATCACCAATGTTTTTCCCTCTATTTTCTAATGCACTTATTTGATAATTCTTCGCTGCTTTGTGTGATCACCTCCTCTTATGGAGTTCTCTGTGGTTTAGAAAATGTTTTAATCAGCGATATCATTTCCTCTCTCATGGCTCAGCATTTTCGTATACTGTTTTATACACAGAATTGCAGCTGGTATTTTTTTCAAATGCTATCTTTGTTTATTGACCTATTGTATTTGGTTAATTGTTGTCAACGATTTACAGGAAATACCTTAGAGCAACTGCTCTCCCAGGTGGCTTCCCCCCGCCCCTATGTAGACAATTCCTTTATTGTTGTACTGTTTGGGTCTTCTAGTACATTGTGAACTTCCCTTCCCCTTTCTAGAATAGATTTGGTTGACAGAAGCACTAAAAATGAAACTGGATTTCAACATTTAGATAGTTCAATCTCCTTGGATTCACACAATAAACTTATCTATATGACATTGCCTATTCTGGAAGTAAATTTTCAATTATTGAAATATTTTTTGTTAGCTAACTTAGGAGATTGACTATCGAATTTTAATTGCTCCGCTTCGAAGGCTCTATTTTGGTTCCAAAACTCCTTTCTCCGATTCCCAAAGCCCAGTCATACTTCCATTGACCATATTTATTCCCATTTCAAAATACCCAAATTCTGAGCTGAAGTAGTGTAAATAATCCTCCTCGCCATTTAAAGGCCCTAACCACTTTCAATGTCTACTGTATTTATCATAATTTCAACCATATTACACCGGGTGAAAGTATCCAGTATGTCCCTCTTTTTGTCTCACGTGTGTATACAAAACAATTAGTGGAAAAGAAGGGGACATATTTTGGTGTGCCCGACACATATCAAAGATTGTCTGGCGTATATTGTGTTTGCACCATGACAGACTCAAGACCCTTCTAAACTTGTCCGTGCTTCCTAGTTCGAGGATTGCTCTCCCAAGTGAAGAGGACAGTATGCCCTGTAATATGGTGCAATTTTTTTTTCCCTTCCCTTTTAACATTGATAGAAATACTTTCCCCTTTGTACTTGTGCCTTGAGGGCTACTGGCTCACAAAGTGATGAAACCCAGCAAGAACTTGGTACCAGGAAGGGCTTTTAGCTTTGGTGATCTGCTTCCACGGATGTACTAGACAACTTTGCCGGCATGCAAGGTAAAAAGCTGGTCCTAATTTTTGTGAGTTTTGGGTGAAGAGTAGTTTGTGCTGAAGATGTTTTTGTTCATGCATAGAGTTGGAAGATTGTAGTTGGATTTTATTGATGAGAATGCTGAATAGGAAGGGTGTTAGATCATTTCACCAGTGTCCTGGTTTTTTTTTTTTTGGAAACTTGCGTTGATTTGAACAGAAAATGAACAGAATTTGACAGGTAGAAAACTAACTGTATAACTGATGGGGATGCTTTATTTACTCTTGTCTAGCCTTATATTTGTGTAGCTCAGTCTTACTGGTCCTCTGCTGCATTTCTTTAGATTATTTTGGCAATTCGGACTCTCTCTCTCTCTCTCTCTCTCTGGTTGCTATAAAGAGGTTCGACAGCATTATTGGTATGACCTAGCCGATTGAAGTTCAGGGTTACACATGCACTGCCTACCGTAATATTGGTCCTTAAAAGTCACAGTACATCTTTTGAGAGGATTTGGATCCACCCATTTGATTGATTCTATAGTATCTCAACAGTCAAGTCGAGACATGCATGCCTAAAAACCTCCCATCTCTTTCGTAAGGGTATATAAGCGTGATGTTGGAGGGTATTATTGAATGTTATCCAACTGCGACGTGTTGAGAACTAAATCTTGTGATACAAATTCAGAAACCATAGCATCAGTTTATATCTTTGCATTTTAATTGGCCCTCCTATTAATCTCCCAATTTTTCTTCTCAGTGAATAGAACTCTTAAACAAAACTCAGTATTAAATGCCTACGCAACACAATTTCTACATCTTCTCGTTAGGTACCAATATGCGTTCCTTTTTGTCGTTTGATGGAAATAATAGCTGATCTCTCATTTAAAAGCAAAAAGCATGTAACGAAGGGTTTTAGAGGTTACATTACAAGTTATTTCTTTTTTTGGATGTGTGGACATTATACCTTGTTATAAAAGCTCATTGTGCTTGAGTTTTAACTTGTTTAGTGAACCAATCTAAAATTCAAGCTTGAGCCAAGTCTTTAAGAGTAGTACTCCCTCCGTCCCAATTTGTGAGTTCTGTATTCCATTTTGGGATGTCCCAAAATTAGTGTACACTTTTTTAATTTAGTATATAATTTTTATTTACTTTTCAAAACTACCATTCATTAAAAATCTACACCAAGACAAAACTAAAAAAATAATTATAATGATTAGGGGCAACTGTGGAAAGTAGGTGCAGATTCTTTTTGTCTCCTTAATAAATTGAGTTCCCAAAGAAGGACTCACAAAATGGAACGGAGGGAGTAATTTGTTTGATAGCATTTGCCAGACTTGATTTTGACTCGTATAAACGAACCGAGCTTATGTATCCTCCAAAATCACAATATATCTATACGAACAAGCCAATATACAAACTATTAAGAAGTTTTTTCTCAAGTCTACTTTGGAGCAAACATTTTCACTCGAGCAGAGCTCATGCATGTTTAAGCTTCCGCTTGTGTATTAAAACAATGTGAAATTCAAGCTTTAGCTTGATTGGTTTATTACACAAATGAATACGAGTGGAGCCATTTTCGACTATGTTCACAAGGCCTGTTGAGTAGCTCAACTTGTATACATTGGACATTAAACATAGCTCTGCTTCCATATTAACCCACTATATTAAACCACCTCTTTTTTTCCCCTAATGTGATTAGTAATTACTATGGGTGAAAATGGTGTGGCTTGGTCCAATTTTTAGGCAGACCCATCAACTTGGGTTCAATTTAGTGTAAAATTTTGGTTCAGCTCAGTTTTTCCACTGCTTGAATTTTTTGAAAACTGATCGGTTCGCTTACACCCCTAGTAATTACTCACAGACCAGTTCTATTTTACTTTCAACTTTTTTTTTTTTTTTTTTAATAAATAAACCATGTCTGGCTTGAGATTTTTGTTTCTATCCACCTTTATAAGTACACTTGAACCAACAAAATCAAACATTTTCACTGAAGTTTGTTACTAAAATAAATGTACGAATATTGAAACAGGCTCATAGGCTTGTCCGTCGGCACAACCCATGTAAGGCCATGCCGGGCCTAAGCAGCCCAGTCCATTTACGTTTGCCTTCCGGCCCATTTGACACTCAAATGACCAATGCTCAACCTTCTTCACAAGTTGAACAAGTATGCCCAGCCTCCCAACTGCTTACAAGAATGAAAATTCATCAAAACCACACAATCTTCTATGCACATTGACATGGCAACCGGAAGATTCATAGTAGGTACTCACTTGTCACAAATCAAAAGGTAAAAAAAACATGACCAAGATCAGAGTAAAACTAAATTTTCAATATCTTATTGGTCTTAACATTCACAAATCCGAAACTATAGTTTCTCATGTTTTTTGCTTCTTTTTTTTTTTTTTTTTTTTTGTTTTTTTCCCCCCTAGAATTTTCTTATGTACAAGGTGAAAAAGGATACATCCAATGAGTCCTACCTCGGGATCTCATGTCTTATATCGCTCTCAAGTTCTATTGAGAAGACACCTTTTTCAGGGAACCCTTTTGACCAGACTAGACTTGGAACATGGCAAACTCAAAGCCCAGTAGCAACCTCACAGAGGATAAACCACCCTACCGATATTATACAATATATTTAACCATCAGCGTCCGCACAAAAAATAGGCCAGTAATAGCCTTGGCTCCCTCTATAAGTTGTTAGACCCGACTTACTTTTCAAAATTGGAACATCATCCTCTCTTTGCAAGCCAAGGAAGATGGACATTACCGTTTGCTATTGATTTTCTTCTTTCACAGTAGAGGCCTTCCCTTTGGCACGGTTAAAGTCATCCATGGTACGGAATTCTTCTCTGAGCAACCGATCCAACTCTGGATGTCTCTTTAATGGCTCTTTCTCTTCGCGCTCCCCGCGGTAATGGTGAAATGCCCTACCATAAATAAACAATTTCATGTAAAACACAATTTCAGTATGGGAATTGCTATTCCCACTCTAAAATTGAACGAATGCACGCCATGGTACTATTGACACACCATGCAGTACCATGCAAAATATGCATTCCATGGAGTGCATTGGTTCATCCATGGAGAGCAAATAGCAATTCCCTTTGGGTATCTATTAAAACTATTCAAATTGGCAGCAGAAGTGTAATACGAAACAGTAGCAGAAGAATCCACAACATACATATTTCAGAGCACCTGAAAATGCAAAATCATCCTAATGCATGGCCATGATGACACAGAACAATCCTCATCAAACATAATAAGCTAGGAAGCACCGGTGCGGGTACGAGGATGCAAAGGCAGGGAATTGTTAATTTTCCAAAAATCTTAGGTATGGGTGCAGGCCAAGTTGTACAAAAAATAATAGACATAACAAACATAAAGGCTACATAACAATCAAGGAAGCACCAATGCAGATGCGGGACGCGAGTGCGGGGAGTTCGGCAAGTTTCTCAAAAAAAAGAGTGCGAGTGCGGCGGGAGTACTTATATAAAATACTAAAAATACATTTTATATAGCATTTATATATTAATATATATAAACTAGTCTACCATTATTTTTTCTAATTAAGACAAAATACACATAAATTACTTGTTTACTAATAACCAATGTAATTCAACTATCAAGAAAACCACAAGCAAGCAAATTAATATTAAACGTTAACAAAGTCTTGCACAACTTCATTCCAGAGAGACGACGATGGCTGCTCGTGTGCAAGGCGCAAGCCCTAACCAGACCGGTCGATCTATGCGAATAAGATGTATCTTCTGTATGGATTCTGGAACCCTAAAACATCGCAGAGAACTCAAAAAGTATCCACACGAATTCCAGGTGCACTAAGGAGCAGTAAAGCGCACCCTACGCACAAAGTGCGCGTGTGGCACCATTTTTTGAAGCACTCGTGCTTCATAGATAACAATACTAGCCTTTTGACAAGTAATCTAACACTTAGCATTCTTAAATTGACCCTGTTAGAGCACCCGTTTTTTTTTTTTTTTTTTTTTAAAAAAAAAAAAAACTAGAACAAGCACCCAGAAGAATCCATGGCAGTGCAGATGTGAGTGCATCCGGTGCAGATTCTTCAACCTTTCAAAAAAAATCCATGCTTCCTTGAGTACAAACCCCTCAGCATCCTTCATAGAGAATATTTCCGGACTTATCACAAGCCAACTACTCTTATTTATAGAGGGATAATGCAAAACTATACTCCCTCCGTCCCATTTTATGTGTCCCTTTTGGGGAATCCAAAATTTTAAGGAACACAATGATTGCACTTCACATGGGGTATAAATAAGGGACTTTTTCCAAATTGCCCTTAGTTGCTTAAAAAAAGTAGCTTGGTTCGTTAACCCAATAAGGGTAGTTTTGGAAAATAAACTAAAAATTGATGATTTAATATTGTAAGTGGACAATAGTTTTGGGACGGCCCAAAATAGAGAGAGGGACACATAAAATGGGACGGAGAGAGTATAAAATAAGCTGTAATAAGGTCTGACATAGAAAGTACTACGCTGTACGTCTTATATCTGAAGTAAATTTGCAGTTATGTCAATGACATCCACCATAGCATAACACCACACGTAAAATTTCCTACACCATGCAGTGTCACAGCGATAATAAGGAAAACAATTTAAACTCTTCTCCAAATTTTGGGCCTCAGCACCCTTCTGAAAGTTAAACCTTTTCTTTCTTCCCTTGTGGTGATGAGAGGTGTAAAGAATGTCGAAGGTTACAAAGAGATGCCTTTGGAAAATAAATCAAATAGCTGCAAGTCTGCAACCATTCACTTAACATCGATGAAAATGATGGTTCAGCCATTCTGTTCTTGAAAAACTTCAGTAATTTGTAATCTCAATTGGATTTATAACTAAATATATTAAAGATTTGAGTAATGCAATACTTCCCAAATGCTTTGTCAACTGTACAGTAGGAAGCACGGACTCTTCGGAAAGGCAGCCGTACCTGCACTGGGTGTGCACTAATTTAAAGGCACCCGTGCTTCCTGTACTGATATATAGTAAAGATTTATTCTAATTTGGGAAGCATAGCATTATTCTCTTAACGTACACCTCATAGTATGAGTCAAATTTGTGAAGCATAGAAGTATTCTACAGATTTATTTGGAAAAAAAGTCTCTGGGGGTTATTTCCTATGCAGTATCACAATCTACAAAACTCACTAATGACTCTACTATACTGGATAAACATTTCTCTATAACTGCAGACCATATAGCACTAATAGCTTGTGTGCTCCTACAAGACACCCCAGAATCAAGAGAAACCATTTTAGGTAACTACATTACATCACTACCTTCAAGATCTAAATTACACCTAAAACTTCACCATAAAACAAAATAATTAACCTATTATGACACTTACTATGTTGATAATTTCTAAATATTCTCCCACGCTGTCTTAACACATTACTAATCAACTAGTATCAGTATGATACATTTTTCCTTTGCAGCATGCAAAAGCCAACTTTTACACGATTCTTCAAAACAAAACCATGAAATAATTCATAAGGAAGAGAAGTTTCCAAAGTTGTTACCAATATTTTTCAAGGCCATAAAGATTGCCTTTATTGTAGAAGTCAAGAGTCAGTCGTTCAAAGTCATCATAAAGGTCCTCTCTGAATTCTTTCTCCAAACCATAACTGAAATGAGAAAGGCATTGAATTAAAGCCATATATATATATATATATATAAAGAAATAGCACTTTTTGTTTCCATAAGAACTGCATTCTTCAAGTGAAACAAAAGTGGGAAAAAAAAAAACATACAAAAGCAGGGTAGAATAAAAATGATAACTTTTAATCGTATCTAAACAGAAATCCACCACACTCGAGCCAGAAAGAAAAATAAGAATTCTGGATGATACCTATAGAACCTGAATAGGCATTCTACTCCATAGTTATAATTAGCAACTGCATCTTCTAATGCAAATTTCCGGAATTCATTATACATAGATGGGACGAAATTATCCCTAAGGAAATATGACCAAAACCTGTACAATGTATTCATTTCCTGCATACATAAAAGGAAACAGACCTCTAGTAAGATCAGTATGTAAACTATTCTGAATCAAGGAAAAAATCAACATTCCAAGAAGTTTTTAGGAGTCTAATATGCATGAGAGAGAGGGAGAAAGATGCTCACAGGCATTTTGTGCACACGTCAAGCCCACTATTAATTTAATTGCATTAAAACAGATTTCAATTGTGCGACGGAATATTGTCTAAAAGTAAACCTTGTTTCTTTTGCTTGAGCAATTTCTATGAACATTTGCATCAAAGTTAGAGAGAGAGAGAGAGAGAGAGAGAGAGAGAGAGAGAGAGAAGCCAAAAGAAGCACAACTGAGCATACACAAAATCAGACAAAATATTTCTGGAAGACTGGATCATATTCGAAAGATAAAAATAGAAATGAAGTATGATGGGGGGTAAAAAAACTTAGTAATTGATGAGAGAGGATATAAGGGTAGTAGGATACCTCACTGCAACCGGTTCCCAACTTTTTCCGGTCATTAAGGCAACGCTTTTGCCATTTCAGGTACCTAATGGAAGAGCACGTGAGTCGACTTCAAGAAATACAAGCACTTTACACACATGCATGCACAGAGGCACAAGTAATCAACATTCCCTTACTTCTGCTGTTTAAAACCATTGTCTTCCAGAAGCTGATGACTTTGATGCTGAAATGGAGGAAACGACTTTGGCGCAGAACCCACAGGTGGACTACTAGACAGATTGGCATGAGGAGAAGCACTTAATTTTGACGATCTTAGCCTGTAAAATTTTGATTTCATATTTGAATTAGTGAAAGGAAAAAATAAATTACTTAAACAACCTGAACATTTTCAATTGGAGCCTGTTTGGTATTGCCGTAGACATAACAGATTTTTACTTTAATATGTTTTCGAAAAAAGGAGCAAATTACTGCTTCTGATCTGTTATTTTCAGCTTAAATGGATTCAATTTTTGAAAAAACTGTGAGTTTTTGCCAAACGGAATCAAATCTCACAATAATGGGAAATGAGTGATGATTGGTCCTCAATAAGATTATCGAAACGGGCTCATAGCATTTTGAACGTTTCCTTTAAATCCAAAAGCTTTTCTCACAAGATAAACGTACTTGAAAAATGCAAATATCAATACCCTAGCTGAACCAACAGATCCACATCGCATAAGAACAGCCCTTAACTCACCCTTGACTTTCAGGAGGAGTAGAGCCAAAGAAAAACCCAACAGAATAATTAGGTGGACTTTCTGATATGATGCCATGAGAATTACGACCAGTTCCAATATTTCTAAAGTTACTGGAGAAAAGCCTCTGTTTATGATTCGATTGTTGTTTGGAAGAGCCTTTATTTTGCTTCCTCCTTGAATTCGTATTTCCAGTAACTGAAGAGTTCCCATCTCTACCATCATTGCCCACGTTATTTCTACTACGATTAGAATGCTTAGCTCTCAGTTCCTGCCAGTATTGGAAATGTTAGAGATGTTTTTGGCAATGTTATTAAGAGCCCATTTGGTATTGCCGTGGGAATAAGAGATATTTTCTATAGATTTTTGAAAAAGCAGGATATTGCTGCTTCTGAATTAAGCTGTTTTTTTAGCTTTAAAGTGGCACAGGTTTTTCAAAAAGCAGGGATTTTTTTGTTAAACATACTCAAATCTCTCGATAATCCAATAATAATAATGATTGTCGAACCCCAAATAAGCTATAATCCATACGGGCTCTAAGGATCTTCAATGAGAAAAGTGAATGCGAATAATGATCTTATCAACCTGTTCATAAAAGTAAAGGCCGTCATTAATAGCAGATGCAAGCTCATTGGATATGGATTTGGATTCCTTTATACCAGCTACAGATCCGCTACCGGTCCCACTATTCTGCATGGCAGACAAAGGAACACTGGTTGTTTTACACAAGAAAACTAACTGCCCAACAAAAATATTCAGATCCCATTCCGTTCTAACACAAAAACAAAGATAAAGAAATCAATTCACAAATTTCAACGAACCACTCGAGCATTCTAAAATTTCAAAAAGAAGAAGAGGAAGATGATGATTTAGGCAGTGACATATGAACTGAATGTAACATATTGAAGAAGGAACACTGGAATAAAGAAGACTAAGCACCCAAGCACAAGCACAAGAAGTCAGGAGAGACAGAGAACATTTTCACTATAAAGCACAGCCCACCGGACGAGGCTTCCACCACTGCAGGATCCGTGATGGTTCGATGTACGTATGTGGAGAACCTGTTCTCAAGTTTCAAACCTATGATTCCCAGTTCTGAATAGAGCACCTTAGCATTACGCACGACCCACCCTCAAACTTAGGGAGACAATCAAGTAGACAGAAAATTTTCTGATAAAAGGAGCCCCGCAACAAATTATTTATCTTCCCACTATTCTTTTCATTCCAGTAAGCATAGCCAGTAATAAGAAAAGAACCAATAGTTCTGCTAAATAAACTTTTTACACCACTCCTAATCATTGAAGAAGTTTAGCCATTCCCATAGGAAAATAGGCACCACCCATCAGCAACTTTTGTCACAAATCTGGTGAGAAATAGGAGGCAAATTGATTCTGGAGTAGTTTGATATAAGGGAGAAAGGAGAGGAAAGGACAACAAAGATAAAATGCCGCCAAAGAGTTGCTTTATTATAGAAGAACTTTTCAATATCAATTTTCGATTTGAGTACGTCAACAAAAGCTAGTGTGAGTGAGGGAAAGCTCGTGAATGAGTAGTTGCACGTGTGTTCCTGGAAGCAAGTATGGTGTTTCTAAAAAAAAATTCAAGTTTCATTCCAATAGATCTCCTGTCTCAGGATTTCCGCACCATGCAATGGCCCCCAATCTTTATGTTATCAGTACCCACACTAAAAACAACTCCTCTTCAGTTAGCAATACTCCAATGACATATATATTACTATATATATATATACACTAAAAACAACTACTCTTCAGTTAGCAATACTCCAATGACATATATTAATATATATATATAGGGACTTGCTATCCAACCACATGAAGGAAGTAGGATAGAATTGTACCCTATCTTGAATGGACATTAATGTCCTCACCACCTCAATAATTGGAGGGTACACAAGTGATTTTCCGAAAGACAATTAATTTTATAAAAAAAAATAAAATAAAAACAAAACTTTAAACAATGAGATCACCTTGTTACCATTGTAGCACAATTACCTTTCTAGCCCCATCTTAGAGAGGAGGCAAGGACTTTAATGTCCATTTAAGAATGTCCATAATACCATCCTACAACATAATATACTAAGATAGCATTTCCTATTTACATATGTTTGTTCACATTTTTCCCAAATATGGGCTATATAGCAACAAAAACATCCAGTAAAATGTATTATCCCTTGCCCATAATTAAACAACTAAATCTTTTCATTTTAAGGTCTTCAACATTCTTATGGTACTTGAGACGCCTGAACTGTGATGACCAAGAGCCAATACTCCCCACGTAGGAAGGCCAAGATGGATAAGGTGAGGTTAGGTGTGGGGACTTGTTCCACATCGCCTGGGGTGAAGTTCCTAGACTAGTTTATAAGGATTAATCGCCCCTCTATATGCAACAAGGCTTTTTAAAACCGCAAGGGAGCTAAAAACAAAAGAACTTCACAGTTAAGCGTGCTGCTGCCAGAGCAGTACCAGGGATGGGTCACCCCCTGGGAAGTTCTTTGTGTTTAGGCCCAAAGCGGACAATATTGTTGCTAGACGTGGAGGTGGGTCGTTACATGAACACCATTGTAATCACAGGATTACAAAAAATATTGACAATGACGATAGCATGTTCAGGAAGATATCAAACAATATCATACACGTACCCAGTTTTCGAGGGAAATAATGGAACCATGAAGTCCATACAAAGAAATGAATCAACTGCTTGACAGCCTTACCTGGGTGACAATTACAAGTCTCTCAACAGCCTGATCATTGACAATAGCATCGTCATCCTCATCATCAATCCTTTAGGCAGTGAAGCCACCGAAAAACAAACAAGAGAGATCCAATAGCAAATGACTTTATTAGTAAACTATGCACGAATGATACAAGCAGCAAACTTCCATCAATGAATAATCACTAGAGTATCTTTCTTCATTTTGAAACTCCAAATTTGAAAGGAAAGTTCAGCAATGATATAACATAAAGGAAAAAAAATATATCAGAAACAGATGATGAGAAAGCCAAGATCAGTTCATCCTCACCATATAAGAAAGTATCATTGGAATAATGGCACAAATATCATCCTACAAAAAAACGAATCTTATGGAAAACATTTTAACTGCTATATATTACATGATATCAAAAGAATCTCCTAACAAGAAGAAAGTAAGGAGTATTTGACAACAAAATTTTCTACTAAGACACAATCTTCTCATCAGATAATTCATAAAGGGTGGACGCTAGCATCATATACCAAAATTTCATAGTACAGGGTCGACTATAATCCAAACCAGTGAAAAGGTCATGGAGTACCTATTGTCAAGTGCGACAGTTTTTTATAATTTGAACAAAATGGAGTTAATATTTTTTGATGATCAACAATTTCATTGTATTCTAGAAGTTTGTCACAGCAGTGACCAAAAGAGCCTTTGGGGAACCAAGGTCGGGGATTTCATATAAAGCCCTGCTCTCCACTGCAGTTAGCATTTCCTGCAGAGGTGGTATTTGGGCCATCCGTAAAACCGGAATTTAGCTTGGTATACTAAAGAATGGAGAATAGTAGATGGTTATGAAAGTACTAATGCCCTCAAGTATACAATATTTATATCGTATTAGTAAGAGAGAATCAAATTTCACATGTAATAAAAAATGATATTCCCCCTTGGACACGTCATCATGCTAGACAAACCAACCAAAGATTCTATGAATAACTGTAATTGAATGGTAAGTCAAGAAAAGAAATTATGGAAAGCTCTCTGACTTTTGTCGTTTCATGTAAATGGCCCCATACGGTGATGTGGAGTTTATGATGGAGATCAGAGGCAGCCTTCTAAGGGGGGTAAAATATCGGATGCCTTGATTTGACAACATAAATTCTAATTTTCTAAGCACCACGTGATAACATGGAACCCACATGGAATATTGCCTTAAGTATCGCAACACCTAGATACGTTTAACCACATGTATTAAGTCATTTATGATTTATAAGATTCATTTCATCACACATTACTTACAATCCACCTAGGCCCATAGGAAAGTATGACACGATAAGATGATTTAACCCAAAAAGTATTGGATGATGAAAGAATAAACAGAATTTCTGCAGCTATTCTTGCTGTCACGGTCTGTGTGATGCAAACTTATTCTTTGGTGTGATACCAAAGAGACCCTAGGGGCAATGCCAGGATATTGCTTCTTTCCCTCTTCTTTTTGTAATCCGTTACTTCTTTTAATTTCTCCATTAACTGCACTACTAGCAAAGATTGATGGTGTCCATGGGTACAGGTAACAAAAGATCAAACAAGGGTGTGGGTTGGTCAAGTGGAGTGGAGAAAAAATATTCATGTAGCCAATGGCAAATAATTTGGAACAAGGCCTAGTAAAGTTGAGCTGTAAATTGGTATGATACATGTGTCGTTAATGTAAAATGGTATATGGACACATTACATACTATGAAGCACCAACACTCTCTTTTGCCCCACGTATCAGTGTCGGATACGTATCCGACACCGACACTCTCCGATACTCTTTGGACACGTGTCGGATACTCAAAATTTCGTGTCGGAATTTTTTGTTAGTTTTTCTTGAGCCGACACTCTTTGGACTCGTGTCAGATACTCAAGTAGGTCATGAGAGTTTGCGGATGTTGATTTCATCCACCATTGGTGGGTAACCAACGGTCTATGGAGCACCGACACTCTGTTTTGGCACCCGTATCAATATCGAAAGAGAAAACGACAACACGACCCGATATTTACTGATGATGATGATGAGGCAATTGAAGAATGAGTGGATGGACATCTTTTTGGGACATATATAGTACTACTAGTTACTATTTAGTAATTAGCCGGTATTTTTTGGAACTGAATTCATGATCACAATTCACAAATATATTTTTTGGGCTATATACTAGTGGACACAAGTTAGCAAATATCTTTTGGTACTTGGGTTATGTAGATGGACATACTTGGGGGACAAGTGCATACATTACTTGGTAGTTAGCAAATGACAATGTGCTTTGACACTTGGTTGATGAATGTTATTAACATATTAATGAATATGTTTTTGAATTTTATTCATTTGCTCTGTTGTTTTTGATAATTTCATAGTATTGTTGTGATTTATGTGCTTTTATGCCAATTTTGATAAGACATGGTAAACATATATTTCAAAAAAAACATATTTTAAAAATCGTGTCCCCAACGTATCGTATCCTGCTGTTTTTAGAAATGCCGTATCGGCGTATCCGTGTCGTGACATGTCCGTGTCGCGTGTCCGTATCGGTGCTTCTTAGATTACATACTGTGAAGCATTTCAAAAAAAATAATATTTTAGAATAATTTTCAATATGACTACAAAGATTACAGTAAAAGAAAGCTAAATACACGCTAACTAAAATAGAAGAAATCAAAGGCAAAGAAAAAGGGTGCATGAATTACTACCTCCTTATTGAAGAAGTAGGAGCCTTGTTAATTGTCTTCCGCTCAACTTCAAGCTCTTCATCAAACATGAATGTACTTGCAAAATCATTAGAAAGCTCATCCAGATTTTGTTCAGCCAATTTTGACTGTTCTTCCATGATTTCGCTTTTATCATTTTCACAATCAACAAATCCTGCAAGTTCAGTTCCTTGTGTGCCGTCTGGGTGAAGTGAAACATGAAAAGAACCAAGGCCAGAGGATTTCATTGTTGGCACAAAAGTGGGTCCCCCGCTTGAATCACCCAATACTTCCAGAGTATCTCCGTCGGATGATAACTGCTTCACTAAACTTTTGCTGTTTGATGGAAATTCATCGTTTCCTTCAGAGGTGATTTTTGAATTATCTTCATTCAATACATTGTTCTTTAAATCAATGGTAGTTGGCTCTGCAAGATGTCCTAGGGGAGTCTGAGCTGCTGAAGAAGATTTATGTTGTGCAGAAGTTTGAATCCACTGTGACCACTTATCACGCCTCCGTACTTTGTCACCCTGTAGAAATAACATACAATCTAGGTTAACGGAAAGCTATTCAATAACAAACAGGGGCTTGTTTGGGAATGCTTAAAGTAGGATCTGGTTAAGTTCCAGTCTCACTTTCTATCTGCTTTTGATAAGATCAAGGTTATGTTGGTTTAACATACAACCAATTCTAAGAGAGGCATTAGACTGCAGAGGGACCCCTGTGCAATAAATGGACATTCAGCAAACACTTGTATTTATAGAACCAGTTCACTCCTTAACCACAGCACTGAAGTCCCAAACAGCCCCTTAGAAACCAAAATTTTCAAAAGAAAGTACTTTCCATCTCATAATTCAGTTAAAGGAAATATACCAAAGATCGTAAAGATATCTAACCTGCACTTCAACAGCACTAGAAGCCCGAAGCGCATCAAGGATAAATGGAATGTCTGTACTCATCCTCTTAAGCTGCACCTCACATAGTATGAGATAATATCATCAGAAAAATATTTTATTAATATCACAGAATGCAAGAAGGGAGCATATGTTGAGAAATTTAACACCAGGACAGACAACAAACGACAATGTATTAGGTGAACTTAAATATTGCACTATAGCATATGCAAAAAAGAAAAGGGGAAAAAAATATTTGAAGGTTTTTAGTATAAGTAATTCTATGAACTATCAAACGTACCCTTTTAAAGTTTGCAATGATGGATATTGGAACCCAACCCTGGTCATTCATCAAGGAAAGCAAGTACTGATCGCTTTGTAGGTTTTCATCACTGCCAAAACAAGTAGACATTCAACAGTAAGTAAAATACTGGCCTTTTCTTTTTCCCTTCTTTTTAGGTCGGTGGGAGGGGAATGGTCATGGCCTACATTATAAAAACAAGTTCATTTTGTGGTCACTAATTACATGGGAGTTGAAGGTATAATTGCTGGGGGGAACCATGATATTAAACGGCTTCTGTCCTCATCGTAAAATGGGACGCACGGACACTTCTAAGCAGGTAA
This sequence comes from Hydrangea macrophylla, assembly GCA_033977485.1. Classification (NCBI taxonomy): domain Eukaryota; kingdom Viridiplantae; phylum Streptophyta; class Magnoliopsida; order Cornales; family Hydrangeaceae; genus Hydrangea; species Hydrangea macrophylla. The sequence goes on along the minus strand of CM066997.1, from coordinate 109,962,106 downwards.
TGTGTCATGTTCAACACTTAACCAACAATTTTCATGCGGTATCAACGTGCACATTTTTAGGAATTTATTGTGTCATATCCATGGTGACGTGCCTGTGCCCGTGCTTCATAGATCGTAAATGATGGGTATTCTTTAATGCTATCTAAAAGACCTCACAGCCAACTTCAGGAGATAAACAAAAAAAACACCGATTAAGTGTCCTCGCACGTAGTGAGAACTAGAATTCCACGTGCTAAATTGATTGTATAGAACACTTTAAGTCAGACTGGTGGATTTTAAAAGCCCATAAGCAACTGGCAAATAACAGAATATTCTCAAGACAAGGACCTGAAATAATATTCAATTTGCTTCACTATGTCAGTTCTCAAAGCTAGCGTCTCTGGAGGCGGCATAGAAGTTCCAGAAGTTAAAGGATGTGGGACAAAGCGTAGGGGATAACCAACTCCAACAGCGCCTGGATGTGTAGCAGGAAGATAATATAACGATCCAGGAGGACCTGTATCATGACAAAACCAATTTGGACAAGTTAAAAACAAAAGAGAAGCTGCAAATGGAAGGTAAGAAATGCATGTTATTAACTAATGATCATGGTTGTTAGTATCGGTGGGTTCATGAGTCAATTCATAGGAGTCGAGTTGAGTTTCATACAACCCAATACAATTCAAAATTCATGAATGATTTTTGAACTTTGAACTTAGAACTTTCAAGTTATAATGTGGCTAACTTTCAGACTTGAAATTGCATAAAACTTGCGATAAAACTGTTATATAGTTCATTCTAAGCACTGTTCACGTGTTTTTACATATATAAATAGGTACCTACATAAAACTCTTTATTTTCAGAAAAAAGAGAACTTCAGATTCACAATTCATAACTTTGGCAAACCGATTTCATGATTGATAACAATGATTACACTATGGTAGATAAATATTCACAAACAAAGGGAAGGGAAATTTAGAAATAATATAAATATTTGATCATGTTCAGCAACTAACCAAAAATATTACCTGGATAGCTTGGTCCACCGATGAACCCAGAAACTGGGCCAAAAAATGAAGGCCTTGCAAATGCCCTTGGCCCAAATGCAGGATTGAAATGTCTGACAGGTTCTTGAACATTAGGTCTTCTGTTGGAGAAGTACACGTTGGGATCATTAGGAAAACTTCTATTGACATCTATACCATTCACTGGTGGTATAAAAGTCTCAGAACCAGAGTTCACCAACTGAGTATCAACATTAGGAAATGGTTGTGGGCGAGACTGAAAAGCATATGCAGGAACCTGAATGTGTGGAGGAGGTCCCATGGTATGAAAAACAGGTGGGATTGCTGGTTGATGATAGGGAAAAGGTACAGGAAAAGGTGGTGCGCCATTTGGGTGCCGTTTGGACCCTGCTTTTTGTTGACGGAACGATGAGTGCTTATGATACATATTAGAATTTCCGAGCCCACGAGATTTTTGCTGCTCACCTGATCCCTGGAAGACCAGAAAGATGGATGAGAAAGCACTGTCAGTGAGACTGATACTCCAATAAAAATAAAAAATAAAAAATAAAAGAAGCCTCTGTGCTGTTATTCGTAAACCGAAAACATTCCACTTTTGCCGGCCACCACAAGAAATGTGATCAACATTACATTTGTAATAACGTAGGTGTTAACACTGAATAAATAGCCCTAAAGCTTGAGTTGTTAAGGAATGTATCCGATAACATACAATAAGCTCTAAGCCAGCCCGTACGTGCAACCCTATTTCACAAGTGATGCGATAGAAGAATATACAGAAACAGATGGAAAACAATAAAAATAAAAATGCAGCCTTGAAAAAAAAATTAAAAAAAAAAAAAAGAAAGGACATAATGTTGAATGGAGCATTTCAATTCATGACCTCCTACAACCAAAGTTCTCATACATGCATTACAAATTGTCCAAAAGTTTAAACTGTTTAAGAAAGGTTTCAACAGTGTATTTAAAACTCTTATAGTAAGTAGTATATCTCTACGCAAGTCGTTATCATTTTGTTACAGGAAGAACAACATGCAGCAAAATGTCTCCTCTTACAAAAGTGCCGATCATAATTGTGGGTTTATTAATTCAAGCATTAATACCTGCTAATTAAAGCTTAGCAATATGTACTATATAAATAAAAGGGGCCCAAGCCCAACCAATGCACAAGCCTCCTGGCACTACGGGGTCTTGTAACGGTTAGATGTACACAGCCTTACCAAACATATAGAGAAGTTGTCTCCATGTTTGGAACACATGACTTCTACGTCGCAGTGGAGCAACCTTACCGTTGCGCGAAGGCTCGTCCTCGATGTATGAAAATATAAATAACGGCTATAAAGGTATACATGTTCCCAAAAAGACAATAAATCAAACAAGAATTTAAGGCCTTTAGTTGGTCCACTTTTGTTTTCCACTTAATTCGGGTCAAATATTATGATTGATCTTCTTTATGGCTTTTATTTGGTTTGGATGAGTTTGGTTTGAATATTAAGTTCTTAATTTTCCAGTCAAAGTCAAAAGGAGAAATCACCGCATGTTGTACCTCTATGCACTCTTTCAAATTTAATAGTCAGTTCCGGAGAACCTTTTAGAACCTTCTAAGCCTTCTGCATAGTTTAATGCAAAATAACTTCAGGCATAATGCTCTCTTCTTACACCTTTCTTCTTATTTACTTTAATTTTCCACTTTCGCATTGTCAAACCCTTTTTCAATCATTCGAGTGTAGCACTCTTAGAAAGAAAAAGAAAAAGAAAAAAAAGAAGCTAAAGTTACTTTTTATGAGTCTTTGAACATAGACAAATAAAGAAAAAAAAAATAGTAACCTTCAAATATTTTCGGGAACTAATCAAAGTTATGAATCTTCTATTCTTTCTTTTTTTCCTTTCGTTCTTTCTTTCTTTGCATTTAGTATAAGAACTTGTCTCAACAAAGTCCCAATCCTAAAAGATGGGGAATTAAAAATTTAAAACACATCCACATATGCACCAAAAGAGAAAAAGAACACGAGAATCAAATATATGGACCAAAATTTTTTAAAATACATATATATATAATCCAATGTAGAACCTTTTTCAATTTAATGGATCTACTTTGTGTTCACGTTCAGCTCTCTAACACGATATAGACGTTGTGCGATACAATAATCGTTATTCAACTTCCGGAATTTTGCATAAACTTGGTGCTTTGGGTTGACTTTTTCACTTCTGTGATTTGGAATATATTTTCTTCTCAGCAAATTTAGTAATACACGAATATAATCTTTGGGACGTGAGATCTTTAATTTAGTATTATTCTTGAGATGATATTTTGCTTTCTGTGCATCTTGATTGCTTCAAATTTTTATTTTATCAAGAGCAATGCGAAGATGTTGAACAAGATAGATATTCATTAATGAATACAATGTGTATCTATTGCAAAGCCCCCCTTTTTAAAACCTCAAGACGGAGGGACGATTCCTTCTTCTCTCAGCCCAGTACTTCAAATAAATCCTGAAGCGCCTAGTTCAATAACCTCCCAACTCTCAAAAGCAATTTAAGCAGTCCAACCAATGATTTACCGCTTATGAGTAAGTATTTTTTTTCCTTGACATACTTTTGATAGCAGGCTATAGTTGGGTATTGACTTGTTATATTAAAAGCTTGGACCCCAGAGTAAAAAGTTAGCAAGAGAAACTTTGTTGAAGGGCATTTACCAATTGCCATTTAGAAAAGCTAATCCCCAAAGAAGAAGCTTTCAAGAGAAACTTTGTTAAAGGGCATTTGCCTATGTGTAAAAGATCAAGAAAAAAGCACCACTATCCAATAGGCAGTTAAGGAATCCAATATTGCCCTATCAGAGTGCTGTTTGATCTGGATTGGGTAATGAACAGGAAATTTGCTGCACACTGATACACACGAATGAAAAACAGTCTTTAAACCCTTCAGAAAACAAAGGATATAAGGAAATAATACAAGTCAAATCAAATTAATCTCTCTTTTTCTTTTTTATCTCTTGAATAAGACACGCTTCTAACGTCTCCAGTAATTATTATCAGTACATTGCTTGACTACATTCAACAAGAACGGAAACAAGTCAGGCGCGTGTTATGATATAGTGAAATTAGGGTTAGCTGAGTCAACGGACATATATTGCTTTGTTGAGACATGAAGAGCTACAACTAAATTAGTAGATTGTAAGACCAATCTCCTTTCTATTCTAACCATAAACTACTAATTCAACAATGCAATATGCTTTGAAGTGCACAAACTCTCTTGTTCAACAACTAAACTTTCAGAAAACTTTCGCATAAATTTCTTTCCTAAAGTTAATAGATTCTTTTTGTAAAAATAGATTTTCTAGATTTTACTTAATAAGTATTTAATTGTGATGTAGTACAAGTACAAAGAGCACTCTCCCACAGGGTCTGTTACTGAAGTTGATCTAAGATTGTTTTAGAGAGGTTTTGCAGTGAAATTATGGGCAGCTCTAGGTGCCCACAAGTTTTTTGGTTAGGAGAATTAATCAGGGGAAAACAAAATCTTGGACCGTTTTGGGCTGTGCAAACTACACAATACGCAGGTGTGTTAAGTTTTGTGTGCCAAATTGAGTAATTGAAATAGGAGAATTAACTTTTGTGACATAGGATTGTGGGGTTTTATAACCTCGGCAGGTGCAAAAAATTAACCAAAAAACAAAAAGGCAAATAAAGGTAGAAGAAGAAGTTAGGCATTCCATCTACTCATTTGGGCATTCCATCGAGTTTGGATTGCATATTCCATCATACAATCCAAAGGAGTAAATTGCTAAAAGAATTCTCATGAACTTGCTATTTCCTATTGAACTTCAAAGAATATACAAGTAGGCCTATAACGCAACACTTTTTCTACCCATATCATGTTTGAGTTAAAAATTTGAAACTTATACACTTCAATCAATCGAACACGTCTAAACCCGGGGGGAGGGGGAATCAACATATTGGACAAAAACTAAGATCATACCCAACAAAAGGGAAAATCAAACAGAATAGATATTAGAAAGACTGTTACAACATGAGCTTGACCAATAAGGTTCCAAGTGGGTACCTCTTTGGAATTAATTTTTGGTCCACTACATACAATTGAACCCCTTTTTAAAGGGTTAATCCTACATGACCCAAGCAATCAAGTATCTTACTTTCTTCGAAGGAATTAGATCCTTTTCCTCTTTCGAGAATTTCCTCCCTTCTTTCACTCCATCCTGAAGAGTAACTAGGGACAAGGGTATGTAAACATTGATTTATGCCTAAAACTTGGAAGCAAGGATAATGAAGGTTTTAAAAGAAGTTAATGGAAAATCTTCCTAATCAAGTTTGGCACAAATCAAAATTAGCTCAATAAATGGCATTAAAACCCAAGGCAATTAATGACAATCAAATTCCCAATTAGCATAAGATATAAATATCACAAAGTTGTTAAAGGTGGCATTGCCTAAGGCTCAGGTTTAGGCTAGCTCTGCCTTTCGCGCTTCGACTTGCCCTAGGCGAAGTCCCTTCAAACACGCACAGCCTAGGCACGCTTTTCTTGCGCTTTTTAATAAAAGCAGAAGGCCCAAGCCCGCATCCCAACTAAATTATGCATCAATTACTTAACTAGGCATGAAACTAAAGCCCATACTCAAAAAAACTAACATTAGCTTTAGACCCAACTCACGACCCATCCCTTATTATAGCTTTGGACCCTTATTAAGACCCATTAGGCAATTAGAACTTCCAAAACACAAGGGTCGCATTCTTTGAAGTAGAAGAATATTCTTGTTTGTGACCAACACTAACCCTCCTGTTGGTCCCCAAATTTAGAGAAGGAAAAGAAAGAGAGAGGGAGATAATCTACATAGGAATTAAATTTGAAATTTTGTGATAGTTTGATAATTATTAGGCCTTACTTATATTATTCATTTATTCTAAGGTAGGCTTTTGTGAAGCATTGTTGAGACAAAGGACTAATGGGCCAGTTGAGCTAATAGGTCAAAATGTATACTACTTTGATGCTTTAGCAAATTATATGCATACGATAATTATTGAGCTATATACGTTTTTTAGAATAAATGCATGTTTAATCTATCATTTTTCTTAAAGTGTGCCTTACTTAGCTCAGATGCGTGCTTTTATCTGCGCCTTGCGCCTTTATTAACTATGACTCCATGACTGAAAATGAGCACAACAAAGGAAATATTGGGTTCATGGACTAACATAAACATAAGTCAGTGGATCTACCCCAGCATACCAAACTATAAAAGGATGTAGTTAGAGGAAACAACACAAACAAGTGGATATGCAAGCTCAAAAATTTAAATATAATTTCTTAAATATGAAGGCAACTTTCAAGGAGAAACTTAAGGCTAAACAATTCAAGAAGTTTACTCGAGTTCTAAAAATTGGATAGTCTAAGCATCGCTCTAAGTGCGGCCAACTTCAATTGAGTTCTTGTTGTGCTACCATTCCCTTAATATTGTTTTTTCTCCAAAATTATCTATCATAGTTTATATAAAGAACAACAGTACATCATGTGGATAGCTTTAGTGGTCCATATTGAATTGGAGCATCCAACCCAAAACCAACTGGCTATGGGTGGAGCAGCCCCATGACCTTATATATTGAGTAGAAAGGCTTTAAATTCCCGATGTGAGATTATAATCTCAACATCAACACGCCCCGCATGTGTGGCGTGACTGAGAGCCAGACACGTGGACTCTAAGATAGGTGACACGGAACACACGTGGACAAATTGGGTCAAACAATAACCTGCTCTGATACCATATTGAATTGGAGCATCTAACCTAAAACCAATTGGCTATGGGTGGAGTAGCCCCATAACCTTATATATTGAGTAGCAAAGCTTTAAATACCCGATGTGTGATTATAATCTCAACATCAACAGTCCACAACAGTACATAGTACATCACGTGATATTGTAATAAAACCAAACCAAGCCTTGTGTCCCAATCAATTGGGGTCGGCTGTATGAATCATTTTTCTCCATTCTGCCCGATCAAGAGCTATATGCTCATTTAAATTATATATATTCATATCTTGTTGCACTACATATTCCCAAGTCAGTCTAAGTATGCCTCTCCCTCTAACCATTCCAGGCACTACGATCTTATCACTCTTTCACACAGGTGCATCTACAGGTTTTCGTTGCACATGGCCGAACCATCTAAGTCTATTCTCCCTCGACTTATCCTCAATATGTGTCACTCCTACACTCTCTCGGATGTACTCATTTCTAATACTATCTTTCCTAGTCTTACCACACATCCATCTTAGCATCCTCATCTCCGCTACACTCACTTTGCTAATGTGTTGTTTCTTAGTTGCCCAACACTCTGTCCCATAGAGCATAGCTGGCCTAATAGCTATCCTATAAAATTTTCCTTTCAATTTTGCTGGTATTCTCCGGTCACATAATACTCCAGAAGCACTCCTCCACTTAAGCCAGCCCACTTTAATTATATGGGTCACGTCATCACCAATCTCTCCGTCTCTACTGATCATTGAACCTAGATAGCGAAAGTGTTCCCTCTTTGGGATCTCCTGATCTTCGATCTTCACTGCTTCGTTGTCTCTACTTCTAATGTTGCTAAAAGTACATTCCATATATTCTGTTTTCGCCCTACTTATCTTTAGCCCCTTAGTCTCCAGTGCTTCTCTCCAAGCTTCTAGTTTAGTGTTGAGTCCCCTTTTAGTCTCATCAACCAAGACAATATCATCTGCGACCAACATACACCATGGGACCTCATCTTGAATGTGTCTAGTCAATTCATCCATAATTAGGGTGAACAAATAAGGGTTCAAGGCCGACCCCTGGTGCAGGCCTACGGTAATTGGGAATCCACTTGTTTCTCAGGTTGGTGATCTAATCGTAGCTAAGTTGCACGAAGCGGGAGCGGGAGCGGGAGCGGGAGCGGGAGCGGGAGCGGGAGCGCGGGCGTGAAAGCGCGAGAACATGAAAGAGTCTGAGGTTTGGAGCGTTTAGGAAGCGTCTATATTAGTTATATATATTATGAGAGGGAAAAAAATCAGTATTTATGTCATATTTAAAATTTATAAATATTTTGAGACTCTTTTAGAAATAATATTAATAGATTTGGGGGTTAAATAGCAATATACATCAGTTATGTGGTGTTATTTACAAATAAGTAAAGATTGGATTAGGTTTTTTAACATTAGTAAAAATATTAGGGATCTATTCATAATAAACTTAAAACATTAGGAGGACTATATATATAATATAAAGATACACATTAGGTTTCTCTACCTCACGTGACCACACATTAGAATTTAGGGCTTCTCTTCTAAGCAGCCGCAGCCAGCAAACAAAGAGAGAGAGAGAGAGAGACGACTGGTGGTGCAAACGATGACGACCAAGTAAGTCGTTTTCTGTCCTTCTTGCTCTTCCTCTTCCTCTTCCTCTTCCTCTTCCTCTTCCTCTTCCTCTTCCTCTCTGCTGTTAGGGTTTAGAGCACTTGTCTTCCCCATGGCCGCTTCTAGGCGAGTGGGAACCGCGGATCTTTTGTGAGAGAATCGCGAGTCAATCGCGAATCTGAGTAAGAACCGCAGAATCGCGATTTTTGTCGAGATTCGTACACCATAAGCACGACTCCTGCAACTAAGAATTGTAGTAACCGCTTCATCATACATATCCTTCACCACGTCAATATAACCCTTGGTCACTCCCTTCTTCTCTAGCACCCACCAAATTAAATCTCTAGGCACTCTATCATAAGCTTTCTCTAAATCAATAAAAACCATATGTAGATCTTTTTTCTTTTCTCTATACTTTTCCATTAGTCTCCCAAGTAAATAAATTGATTCCATAGTTGATCTCCAAGGCATAAATTCAAACTGATTTTCTGACACTGATGTTGCGCCTCTTAAGCTATGCTCCATCACTCTCTCACATAGCTTCATAGTATGGCTCATCATACGTGATATTGTAATAGCACCGCCAAAATCTCGTGATTTGTAAGATACAAAATTCAAATCAATCATTTTTAATTTAAAATTTAATTTAACAACATAACACATCAACAATATGAGCTATCAACTGTGAACCGACTATATCACAGTCTAAAGTTCCATTGGGTGGGGTGACCAACCTACCCATTTGGGCTTTGACTTTTAATATATATGTGTATATATATACATACACATGAACATACTTGAAAATGATCTAAAAAACGTTTTGCGTATTGTACTCTGTTTCGTTTAAGTGATCCAAAGAAGTGTACCCCTACCATACCACATTCCATAGCCATTGGCGATCACGTTCCCGTTTCCGCCCCCATTCCTCGTACCGATTGGATCCACAATACGAGTAACCTTAATTGAGATCTTTATTCAATTTGAATGGCAAAGCAACTAGAAAATTATGACATGCCCATAGAGAAAAAGAATGCAATTCCAAAACTCAAGCTTTTCCAAGCAAAGCTCACTATATATTGTCAACAAAGAATCTGTTTCAATTTTCAAACCATCCTTTTTTGTCAGTTTCACCCAGATGAACAAAATGTATAAGGCACTAAATCTTTGTAGTTTGCTATAATTGGCACATATGAAAATGCGCAAACAACTGTAATTGGCTTAATAACATGTATTTCACACCCATTTGGTGCCCTTTGAATTCATCTTTTACTCATTAAAAAAAAAATTGTTTAAATTTTTTAAGGGAAAAAAAACACCAATCCATAAACATGCTGTAGTGTTTTGGAATACAACTACGGCATGATCTCCATCTAGTTGAATAGATGCTTTTTCTGTCTTCAAGACTTCAATTCTACTAGTCCCTAGCCAATGAAAATCACGCATATAGCATTGTAGGGGGCTCAAGCTTATCAAAATTTGGATCTTCTCAATAAAAAAATAAAAAATAAATAAATTTGCATTTATACACACATATTTATGCACTGGCATTAATCAATAAGATAGATATAACCAACTTGTTAGCGTTCGTAAAGCAGTTAAAACACGAAAGAAGGAAATACGTAATAAAAAAATAAAAAAAAAACTTCTTCACCAAGTACTCAAATGAACGGGGCCTTTATCAATTAGCTTCAAGGCAAATTAAATCAGATAGAAAAAATCAAATTGGCAGAGTTCACGGTGCAATCAAAACAAGAACATATACATATATATATATATATATATCATAGGACTCACGGGCACAGCCGGCGCAGGTGGAGGAGCAGCTTTATCAGAAACCGGACGGGGTTTCACGGCGGCGGCGGCGGCGGCGGCGGAAGAATTCCTGGGCGGCGGTGCAGAGGAGAGAGCAGGCCAGGAGTCCGCACCCATGACCGGAGTATCGGCGGGAATTGCAGCGCCGGCGACGAGCGGAGGCGCCTTCCATGGAGACTTGGGCCCACTGACCTCGACAGTACCGTCATTCTCAGCCACCACCATCACTGTGTCCTTCTCGATCTCAGCCTATCGCAAACCCCCAAAATTCGCGGTTGAAAAAGCTCCGATTGAAGGGGTAAGTCCTTTTTGATCGCTGTTCTTACCAGAGGGGGGAGAGGGCTAAATTGAGAATGAGACGCAGCTTTTAGAGTGAGAGAGACACAATCACACCTGAAAACGACGTCGCTTGCTGCATCTTTCGCGTTTTTGTGTACGAGATAGAGACGGACCTGTGCTATAGAGAGAGAGAGTGAGAGAGAGAGAGAGAGTAGTGGTGTAGTGGTGGCTGTGCAGAGGAGAGAGAGAGAGGCGCTTACGGGTCAAAAACAAAGAGGGGAGAGATTAGGGTTTTTAATTGAGGGAGACAAAGTGTTGTCGTATTGACAGTTCCCCCAGTTGCAGACGCCGCGAAAGTGCGTAGACTGTTGGAAAAAAACTTGGCTTGTCGGTATTGGTGTCCTATGTATATTTATGTATAATGGTTAGGGATTTCGGCAGCACTCATGTGTGGGTGTTCCTCACTTTGGCTGCTCCATGTGATTGTTGAGAATCCACAGTCGTATTTGATTCACTTAGGCCACGTTTGGATGATAGAAAGGGGATTGGACAATTAGTTTCTTTTAATTGATAGTTCCAAGACTAATAATATCACCTCCCTCATGGTATAACTTAGTTCCCATGTAGGGGACTATTCTTTTAAAATAGACAATTAGTCTCAGGCAGAACGGCCGTGTCAAACGCCGTACTATTCAATTAAAATGGACTATTAGTCCAATCCCCCTCTATCTCACCATTAGTTCTGCGAAACAAACGAGACCTTAAAGTCACGTTTGTTTTGTGGGATTAAACTCGGAGATTAGGAAGGATTGGAGTGTTAGTCCGTTTCAATTAAAATATTCCTGCAAAACGAACGTGGTCATACTCCATTTTAACTATAGTCCAGTCCTTATGGTATAATTTAATTGAATGGTCGCGAGACTTTAGATACCACACCTTTTTTAATTAAATAGTTCTCTCAATAGGGGACTATTTAGTTAAAAATATCGTATTGAAACGTACTAATACAACGAACTATTCGATTAAAATAGACAATTAGTCTAATCCCGATCAACAAATGTTGCCTAAATGTGCAATGAGGGTTTTTTTTTTCTCATGCATGTGCTTTTATGATATTTGTGATCATGCTACTTTGTTTTCTTGATTATAAAGACATGACCGATAAGATCTGATTACACTTTTTCTCGTTTTTGCCACATATACTTTTAGCATATTAGAATAAAAATTAAGGGTGCATTTGATAAAATTGAAAACTAAGTGTTGAATTTAAGTCTTTGAAAATTTTAAGTGATTTGTATTAGGAATTGATGATGCCGAAATTTGGATAAGAAGAAATATACGAAAGAGTCAGGCACAATGAAGTTTATATGTGGTTTGGCCCCGTTAATGAGGTGACCTGGGTGCGTCGGAGCGCTTCACTAGCAGATCCCCGGCGGGCCTGGTGAGCCAATAGTTTGTGCAGCACTACCAGTGAAACCGACCGGGTGTATGCGTATAAGTGAGAGTAGTATACCCTTCTGTTGGTTTAGAATACGACCCCTTTCAATGGGGGCGGGTGGCCTCTTTTATAGGTGCAAGAGACCGCCCATACAAGGTAAGTTTATAGATTAGGAAGCCTAATCTATTTACAGCTTAATTTTCATAAATTTAGGGGTGTTTCCTAAGTGGTTTAGAAAAATGTCTGCTCCTTCCGTTTAGTCTTCTAACTGGGATAGGAAACTGCCTGGAGGCTTGCTGACCAAGCAATCACGCCTGCTGGAGGGGCGCCCATGTGGGGTCCATCCGGAAAGAACGCCCGGACTTACGACCAAACTGGGCAGTTTTGCGTAACAGCCCGGGATGGCTGTGTAGTCAGTCCAAATTCAAGATAATTTGGCTTCTCTTTGCTGAGGCGGCGAGGCTTGACTTTGACTTGATATTTTTGTGCATATCAGCTGCCCACCATTTTCGAAACTAATGGGATGCTCTATCGGACGAGGTTCGAAAATTGAGACTGCTTCTAAAAAAAACTGTTTGGGCAATGGCCCCGGGTTGCTACCCGGGTCGTGACCGATCGAGCTGGTTTTCCGGGGTCAGGACCGAGCGGTGGCTATGTGGGCCCGGGACCAACTTCTGCCACGTGTCAGCTAGTCATTGACCTGGTTAGGATCCAGCGAGGCTGGTATGAACGTAACCTAACAGTCACGTTGTAACCAGACCGTCACGTCTGGCATTAATTGGGCGTGTCTTTTGAGGCGGCGTTCCGCGTGCCCGAGATGACAGTTGTTGGCAGGTTTAGGCGGGAAAATTTCCTGGTCGTTAGATCTAACTTGATCTGCACCATCTGCGCCCCCTATATAAAGAACACTTGTTCATTTTTGGGATTCCTGCTGCCAATTGATAGAGATACTGAGCGGTTTGAGAGCAGAAAAAGTGTCCGGTAAAGCTTCCCGAGCTCTTCTTTTGCGTTAATCCTTGTAAGTGTTCCCTTTTCAGTTTCAGTTCATCATCTTCTTCCTCTTCTTCTTCCTTTTTCTCTTCTTTTCTGAGCGAGGCTGGAGAGGGCGAACCCTCTTATGTTAGAACGGGAGTGGGACTTTTTCTTTCTCAGGTTCTGTTCTTTCTTCAAGTCGGAGGTACGTTAGATAGGTTGAACCGAGCGGGCTATCCTCGGGTAGTTCTGACTGAGTGTCACCTTGTCTTTAAGACTGTATACTTTCTGCCTTTTAGGGTTGATAACCCTTCCCCCGTTGTACCTCAGACTAGGAGTTCCTGGCCCATACCTAGGTCGTCCTCTACTTCCTGGCCCAGTCACCGAAACCCCAAGGATGTGGCACTCTGGTTTTGACTCGTCTTCTCGGTCGGAGGATGAGCGGTCCAGGTCAGAGACGTCGGACACAAGTCTGAGTCCGCCGTCCACGTCCCCCTCTGATCACCATAGCGAGGGCAAAATCCCAATCCGTCTATCTGATGATGAGTCGGACCAGGGAGCCCCCGTTGCTTCCGTTTCCCGGGGTTCGGGTGATGAAACACCAGGGGAACCCGACCCTGAGGTAGCCTTCGCCAATGAGTTCATCCAGTCCACCATGCGTACTGAATATCTCAACCGCATTAGGGATAGGTACAGCCTTCCCGACCATTGCTCCATGGCCATGAATGTCGGCGGAGCCCAAATCTACCAACGGGGTTTCACCACCTTATATGAGGACATCCTCATGGCTGGATTCCGCATTCCCCTCCATCCGGTCGCTCGGACGTCCTTATTTACTTGGGGATTGCCCCGAGGCAGCTGGCCCCGAACGGTTGGAGATTCCTCATGGGGTCCATCTCCCTTTGGCCCCAAGTTTTTGGGTATGAGCTTACCGTCCAGGAGTTTCTCTGGACGCACCGACCATTTCCCTTACATGGGGAGACCGGGTTCTTCTCTCTCAGGGCTCAGCAGGGGAGAAAGATCATAATGAATTGCCCGAGCAATAACAAGGGTTGGAAGAATAAAATCTTCCAAGTATCCACCCTTGGACTCTGTGAGCGGGCCTTGGGGATCCAGATGAGGACTTCCTGGGCGGGAGAACTAAGGGGTAAGTTAGTGCAGTAACTTTTGCTCACTTCCTTTACATTGATTTGAGACTAACTGCGTTTACATTTTGCGTTTCAGCGGGGTCAGCCAGCCCACTTAGTATTCCCGGGGAGTGCCAAGAGAGAATCAGAAGCTTGGCGGACCGTCCTATCAACATTTGGGACGTTCTAACCCGCTCGGGAGATCAGAAAGGCGATCACCGACCAGAACACCCCGCCGAAGCCCCTGTCTTTCCCTCTATCATCCCGGGTAAGAGTTTGATTGGCAACTTAATTTTGGTTAACCTTCATTGTCTCGTTACTCTGATTACTGAATTCATGGCTACTTTTCTTTTATAGAAAAGGCCCTAAAGAGGAATTTGGAGCAGTTGAGGGAGAGGCAGGCCGTTGCTGCTGCCCCCGATTGGTGGTGGCATAAGGAAAAAGGCCTGACGCGGAAGCCTTGGGCAGCGAACGCCCGCTGAGGCGAATCCGGCACGGGACTGCGAACCGTCCAGAACCCGTCGAGACTTCAGCTCCCCACATGGTGGTGCCCGAGACTTCCCCCCAAGCGGGAATATCGTCCGGGGTGCCGGTTGACGAATCGGCAGTGATCAGGGAGAGGGTCAAGTCCGCCCTTCTCCCCAGCCAGGTGGAGGCATGTGCAAACATATCTCCCGAGGCGTTTCAGGGATGGTTATACAGTCTTTCCCATATGGTAAGCACTTGGCGCTTCTACTCCTCTTTACCATAACTTCTCATGTGTTTAATTTGTTAACTTACTGTCTTGGATTCTTTGCAGGTCGGTTGCATGGGCGTAGGGGCTGTGTCCTTCTTGCCCTCTTTGGCCGGGAGGGCCGCTGCTGCTGAAGCAGCTCTGTTTGAGGAGTGGGCTACCTCGGAGGCTAGGTAAAATGCCCTTGCTTTGGAGAAGGATAAGGTGAAGGGCTTGGCCCTGAGCCTTGGTGCAGCCCAGGCGGAGTTGGCAACTGCCCTGGCGGATCTGGAGGCTTCCCGGGCCATTGCGGCTGCTACAGTGGCGAAGACAAAGGCTGCGACTGAGGCAACGGCAGCTGGAGCCACGGAGGAGGCTTTTGATGATGGCTTCTTCCAAGCCTACGAGGATCTCAAGCGAAGGCTAGCCCGAGATTATCCCGAATGGGACATCTCGTCCTACGAGGGGATTAATTTGGACTATTGGGACCTTGGTCCCCCTGCCACCGGAGGCTCGCCTGCCTTGGCCGACACTACTGAGGAGCCCGCCCCGGGGGGTAGCCGGGGGCCGGGAGGAAGAGCTGTCCCGGAATGAGAGACTGGAGAGACCGAAGACGTGGTCGAGGTGGACGATTAGGGTCCCCGGCCTTCTTTCTCTTTTCTTTTTTTTTCCTTGTATTTTGGGGAGGCTACTACAACTACCCCCTAAGTTGTACAAACTGTTTTTGATTGAGACCAGTCTTTCCATCAATTATTTTTGCACTTGAATGCCTGTTTGTGATTGCCCGTGACGGACCGATTGTAAATCCCGTAGGAACCTTGCCTTAGCAAAAGTTAGGACTGTAATCGGTAGAGAACACTTGGTCATAGTACAAGTCTTATGACTATTTACTACCTGGGCTATTTCTCTGGGTACTTTAGGTACTTAGGAATGTTAGAAGTATTCTAGGATTCCAAGTCTTGTTAGTATCCTGTGTGATTTCCTGTTTAGTCTACCATGTCCCCCAAGCTTTTGCTAAGGCTGGCGTATAGAGGGGGTGACCGTAGGAAACCGACCTAGAACGTGGGTGGTTGCAGGGTCTTTTAGGACTTGCCATCATCAGCCACCTCGGGGGCATTGCCCCCCTCCGTCGATTGGACCTAAGCAAAGCATGTGCCTCGGGTTATGGTCCAGAGGTCATTTAAGTGCCTAGGGTCGGACCCCGAGGTCTTTTAAGTGCTTGGGGTCGGACCCCGAGGTCTTTTTAGTGCCTGGGGTCGGACCTCGAGGTCTTTTTAGTGAACAATCACAGAGAAGAGTTGTTTGGTGAAAAAAAAACTTTTATTACTATATGAATAGATATGCTCGGGTCGAGCTACATGGTTCCTAGCCAACATTATTGTCATGCTTTACTGGAAGTACTTGCGGAGATGCTGCACGTTCCATAGATGAGAGAGGTCATACCCGTCTAGAGTTTGTAACCAATAGGTGCCCGGGCGGTTGACTCAGGTAACTAGGTATGGACCTTCCCAGTTTGGCCCCAACTTTCCATGGCTCGGGACTTTCGTGGACTGGTTGACTATCTTCAGGACCAGATCTCCTATCTGGAAACTGCGATGCTTCACCTTGCTGTTATAGTATCGGGAGACTCTCTGCTTGTAGGCTGACACTTTCAGATATGCCCGGTCCCTTTTCTCTTCTACCAAGTCAAGTTCCGCTCTTAGGGCATCTTCATTGTCTAGCTCGCTAAAATTTGCCACCCGGTAAGTAGGTAACCCAAGCTCCGTGGGGACCACCGCCTCAAGGTCGTAGGTTAGAGAGAACGGCGTTTCGCCTGTTGCCGCTTGGGGTGTAGTGCAGTAGGCCCATAAAATGGTCGGTAGTTCCTCTGCCTATAGTCTTTTGGCGCTTACAAGCCTCGTTTTGATCGACTGAAGAATAGTCCGATTGGACACCTCGGCTTGGCCGTTGCCATGGGGGTGCTCGGGGGATGAGTAGTGATTGGATATCTCGTAGCCCGAGCAAAACTGCCTGAATACCGGGGTGTCAAATTATTTACCGTTGTCACTAACCAGAACCCGGGGGATGCCGAACCTACTGAGGATGTTCCTCTCTATGAAGCTTTCCATTTTCTTCTCAGTGATTGTTGCCAAGGGCTCGTCCTCCGCCCACTTGGTGAATTAGTCCACGGCTATGACGGCGAACTTGACTTGTCCTTTTCCCTTCGGGAGAGGATCGACGATGTCAATACCCCACTGAGCAAACAGCCAGGGGCTCAGGATTGGCGTCTGAAGTTCGCCCGAACGGTTGATCATGGGAGAAAACCTTTGGCACATATCACACCTCTTGACGTATTCTTAAGAGTCTTTGGCCATGGTTGGCCAATAGTAACCTTGCAATAGGGCTTTGCGTGAGAGTGCTCGGCCTCCGATGTGGTTCCCGCATACCCCTTCATGGATTTTTGTACAGTATTGCTTGGACCTGTTCAGGGTGGACACAACGGAGGTACGGTATAGAAAACCACCTTTTGTAGAGGATGCCATCAATAATGTGGTATCTTGCCGCTCGGTATTTAACCCGGTGGGCTTCTTCCTTTCCGTCTGGTAACGCGTCTGTTGCAAAAAATGCCATGATTGGGTCCATCCAGCTAGGTTCTAGGGTGACCGGTTCGACCTCCATGCATTCCGAGTTGAACACATTTGGCTCGGGTAGGTACTCTATCCTTATCCCGGGCAAGTCTTACTCAGAAGACGAAGCTAGGCGGGCTAACCGGTCGGTCCTAGTGTTCTTCTCCCTAGGTATCTGCGTGACGGAGAACCCTTGAAGTTTGTTTGAAATTGCTCGGACAAGGGCTAGATAAGCTATCATGTTATTCTCTCGAGCCTCATACTCTTGATTGACTTGATTTACCATGAGATGAGAGTCGTTGTACCCTTGAATCTGTAGTGCACCCATTGAGGTCGCCATTTGTAGTCCGACCAGTAAGGCTTCGTACTCGGCCTCGTTATTAGAGGCCTTAAATCCAAACCTAAGCGCATACTCGAGCTGGATCCCATCCGATGTGGTCAGGATGATTCCTGCCCCGCTGCCCTGCTTGTTGGAAGACCTGTCCATGTATAGTGTCCAGGTTCGGATGTCTGACTGTATCCCAGGTGGTAGGTCTGGCGGGTCGAGCTCTTATACCAGCTTCTCCGGGTATGTGAACTCAACGAGAAAGTCTGCTACGGCTTATCCTTTGATCGCCATCCGGGGTCGGTAGATCACTTCGAACTCTTCTAACTCCAAAGCTCATTTAATGAGCCTCCCGGACGTCTAGGGCCTGCTCAAAATCCGGTGGAGAGGTTGGTCTGTGAGGACCACGATGACGTGGGCTTGAAAGTACGGACCGAGTCTCTGAGCAGAGGTGATGAGGGCAAATGCAAGCTTCTCGATCCGGGAATATCTGCTTTCTGCTCCTTGAAGCACCCGGCTAGTATAGTAGACTGGAAATTGTATCCCGTGTTCTTCTCGGATAAGGGCTGAGCTAACCGCTGAAGGTGACACTGCCAAATATAAGAACAAATCCTTGTTTGGCATGGGTGTTGAGAGTAAAGGGGGTGATGCCATGTACTTCTTGAGCTCCTGGAATGCCTCCTCACACTATTCCGACGACTGAAAGGCCTTACGAAGGATTCTGAAAAATGGCAGGCACCGGTCGGTAGCTCGGGAGACGAACCTGTTCAATGCGGCGACCCGCCCGGCCAAGCTCTGAACTTCCTTGGTTGACTTAGGTGACCGCATGTTTATAATGGCCTAGATTTTGTCTGGGTTTGCTTCAATACCCCGTTTGCCCACTAGGTGCCCCAAAAACTTTCCGGACGAGACACCAAACGTGCACTTGGTCGGGTTCAACTTCATCCCAAACTTTCTCAAAATGCTGAAGGCCCCGGCCAGATGTTCAAGATGGTATGACTCGTCTCGGCTTTTGACTAGAAGATCGTCAACATAGACTTCTATGGATTTCCCGATCAGGTCCTTGAACATGTGATTGACCAGGCGTTGATAGGTTGACTCGGTGTTCTTAAGGCGAAAGGGAATTACCTTATAGCAGTACGTTCATTGGTCTGTGATGAAGGAGGCCTTCTCTTCATCCCCGGGGTACATACTGATCTGGTTGTACCCCAAGTAAGCGTCCATGAACGAGAGGAGCGCATGACCGGCTGTGGAGTCCACAAGGAGATCTATCATGGGCAGTGGATAGCAGTCCTTGGGGCAGGCTTTGTTCAAATTAGTGAAGTCCACGCATATCCTCCACTTCCCGTTGCTTTTCTTGACAGGAGCTTCTCTACTTCTTCGAACACTGCCGTTTGCCTTTCGTGTGCCATTCCTCGTCTTTTCTGCTTCATCGGCCGGGATTCCGGACTGACGTTAAGTCGGTGAGACATTACCTGGGGGTTAATCCCGGGCATATTTTCGTGACACCAAGCGAAAACATCCTGGCTCTGTTGTAGAAATTGAACCAATTCCTCCTTGAGGCCTGGATCTAAAAGAGTACCAATGCTGATGGTCCTGTCAGAAAATTGAGAATCCAACACCACTTGTTCTAGCTCTTCCATTGGACCCACTCCATCATTCTTGCCTCTAGGGTCCATCTCCTGAATGTTTAGTGTTTCCGTAATGGCTTCCCGGCACAAGGAATTGACATAGCAACTCTGGGCGGCAGCTTGGTCTCTGCATAGGCTCCCGGGCCCTTGAGGTGTTGGGAATTTAACAACCAGATTGTGTGTTGACACTACCGCCTTGTCCGTGTTGAGGGTTGGCCTCCCAAGGATGACATTGAACGCAGAAGGAGCTTCCACGACCACAAAGCTTGCCAGTACGAATGCCTGCTGAGGACAAGCTCCCACGAGGACCGGGAGCTCGATGGTACCGAGCGGTTGGGTGCTAGACTCGTTAAAACCTACGAGCGGAGTGGCCACTGGTCAGAGCCGATCCCTGGATATCCCGAGCTGATCGAATGCTGAGACAAACATGATGTCGGAGGAGCTTTCCGTGTCTACCAACACCCTTTTGATCATGTAGTTTGCTACGGAGAGCGTCACCACCAGCGGATCATCATGAGGGCAGTACAGGTCTAGCATGTCCTCGGATGAGAACATCAACACGTCGGTTGGGGGTGAGCGGGCGGATTAGACATGCCACACATCCGATCGGGATGTCCAAGCATGCCTCTTCCTGGCCGACTGTGAATCCCCTCCGCCTGAAGTGCATCTGGGGATTACATTGATTTTCCCGAGGGGTCTTGGTTGCTCGGGATCTTGGGTTTCTTGCCGAGGTCGTCTGTTTGCTGCCACGAATTCAACTAGGTGGCCCTGCTCGATCAGCTTCTCAATGGCAATCTTAAGCTTAAAGAAATTCTCCGTGTCATTCCCGTGGTCTTTGTGGAAGCGGCAAAACTTGTCACGGTTCCTCTTACCGGGCGGGCTTTTCAACTTGGCGGGCTCTTGGAGTAGCCTCTGGACCTCTGCGGTGGCCATAACTTCGTGGATTGGCCGGGAAAGTGGGGTGAAGGTAATCGGGTGATCCCGACTGCCTCTCTGCGGATCTTGTCTGGGTTTCTTTCCCGGACCCTTCTCGGAGCTTTCATGTTTTCGTTTAGCTTTCGGGAACTCTTCTCCCGTAAAGCTGGCAAGCTTGGATTTTAGAAACTCCTCTGTGTCGATGTACTTTCCGACCCTCTCTGAGAGTTCCACCAGGGTTGCCGGTCGGTCACGGTGGAACAACGTAGCAACTTTGATGTGTTGAACCCCTGAGCAAAAAGCCATGATTGCGACCGTTTCATTCAGGTTGCGGATCTGGAGCCTCTGCTGATTGAAACAGTCCACATACTCCCTCAGGGACTCTCCTCCCTTTTGCTGCTTGACGGTAAGCAGCTGGGTGTCTGGTTGTGACCGGTCGAGCATCCCCACAAACTGGCTGATGAAGAGCTTGCTCAATGTCTTGAAGTTATCAACCGTTCGGGGTTTCAGAGCGTGGAACCACTGCGCGACTGAGCCTTTTAGGGTACTAAGGAAGGCTAGGCATAGTAACTCATCGACCGTGGTGACTAACAACATCTGAGCCTTGTAAGTGCGGACATGATCCACTGGGCTCCCTGAACCATCATAAGAGCTGAGATGTGGCGGTTTGAATTTCCGCTGTAATACCCTGTATTTTTGTAATGTATTATATAACTAGACCTTGTATGTTTCTTTTAATACTTGTATGAGCTTGGCCTTACCCTTGGTATAAGTTGGATACCAATCGATTGGCAAGTATACCAATCGATTGACTTGCTTTGGATACCAATCGATTGAACTTATCTCAATCGATTGATTGTATCAATCGATTGACACTTATGTCAATCGATTGGAGGCAGCTGGGCAGATTCTTTTGCTCTGGCTGGGGAGAAGCCACGTGAACACCTTTCCTCTATATATACCAGCCCATTTTGGGCGTAATTCTGGTTGCTGAAATCAGAGAGAGTGAGAGGGAGTGTTTGTGTGTGTTTATATATATATACACTCATATATATATATATATACTCACATATATACATATATTTACTCACCCACACACACAGATGGACTGAGAAGAAGAAGAAGAAGGTCAGAAAGAAGAAGAAAAGAAGGAGAAAGAGAAGAGAGAAGGCAGAGAGCAGAGGAAAGAGAGAAGAGGGAGACCACCATTGAAGCTCAAGCTTCAAAACATTCCCAAACACGCCCTTAACGCCTAGGTGAGTTCTAAACTCACTTGGTAGCCTTACATTGATGTTATGACATGTTTTGAATGAAGAAATGGAGAAGAAACCATGTATTTCCCGTTTATATGTGCTGGGCAGTCTTCTCTGTGAAGAAGACGAAGTGTCAATCGATTGACACCTTATCAATCGATTGACATCTTTCATGTTCCAATCGATTGACACTATATCAATCGATTGAAATCTTTCATGTTCCAATCGATTGACATTTTATGTAATCGATTGACATGGATTGTGATCCAATCGATTGAACTTTATTCCAATCGATTGACACTACTTTTATACCAATCGATTGACTTCTATACCAATCGATTGGATGTTACAGTTTACTGTTTTACTTGTTTAGTTAATGTAATAACTGTTTAGTTGTTTATTTACTGTTCAGTACTTCCCAGCATGCTTTATTATTGTAATACAGACATGATAATGAATCAATGCAGCGTAGGGTCGTAGTAACAACAAGATTAACAGATAATGTTTATAATGTTAGATAACGGAATAGTTGTGAATCCTTTGGAGTTAACATTCATTTCATTCAGAGTAGTCGGGCCACATTGGGATTGTCATGTATCGGAAATAGAGTTGAACTTAAGTAGGTTTGCTAAGATTCGGGAACCTTGCGTGTGCGGGCTTTGGTCGATCATATGTTCTTAAAAGCGGTAGACAGACGAAGGTGTCTATGACTTGCGGTGAACCGGACCATTTGCCCTAAGATAGCCAGATGATCTAATCATATGTTCTTAAAAGCGGTAGACAGACGAAGGTGTCTATGACATGCAGTGGACCGTGGTCACTGGTAGACGTCGCTAAGTCGTGGCATAGAATGATGTACTGTTGTTTAAAGCGTTATATCCCTGACATGCGGTGGACTGTGCATATGTTCTTAAAAGCGGGGGATGGACTAACGTGGTATCCATGACATGCGGTGAACTGTGCATATGTTCTTAAAAGCGGTGGATGAGTAATGGTGCGTTATAGAGTTGAACTACTGTCGAGTCTGTTCCCCTATCTAGACGTGTTATCGGTCTTATAATGAGTAAAACGTCAGTAATCGGATCATTGGTTTGATTAAAGGAGTTACCCTTACTGAATTCCAATTTGGTTACGGTTTATAACTTGTAATAACTTCAATAGTCGATACCCTGTTAATATCTAACTCACTCGGCTTTCATTAAGCTGACGGCGTTTATGCCGCTGGACATTTCTACGTTCCAGCGCATCCTGGTTATGACTATACAGGTGAAGGGCCTGCAGAAGAAGACTACTATGCCAGTGATGGAGTTCCTGTGGAGAATTTCCCCGACGGAGGTCAGATCGAAGAAGACTACTACGCCGAGGACTACCCTTATGCCAATTGAAGACTAGACTAGAATTGTAGCTAATTGACCTTACCGTTTTAGAATCTTTTTGTAGTCAGGCATATGTTGCCTTGGCATTTGTACTTCCGCTGTTTTGTATTTGATTCGAGACTCTGATATGTAATAGTTAGTAACTTTGGTTGACTTTATGTTACGTTGTAATCAGAACCTAGACTTCATTTCCTGCTACACTATTACTTTTGTTGCTTAGTACTGCGTGGTGTGGACGATCATGTGACTTCACCCGTCATTCCCTATGGACCCATAAAGGAAATTTATTTTTCTCTATTTATGCCGTTCCGGGGCGTGACATCCGCGGGATGGGGAATGCGGTGATCCGAGCTGTGTTGGGCGACTCGGTCTCTATATTGGTATGATAGTGGAGCTGCTTGCGGTTCAGTTTTTCGATTTGCTGCTGCAAGTCCTCGATCTGGGCCTTTACATCTCGCCCGGCTCTCATTTCCATATCTGAGCGGTACGTTGGGTCTGATGATGAGGCCTCCTCCTCGAAGTGCATCGTCCTCGGGGATAGAACCCGACTCCGGCTCTGGGTAATCGTATGCCTGAGATCTCCCCGGCTCCGGACTGGAGGATCTTTGGCCGATTCCCAGGCCTTTGGTCCTGATTCCTCCTTCCTGGTGGTGCGTCGTCTGTTGATGAAATCTCTAACATCTTCCACCCGGCAAGGATTGGTCCGAGCTTGCCACTTGGTACGCCTGGCGCTCTGCTACGGTCACCATCCCGGACGTGTTCCCAATTCGATGGGGACACCGGTGCAAAGTGGCTATGGTTGCAAACTCGTGCAGGCTCCCAATCTCTTCCCGGACTGGTTCTCGGATTGAGGACGCTTTTCATGCACAACCAACAACGCTTCGAGCTGGGTTTGCCACTGGCCTTCCAGAAGTTGCGCGTGCGCCGCTGTCACTATGAGTGAAACCGACCGGGTATATGCGTATAAGTGAGAGTAACATGCCCTTCTGTTGGTTTAGAATGTGACCCCTTTCAATGGGGGCGGGTGGCCTCTTTTATAGGTGCAAGAGACCGCTCGTACAAGGTAAGTTTATAGATTAGGAAGCCTAATCTATTTACAGCTTAATTTACATAAATTTAGGGGTGTTTTCTAAGTGGTTTAGGAAACTGCCTGCTCCTTCCGTTTAGTCTTCTAACTGGGATAGGAAACTGTCTGGAGGCTTGCTGACCAAGCAATCACGCGTACTGGGGGCGCGCCCATGTGGGGTTCATCTGGAAAGAGCGCCCAGACTTACAACCAAACCGAGCGGTCTTGCGTAACAGCCCGGGATGGCTGTGTAGTCAGTCTAAATTCAAGATGACTTGGCTTCTCTTTGCTGAGGTGGTGAGACTTGACTTTGACCTGATATTTTTGTGCATATCAGCAATATTGAAAATAGTATTTTAAGACCTAAAAAGACTGCATTCCGTGATTATTTTCAATAGAAAATTTTTACTTTACGTTTTCAGCGGATTTTTGGTTGTCTTTTTAATTTCAATTAAGTGGTCCATTATCAAACGCATTGAAAGAAATTAAGTGCTGAAAATTTTCAAGTATTTTTATTGCTTGGTTGATGACATAAGCAAAGATTACAAACATTAGGTCTGTGTGATATCCATTTTGTTTTTGATTTTTTGTGTTTATTCTCAATGTTTTAAAAAACGGCAACAAAAATTGTGTTTGCTATTGCAGATTTGTTTTTCTTTTTGTAAAAACGATTTCCAAAAAGAGGCCAAAACAGGAAGCAAAAAAAAAATGGATAACTTTTGGGGCACATAAGAATCTCACATAAACAACATACATAAACTTTATGTGTCTATCTCTCTCCTCTGTGGATCCCACAGATACTGTGGACCCCACAGTGTCAGTGGACCCCATCAGGAGAGAGATAGACACATTGTGGTTTATGTATCTTGTTTATGTGAGATTCTTATGTGTCCCAAGAGTTATCCAAAAAAAATAGCTTTTACATATTCTAAAACAACAATGCTAGGGGCACAAAAGGATACAAAAAACTTCCACAAAATGAGTGGAAAGTCTATGTGGCACAGTGGGACCCGCCAGTAATTAAGCATTGTTTCCATTAATTGCTGGCAGGTCCCACTGTGCCACATAGACTTTTCACTCATTTTGTGGAAGTTTTTTGTATCCTTTTGTGCCCCAATCATTATTCATTCTAAAATTGATTTTGAAAACTTCTAAACATGCAGATCGGGGGTTTACTGCAATACATACAAAATAAAAAAAAATAAAGGTAGCTGGTAAGGGCAGGTGCATTTTTTAGTTTGGGCACCTCTTTTTAAGTTAAAAAATCAAATTTTTATCTTTTACTGTAATTAGTAAGGGCACCTCACTTATTGTACTATATATATATATATATGGGTAAATTGCAAATTACACTCCAATAGTTTAAGGGTTGTGACAGTTTGGTCCCTATAGTTTCAATTTTGGCAATTTACTCTCTTTCCAGTCCTCAAATTGTGCAAAATCCACCCAATTACAAAATAAGCAAGGGTACAATGGGAATATCACATTATTTCTGGCTCAAAATGACCCCATAATCTATCCCATAATTTTTTCACGGAAGTTTTGTATTATAAGCTTAATTTTTTTATTTATTTTTATCAATTTCACTTTGATATTAGTGTACAAGTGCGTGTCCAGCTTTAAGTGTATCAGATTATTTAAAAGATTACAAGATATTATCATGTGGTTTAAAAGATTATAAGATATTATCAGATTATTATAAATTTTAAGTATATCAGATTGTTTAAAAGATTATAAGTTATTTATGGGATAGTGATGGTAATAGTGGTGGCGATCCACGGTTGTGGTGGAGACGCGATGGCAATAGTGGTGGTGGTGGTGGCAACGACGGCGATGGTGATGGTAATCGACGACGATGGTGGTGCTGGCCGGCGATCATCGCCGATGGTGATGGCGATGGCGATCTCTGTCTCTCTCTCTCTTTCTTTCTCTCTATACACGTTTTCCTTAAAAAAAAAAAAAAAAAAAAAACCTAACTATGCACGTGGCATGTGCATGTCCATATGCGTTCCTTTTGAATGCAGAATGTCGGATAGTGCATGTGCGCGTGCTAACAATACACAAAAGACTCTTTTGGTCAACTAAATTTCGTTGGGCATTTCATTAAACTAGTTCACGGGTTAGCCCAATCACGTAAAAAGTATCTAATGTGGCACCTAATCCTAATTAACCAAAAAAAAAAAAAAAAAGAAAAAAAAAAAAGAGGAGGACTAAAACTTATAATAAGCTGAAGAAGGAAGAAATTAAGAAAGAAACAAAATAGGAATAAATAAATAAATACAAAATTACACTGATTTACGAAACTAGTGGAGTGTAATTTGCAATTTACCCATATATATAGTACAATAAGTGAGGTGCCCTTACTAATTACAATAAAAGATAAAAATTTGATTTTTTAACTTAAAAAGAGGTGCCCAAACTAAAAAATGCACCTGCCCTTACCAGCTACCAAAAATAAAAATCTTTCTCTACACTAATGCACGTAACACCCTTATCTCGCAAAGCCCAAAGGTTCTGGTTCACTCTTTTTTTTTTTCTCTTTCTTCAAGTCATCAGCCTCTTAAACTTCTATTCTCCTCCTTCTATTCCTCCTTTTTCATATTTTTTCAGCAAGTATTTGT
Organism: Hydrangea macrophylla; assembly: GCA_033977485.1. Taxonomy (NCBI): domain Eukaryota; kingdom Viridiplantae; phylum Streptophyta; class Magnoliopsida; order Cornales; family Hydrangeaceae; genus Hydrangea; species Hydrangea macrophylla. The sequence continues at coordinate 109,935,587 of CM066997.1, read as the reverse complement.
ACAAAAGGTAAAACTAAACCTAGGGTTTTTGGGAAGTAGTGACAGAAAAAAAAAAAAACTAAAAACAAAACGAAACATATTCAGGTTCAAATCTGAACCCATCTAGCGAATCGTCCATGAGAGTCACAGTTTGGCAACTAAAAAGAACAGGGAATGGAAAGAGAAGCTTCCTATTGCTGTGAGTTGAAAGTTGAGAAAATCATGTACCCTCAATTCAGAGGTTGTCCTCTTCATTTCAGTCAATATTTGTTTGGATTCATTTAGATTTCTCAAATCTTTTTCTCTGCATTCTGGTTCATTGTAGACTAATTTTTCTAAAATTTGAATTAGTTAGGTTGAGTATATATATCTCCCAGCATTGTAGGACCGGGTTAATGATATTATAACAATTTTTAGTTAATGTTGTTAGTTATTTTTGGGTTCACCTATTAAATAATAGATAATTGTTAATAAGTTCATTGCCACCTACCTTGTTTTGGTTAAAGGACAACCGAAAATCTTGAACAGTAATAGGTTCCTCAATATCCAATTTGATTGTAATAGGTAATTTAATCAATATAATTCAGCATTTTATCGACTGATTTACCCATTATTAGAGATTTATGTATATAATAAACAAAAATGATAGGGATATACACCAAACGACACACTAAATGACACATCAGCTTTAAATGCATGTACCATGTGCTGTGTAAGTGATGCACAGAAAAGTGTGAAAATTTTAAACAGCACAGGGTATATGTATTTAAAGCACAATGTGTCGTTTGGTGTGTATCCCTATCATTATTGTATAATAAATGTGGGTGAATCTATTTTGGTAATCAAATCTCATTTAGCAAATATTTATCACATCTAATAAATGTGTGTGAATCTATATGGTAGCCAAATCCCATAAGTATAGATTGTGAGATTTTAGCAAATATTTATCCCAATCGTTTCAATAATTACGCCTAATTTTCATTTTGTAGAAATTTCAAGGAACATGATGAGAAATTTCTCCCTAAATCTGTAAATACGAAATTGACTATGGTTACAACAGAATATACATCTATGTTTATGGTCTTGAGTTTGTTTTAGACAACAATCATCCAACACATGATGAGAAATTTCTTAGAAAATATGTAGATTCAAAACTAATTATGGTCACATTCGAAATTTCTCATTAAAATTTCTCACTATGTTTCAGGTTCATGAGAAATTTCCCATATCCATAGAAAGCTTGTAGTTTTGGGTCCATCTAATCCCTATATCGAAAAAGTTAGATGCTTATAACGATAAGAGAAATTTCTCGTAACATTCAAAGACGTGTTTTGTCATTTTTTTCACAATCAAGGTATTGAGAAACTTCCATAAATCATTTAAATGACGTGTTGAAAGTAAAATATATGAAAATTAATTTTATTGGGGTTGCGAATGGATGAGCACGAAAACTTTACAAAAAAATGACCATTGATCCAAAATGTTGCAAAACAAACGGGCGACGGTCAATTTTATGTGAATGTTATGAGAAATTATATCAATTTTCACCTAAAAATCATAGAATATCATATCTTTTGTACCCATATTTTCGATTTCGTAATGGCAATGCAACACGATACGAAATTAGATATTTATGTATATTGTAAATGTGGGTGAATATACTTTGGTAATCAAATCTCATTTAGCACATATTTATCACATCCAATAAATGTGTGTGAATCTATTTTGGTAGCCAAATCCCATAAGTATAGATTGAGAGATTTTAGCAAATATTCATCCTATCCCTTTCACCAATTACGCCCAACTTCCATTTTGTACATATTTCATTATAGAATATCCATGGAACATGATCAGAAATTTCTTACTAAATCTTTAAATTCAAATTGACTATGGTCGCATCGGAATTTTTCATAATGTTTCAAGTTCATAAGAAATTTCTCATGTCTATATAAAGCTTCTAGTTATGGGTTCGCTTTAGACAACAATCATCCAAACATGATGAGATATTTCTCACAAAATCTGTAGATTCAAAGCTAGTTATGGTCACATTCTTATCAAAATTTCTTAGTATGTTTCAGGTTCATGAGCAATTTCTCATATTTATCTATAGAAGGCTTGTAGTTTTGGGTAAATCTAATACCTAAATCGAAACTGTTAGATGCTTATAACGATAAGAGAAATTTCTTGTAACATTCAAGGACGTGATTTGTCTTTTTTTCACAATCAAGGTATTGAGAAACTTCCATAAATCATCTGAATGATGTGTCGAAAGTTAGATATATGAAAATTTTATTGGGGTTGTGATTGGATGATCGAAAAAACTTTGAAATTGCACATGGATATAAAAATGACCATCGATCCAAAATGCGGCAAAACAAATGAGCAGCGATCAATTTACGTGAAAATTATGAGAAGTTATATCAATTTTTACCTAAAAAACCATTGAATATCATATCTTTTCAACCCATGTTTTCGATTTCGTAATGGCAATGCAACATGGTACGAAATGATGTGAGAAATTTTGTCTATGCGAGCTTTGTAGGCGATCTAATGAGTACATAGGTTTTAAATTTTGGTGAAATCAAGTATAAATATATTGGCGGTTTCAATTTGTGAATTCAAAACACCAAAATGTGAGGTGAAAAGTAAGGGATGTAATGGTTGTTTAATAATTTTTTTGAAAAACATGTCATGCACATTTAAAAATATAGAAATTTGGTGATAAGCCCCTACCTAACCTGGTCATGTAGCTATAAGGACTCCCCACTTTCTTAGTATAGCAATAGGTCCATGTACTCCAAATTTGTATAGCAATATGTCCTTTGACCCACTTTATTACCATTTTTATGGATATATTTACCCTTAGATATACAGAGAGACTATATATATACATATATACATGTTTATCCACATTTATGTCATTAAATGGGTCAAAATATGTTATCAAAGGTAGTTTGTTTTGCCATTCCCCATGATTTATGCTATTTTAAAACCCTTAGTGGTGCAAACAACCTATCTACACGAATTAAGGAGTGTTATTTTTGTTTGAATCTTGAGATTGTATATTCCAGCAGCGAATTGTTCATAGCTTCAAGAGTTTGAAGATATTATGCAGTTTTTTGACGATCCAGAGATTTGAAGCTCATTATTTTGAGAATCCATTTTTTCTGAGTTTTGATTTCAAGAAAGAAGTACGCATCGTTCTTGTTCGTCATTTACGGTAAGTGGGTTTCATATTCAACGAATTTTTCACGCTGTTTGTTTTTGTTTTTGTTTGTTTTGTTTTTTTTGTTTTTTTTTTCAAATCTGTATGTTTTTGTATGAGATATAAATCATTTCCAACAAAAATGTTTTTTAGAACTCAATATCAGAGGTTTGCTAAAAGGATTTTCAATGTTTTCTTGAATGTGATTTTTTCACACGTTATAAATCACTTTCTAGTACAAAAATGATTTTTAAACTCAATATCAATGTTTTGCTAAAAGGTTTTTCAATGTTTCTTGAACTCAATGTCTTCTACGTTTGTTTAATTCATGTGAAAGTTATCTTTCTTTAGCAACAAAATGATGTTGGTGGAATAACCTGGACAATTTCTTATTATAGTGTAGTTAGAAAACTGGATGTCAACTTTTTCAAAATGTGGATATAAATTTTCACATCCCCAACGCATGAAATTTCACAACAGCAGTCTGAATGTGAAACTTCACATCCGTAACATGTGAACTTTCATAACATCAAGATTTTTTATTTTTTATTTTTCTGAGTTTTCATTTTCATTTGTGTGTGTGTGTGTGTTGAGGATTGTGAAATTTCATATTAGTAAGTTATTTTTTGAAATTTTATAACAATAAGTCATTTGTTGAAATTTCATAACAAAATGTTTTTATTATAAATTTTCAATTGAAATTTAATAGAAAATACTTTTGCTCACCCAAAATTTGGTACACCAATGCTCACCCAAGCATCCCATTGGCCAATGCAGTGGGGCCCAGGATTAAACAATATTAAACAACATTTGTTTAATCTTGGGCCCCACTGCATTGGCCAATGGGATGCTTGGGTGAGCATTGGTGTACCAAATTTTGGGTGAGCAAAAATGCTCTCAATTTAATAATAGTAAGTCTGATTGTGAAATTTTATACCACCACCATGTGAAATTTCATAACATATAGGAAGAAGAAAGATAAATGGAGATTGTGTCGAAATATGGAGATTCTGTCGAAATATGGAGATGGAGTTTGATTTTGCTTGAATAGAGTTGAAATTACAGCTAAAAATTATTTGAATTTCAAACATGATTTTGCAATCAATTACAATATATTATTGAATCTCAAGATTTTAGGAAAACAACAAGCACTAATATATATATATATATATCGTGTGTATGTGTGTGTGTGTGTGTGTGTGTGTGTATATGGATATATAAGTCATTTATTTGGGTGCTTCTATTATGGAACAAAAGTAAAAGTGTCTAAATAAAATAGGAGCGACATATTACTAAAAAGTTTATTGGACTAGACTAATTGCTAGAAAAGCCTAGTAGTTTGGACTTTATACTATAAAAATAAGGGTGCATTTTTGTCATGCAAAATGGTAAAGGACTTTGAAAAAGTTTTTCTGTTGGACCTATTGTTTCATAAGTTCACCCCTTTGGACTTTTAACTGATTAAAATGTTGTTGGGTTGTTCTTGTTTAGCTTGAGTATTGTCTCAAGGGTTAATGGCAATGGATTACAATAATAAATTGTTCTTATCTTCAAAATAATTATGTAGTCATTGATATAATATATGTTTATCTATTTTTTTTCCCTTTGCCCCCTTGTGTTGAAGGTATTTGTCCTTAGTTTATATAATTTTATTGAGCCCTTTTTGATTCACCTCCCAAATTATGTAGTTGTGTTGTTACGATTTTTCTTGAATTTAGCTCAAGGTTAATTCCAAAGGATTTTCAATTATGGGTTTTTCTTAACTTGAAAACTGTTTTGCAAAATAGAGTTTACTAAATGTATTTTCATAACACAAAAACTTCTAAAACGAAAAGTGATAATTGCTTCACATAAATAATAAATACGAAGTTCATTCCACTGCGAGAGATGCACAAAGTCGGCACTGTTAGAAACCATGTTCCCAATACGTTGGAACCAAATTAGACTGCAATTTTTTTACCTAGTGCTGTAAAACCCTACAGGGAGGAATTATGGTTTACCTTCAAGATTTCTTTGGTTTGGTCTCGTCTCAGTATGAACTGGTATTTGTAGCAAAAGAGTCAAGAACACTAGCTTGATATAGCATACGATCTTCTATCATATTCCACCTACGCCCAAATCACGAACCTATTGTGGGCTCAATCTTTCTGCTCTCTTCTCTATTGTCACTATATTCCCAATATAGATGTGCGTCAGACGAGGCTTAACAATTTTCAATTGAACTCATATTTTTACAACAGCTTCGTCTCAATGTCATGAACGTTGTGTAAAAATTTCATCCAATACCAATTAGATTTGTTCAGCCAGATCTCCCTTTTAAAAACGTCATTGAGAAGAGAGCTATATCGACATTTATGTAGGCTACTATAGAGCCACAAGAAGTCATTAAGGGATGAGCTTCTTATGGAATTAGAAAATCCTAATTCGAACTGAATTAAATTGCTATTTTTATAAATAGTTCAAACCATTAAAGATTTATAATTGTACTTCCACTCTGATCTCAAAATAATATTTCGAGTTCTATGTTATTAAATGCTATTTATCTCCCCGTTAAGATTACTGATACCCGTTAATTTAAATATAATTACTAACAATCATATTTAAGTGACATCTAAAAATTTTCTTGAGACCCCTTGCTTAACTTATTTGATATGTCAGATACAAAATCCACCTATATGGTTTGACATAATCAAAACTTATAAGCTTCTTCAAGGGGGTATCATCAATCCCTAAACTAGGACTTGGATTTCGTTAATAATTAATGTTCACAATAGATATATTGTCATTACTCAATTCATAGAGTTTATTGACCCATTAAAGAATTTCACTCTTATATACATCAGAATGATAAACATTAAATACACGTGTCTATGAGTTAATTCAGAGAAAAAAAAACTAAAACTAAAACTAGGATCAAATTTTACCTACAATTTCAATATCCATAAAGTAAATAATAATAAATTAAAAAAAAACATTCAAAATATGTTTTCAAATGCCTTTAATTCGGGTCGGGGTCGGGTCACGTCAGTCGGTTCAACATGAACTATGAACCAACAACCGAACTGCACTAAAAAAAAACTTTTGTAACTCGTGACTGAATCAATTACCTGTTTAAAGAGAAAAATTATCTTCAGATCAGCTGGGTTCGGGTTTTGGTTGGATAGCTCTAGTGCAAACATCTATTTAGGTCGGTTATAGAAAACTGAGCATCACACAGAAGATGTTCAAAAAACTAGTAAATCTATGCCTTATATGATTTTATTTTTCTCCATTGTAATTGTACATGTACATACACGACCTGGATATAAACACAGTTGGACTCTATAGTCAAGGTTACTTTAGTGCAAAAGAAGTTATTTCAAGAATTGGGATAAATTGCAATTTTCACATCTGTAGGTTGGGAGTAGTGACACTTTGGTCCTTTCATTTTCAATTTTGACACATTAGACACCAGGGTTTCATTAAAGTGCCAATTTGGTCCAGCTTTCTCATACCATTCAAAAAGTTAACGGAAAAAATGTGCCTTTTGTTAATTTTTTGAACAGAATGTGAAGTTTGGATTGAATCGGCACTAATGAAACTTTAGGATGATCATTGAAAACACAGGGACTGAAGTGTCACAAATCCCAAACTATATAGGGTTGAAAAGTTCAATTTACCCCAAGAGTTATTATCATTACATTTATGCAAATATTTGATTGTTTTTGCTATTAATTTGACCTGCATTCCTATTTTTGACACATATAATATCTATATATGAAAACAGAAGATTTCTCTTATGCCACTTGGCATTTCTTACGAATTTGCAATATTTTAGAGCATTTTTTACTTAAATATCCCCCTGTCCTCATAACTACTACAAAAGTTAAGATAAGTGTAGACACCCCAATTTTGACCACACGTTGAATTAAGGAGAGTATTACCTCTAAGTTCCAATGATGTCAAGCGTCTGACTAATCCAAGACTTCCAAAGGTGATTCAAGCTCTTCCGAAGTCTCTTTCAATTTAAAACAAAAAAAAAGAGAGGAAAAGAGAAAATAGAGGAAAAACAGCATATCAGAAATTCTGCGGTAGTCACAGGATGCTGTGCGGCACTCTGCGAAGTTCCGGAACGGCACTCTGTGAATGCCGCGAATTTCACTAAGTGCTGCAAAAAATTGTACATTCACGAAAAAACGGCAGTCCGAGGAGTTGTCTGCGGCACTCCGTGAGTGCCGATGCAACATTCTTTGAATGCCGTTCCGACAAACAGTGAGTGCCGCGGATATCTCCCAATTGCCGCATTTTTGTGATAGCTTATCCTAAAATAGTTCGGTTTATACCTTCAAAAGGCGGCCGGAATTAGGGTTTTGGCTGCGAACTTTCCAAAATAATCCTCCCAAGATTGCCTGTATATAGAGAATGTGTATCCCATTAATAGGGACTTGAAAAATTAGAATGTTAGGATCCCAATATTGATTCTCCTCCAAGAACTTTCTAAATTAAGAAGAGTAGTAAAGAGAATTGGCAAGAAAGAGCAAGAAGAAGAGCTTGATTACTCCTTGAAGAGTCTTAAAGCAACCAAAAGTTGAGGATAATTAGAGGTAAGCTCTAAACTACTTAGTCTTAACATTCAAGTTCAATCACAATATATAGATACTTAGGATCTTTTACACATTTTCAAAACCTCTCTTCCTACCCCATTTCATCACACACCACATACATTGTGATTGAACTTTCATTTCATTAGTCTGGATCAAATAGCCTTGGGATTAAAGTTTAAATAAATCTTGGAGTTTGATGTTGTTTGAACTTTGATTCCTTTTTCTTTTGACTATGTCTATTCTTGAGATTCATAAGACTTTCAATGTCTTACTTGAATCCTTGTGTTTAGAATCCCTCAATATTCTTATGAACTCATGATTCATGAGAGAATTGAGGTTGATATTAGTGTATTAAGTCAATGGGTTTAAGCTTTCACCATATTTTGAACTTATTACCTTGGGATTTTATGAAATTTTCTTCATACTTCATTAAAAATCCATAAGTTTAAGTGTCTTTAGTCTCCAATGACCATCAAATGGTAGGAGGAATAATTTGAGTCTAAACTTATATCCATGGTTTAGATTCATTGTGTTAAGGTTTTATGAAGCCTCTTCATACTTCATTAAAACCCACAAGTTTAAGTGCCCTTAATCTCCAATGACCATCAAATGGTAGGAGAAGTGGTTTGGTTTGAGCTTAACTTCTTGGTTTAGTAGTTGGGATTAACTGTCATGACCCATCCCGCTATGCGCGAAAATAGGTCACGTGGCACACCATCAAGGCTTATCCAGTTCCAGCAAAGTCAAATAGCAGCGGAAAAACATTATTAAAATCCATTAAAATCAGAGTTTTAAAAAAAGTTTTGTTCAATTGAAACATGTCTAAAGGAACACAGTTTTGAAAACAGAGGTTCAGTCAACTGTGATAGGGTCCAGTCGACTGTGTCTGGCAGAAACCAAAACTCACATTTCTCATCAGGTGTCCAGTCGACTGAGCAGGGAATCCAGTCGACTGATCTTGACACTATTCAGTTTCAGTGTCTAAACCCCACGGGATCCAGTCGACTGATCCATGGTCCAGTCGACTGCTCCCCTGCTGGGCAGTCCTGTGTGAAATATTACAACTCATGCTTCTCCACATCAACAACAACTACAACTACCACTGAATTGCAACATTTTAAAACACAACTACAGGAGTTCAATTACAAGATTATCATACGACGGAACTAATCCATGATCCTATTATAACGTTTTACAATTTGTCAATCCTTACACAAGTCTAGGATTTAAAATAAAAATATATACAATTATGGCTCCCCGGCGTTCCTCGGCCTCACTCATCACGCTTCTTCTTGTCTTTCTTCTTACCTGCAATGGAGTAAATCTCCACTGCTCAGCTATATGCTAAGTGCACAAGTCTAACATATGCAATATATGACAAAACATGCTTTAATCTCATAAATCATATCAATAGTCTCTAGAGAGAAAAATACGCCTTCATCCGATAGCGGCAAGTCCAAGCCTTAAACCGCGATGTCAATGGCTAGTCCAAGCCTACAACCATTACATCCCCTAAGTGCCCTGGCAAGTCCAAGCCTTAAACCATGCACAGTAGCCGTCGTTACTATAATTCTCAAACATCGAGAAGCTTACTCCGGCATGAATTTGTATAAGACCCCCCTTTGACCCACATAGACAACTCAACGTGCTCGCATAAATTTAGACATGCTTTTCACAATTTAGCGCGTGCATAATTAACGGGCCTACAATTAACACATGGATTTTGCCGGATCTCAATTTCGTCGTCGAAATATAAAACATGTATTTATCTATATTTCACAAGTTAGAACTTTATACCTCGTGCGATTTCCCCCAAACTTTGAAGGATCAACTAGGAGGCTAATTAATCGTCGAATTTTGAATTTGAGACGATTCCTACAAGTTTATACCTATTTTTTCCAATTTCCTAGAAATTAGCTTTTTATAAACATTAGCCAAGCATGGCCTAAGTAGTATCAAAACGTAGATCTTACCTCCACGAGTTCAAATCTTGAATTTGGTGAAAAACTGACGGACGAAAGGTCGCCGATCGTCGTCACAAAGCCCGTGGCAACAATCTCCCTTTCTCTCTCCTCTCTCTAGATATTTTCCAACTTTTTGGAGAAATGAAATCTTATCCTCCACTATTTATAGAAAAACTTCTCAAAAATTGTGTTTACCTCCCCGCAAGTTTCTCAACCATCTAATAAATTCCTGGAACTTCACCCACGTCCATTTTATGCCTTCACAAGTGAAAATTATAATTTACAAAAGTTTTCGACTAAGTCTCGTTTGGATCCATAATTTACGTCCGAAAACTAAACTATGTGGAATCTCTACACAACCTACCTTTTTATTTAACGTGTCACTTACGTTCTCACCACAATTCTCAACATGATATCTAACAGTATCAAAATTACCAGAATTTACTCTACTCAGGTAAATTTACTATTCATCAACAATACCAGAAAGTCAAATAACATTTTAATCACATAAATGTCATTTAATTGTGCTAATGCAACATGAACTTCCATGATCCCGTGTTTTCACTGACACCTCACCGTTGACCACAGTCAACCCAGCTCAAACATTAATAAACATTCATAATTCCACGTGTTACCACAATGTCATATTTTAAAAGCAGGCAAATTTTGGAACGGGTGTGACATTAACCAACAAAGATGAACTTGAACAAAAGAAGCAGTGAGTTCATCAACCACTTTGCATGCATTGCACGTTTCCAATTTTGCGGCTGGATCCCGGGTAAATTCTCTTGTTCTTATTGCATATCACTTTGCTTGCTAATTGAAATTACCCGACTTATGAATGATATTTTGTCGTTAGCAATTTTTGCACCCTTTTCAACATGCTTGTGTAATGTATTATCTATATATATATATATATATGTATTAATTGAGGGCATACTTAGATTAATAATTCGACTACAAGGATGTTGAGTAGAGGCCTATCGCGAGATAGGGTGAGAGAGGGTGTTTTAGTCCTCCAGGTTCCTTCCTCTCTCATTCCATAATCCCCGGACCTAGTCAATCTCTGGTTTCTAAAAAGACCAGTTTGCTTTAATAATGGTTTCTTAATTTTCCTTTTAAAAAAAATTTAAGTGGCGACTCTTTATGTTTTGTATTTGAAATGTTTTAAAATTAAAAGTGGGCCCAAAATGCCGGTATCCACAATCTGGCGACTCTGCTAGGGATTGAACCTAGAATCTCTGGTTTCGCAAATCAGAATTCCTGATTTTGGGTTCACTCGAGGATTAGACTTGAAAGCATCATTTTAATCGAATTAATTAATTTTTGTGTGCCCGTTGTATTGCACTTGCATGTCTAGCCAGTCGATTGCACAGAACTATGACCTTGGAGGCTCAGGGCAACCCGGTCGGTTAAGCCATCACGAGACTGTGTGATCACCCTTGATCTCGTACCATGTGTTGGTATATGAAGCATCCTAGCGGGTATGTGTCAAGGGTCCCTTATTTGGCCAAAACCCGACCTATGCATGATAGCTTCTATAGAACCTTTCAATATAGGAAATCAATTCTTGATTAGGATTATGTGCTAGGAAGTTCTGTATGCCCGGAAGGGAATATTTGAGATGATGATGATGCTTGTTTAATGTAGGATGTATAATCTTTTAATCACCTTTTAGCAATTCTTCCTCATGTACCACGACATTTGGGAATATGCCAGATTTTTTTTATTATAAGATTGCATCTCTTATATTATGCCAGCTACGCATCATTGATCTTGTATGCATCCGAATTCATGAAAAGTACGGTGATAATCCGATCATGTGATCATTCTACCGAAAGAATTTTAAATACATATTTGAAAGCAAACAAATTTTTGCCGTCTTCATTCCAAAGTATTTAATCGCTCTTTCAAAAAAATCTTTGGAGTTCACTTTTTGATTGAAGCTCCAAACTAACTGTCACGACCCATCCCGCTAACGTGAGGAAATAGGACACGTGGCACGCCATCAAGGCTTATCCAACCATTAAATGACCATACACAGCGGAAAAGACTTTAAAACTACCTTGAGTGTATAAAACTTTTGGAAACATTACCCTCCGAGTTGTAAAATCCGTGTAAAATTGAAAACACAATTATATTTCGAAACGAATGATTTTATGTTGAAAGGGGTCCCAAAGGTACCCTAAGAACCAATCAAAACCTTTTGAAAATTTCCAAAAGGTATAGAAAAAGAATTCTGGCAAGGGGCATTTCAATTCGACCGGTCGAATGACCCTTTAGCAGAATCCTGCACAAGCTGCAGAATTTTGCCGAAGGCATCACCCAACCTTACTCCTTGCATTCCTCTTCACAAGTTCACTTTATTATAAACTTCACAAGCTACAATATGTTATTAAAACCTAAGTTTAGACTTAGTAATCCATGAAGAGAAATAATAACGGAACAAGCTAAGGCTTGTTTGGATTAAACATAGGAAATACTAATCCACCTTTCGAAATTCGAATTTGACAAATAAAAAACGTGCAAAACACGAATCCACGAATTCGGATTCATTACAACATAACTAAACAGAGTTTTAAGAGTTATTACAACATCATGAACACCATACTACTCCTTCCAAGCCAAATACAAAAATGCTAGCTATTCGAAACGCTCATTATTACAATACTTGGAATAGAAGCAAAAACATATATAAAGGATCCCCCCCCTCCCCCGGCATTTGTCGGCCTCACTCCTCACGCTTCTTTTTCCCTTTCTTCCTGTCACCGGCAATGGAGTAAATCTCCACTGCTCAGCTATATGCTGAGTGCACAATTTCTAACATATGCATATATGACAAAACATGCTTTAACTTCATAAATCACATCAATAGTCGCTAGGGAGAAAAATACGCCTTCATCCGGTAGTGGCAAGTCCAAGCCTTAAATTGCGATATCAATGGCTAGTCCAAGCCTACAACCATTACGTCCCCAAGTGTCTTGGCAAGTCCAAGTCTTAAACCATGCATAGTAGCCGTCACTACTAAAATTCTCAAACATCGAGAAGCTTACTCCGGCATGAATTTGTATAAAACCCCCCTTTGACCCACATAGGCAACTCAACGTGCTCGCGTAAATTTAGACATGCTTTTCACATTTAATTGCGTGCATAATTAACGGGCCTAAGATTAACACATGAATTTTGCTTGGATCACAATTTCGTCGTTGAAATATAAAATATGTATTTCACCTATATAACATAGGCTAGAAATTCACCCCGCGATCTATAGTCGTAAAACTTGGAGGAAACGACTAGAAGCCCAAATAAACGCCAAATCTCCGATCCTACGCAGAACCTACAAGCTTACACGTGTTTTTCCCAATTTCTTAGATTTAGAAAATTTTAAAATCTTAGCCAAACGTGGCCTAAAGACTATCAATATGTAGTCCTTACCTTGGGGAGTTCGAATATGCAATTTGGTGAAATTCAAACGGACGAAGGGTCGCCGTTTGTTGTCACAAAGCCCGTAGGATCAATCTCTCTTTTCTCTCTCCTCTCTCAACATATTATATGAAGTTTTCAAGAAATGACAATTTCATCCACCACTATTTATAGACAAACTCTTCGGGAATCGCATTTACTTCCCCACGAGTTTCTCAAACACCTAATTAATTCCTGAAACTTCGCACATGTCCATTTTATTGCTTTATGAGTGAAAACTACTAATTACAAGAGTTTTTGATTAAGTCTCGTTTGGATCCAAAATATACGTCTGAAAACTAAATTATGTGGAATCTTTACACAACCTACCTTTTATATAACGTGACACTCACGTTCTCACAACAGTTCTCAAAATAATATATAACAATGTTGAAATTTCCAGAAAATTATACTACACAGGTATAATTCACTATTCATAAAATACCAGATAAGTCAAATAACATTTAAATCACTTAAATGTCATTTATTTATGCCAATGCAAAATGAACCATCATGTTCCCGTGTCTTCACTGACACCTTACCGTTGACTCACAATCAATCTCAACCTCATTATCAACTAACATTGATAAATCCATAAATGCAATTATGTATGATAAACTTATAATTTTAGAACGGGTATGACAACTCTCCCCTCCAAAACGAAAGTTTGTCCCCAAACTTTACCTCATACGTCAAACAGGTACGGGTATTCCTTCTTCATCTCCTCCTCACTTTCCCATGTAGCCTCTTCAATCGTGTGACTACGCCATAACATTTTCACCATTGGAATTATCTTAGTTCTCAAGACTTGTTCCTTCTGATCTAGTGTTTCTACTAGATGCTCTATATAACTCAAATCTCCTTGAATTTGCAACAGTTCTGGTACCATGATCTTGCTCGTATCTGACATAAATCATCTCAACATCGATACGTGAAATACATTATGTACATATTCCAATTTTGGTGATAACGCCAATCGGTAAGCTACTGGACCTACCCGTTCTAGGATTTTAAAAGGTCCTACGAATCTCAGATTGAGTTTTCCCCTTTTTCCAATTTGAACAATGCCTTTCGAAGGCGATACTCATAAGTATACAAAGTCACCTACTTCGAAAGTCATCGGTCATCGCTTCGAGTCTGCGTAACTCTTATAACGACTCTGAGTTACCTTAAATCGCTCCTGAATCAGCTTTACCTTCTCAGAAGTCACCTGTATCAACTTAGGTCCTAGTAACTTTCTTTCTCCAACCTCGGTCCAAAAAACCGGTGATCGACACTTACACCCATAGAAAGCTTCATACGGTGCCATTCCAATACTTGACTAAAACCCGTTATTGTACATAAATTTAATCAAAGGTAGATGTTTTTTCCAATCACTCCCAAAGTCTAGTACACACAATCGGAGCATATCTTCCAATGTCTGAATCATGCGCTCTGACTATCCGTCGGTCCGAGGATGAAATGCGGTACTGAAACTTAACTTCGTACCCATAGCTTTTTGCAAACTTCCCCAAAACTTTGATGTAAAACTGCTATCGCGATCTGATATAATCACAGTTGGAACTCCATGTAGTCTTACAATCTCTTTCACATATAACTCAGCTAACTTGGATGGCTTAGTCGTCTTGATTGGTAGAAAATGTGCTGATTTTGTCAATCGGTCCACTATGACCCAAATCTTATCATTCTTGTTCGGCGATCGTGGAAATCCTGAAACAAAATCCATAGTAATCTCATCCCACTTCCATTCTAACACTAGTAATGGTTGTAGTAATCCCGCGGGTACTTGTCTCTCTACTTTGACCTGTTGACATGCTGAACACTCTAAAACATACTTAGCAACTCCACGCTTCATACCTTTCCACCAAAAGTTTTCTCACAAGTTCTGATACATTTTATTGCTTCCTGGGTGGACTGAATATCGAGTACTATGTGCTTCCTCTAGAATCCTCTCCTTCAAGCCTTTCACATTAGGTACACATTGTCATTTCTCAAGCTTCAATGTTCCTTGTTCCAATACAAAACCAGGTCTCTTTCCCAACAGTATTTCATCCCTCATTTTGCACAGGTAAACATCGTGAAGCTGTTCCTTCTTGATCTTATCAATAATATCTGGGTGTGCTATGATCGCCATCATTAAGCCACCACTAGTCTCTGGAATCACATCCAACTCTAACCGTTCCATTTCTCTGATCAATTCCTTTTGAATAGTTAGCTCGTCGGCTAGGTTCCTTGGCGTGTTCCTACTTAATGCATCGATTACTACATTAGCCTTTCCCGGATGATACTCTATCGAAAGATTGTAATCCTTCATTAACTCTAACCATCTCCTTTATCTCATATTCAAGTCTCATTGTGTGAACAAGTATTTCAAGCTCTTGTGGTCCGTGAAAATCTCGCATTTTTCTCCGTACAAATAGTGTCTCCAAATCTTCAAAGCATAGATTACTGCGGCCAATTCAAGATCATGAGTCAGATAGTTAACCTCGTGTGTCTTCAACTGTCTAGAAGCATAGGCAATTACTTTACCACCTTGCATAAGTACACGTCCCAAACCCTGATGTGACGCATCACTGTAGATCATAAACCCTTCAGTTCCGGATGGTATTGTCAGAATAGGTGCTCTCGTTAGTCGTGCCTTCAACTCTTGAAAACTGTCTTCACACTCTTGACTCCACTCAAAAGTAATACCTTTCCTCATCAACTTCGTCATTGGCAATGATATATTTGAGAAGTTTTCAATAAAATGGCAGTAGTACCCGGCTAAACCTAAGAAACTCCGAATTTCATATCAGATGTCGGTCTCTGCCAATTAAATACGGCTTCTACCTTGTGAGGATCAACTGAAACTCCATTCTTGTCAATCACGTGACCAAGAAAAGTAATGCTAGGTAGCCAGAATTCACATTTCTTGACTTTCCCAAATAATTGCTTTTCTCGCAATCTCTGAAGTATCAACTTCAAGTGGTTCTCATGTTCTCTCTCACTCGGTGAATAGATAAGAATATCATCTATGAATACGATCACAAAGTCGTCTAGATAGTCCTTAAAGACTCGGTTCATAAGATCCATGAACGCAGCTGGTGCATTTGTAACTCTAAATGGCATTACTAGAAACTCGTAGTGTCTGTGACTCCGTATCGTGTTCTGAAAGCAGTTTTCTCAACGTCTTCGGTCTTTACCTTCAATTGGTGATAGCCTGATCTCAGATCTATCTTTGAAAACACTTGTGCTCCCTAAAGTTGGTCAAATAGGTCATCAATATCTTTGAAAACACTTGTGCTCCCCAAAGTTGGTCAAATAGGTCATCAATCCTTGGTATTCTTCATCTCTGATATCTACCCATCCTTTGATTCTAATCAACAGATTCATTCTGTGATACATGTTGCACGCAGACATGTTAGGCAACTTTAATAAAGACAATTTTTACCATGACTTTATTGACCATAAAATACAATCAAAAGTGTTATATACCTAACAAGCACAATATTAGAAGTTTAAAAAGAAAATCACAAACAAACAAATATGCATCTCCCATCAAATCCCGTGCATCGCACGGGTCTTTGACTAGTTACATCTAAGCATGAATCAATCAAAACACATCATTATTTATCTAATATGAGATTTGGCTTAAAGAGGCACTAGAATTCTTCAGACTTAAAGCAATTATCGAGTTTTCAACCGGCGACGTCCAGATGATGTCCTCGGTCAGAGCTCCATACTGCAGATCGATAATTAATGGTGAGGTGAACCAATGATGGAGACGGTGAGAATCGTGAGGTTGTGATGTAAGATAATTGATGGTGAGGTGAGTTCACTGAGGCAAGGAACAATGCGAGTGAGATGATGGACGGCGTGACTTCTTAGAGAAAGAGAAAGTATAAGGTAAACCTAGAAGCTCTAAAGTTAGATCTGAGAGTATTAATATATATAGCAATTTATATATATCAAAAGAGAAACATAAATTTTGATTTTTCGGTTCGGTTCGGTTTGATTTGAACCTCTGCTACTGAAAATTGAACTGAATTATTTATTTCAGTTCGATTATTAACTGAAATGAATTTTTTAACCGAATTAACTGAACTGAATTAGAAATTACAGTTCGGTTCGGTTTAAATTTCGGTTAACCAAACTATTTGTCCACTCCTATTGGCAGTTGTTCCAGTCCAATTCTTAGGTTTCATGCTAGATCGAGTCCTGTATAGAGTCTAGGATTACATTTCATGTCTTTTTCGGTTGCTATTTGGCGTTTATTTTCCTTTTTAATCCTAATTAATGTTGATGTCCTCTGCCTCTATATCAGTGTTTCTTGTCTAGTTTTGTGTCTTTTGGTTTTGGTTGTAGACATTAAAGCTGTCTTTTGCATGATTACATTTATATAACAGAATTTGTCTTTATTTTACATTTGTCTAGGGTTATGAGTTCAACAGGTGGATATTGGCTCCGTTCGGAGTTTTTTTTATTCCTATCGATGAATTTACATATATTCACCATGCTTGTGATTGCCATTATGGAGGTAATTTTATTTTTAACTTATGATTGTGCTTCATCTTTTGTTCATTGGGACAATGAAAAGTATATGTTTGGGGGACAACACTTGGGTGCTTTTCACTCGGTGCTTTTCGTGCTTTTCCTCTCCCAGAAGCAGAACCCAGGACAGATTAAAAAAACCTATTTTAAAGTGGAGAATCCCACTTCTGTGCAGGGTCCCACTTCTGTAAGAGGGAATAACACAAAAAGCACTGAGTAAAAATCACCCAAGTGCTGTCCGAGTTTGGGGTATTAGCACACATGCACAAATGCACACATTTGCACCGAATTTTTAAAAAAATTCAAATTTCATGTGCTAAATGAACGATTTCAATAAGGTTATTGCATTTACAAGTAAAAGTGCCCCTGATTAATAAATGTGATTGTTATGCGATTATATGCATATGGATGTGTTAGATCGACACTTAATCATGATTAGTGATTTTGAGTATTGTGGCATAAATTATGGTTTTCATGCAATATACACTTATGCACTCATAATTGTTGCACATACTCAATTTTAGGACTATACTCGAGTTGAACTTTTTGAACGCGAATCGAGCTTTAAGAGTTGACATCCTGTTTAAGCTTGAGCTTGGCTCGTTTATTATCGAATCGAATCGAGCCGAGCCTAGCTATTGTTGAGTTGAGCCTCGAGACCTTGTTGCGTGGCTCAACTCGTGTACATGCCTAGTAGCAAGTTTAAGTTGCCAATTAAAACCCACAGACCAAGCTCAATGCTTGACAAATGGCATATGTATATTTACCTAAAACAATTGCTTGGCACGTGGATTTAGGACTATACACAATATAATATGCCAATATTCTTTCAATTTTAAAGACTTTGCATTATACATATATTGTATTTTTATAATTATCATATATATATAATAATCTTTCAATTTTAAATACTTTGCATTATACATATATACTATATTTTTATAATTATCATATATATAAACAAGCCCTTATCAAACCTATTAAACAGATTTTTCATGAGCCTACTATATTGTTTGGTTGGAAAATTATATATGTGCGAACGTGCCAGGCAAGCAAATTGCCAATGTGTGTGATGTAACAAATATCCAAACTGCGCCTCACCAGGGAGATTGTGGTGACGTTCGATGCCTTAACAAGAACTTTAAATGTGTAAAGATATGACTAAAACAACTTCGAACTAATTAATGTATAACTACTCCTATGAAAGAATAATAAAGTAAAGGAAAATTGTAAAGTAATTTACTATTTTATTAAGTAAAAATAAACTACAATCTATCCTTGAAGATAACTTCGAAGGTGTCCAAATTCGAGTCCAAAAAGAACTGATAAAAATACAATATTTGTAAATGGATAAAGATGTGTTGATTGATGTTGATTGTGTGTCTTCTCCTTGATCACAGATTCCTTCTATTTATAATTATCGAGGCTTCACAGTAGTCTTGATTGAATGTTCCTTCTTCTTTTCAAATTGATAACTGCCAATTCGCGTGGCATTGTCTTGAGTTGACACCTATTTTCTAATTACTCTTCAATGATCAATGTGTGTCCCTCAACATTTACTCTTTCAAAGAGAACAAAATGGCTAACTGCTAGTGTAATACCTGTAAATTCTGCTTTATTTTATTAATGAACTTCGAATTTACTAGACTGTACTTGTATTATAAATTCTATTTTAATTCGCTACCTGATATTTATACGCCTTTTATAATATTTTTAAATATCGTTGATTTTATTAATGTTAGTAATATTTATATTTATATTAAGTTTTATTTCTATCACACGTTAATTATACTCGGACTATATTTAGAACCCGGACTGAGTTAGCACGCAAGCCCATAACAATACCAGTGTTTCACATAATTCGTGCACGCGCGCTTAACGAGACGTGTCGCATCAATCACATCGTCACAATCCCTTGAATTGTGAAAAAGAACACAACCACCCCTTACACTCCCTTACCTTGACTACCCACCACCTTACACACCCTAACAACTAAACCCCTTCCACACTCAACCTCCATACCTCCTAACCACCCCCAACCTACTATCCTTACACACTCAAGTGAGTAGTGTGCATGTGAGTATAGTGTAGTGTGTTGAGAGAGCGAAAGGAGGAGTGCATAGTGTGTGTATGTGTGTGTGAGTGTGTGTGTATAAGTGCAGTGTGTGTTGCGTGTGTATGTGTTGTGTGGTAGTGAGTGGTATGGTGTTGTGTATGTTGGGTGCTTTTGTGTAGTGTGTATGCATGCATGTGTGTGAGTTGTGTACAGTGTGATGTATTGTGTGTTGCATGTGTGTTTGTGTGGCAGTGTGTGGGTGTGTTGTGTTAATATATACATATATATATATATATATTTTATGTGTTGTGTTAGTATGTATATGCTACTGTATTTAATTACGCTGACCCGTATATATTTTATATATGTTATTACTGTATTTACATTCACAATCTGCCCCGTACACAAAATATCAATTTGCATGCATTACTATGCAATGCACGAGGACCTAAGATGACATCATTGTACCCCCGACACATCCCATGAATCATGGAAAACCAACCAACCACTACCATGTTTTGACCAACCACTCCCATCACCTTTTCAACTACCCCAACCACTCCCCTCACATCACTTCACCACTTCCACACTCCATCTCCCCTCCACCACACATTTAATATATATATATATATAAATGCATATGTATATACATATATATATGTACACTCCACCTTCCCACTCTCCTCTATAAATAGCCCCACTCCCCTTTCATTAGTTGGTTTAGAAAACTTAGAGAGAAGAGAAGAGAAGAGTAAGAGAGAGAGAGAGAGAGGAAGAGGGAAAGGGAGAGGAAACCGAGTGTGTGTGTGAGAGAGAGAGAGAGAGAAGAAGAAGAAGAAGAAGAAGAATAAGAAAAGGAGGAAGACCTTCATTGGAGTTTGGAGGTCAAGCTCACCACCACCACCTCGCGACCACCTTGCCACCACCACGACCACCCCGGAGTTGAGGTGAGTTCCTAACTCACTCGGTATACTAGATTAATGCATGTATTATCTTCATTCTATTTTTATGTCTAGGAAATATTGTGCTTAACATGTGGTGTCCCTAACCTAGGCCCGTATTATCAGTCTATTTTTATTATTATTATCTTGTTAGTAATTTATGGTTGATACCATGCTTAAACCAGTGGTACCGGACTAATGCCCGTGTTATGTGTTCCGTTATTATTATTATTATTATTATAGCCCAGTAAATCTCATATTTAACATATGTACCCCGAAGATTTATGTACATCTCATTATTCCATGAATAACTTTATTATTATTATTATTACTATTATTATTAGTATTATCATTATTCCAGTTAGAACTCATGTATAATATTTCGTACCAAATTAATGTCCGTATTATAATGTCACTACTATTACTATTGTTATTATTATTATTTATTTTGAATAAACTTCATGCTTCAATAGGTTGTACCCCAAACATATTATTTCCGTTATTATTATTATTATTATTATTATTATTATTGTTGTTGTTGTTGATTATTATCAGTTGATTTACCTCATGCTTTAACGTGTTGTACTACGAGCTTAGAACCCGTACTATATTTCAAGAATAGCACCTGTTTAATTAACTTGTACCTCGTGCATGTCACATGATACACCTCACGTAGGAGTCGGTGTCGTAACGTCAAGTCGACGTGTACGGGTATAGAGTCGGAGTCGGACGGTTGCGGAGACCAAGTCTATATGCATTTGGAAATATGTGTAGTCGACCGCGGAGGTCCGAAAGTTGAGATGTAGTGAGTCGGTACTGTCAGATGGAATTACAGGATCGCATGTTGGCGATGATTGCTACTATGGCCACGGAGAGGCAAACACGATAGCAAAGTAACCATGTTGATAAGCACAAATCAAGAAATGAATAAACACGGTTAGCCTGTAAGGCGAGATTATTGCTGCGGTCGCGACGACCAACGATAGTAAAGTAACCGTTTCGCAAATCGGCGACGATATTCATAAGGCAAGGTCCCGGGGACCTAGAGTACTTGGTTAGCTTTTAAAGCGAGATTACTACTGTGGCCACGGAGAGGCAAACAACGATAGTAAAGTAACCATAGCTCGACCCACTGGGCGAGGACTCTAAGCCAACGGCGTTACACTGGTAATGTAACAAAGTCAAGTGAGTCGGATGTTAAGTCGAGTGAAGTCGAATATATCGATGATGGATAGTTCACGCACGGTCTCATTATAATCCTTCCAACAATCATAACTATTCGCCATGTACTTTCACATATGTATTTTATAGTAGGAGTGTTCAGTTAGGATGCTCACTTAGCTTTTATTAAAGCTAACGGCATACTACGCCCTGGACATTCCCACGTCCAGGCTTCACAGGATATGACTACTCGGAGGAGCACCATTCAGAAAGAGCCTATGAAGAAGAAGCCTTCGAAGGGAAGCCTACGACGATGAAGGTCACGGCTACGCTAGCTAGAGACGCGACATCAAGAAAGAAGACTTAGTTGTTCCTCATAGATTTCTGTGTATTTATACTAAGTTCTAGAATGGCGTCCGACGCCTTAATCACTTTTGCTCTTTTATCTTTTGAAACTACAAACTTTGATGTAATAGCTAGAAATCTTTTGATGTATATATTCAGTTTGTACTTTTGCTTAAGCTACTCTACTGTTATCTAGTGTGTTTGTGGACAATCAGTTAATGTAACTAGTCATGGCTTACGGATCCGGAAAGGAAAATTTTATTTCCCTCTAATTTCTGCTACTCCGGGGCGTGACAGCTAGCAACTATCTTAACGTTAAATTCACTCAGTTAACTGCCTTGCCACGTCGAATCCTTCGTGGCACCTCTTCATTGGCTGGACAAATTCATCACAAACATTACCTCCCACACCATTTTCCTTTTGATTCAATAAAGATAATGGTGATCGTGGCTAGATCATGCTGGGCAGTTTGATATTTTCAAGCAACCTTATAAACATGATTAAATTGAAGATCCAAATCTGCATTTTCCTTCACATTGACTGCTATTTGCTTAATCCTTGTGTTTCCAACTTTGCTTATTACTTCATATCTATTCTGCTAACCATGTCTTCTTCTCAATCTTCAATGCTGGTGATCATTTCCCTTTGGATCTACCTAAAGAAGTGATGTTGTCAACCAAACGTCCTGAAATTCCTCATCGAACCAATTGGGATCCTCTTGAAATTCCTCCTGAACCCTTCATATATTCGAAATGGGGAAAATGGCATAACATTTTGAACAGCCCAAGCATGCCTTTATCAGGGCAAACTTCATCTTCAAGCCCTCTGAGATCAATTTACAATTCTCTAACATTTCCTCCCACTTGGGATCAACCTATTTCTCATGGTGAAGGTGTAGGATATTACAGAGGCATGAACCTTGAAATACCAATTACAGCACCTTCAGTTATTCATCCAAGTTTTGAATATCTAGAGATTGAAGGAATTATTGAAGTAGAGTAATAAAACCCTATTTTCCTTTCTTGAATCGCCTTTCTCAAGAACAAAACTTGTTGAATGCTTGGCTGATCTCTTCCACCAGTCCTCCTAATGGACGGTTCCAAAGAGGTAATGTCTTAACTCCCCAAGGCAGGCCTCCTATTCACACATATGTAAGGGCAACTGATGGAAAATTTTCCAATGAGCATTATTCCTCAGCATTTTTATCCAAATGTAAACTCTTCAAAAAGATTACAAGGAAATAGTGCTTCTTCTTGACTACTCAACTTTGGGCTTTCCTGACACAAAAGTATAGGTGGTTGACCCATTTGAGGATATGAGTTACCCTTTCTTAGAATTAGACCAATTGTGTAGGAGTGGTCCTAAGTTTGAACATGTCCCCCCTATTTTATCTCCTTCCTCATGCTTAATTATTCAAGCACAGAGACTTTTAGTAGCTTTCTCACATCTCCCATTCTCCATTTTACAAGAATCAAAAGCTTGAATCAATTTTGAATGGAGTTGTCACATCTTATGTCATGAATGGGATATTTCAACACTTGTTCGAACCCAACTTGATTTCACCCTTCGAACCTTACCTACTCATGTAAGGTGGTATTCTCATCATTAAGAAAGTGTTACACACTTAAATTACTTGATAGATCTGTATGATAATTTCAAGGAAGGTCCATTTGCACTTCTTATACAAAAATGTTAGCTATTCGAAACGCTCATTATTACAATACTTAGAATAGAAGCAAAAACATACACAAAGGATTCCCCCCTGGCATTCGTCGGCCTCACTCCTCACGCTTCTTTTTCCCTTTCTTTCTGTCACCTGCAATGGAGTAAATCTCTACTGCTCAGGTATATACTGAGTGCACAATTTCTAACATATGCATATATGACAAAACATGCTTTAACTTCATAAATCACATCATTAGTCGATAGGGAGAAAAAGACGTCTTCATCCGATAGCGGCAAGTTCAAGCCTTAAACGTGACGTCAATGGCTAGTCCAAGCCTGTAACCATTACATCCCCAAGTGCCCTGGCAAGTCCAAGTCTTAAACCATGCACAGTAGCCGTCGCTACTAAAATTCTTAAACATCGAGAAGCTTACTCCGGCATGAATTTGTATAAAACCCCCCTTTGACCCATATAGGCAACTCAACGTGCTCACTTAAATTTAGACATGCTTTTCACATTTAATCGCGTGCATAATTAACGGGCCTAAGATTAATACATGAATTTCGCCCGGATCACAATTTCGTCATTGAAATATAAAACATGTATTTCACCTATATAACATAGGCTAGAAATTCATACCTCGATCTATAGTCGTAAAACTTGGAGGAAACGACTAGAAGCTCGAATAAACGCCAAATCTCCGATCCTACGCAGAATCTACAAGCCTACACGTGTTTTCCCCAATTTCTTAGATTTAGAAATTTATAAAATCTTAGCCAAACGTGGCCTAAAGACTATCAATACTTAGCCCTTACCTTGGGGAGTTCGAATATGCAATTTGGTGAAATTCAGACGGACGAAGGGTCGCCGTTTGTAGTCACAAAGCCCGTAGGATCAATCTCCCTTTTCTCTCTCCTCTCTCAACATATTATATGAAGTTTTCAAGAAATGACAATTTCATCCACCACTATTTATAGACAAACTCTTTGGAAATCACGTTTACTTCCCCGCGAGTTTCTCAAACACTTAATTAATTCCTGAAACTTCGTACATGTCCATTTTATTACTTTATGAGTGAAAACTACTAATTACAAGAGTTTTCGATTAAGTCTCGTTTGGATCCAAAATATACGTCCGAAAACTAAATTATGTGGAATCTCTACATAACCTACCTTTTATATAATATGACACTCACGTTCTCACAACAGTTCTCAAAATAATATATAACAATGTTGAAATTTTCAAAAAATTATACTACACAAGTATAATTCACTATTCATAAAATACCAGATAAGTCAAATAACATTTAAATCACATAAATGTCATTTATTTATACCAATGCAAAATGAACCATCATGTTCCCGTGTCTTCACTGACACCTTACCGTTGACTCACAGTCAACCTCAACCTCATTATCAACTAGCATTGATAAATCCATAAATGCAATTATGTATGATAAACTTATAATTTTGGAACGGGTGTGACACTAACCCCTGTTAAGGTATACTTTCACATGATCATCTTCAAAGGAAAAATCCAAAAATTTTGGGAACTATTTTTTGGAGAAATGCTTTTCAAATGAATTTTAAAGCAAAATTTCTATCCAATCATCTTTTTGAGAAATGTTTTCACATCCTCATTTTCAAGTAAAAGATTCAAAAATTCTTGTGAATTGTTTTTAAAAAGATCTCATCCTCTTAAGAAATGCTCCTCAAATGTATTTCGAAAATTTTAAACACCCGACCTTTGAAAGGGTAGTGAGGATTGCAATGAGAGGTGAAATTGGTGCATTTGATATGGGTGAAGATTTTATATGCTTATATGTCTATTTGCTGGGATTATAATTTTTTTTCTTTCTTTTGCATATAGAATAGGCACACACGCACACATGCATTGCATTTGTGTGACATATGAACCATTTCATCTCACCAAAAGTCTTTCAAAATATATAATAAAAGATTTCAAAAAATATATATCTATAAAAAAAAAACAAAAAGATCTTTTGAGAAATTTTTTTCCTTTTGTAGGGTAAATATAGCATCCAGTTCGGGCATGATTTGGTTTAGAGGTCCCACTGTAAGGTTAGTTAGAAGAGAAGAAGACAGAGAGATGGCAGATGAAAGGAACGATGGGAAAGTGGCAGAGTTAAGGACACTGGTAGAACAACAAGCAAAGCAGATGTGGCGACATGCTGAGAATATTAACCGAATGATAGTCATGATAGAAGCAATAGCCCGCCCACCACCAGTTGTGAATCCGCCAAACAATGATCCGCCAGTTAGGGAAGAAGGGTGGTATAATGACCTAGAGATGCCAAGGGCTGAGGTTACCAGGATAGAAAGGGAAAGGGTGGAAAGAGAGAAAGAAAGGATAATGACCGAAAAGATAGAGAAGCTAGAAAGGGTAATGCGCAAGGCTCAAGGGGTCGATACTTACCTGATGGAGCTAGAAGGTCTATACGATGGGGTTCGTGAAACGCTGCCTGCCGGTTTTAAAATGCCAGTTTTTCAATAAGTTCAATGGGACAGGGAATCCTCGCAGTCATGTGAGGATGTGCATCGGGGCTTTCCAATCGAGTGGGCTAAGCACTACCATGATGGATGTCCTATTTTAGCATACTTTAACTGGACCCGCTCTATCCTGGTACCTCACTCTCGAACCAAGCAAAACCCGGGTCTGGGAAGAAGTGATCAAAGCATTCGTGGCACAGTATGAATACAATCAGGACCTGGATGTCACAGTCCAAGATTTGGAGACCACTAGGTAGGGAAACAAGGAATCATTTGCTGAGTATTTGAGTAGGTAGAGATGAAAAGCAGCTAAGATGGTACAGAGGCCGTCCGAGAAGGACCAGATCCGAATGTTGATGAAGAACCTTCAACCTATCTACCAAGAGAAGATAAGATGTCTACCAAGAGAAGATAAGATTCCAATCGATCAACACTTTCGCCGAGGTTTTTGATGTGAGAACGAGAATAAAAGATGCAATCCAAGAAGGGATAATTAAGAAAGAAGAACAGTCAAATAGATATAGGAGGCCGAATCATGGATCGAGTGGAGGACATTCGAGAGGTCACTCTGGCCTCACCGATGTCAACATATTAACCAGACCAGAAAGAAAGTTCGACATAGTACCAAGAAGAGGAATGGACAAACAGCCGAGGAAGTTTTCAGATTTAGGGGTATCACTGTCAATCGCCCTTGATATCCTAACAGCAAAGGGCCATCTCCGTCCGTTGGAGCCTCGACCTTTACCAAGTCCACTTCCACCAACCTTCCGAGAAGATCTCTATTGCAAATTTCACCAACAAAAGGGTCATTTCTACGGATCGGTGCATAAGGCTAAGGCACAAAATCCAGGACCTCATTGATAACAAAGTGATATCAGAGCCTCCTGTCAAGACTCCTAATGTTACTAGGAATTTGCTGCCAAACCATCATGCTGTACCGCCACTACAGGGCCTCTATTTCTTGGGGATGTGAGATGCGATCTTCGATCCGTCTAGCCTGATCACTAAAGCCGGGACACCAAGAAAGCATTATCAGATGCCAGGGGATCCGATAATCTACACTCCGGGGGATCAATTAGAAACTGGCAACACCGATGTGGGTCAGGTCGAAGATGATCTGTGGTTCGAGAGCGACAGAGAAAGAACAGAGAAAGAAAGTTTTAAAGTCGTTTTCGAAGTTGATAATCTGTGGGCAAAGGAAGAAGTCAGTCATCTAACCTGGTCAGGGAGACATTTCAAGCCTCATGAGCTGGAGGAAGATCACCCGGGGAAAGAGTTGGATAAAGGAAAAGGGAAAATGAATGAAGAAGAGGAAGATGATAGGGTTCT
The DNA here is from genome assembly GCA_033977485.1 of Hydrangea macrophylla. Taxonomy (NCBI): domain Eukaryota; kingdom Viridiplantae; phylum Streptophyta; class Magnoliopsida; order Cornales; family Hydrangeaceae; genus Hydrangea; species Hydrangea macrophylla. The sequence continues at coordinate 109,907,856 of CM066997.1, read as the reverse complement.
AAAGCAAATGAGAAAGACTCAGGCCAACATTACCATATGGGGATTTTTGATTGCTTCCAAACATCACCGGCAGGCAGTTCAAGATGCCTTAAACCAATCTAATGTTTCCATCGACACAGTGCCAGAATATCTCGTGGGAATAATCGGTAGGATTCCAACTCTTGCTATTACCTTCTCATCTGATGACCTGCCTTCGGGAGAACGTGTTCACAATAAACCGCTATATGTCACTGTTGAATGCCTGGGAAACACTGTGCCTGCTTGTCTTGTTAACAATGGGTCCACTCTAAACGTGTGTCCGTTTCGAACAGCTAAGCGCATGGGTTTGGATGAATCAACGTTCATACCATATGAGCAGAGGGTGAGAGCATATGACAACACCCAGAGGACAGTCATGGGGATAATTCTCCTTCATCTCGCTGTCGGGCCTGTGGAAAAGGCAGCCGCATTTCAGGTCCTTGACATTTCTACTTCTTTCAATTTTCTATTAGGGGGGAGGCCATGGTTAGACAGTCTGGGTGCCATGCCATCTACAGTTCATCAGAAAGTCAAGTGTGTCTGGAAGAGCAAGGTCTGTGATATTCTCGGGGATAGTTGGGACCATCAGTCTGAAACTTGATCAAGCGCGCCAGTTCTAGAGGTACAATTTCAAGAGGAGGAGATAAGTTTGGGGGGGGTTCGAGTTTATTAACATGTTGGAGGAAGAGAAGCCGAGAGTTTTTGCCGCTATATTTCGATCAGTACGTGAGTCCATTGGTCGCTGGTATCATGAAGAAGATGGGCTTCCCGAGTATGGGATTGGGTAAGAATCATCAAGGTCTGCTGGAATTTCCAAAGATCGCCACTCAGACTCACACTCATGGCCTGGGTTATCAACCATCAAAGAAGGAACTGATAGATAAGAAAAACAAAACTAACGCACCATTACCTAAAGACGCTCAATGGATACTTTGTGAAGGAGGGAGAGGATTTCCCCTTTTGTGGCTTCCCAGAACCATGGGTGGATCAGAAAGACAATTATTTGAAGCCAGGGTTTGAGATCTTCTTTTCCCATGAATTCTCTGAGTATCAAGACCCATATCTGCAGGTGCCCGTGAAGTCAGCTACTGGTAAAGATTGGATTGGTGCGCTGGGTGGCTCAGTCATGAAGAACCTGTTGGGCGAAGAAAGTGCAAAAGCCGAGGGAATGGGCCGAGAAGAGGTCATAGGCGACAAGGTCGAAAAAGAACAAGTTGAGGGTTTGGTTGAAGGGGTACAGGGAGAAGACAATGAGGAGGACGTGGAAGAACCGGAAAAAGAAGAGATGGAAAAGATTACCAAGACAGGGGATATGGAAGAATGTTTCATCACCGAACTGGGAGGAGAAAGCAAGAAAGAGTGGGTTTTCGAGTCTAGTGATAGGTATCCCCCACACCCAGAGTCTGTAATGGCCCAAATGAGGCGTCTTTCAATTTCCATGTCTGTTGTAATTACTCTAAAGAAAATCAATGAAAGTATGACTAATTCTGCCTACTTGAATGCGCTTAATGAATGTGAAAAATGTGATGATCATGAAATACCAGATGAATTGCAAAAATTAATCAAAAGAGAAAAAGAATCAGCATGTAAAATCATTAAGAACACTCTAATGATTAATCTAGGAAATGAAGATAGTCCTCAAAATGTTTTTATTGGCTTTACACTTAGCAAAGAATAAAGCAAAGAATTAATCAATCTATTAAATGAATTCAAAGATGTTTTTGCATGGTCTTACAGCGATACACCAGGTATTAATCCAGAAATAGTCCAACATCATATCCACCTTTTCCCTAACTCAAAACCCGTAAAACAAAAATTGAGGCGAATGAGGCCTGAATGGGCACTCAAAGTCAAAGAGGAAGTTGAGAAGCAATTGAGAGCGGGATTCTTGATGGTCACCGAGTACCCGGAGTGGATTTCCATATTGTGCCTGTCCCGAAAAAGGACGGTCATGTTAGGGTTTGTGTCAACTTCTGGGATCTGAAAAAAGCCAGCCCTAAAGACGATTTTCCTCTACCTCACATTGATGTGTTAGTAGACAATACAGCGGGACATGAACTCCTATCTTTTATGGATGGGTTCTAAGGGTATAACTAGATTCTAATGGTGCCCGAGGATACAGAGAAGACCACTTTCATCACGCCATGGGACATGTACTGCTATAGGGTGATGCCATTTGGGCTTAAAAAGGCAGGTGTAACTTACCAGCCGGTCGCTACAACGTTGTTGCACGATATGATCCACAAAGAGGTAGAAGTGTATATGGACGATATGATTGTGAAATCTAAAGAGAGAAAAGGACACTTGGATGCGTTGAGGAAGTTCTTTGGAAGGTTAAGGGAGTTTAGAATGAGGTTAAATCCTCAGATGTGTACCTTCGAGGTCACTACCGAAAAGTTATTGGGGTTTCTCATCACTCAGAGAGGGATAGAGGTGGACTCGACCAAAATAAAGCCCATAGTCGAAATGCAGCTCCCAAGAACGAGAAAGAGTTAAGGGGATTTCTAGGTAGAATACAGTTCATAAGCCATTTCATCTCAAAACTCACTTTAACCTGTGACCCATTGTTTAGGTTACTCAGAAAAGGAGAGAGGTTCTAGTGGGATCCCCTTTGCCAACTAGAATTCGATAAGATCAAAACCTACCTCTAAAACCCACCTGTCCTATCACCACCCTCACTCGGAAAGCCCTTGTTACTATACCTTTCCGTGTCTGAAGATTCAATGGGGTGTATGTTGGCCCAAGAAGGTGAAGAAGGGTATGTAGAAAGAGCCATTTATTACTTGAGCAAAAGGATGACCAGATACGAGTTGAAATACTCACCCTTAGAAAAAGCATGTTGGGCTTTGGTCTGGTGCACCCATCGCCTTAGGCACTACATGTTAGCCTTCCCTATAACCCTGATATCCTGAATGGACCCACTCAAATACATGTTTGAAAAGCCCGTGTTGACCAGTAAGATTTCTAGGTGGACCATGATGCTAGCTGAGTTCGATATCAAGTATGTTACCGCCAAATCCGTGAAAGGAAGAGCTGTCACTAAGTACTTGGCTGACCTTGCAATAGAATTAGAAGAAAAGGGTGAATTTCGATTTCCAGATGAAGGAGTAATGGAGGTGAAGGAGGACTTGTGGAAAATGTACTTTGATGGAGCAGCCAACCAAACGGGCTATGGGGTTGGAATCATTCTCATACCACCCGATGGGTCCCCTACCCCGTTGGCCGTTAAACTCAGGTATACTCGACCAATAACACCGCGGAGTATGAAGCGTGCATAATTGGGATGGAAGCAGCCTTAGCCCTGAAAGTTGAAAGGATCGACATTTTCAGCGATTCTAACCTGATCATATCCCAAGTACAAGGTGATTGGAGGGTAAAGCATGAGAAGTTGAGACCTTACCATGACTACCTAGAGAGCCTAAAAGTGCAGTTTGAAAAGATTTCCTTTTATTACCTTCCTCGTGAGGAGAACTAACTAGCCGATTCCTTAGCAACCCTAGCCTCAATGATCCAAATCCCCTTAAGAACTACCATGATCCCGCTATCCATAGAAATAAGAAACCAGCCTTCGTTTAAAATGATCGCAGCCATAAAAGAGGAGAGTGAGTTGCCTTGGTGTGAGGATGTATGGAACTTCATTAAAAAGGAAGAGTACCTCGATGGAGCCTCAAAAAAGGACAAAAAGGCTATGCGACAATTTTTTCTCCCAGTTTGTGATCTACGCGGATAAGCTATGAAAGAAATCCTACACTGGGTATAATTTGGAATGCTTGTACGGGAGGGAGGCCAAGAGAATGATGGAAGAAACACATGAAGGAGTATGTGGGCCCCACATGAATGGGCACATATTGGCAATGAAGATAATCTGGCAAGGGTATTATTGGACGACCTTGGACAAAGACTACTGCGAATAGTTTTGGAGGTGCCATAAATGCCAAAACCATGCAAACCTGATGCACACCCCGCCATCTCAGCTCTATAGCATGACTAAGCCTTGGCCGTTTTCCGTATGGGGTATTGATATTATTGGTGAGATAGTTCCAAAGGCCTCAAATGGGCACCGATACATAATTGTAGCCATCGATTATTTCACTAAGTGGGTGGAAGCCGCGTCATATGCAACTTTGAAGGCTAAAGATGTGGTGAGCTTTATTGAAAAGAACATAAGTTGCAGATACGGGGTCCCAAATGAGTTCATTTTTTATCACGGTAATCATTTCCAAGGGGAAGTCATCCCGCTGTTAGAAAAATATAAGATCACCCGTCACCAGTCATCTCCGTATAGACTGCAAACGAATGGGGCGGTAGAGGCGACAAATAAGAACGTTAAAGCAATCTTGAGAAAAATGACGGACACATATAAGGATTGACATGAGAAGCTGCCATTTGCACTATGGGGATACCGGACTTCCGTGAGAACTTCTACAGGAGCTACACCGTATTCGCTGGTTTATGGGATGAAAGCTGTCCTTCCTGTCGAGGTAGAGATACCCTCTCTAAGGGTTTTGGCTGAATGTGAGATAACTGAGTTAGAATGGACACGGGGAAGGTATGAAAAATTGATGTTACTCGATGAGAAAAGGTTGGCTGCAATAAATCATACTCGGGGATATCAAAAGAGGATAGCTCGTGCTTTTAACAAAAAGGTCCGCCTAAAGAAGCTTGTTGAGGGTGACCTGGTCCTCAAAGAACTGAAAGTGCATGTTTATGACCCCAGAGAAAAATTCAAACCCAACTGGATTGGGCCATACATCATCAAGACTCTCCTCTCTGGAGGAGCGGCCTATCTTATGGACCTAGACGGGGTTGAATTTAAACAATCAATTAACCTCAATCGCCTCAAGAAATACTTTGCTTGAAACCCCTTTTCTTTCGAAACCTCCTACATTGATGAACTATGATCGACCTAATTCCCGCTAGGGGATATGTAGGTAACCTGCTCGGTTCGGTCACTAATAATTGCCTAAATGGCACTTTCTGTCAAGCCTTAAACCGAACTACTACGGACCTAATACTCATTTGGGGATAAGTAGGCGGGATCTTGAAAAGCCTTCAGTCCATGAAAATCGAAAAAGAAAAAAATCTGTGCTAAACTAGGGGCAAACTTGCGTTTGCCCGGAACCACCTCAAAGCCCCAAAATCAGGGGCAAACTTTGTTTGCTATCCGAAGAACCCAAATATTTACTTTAAAACCTGTCTCTGGATCTCCTGGCTGTTAAAATAAGTACTATAAAGAAACAAATAAGGATTCATGATATAGAGTGATTAAGATTCCAAAAGCAATTTTCAAAGCAGCAGTGACAAAAGCCAAGAAAAGACATTAAAAAGGAGAATCTTCATAACTTAAAGACGAATTGGAAGAGTGAACACTTTGATTGACCTTGTTAGGATATTTCCTAAAACTTGAAAGCATTCTTTAAAACAAAGACAAAATCATATCTCAAAAAGCGCAGCGAGAGTAGGCAGGGTCTGTCATAAAGTTTTGTAAATAGCAAGCTTTTCCCTGTTTTTATCTATTTTATTTCATTATGCCTGTATCCATCAAGCATGTCTCGCAACCAAGGTCTGGATCTCTAGAAGATACTCAGTTGTAGGCACAGTCGAAGCAAGAGTCCTCGTGCATGGAGCAGCCATCCTGCCATGCCAAGCCTCAATGAAAGCCTTAACAATAGAAGGACGCAAAGTGAACCCCCTCGTGAAATCAGCAGTAATGGCCTCAGTAGTATCTTGCAAAAGCCCAAATTGGCGGACCATCCAATCAGGAATGTAGAAAGTAGTAACATGCAAGCTCGACAGCTAGATGCAGACCGCCCAGAGAACCGTACCGCGACAGAGTGATGAACCCATTACGGGCAGTTCCAACAGATGTCATTAGAAGAAAGACCTCAAAGCCAGTCGAGCCAGGTATCGACAGCATGGAATAAGTGGTGGATCTCCATACGATCATAAGGAAGTGATCCTCGCAGGTGTGAAGGGTGGATAAAGAGGTCCAAGCGCTCCATGAGCCAAATCTGTAAAACAAAAGGCGCCCCGGCAGATAACATGGCCCTGGTAGAACGGGCATGATCCAGTCCCATCAAAGTCTTACCAAGAACCAACATAACAACATTCTTTATTTTCCTCAAACCACAGACAATAGGTATGAGAATGTCGGAAGATGACTAGAAGAGGAAATAAGAAAGCATAGCGATCGATAAAGCACTATGCTGTGTAACCTGATACCCGCTGTCATAAGGATCCCCGATGAGGGCGTAGACCGAAGAGAGACGCTCAAAATTGACCTGTCTGTCATGTATAAAAGAGCCTGTGGCACTACGGGATATATGGAGAAGAGCTGCCAAATCCTGAACATACCCAGCTTGCACCGGAGGAGCAGTCAGTTCTGCAAAAGGATCAGTATGAAGAATAGCGCTGAACTCCTCGAACAGAGGACAAATCTCTTGATAATCGAAACGGAAGATGTGAAGTAAGGGATCCCAACACTGAGTAGCATCTTGAAGCAGGCTTTCGTTTAGGGTCATCCGTCGGAAGGAGAAGAGGTCGTTCAGTCTAGAGCACTCAAAGTTAAGCTTATCAATACCAGAGAGAGTATCCATCCAAGGAAAAAGGATTTAGGGACTAATGGGGCCATTTGAAAAAGAAGAGAATGAAAGAAGAGAGTTTTTTGCGGAGTTTTGAAGAGAAAGGGGGGATAAATAGAAGTGGGTCTACCCAGAGCACAGGGCGGCACTTGAAAAAGCGGAACAACACTTTATCATATGCCGTGCGGTAGTCCGTAAATGCTGTGCGGCATTCTCTGACTGCCGCAACGACACTCACCGAGTCCCGCGTAGGCTAAATCGAGTGCCGCAAAAAGCCTATCTTTTGGCCAAAATCTGTTTGTACTATTTTCTGCCCACCTGCAAATAAAAACTGAATAAAAGCAATGAAGCATGCGCATCATGCAGCACGTGCAACAAGACCAAACTATGGTTGCATTCATTCATCCATTCATTCATATGAAGAGATAGTAAAAGCAATGACATTCGCAGAAGTCATAAAGAGTAATAATAAAAGGACCAAGCCATGGTCACACATACGATGAGCGGTAATAAGAAACAGAAAAGTGAAAGAAGCAATCGCAATAAAGTGATGAAGATACCTATCCTATCTTAACTATCCAGAAACCATCATAATAATAATAAGTGAGCATATATACATACAGTCATCTAAAGATATGTGGATCCTCCCCAAAACACTCATAAATACATAAAAGAGAGATAAGGTGAGGTCAGCCCCGGCCCCGGCCTCAAGTCTAGCGGGTTACGTGTATGAGGGGCTCTTCCTCTGACTTTGTCCCGCTCGCTCCGCCTCTGCCTCCGCCCCTACCAACACTAGTACCCCCACTGATGTCGCCACCTCGTCCTCTGCCACTGCCTCCAGGGGCATCACTAAAACTGATGCCGAACTGCTAAAGTCTCTGCTAAAGCACCCCCACCTGTTGGGCCAGTGCCCTGTTCTCCTCCTCCTAAAAGGAGAAATGAGGTAAAACTCGGGAGTTCTTAAGATAAAATGAAATTTTGAAAGTAGAGTGAAGATTTTATCTGGTCCCTCAACTGGGCCGCAGCAGTCTCCCGAGCTCCCTCATCCTGAAACCAAGAGCCAAAAATAAAGATTAGTAAACAAGAGGCAGCCAAAATCAATGAGAGAGATGAGAATAATTTCTTACCATCCACTCTCACCCGAGGACCCACTGCCGCACGTTGTGGGCATACGTCAAGCCTTCCTCCGCGTAAGAACACTGGACATCATCACACTGAAGAGGAATGGTAGGGGCACCATGAGAGAGTCAGGGAATCGTCATCGAGAACTACTCGCTGAAGGAGACAGTCAACATGGCCCAATCCCACTCGAGTAAAGTGGGAGGACGAACAGCGGCATGGACGGGCTGCAAACAATAATGATGAAATGTAAATAAAGAATAAGAGAAAACTCAGGAAAGGATAAAATAATCATATACTCACCCGGGTCACTTCCATCAGAAGGAAGTTCGGCATCAGCTTGGTAGCACGAAAAGCTCCATATCCCATGGGGGGTCCACGAAGTCACGGATGCCCAAGCCCATCAGAGTAGTTGTAAGCGTACTACCCTGAAGCGTGTCCGTGGCTCTCATAAAATCTGGAGGAGGGTGTGGCACAAAGAATCCGGGAGCCGCTAGAGATTGCCTAGTCACCCTCTCTCCCAAATACCATGCCCGGGCTTCGGGCCCATCTAGTAGCCGTCTCATCCGGTCATACCCACCTGATGCCTGTATCCACACGGAAGTAGTAGGAAGCACCCTAAGCCATGGCTGCCAGCGAACGTGCGGCTCTCTCAAGTTCATCAAGAAATTCTTGAACGCCGTAAAATCGTGAGCCCGGTCTACCGCCCGACCCTATCCTTCGCCCATTTCAGTCCCTAGGGCATAATGAGGGCATTAACATCACGTGTCTCAGGGGACATCATGTGAAAATACTCGTGGGACCAAATATGTAATATAGATAAGGAAAAGAAAAAGAAGGTGTGAGTCTCGCAATTTAAATAATTTCTAGAAGTGTGATAAAAAATGAAATATAATAAAAAAAATCAAGAAGAGGGCGTACCTCCCATACCCTCCAGAAACCACCTGTAGAAGTCCGCCGATCCCAGGAAATGTCCCCCATATGCTTATACAGGATGGCTAATCCTACACCGGCCCAGTCATATTGGTAAATCTCTCCCATGACCTCCAAGGACCCTACCAGTGCTACAGAAACTCGATCCCCCTTGGTGCTCAACAGAGAGCACCCAAGCACATACATGAGGAAGCCCCAAGCCATTTGCTCGTCTATAAAGCCCTCCTGGCCCCTAAAAGTATCCATAAACCACTTAGTCATGACCAAGGGCTTCTCGGGGATGATTCCCAGCAAAGGCAGCACCCAGTCCCACTCGGTGACGGTATTTAGGTACAGTAGGCACTCCCCCCGAAAGGGATCCCAGTGATCATAAAGAAGTTCAGCGGGGTCATGGTCATCTCCCCGAAGTCAAAGTAGAATGTGCTAGAGGTGCCCCACCAATGCTCTACTAGGGCATGTATCTGACGAAGATCATTCGAGCTCTTTGTTAAGAGCTTGACGAAATCTCCGAAGCCAGCAACAATAGTCAGACCCTTCATGGTCTCACTTAACTCCTCGTACCAAGCAAAGCCGTGAGCTAGGTTGCCGTGTCCTTTCAGCACGTCGGGCAGAAGCTATAAAAGAAAACTGCAAGGTTCAAATGTCAGCAAGTGAATGAAAGAATGGAAAGAAATAAAGAAACAAAGAGTGATAAACAAAAATAACAATATATATGATGATGTTGAAGATTGGTAAGAGAGATTAAAAGAGAGATATGGGGACACAAGAGCTTGTATGTGGTTCGGTCCCATTAACGAGGTAACCTACGTCCACGGTTGCATCAGTGCGCTTCACTAGTAGATCACCGACGGGACTAGTGAGCCAACAGTTGGGTGGCACTACCAGTAAAACGATCGAGTGTATGCGTGTGTCTGAGAATAATATGCTATTCCATTTTAATAGAATGCGACCCCCATAAAGAGGGTAGACGGGCTCTTTTATAGATGCAAGAGTCCTTCTATACATGGTAAGTAATTAGATTAGGAAGCCTAATCTGATTGCAACTGACTTACATAAATTTAGGGGAGTTTCCTAAGTGGTTTAGGAAACTGCTCATTCTTCCCAACAGTCTTCTGGTTGGATTAGGAAACCGTGGAGTAGCTTGGTCGCCAAGCTACGCCTCGTGGAGAGCAGCTGTGCTGTACGCCCAAGCCATTAGAACGTCCCAAACGGTCATAATCGACAACCTCGGGATTGATGGGCCACAAGCGCCTACTCCGGATATTTCGGGGTCTTCAATGCCAACATGGCATTCTGACTTTGGCTATATATTTCGGGACATATCAGCTGCCCCCCCCATTTTTGAAGTTGATGTGATGTCCTATCAAATGAGGTTTAAAAAATTAGGACTGCTTTGGTAGTACCGTCCAATTACGAGGTTGGGACCTTTCCCGGGATGAGACCGACCGTGCCGGTCTACCCAGGTGTGGACGTGTGGACCGAGCGGTGACCCTGTGGCCCGGATCTGACTTCAGCAATGTGTCAACTGGTCATTGGCCTGGTCAAGATCCAGCGAGCCAGCACGGGAGTAACTGAGCTGCTTACATGGTAATCGAATCGTCTCATCGTGCATTTAATGCACACACCTTTTGAGGCGACGCTCCACGTGCCCGAGGTGATAGCTGTTGGGCAGTTTTGGTAAGAAAGTTTCCTGGTCGTTAGATCTTGCTTAATCTGGATCGTCCGTGCTTTCTATATAAGGAATACTTGCTCATTTCACTAGTTCCTGCTGCCAAGAAGTAGATCCCCCGAGCAATTTTGAGAGCAAAAAGTACCCGACTCAGCTTTCCAAGCTCTTTTCTGCGTCCTTCCTTGTAAGTCTTCATTCCTCAATTTTGATTCACTGTTCCTTTCCATCTTCTTCTTTTCCCTTTTCTCTTCGAAGTAGGGCTGGAGGGAATGAACCACTTAGGTGTAGAATGGGAGTGGGATTTATTTTTCCTCAGATTCTGTTTCTTCATTAGGTTAGGAGGTGTAGCTGGGTGGTTTAACCGATCGGGTTGTCCTGTATCAGTTTTGCACGAGTGTTACTTGACCGTTAGGACCTTGTACACCTTACCCTTTAGGCTCATAGTCCTGCCCCCCTTATACCTTAGACTTGGGGTTGTGGACCCATACTTAGGCTGCCACTTGCTCCCTTATCGAGATACACAGAACTCAGAGATGTGTCACTCTGACTTTGACTTGTCTTCCCGGTCAGAGGACGAGAAGTTGCGATCAGGAATGCCGGATTCCAATTTAGATCTGCCATCTGCGACCCCCTCCGACCAACACAACGAGGGGAATATTCCTGTCTGGATACTCGACAATGAGGCAGTTCAGAGTGCTCCAGTTGCTCGGTGTCTGGGTGGTTGGGTAGTGAGGGGTCGAGGCCAAACAGTCCCAACGTGGTGTTTGCCTGCGAGCGGATCATCAACACCCTTTGTGTCCCTGACTTAGGTCAGATCAGGGAGAGATACGACATCCCTAGCCATTTTTCCCTGGCGGTGCATGACAGCGGGGCTCACATACACAAGTCGGGCTTCGTCACCTTATACGAGAATGCCCTTATGGCTGGCCTTCGTCTTCCTCTTCACCCGACTGCCCGGGATGCGCTTATTTATCTGGGGATCTCCCCAGGCTAGCTCACCCCGAACGGTTGGAGATTCCTCATGGGGGCCATCTCCTTGTGGCCCTAAGTCCTTGGGTATGAACTTACCCTACAAGAGTTCTTCTGGAACCACCGGCCATTCAAAGTGCACCGAGAGGCTGGCTTCTTCTCGCTGGGGTCCCGGCAAGGGAGGAAGATTATTGTCAATTACCCGAGCAACAATCGGGGGTAGAAGAAGAAATTTTTCCAAGTTTCCGCCCTTGGATTTTGTGAAGAGGCGCCGGGCATACAGTTGAGGACCTCCTGGGCGGGGGAACTGAGGAGTAAGCCCTTAACCGTTTTACCATTGTCTTGTTTTATTGTTGCCATTGAATCTTACGTTCTTCTTTTGTTTCTTTTACAGTTGGATCAGTGGATCTACCCAGTATTCCTAACCAGTGCCAAGCAAGGATCCTTTCATTGATCGAGGACCCAACCAACGTAAACAAGGTGTTGACCCGGTCGGGGGACTAAAAAATCTCCTATAAACCCAAGCACCACTTCGAGGCTCCTATCTTCCCAGTGATCATCCCTGGTTAGTTATCCATATATATCCCAGACGGCTTGGTCTCACCCTTGCCTTTTATACAACGGACTTGTGTCTTTTCTGATTTTGCAGAAATGGCTCCCAAGAACCTGGCGGCCCTCAAGGAAATGAGGCGACGTTGATGGCCCAAGTAGGTCTCAAAAGAAAGAAACAAGACCCTGTTAAGGGTCAACCACTCAAAAGCATCACCAGGGGGATCACAATCCAGGCGGAGGAGGGTGTTGTGACCTCGACGCCCAGAGTCACCATTGTTGCACCACCAACTTTGTCTCCCACCACCAAAGCGATCGGGGTCTCATTCCCCAGCGTGGACGAGCCGTGCCGTGCGGGGTCGTCCTCAAGGCCGGCAGTGGAGATGGCGGATGAAGCCCGCGGGAAGGTCCGGTCTGGGCTGCTGCAGAGTCAAATAGAAAAATGCACTCTGTTGAGTCCCGAGGCCATAATCGTCTGGCTTTATAGCATCAACCACATGGTGAGTTACTTTGCATTCTTCATGCTACCTACTTCTCTGTTCGGAACGCTGACAACTGTCCTCTTTTGCAGGTTGGCTGTATAGCTGCCGGGACCAAGGCAACCCTGCCCGGGCTGGCTGAGAGACTGGCCGTGGCTGAGGCTGCCTTGTCTGCTGAGAAAGCGGCCCGAGAATCCATTGATTTTGCCCACTCTGTGGAGGAGGAGAAGTCCAGGGCTCTGGACCTAGAGCTAGGGGAGGCCTGGGATACCATCTCAACTAAGCGGGCCGCTCGGAAGTCTGCCGAGGCCAAGGTTGCAGCTGTAGAGGTTGGTTGGGTGGCCACTAAGAAGGAAACCGAGGTCCTCACAGCCACTCTATTCAAAGTCACTGCCGCCCGAGAAGCCGAGGCCAAGGACGCCAAAGAGGAGTTCGAGGCTGGATTCCTCAAGGGTTACGCTGACCTCGTCGCCCAGGTTCCTGAGGATCACCCAAACTGGGACATTCTTAAATCATTTTATTGTATTATTTGAACTCTAAACTTCAACCACATGTGTTTGAGAATCATTTGGTATACAAGATTTGGGTAGAATAGCTTGTACAATTAGACCAGTCATTATGATAAACCCAAACACCACCCCCCCCCCCCCAAAACAACTCTCAAACAGTACAAAATAACTTCACATAGTAAATTTGTATTCTTACTGATGAGTAAAAAAAAAGTATACTCATGTATAAATAGAACCAAAAAAACGTGTGTCATTGTTAGATAGCTTACGTAGTAAATCGGCACCACCAAAGGCAAACTCCTGGTTCCGCCCCTGGGTACAACTGATTATTGCCATTGCATATCGTACAACTGCTAAGCCATTTGAGAACCAAATTCAAATTCAAATTCGGGAAGTAAAGCATTATTCTTGGATTTATATACAGGGACATATTTTACAACTGCATACTAAAGTCGATAATGCCATTCTTACGTGTAAACTAGGGGTGTAAGTCGGACGGAATGGAACGGAAATCACCCTATCGGAAAAAATTCCAAAATTTTCGGAAATTAAATAGGTGTTCCGATTTCCGTTCCAATTTTTTCGGAAATATCATATTCATTTCCGATTCCATATTTTCGGAATTTTCGGAAATTTCGGAATATTCGGAATTCCTGCAATTTTGGCCATTTTTGGAAAATATCGACCATTTTTGGAAAATTTCGGAATATCAATAGTGAATGATATTAAGTATTAGGGTATATTAAAATCAAAAGATACATAAACTGAGATGTGAGAAATGAATGAGATCTGAGATGAATGAGAATAAACTATAAAGCAATATATATATACCTGTTAAACTAAAACCTAGTTTTTTTTTTTCATAAATTTGATTTTAGTACAAAATATTTTTAGAATTATACTCAAACCCCCAATTTATATTATATGAGTCATAACTCATTAGTCATAAGTGTATATATAAAACTATAGTTCAGAATATATTCGGAAATTTAAGTTCGGAATATATTCGGAATATTTTCGGAACGGAAATTCGGAATTTTTGGAAATCTCAGAAGTGTTCCAATTCCGTTCCGATTTTTTTCGGAAATTTCGGAAATCGGAAATTTCAGAATTCGGAATTATTTTTATGTTTCCAAAATTGGAATTTCCGTTCCGACTTACACCCCTAGTGTAAACATAGGATTTTAGTTTTTTGGGTAGTAAATTACAGTGACCTTCCCTCAAAGGTCAAAGTTGGTTTGCAAAATCAAGCTAACCTCCCTTAAAGGTTCTAGGTTGAGTAACACTTTCCCCTTTTGTTTGTTAGCGGCCAATTGACCGTTAATGTTATTGTTAATTTTTATGATAGTGACCAATTTATTTATACCAAAGTTGGTAAAATTTGATGTAGACATTTTTTTTTTTTTTTTTTTGCAAAATTGAAAAAACTTCTTAGGTCAGATAAGGTGTCATGTGCAATTAAAAAGAAATTCAAGGCTTTGGTGACAATTCGGATGTCAAATTGTCAATAACCATAAATATTTTCTTTAGGAACTCAACCGACTTAGCTCACATGGAAAGAAATCAACTGTTAATACTTCGAGAATGCAAGTTCAATCTCTCTTTAGGTGATAGTAGAGATAGTAAAGAAAGAATTGAGAACTTTTATTTTATTATGGTTATGGTCTCAGATAAAGCAGAATGAAGATAAATAATTCATGTAGTTGATTTCAACAACTCTTTTTTTTTTTTTTTCCGAAACAAGGGTTTAATTTAATTGAGTAACTATTAAAACTAAAGTTACCAGTCAAGAAAAAATAAGGTGAAGAGCATCCGCATTTAACATGTTAAAGTGTCAAACGGTAGAAAATTTTATCAACTTGAAGCCATTAGCTTCTCCATTGTACATGTTGTTTCATCCATTAAATCAGGGCAGTGGCGGATCCAGGATTAATGTCTTAAAAGGGGCGTTGGGGTTTTTTTTGTAGTGGCTTTGCGTGCAGGCTATTGCTATTTTTCATAATAAAGACTATTATAAACGTAATTTGTAATGCTTAGAATGATAGTGAAACAATTTTAGTAGGGCTAAACTAGATTGTAAGTGAGAAGAAAATGTAGAATACAATTAGGCTATTATAGTACAGATAATGATCTTTGTTTAAAGTTTTGAGTGAGTTGGATTACAATTAGGTCATTATATATATAACATATACAATTTGTATTTTGAGGCAAACCAATGTAAGTTGGGAGTATAATGAAGGATTTGCATAATTTTGAATTTTAAAATTGATATCAATTATGTACACTATTCATTAATTTGAAAAAACTTGAGGGGGGCTACATCCGCCAGTGAATGAGGGGTCCACCTTTGAGATTTATTTATTTATTTTATACCTATTTGGATTATGGCTGGATATATACACACTCCTTTAACCCAAGGGTAATACTTGGGGCACAACCTTCATACAACTTTCATACAACCTTCCCAAAAGATGTGTCTATCTCTTTCCTGTGTCACTGTAGGGTCCAGTGACATCACAGGAGAGAGATAGACACATCTTTTGGGGAGGTTGTATGAAAGTTGTATGAAGGTTGTGTCCCAAATATTACTCTTAACCCAACTCAACCCATCCCTAAAGTCCCACAATGACCTACAACAAGTCCAAAAAGGGTCACTCATTTTGACTGAAGAGTGAACAGGGGATAAACAAAGACTCCCCCAAAAGTCAAACCCTCGATCTCTCCACCGAGAAGAAAGTGATCACACCATTCGAAAGTTAAAGAGACTAATTAACTGTGGCTTGTGTAGTTGTGTTTTAACAACTTCTGTGGCCAAATTACATGGAAAATGTGAAGTAAAATATGAGCATAATTTAAGTGGGCTCCATAGGTTTTGTTTTGGGCAGCATAATTTAAGTGGAGCTCATGAGCTGTGGCCCTATGGCAACCTTTTAATCGTTCCTTTCATGGCTGCAACTGCAAGCATGGATATATTGTGGATGCTCTTAGAGTCCACTTTGATAACACAAAAAATTATGTACTCAAAATTAAATATTGAATTTTTAGTGTTAAAAATTTTAAGTATTTATATTTGCATGACCAAAAATAACATTTATGTAATGAAATAGATTATATTCGGTGATTTTCTTTAGTAAAAATTTGTTACTTAAAATTTTCAATAAGTTTTTCTTTTTTAGTCAAGTGTCACATTATCAAATGCACTAAAAAGAAATAGGTTCTAATTTTTATTTTATTTTACTTTATTTTCAACAGTTAATTAGGTTATCAAATACACCTTTAATATCTGTATAATTTGGAAATATATGATTTTGATGATGATGTTTGGTTTGACCTCTACTAGGTGTTATTTTTTTAGTTAAGTAGTTGGAAAGTCTAACAAAGAAAACAATTAAAGGTTCTAGAGTGTGATGCCCTCACTGTACAAGTAATCATCTAATCAAGTGATAACAAAAGTAGAAACTATAATTACCCACAATAAAGTTCAATAAGGCCACTCATTTCGACTAAGAGCAAACATGGGATAAACAAAAACTCCCCCGAAAGTTGAACCCTCAATCTCTCCATAGAGAAGAAAGTGATCACACTATTTGAAAGTTAAGAGACTAATTAACTGAGGCTTGTGTTTTAACAACTTCTGTGGCAAAATTACATGGAAAATGTGAGGTAAAAAATGAGCACAATTTAAGTGGGCCCATAGGTTTTGTTTTGGGTAGCATAATTTAAGTGGAGCTCACGAGCTATGGGCCTATGGCCCTATGGGCAACCTATTAATCGTTCCTTTCATATGGATTATATTGTGGATGCTTTTAGAGTCCAGTCCATTTTGATAACACAAAATTTATGTACTGAAAATTAAATATTGAATTTTTAGTGTTAAAATTTTTAAGTATTTGAATTTATAAGACCAAAAATAATATTTTATGTAATGAAATAGATTATATTTGGTGATTTTCTTCCGTAAAAATTTATTACTTAAAGTTTTTAGTAAGTTTTTTATTGCTTTTGTAATCAAGTGTCACATTATTAAATGCACTAAAAAGAAATAAGTTCTAATTTTTATTTTATTTTATTTTCAACAAGTTAATTAGGTTATCAAATACAACCTTTATATCTGTACAATTTGAAAATATATAGTTTTGATGATGATGTTTGGTTTGACCTCTAGTGTTTTTTTTAGTTAAGTATAGTTAAGTAGTTGGAGAGTCTAACAAAGAAAACAATTAAAGGTTCTAGAGTAGTAGAGTGTGATGCCCTCACTGTACAAGGAACCATTTAATCAAGTGATAACAAAAGCAGAAACTATAACAAAAAGAAGTTCATTATTATTGAAAATATAAATGAGACAACTTGCAATAGAGTATTAACTATATGAAAATAATTGCCCAGCCCAAAAAAAAAAAAAAACTAATAAATTAATACCATAAAAATGACAACTTACCAAACTTATAAATAAAGAAATCTAATCTAAGTATAATAAAAAGGGGCGGTTGGCCATAGGTCTCACGTTTGACCATAATAGGGGATAGATTTTCACGTATTTTTTTTTTGGGTGCCAAAGGTCCCTGTGATTTTCAGTGGACGAAAATGCCCACTTTCCTTATGTTCAACAATTATACTACTCATATGTCACATCAGCTCATAATTTAAGGAAGTTAGTTATTGTTTGTTTTCCGAACTTTAAATTGTCATAACTTCTAAACTACAATTTATTTTTTCATAAAAATTATATATTCATAATCTACAAAACAAGATCTATTAAAAGTCCATAGTGCCTATAAAATTCTTTTAAAAAAAATCGATGTCTTTCAGTGCTGCCCAGGTAACAACAGTAATATGATACTATCGACAATAACATTTCTTCAAATTAACCAAATAATTGTAAAATTATGGCCATTTCATCAGATGAACTGTATATACAATACTCTTCAAGTAAATACAGTAACATATTATCAAAAACTAAACGTTTTTATAAAGATAGTAATATCATTGTTGCAAAAAGTTGCAAAATTATGGTCATTTAGTAGATGTTATTGTTTTTAATAACTATCCTCATGCAAAAAACAGTTACCATTAAAGATTAGTAATATGGTATTGAACAAAAAACAGTAACATGTCGTCTACAATAACATTTTTTCAAATTGGCCTAATAATCACAAAATTATGGTCAGTCTTTAGATGTTATTGTCTAGTTAAAGATAGTAACATATCATCAAATGAAAAAAAATAAAATAAATAATAAATAATAATAAAAATATATAAAAAAAACAGAACAAAAAAAGAAGTGTAGTATCATGTCATTGTTGCAAAAGAGACGGTGACATTACATTATAATGGTCTGACAGTAACATGAATTATTTTTAAAAAAAAAATTCATAGTAACTATGGATCTTGTTTGATAGATCTTTCGTTCTAGATTACAAATATATAAATTTAATTCAAAATAGAGTCATGGTTTGAAAGTTATGGCATTTTACAAATATATATGTATATATATATATATATATATAACCTTCCTTGAAGAACATGATGAGGTGGCAAAACAGCAACGCATGGGTGATGGGGGCAAATATGTCAATATCCTTAGTTTCAGTTTAAAAATAGACATATGGTCATTTAATTCAAAAATGATTGTCCTTAATCTCCTTAAATCCACCACTTGTACTTATCTTTTATTTCCTTCCAAACTATTTAATTTTCCCCAAAAAAAAAAAAAAAAAACATGCAATTGAAATTAGATAAAAATATGAAATGAAAATTGAACAGAAAAGAATATTTCCCAACTAGTTGCAAATCTCAAATTAGTTGGGCATGTTTAACCACCATAGAGCATGTCAAAATACATTTTAAAAAATAAAAATAAAAAAATTGATTTGGTTTAAATCAAGCCTCATTTTCTATCTGATTTTTGTGAGAGAACTATTAAGGAGGTTATTAGGTCGGGCACAAACTCCTGTGCAAGATATAAACACTCTACAAACAGTTAGAATTTATAAACCTTATTCACTTATGACCCACATAACATTTGCTTTACCAAACAGCCCCTAAGTGTCTCGGCATGTTTCACAATTTAACCTTGGGTGCAAGCTTCTTAATACACCCACTGAATTTCTCTCTTTACACCTTATGCACAACAATAGATGTTGAATGTATAACTCCTAAATTGCAACTTGAAGTCTCAACATTCATTCCGTGTAATCCCTTGCTGTTTTTGTTCTCCAATTTCAATATGAACTAGATCTAGAAAAATAGTACTTTATGCTATTTTTGGTATGAATGAACGTGAGAATAGGAAAAAAGGTGTCAAAAAGAGGAGAAAAATCTTGTTTGGTAGGATGGAGAAGATAACATAAGGAAGGGAGGAGTGAAAAGTGTCTCCAATTGCACCCTCACATTTTCTGTCTCGTACAACAAAGGATGATGCACGCATTGCTCCTCAATGCAAGATGTATGTGTAGTGAGAAAAGTTACGAATGCATTTAGAATTCCATAGGGGGGGGGGGGGGAAAAAAAAAAAGGAAAAAGAAAAAAGAAAAAAGACGAGACTTCCCTCCACTTTCGACCGTTGTGTCCTTTAAAAATTCATGCCAAAAGAACTGATACAAAAGCAAGTTACATTGGTATTCCATACGCTCCATCATTTCTTTCTTGTTTAGCCAAACAAAAGGAGATCATTCGTCCTTCCTCTCTTTATGGATACATACTCCCTCCACCAGGACCACCACCCCTTCACTTTTTTGGACATTTTCTTCCCATTTCTCTTCTTCCTCCATGGAAATACTCCACCAAGGGTACTAAATCCCCTTTTAAGCATTCCTCTTCCATTTCGTTCCTTCCAAACATGCTGTTACAATTGATAATTTATAGTTTCCATATAATCCACCTCTTGCAACTCCATACACGAATAATTTGAGCATTATATGGATCCCACTTGATGTAGAAATCACAATGTCATAATGAAGTAGAGTAATGCTATGCTTCTTAAATTTTTATCCCAAAAGTGCTTCCCAAATTATGTGGCAATGGGATCAGGTATAATACAGTGGGACCAATTGAATTTTGATTGGAAGTTGTTTACCTGGCCCACTGTCACATAATTTGGGAAGTACTTTTGGATAGAAATTTGGAAAATATAGCATTACTCAATGAAAGTAATACCAAAAGAATCCATATAAGAGCTTAGTTGCCACAGTATATTCCCACAATAAAGTACTACCAAAAGATTCAAGATAAGAGCTTAGTTCTAAGGCTCCATGCCACAACTACTGTAGTAGGCCCCTTGAAAGGATTGACAAAGGGAATATCACACCTCTCTAGATTCTATTATTACCAAATGATTAAGACAATTCCAGCTACATAGTTTGAAGTACAGTGGTCATGCACATGGGATAAGCCTATCTATACACTCATTGTGTTTGGTGATGGGGCTCCATGTTTCAATGGTCCAAGGACCACCACCACCACCACCACCACCTTAAGCCTACGTAGCAACTGAACTGAACTGAACTCATGTCTCTGTGTGCGTGTGCGTGTGCGTGTGCGTGTGCGTGTGCGTGTGCGTGTGTGTGTGAAAATATATATACATATTACATATATAGATGTTTTATCCTCTAGCCGCAGTGCACGCAAAAATCTCACCAATGTCCCAACAAGAACTTCCCCACTCACTGAATATAGCAGGAGATACCACTTGAAGAAGACAACTAAGCATTATTTCCATCAACTGAAGAGTCTACAGTCATGTTTTTCACCACCATGCTTGATTGAGCTAACCTATGTTCTAGGGGTACTAGCAAAAGTGTGTCTAAGCTATATGCATTATGCTCAAAGCTGCGAGTGCCAACACATAATACTGGTTCTAGAATCATAAAATAAATAAATAAATAAATAAATAAAGAAAAAAGAAAAAAAGAGAACTTCAAAAAATTGGTAAGATCAGAATATAATCACCCAATAGATTTCCATGACACACATGCACATTTTATAAAAGGGTAAGTGACAAAAGCAAAAGCAGTTTCTGGAAGCATACCACCGTCATGTACATAAAAGGAAATGAAGAAGAGAGCACAACGAAATGAAGAACAACATCCGCATACCTTTTTCACAGCAGACTTGGAAGTAGTACAAGCCAATTTCTAAGCCCATTTTCATCCACTAGTCATGTTTTAATAAGTTTAAATTGCACAGTCTTAGCTAATTAGAGGCACACAACAACAGAAAGCAAAGGCTTCAACAACCACCTCCTCAGTAATTGAAAGGCCATCCAGAGTGATTCACACCATTGCTCTGTTCGTAAGGGGCTGTGGAGCTACTTCCTCCTGACCCACCATAATGACGAGTGTTCTGATTCGACGAACGGAAAGGCCACAAGAACGATAATGGATTCCTCCTTCCCTGACTGGGCGCAACGTTCTCACGAGCACCGGCGTTGCTACCACTGCTGCTACTTCCATTTCCACTGCTCGGCCTTCTGCTACTACGAGCCCCACCTGAACTTTGTGGAGGCAACTCGAGTCTGCAAACTGGGCACGAATTGTGCTGAATCAACCAAGGAATGATACAATCAGAATGATATATATGGTCACACGGCATCTGCCTTGCTTCAGAATCCAACTCAAATTTATCCTTACAAACTGGGCAGTGTGAATCAGTATTAAGATGCCTCTGAGTGATCTTAATCGTGGGCATAGCCTCAATTGAAGAACGTGGAGCTGGTGCTGGACCCCGTCTATCGTTCACAGTAAGCTGTTCGATCAATTCTTCGAGTCCGGGACCCACAAACATATCGCCAAAATTTGGTCGCCTATGACCCATTCCTGGACTTCCACCGAATATATACTCCATTTCATCATTATCGGGCATCCTAACAGGAACTTGGCCATGGAATACAAGCCACGGACGAGACCCGAAAGGCACATTGTCTTCAGATACCATACCAGATCTAGCTCGGATGTCAAAGTTAGGGTTTCTTCCCACCATTCTCTGCCTCATAAAAGCAGCAAAAGCATCCATAATTCCAAACCTTGGGTCGGAGAAAGGTTCCATATAGCCGAAGAAATCTTGTTGCCCTCTGCCTGCCACCTCGTCGAGTTCTTGCACAAAGCCGCCATCGCAATAGGGGCAAACCAAGTTTAGGCCTCGAAGCCTAATTGGCTCCCTGCATTGGTGACACCAATGTGTGTCTCCGCCACTTGACATGTTTACTCTGTAATATTATCTATTAGACCAGGCTCCACAACTTGCTACCTACAACCACAGCTTTACCCTGCATCAAAGGTTTAGAGCTGAAAAACTACCAACTGGAAAAATTTACATGTATAAAAACAAATTAACTAAATCCCCACTTCAGGCTCCTTTAGTTTGCAGATTTTCAGAGAAGGAAAAGAAAAAAGGAAAGGAAAACTAATTCCCGTGTTACCGCGTATCTTCCCCATGCTTAAGAAAATAGGAAGGAAATTGACTCACAAAATTCAAAATTTAAACTCACCATTTTTTTTTTCTTTTCCTTCCTACTTTCCTTTCTATCTTTCTTATTCAACAAAAAAAATGAAGCACTTTCCTTGGTGTGTTCCTTGCTTGTCTCTCACCAAATCCATACACCAAACAGAGCCTAAAGCTTCAAATTATGCTACTGACCAAAACAATTGCTCATTTATATACCAACAAAAGTTTAAAATCATAGCTAAAAAACCACCATACTTGAATTCAAACTGAGAGAAACTACCTCATATTTGACTGGCACTTTAAAACAAATATTCAAAGCAGTTCAAACAGACAGTGCCTGATGCACTTGCTCTTCAATGTTATGAATCCTAAGAAAATAAACAGATTAATGTACCACTTTATTGAATGAAAATCAAATGATGACAAGCACCACCAGGGGAGGAGGGATGTAGGGTTTAGTGGGGGCACATGCCCCCACTCAAATTTGTATTTTTACCATATATGTTTTATGTATATACATTTATGCCCCTCCTAAAGTTTTTAATTCACCCTTTCTAAACTCAAAAGTCTCACTGGTTTTGAATTTTTATTATTTATTTATTTATTATTATTATTTTTTTAAAATTTTCACTCAAATGAACATCTTATTTACTCAATTAAACTCAAGTATTCAAGACCTTCTAGATATTTCTTTTTAATATATAAGAATTTTTTGTTTATAAGTGAAGTAAGTAAAAAAGAAAAAGAAAACAAAAGCAACTAAGCCAGTGAACACCTTTTTTAAAGAGTTATGGAGAGATTAGTTTTCTTAGAATAATTATGTTTTAACCATAAACCCACAATATATGATATCCATAGAATTATTAATATATATTTTTAATTATTTTGGTCCAAATATCCATAGAATTAACAACAGTTTTTAAAACACTAAAAATTCAAAATTACTGCATTTCAACCCCCCAAAAAAAGGGGGGGGAGGGGGGGTGTGCGGCTTAGGGCGCTGCCCCCAAAACCCCATGTCATTTTGTGCCACCACTAGAATCAAATCCTGTCTCCGCCCCTACAACCACAGTACCTACATAATAAAGCTCTGACAACTTTATATCGATAAATTCAATAGGTTTATGCAAAAGAAAATATATATATATATATATATATGCTATTGTGATGACACCTTTATACAACTGATTGATAAAATGCTTGATTACAGATGCCATAAACGCCAATTACTATATCGCTTTCCCACCTCAAACAATAATCAAAGCATTCAACAACTTATATTTGTTCTGTGGTAGAAAATTCTATGAAAAATGAAATGAACACCGAGTCAATAGAATATAAAAATACGCTTCATCAAAGGGGCACCTATCAAAAGTCTGGAGATTACATGAAATGAAAAATACATCAATTAGAATCACCAAAACGAAACTAGTATGTGAAGTGCAAATCAATACAGAATTGCTAAATGTATGGACCTAATTTGATGCATTTGATGCATAAGCTCTTGATGTGTGTGTGTGTGCCCGTGCGCAATCCAAATCATAAGAAAACTAAAACAATTACTCGGAATATAAACAAAATCACCCAATTCAAACAATTCACATCAACCAGGACTGCAGGTCAATATTGAACACACATGGAATCATCGCCTTCCACAAATACACAAATCCTTAAATCCATTCTAAATCGTTGGCTTAGACATATGTTTCTGTGCACACACCTACATATATATATATATACATATATCTATGTGTGTGTGTAGATATAGATCAGAGATGACGAATTTAAGAAACAATTAAGGTAAATGTATAAAAACCCAGAAATCGAATAAGGGATTGAATAGAGGGATTTGGGAATTTATAGAATCAACATACCAGAAGGCGTTCATAGTGTGGTGAACTTTGATGGAGAGTGGAGCAAACCCTTAGAGAGAGAGAGAGAGAGAGAGAGAGAGAGAGAGAGAGGAACCTAAGTCGAAGTGAGGGGTGGAATTGACGATTGGCTAAAATGAATTTCTGGGAAATTACGGTGAAGATAAGTCGGTACTAAAATACGCGTGATGCGTCCTAAGTACCCCACACAGAGAATGTGAAAGAGTTTAAAATGGGTAATTAATGATTAAGACTTATTTTTGATAACCCAATTAAGTGGTGAAAATAAAAATTTTTAGTATTGTATTTTTTTTTCAGTGCGTTTGATAATATACCAATTAATTGAAAAAATAGTCAAAAATTCACTGAAAACGTTAAGTGAAATTTTTTTACTGAAAATAATCACTGATTGCATTCTATTTTAGTTCTTAAGACACTGTTTTCAGTATTGCAAATACACATTAATTAAAATTTTCAGTACTTAAATTTAGCACTTAATTTTCAGTTTTATCAAACGCACCCTTAGTTTAGCCCCATTTTGATGCTTCTACTTTTTTAAAGCACAATTTCATGTTAATTCATTGGTAACCAGTTTATGAGCTTTGTAAAAATTGAACTTAGGACTTTTTTAGGAGAGCTTTTAAAAGCTCTAGAATGGAGCTTTTAAAAACTCAAGGTTGCTTTTTAATTTTATGATATTTTTTTGAAGGGTAGTAAGTGTTATTACTACTCTTTATAGTGGTTACTGTAATCAGTCGGCTGTAAAGTGCATTGGGTTTGAGCACTAGGATTTTGAGTCTTAAAAAACTACGGGCCATCCTGCTCACTCGCAACCCGTCCCGTTGACCCATTTTTTTCTTTTTCGTTTTTTTTTTTTTTTTTTTTTGGAGGGGGGGGGGGGGGGGGGGGCGCTTAAAATTTCAGTGCGCATACCCAGTAGGCTATAGAGCCTGACTGTAATTGTCAAAGTGGTTAATAATATACTGGGGGGGGGGGGGGGGTGTTAGGCGCTTAAAATTTCAGTGCGCATACCCAGTGCGCTTAAAATTTCAGTGCGCATACCCAGTGCGCTATAGAGCCTGACTGTAATTGTCAAAGTGGTTAATAATATACTGGGGTGGGGGTTGGGCGCTTAAAATTTCAGTGCGCATACCCAGTGCGCTATAGAGCCTGACTGTAATTGTCAAAGTGGTTAATAATATACTGCAGAAATTTTGAATAAAAAAATTAGTACATATCTGAGTTGTTTTAATTGGATTAATTACAAAAATACCCTTGGAGTTTTGTTTTTTTGTCTCAATTTAGTCCCTTAGTCTCAATATCATTAATTTGGTGCTTGAAGTTTATAAATAGAAGCAATGTGGTTCATATATGCCATTCTGTGAGAAAAAATTAACTAGAGTCAAAGTCACCCATGTGTTACGAAGATCACACTTTTCAAAGGAAAAACTATAACAACACCAATCTCTCTGCCTGCTTTTCAGCAAAATTGTTAGTAACACATGGGTGATTTTCGTTAAGAATAGGACTTCTGGACCACATTGCTTCTATTTAAAAATTTCGAGAGTTGACTTGATGCAATTGAGATTACAAGAACTAAAACGAGATGACTAAACTTCAATGATATATTTTTAATATATATTTATAATTAAGCCTTTTTAATTTTGGTCAAAAGACGTTAACAATTATTTCAATTAAATTTTTATGTTGCAAATTTTCAATAGTTAGTTGTCTATGAAATTTTCTATTGAAGGACTTTTCACTACAAGTTAAACCTACGGCCAAAAAAATTCTAATTTATAAGATTTTTTTACCGAAATTCTCTTGTTACTGTTATCATTTTCTCTCAATTCTATTTCAATTTCTTGATTTAAAAAAAAAAAAAAAAGATTCTCTCATTCTCTGCCACATAACAAAAGCAGATTTTTTATTTATTTTTTGCTTTATTCCTCGGAAAGGTGAACCTAGTAATTTTTGTTTCTGTTTTTCTTTTCTTTTAAATAAATGGTTAACAGGATCTCAATAATAAAACTAAATTCTTAAATTTAGTGAAACCACGTTGCGATGTTCTAGGAGCATTTAAATTGTATTTTTAAACCATAGAGTCCTTGAGATGCTGACTTGACAGTTCATAAAATGTAATCAGATTGTATAAAAGCACTTTACTAAAAAAATTCCTTCAAATTTTTAATTGAATATTCAGGCATGGAGTACACCCCAATCTCCTATCACAAGTAAAATAATATTATCTTTTGTTTACTATTATAGTGATAGTTATTGGTTACTGATACATGATACTACATGCGTTGTGTTCATTCTTTACAAGTTTCTTTTTTCTTTTTTCTTCTTTTTTTTTTTAATCTGACGATCTTCTTAGATTTTGGTACTTCCTTCATATTTTATTGGTTAAATTCAAACAAAATATGTAAAATAAATATAAAATATTTGGTTACCTCTTGTGGTAGAATATGGTTATACCCCAAAAACAGTTCTGTTTGTGTTAAGAGCTTCATGAACTTCAAAGTTGTGTGCAATCGTTCTTGTTGAATAGGCCAGCTATCAGAGTCTTCAAGAAAGTATAAAAATCATAGAAATCTAGGAAGAGAATATTAGAGAGAAATATGTAGATGATTATAACTTGCATTAGTTTTATTTGATATTGGACTCCTACATATTTATAAGATCTCAATGCATTAAAAAAAATTTAAGTGCTGAAAATTTTCATTTTCACCCCTTAATTGAGTTATCAAACAACATTCCCTCTCTTTCTACTATCTATTTATATGTATTATTTCACGTGAATAGTAATGGAAAGCCTTTCATATTTTTACATCTTACGACTTACATCCGAACCAATACAGCTGAACCAAAACAAAAAAAAACAAAAAAAAACAAAACATCAAATTTAATTTAGTTGTTATTTTGATTTTACTACTAGTTTATACTTATAATAATGTTACGTATATACACTTTTGCACACACTTTTGTACACACTATACTTTAAATGTATGTACTTTGTGGTGTTTGAATTTTTCACACTTTTTCGTATGGAAAGATATTACATCAGTCCTGTATAGCAAGCATGTTATGTATGACATTAATATTGAATTTGGTTGCAGGACCAGATTATGTGGAATATTTTTGTATGGTTTGACAATATGGTATAATGTACACTTTGAGTTAATCATACCGTCTCAAATACCGAGCCAAACAATAAATTGAGCCAAACACTGGATTGAGAGTTTGGCCATGATTTTAAATATGGGATATCTTAAATATTATGGGAGTGAATTATTCTGTGGTTTAGAGTAAAA
Source organism: Hydrangea macrophylla (assembly GCA_033977485.1). Classification (NCBI taxonomy): domain Eukaryota; kingdom Viridiplantae; phylum Streptophyta; class Magnoliopsida; order Cornales; family Hydrangeaceae; genus Hydrangea; species Hydrangea macrophylla. Next base: position 109,880,404 of record CM066997.1, on the reverse strand, counting down.
GAAACTGTTTCGTTTTCTCTAAAAACTCACACCCTCCAGACTCATCTTCCAGTTCTTTTGTTTCAATAATTGTCCCTCTTTTTGAGGGTTTCAGTTTGTGTGTGTGTGTGTTTCTGTTGGTTTGGTATGAATTCCCACTCAAGATTTCATATTCTTTCTCGTTCTGCGGTTGATTCGGCTACTCCTTTGCACAGATTTAGCTTCGTTTGTTTGTTTGTTTGTTTTTTTTTTTTTTTTTAGATCTGGTGTTTTACTCATGCAGATCTAGTACTGTCTCCATCATATCCGACGTTTTTTTCGTTGGATTTGACGTTTTGGTAGGGTCTCTTCGTAGTCACGGTAAGTTTTGGGGCGATCTATGTTGTGGGGCTTATTGGCAGCTTCCTCCCTTAACCGGTTTTGTCTTCAGCTACACCACAGACTGTTGCATTAGAGATTCAGGAGGTTTGTAGTGCAGCTTCGAAATTTGTGTTGTTCATTATTATGCATTTTTTTTTTTTTTTTTTTTACTTCTATTTGCTTGTACATGTTGCTTTTTGGGATATGCTTTTATGAATGAAATTTTACGGTTAATAATAATAAATAAAAAATGCTATGAGAGGGTACCACAATCACTTGCACAAATATGTGTACAACTGTCAAAGCATTTGGAACCAAATTTGGTAACTATAGTATTAGTCCTAGATTAATTGTACTTGGGACTGTACAAATTTTCAAATGAGATATCTCAAATGCCTTTAGAGTGGTATCACATGTTGTGGTAGTGGTCATTGCCACAGACCAACGCATATGGTACAGCTCCTGCTAGATTTGGGGTATCCCAAATTTAGAAACCATAGCATTACCCACTCGATAATGTGGAAAGTAACGATATGATTGCCAAATTTGGAAGATGAACATTTTCTTCTGTCATTTTCCTACTATTCTAAAATGTTATTGGTCAATGTGTACAAGCATGCCTAAATACCACATATGTGGCAAAAAAATGGACCAAAATAATTTCTTAGAACAATATGAAAAGTATCTAAGAAAATGTACTGAAGTGTTGACCCAAAATTTGATTTCCACAGCATGCGGTCCCACTATCAATTGTCGCACTAAAATTCAATATAATCCCACCGTCAAGCATGTGTTAGAAAACGAATTTAAGATATATTTAGAAACTAAGAGCATCTCCAATGGGACAGGTAAATGGAGAGTAATCACTTCAACCACCATTTTGCCTAGTGAAATTAAAAAATAAATGGTCGAATGGAGGAGCCAAATGTCTAGGCAAAATGGAGAGTGAGAAATATAAGAGCCAAAATGGAGTGAGAAATTAAGAGGCAAATAGAGAGTCATCCCTTCCAACCACTATTTTTAATTTTTTTATTCATGTATAATGAGTGTTCCTTATTTGAATGAAAATAGAAAATACAAATTAAAATAAATGGCTAGTGGATTTGGCTAGTTTGGTTGAAGAAGATTAGTATAATGGACAAAATATTACCCTATTTGATGAGCTAAATTTCACTTTTACCTAACACTTATACCTCTTCTCATTGGAGATGCTCTAAATCATCAATCATAAAGTGCCACTTTTACCGAGTGCACATACGTTTTCAACGTGAGCAGGCTAGTTAATCACACTAGCTATTTTGCCTAGCTAGCCAAATCCTTCAACTGGCCCAGCTAAATTCAGCCAGCCGTAGCCAAATTCTCCCTCCAAATCTCACCCATCAAATTTTGTATAATTATAGTTGACCCAAATCTCAAAAATCAAAGAAGATAATAAATTAAAGTTACTAGCTAAAACGGGGAGCATTGTTGGAGTTCATTATCAAAAGAATAATATTTGGGGCACTAACAACTTCCACTAACACTTACTAACACACTCTATCTCTCTCCTAGTGGCACTGTGGGGTCCGTAGTGGACCCCGCAGTACCGTTAGGAGAGTAATAGAGTGTGTTAGTAAGTGTTAGTAGAAGTTATTTGTGCCCCTAGCAAGACCCTCAAAAAGTGGCTAGCTAAAATAACAAAGTGAAAGTTTTAGCTCAAATAAGTAGCCAAAATGACCAGCGTTGCAAGAGATGCTCTTGCATGCTATCTAATTAGACTAATTATAACCCAAAAGACAACTCGTTTGGAAGATGAATTCTACCTATAATTTTACAAACAAAAATGATAGGGATACACACCAAACGACACACTAAACGACACACCAGCTTTAAATACATGTACCCTGTGCTATGTAAGTGATGCACAGAATATTGTGAAAAATCAAACAACATAAGATACATGCATTTAAAGCACAGTGTGTCGTTTGGTGTGTATTCCTATTATTGTTGTTTTACAAATCACACACATATTAGAGATGTATCCTCTGATAAAATCATGAGAGAGAGAGAGAGAGAGAGAGAGAGAGAGAGAGAGAGAGAGAAGAATTTTGAAAGAAGAAGAAAAAAATTGAAATTGAAAGAAGCAGCATTTACTGTGGTTTCTATTTGTTGAGAAGTATGGGTTTTACAAGCAGCAATGGATATCCTCTTTAATTGCAACTTTTGAAGATAGGCGCTTGTTTAATGGTTTAATTTGTGGGATTTCAATATGCTGAAGACATAATCATACAAACCTCAATAATTTTTGGTTATGAAGGTTATGATGTCAGCAATCCAAGAAAAGATATGAGCATGGCACACAATTATAGTATAGAGGTAAGAGATCTTCGTTCTTTGTATCAGAGCTTCTTATACTGCTATTATGTCAGGAAATTTCTTTGATGCGCACATGGTGGTTTGGCCGCACTATGCACGCTTTCTTTTATGACAAAAAATTATAACATGCATGGGAAAGATTGTAACCTTCATGAGAAAAATTGCAACCTATGACAAATTGCAACTTTCATGAGAAAAAATTGTAACCGAATGAGGAAAAATTGTAACCGTTGAAACCACCTCTCTCTCTCTCTCTCTCTCTCTCTCTCTCTCCGCATTGTAGAAGTTCCCTATGTCTCATCCTTTCTTTCTAAGGTCAAACTGCAAATCCCTTTGAGGACGAGTCAAAAGACCAGACCGGGTAGGGTTAACCCCAAAATTCTGGCAAGTAGCTACGCTACCACTTTTAGGAAAGTTAAGGCACGAATAAAGAGGAGTCAGCTGCATAACATCCGGTTTACCAATCTCCAAGCAAGCCCACTCCAACTGGACTATCCACGGATTAAAGAAAAACTCAAGTGAAGGACAAGCATCACCACAGCAATAAGTTTGCATCGTTGTGACTGGAGGTCATTGCTTCGAAATGCGGAAATAGCCTTCCAAAGGTAAGGCTGCATATATCTAACCTTCCAATAGACCCACAGTGGCAACAGTTTCGTGCACTGGGTTTATCCTTTTAGAGACAATTTCCTATCAGGGCTCATGAGTTCTAATCCAGTGTTAAAGATCCCTATTAAACAAAAGGAAAAGACTTCAATAAAGTTCTTTACAAACATTTCGCACTATTCTACTCTGATTGGTACGTCCATGGCCCACATAGACAACATTGTACACATGGACCAATCTCAGAACAGTACAAAATGTTGGAACTTTACAGAAGTAGTGTCCTAAACATAAGTTGACACCTGTGTTGATGTCAGACACACTTCCTATTACAATATCACCTCATGTTCCCATGAAAAGCGCTAGAGTGAGCACAATGCAGCGATTCAATTTATAATGTTTAAAAAAAAAAAACAGCAAAAAAGCAATCAATTTGACCAGTAAAGATTCCAATTTGCAAATTCTTGACAGATAATTAAAACAGTATGGGAAAATAAAGCAAGAATGCATATAGCAAACCATTTTAGAGAAAATGGAAAACTTCAGGTACACTTCCATCTGTTCCACTACTTGGGATCTACATATCGTGCTCATCTCTCACACAGTATGGGATAGAAGCAACTGAATTAGAAAGTTTGTTAACGACTTTCTGTTCCTGAATATCAAGAACCCATATGTATAAAGAAACGCAACAATAAAGAGTACACAACCTTACAGTTTCAAGACAGATTGAAGTACTCACTAATCAATAGCCATGGCTTCTGAACCACCACTAGCATCCTCAATCCCATTCTTTTGCTCATCGATAGCCATTCTCATCTCCTCGACCAAACTCCTCTGCTCTTCTTCAATGGTGTTCTGCAACTCGTCCACCTGGGAAATTTTCAGTTATAGCAAAGTTGAGTAATAATGAAAATAACCAAATGTGGCAAGATTTAACTAAGCACAAGATCTGTACAACCACGGAACCACCTTTAAATTGAGAAGTTCCTTCAAAATAACATTTCAAATTGAGACTTTCATCCAATTAGACAGAAAATGTTCCTTTACCACACAACCAACCGTATGAGCAAAGCTACATAAAAAGTGGGAAACTGGGAAGTGCTTCCAAGATATCCAGCTGAACCAAACCCAGCCCAAGAAAGGTCACACACGATTCTATCTGAATCCTTCCTGTTTAACCCAACTCTTAATGCAGAAGGGTGAAGTCCTTCCTATTTGGGCACAACCCCAAAGGGCATAAGAGACAGATTCCTGGAAAAAGAGAGATATGGATGGGAATTACTTTTTCCTATTCTGATTGGTGGAGCGGGAAGCAACGATTGCAGAACATGCACGAGAGAGAGAGAGAGAGAGAGAGAGAGAGAGAGAGAGAGAGAGAGAGAGAGACTATGGCGGCCAAAGCTTCTTCTCACAAGTTTATTTTAACTTTGATTGCTTTGATCAAGTAGTGATCATAGCTTTTAGGCATATGGCGGAGAGTTTATATTAAGTTTGATTGCTTTGATCAAGTAGTGATCATAGCTTTTAGGCATATATTGTTACATCATGTGATTCTTTTGCATGCTGTTGCCTCTGCTTATGACTTCTTGTTTTCTCAGGCTAATAGCAAAGCAAAATGGACTCCAATTGCCCATTTATGCCCCAGGTTCAGCAAGACGTTGTACATCCCTCTCTTGCCAATTGAGATGAGCTCATTATTAGAAGAACCTCCAAAAGTTCCAAATTTTTTGTTACTTTTAATTTAAGAATACATGTAATATAACAGAGAAAAGCATATCCATCAGACAGGCCAGCACAAGTTGCCCTATTCTCAACCCCAAAACTAATCCAAGAAAGGCAATAAAGAAGATCTTAATTCTCATCCCCGCCATACCGCATCTGAAAATAGGCCATGTTTGTCTCAGTGACAGGTCACGGCGAGTCCTGAATCAATCCACAATTCCTACAAATTTCACCAAACCCAATCTGAGATGCAAGGTCAAGACCTTAATCACCAAGCTCAAAAATACAAAATTGCATCCCTCACATCTGCAACTTAGGATGTCAACCTCATGTCATTGAAGCTTAAAGCTGATGGAAACCAATTCAAGTCCCTCACTGTGAAATCAAGAGATAAAAGCCTACGACAGGGACAATCTTTTGTATATTGCAGCCCATGCTCAAAATGAAGTGGTTGCTACTACTTTCTCCAAAACTCCATAAAAAGATTGCAAGTTGTCCTCAAAATCCTGGCATTCCTCTCTTCCCAAGTAATCCAAATGGAAGCCAACTCCTTTTCTTAATCTTGAAGCTAATTAACCAATATCAGAAAAGAAGAGACATTCTAGCAGAATCTATCTGAAATTTTAAAAAGACATTTATCAGCAGCTCCTAGGGCAAGTATACGTCTCTGAGAGACCGAGTCTACTCAAATAACAAGGCAAAGAGCTGTTTATAACCACTACCAGTGAATTCAAAAAATAGTCTCATAAAAAAAGCGCATTACTTCTCAATCCTTTGAATCCATACTCAAAGACTGAAGTTCATTCTGAAGGTTGACAGGAACCATGTAATGGCAGAACAGATTTTCAAAAGCTGGCACAAGACTTTTTAATCTAGCATACTGCACACATGCACATATATAGTGTAAAACTATAATAAAATTGGCAGCACTAGGGAAGATGAGAAAGAGATTCTCCAACTGCAACAACAGCAAGTACTTGGAAGTTTGTAATTGGAATCAGGAGCCAAAAATTGAATTGAGAATCACGAGCAAGAAAAGCTGACCACTAGAACCGAAATGCAATTTTTCCAAAATAGAATCTCAGAATAAATGGAGAGGGCACAAAAAAAAAATAAAGAAAATTAGAACACTGTTCAACAAGTAAAATTCCTTTAAGAGAAATGAACATTGATGGATGTTCTATTTTTCCATAACATAAGGGAAACACTTTTTGACAGAGCTATTTGGTTGGTTCATCAGGTTTTTAGCCTAAGAAGCACTTTATGAGTATGGGATCGCGGAAACTGTGTGGTGACATGAAAAATTCTAAAAAATTAGGGCATGGACACGGCAAAATGATAAGACTGTGTTTAAATGTTTATGATCACTTGTGATAAAGCAAATCACATGATCCATGACTAAACTTAGACAACTAATTATCTTTACTCTTAAATTGGGAAGCACTATTTTGATTTTAACTTCTGCATCTATTTTCAAAATTTCAACAAGACTACACTTGGTATCAGAGTATTAAGGTGTGTCCATCATGTGTCTACTGTGTGTCCGAACAAAAGAACTAATGAAAAAGTGGGACATGGATATTGCTGTCTCCAACATGTATTAAGAAGTGTCACAAAGTGTGTCGTGTCCTACGAACATGGGCACAGGCATGAACATGAAAACATTCTGCTAGAGTCCATGCTTCCTAGTTTTTAGCAATGTCCACTTGGATGGTTTCATTTTCCACCAAAAAAACAACAAATCTTTGTAAAATCCCTTCCAAACTATAAGAAATTTAAAAGCAGTAAGGTTCGCATACATAAATATATATATATATAGAGAGAGAGAGAGAGAGAGAGATTTTAGCCACATACCACGTGCAACAAAAGAGCAAATTGTTTCTTGCGAAGCTCCAATGTCCTCGAACCGGCAGTGTTCTCTGCTTCCAACATTGCAATCTCTTTCTCAAGTTCCGTTAAGATCTTTTGCGTCTCAGATCTTGGTGGCTGCATAGCAACTAGCCTCCTGATCGCCTCACACTCCTCCTTGTGTTGCCTCTCAATCTTACTCTCCTCGAGCTGTTTCTTCAGATCTTCTATGTCAGCCTGTGCTTGCAAAATCTGCCTGTTTATCTCATCTTTTAACTCATTAAAATTCTCCTTTTCTCTGAGATTTGCATCTATAACTGCTTTGCTCTTTAAAAGTGGTAGCTCAAAAGTTGTCAACTCCTGCAAGAAGGCTTTGGCGAGTCTTTCGCAGTCATTATAGTTATCTGTGTCCTTCTCAACCTCGAGGGCAAAAGAGGTAAATTTCTTCTGAAGTTTCTTCAATGGAGGTTCACCCCTCGTAGTTGTGGTTCGGGTAAGAAGTCTGTGCTTAATTATGGTATCATCTTCAAGTGGACCAAATGCATAATGCGCAGCCATTGTTTCTCCCCGACCTGCAACTTTCCTACCCTTAACCAACATCTGGATGGTTGCTTGTTTTTTGGCTCCTGCAAGGACGTCATATCCACTCAAATGTTAATATCAATGTTATTAATATTTGCAAAGAAATTCATTTTAATGGCTGAGTTTGGTGGGTTAAAAGCCTGTTATCCTTCCCTTTTAATTTTTACATTTTATAATTATTATATTTGAACTTTCTGGGTTTCGCCCTCTATTTTTCTATGTAATTTGAAAGAACATTGGTTTTATACATGGTTGTCAAATTGTGAATCGGTTTGCCAAAAATTATGAATCGTGAATCGAAATATACACTTTTAGGAAACAAATAATAACACAGTAGTTATTGACTTATTGTATACATATACAAACACATGTATAGTGCTTAAAATGAACATAATAACAATTTAACACGATATCAGGGCTCAAAATATTAAACGTTAAAATTTCAAACTTTAATAAATTATAAAACTAGAGTCCTATTGAATCGTGAATCGGATCAGGTTGCATGGAACTCAAATTGACTCATGAATCGTGCAATTCTAACCACCATGGCTTTAGTGTTTATAGACTAAAGGTGTTTATCCCTCAATGTATTTCAGTCCAAAATCATGAAGGGAATACATTTCACGCACTGTAAATAAATGGTGGGAAAATAGCTAGGGCACCCACTCACTTCTAAACAGATCGTGGTATTCAGAGACTTGCTTTAAACTACAAATTCTCATTATTTCATAAATTCCTTTTGTGACATTAATCTCTGTCTTTGAATGATCCAAACCCAAAGATCAATTTAACTATATAAGTGAAAGAAACCCGAAAACATAGAAGATCTTAGACGCTTATCCTTAAAAAATTGTAAATGCAACTAATGCGCTACAGTAACATGGACGATAAATCACTAGATATTTGAATTGTATGCGGCCAAGTAACTCATCACAGTAAGCTTCAAAGTAGCTCCAAGTGTTTGCTATCTTATTTGACAGTTGTAATGCCCGTGCCATGCATGTGGTTGTCAGTCTTGTGACAATATTAGAATTAAAATCAATCAGACTACTAGAAGTGAAAATGTTATACAAAGATCAAATTTTGTTAGATTAGAGCCACCCATGCATTGATAGAGTAACACAAGTCTCAAAGCATCACATCAAACGACCCAAAGAAAAGTGATTATGTACACTTCTTCTGAATTGAAAAGGCTTTTCAAAAAAAGAAGGTAAACAAAGAAAGCCATCATTTTTCCACAATTCAACGACTTCACATAACTCAAACTGCCAACTCTAAATTATAAATATGTATGCATTCATGCATTGTATAGATATAATATACAAATATCCCCATACACCTTCTAAACAAAGTTGTATGTGGATTTTATAGAACTTCTAAAATCAATCTAGAAGAGCTCTTATAGTATTGAAGAATTTAATGTGAACTCGATAGAACTTTTAAATGGACTAATATAATTATTACATAGTAATTCGTAACTTAGAAGCACGAAGCGGGGGCGGGGGCAGGGACAGGGGCGAGAGCGGGAGCGAGGAAGCGTTAAACTTTAAGAGGTTCAAAGGTTGGGAGCGTTTAAGAAGAGTCCAAATATTTGGTATAGATATATTCTATATCTAATTATTAAAGAGGAATTTAGATTGACATAATATATTTTGATTGTAAATTTTGTGTTTGAAAGTCTCAAGCTATATGTTCCGACATAAAAATATTTCTTCAGTAAGCAAAATATGAACTTGAATCTAATTATAGGCTATTTTGAGACTTGAATGTGATGGGAGAGGGGTGGGAGCGAGGTTCTAACATGAGGGGAGCGAGGTTCTGACGAGCTTCTTAGTAAGAAGCGCAGAATCGAGAGTATGAGGAGGGAGCGTGACCAATTTAGAAGGTTCCTGCTTCTAAGATTCGTAATCCAGTGGAACAAATCCAAAAAACACATGTAGAATTTATAAGTAATTAAGATGCTTTGTTACTTAACCTAAAACTAACAAAGTATCTAGTAAATAATGCAAGAAGAAAAATGAAGCCGGAAAGCCACACTTGACCTATATCCAACAATTAATGTATGCTTCTAAATACCATTTTCATCCAAATATGATCCACATCGAAAACAGATCCTCATTATGATAATAGTCATGTGGCATTGCACACACACACACACATACATAGAGAGAGAGAGAGAGAGAGAGAGAGAGAGAGAGAGAGAGAGAGAGAGAGAGAGAGAGAGAGAGGGATCATAGTACCTTACTAATGTAACTCATGCAAGGACTAACTACAAAGTAGATCATTCAAGTACCTAACCAAACTCTTTTTTCTGGTAACAATGAATAAGCCTTAAACAGAGAAACCTCGCCAATCATCTAAAGCAATTTCATATACTCATCTCCAAGAAATTCAACAAATTTGCTGCGCCAACTAGGACTGATGGGCGCCAAAGGGTACATCACAATGTCAAATTGACTTATGGCTCAAACAAGTCAAATTTGCCTTACCAATCTCAGGCAACATTGGTAAATTTCTTAATCTCCAACTCCAAGAAAGCAAGTCTTGCTTCTTTTTTCTATTTTATAAGTAAAAAATATATATATATATATATATTCAACTTTTGATGTATCCGTTGGAGCCATAAGCTTTGATACATCAAATTTGACTTTGACGTATGAAGTTTGATGTATCAATTGGAGATGGTCTTACATAGGGGCAGAGCCAAGGCACATAGGGGCAAGAGGGGGTACTTGCCCCTCCTCAACTTTTAAACGTTATTTTCCTACCCTATGTATTTCCTATTGTATGCATTTGTGCCCCTCTTGAATTTTTTAATTTACTCCTTCTAAACACATAAATCTCATTTAGGTCCCTAAAATTCAATAATTTTCACCTGAGTAAACATCTTATTTACTCAATTAGTCTCAAGTGTTTAACGCCTTATACATATCCATTTTAAACATATAACGAATTCTTTGTTTTACAAGTGAAATTAGTGAAAAGAAGTAAAGAAATTAAGTATATGAACACATTTTTCTTAAAGAGCTTTGAAGAGATTAGTTTGTCTTTTGATAATCATGCTTTAACCTCAACCACCATACACCAAACCCACAGAACAACCACACAATTTATAAAACCCTAAAAGTCCAAAATTATACTGTTTCTACCATTTAAAAAAAAATATTGGCTCCGAGCCGCTGCCCTAAAACCCATGTAAGTGTGTGCCCCTGCCCCCTCAAATAAAATCTTGGCTCCACCCCTGGTCTTACACCGGCCAACGAGTGGAATGGTCTTCGGCCACTCCAACCATCAAACTTTGGGCCCCAAAGTTCTACCAATTGAGCTACCTGGTTAAGTACCAAAACAAATTTAGAACTTGAATATTGTGATTTCAAGACAATGAAGGGTAGGACATGAAAGAGAGCTTAAGCCCTTTCCTCTATGCAGTAATCCAAATTCCACAAAACAAACAAAAATACGGAAATTTAAACAAATTACTTTTCACAATTAATATCCAACAACAAAAAAAACAATTAAAACCTACAACCCAGTTTTCCTGAATTGGTTAGAAATTTTCAGAACTCTCTCTGATCTAGTATGTGTGTGTGTGTGTGAGAGAGAGAGAGAGAGAAAGAGAGAGAAAGACTTACTGGTGTGGTTTGGGTCAACAGTGGCTCGTCGTTCGGTCCATAGAGAAAGTAAAAAAAATCGAAGCTTTATAACTTTAGCGTATACTATAATGCTACCCTCACCGAACAGAACCGACGATTTGCATCGAATGGGGTGGGTTCCACCAGCTGTTCACACTCTCGGGTCTTGCATCTTACCCATTTCGGAGTTTAAAAAAAAAAAACCGCCCAAATTGCAAAAAAAGAAAAACCCGCGAGAATTGCAATTGCAAAATAGAAGACTAACTTTCTCTATCAAAGTTCATTCCTCTTTGTTCATGTAGGGCTGCGATTTGCGTACCAATTCGTTGATCCCTTTCATCTATCAAAATAGAACAAAGTTCATGCAAAACCTATCAAAATAGAAGATCCCTTTCATCTATCAAAGTTCAATCCTTTCTCTATCAAAATAGAAGCACAAGTTTGAAATCTCTCTCTCTCTCTCTCTCTCTCTCTATATATATATATATATATATAGATAATAGAGCACGTATAGAATAAAGAACCACAACTACCATCTCTACAGTACTTGTGCACAAGAATAGCCAAACCCCACTTGAAAAACATTTCTTTCCCACATGCCCCTCACAACTAACTTACTAAAATAACATCAGAATTTTGGATTTCCTCAAGTTTATTTGCAAGTTGAAAATTGCCCCCATTTCATTCTCTGCCTTTTTCTTTAAATGGAGATAATTAAGCAGTAATTACTTAAATTTATTTACAAATTAGTTTTAATTAGTCAATGTCTAGCTTATATCTAATTACAACATGACCCAGCTAGCTATTTCAGATCTACAGTAATTAAGCCTAGCTAGTTGGTCACTTAATAAAAAATAAAAATAAAATAAAATTAGGGAGGCCTAACCACAGACCCAATCTGATTGTTGGTTCCAAACAACCTTAATTAAAAATAAAAAGTGGTTGATGTATTCTGGTACATGGTGTCCATTGAGTTAGAGAGGATTTTGTTTGGGGGGGGGGGGGGGGGGGATTAAGTGAATAATTAATCTAAAGTTGTTTAGAGTTTGTAAAAAAAAAAATGCAGAGATCACACCTTGTCTTAATTGCTGTGACTTTAATTTTAGACTTGATGATGTTGGAAAATGAGGGGCTTACATGTCCCTAAGTATAAATACAGACTATACAGTGAAGATAAGAAAAGAAAAGTTATCATGGAAGCAAGTAATCACAATTTTAAAAGTTCTCCTATTGCTCAACCCTTTGTTTCAGAGATCAGAGTCACTAGGTTCATATACACTAGGTTCAATTATGTGAGACTAATTAACGTCAAGTTCATGATTAGGCTTCACATGTTCACACAATTTTCATAGTTAATGAACATTTTTCACCACATTTGATTGTCTTTTTCAAGACAATCTACAAATCGAAATAGACTCTATATAAGTTGATTTTTTTTTTTTTTTCAATTTTTGTAGGAAAATAAATGGAACATATAGACGAAGTTGCTTCGAGCCAACCACTACCGACAGAAGTTGGGACTTCTCAATCTCAATATCACTCACAATCTCCCTCCTTTCACGCACCTTTAGGTAACTCTCCTTGGGAAGTAGATAATATTTAAGAACGTGCAAGAGAGGGTTGAGGAGAACTTGCAAGATAAGGTTCATGAGCCTAAGGTTAAAATGAGTTTTGGTAGTGTTAATAAGCTGATAGACTACTATAGAACATACGGTAACCAAAAAGGCTTCGCTGTGTGCACTAGAGCTTCGCTGTCCTCTCTGCTTCTCAACATATAATTAGAAAAATAGAAACAAATTGCAATCAAATGTGATTTCTCATAGTCAAAAGCAGAAACAAACACTCCCAGATCCACCCTGAAAGTGTATTTTGCACACCAAAAAGAATAGAAAGGCAAATGAATTTAAGTTTTTAGTGTTGACCCAGACCCAAATAATATTGAAGGTTACTCCATTAGGGGAAGAACTATCTGCGGTATCCAATTTTAATGTTTGAGAACACATACATGCAGAAACTACTGCTCTAGAATCCTAGATAAAAATTGGGACTAAGACTTTGTTCAAATCGACACCAAGCCAATCTAACAATTGATAGAGCAAGAGGAAACATAGATGTATCCCACATAATAGACAGCAAGCCAATCATCTAATTTGGTGACTTAAGCTCTTCAATTCTAGGATGATGCACTAAAGTCAATATCTCAAATCAAGTATTTGTCAAAGAATGGCATTCAACAAACTTTGATAGCAAGACCAGGGTCAATACATTCTTTTTAGATGCAATGATTGTAATATATATCTCTTTTTGACCCATGCCTATTTTCTTGTACAAGTTTCTGAACAACGAGTAGGACTCTAAGCAAAGCAGCCGAAAATCAAGAAAGAAATTTCTTATTAATTTCCAATTTTTGGTAGTGAAGCAAACAGAGTTAGAATCCGTCCCGGACCAGGACTCATGGTTAATGCAACATAAAGAATGTCCTCAACATACAAATCGCAACCACAACCCTTTGATAAATTATACATAAATAGAACAATTGTTATTATCTGAGAGGTGAATAATGAGTAAATGATGCCATTTGCATTATAAATTTTGATAGTTTTTTTTTTATGCAAAATGGGAATAGCTCTGCCAACCGTCACTGTTTCTAGGGATAATGTGAGATTCAATCTATGCCCTTCGCAGCCCTAAATCGGTCAACTTTGGCCCCAAATCGCAGCACTTCGAGTGATTTGGGTTATCAGTCAAATAACCCAACAAAATACAGAGTATAATGTAACATCAATGGAACATATAAGATTTTGAGAGAGAGAGAGAGAGAGAGAGATTTCGAACCTAAGTGGTAACCCAAATTGCTCCCAAATCGCAGCCCTGCAGCCTTAATCGCAGCACCCCCAAATCGCAGCCCTAACAGGTGTTTGTATGTGTCAAGAGAGAGAGAGAGAGGGAGGAGAGAGAGATTTCGAACGAGAAAGAGAGAGAGAGAGAGAGAGGTATCGAACCTGTGAGATGGTCTCCCAATCGCTGCGAGATGGTCTCCAGGTCTTTGGAGTTGAGGACGCAAGAAAGAAAGAAGTGGGTTTAAAATTTCAGTTACTGAAATGGGTCTCCAAAGACCTGCCCAAACTTCATTCATTTTGGGTTTATTTGGTCCCCACCCATTAATTCGGTGTAGAATTTCGGTGAACTTCGGTATCCTATAATTTTGCATGCTCAGTCGGGTTATAACATCAACCCCGATCGGATCGAGTTATATTTGGGTCTTGACAAATGCTTTATTTCGGGTCAATGTAGGGTCCGAGCTAAGCCATGAAACCCTAACCCTAAACCACCTCTTTCCTATAAAAGCCGTCATATACTTACCCGAGTACTTTCTTCTCTTACTGAAATCCCAGAGGCCGATTCATTCGTCTGCATCAGATATCAACCATGGTACGCCCTCTCTCTCTCTCTCTCTCTCTCTCTCTCTAGAAATTGTCAGTTGTCTCTCATTTTTCTGCTGCTTGGCTGCTGAGAAATTGTAGTAGAAGAAAAGAAAATGGTCTGTTAAATCTTTTAGGTCAAATAGCTAGTTCTGCTCCTTCATTTCATTTACTGTATGCCTCAGATCTGAATGTTTCTGGTTGTTGTGACTGGTACTATGCAATTTGTGACTCAAATTTCTGAGCTTTTCTGTTATCTGAGTGCGTATATGTGTGTGTGTGTGTGTGTGTACAAACACATACATACATTTGTTCAGACTAGTTTTGATAGGAAGAAGGTTAGGACTTTACACTGAATTAGTGTGAAGGTAGTGACGCTTAGACTGGTTCATATGTTAATGCGATCAATTGTGAGTTAGTTTTGGAATTTAGAGATTTTGTGTTTTAAGTCTATCTCCGCCTCTTTAGAAATCCATTTACCAATAAGCGTATTTATTAACTCTACGAAGCAAACTTGAAATGCAGCTTAGATAAGAAGATGGAAAAGTGAAATAAGAAAGCAAGGTAGGTAGGTGTAGTGCAGCTAATGCAATAGGTGAGAGGTATTTATACCTGAGAGACCAATGTGGTCCCTGATAGATAAATAAGGATGATGAAAAGATAATTGTGAGAATATAGTGGAAGGTGGTGGTGTTCAAGGAGAGGTGTGGTCAAACATATAAGATTAGAATAACCAATGTTGTGGAGAAGTGCTAAAAAAATTAGTGGAAGATAGGGCTTTGAATACCATGAGTTACTTCCTAAAGACTTTTGTATAATTTGATTGGTTTTTTGACAAGGCTGTCGTGTGGAGAGAGAGAGAGAGAGAGAGAGAGAGAGAGGATGGAGTGTGATGTATTTATGAATTTGAGTTAGCTAGATGGTGAGCAGATGGATAGGTTTTGGAATGAGTTTTGTTTTTGCTTAAATTTCACTTAGTTGGAGAGAGGGGGGGGCTAGATGTGTGTTGGCCTTTTTTCCTAAAATTGAGTGGTTTCCATGAATATTGTGGGGAAAAAAATAATTAGGGTAATTTTAAACTTAAAGACATAACACGACGGGATTTTAAACTTGAAGACAACACGACTAAATCTGCCTTAGTAAACGGACTTTAGTGAAGTTGTGGGTAGTAAAACCTACTTCAAAATGAATTTGAAGAGTCGGTCGTAGTAAAAACGATTTTAATAATTATGTATATTAGAAAAATTAGTCTATATAAAATGAAAAAGTAAATAAAAAAAATCAAAAGGCTAGTCAGTCTTATGAATGACGACTTTACAACTGATAATGCTATTGAATATTTTATGGTACATCATAGTTGGATACTTGGATGAATTATACATCTTAGTGGTTTTGGTCTCAAAATGTTGTATTGCGGTCCAAACATGTTGTAAGTGGGTTCCAATGTTGTATTGCGGTCCAAACATGGTGTAAGTGGGTTCCAATATGTTATAACTTTAAAAACCACTTTGGTTTAAATTTCAAAGTTACAATATATTGGGACCTACTTATTTGTTGGTTTTCATAATTACAACATATTGGGATCTACCTACAACATTTGGGACCTAATACATGTGACACCAAATTGGGATATATATGATACATCCAAAACCACGAAGGATGTATCATAGAAGATCCTAATGCCATTATACTTTGGTTGAACGTACTGGGACCTACTTACAACATTTTGGGACCAAAATCACTAGGATGTATGGTGCATCCAAAATCATATAGGATGATGTATCATAGAATTTTAATTGGCATTATCAATCACGTTGGCAGTTCATTTCTTGGGATGTTGGCGAGAAAAGGACTTATAAAGTCGTCATTCATAATAACAACTAGCCTTTTTGGGAATTTGTTTTTACTTTTTCATTCTATTAACCTTTTTCTAATTATTTTCTAAAGAAAAAAATTATTCAAATCATTTTTACTAGGACTGATTCTTAAAGTTTGCAACTTCATCTTCGTTAAAGTGTTTTACTAGGATCGACTTACTCGGGTTATTTCTTTAAGTTTAAAATCACCCTGGTTTAATAATAAGTTTTTTCCCCACAATATTCATGGAAAAAACTCCATAGATACCAATGGGATTTCTAGAAAGTGTATTATTCTAGGAAGGGCAAGTAATACAACTTATACAAGCAGTGGCGGACCCAGGATATTATGTTGGGAGGGGCCAAGTAAAATGGGTTTGGGTTATCTAGTAAACAAGTGTTATGTGGGGGTTCGGGGGCATGCCCCACGAGGCGAAATTTTTTGGTCTATTTATACATATTTTGGTGTGAGAATGAGAGTCAAAAGAGTAGTTTGGTCGATTAGATTTAGGTCATTTTTGTCTCATGAACTAGGTAGTTGAGTATTATTCTTCCCATTCCCCCTTTGGTCTCCACTTCAGTCCGCCCCTGAATACAAGTCAGCTAGGGATGGAGGGAAAGTGGGACGGTGGAGATCGTTTTCTTTTTTGTGACGATGCTTGAAATCAGAATGATCAATAATGTATATGTTTTCTCACGGTTTTTTTGGTTTAACAACTGGTACTAAGGATACTTATCTCCACTTCAGTCCGCCCCTGAATACAAGTCAGCTAGGGATGGAGGGAAAGTGGGACGGTGGAGATCGTTTTCTTTTTTGTGACGATGCTTGAAATCAGAATGATCAATAATGTATATGTTTTCTCACGGTTTTTTTGGTTTAACAACTGGTACTAAGGATACTTATCTCGAACTCGTCTGTGTCTATTAGGTGAATACATTTGTAATTTTGTATGTGTGTAATGGGATAAGTACAAGATGTCTATTACATGAACTAATCGGAGATATCAGTTGTGTTTGTTCTCTGGTTCTAAATTTCTATGATCTTCCAAGAAGCTGAAGGTTAAATCTCCTGTCCAAGATTTACTAAGATCCTTCTCTTATCTGATTGATCATTATCATTCTTTTCGTGTTTGTTTCACTTGAGTATTATATAATCTGTTTCTTGCAGGTAAACGTTCCAAAGACAAAGAAGACTTTCTGCAAGTCCAAGGAGTGCAAAAAGCACACCTTGCACAAGGTTACACAGTACAAGAAGGGTAAGGATAGTTTGGCTGTACAGGGTAAGCGTCGGTATGATCGGAAACAGTCGGGTTATGGTGGACAAACAAAACCCGTGTTCCACAAGAAGGTAAGAACACTTCTAACATTAAAAGAACTCCGTCCATGATTTATGTAGTGCTTTTCCTCTAAAAAAAGAAATTATATGCCGCATTTGGAATAGTTTTTTTTTTTTTTGAAGTACATATACTGGGAATGATGCACAATAGATATAGAGAGGGGAAAAGACAAGTTATAGAGAGGGGAAAAGACAAAGAGGGGTACAGTGAGGAGGTTGAAACATGGTAGGAGTGGTGAGATTGCATTCAAAAGATGTCGTTCCAGTCACATTTTTAGTTTCTAATCATGGAATTGAACAACTTTATGGCGGTTAGGGACATTTCCCAAACTAAATTTAACAATCTTGGCTGCTGCTCTCTCATTAGGCAAAAACTACTAAGAAGATTGTTCTGAGGTTGCAATGCCAGGGTTGCAAACATGTATCCCAGCACCCAATCAAGGTTAGCTTTTCTAATTGGGTTTGTTTTCCTAGAATTTGGCTTCCTTTGTGTTCCTTTCTCATCATTTAATTGTGTGGTGTTGCTATTTCTTTGTTTTTCCATGCAGAGGTGCAAGCATTTTGAGATTGGTGGAGACAAGAAGGGGAAGGGTACTTCTCTCTTCTAAATGGCGACCGGGTGGTTACAGAAACTTGCAGATCTGGCATTTTCTCTGTTTTGTGTTACTTGGCCTTTTTTTAATTAATCTTTATTGTGTTGGAATGTTTTAGTTATGATACATTTTGTGGCATGACTTTTTGGATGTTTATTCAACTTACTGGTCAGTATATCTTTTCTTTTTTCAAGATTCTAAAATATTGCAGAAGGCGAATCTAGCTTACCTTGGTTTTCAAGATCATGATTATGATATGGTAGATGGATTTTAATACTTATGATGAGAATTAAGGCCTGTTTGGGTGTCCTAGAGTGCAATAGATTTGCGTTCGTCCTCTTGTTTCTTTTTTTTTTTAACACGAAAAGTAATATGGTGATCTTAAATCGAAAAACAAAGGAAAGAAAAAAAGGAGAAGAGATCTTGAATGTTTTCGTTTAGGAAAATTATGCTCAAAATCATATATTTTGACATTCTCATATCTAAAAAAACAAGGAAATGGTCATGGAAGAAGAAATGTGATGATGGATTTTATCTTTGAGATGCTGTTGAAACCCAAATTGATTTTCTGGTAAAAGAACGTTTAAATACTCTTTTAAAGTTCTTAAATTTTATCCAAACAGGCAAATATTCAAGTTTACGGTTTCAAAAGCACAGCCAATAAGAGGCTGTTTGGGGCGGCGTTCAAGCTGCGATCCTCCAGCTTATTTTGGTTTGCCCAAATGCCAAAAGCGATGTGTTTGGGTTGCCTTGGATTAAATCGCCATCGTGGCAAGTCGCGATGCTAGCGTAATTTGTGCGATATCTGCAAGCTGGGGTAAACCTACCCCATCTTTAGGAACTAGCGGTCAACAAGGTCATGAATTGATGTGTACGCCCTTGGATTTTTTGAATAATTACGACACTCCTCTAATTCAACACAGAGTAGAATACATTTTTGGTCACCGTAAAATTGCTAACCCTCCTCTCATTTGCTAATATAGTAGGGTCCGGTCCCACTATATTAGCCAATGAGAGAGGAGGGTGAGAAAATGGTGAGCAATTTTGGAGTGAGCAAACTACACTCCGAAGTCCAAAGAGTAATGCTATATACTTCTTAAATTTTATATTCCAAATTGGTTATTTTTTTTTTTTTATTATTTTTTTTTTTTTTGGTAATCGGGGGTGTCCGGGCCAGCTTGCGCGCACCTCAACTAATCCCCCGAGGCCTGGAGGCGCCGGGTGAATACTCCAGTGGCCACGCCCCCCATGACTCGAACACTAAACCTCTTGGGTAGTACACCCAAGAAGCTTACCACTCGGCCACAAGGGACTTGGTTCCAAATTGGTTATTAACACATGGAACAACCTTTCAATAGTGACGGGACTACTTTAGCACAGAATCTGGCGAGCCCATTGACACATGTGTTAGAACTAATTTGTGATACAAAATTTGAGAAGCATCACATTATTCTAATCTAGAATGGGATTTTTTTTTTTTTCTTTTGTGTACAATACCCTTGCTCTTTTCATTTATACCAAAAGAATCCATTAATGAGACTAAAATATCATATAATGTAATATCTATTAATCAGAATAAACTGAGTATGTGTACAGTAGTAATATAATAGTGTGTAATAAAAGAAAATAATTGTCTTCAGATACTTAAAATCACTTTTTCAGCAAGATAATCAAACACTTACATAATTTATTTTGCCAGCATAACCACTTTTACAATATATTACCCAAACACTACAACTATCACAATCTATCCTGACGATAATCTATTCTAGTAAAAGCTATCGTAATCGCAAATTATAAGCTATCCCAAACAGACTCTAAGTGACTGAAACAGTGCCTAAAGAAATTTAAGAAGTTCTCGTTAGAGAAAATTAATCCTGTTGGGAAGAAAAGTGAAAGCTAGTCAGTCTCAACAGTAAGGTCCTGTTTGGCCACGGCTTTGAATCCTATAAATTACTTTTCGAAATCAACTTTTGTGTTTCAATCGTAGAAAAACGTGAGTCATGCGCATAACTTTGTGATTAGCCATATGTTTAAAATGACAACTTCCGAATGCATTTTTACCAATTGTATTTGCCTACTTATTTTCATTAGCAACTTATTTTAAAATATGCAGTCTAATGCAATTTTTTTACTTTCAAATTGGTACAGTTAAAACTTGATCATTTTCATTAGCAACTTATTTTAAGGCTGTGTTTGGATCATGGATTTTGTGAGGGAAAAGAAAAGATTCGGTGAGGGATTGAGTATCCCTTGTTTGGTTAATGTGGATTCTTAGGGGGAAAAGAAAAGAGTTCCTTTTCCTTTCCCACACAACCAAAGGATTTTGTATCCCTCCATTTCCTTCCGCTTTTTTTTCCTTTTCCCTTCACTTTTCTTTTCCCTCACGAAATCCATGATCCAAGCACAGCCTAAAAGAAGCATTCTTTAGGGTTTTGCTTCTAGGGGGTTTTTTTTATGCCGTCTAACATTAATGACTCGGGCCCCCGCTGAAGAGGCAAAGCAACACAGAGGGGAGTAAAGCAAATTTATTAAGATCGGTCCTCCCAAAAATTGTAGTATAATTCTTACACAGCTCCACTTAGCTATCATTCTTGGATCGGCCACTTATGGCGGGCTGAAACTCTCAACTCCCCATGGTAAATATGCATACAGATTCATCCAATTCTCAAATATTGTTTTGAGTAATATTTGGGGCACTAAAAAATTTCACTAATACTCACACTTACACTTACACTCTCTCTCCTAGTGGCACTGTGGGCTCGCAGTGGATCCCACAGTGCCACTAGAAGAGAGATAGAATGTGGGTGTGAGTGTTAGTGAGATTTATTAATGCCCCTAGCATTGTTGTATCCTTTTAGACCAACTATACTCTTTTAGGTTTCTGTCAAATTTATATAACCCTCTGTTTTTGTATCTCATACCCCAAACCATTTCACTGTTATTGGTCACATTTATCCCAATAATTCCAAGCAATAGTGGCTAAGAAGTGAGGTAAGGCGAAACCATCCGTTGGCTCTCTTTGGTTAATATTTTGGAGAAAGAAGAAAAAAAAAATTCATAATATATATATATATACACACACATAGAGCCGATCAAGTGCGGACCTCAAACGACGGACCAGGAGCGGACCGACTTTTTGCGACGAAAATATCACTTTTTGCGACGAAATTTTTCGTCGCAAAAAATCATTGTTTTTTGCGACGAAAAATTTTGTCGCAAAAAGTGATATTTTCGTCGCAAAAAGTCGGTCCGCTCCTGGGTCCATCGTTTGAGGTCCGTCAGAGATCCTGACTGATACACACATTCGTTTGGTTACTAAGAAAATATAAAGGCAAAAAAAATTAATAATAAAAATAAAAATAAGTTGAAAAATCAAAACCATTTTGAATTTTATTTTATGAGTCATTTCCATTCAATTTAAATTCCGTTATAATTATAATTTAAAATTGTCTAATTTTTAATATCATTTAACTATGAAAGAAAACACAAAGGATTTTCTTTTTCTTTTTCTTTTTTCCTTTGCTTTTCTAAATCAACAAACCAAAGAGAAAATAATTTCCTTGTTAAAAAAAACACACAAAAAGGAGTATCACTTTTTTTCAATTAAGACAAAGGGAGTCCCTTCTCTTTGGCAAGGGCCAAGTGTCCCAGATTAATCCTAAATTTTACAAACGAGGCCGCGAATCTGCTTTCTTGAATTCCTGAAGGAAAACAAATTAGGATAGCAGCCTCAAAAAACAGAGAAATGTAACCAGCGCATCAATGCTTTAAAGAACAAAAATAATACAATCAGAAATAAATGGGGTTGAAACAAAGAAAGTGATATATATATATATATATATCTAGTACTCCCTCCGTCCCTTTTTTTGAGTCCATGGGAACTCAACTTATTAAGCGGACAAAAAGAATCTACACCTACTTTCCACAATTGCCCCTAATCATTACAATAAATTTTTTAGTTTTGTCTTGGTGTAGATTTCAAGGAAGGATAGTATTGGAAAGTAAGTAAAAATTGTATACCAATTTAGGAAAGTGGACACTAATTTTGGGACATCCCAAAATGGAATATAGGACTCAAAAAAAAGGACGGAGGGAGTATCTTATAAAAACGCAGCATGTGAACAAACAAGCTGCTCGAATTTTTCAAAATCCCCAATCTGTCCTTGCTATTTTAGGCAACGAATTTTTTGAAATTCCTAATCTATCCCTGCTATTATAGGCAGAGCATATGAGAGAGAGAGGGTAAGATCGGACAAAGGCAAAGACTGCAGAGTATCTTATAAAAATAGAGCATGTCATGCTACACAAATTTCGAGAAGTACGAATTTTTACTATGACCCAAATTGTCCTCTAATATAGAGATATATATATATATATAAACACGTACATATGAGAGAGAGGGTATAACCGGACAAAGGCCGAACTCGGTGGTCAACAAGACATGGTGGAGCCATGTACTATCATATACACACACGTACTATCATAGCCCCTTTTCTTTTTTTCTTTTTTTTCTCTCTGTTTCGGCCTTGTGTACAAATGGTATTAGCCTCCCTTGTGTGCACGCAGTAAATTGATATTCTTCTGAATAATTGTGAAGGTTATAAAAAAAATTTATACTTGCTTCTCGTAATTGTCCTTAATTCTTACCCTATTATTTTTTCAAATTTTATCTTAGTGTAAATTTCGAGGAAGAATAATTTTAGAAAGTAAATAAATATTCTATATCAATTTAGGAAATTGGACACTAATTTTGTGATATTCCAAAATAGAATATACGACTCAAAAAATAGGACAAAGGGAATACTCTGTAAGTCTATGAAATTGAGAATATAAGAAAACAAAGTTATAAATTATATGTCATTAACCGCTTAAATTTACATCATACTCATATTGATATCTACCTCAGATATATTAGAGACGTATGGAGGTTCTTCATTCCGTCATGTCATTCCTCACACGTGTAAGAAGTTCTTCAGTGAACCCGTAAGACCATGGTATCATACTAACGTGGTGTGACATCTTAATTATATGAGACTATGTGGCTACTAAAATTAAAATGACACGATGAGTGGGGAATGATATGCCACCTCAAAATAGGGGACCCATGACTTACTAAAATTCAATAAATAATTGTCATGTCACTTCATTTTTGTGGTCTATGTGATTAGGGCGTCACATCATACCCTCATAATAACACATCATACCCTCATAATAACACGGTATGGTTTTACAATTGTACTCTTATCTCGTGTTATACTAACAATTAAATAATGGAAAACATTTTTGCTCATCATTTGTTTACTCGCCCTTTCCTCACTTAGGCCTCCACTGACTAACATGTGTCTCATTTCAATTACAGATGTTCTCCCTTATTGTCGAGAATTATTTTTTCCTCTTGTCTAATCCCGCTCTTACTTCCCTCACTAAATCAGTGAACCAAACAAAGTCTAAGAATAGTCAATTGTTAATTGTTGTAAAATTTAAATTAATGGCAAAATAATGAGGGTATGTTTGGGGGGCCTTTGGACTTAAAAAATCTAATACTAATAATTTATAACTTAAGATTTGGGGCCCTCAAATTCTCCATTATTAGATGATAGTCTGTTTTAAAGAGAAAAATTCGTATATCTTACGGGCACGTGCAAAGTACGTGCTGACTCACTAGTATATATATAAAAAAAAAAAACCGATAAGATCGATGGACTGATTCACATAGGTACTATCCCAAGATTAATCTTGGAAGATAATGATGTCACTGAGATCCTCCCAACTGTGTTTAACTTAAATTCTAGTTCAACAAGACAATGATATCACAACCAAGATGCAGATAAAAGGTGGAATTAAAGGAAAAATCAGGATCACAAGTGACTTCAATAACAAAATTACTGCTCCAAAACAGCTATTAAGCCTAGAAAAACTCCATTGATACCGTGAGAATCAGATTTTGTTGAAGGCAACAATGTCGCAACTCTGTATGTACTCATTGGCAGGCTCAACGGTGAGTGTCTCCTCAACGAGAGTATCGACTGAGACAAGGTCATCCACTATTGTCATCATTATCTGCAGTTTCTTTATCCCATACCCAACCGCTACCAGTTTCGCTGCACAAGTACACATGCAAAATAAAGATTTCAAATCACCAATGCGGGAAAATAAATGTGCCGTTGTGTCATCATGGAAAAGAAGCAAAAGAATTGACCCAATTGATTGAAGATAAAATCATACATGCTCCCCATAAGAGTCCTGGCATCTCGATACTGCGAACAGTCTCTTCCAGCTTCTTCATGTCTGTCTCATCATCCCAAGGTTTAACATCCAAAAGAACAGATGATTTCCCGCCTAACATGTCATTGAATACCAATTAGTACAGTATATTCTTTCGTCCAGATATTGTATGAAAAAAGAAAAGAAAAGAAAAAAAGAAATACAATCATATAACATATTCTTTTTAAAATTTCAGTACTACAATATGCGACATAAATTTGATTTATTCTATTGGATATCGTAAGACTTAAGTTTCTAATTGCAATTTACTACAAATTAGAAATTAGCCTAAAAGATAGGTACAGACCAAAGGGGAGAAAATAGATTTATGGATGGAAACCAAATATGCTGTGCTTACAAGCATTTAGTTATTGGGGAAAAATCACTATACGTCTAATATAAACTAGGACAAAAATTGGGTCGAACTCTTCTTTGGTGTCAAGGTTAATTTGGATGAAACTTGACTTCCGAGTTCTTATCAATGATTAAAGGAAAAAATATGAACGATTCCAGTTTAGGAAGGAAGAAATTTACCCACTGAAGTTGTCACATTGTCAAAAAGAGTGTAACTAAGAGAAAGTGCAACTACCACTCATGGCTATTATGGATGGGATATACTTGGAAATTCATACCATACTTTGAAAGGCTTTGTTTGGTTCATGGATTTCGTGACGGAAAAGAGAGGGGAAAGCAAAACAGGGTGGAAAAGTAGTCCCATCCGTAAGGTAAAAGGAACTAGTTTTCCATCCGCTTTTCCTCTCTCCTCTCTTTTCCCTCACCAAATCCATGAACCAAACAAAGCTTAGGTTTTTTTATTACCTCATAATTTCACAGTGTGTTCAAGTTTCAACATCCAAAGGGCCAGGTCAAATTATATGTCAATGAATGTATATCACAACAGTCGCATAATGGCAGTTGGACAATAAGCAAGCTTATCATGTAAATAAAAAAAATGAAGGAAGCTTACTCTCTTTCTTCTTGGCAGGTGCTTTAGATGCCTCCCTCTCTTCGGCTGCCTTCTTTTCCTCCTCTGTCTCATCCCCAAAGAGATCCAAGTCATCATCGTCATTGCCTGCAGGAGCTTCCTAACAAATTCAAGGGGAAGATTTTGTGAGTAAATTGAGATGCTCAAAAAACAATTTTGAGCATTTATGCAAACCATAAATGTTTAGAATCGCTAAAGACTTTGATTAGGTAAAAACAAATCCCCATAATGATCTAATTTGTGAGAGCAACAAGAATCAACGCATATTAGGGAGGAAACACTGCACCTAGGAAGCACCGACACTTAAATGAAGTGCCGTATTTGTCCGACACCAACACGTGTGCGATGCCTCCGACGCGTGTTAGACACACCAAAAAGTGGTATGGACTATGGATTTTTTCAATTTATTTTTGAAATCCAACCCTTGCTCGCCACGAAATTTTTTTTTTAAAGAGAAGTCGTGAATTTTGGGGCAAAACACTGCACATGTACAATAAGGTTGCAAAAGAGGGGTTATTTTGAAAAGATGAGACATTTTATGTAAGTAGAAGGAATACTAGAAAGTTTTTAAGGACTTGTATAAGTCTTTGTAGTATTGTTATGATATTTTCATGTTGTATTGTTATTTCGAGGTAATTTATTTAACATCTTAGTTCTCAGTTATTGTAGAAATATTGTCATGTTTTGCTATAAATTAATATATAATTAATATTTATCGTGTCGCGTTTTTTTTATGTTCAAGTCAAGACAACTATATTCTTCAAGCAGATTAGTAATTGCAAATATGAACGTGTCTTGAAAACATGAATAATGCAGATAAACATGTGACATGGAATTGCGATACATACCTCCTTAACTTCCTTGGTAGCGGCTGCCTCTACCGGAGCTGCTTGGCAAGCTATTTTCACCCCAACAGCTTTTCCAGGAAAGCTACCAATATTAACAACAAATAATTGAGACATACAATTACGTTCAAGAACAATGTCGACAATCTTTGAATACAACTGGTAAGATACATATGTGAACTAACAACGCAAATTTGATATATTTTGAAGGAGTAGCCAAAACAAATGAAACAGCCTTAATTCTTGACATTTTAGGCACAAGGATATGCCATACATGTTCTTAAAGGGGCTGTTACACAAAATCCAGTCTGCTCTCTGGAAGCAGCGTCAGCACTTCATCTTGGACCATAAGCAATTGTGTTTGTGGGTACCTAGTTTACCATGCATCGTTCATCACCAGCAAGTACTCTTTGATTGGCACCTTTCTGGGTCTCATGTGCATGACTACATCTTATGGCCACCCTTGATTAATTCTACCTCGAGAAAGGCTTGAGGTTTACTCATCATTAGTTCAAGCTAACCTCCCCTAGTTGCACTTAATTAACGTCCATATCTTATGGATTCTCTTTCCCGTTTGGTTCGCCTCATGCCTTTGATGAACCTAGACAAGGGCAGAGTCCAAGAAGCCAATTTGGCACACTGACTTATCATGGTAATGCCTTGGGCTCTACCATGATCCTCTTAATGGAATTTTTATGGTTAGGTGACTTGGTAAGTAAAAGTGTTTGTTCACCAATGTTTGGCTCGAGTCCTTGTGCTGAACACCTTGATCCTTCTACAGAAAGAAGAAATTCTTATAGAATCTCTTAGTACGCATGGCCTCCTAGTTATTAAAGGCGCACTTCGGCGTCAATGTCTCCCAGACCCTAAGCACAAGGCACAGAAAAAGCCCGAGCCCGAGAGAAGTGATGCTCACTTTAAAAGAACTTATAAATTAAATATGCTTGGGCAAATATAAGAACTCTACAAGTAACATGGACATAGAAATTGCCAAAACATTCAAGTACTGTTCATTTTGAGCCTTGACCTATCAGCTCAATTCGCCAACTAGTAAATCATCTCCATTATGCTTCACAAAGCGTCAACCTTAGAATATAACAGTGAAGACCTAATCAATTATGTAATGCCCTAATGGGTCTTAATATGGGTCCAAAGGTAATAAGAGGTAGGTCATGAGTTAGGTCTAAAGTAATACTAGTTGGGTATGACTCATGGTTCAAAGTATCGGTCGATACAGAGTCGTCTCGGCTAAGTCAACACCGTTTCGACAAGGTCCGACACGAGTTAACTTGGTGATACAACTACGATACATACCAGATCTAATTTCAAGTCTCACTCTTTTATGAGCCCCATCTCTCTGGATCTGTCGTAGAGCTTCTCTTTCGGTCGGAGGTAAGGGCAAATCTGTGTGTCGATGTGTGTGTGTATGTCTATGTGTATATTTGTGTGTGCGTCGATGTGTGTTTGTGTGAGTGTGGCTGTGTAGAGGTGTGTTCGATGGTCTCTGTGTGTCGAATGTCGATGGTAGAAAGAGAGACGGGAGGGTTTTTTATTTGGTAAGGATGTCGGTTAGGTTACTGGTGTGTTCATATACCCTTTTTTTTAGTCAATGGTTTGTTATATACTTAATTAAGTATTTAATTTCGGTTTTGGGTTTAAAATTGTGGATCAGGTTAAAATCGAAATTGAGTTATAATTATTTGATAATTGCTACTTAATATAACATTATGAAGTGGCATTATTACTTTTAATTAAATGTGTAAAACAATTAAAATTACAAAATCAAGAATACATTATTATCACATTATTATGAAGTAGCATTATTACTCTTAATTAAATGTATATAACAATTAAAATGAAAAATAAAAAATACATTACTATACATGCTTATATGTATTTCTTATTATCATGTTATTGTAACGTATGTACTATTAGCTAGTGTTGAACAAATGTTATCCAATTGCGTGTAGTATTATTACACTAGAGATCGGCAGCGTTTTTATGAATTATTATGTGACTTTATAATTGGAACATTGTAATCTATTTGGCCCATGGTTACCGGGATTGTGATACCCCCCATGGATCCACGATCCGAGATCTTGCGATCCATATCGTGGTTCCTCGGGGATCCGGATCCTAAATTTAACAAACCCAACGAGGATTATCTTCGTGCAATAGCAATTAGGGTCTCAAGAATTAACTTTGTGCAATAGCAATTAGGGTCTCAAAAATTATCTTTTCTCCAGTAATGCAGGGGGCTCAAGATTCCATATTCCCCTGAAATGTCAGAAAAGTGTAGATGTCTAAAATCAATGTACTTATCTACGGCAGTCCAATGGTTTCATCAGAAGCTAATTTCTATTAAAAAGTCAGCACAGGGATGAGGGATATTAACTGTTTGATCCCCTAAACCGCTCTAACAAAATGGGTTATGTTACCACAGCAGCCTACACTTTAGTAGGAACAATCTATCCTAAGCGTTATTTCTTTTCCTATGTATCTAAATGAGTAATTGTCTTGACTATCCATTAATATAGAACATCAACCTAGATATGATAATCTAAAAGGGTGCTGTTTCTATGCTAGACCATATCTTACAAAACTGTTAATTGGTATATTTAACTGTGGACATATTCAAGAATTTATAACCACATTCAATCAAACAGCTTTTTGTTTAAATTACACTAGTACTAGTACAGTGTAATTATTTCAATTCATGTACTCCGTAACAGAATGTATAATAGTACACATTCCCACCACAATTATAAAGTATCATCATCAACCATCACTAATAGAAGGTGAATACTCACACACACACACACACACACACACACACATATATATATATGATATGATTTGAAAGGCATACCTTGCGGCGAGCTGCGAAGACACAGATTCGTACCACTTGCTAGCACTAGGGAATTGATCTCCAGTGGGCTTCCCTAAAACAGCTGCGTATACCTTAATATCATCCTTTGTGAGTTCATCCCTATACAATTCCAATCCAATCAAATCAATCACCAGAAAAACAAATCAACACACAACATAGATACACAAACACACCAAGTACATATATATATATATACACATACACACACACAAGTACATATATAAGTACATACATATAGAATGGGGAAAGAGAGTACTGACCCAGAAATATAGGTTTTGTGACAGAGGAATTCATCGAGGGACTTGAGTCCTGACTCGGTGTGGAGATTTGAGAAGGTGACAGCCATTGTTGTTATTGTTGATTTTGAAGGAGAGGTCGAAGCTGAAACCTGAATCTGGCAGACAAAGGGACGCAAAAAGAGAAAGGGATTTGAGCTTAAGTAGTGTGAAGTTATATATAGGGGCATCTGAGAAACCCTAAGTCCCGTATATTCTCTTCTTCTTCTTCTTTTGTATTTTTTTAATTTTTTTTATTTTAGAAATTTAGGCTTAACTCCTTCAATTGTAGACGTTTGTGTAGACGTTTGTGGATAAAGAACAAGTCAATATCTAATTTTGTGGAAAGTCCATCGCATGGGTAATTTTGTAAGACAAGCCCTTGAATCCATTAATTTGCTAAAATTTAAGACCACTCTACCCTTACACCTTACCTACCGTATTTTGGGGTTCTTCCCCCAACATATCTCTATTTACTATCTCTCTTCTCTCTCTCTCTAGATTTACAGAGCACCATTATCACCATTGGACCTGTTTACTCTCTCTCTCTCTCTATATATATATATATATGTATATATATATATATATATAAAAAGCACCATCAACAAAAGTACGAGGGCCAAACGACGCCAATTGATGATGAAAGGACAAGTTTCTCTACTTTGATCTCACCCAATTCGTCGGATTTCAGCCATGTGCGTCTGTCGTACTGCTTCAATCCGTCGCCAGTTGATGAGATCTAGCTCGTGAAACAACATGGATAGGAGATTGTGACTTGTGTTTTCCATTACAAATCTAAGCGTCTAAGGATATATCGGCTTGTGTTTTCCATTACATGCCTTGTTTGAGTCAGTCCAATGGTGTCCCAACTTCAAACATCAAGGATCCATTACACTCTCGAGACTGTTGTTCCACCACAAAGAGGTTGTTTAGGTAGTTTTGATTTTGAGTGGAGAAGTGATTTGGGGGTTGTGGCCTATTTTGTGAAATTGTTTTGAGAAGTTTGAAGTTGAATGTAATATAGAAATTATTCGTGAAATTTATGAAGTCCTCAAACTAATTTTGATAATTTTGAAAATTTTCTCAGGAAGTTATTTGTGAAATTTATGAAGTTCTCAAACTAATTTTGATAATCTTGAGAAATTTCTCAGAAAATTATTTTGTGAAATTTATGAAGTTTTCAAACTAATTTGGATAATTTTGAGAAATTTCTCAAGAAATTATTTGTGAAATTTATGAAGTTCTCAAATTAATTTTGAGAAATTTCTCAAGAAATTATTTGTGAAATATGTGTTCTCAAACAAATTTTGTTAATTTTGAGAAATTTCTCAAGAACTTATTTGTGAGAAGGCCTACCTCTGTATTTTGCCGAGCTTGATTGATCAATTAAATTGTTTCTTCCCCCAAATTGCATCAACAGATCTCAAAATCCTCCAATATTGTGTTTGTGTGTGTTTGTGCCTGCGAGAGAGAGAGAGAGAGAGAGAGAGAGAGAGAGTGAGTGGCTGACGGCGATGGCACTGTTGATGAGGGGAGAGAATCAAACTCAAATGGAAAAGTCACCATCAACGTCCGAAGCTCCAATTTTTCAGAGACCATCAAATGCTCTAATTTTTCAGAGACCATCGACTCCACAATCAGATCATCCTCCATGTGTGTTTTTCAGTGAATGGGCATTTGCATTGCTTAAACGATCGTTTTGTTTTTCGTGTCTTTTATTCAGATGTTTCTCGTCGAGGGTATTTATGTCAAAGAAACAACTGATGGACTTAATGCTAAAGACTTTACAAGTTGTACCTAAACCAATAAATGTGTAGTAATTTGGATTTATGCCTAATTGTCCCTTTTTATTTTTGGTTAAATACGTTTTACCACGTTGTTATGCTCATTTTTATTTTATTCTCCTGTGATTTAAAAATAGACATTTTTTATTTTTTTTTTGCTGGGACGGAGAATTGTATTGAAAAAATAACCAAAACAAAGCACTATCCCCCATGATGATCTGCCTCTAGAACAAAGGAGGGAATTTCATCAAATGGGATGTGCCCAAACCGATTACAGTTCATAGCCCATTGAGCTAAATTGTGAGCAAAAAAATTAGCAGATCTAGACACCTTAATAAACTTCCAAAAAACAAAAGCAAAAGACAACAGCTTCCTACTATCTAGAATAGGAGATTCCAGGATCCAATCTGGAGGAGACTGCCAATCAGACAATGGCAAACACACTAACAGAGAATCACCCTAAAAAATAACCTTGTCAAGGCCAAGGGAAACCGCTTCAGAGATCGCACAGAAGGCTGCATTTGCTTCTGCAAGGCTAGGGTCCATGGCCTCTCTACTCCAAACTCTAGCATGGACGACATGTCCTTTCCCATCGCGGAAAACAGCAGCCAAAGCAGAGGAGCTGTGACGAATAGCAACATCAAAGTTGACTTTAACCCAGTCCAAGGGTGGAAGAGTCCAGCGTTGACTAGGGGCTGTGGGAGGTTGAATAGGAGCCCCTTGCACTGAGCAATGTTCTCCCGAAATCAAATCAATCCGAGTTTTCCAAAAAAGGACCTCAACCGTTGTGCCATGGTGCATCACCAGATTTCTCATATACCAGATTTGTTCCATCAAGGTAACAGCAAAAATAGTAAACTTCCAGGCTTTGGACGAGTCAATATTGATCTTAGCGGAAGGGTTGAGGACAATACTGATCCAAACTTTGATTCCCTCATTAATAAGAACAGAAGTGTCAAGGGGCCATTTGGATAGGCGCCAGAGGATCCGAGTGATATTACATTCAAGAAAGAGATGTACCACACTTTCCTTTGTAGATCCACAAATGGGGCAGCAGAGGTTATCAATAGGAAACCGAGAGGCCAGGACCTCCTTAGTAGGGATAGCATTGGATGCTACCTTCCAAAGGAACACCTTGTGCCGCTCATGAATCTTGGCATTCCACAGTCTGTTCCAGCACTTAGCAGGAGCGCCATTAGCCTGTAGAAGTCTAGATTTTTTATCCGTCAAGTAAGCGGATTTAACTGAGAAGTAGCCTTTATTATCTGGGGCCCAGATCGCCTTATCCGCTTGACGTCCAGTTGGCAACTTTATCCGTAAAATTGCCTCAGTCGAAACATCATCGAAGGAATCACGGATAAGATTGGAGTTCCACCAGTTGCCATCATCCAGAGTTAACTCATCAACGGAACCCAAATTTGGTCTACTAGGAGAACGACTAATAGGCCAGAAGTTTGGGAGAGACGGCACCCACGGATCTTCCCAGATTTTAATATTACAACCATTACCAATAAGCTTGCAATAACCTTTACCCAGGACAGGAATTGATTTCAAAATACCTTGAAAGATCCAGGAAGAATTACTCTTTTTTTTGGCTTGAAGGAGATTGGAGTTATGAAAATACTTGCCTCTCATAGTTTGGACCCATATCTTTTCATTTTGAGTTAAAATTTGCCAACCAAGCTTGGCAAGAAGAGCATTGTTGTAATCTTTCATACGCCTTAATCCCAGCCCACTACTATATTTAGGGAGACAAATGTTGTCCCATGCTTTCAAGCAAATCCCCCCTTTACTTTCTTCTTTGTGGCCCCACCAAAATCTGCAGAACATCCTATCCAATTTGTTGCAGAGGGCATTCGGAAGAGGGAATGTGGACATAGTATAGACTGGAATAGCTTGAGCTACTGAACGAATCAATGTGCTTCTAGCCGCTTGGGAAAGTAAGGAAGATTTCCAAGCCTGGAGCCTACTTTGAACCTTATCAAGGATCCCAGAAAGAACTTGATTTTTTGTGCCTTTGATGGTGAAAGGGAGCCTAAGGTAGTTCGAATCGAGAGGAGCCTTTTTGAGGCCCGTTTCGCGGCAAATGGCTTTAACAACATCCAGACTAACATTCTTGCTGAAAAGGATCTTGGTTTTCCCATAGTTGAGAGATTGTCCGGACCAAGAGCCAAAAGTGGAAATGCAATTCAGGATACTATTGGCCACATCAGGATGTGCCCGCCCGAAGACAATGAGATCATCTGCAAAAAGGAGGTGGTTGATGGCTGGACTGTTTCGACTAGCTTTAATGCCTTTGATACACCCAAGAACCGCTTCTCGATTTAACATTCTGGAGAGAACTTCAGAGCAAAGAATAAACAAGAAAGGGGACAGTGGATCCCCCTGGCGAAGGCCCCTACTAGGTTTGAAATATCCCGTGGGCTTTCCGTTGATAAGAATAGAGAGAGAGGCAGTGGACATGCATTGTTCAATCCAGTAGCACCACCTACTGGAGAAACCAAGGCATTTGAGCACCTTAAGTAAAAAAAGTCCACTCAATCCTATCGTACGCTTTTTCCATATCACATTTGATTGCGAAGAGGCCTTCCTTTCCTTGCTTGCTTTTCATAGTATGAACAACTTCTTGGGCTAAAATGCTGTTATCTTGAATCAATCGACCCGGCACAAAGGCGGATTGGAAAGGGGAAATAATTTTGTTCAAAAGAGGCTTGAGGCGAAGGGATAAAATTTTTGATATGGTTTTATAGATCACATTGCAGAGGCTAATAGGCCTGTAGTGGTTAACCGAGGACGGGTTTGCAATTTTCGGGATCAGTGCAATGTTTGTATGATTGAGGTGCCGGAGATTAAGATCATTATTGAAAAAACTCTTGATCGTGGCAACCACATCCATCTTGATGATATGCCAATAAGTTTTGTAGAAAACTGCTGACATTCCATCTGGGCCTGGGGCCTTGGTCGAGCCAATATTAAACAGAGCATCTTTGATTTCCTTCTCATCAGGGGCCTTACAAAGTACTTCATTCTCTTCCTCAGTAATGGTAGTTTGGAGAAGGCCTTCGAGATCATGTGGAAAAAAGGGTTAGAAGACGTGAAAGTACCTTTGATACTCGAGAAAAAAGCTTGGTTGATCGTGTCTGGGTCATCTGTCCAAGATCCATTGGTTAGCTTAATAAGATCTATAGCATTTCTTCTACGTCTGATGATGGTAGAGAGATGAAAGAACCTTGTGCTTCTGTCTCCTTCTTTCAACCATTGAATTCTAGATTTTTGCTTCCAACATATTTCCTCTCTCAACAAATTCTCTTCCATTGTGTCTTTAAGGGTCGAGATTTTATTGACATTCTCCATTGATGGATCCAAAGCTTGCAATTGTTCAATCCCAATTCTAGCAGCCTTGATGTTGGCTTGCACTCTACCAAAATGGGTCTTGTTCCATTTTATCAGGGCCAACCTCACAGCCCATAGTTTTTGACAAAGACGAGAGGCTGGGGGGCCATGAGTAATAGCGTGATTCCAGGTGTGATCAATGATCCATTCACAGCTTTCCTCCCTAATCCACATTGCCTCAAACTTGAAATTTTTCGGGAGCCTAGCTTTTTCACCGCAAGTATTAAGAATAATGGGGGAGTGATCAGATTTGTCAGTTCTAGGAAGATTCCTCATAGTAGCACGAGGAAATAGAGCACGCCAGTCCAAATTGGCAATACCTCGATCCAGCCTTTGACGAATATTGGCATGGCCTTTCCTCCCATTGTCCCATGTTAAAAAATTCCCAGCAGCTCCCAGATCTACCAGATTATTGGTAGTCCTGCCCCCTCTCTTCTCATCTTGATTAGTAATGCAGTTGAAATCGCCTATAGCCACCCAAGGGCCATTGGCCACAGCATTAGTCGATTCAAGGTTGTTCCAAAACAAAGTTTTGGCCATCCAATAGGGAGGACCGTAAACTCCAGTGAGAGTCCAAGGGCTATCAGGAGGATCAGAATGCACCACGACACTAATGAGATTCTCCGTAGAGACAGAAGTCTCAATTTTTACACCATTTTGCCAAGCAAGGCAAAAACCTCCTGCCTTTTTTGTAGCAGAGACTAGAACATGATTGTGGAAGCCGAGACGATTGAGAAAAGAAGCCATGTGATTCGAACCAACTTTCGTTTCAGATAAGAGAAGACACTCCGGGTGATATTCTCTAATCAGGGCCCTCAGGGTTCTGCCTGCCACGGGTCGAGCCAAACCCCGGCAGTTCCAACTGATAATAATCATTGGCCGAGAGGGGGCTTCTCGCCCACCTCTTCGGCATCAAAATAGTTTCCAAGTCTCTGGGTAAGGGAGTGGTAGTCATGGATGTTGGAGGCTATTGATGGGACGAGGGCTGTGGTCAGGCTAGAAAAGGTAGGATGAATTGGGTGGATTTGCTGGGAGGGTTTGGCTTTCTTCTGGGGCAGTATATTGCTTGTATTCTCAAAACCTCTTTTTTCCCGGTTGGAATCCCTGAAAGCATTGTCAATTGGGAGGGAGACCAATTCTTGGATGGCAGTTATTCTGGAGATAAGGACTTGGGTTGGTTGAGTTGTGATGTGGGGGACGGGCTTTGGGCTCAATGAAAGTGAACTTGGGTCTTTTCTTAGGTGGGGGATTTAAAAATAGACAGTTAATCATGTAATTTCGCTCTAAAGTGAAACTATTAAGGGACACAAAAAGAGAAAGGGAATTGAGCTTAGTATTATGAATTTATATTATATAGGGGCATCTGAGAAACACTCGTATATTCTCTATTTTTGGGGAGGGGGGTGGTTGGGGGTATTTGTGTGTGTTTAAATTATATTTTATTCTTTTGTAGTTTGTCTTTTTGACACTTTATTATTTGTATTTTAGAATTTAACACATTACCCCCCTGTGCTTTGCCACTGTGGCATTATATCCCATGTAGTTTAGAATGTAACACATAATCTCCTTGTGTTTTGTCTTTGTGGTACTTTGTCCCTCCTGTAGTCAAAATAAATTGTGTAAATGACCAAAATGGCCTTTTCTTCTTTGTCACTCTAACATATGTTACACACGCAGATGATTAAAAAATTCAGAGCAGTGAGGTCAATTGAAAAAATCAGAGCAGTGATTGTACGAAAAATTTTAAACTATTGAATTTGCAGTTATGAAAATAATATTTCAAAGAATACAGTGACTATTCCTTTTTATTTTGAAATTTGAATAGATTTTTGGTTACTTTTCTAATAAAGTAGTATATTACAAATGGGTGAGACTCTTATTTTTCTTTCTTAAGAACTGTTTGGTTTTTTCATTGACCTCACTACTATGGTTTTTTCAATTATCTGTGCTCTAAAGTGATGAAGAAGAAGTGGTCATTTTGGTCGTTAAAGCAATTTGTTTTGGCTACAGGGGGGTTATGTGTTACAATCCAACGCAAACCATATGGGGTTATGTGTTACATTCCAAATTACAAGAGGCAAAGTGCCACAGAGGCAAACCACAGGGGGGTTAAAAGGTAATTTACCTTCTTTTTTTTTTAATATCACTTACCTCCCTTGAAGTTTGGCCTAATATCTAAACAATTTGTAAATTCTCTAAAACAAGAATTGGGTGGAATTGAAAATGAAATCAATTCTAGTTTTATGTCAAACTAAACACAAAAATTGTTATGAAACAAGAATTACAAATGAAATCATTTCTTATTTGTGGCAAACTAAACGGTCTTCGCAAAAGTTGATATTTAGCTCGCTATCCTTGTGATTAAATTAAATTGTTAAGTTTTTATTAAAACCAATGAATTATATGCATTTAACTCCTTTGTGGTTAAACTCATTTTGAATTTACCTCTTTATGATTCAACAGTTGCCACTTAGTGAGCAAAATGAATGGTGCATTTGCCATGTCAAGTCACAAATGTTAGATTTTGCATTTAACAATAAACAAACTACCACAATGACCAATAGGGCTGCTCAAAATCCATCCGCCCACCCGACTCATTCGTAACCCTTTTTTTTTTAAACAATGTGAGTGGAGTCACGGGTCTTGGGGGTGAAAACCTGACAGTTTCGGATGGAGTCACGGGTCTAGGGGGGTGAAAACCCGATTCACCCGACCCGACTCGAAACACAAAGTAAGTTTTTAAAAATTTATATACAATATGCTTATATCAGTATATGTATTATGTATTATATAGTCTTTAAATATATATATGTTATATTCTTATATCAATATATATGTTACTAGCGGAGATATAAAAGCATTAAAACTATTAAATTAGCACATGACTACGTTTTTATTTTTTGTTTGATTAGAGCTCTAGTTAGCCCATGACTATGTAGACAGACATTTAAAGCAAAAAAAAAAAAAGAAAATGTAGGCAAAGTCATGTGTAAAGCAATTGCTTGATTGAGACAAATGAGACAGTCGGGTTTCACTTGACTCAACCCGACTCACCCGACCACCCGATGAGTCGGGTGCACCAGACAAAGTGAGTGGATGAGGGGTGGAAGGAGGGCAAACCCGACTACGTTTGGATGGATGAGCAGATGAGGGCCAAACCCGACTCACCCGACTCGTGAGCACCCCTAATGACCAAAATGTGGTTTGAATTAGTAATACCCATAGTGTTTGACGTGAATTGAAATAAGTAATCTTTAATACTCCGTCTGTCCCATTTTGTGAGTCCATATTTGGGAACTCAACTTATTAAGGGGACAAAAAGAATCTATACCTACTTTTCACAATTGCCCCTAATCATTATAACTTTTTTTAGTTTTGTCTTGGTGTAGATTTCAAGGAGGGATAGTTTTGGAAAGTAAGTAAAAATTGTACACCAATTTAAAAAAAGTGGGCACTATTTTAAAACATCCCAAAATAAAATATAGGACTCTCAAAATGGGACGGAGAGAGTATTATTTATGTAATTTTAACAAAAAAAAAAAAAATCCGTGTAATTTCACTATGATGACCAGTTTTTTAAGATATGTTCTTGCATGGAAAACATTATATCTTAGATTGTTACATCTATTGTGTCAAATTGATCTTCAAGGTTAGTAATTTAATTATGAGGAAAAAGTAAAAACTTGGGAGTTGGGATAGGTTGTTCCTACTTGCCTAAGCATTTTAGGGGATCAAGCAGAGTAGTATCAATTAGCGTTACTGCTGAAAAGGGGTGGAGTTTCATGAAATTTAGGGCCTGTTCTAGGCTTCTAGCATAGAAAAGATATTATTTGGTTCTTATGAAACCAACATAATTTAGGTTTGATAAAGAACATGTTTTAATAGACCGGACGGACTCCAACATAACTAAAAGGTACCTACCAAACAGATGAATGTATAGAACCTGTTAAGTTATGAATTATGACGTCAATTCTTGGCCTGTCCAACCATCCCCTTGATGTTCAAATTGGAGATAGATAATACCGTATGATATATAACGAAGGCATATGTTGTCTATAGGGATTATGATTTGGCTAGATTCCTTTTGTGATTTGGTCTCCTTTGTGATAGAGTTGTATTAATTGTCTAATAAGTAATGAGTTGCAAACTCTATAAAAGGAGATGATGTATAGGAATTTAGAAAGTCCTTGGTGTACCAAGTTTGGGTCTCCGCTCATGGGGGTGCATGATCTAGGTTGAGAGAGTGTGAGTTCTTTGGGATATTGAGAGTGGCCGGGTATACGAAGTGAGAGTGTTCATGTGTGTAATTATAAGCTGAAAGTTTTTTTCAGAAAATATTTTACATCAGAACAAACGGAGCTAAGTACCCCTAATTTTTGGCTAGAGGCCGGCCTAGAGCTTTGGCAAAGGCTATGCAATTGATAAGTTGATTATTCACCTGATAACTAATGCCAAGTATATCTGAGGATACAAAACGCAGTTGTTTAACAATTTATACATGGAAATAGTAATTTTTTTACTTGCAAAATTGCTGTTATGAACGGTTGAAAACGGTTTACAACATACCGCTTAATTGTACCATATCCTTTATAGAACGAATGAAGAATTATTTTGCTAGAATTATTGTTCCTCTAGTCAAATATTTATGCAATATTGAGAGAAATTAATTGAAGAGAGAGGCGAGGAATAATACTTGTTCACAATAGTTCAAAGCTTAAACTTCTCTTGGTTTTTCTTTGAATATATATATATATATATATAGACTAATGTACTGTCTAAAATTAATTCTATTTGTTACACTTTATTTTAGCCCCTATATATTGTTGTTTATACTCCAATATTTAACTTGTCATTTTGTTCTTGAAATGTTATTGCCAAATTAAATGACTTGAACTTACCTATATCGAATATTTGTCTAACGCATGCATCTATTCATTCAGGGGTGGATGTAAAGAGGTAAAAGGGGGGCTCAAGGCCCCCCTAGGTTTTGAAAAAATTGTACACTTGCACTAAAAAAAAAAAAAATTTACAATTAACCCCCCCTAAAAAATACAATTAGTCCCTTGTAATATTATAAAATTGTCATACTAAGTCCCATTTCTCTTATATTTTTGTGCTAATTATAAAATCCCTCCTCCCTCCTATGTTTTTGGGTTAATTTTTTTTAGCATTAATTTATATCATCTACACAAAATATACACAAAATACGTATAAATAGGTCCAAAAATTTTTTTTCGGGGGCACCCCCGAACAAACCTCTGTTAAGCCCCCCTTGTATTAATTTTCTAGATCCGCCCCTGTATTCATTGTTAACTTTGGTAGCTTTCCTGGCAAAGTGAATACTGCATGTATCGAGGAAGTTAAGGAGGTTTGTATCACGTACGACGATTCATGTTACATATTTATCTGCATGATTAGTGTTTTCAAGACGGGAAAGACTCCATATTTACATTTGATTATCTTTTTTGTGGAGTACAATGGTCTTTTTTGACTAAGGAGCTGACCCAAATACTTTGGGACAAAGCTTAGTTGAATTTAGAATTGTCTTGACTAAGCCATGAAACAGAGCTCCTGGAGTTGTTGGTATTCATCAATCAATATCTACTTTGTCAAAGGTTGTTTCGTTTTTATCTCCGATTTTGATTTACCTTAGAATTGGTGTCGGTGATCATGCAATTAAAGCTAGTGAATTACTTGGCCTTCCTAGGACAGATTGTTTAAATGTTGGGACTCTAAGAAGCCCTTAATTAATTTATGTAATATTGTTTCATGGTGGTGTTTTTTTTTTTTTTTTTTTTGGAAATGAATGGATATCTTATTTTCTCATTACAGCTTCCAAATATACGTCGGTTTTGGTTGCTTTCTCGACTTTAGATCATTATGGGGCTTTGGTTTTTCCTGGTTAATAAAGTCTCTCTTCATTATAAACATCTATATTACACAACTATGCTCAATTTTGTTTTCTAAAATCATCTCAATTTACTCGAAAAGTTTTCTTGAATTTTTTAGGAAGCTCCTGCAGGCGATGATGATGACGACTTGGATCTTTTTGGGGATAAGACAGAGGACTAAAAGAAGGCAGCAGAAGAGAGGGAGGCATCTAAAAGCCTCCTTAAAAAAATTTTATATACATAATAAGCTTGCTTCGTATTGAACTGCGATTATGTGACCATTGTGAAATACATTCATTGACACGTACATATAATTTCACCTGGCCGGGTTGGATGCTGGAACTTGAACACAAGAGATTATGAG
Organism: Hydrangea macrophylla; assembly: GCA_033977485.1. NCBI lineage: Eukaryota > Viridiplantae > Streptophyta > Magnoliopsida > Cornales > Hydrangeaceae > Hydrangea > Hydrangea macrophylla. The sequence continues at coordinate 109,839,419 of CM066997.1, read as the reverse complement.
ATGATAAAAAAAATAAAAAAAAAAAAACATTAAAAGTTTCAACTTATGGTGTGAATTTTCAAGTATTTCCTGTCCATAATAGCCACAAGTGGTTGTTGCACTTGCTTATAATTGAATTACATGTATGTGATTATCATTGGATTATTCAGTGACGTAGAATCTGATATATGGCTCTTTGGACTCTGGAACTTGAACACACGATGAGATGAAAAAAAAACCTACAATTTTTGTTTATAATTTGCATTGAATTTCCAAGTATGCAGTGTTTATTATATCATTGTTGACAATTTGTGTATCGAATCATCAATCGGTTTGTCAAGATAATGAATCACGAATTTGAAGATTCACTCTCCTTTGAAATAATTTATAATTTGTGTACGCATGTATTGTATAAAAATAAAATGTAAAAACACACGTACAAGGGTCAAAAATGTTTAAAGTTTTTCAGTTAAAAGTTTAAAAATTAATAATGACTAGTGGATCGTATCAGGTCGTATCAATGCTCAAAATGTTGAAAGCTTTTCACCTAAAACTTCAAAGTTCAAATATTATGAATTGTGAATCGTATTGAATCGTGAATCTTACCGGTCATAAGAAATTCGAATTGACTCGTGAATCAACCGATTCTAATAACCATGCTTCTTCTGTATGTGAAACCTTAGGACGACGAGACAGACATGAAGAAGTTGGAAGAGACCTTTCGAAGTATTGAGATGCCGGGACTCTTATGGGGAGCATGTATGGTTTTTTTTTTTGTCTCGATGTGAACAGTTTTGCTGCTTAATTTCGATAACACGTTAACCTGACATTTATTTTTTTTTCTGCATTGGTGTTTTTGAAATTTGGTATTCAATCTAATTTCTTGTAATTGTGAAGTACTTGTGCAAAAGAGAATGCAAAGTACATTCCTTTTGCCATAATGAATAGAGAGGGAAAAGAGGATTTTTTTTGTTTATTTTACACTACATTCCCCAGTTCTCTTAAATTTTTTCCTCCTGAGATAAGATTACTTTTGCAAAAATGAAAAAAAGAAAAAGAAAAAGCTTTGAACTAAATTATCTGTGATCCTTTGTCTAGTTGTCTTCCCTTTTATCATCCAATTAGTTAAGAGTTTCAAAAGAGAATATATATATATATATATATACATTATTGAAGTCATTGCATCAATTTAAATTTTAGATCTTTCTGTGTGTTCTAGCGTTAAATTTACATGGCATTGAATTTCAGTCCTTTGCCGTGCTTCTAATATGCATTTTTTTGCGGTTTATTACCCGTTTATGCCTTGTGCTCAAGTCTATTTTATCCCACTATTTTCTCTGCCATGATGCAGTGGCTCCTTACTATTATGGACGTTTAGGTTCTATTTGATTCATGGATTTTGTGAGAAATAAGAAAAGAGAAGGAAAGAAAAATTATTTCTCGTGTTCTCTTTCCTGCTTAAATATTTTAAGAACGAGTAATATAGTTTTAAATATAATTGCAACTTAGGACAAAAAGGGAAGAAATCATGAAAGTAACATATAAAGCACCAAATATTTTATTTATTTCTTGCAGTATTTTATTTTCCTTCTTTTCTTTACTATTTTCCAATAACTCTATGAACCAAATAGAGCTTTAGTACATGTTAGAGAGCATTTTTGCTCACCAAAAAAATAGTTCACTAATACTAACCCAAATATTCTATTGGTCAATGCTGTGGGGCTCAGGATTAATCCTGGAACCCACTGCATTGGCCAATGAGATATTTGGGTGAGCATTGATGAACCATTTTTTAAGTGAGCAAAAGTATTTCGTACATGTTAATGGGTGGTAATTTTTGACACTACACAACAAGAACCCAATACTTGAAAAAAAAAATTGGATTTGTGTGTTTAGCTTATATTGGATTGGGCCATAAATGGGTCGACCCATTATCTTAATTAATACAATTGATAAACGGATTGGGTTGACTTTTATTCATGTCAACCTGTTTAACGTGCATGACCTTATTACATACCTACATAGAGATGGTGTGTTTATTAATATATATATATATATATATATATAGGGAAAGGCTCTCCAGTGCACTGGGCTTTTAAACCACCTCGCTAACCCGCAGCCTGTCCTGCCACCCCGTTGACCTGTGGGTTTTTTAAGTTTAAAAGTCCAATGCACTTACCCAATGCACTGGAGAGCCCGACCCTATATATATATAGACTAATGCTAATTAATGCCAAAACATGAAGTGTTAATGGCAAAGCAATCCGTTTGAAATTTCTAACGCTTAAAGTCTAACCGTTAGAAATTTCTAATGGGTTGCTTTGGCATTAACATATGTAGCTTTGGCATTAGCATTAGCCTATATATAACCTATTGTCAAAATTTAACAACATTTACAATTTTCACATGAAAAATAAACCACCACTTGATACTCTCTGACCGTCTCTCTACTCAAGTCACAACATCACAATCCAAAGATAGATATATATAAGTTAGAATGTTGAAATCTACTTCTACGACTACAGATCCAGGGGTGTAGCTGAAGGAAAAAGTGGTTTAAAGTTAGAGTTTAAACGCGCAGCGGAAATAGATTAAGTTATAAAAACTTTTGGTATTCCAGGATCTACTACTCGTCAATTCCATAGATGCGTACAAGGGGGTGCAAGAATTATACCTTAGTGTCTTGAACCCAATTCTGAAACTTTAACTTCCAGCAGCCTCCACTAGATGATCTTCACCCTTATAACTCCTGCGGATGCCTGCCGGAAAGACTAGGGTTGGTGGGAACCCTAATAGAGAGGATAGAAAGGTTTTGGGAAGACTATGATAGTTTCTGCAGCTTCTGCGTATAAAAACGACGATCACTTACTTCCAGAACACAGCTGCCCTATTTATAGATTTCCAGAACCGACCTAGACTTCGATCGATCGAACCATTCTCGATCGATCGAACCTGCTGACTTCAATCGATCGAACATACTTCGATCGATCGAACCTGTCTTAACAGCTTCCTCAAGTGTCTTTCCAAGCATCCTAGCGGAGCTAAGAGTGGGACCTCCTAGGCTCTTTATTGTTGGCTCAGACCAGTTTGTTAATTACTATGACCAAACTCTTTGATCAGCAAACTAACTAACTGGTCAGTTAACGTTTATTCCACTATAAAACGATAACTGAACTCCAACGCAAAAGAACATATCCGAAGCGATAACTAGACTTGTATGGTGTACTAATGTCCCTCTACCGTCAGCATTCGTAATCATATTCAGGTAGTCGGATAACTGTTACTGTCAACCTGAATCATGATTACTTCTCGTATTCCTTGAGTCCCATTCACTACTCATGATTACCAAACATGTTGATAACTCTTATCAACAAGACTGCAGTACTCAGTAATCAACTTGGTGACATTCTCAAGGGAATGCTTACTCTGAAACAGAGGGTAGATTCTATCTTGACAATATATGTTCACAACCCTATGGACATGACATACCCAAGATACCGAGGTGTTGATCTTCTATAGACCTCACTGATTGGTAAGTCAAAGCAGCCATATCCATAGTCTGTGTTCATAATCATCTCAAGATTGAGAACACGTACCTTATACAAGTTATGAGTTCCTATTGACTGTTGACAGCCTTAAGCGTCAATAGGAAAGCTCAGGTCCGTCAATGCACTATAAGCACTAGCATATCAACTAAGAGCTACACTCTAGTGATTGAGATTAATCACTCCATCCAATGGTAGTTAATTATGCTACAGTGTAGACCTGATGAGGTATCCAGTCTCATCATCCACTGTGACATATTCTAAGTATCAAAGAATAGTAATTCGTATCTCACTTGTGTGTATCTCATACACACACGAATTGCTTACTATGATACTTAAGGACAAAACAATCATCTCATGAAAGAAACATACACAATGAAATGTAAAGCTGATATCCATATATTATAATGCTAATGTCTCATACATAAAGTAATGGTTTGAGGGCACAAACCCAACAAACTCCCACTTGCACTCACAACCATTCAGAACTACATCTAAGACCTAGACTATCTAGATGACGATCAAAGACCTTCTGTGGTAAGGCCTTTGTAAACGGATCAGCAAGATTGTCAGCGGTGGCAATCTTGGTGACAGACACATCTCCACGTTGAACTATATCTCGGATTAGGTGATATTTCCGTTCTACGTGCTTTCCCTTCCCGTGGTTCCTTGGCTCCTTGGACTGAGCCACTGCCCCACTATTATCGCAGTATAGCGTAATAGGTGACAGCGACGCTGGTACCACCTCGAGTTCCATAAGGAACTTCTTGAGCCAAACAACTTCCTTTGCGGTTTCACAAGCAGCCACATACTCAGCTTCTGTAGTTGAGTCTGCAATGCATTTCTGCTTAATGCTCCTCCAACTAACAGCACCACCACCCAAGGTAAAGAGATGTCCGGATGTCGACTTTCTCGAATCTTTATCTGACATAAAGTCCGAGTCAGTGTATCCTACTGGAATTAACTCACTACCGCCGTACATAAGCATGTAATCTTTAGTTCTTCTCAAGTACTTAAGAATGTGCTTAACGGCTGTCCAGTGCTCTGGACCAGGATTCGATTGATACCTGCTAACCATGCCAACGGCAAAACAGATATCTGGTCTAGTGCATAACATCGCATACATGAGACTTCCCACTGCCGAGGCATAGGGAATTCCTACCATGCGATTCCTCTCCTCTTGTGTCTTTGGACACTGGTCCTTGGAGAACGCTAAACCATGCCTGAAAGGTAACAAACCTTTCTTCAAATTATCCATTGAAAACCTAGTTAGCACTTTCTCGATATAACCAGCTTGAGATAATCCCATTATCTTTCGCTTGCGATCCCGAAAGAGCTTTATCCCAAGAATATAGCTCGCCTCTCCTAGATCCTTCATATCGAAAGTACTAGCTAGCCAAACCTTGACCGTTGACAGCGCCGCTACATCATTCCCAATGAGTAGAATGTCGTCAACGTAAAGCACAAGAAAAGCCACTACTTTCCCTTCACATTTCTTGTATACACAAGGCTCATCCAGATTCTGTATGAAACCAAACGACTTGACCGCTTGGTCAAATCGAATGTTCCAACTTCTGGATGCCTGCTTAAGCCCATAAATGGACTTTTGCAACTTGCATACCAAGTTACCTTTCCGACCAGCTATGAACCCTTCTGGTTGTTGCATATAGATGTCCTCCTCAAGATTGCCATTCAAGAATGCAGTCTTGACGTCCATCTGCCAGATTTCATAATCTAGGCATGCAGCAATGGATAAGAGTATTCTGATGGACTTGAGCATGGCTACCGGCGAGAAGGTTTCCTCATAGTCAATGCCCTCCCTCTGAGTATAGCCTTTCGCCACAAGCCTTGCCTTAAAGGTCTCAACCTTTCCATCAGATCCTCTTTTCCTCTTATAGACCCACTTGCAGCCAATGGGTTTAATATTGGCTGGAAGTTCTACAAGATCCCAGACCTGATTGGAATCCATAGATTCCAATTCAGCCTTCATAGCTTTAATCCAATGAACTGAATCAACATCAGCCATTGCCTCTTCGTAAGTGGTAGGATCAGATTCAGATTCTATGGAGACAGCTTCAAAAACTTCTCCTAAGAACATGTATCTATCAGGCTGGCTGATAATCCTCCCACTACGACGAGGTACCGGTGCGGAAATGGGTGAAGAAGTGGTATTTTCTTGATTTTCATCGTTATCAACTGCGGGTTGGACTGAGGGCTCTCCTTCTATCTCTCTAAGATCTATCCTTCCCTTAGGTTTATGGTTCATGATATAATCATCCTCCAAGAAAACAGCATTTGTACTAACAAACACTTTCTGTTCTCTTGGATCATAAAAATACCATCCATAAGTACCCTTTGGATACCCTACAAAGTAACATACTTCCGATCTAGAATCCAACTTGCTCATCTTTCCTTTGAGCACATGTGCCGGACACCCCCATATCCGGAGATGTTGCAAAGAAGGCTTGCGCCCAATCCACATCTCTCGTGGTGTCCTGGGAACAGATTTGCTTGGTACTAGATTTAGTATGTATGCAGCGGTTTCCAAAGCATAACCCCAAAGGAATAATGGCAACTCTGAATAACTCATCATCGACCTAGTCATGTCTAAAAGAGTCCGATTCCTTCTCTCCGCTACACCGTTCTGCTGAGGCGTACCAGGTGCAGTCAACTGTGACAGAATCCCATTCTGTACGAGGTGATCAATAAACTCATTAGAGAGGTACTCGCCACCTCGATCAGATCGAATGGCCTTGATATGTGTACCCGATTGCTTCTCCACTTCAGCCCTAAACTCTTTGAACTTTTCAAAGGCTTCAGACTTGTGCTGCATTAGGTACACATATCCATACCTAGAGTGGTCATCGGTAAATGTTATGAAATACTCATAACCACCCCTTGCTCTAATATTTATTGGTCCACACACATCAGTATGAACTAATTCCAACAATGCATTGGTCCTGTTGCCCTTTGCAGGAAAGGGCCTTTTGGTCATCTTACCCTCCAAACAAGACTCGCAGACTTCCATTGGTTCGAGAACCAAATCGCCTAAGACCCCTTCTTTGACTAGTCTGCCAATCCTATTCAGATTGATATGGCCAAGCCTCATATGCCAGAGCCTTGTTGGATTAGTGGAAGGTTCCTTTCTTTTAGATGGTAAAGTTACCACTGAGTTATTAAGTTCCAAACAAGAATCTTTTGAAATATTGGGAGTAATCACATACAAACCATTTGATTTAACACCAGAACATATAAAAGAACTGCTTCTTTTAATGACAACTTCAGTTCCAAAATGAAAGGAATAACCATTATTCGTTAAATTAGAAACTGAAATTAAATTACGTCTCATTAAAGGGACGTAAAGTACATCTGATAAAATCAAAACTTTATTGTCTGAAAATTCTAAAACTACGATTCCTATAGCAACCGCAGATACGGTTGCGCTAGAACCTAGAGTAAGCACGATCTCCCCATCACTGCATTTCTTGGTTGATCTGAACCCCTGCAATGAATTACAGATATGGTTAGTCGCACCAGAATCAATGCACCAAGTGTTTGAAGTATCCGTAATAAAACTTACTTCAATCACATGTGATTCAATCATACCTTGAACTCTTGTAGCTAAGAATTCTGGACAGTTCCTCTTCCAGTGGCCCTTCTCACCGCATTGGAAACACTTTCCTTTGCCTTGGCCACCCACCTTCCCTTTTCCCTTACCTTTTCCCTTAGATTTTGCAATCTTAGGGACCGGTCCAACACTTGAACCACCAGTACCAGCCTTCTTCTTCCCTTTCTTTCCTTTCGGTGTAGATCGGGAAGAGGAAGCGCTTTTCTCAACGTTCAAAACGTTGACCCCAGGTTTGATCACCCCTTCCGCTGCCAAAAGAGAACTCATCAATTCGCTCATTGAAAAATTCATTTGATTCATATTATAGTTAAGTTTGAATTGAGCGAATGATGGCGACAGCGAGTTGAGGATCATATCAACTTGGGTCTGTGCATCGATGTTGGCTCCCAAGGTCTCCAGTTCGTTCAAATAACCAATCATTTTTAAAACATATTCTTTGACTGGAGTACCTTCCGACATCTTTGCACTCATTATCTTCTGCATGGCTACCTGTCTGGCAGGCCTGCCATGCTCCCCAAACATCTTTTTCAGGGATGTGATAATGTCACTGGCAGAATCGTTCGATTGGAATTGGTGTTGTAATGCCATTGAGGCCAGAATGTAACAACGGGCCATTCCATTCGACTTCTTCCATTTGTCGAACTCGCGTCTGGCAGCTGCCGAAGCATTTGCCGCGGGTTCTTCAGGGCTTGGGGTGGTGAGGACATATATGTGATCCTCCGCAGTTAAAACAATGTCAAGGTTACGTTTCCATTCAGTGTAGTTATTTCCAGTTAACTTGTTTTGAGTGAGTATGGTAGCAAGTGGACTAAATGCAGATCCAGACATTATGATTACTGAAAATCAAACAAACAAAATAAATATGGATATCAGAATTGACAGTTTGAAATAAAAGAATCCTTAAAACTCTTATTTAAAAACAAAGTCGCCGGAATATCGAAACGAAAGAATAAAGCTTCCGTGTGGTGGTCAATGTTCGATCTTTCGATTTATCATGACTTATCCGCTATGCAACTCTTGCAAAATAGCCATGACTCCCGAACCTATTTGATCTTTAAGTTTCTGAATAATGCCCCGTGTGGGATCCCTTATCCATAGCTTAGCTAGTGTGTACCATTAACTAGGATCCAATCACAACCGTCTCAAGTAGCGCCTCCGTGTGGTGGTCACCCTCTAACACGTCTGATTGATCCTATCCATAGGAAGTTCACATCTAGTAACCAATGAGCAGTGTACCCTCCGTATGGAATGATCACCCCTGGCGAGGTGACACAGAATACACTACTCATCTTACAATGAACCGTTAATGGAAGATCGTGGGTGTTATTTAATAAGACCCTCTCCCACTAGATTTAGTAAATTAAGGATTTTGCTTTTGAAAAATGTTTCCACACACTACCCATAAACATCCAATGTTTACTAATGTGTTGAAAACGGTTTTTGAATTTTATTTTAGAAAACTTGTTTTAAGTGCATGCAACAATGTATTATACGCCAATCACAAAACAAGCACATAAAACAAAAAACTAAAATGAAATATAGGCATTCAAACAATGCCTCTATCTTCCATGGCTCTATTTCCATAGATCCACCTTCTTGGTTTGGTCGCCTCCGGCTCCATCTTAATGGACAACGGCTCCTTGCTCCATTTTCATGGAATTTCTAATTCTATTACATTGGACCTATGCTTCTTTTGAAGCTTACAATTTATCTAGAAAAAAGGAAATAGCAAAAAGAAATAAAAGGCTAGGGAAACCGGTGCGACTTTCCTTTTCGTAGGATTGAAGCCGCAGCGCCCTTTACATACGCCTTAAAACCAAACCATTAATAAATTACAACATGCACCAATCTCAAACAATTTAAATATAAATATTTAAACGACTTGGTGACATGGGAGATAGCGACTAATTTTGCTGCAAAAGGGTTAGTCGTACACGCATCCACACATACATAACAAATATATGTAACTATTGGAACACTTAATTGATTCACACAGTATATAAACACTTTACATACTGAATTAGAACTTAAAACAGCATCTTACTTCTCTGTCACAGTTCGATCGATCGAAGACCGTTCGATCGCTCGAACCTTCGATCGATTGAACACTGTTCAATCGCTTGAACATTCTGTTTCACAGAATGATTTAAAAAATTTTACAGAAATAATTTAAGATTAAAGTATAATTTAAAAAACCTTTACAACTGTGAACAGAACACCTGGACAGAGAATCTGTCTCGATCGATCTAACACTATTCGATCGATCGAACACCAGAAGGCTTCGATCGATCGAAACTAGTTCGATCGATTGAGAACAGAATGTTCGATCGATCGAAACAAGTTCGATCGATTGAGAACAGAATGTTCGATCGATCGAAACAAGTTCGATCGATCGAACCCACCTTGCATCCTATGCAATCACAGTTTTGTATTCTGCTGCGATAACACTACAGAAACAGATCTGTGACGATGCAGTTTCGAAAAAAGTTCTAAAATCAACATGCAAATCAAAACTAGGGTTCCAAAAACGCATCTATAGATCCAAACGAGCCTGGCTCTGATACCAATTGAAGGAAAAAGTGGTTTAAAGTTAGAGTTTAAACGCGCAGCGGAAATAGGTTAAGTTATAAAAACTTTTGGTATTCCAGGATCTACTACTCGTCAATTCCATAGATGCGTACAAGGGGGTGCAAGAATTATACCTTAGTGTCTTGAACCCAATTCTGAAACTTTAACTTCCAGCAGCCTCCACTAGATGATCTTCACCCTTATGACTCCTGCGGATGCCTGCCGGAAAGACTAGGGTTGGTGGGAACCCTAATAGAGAGGATAGGAAGGTTTTGGGAAGACTATGATAGTTTATGCAGCTTCTGCGTATAAAAACGACGATCACTTACTTCCAGAACGCAGCTGCCCTATTTATAGATTTCCAGAACCGACCTAGACTTCGATCGATCGAACCTTCGATCGATCGAACCATTCTCGATCGATCGAACCTGCTGACTTCAATCGATCGAACATACTTCGATCGATCGAACCTGTCTTAACAGCTTCCTCAAGTGTCTTTCCAAGCATCCTAGCGGAGCTAAGAGTGGGACCTCCTAGGCTCTTTATTGTTGGCTCAGACCAGTTTTTTAATTACCATGACCAAACTCTTTGATCAGCAAACTAACTAACTGGTCAGTTAACGTTTATTCCACTATAAAACGATAACTGAACTCCAACGCAAAAGAACATATCCGAAGCGATAACTAGACTTGTATGGTGTACTAATGTCCCTCTACCGTCAGCATTCGTAATCATATTCAGGTAGTCGGATAACTGTTACTGTCAACCTGAATCATGATTACTTCTCGTATTCCTTGAGTCTCATTCACTACTCATGATTACCAAACATGTTGATAACTCTTATCAACAAGACTGCAGTACTCAGTAATCAACTTGGTGACATTCTCAAGGGAATGCTTACTCTGAAACAGAGGGTAGATTCTATCTTGACAATATATGTTCACAACCCTATGGACATGACATACCCAAGATACCGAGGTGTTGATCTTCTATAGACCTCACTGATTGGTAAGTCAAAGCAGCCATATCCATAGTCTGTGTTCATAATCATCTCAAGATTGAGAACACGTACCTTATACAAGTTATAAGTTCCTATTGACTGTTGACAGCCTTAAGCGTCAATAGGAAAGCTCAGGTCCGTCAATGCACTATAAGCACTAGCATATCAACTAAGAGCTACACTCTAGTGATTGAGATTAATCACTCCATCCAATGGTAGTTAATTATGCTACAGTGTAGACCTGATGAGGTATCCAGTCTCATCATCCACTGTGACATATTCTAAGTATCAAAGAATAGTAATTCGTATCTCACTTGTGTGTATCTCATACACACACGAATTGCTTACTATGATACTTAAGGACAAAACAATCATCTCATGAAAGAAACATACACAATGAAATGTAAAGCTGATATCCATATATTATAATGCTAATGTCTCATACATAAAGTAATGGTTTGAGGGCACAAACCCAACAGTAGCTACATGGGAACCAGCAGGTATCATGGTACCCACTGAACTTGTACATTTACTTTTTCTACACTTAAGCACATGGCTGTCCTGGTGATTGGTTACATTACTTTCAACCGAAGGGCCTGGGTTCGACCTCTCCCAGCCCCCATTTTTGTTTCCTTTTTCTTTTTTTGAAAAATTGATTTGGTTTTCAGCCCATTGTTTTATAAATATTGTTTAGGAAACCCCACTATCTATCTCTCTATTTATTTCTGTTTGCGCCTAAAAAATACAATTTCTTTTTTCTTTTTTTGAAAAATTAATTTGGTTTTCCGCCCCTTGTTTTATAAATATTGCTTAGGAAACCCCACTATCTATCTACCTACTGAAAATACTCACTGATGAATGTGGTCTATTTCAATACTTGAAACACTATTTTTAGTTTTCAAATTTAATCGCTTAAAAATTTCAGTACTTAAAATACAACACTTAATTTCTAGTACTCAATTTTCAGATTTATCAAACGTACGTAAGGATTATTGATAACCCAATTAAGTTCTATCAATGAAAAGTTTTAGCATTGCATTTTTTTTTTAGTTCGTTTGATAATGTACAACTTTATTAAAAATGTGTCCAAAAACTACTAAAAATTTTAAATAAAAAGGTTGTATTAAAAATTGTATGTTGGTATTAGAACATTTTGGAGATAAAATCAATTCTACACATAATTATGGTTAAGTAAACAAACAAAAAAATCGCCTCGAGCCCGCTGCCCTCAAACCCCCGCATAGCCTAAGTCCTTGATTGGTACCCACTGAATAAGATTTCTGGATACGCCCCTATACAGATCTACTGCAGTCATTGGTATATCTGGCTGTTTTTATGGTCACTTTCTCCTTATCGTGCATATTGTATTTATTCTTTTCCATCATATGTTGACAAGCTGGGGTTTGTATAGTAATCACGTCATTAATACCTTGTGAACTTCAAATCGTATGAATCATATTACATTTGAAAAATCATCACGATTTGTATGCGCAACTTCGGGAACTTCATTTGATTCAATTGAATAACTCTAAGACTAAACCGCCTCGACAAGTGGACAATAGACGGTCCGCTAATCATGTGGATTAAATAGGTTAGATATATTAAATGGGTAACATGTATATTACATTAGACGAGTTTGAGTTTAGATTTTTGACATGTTTAACAAACGACACGATAATTACACAACATGTTAATCATATGACACAACAGGAATTTCGAGTAAAATCTTGATATGTATTATTCGGACCATTTTCTAATATCTTAAACTTTGATAATAATGTTAAGATTTCCCAAAATTTAAATAACAAGTTTGCTTCGGGATTGATTTGACAATTGTATCACATACAGTGTTGCAGTGATATGTAATACGATCAACCCCAGTCACGTACAGTGTGGTACAACTCTTTAAAGCAATTCAATTAAAACCATAGCATTACTCAACTTTTGAATTTGAGATTGTGTATGTGCGCATACTTGGGCGTGCATTACTGTTAGTTATCATATTGCTTAGATTCACTGGTCAGTGAAAAAGTTTCACTACAGCAATAGACTTAAAAATGCCCAATATAGAATTGATTCAATTTTGACAAAACAACATAGAAATCACCTCAAAAACACTACAAACCAGACCAAACTTAGTTCTTGAAACTACCGGCTTATTACAAGAACCCCTTAGTGGCACTATTAGCTGATACATGTTTTTCACCTGTCTTTTTCAGTTCAACACCACAAACCCAAGACAATGTTTTTATAAGATTCAAGCTTTGGATTCAACTAACTAAACAAGTCACAAGCAGCTAAAATATATATATTTAAAAAAAAAAAAAAAAAAAAAAAAACCCAATACTCTCTCATGGCAACACCAATACAAAAACCCAAAGTTTACGTACATTCGCATATCCGTATATGCGCGCTTGAACTGACTTTTAGATGTTTTCCTGGATTCCCCACCACTCCATTCTTTTATCATTCCTAAGAACTTCCCTTTCATTTCTGCTATCTACAAAAGTTTTTTTTTTCTTTTTCTTTCCAAATCTATATCACTTCTCTGAAATCGGAGTTCTGAGTCGAATATCAAGTCAATCTTTAATTTTCAACATTCAGCTAAATTCTCTGCTCTCTCTCCAGTTTCATTCCTAGTTTTGGATTCAAAAGTATAGAAAATTCTCAAGTGTCTTAACAATTAAAAAACCTATATAATGAAATTCTAATCTGTGATTTAACAGAACTACTTTGTATTTGCAGCTTATGCATTTAATACAAAAAAAACCCAACAAATCAAAAACAAACTAAATTCAACTTTTTGCTATCATTAATACTCAAACTTACTGATCACCTGCTTGTGAAAACCATATATATTGTAAAGCTTTTTGAAACAGTACACAGGCATATTGTCCCATGGAATCTCAAAGAGTGGTGGTGATTCAGGATGCATCGAGAGGAGTTAGCTTGAGCGCGATCAGATGGGCCCTACGCGGCTTATCCCTTAAGCCGGGAGACATGCTCACCCTTCTCTCAGTTCTTCACCAGGTTAATAATCCTAGTACGTTATCTTTCCGTGGAGCTGGGAAACTAAGTAAGCTCTCATGTTTCTTAATTTCTATATTATAAGACAGCTGAGAAGGTGAATATCATATAATCCGGTAACGCTGTTAGAATAGACTATTCGATCATAAGGGTCTGTTTGGGGATGCTTAAAATAGGATCAGTCTCAGTCTCACTTTCTATCTGGTTCCTCTTAAAACGGATGTTGCGTTGATTTGACAAAGATGCTGTTTTATGAGAGATCTTAGAGGGTGATTAGTATTTGCAGCTTCTGCATTTGTGATTTTAAAAAAATATATATATATATATATATATATATTTTTTTTTTTTAAACTTTTGACCAAAAGTTGTCCAAGGTAACTTTTGTCAAATCAAATTTCTGCGATTCACTCAGGTTTTTACCTTTTGAGTCGCAGAATCAAATTTGCAAAATAATTTCATTTTAGCTTTTGGAGTTCAATAATCACTAATTGATTCCAGTAACTGTAGCCAAACACCCTCTTAAACTAGGCACAAACTCATGTGCAAGAAATGTTACGTTCCTTCTTTGCCTTCCATAACAGTCCCTAAGAATCTGGACTTTGTCGGAAAAGTTTTGTTCTCAAATTTTTTTTCCCTTCTTATTATGCTCATTTCAGTGGGATATAAAAGCAGAGTTGATACTTCAATGTTTGGATCAAACCGGAAAATTGTTGATGAAGAACTTGCCAGGAAAAGGAAAGAGTATCAAAACGACGAGGAACTTACTCAGATTTCCGAGCTGTATGAAATGCAGAAGGTACAAAAATAGAAACTTAATTAATGTTGGAAAATTTGAATGATAAATTAGTTTTTAATTGAATAGATTTTTTGGTCATGCCAAACAGACCCTTAGTCGAATAAATGTGACTTTTGACGAGCAACCTCCTTTTGAAAGGTTCTGAGTATTGGCGAACAGTTTCCTACAATATAATATATATATATATATATATGACTCTTGTTCATTCATTTGTGTGAGAAAAATTAATTAGTTTCATAGTTCATTTATGTATACATATAGAGTTTGTCAAGTGTCTAAGAGAGTTAAAACATCAATATAGTTCACTGGAATTTACTATTTAAAGTGCTTCTATAGTAAGGGGGAGATCGTTGTATCCTGTGAGACAAATGCCACAAATCCATGAACACTAATGCGGGGCATAATTGTCTTTAAGGACATAGTGTCCAACATTAGACTCAATCTATCATTTAGTATTGCTTCTAAACTAGGTTCTGTTTTATTTGCAGTTTTTAATGTTGTGCTTAAGATTTTAGATTTGTGCAGATTTATACTCCCTCCATCTCATTTATGAGTCATTTTTGGGGAATCCAACTATTTAAGGGAACAAAAAGAATCTGCACATACTTTGCACAATTGCCCATAATCATTGCATTTTCTTTTTGTGTTTAATTTTGATGTTGATTGCAAGGAATGATAATTTGTGAAGTTAAGTAAAATTTGTATACTAATTTAAGAAAGTGTACAATAATTTTGGGACATCCCAAATAAAAAAAAAAAAAGAAAAAAAAAACAGAATAGAAAAAGAAGAAAGAAAGAAAGAAAAAAGAAAAAGAGGATACATTAAATGAGACAGAGAGAGTATGTCCCAACATATTTTGGATAACACTTAATACTATAATCACTATAGAAGCAAGAATGTAAATGATCGCTAGGACCTTTTAGAGTCACATGCTACCTAATATGGCAATGGTTAGAGCGGTTGTTGTTGTTTCCAAATATGACCATGCTTAGTGATTATTAGGGCAGATTTAGAAAATCATTCCAGAGGGGTTTGATGTAGGGGGTTTGGTGGCAGTGCTCCCGAAAATTTTTTTTTGGATATATTTATACATATTTTGGACTTATTTATGTATATTTTAGATATATTTTATGCATTTTTGTAGATATTTTGGACCCATTTATACATATTCTATAATTAGCACAAAAAACTTAAGAGAGAGAAGGCTTAGTATAATAATTTTATAATGTCAGGGAAGGCTTTTATAATTTTCAGGTGAGCTTAATGTAAAAAAAAAAAAAAAAATAGTATATATGTACAAATTTTCAAAACTTTACCCCTCTTGTATGTAAATCCGCGCCTGGTGATTATGGAACTCCAAAATTTAGAATAAACAAGCTTCTATGCTTCAATCACACACAAATGCGAGTCAATCACAGAAATTTGCGATTGGCCACAAGTTATCTTCAACCGTATTTGCCCAAAAGTGATTTTTTTGCGATTGAATCACAGAAGCTAGCAGAAGCTGTTACCAAACTGGTCCAAGTTGCAAGTATAAACATGTGCCAATTTCATGAACATTCATAATCTTTAAATGAAATGCTCATGTGGTCCATCAATAAGATTCATAAATCAAAGTATGTGAGAATTTGTGGATGAAAATCACAGATTGAGTTCAAGTTCGAAGTGGATGCAGGACCTTCGCCAAAAGAGGTCGCTCTAGAAGCAGCAAAGAAACTAGGAGCGACATGGGTTATACTTGACAGGTCAGTCAACATGTGGGGATCCATTTCGATGAATTTCTAAGAGTCAATTATTACGTAGCACAGACACTTTAATTTAGGTGTTCTGGTTGTGACGGATGCCGACACACGCCAAAATGCACGTCTTAACTTCTTTATACCGCGCACACATATGCTGGACACAAGGCCGCCACAGGAGTAGACACATTACAGTGGCTCATTTGAAAATTTTTTTTTTTTTTTTTTTTTTTTAAATTAAATTTTGAGATAAAGAGTCTTAGTACAATAAATGGGAGACCAAAAAAAAAAATGTGACTTTCAAAATTTAGAAAACACGGCTGTATTATATCATATCTGTGTACCACATTTTTAAAATTTTTAGTGTCGCTGTGTCCGTATCATGTCATACCATGTATAGAAGAGATACTACGCATATATAAGATTAGGATGTCGAACCAAAAAATATATATATATATATATATAATAAGATTAGGATGGTTTTGAATTATAAAGTGTACTGGAATTTCAGGGTCACGAGGGATTAGTGTCACTCTCACCAAAGATGGGGAACCCCTAGTTACCAAAAAAGGAGATCATGCATTGTCACATAGTGAATGATCAACATAGTCTTATATGTTACTGACTAATAATCAAAAATGGGTTAGTTACATTTTACCTCTTGGGATTAGGTACATTTTCAGTTTACTTTTTTCGTGCTTTAAAAGTGGACAGTTAATTTATTAACCTCTCCCCCTAGTGAATTTAATTTTTTGGCTTACCCCCTAATGTCGCCGTTTAACCCACTTATCTGGGTTTAATTTTTAACATTACCCCCCTTGGGGGGGGGGGGGGGGGCTAATTTTGGGGTTAAGTGCTTATCTAGAGGTTAATTTTGCCACTTAAATAGTCCTATGTAGTGCTAATTTTAACACTATATCCCAATGTGGAGCTATTTTGTGAGAAATCTTAATAGTTTCAGTCCAAAACCATAGGGTTTAGTGTCTACTTTTGAAGTACAGGAGGACAAAGTGAAAATAGACTTAACCAAGGGGTTAAAACGTAATTAATCCTATAAATACTACCTCCGTCCCATTTTATGTGTCCCTCATTCTATTTTGGATCGTTCCAAAACTGTTGTCCACTTAGAGTATTGAATCATCAATTTTTAGTTAATTCCAAAACTACCCTTATTGAGTTAACACACCAAACTACTTTCTTAAGTGAGCACTGGTAATTTTGAAAAAAAAAAAAAAAAAAATTCATTATTTATGCCCATGTGAACTCCAATCATTATATTCCCTTAAAAGTTGGATTTCCCAGAAGACACGCATAAGATGGGACGAAGGGAGGAGTAAGAATATAATAACTAGGGATGTAAGCCAAAATCGAACAATCGAACCGAACCGAACCTAACGGCCGGTTATTAAAAAAATATCATAAGTTGAAAAATTGAACCAATTACCCGAAACTGACTAAAATACGAAAAATCAATTGAATCGACCATTTCAGTCGGTTTTCAAAATACGAAAAGATCAACAACAAAAAAAACCGACCAAATATATTGACCGATTTACACCCCCAAATAGTATAATAGCATATCGGAACTTATTGTAAATTTGACTGTGGCATATGCATAGGCAAATGAAGAAAGATAAGAAATACTTCCTAGAGAGGCTGTCATGTGGGATATCAAGAATGAAGCGTGACGACAATATCGAAGAATTAAGAGGACCAAAAGCAAAAGTGGAGAACAACAGATTTCTCAAGGAAAGAAACCGTATCATGCAAGTAACATATGATGAAATGTTACCGGGGTCTATAGAGGGCGATGATCTTTTCAGCCTTGAACTTGTCCCATCAAGTAAGCACTATAAAATACCACTTTTACCCTTCATTCATCTACAATTCTACATCATGCACAAATTCATAAAGTAAGCTTCCTTTAGGTTCCGTTTGGTTTGTACTTAAATTCTTAATGAAGGAAAGGAAAAGAAGAAATCAAGGCTTTGTACAATTTGCAAATTCATTGAAGGAAAAGAAAACAAGAAAGAAAATAAGTCTTCTTGTGTTTTTTCTCCATCCTTGAATTGCATTAATGTTAGAGATTACCAAAATTGAAGTGCAATTTGAAGAGAGAGAGAGAGAGAGAGAGAGAGAGAGAGAGAGAGAGAAAACGTGACTTACAATATATTTTTAGTATATTTTCTTCGATCTCATTCCTATTTTCCTCACTATTTTATTTGGTAACCTAGCAAAGTAAACGTGTTCTTTTGTGGTTTCCTTTCTTTTCTCTCGCTAAATCCAAGAATTTAACAAAGCCTAAGAATTATTATTATTTTTAATTTTTAATTTTTGGTTTCTTGTGGTTTGAAAGGAACGTAATGAGGATATAGAAATGACAAAAAGCTATGATTGAAAGAAATTAAAACTTTTAATTAAGTGAATCACTTCTCTTCCTATTTTCTAGAAAATATTTTCTTCCAATGTTAATTAAGGGGCGGAAGGAAATACCAAAAAAATAGTAGTATAATTTTTCTTCTCTAAATTTGCGGACCAGATGGTGCATTCTAATCACACAGAAACCAGGAACCAAACAAAGTCTAAGTGAAACAAAACCTTTTACTAACAACTACAGATTTGCCTTTTAGGCCAGGGAAGCATCGAATCCACATGGTCTGGCTTTAGCGACGAAAAAAACAGTTCAAATCAGAATCTGCTGAAAAACAATACAAATATAAAGAAAGAAACTGTCAAAAAGGCACCTTTTAAAGCCAATCCTAGTAAACTAGAGGTGGATTCAATTGAAGAAGCTCAAGGGTTGTTGATCAAATCATGGAATGCCGAAGAGTTATTCGATAATTCGGTTTGCAAAATCTGCAAGAACAGACGGCCAACGATAGGGTTTAATAGAGACTTCACTTACTTGGAGCTCCGAGCTGCTACAAATGGATTTTCACCAAAAAATGTCATTTCTGATGGTCAATATGGAACTCTCTTCAGAGGTCATATGAAAGATGGATCTATAGTTGCCATTAAGGACTATAAAGATGCAAGTTTTCATGGTGGACAAAGGATCAAGTCAGAGGTGAAAGTACTAAGCAAAATTAGACATAAAAATGTGGTGATGATGGTGGGAACTTGTTCAGAAGGAGGCCTCAAGTTGCTTGTTTATGAGTATGTGTGCAATGGTACATTGGATCAACATCTGAAAAGTAAGAGTTTATTTTCCTGCAATGCAATTGAATTAGTAGAATTTTAATGATGCTGTGCGTTGTCCCTCATTGGTTGGTGGGCTTATACAGTGAGGAGTAAAAATTGGGACACACCCAAAGACATAACTTTTGGGACACAACCCAAGAGATGACACATCTCTTGGGTCGTATCCCAAAAGTTCTCTTTAGGTGTGTCCCAAGTATTACCCGTGAGTAACCCCCTTATCAGATTAGGTTTTTGGTAATGAATTATAGTACTTTATTTATTTCCAAAATATACCCTTGAAGTTTGGTCTCTATCTCATTTTAGTCCCTATAGCTTAGTTTCAATTATACAATTTGGTGCCTGAAATTTTTAGATAGAAGCAATGTGTGAAAAGTTGACAGAAATTACTCAAATGTTGTGAACTGTCATGCTTTTCAGAAGCAAAAATAGAATACCATCAATCTCCCCACCCGATTAACGTAATTGTTAAGACTGCACAAAAAAAAAAAAAAAAAACAAAAATTTGAAATCGACCGACTAAACCGAACAAATCGAGCCCATTCGGTCGGTTTTCAAAATTACATTTATAGAAGGAAACCGAACCGATCCTATTGATCGGTTTTTAAACATGAAAAAACCGACTGATGCACATCCTTAGTAATTGTACATAGCAGTGGATGAAATTCGTCAATTTTTCTGATAGAATAGGACATTGGACCATATTGCTTCTATTTAAAAAAAAAATTTAAAAATACAAGGATTAAAATGAGAGAGGGACTCAGGGGTATATTTTGTAATTAATCCTTATTTATTTACAGAAAATCTAACAATGTTACCCCATAATCATGGACCATTTTTTTTTTTTTTTTTTGCTTATGTGGGAACCATCGAAACATTTTTGTTTCCTGGTGCACTGAGTGGAAAACAAAATTCACGTGTTTCCACATAAACAAAGTTGTTTCTCCCTAAACATGGTCTAAAAAATAAGCTATGTAACACGAATACAGACACAGTGCAAGGATACGACATGACAAATCTTTAAAATATGATACAGACATGGCAAATAAAAATTACATTTTATTAGTTGATTATCAAAATACCGCGCCGTGTCCACTTTTGTTTCCTAAACTTTTAAATAAACTCGTTACTTATCTCCAATTTTATTATGTTAAGACTTTAATGACAGAGTATTAAAAAAATTTCGAAGGAGCCACCATGTCGTGTCTGCTGCATATCCGATGTTTGTCCAATGTAAAAAAAAATAAGACATATTTTCGCATGTCCAACACGAATACGACATGTTTACTATTTATTTGCCAGTGAACTGAATTAAGTCTACGAAATAATTGTAAGAATATGCTAACATGATGCAGAACATAGCAGCCAAACACTAACTTGGGAGGAAAGGATGAAAATTGCAGTGGGAGCATCCAGTGGTTTGAACCATCTGCATGAGAACACCATAATCCACAGAGATGTAAGACCAAACAACATTTTTGTGACCCATGACCATGAGACACTGGTAATGACTTCCAACTTTGACACTGAAACAATTAGGTGCTGTTTAGTTTATGGATTTAGTGACGAAAATACATTCCCTTGTTTGGTTAATAAGGAAATAGAAAGAAAAAGAAGGTTAAGAAACATGGTGACAAAAAAACTTAATAATTTTGAATTTAATTAGCGGGTCACTTCCCTCACTTTTTTCTTAAGTTGCTATTATTTTTTGAAAGCTTTTAATTTTTAATGGTATTTAAGCACGGAGGAAAATATAAGGAACTAGTTGTCCTTTCTATTTTCCTTTCAAACCAAAAAGAGCATAAAAGTAAGAAAATTTAGGAAGACTAGAAAACATTAGAAATTAAAAAAGAAAAAAAAATTGATACTCAAGAAACTTGCAGCGAAGTGACTCATAAAAGAAAAAATGGCAGTCCAGTGCACGAGGCTCCCGCCATTGCGGGGTCTAGGGTCTGATGAAGTGACTCATAATGTTCAAAATTTTCTTTTATTTTCATCATATTTTTCATTCTTTCCTTCCTCATCGTTTTCTTTATTAACCAAACAAAGAAAAATGCTTTCCTTTTGGTTTTCTTTTCTTTTCCCACACTAAATCCATGAACCAAACAGAGCCTAAGAGGCTGTTTGGATAACAAAAAAATCGGTTCTATATTTAGTGAAGAACCAGATGTAAATAGTTCTATGTTGCTTCTTACTTACCCATGAGTCCGCGTCTACTCAAAAAAGACCCAAGAACTGATACTTTACAACACTTACATAACACTGGTTTTCTTAAGAACTAAAAGTGAGACTTGAGTTTGAACATGAACCTCTTTACATCATTCCCAAACACGTCCTAAAATTCAGAAGAAATTCAGAGCTAGGGATTTTCATACTAACTTTGAGATTTAAATTTCAATTTGTTAGCTTGGAGGTTTCGGGGTTGCAATAGAACAAAATGACTCAGATCAGTCCTTGGACCAAAGGGTCCTAGGGACTTTTGGGTACTTAGCACCAGAATACACAGAAAGTGGTAAAGCTTCACCAAAGACAGATGTTTATTCATTTGGAGTGGTCCTACTAGAGTTGATCACTGGTCAGACAACTACAGACAAGATACTTGAGGGCAAAAGTCTACTGGGATGGGTAAGAAACAAAGCACTCTAATCTCTATGCTATGTAGGGCATGTTTGGCTCATCTTTTACTTTTGCGATTCAATCGGAGGAAAAAAAATTGCTTTTGGTTTAAAGTTGTCAAGTAGTTTTTGGTCAATCACAAACTTCTATGATTTGACTCCTTTTTTTCTCTTTTTTTTTTTGGGCGATTGAATCGCAAAATCAGGTTTGCCAAATATTTTCATTTTAGTTTTTAGAGCTACATAATTACTAATAGACTCCAAAAGTTATTTCCAAATGGAATCTTACTTTGCCTTAGCAAATTATACATTGTTTAAAGAGTAATGCTATGCTTCTCATTTTTGGATCCCAAATGCTTCTTAAAATCTTTATATGTGGCAGTGAGCCTACTGGATTTTGATTGAAGGATGTTGAAGTGATCCCACCATTATTAAAAGTGATCCCACTGTCATATGTATTTGAGATCCAAAACTTAGGGCATGTTTCGCGCATCTTCTCTTTTGCGATTCAATTGCAAAAGAAGTGCTTCGGGCCAATATAGCTCAAGGAATTCTTTTGCGATTGAATCGCAGAATCTCGTTTTGCCAAACAGTTTCGTTTTAGTTCTTGGTTCCATAGTCACTTATTGTCACCAAAAGTTGTTGCCAAACGGGGTCTTACTTTGTCTTAACAAATGCATTTTGCTTAGGATTGTTCAAGAAAAATCGCAAATTGAACCGACTGACCAAATTGGGCCTATTTGGTCGGTTTTCAAAAGTATAGTTACAAAAAGAAACCGAACTAACCGACCGACCGAAATACCCACACAACCCGACCGAACTGAGCCATTTGGTCAGTTTTTAACATGGAAAACCCGAGAATTTTTTTTTTTTAAATAATAAAAAAAATATTTGACCGAACCGACGTATGAACACCCCAATATTACTTCAAATTGAGCCAGTATAGAACACCTTTTCCAAGGTGAAAATACAATCTTATTTGCATAACAACAATTTTATGGGCACTAACAAATTTCTCTAACACTCACACCCACACTCTATCTCTCTCCTAGTTGCACTTTGGTTCCACTGCAGACCCCACAGTGCCACTAGAAGAGAGATAGAGTGTGAATATAAGTGTTAATGGAATTTGTTAGTGTCCCAAATATTACTCTTTTGCATAATGCAACAAATGTTAAAATTTTATTGCCCTAAACTAAAGGCAAGTGAACATGATAACAACGAAAATAATAGACACAAGCTAGCCACGAAAAAGTTACTCTACCAGACAAAGGTAATACAGGGCCCATGTTTTGGTACAACGGTAAAAGCTCAGGCAACAAGCGAGAGATTTGTGAGTTCGATTTGAGGGGCTTTTTGGAAAAAGCTTAGAATTGGATTTGTAGTTCATAAGTGAACCAATTCTACGTATTTAAGTGTCTAATTGTTATACTTTTATCTTAAAACAGATTCTTTGTCAAACCAAATAAGATATTTTCTTTCCTAAGAACTAAATTGAGTTATAAAGTGGGACTGAGTTTGATCCTGTTTTGTTCATTCTCAGATGGCCCTGTATTATGATTTGCCCTCAGTAAAATCACCAGTTTTTCCTTGGAATTGATCCTTTATGAGGTCAAGTGGTAACACTTTCAAAGGTCTTACCTATTTACAATTTACAATTTATAGAAGAAATGGGATTTCCCCTTTTTCATTTATTAGGCCATAGGTAACTTCCTGATTCACGAGTCAATTCATACAACTCGATTCAACTCATACAACCCGTCATGATTCACGATTCGTAATTTTGAACATTGACGTTTTTAAGTTTTGAGTGAAAAAGTTGCAAACATTTTGTGCCTTGATTAGTGTTCTAAAAACCGGCCAATGTAGGCGGAGCCTAGCTGCCTCGATTTTAGAACATTGGCCTTGAAACTCCATGGACACAACATACACATATAAATTGTTCTCTATTTTCTACAGAAAGCAAATCTTTCGATTCACGATTATATTCACGATTTGATAAGATCATTTCTATTTCTACACGTACATCCAATACTTCAAAATCCTACAATATCTATTTCTAAATGATGTTTTTTCATAGGCAAGACCACTCCTGAAAGAAAGGAATTATGTGGAGTTAATTGATCAAACCATTGTGAATTCCCATGATGTTCACAAGTCCATTTGGATGTTCCAAGTAGCTGAAAAATGTCTCAACAAGGATCCCCTGAAAAGATTATCCATGGATAAGGTCAGCATTTTTTTCGTTCGATATCTATTAACTGTCGAATTAGCTGCATAAAGAGACGAATGGGAGAAAATTATTCTCTCTATTTTCTACATAGAATAGAAGAGATTACAAGAATAAATAGGAGAGATAACCTTCACAATTAGGTTAATCAACTCCTTGATTCTAGGAAGTAAAAATGGAAACTAGCTAAGACAAAAATCTGGAGATTTGGATACTAATTATCCTCCTCTCTTTATTTGGAAACAAACAAAATCTACAATTAAGGAAATGTACTCCAAGATCTCCTCTGATTGCATATCTGTAATTCCACACTCCCCCTCAAGCTGGGCAGTAAATGTCAATCATTCCCAGCTTGGAAAGAAGTACTTCAAATTGATCTTGATTGAGAGCCTTGGTGAGGATATCTGCGGTTTGAAGACTTGAAGGAGTATATATCATTTTGATGACTCCCTGATCGATCTTTTCTTTGATGAAGTGCCGATCAATCTCAACATGTTTAGTTCTGTCATGGTGAACTGGATTCTTAGCAATGCTGATAGCAGCTTGATTGTCACACAACATCTTTGTTGGACTTTCAGTAGGGATTGTTAGTTCTTCTAGTAGTCTTTTCAGCCACATTCCTTCACATATTCCGTGTGCCATAGCCCTGAATTCGGCCTCGGCACTACATCGAGCAACTACAGATTGCTTCTTGCTTCTCCATGTAACAAGATTTCCCCACACATAGGAACAATAGCCCGAGGTAGATCTTCGGTCAGTTATGGATCCTGCCCAATCAGCATCTGATAAGATTTCCATACTACGGTTTGTCCCCTTTTTGAAGAACAGCCCTTTCCCTGGAGTTTTTTTGAGATATCTGAGAATTCTGTAAACTGCTTCAAAATGCTCATTAGTAGGGTTGTTCATAAACCGACTTACCATACTTACAGGAAAACTGATATCTGGTCTTGTGTGGGACAGATAAATGAGTCTTCCCCAGTCTTTGGTACCTCCCTTTGTCAACCGAAGTTGAACTTTCCTTTAAGTCAAGTTTGTTGGAAGGGTCCATAGGAGTATCTGAAGGATTACAACCGAGCATACCTGTTTCTTTGAGCAAATCAAGCGTATACTTCCGTTGAGAGACTGAAATGCCGTTGCTGGATCGAGCTACTTCCATGCCAAGAAAATATCTTAATGTACCGAGATCCTTGATTTCAAACTCATTTGCAAGAGTACTCTTTAACAGACTTATCTCTTCTTCATGATCACCTGTCAAGATAATGTCATCCACATATACAATGAGGATAGTAATTTTCCCTTCTGGAGACTTCTTGATGAATAAGGTGTGATCTGACTGGCCTTGAGTGTATCCATGCTTCTTGACCGCTATGGTAAATCTCTCAAACCAGGCCCTTGGTGACTGCTTAAGGCCATAAAGAGATTTCCTAAGTTTACAAACACGATTGATATTGCTTGGGTTCTCAAAACCAGGAGGAATCTCCATGTAGACTTCATCTTCCAAGTCTCCATTAAGGAACGCATTCTTGACATCGAGTTGATGAAGAGGCCAATCCAAATTTGCTGCTAAGGATAGAAGAACCCGAATTGTGTTTAACTTAGCAACCGGAGCGAAGGTTTCCTGATAATCAATCCCATAGGTTTGAGTGAATCCCCTGGCTATAAGTCTCGCCTTATATTGATCAACACTTCCATCTGCCTTGTACTTAACATTGAATATCCACTTGCATCCCACAGGTTGTTTGTCTTTGGGAAGTTCTATGAGTTCTCACGTGCCATTCTTCTTAAGAGCCCGAATTTCTTCACCAACTGCTTTCTTCCATTCAGGATGCTTTAAAGCCTCTTGTATACAACTTGGAATGACTATGCTGGACAGATTTGTGGTAAAAGAACGGTAGTAGGGAGACAATCTTTCATATGTTATAAAGTTTGAGATCGGGTGTCGAGTGCATGACCGAACACCTTTCCTTTGAGCAATAGGAATATCAAGATCATTACTAGAATAAGAATCTATGTTACCTTGAGGAGAAGTGATTGGATTTGGAGCGGACGCTTGATTTTGTTCAGGAAGAGTGAGTTGATCCACCTCTCTTTGAGCGGTCTGCTTTCTTGAGTAAACAATCCCTTTATATTTTTTTGATTTTTCTTGTTGAGTCAGAGCCTGAGGACTGTTTGGAGTGGATTCGGAATGAACAGGATCGGATGTTGACTCAATTAGGATCGGCACAATTGGAAGTGTGGTGGTGTTACTCAGAGTAGGTACACTTGAGATGATAGAAGGCACGGAGGAGGTATCCACATCCTGCCAAAACTGATATTCTTCTAGCACGGTGAAATTCTCCCCCTGAATATGAGTTTTGGGGTAGAAAGACTGATTTTCAAAAAAGGTTACATCTATGGTGTTATAGAACTTCCGAGTAGTGGGAGAGTAACATTTGCAACCTTTTTGGTGAGAGGAGTATCCAAGGAATAGACATTTTATGGCTTTGGGATCTAGTTTGCTCCTCTGATGAGGTGGTATGTGGACAAATGATGAGCAACCAAAGACTTTTAGTGGCAAGGACGAGATGAGTCTGGATTGTGGGTAGGCTTGTGTAAGAACTTGACACGGAGTTTGGAACTTCAAGACTCTTGAGGGCATACGATTAATAAGATAGGCAGCGGTAAGGACAGCTTCCCCCCAGAAATGTTTTGGAACACGACTCGTGAGCATAATGGAACGAGCAACTTCTAGAAGGTGTCGGTTTTTCCTCTCGGCTATCCCATTTTGTTGTGGGGTGTCAATACAAGAACTCTGATGAACTATCCCATGATCAAGAAGGTAATTCCCAAGAATAGAATGAAAGTATTCCTTGGCATTGTCAGTTCTAAAAATCTGAACTTTAGCTTGGAATTGAGTTTGGATCATTGAGTGAAATTTTTTAAAAATTGGTCCTGCCTCAGATTTTTCTTTCATGAGGAATATCCAGGTGATTCTAGTATGATCATCAACAAAAGAGATAAACCATCGGGTTCCTGTAATATTATTTACTCGAGAAGGTCCCCAAATAACGCTATGTATAATTGAAAAAGGATATGATTCCTTGTATGGTTGAATTGGATAAGAATTTTGAGTATGTTTGGACAATTGACAAATTTCACACTGGAAAGGCTTTGAATTTTTATTAGTGAATAAAGAAGGAAACAACTTTTCAAGGTACATGAAACTTGGGTGACCTAATCGAAAGTGCCACAACATAATTGCACTTTCATTATTGGAAACAGAAACTGAATTGGAATTCCTAACAGATTGCCTCTCTGCACAATGAACACTTTGAGATTGTTTTTCAAGTTGATTATCGCTCTTGAAGAGGTAAAGCCCTTCACTTTCCTTAGCATTGCCAATCGTCCTCCCCGAATCCAAATCCTGAAATTCGCAATGAGTGGAAAAGAATTTAGCAACACAATTCATATCTCTAGTAATTTTGCTAATAGATAACAAGTTACAGTTCAAATTAGGAACCAACAAGACCGAATTTAGAACAAGGATTTTTGAGATGATAATCGACCCAAAACCAGCAACCGTGGATAGAGAACCATCTGCTATTCTCACTTTGTAATTTTCAGAACAAGGATTGTACTTGTGGAATAAGGAAGCATTCCCAGTCATGTGGTCAGATGCTCCAGAGTCAATAATCCAAGATTTTTTATTCTCGGTTTTGACTCCAAGAGCACTTAAAAATGTACCTTTTTGTACTACTGAACCTGTGCTGATGATTGGTGCTGCAGGGCTAGACTGAAGTTGGATGAACATCTTCTGCAACATCTCAATTTGTTCCTTGTTGAAGGGTGTAGTTTCAGTTGTTGGTTGCTCATCTGTGGTGGCTGCAAAGCCACGGCCTTCTCTGTCTTGAGATGGCCTGTTTAGTTTCCAGTCGGCTGGCTTCCCATGAATTTTCCAGCATGTTTCTTTGGTATATCCAGGCTTGCGACAGTGATCACACCAAGGCTTGCCTTTGCGGGTTCGATTGTCACTGGTTGGATTTATTCCACGGGTTGCAAGAGCCGAGCTTTTTGGAACATTTGGAACGCTTGGGATGCTTTGATTTCCCATCATAATCTTCTTCCTACTTTCTTCTCGACGTACCTCAGAAAAGGCTTCTCGAATTGAGGGCAAAGGCCTCATTCCGAACACTCTTCCCCTGATTTCATCAAGATTTTTGTTTAGCCTAAGTAAGAATTTTGAGACTCTCTCATTCTCGACTATTTTCTTATATTTGGTCGCATCTCCAGTGCATTCTCAGTCGAGTTCTTCAAAAATATCCAATTGTTGCCAAAAACGGGTAAGGGTGTCATAGTATTGGGTGACGGAAAGATCACCTTGCTGCAAATCATGGAGACTGCTTTTAATCTCCATCAATTCTGCCGTATTGTCGTTGTCGGAGTACGTTTCCTTTGTTGCATCCCAAATTTCTTTTGCGGTTCCATAGAACATGAAATTCTGACCAATTTCATTGTCCATAGTATTAATCAACCACGACATCACCATGTTATTTTCAGATCTCCAAGTTCAAAATTTTGGGTCTTCCTTCGGTGGAGGTATGGCAGCGCCAGTGAGGTAGTCGTCTTTTCCTTTCCCTAATACGAACATCATCACTGATTGAGCCCATTGAAGGTAATTGTGTCCGTTCAGTTTATGCCCAGTTATTGGAAGTGTAAGACTTTCAGATCCGCCATGGCCGCTGTGAGAGATTTTTTCATGGCTGGAAGAGGCGTCGGACGTGGTGCTTTTATCAGTGGCCATTCCATACTTAACCATCATCAGAAAATTGTGAGGTTTAGAGGCTGCTTTGATACCATAAAGAGACAAATGGGAGAAAATTATTCTCTCTATTTTCTACATAGAATAGAAGAGATTACAAGAATAAATAGGAGAGATAACCTTCACAATTAGGTTAATCAACTCCTTGATTCTAGGAAGTAAAAATGGAAACTAGCTAAGACAAAAATATGGAGATTTGGATACTAATTATCCTCCTCTCTTTATTTGGAAACAAACAAAATCTATAATTAAGGAAATGCACTCCAAGGTCTCCTCTGATTGCATATCTGTAATTCCTCACTGCAAAACTCTTATTATATATTATTATACAACCTGCAAAATATGAACATGTTTCACTTGTTAATTAGTAATGAGAATCAACAGTTTCTCACCTGAAATGTCGTTTAATGAATTCAAGACAGGAGAGAATTTATGAAAAGAAGTATAAGGTTAATTTTGTGGTACTTAGCTGCAGCTTTAGCAGGATGGAAATATATGTATTTATAAGAACGGTTCTAGCTTGTCTTGGGACACAACCAAAGACACAACTTTTGGGACCCAGCCCAAAAGATGTGTCCATATCTCTCCTGTGATGTCACTAGACACACAATGTCACTAGAGAGATGTGTCTAGTGACATCACAGGAGAGATATAGACACATCTTTTGAGTTGTGTCTTTGGGTGTGTCGCAATCTTTACTCATATATATACACATGTATGTATGTATGTATGTGTTACTTAATAGTCTTAATCTTAAACTATAAGCGATGCTTTTTACTCTGGCATTAATCATTGTTGTTTTGGTAATAGTATTACTCTAATAATCTTAATCTTAAAGTATTAAGAGTGCCCGTGTCACTTTTTTCGTCCTTTTCTTCCTCTTAGGCTCAATTTGGTTTGTGGGTATAGTGAGGGAAAAAAAGAGTGAGGAGAACATTTTTCTTTGTTAGATTCAAAAGGAAAACACTGAAGAATTAAACCCAAAGCCTTGGCCTCTCCCTAAGGGAGGTTAGGGGGGCCGAAGTAGTAGTTGAGAATGATGGACCTCAAGATGGACATAAAAGGTTTCTAGCTTAGTGTGGGTTCGGATCTTGCCGCTAACTTGTGTCTCTGATTTAACCGGTGCGTGTGTTGTGGGGCCGGTGTACGTACTTAGATTTTGCCCCCTGTTCTACTCTAATAAAATGGCAATAAATAAACTATCTAAAGTACAATAGGTGATCCCGAAATCACAAAGGTCGGGCTGGAGGATTTGTCCTTGTATCCGTAAACAAAAAAGAAAACAAGACAGAAAAAATAGAAGAAACATAAGAAAGTAGGAAGGATAAGAAACTAAGGTGGAAATAACATTAAAAAAATTCTAATTTTGCGATTTTCTTCTCTTCCTCTTTTTAAATTTCTTGTGTTTACATAGTCAAAACCAGGTAAAATACCAAGGAAATGTTTTTTTTTTTTTTTTTTTAAAGGTAATCAGTAAAAAGAAAAGGTCAAGCGACATCTATAAAAGAATATAAGAGACATACCTCCTAATATACAATAAGCTCAAAATTATAGAGACCAGCTCTAACAAGGGTGTGTGTTGACACCCCAATTTGACCAAACGTCGAATTAAGGGGAGTACAACCTCTAAGATCCGATGATGACAAGCGCCCGATTAATCTAGGACTTCCAAAGATGATCCAAACTCTTCCGAAAGCTCTTGCAATTCAAAAACAAAAAGAAAAAAGAAAGAAAAGGAAAGACAGAAGAAAACGGCACACAGTGACCTATGCGGCAATCACGGGCTGCCGTACGGTAGTCCATGGAGTGCCGCGCGGCATTCTGTGAGTGCCGTTAATTCCAGAAAATGACGCGACAAAATGAAATTTTTAAAACTGGACGGCAGTCCGTAAAACTTCTCCGGCGGTCATTGAATGTCGTTACGGCATTCACTGAATGCCATTCTGGCACACACTGAGTGCCACAACGTCACTCACTGAATGCCGCCTTTTTGTAACAGCCAGCTGTAAAACAGCATACTTTGTACCTTCAAGAAAGGACACCCGGGATTAGGGTTTTGCCCCTGAAATGGCTGGAATACCCCTCCAAAATCTGCCTATATAAGGAAGGTGTATATCTTACTATAAAAAGGACTTGGAACATTAGAATGTTACAAATTAAGAGAGCAATAGAGAGATTTGTTTGGAAGAGTTAGAAGAAGAGTTGGATCATTACTTGGAAGGCCTTGAAGAAACTAAGAAGTTGAGGATACTTAGAGGTAAAACTCTTAACTAATTAGTTTATTTAGTAGTTCAATCACAATATTTAGATACTTAGGATCTTTTACACATTTTCAAAACTTCTCTTCCCACCTCATTTCATCACACACCACATATATTGTGATTGAACTTTCATCTCATTAGTTTGGATCAAAGTAAGTTTAGTGTTTGAAGCTTAAAATAAATCTTAAAATAGAACCTTGGTCTTTTTTGCTTGTGTTTGTTTAGATTCATGAGACTTTCAATGTCTTATTTGAATCTTAGCATTCAAAACTCAATATTCTCATGAACTTATGATTTATGAGAGGATTGAGGTTGATTTTAGTATATGGAGTCAATGAGTCCAAACTTCATCTATTGTTTGAACTCGTTACTTTGAGGTTTTATGAAGTCTCTTATACTTCATTGAAATCCACAAGTTCAAATGTCTTTAGTCTCCAATGAGCAACAAATGGTAGGAGAAATAATTTGAATCTAAGCCTATCTCATGGTTTAGGTTCCTTGTCTTGAGGTTTTATGAAGTTTCTTCATACTTCATTAAAATCCATGAGTTTAAGAGTCCTTAATCTCCAATGACCATCAAATGGTAGGAGAAATAATTTGAATCTAAGCCTATCTTCATGGTTTAGGTCCCTTGTATTGAGGTTTTATGAAGCTTCTTCATACTTCATTAAAATCCATGAGTTTAAGAGTCCTTAGTCTCCAATAACCATCAAATGGTAGGAGAAATAATTTGAATCTAAGCCTATCTTCATGGTTTAGGTCCCTTGTATTGAGGTTTTATGAAGCTTCTTCATACTTCATTAAAATCCATGAGTTTAAGAGTCCTTAGTCTCCAATGGCCATCAAATGGTAAGAGAAATAATTTAGTTTAAGTCCATCTCTAGGGCTTAGGCTAATCCTTTTCTTAAAGTTTTGTAAAGTTCTTCATACTTCACTAAGACCTACATGTGTGTGTGTCCTTAGTATTCAATGACCATCAAGTGGTAGAAGAAATGGTTTAGGTTAAGCCCAACTTCATGGTTTAATAGTTGGGGTTAACAAATGAAAGTTGAACTTGAACAAATGGTGCAGTGAATTCAATGACCACCTTTGATCAAGGATTTTTAGTTCAAAATCAGACCATTGGAACTGAATGAAACCACTTGGAGAGTGTCAATAACACATAGTTTTACCACTGTAATTTTTACTTTTATGTTTAGATTGGTTTGGTCATGAGTTTTGTGAGTTAACAATAATCTGTCCAGAATTCCAGAACAGCAACACCCTTTTGAAACTAGTAAATCAAAGTCCTAACCAAGTATTTTCAACTTCAAATAAAATTTTCTATGAGTTTTAATGTGTTAGGAAGATACCCTAAAAAGATCAAAGTGTTTTTATTTTTTTTTACTATTTTTAGAAAATCATACAAGATCTCTGGACAGGGAGTTGTAAGTCTCTGAGTGACGTCTGATTTTTGCCTATTTCCCAGAGATCTAACCGTTCAAACCTTGATTTTCTTTTTGGGTTAGAAACTAGACTCACAAAGGCATAATATACTAAAAAATCATCAATATCCAACCATCGGAAGCATGCTTTCTATTTTCTTGAAGTCCAGGTCTGCTCTCTGGAATTTCCAGAATATAGTGACAAATTTAATCAACTTTATAAATAAAGGTCCAAATGATCTTGTCTTAACCTAGAGTTCATACTATGCTTTAATAATGATTGAGTAAGCTTAAAACCAAAAGCTGAATGATCCAATCCAATGAATAGTTCATAGCTCTATTTCATTCATATTCATGTGTTCATGTGCATTCATCCACGTAGACTGATATTTGAGAATAGAATTCACCTTGTGTTAAGACTTGTTGCTTAGAATTTAGTGATGTGTTTTGTTTAAAGTATGTGAAGTAACCCTTTGTTTTGTAGCGCTTTCGAGATACATCTTCTCAATCCTTTCTCTAGTTTTGTTTATTCCTTGATTTTATTGATTTCTCGACTCCATGTACGGCACCTTAGAACTAGGATTTGCCTTATATGTATATATGTGATTAGAGACTCTTTTTTTTTTTAAGATTTTCTTTTATTCGCATGCATTTCACGTTTAATATTCGCGGCTGGATCCCGGGTAAGTTCTCTAGTTCTTTGTTTTGCATATCATGATTTGCTTGCTAAATGAATTACTTGATTTCGAATTATATTTTATCGTTAGCAATCTTGCACCCTTTTAGACATGCTTTTGTAATGTATGTATATACATATGTATTAGTTGAGGGCATATTTAGATTAATAAATCGATTAAAAGGATGTTGAGTAGAGGCCTATCGCAAGATAGGATGAGAGAGGGTGTTTTAGTCTGACGGACTCCTTCCTCTCTCATTCCATAATCCCCGGAACTAGTTTATCTTTGGTTTCGCAAAAGATCAGTTAGTCTTAAAATGGTTTCTTAATTTTTCCTTCTAAAAATTAAGTGGCGACTCGTGTTTTGTATTTTAAAATTGAAAAAAGTTTAAAAGAAAAGTTGTGGATAAAGGAGAAAATTGTGATATCCACAGTGTGACACTACCAATCACCGGAGTAAAGAGAGAACCCTATCCCAACCATCCAAGAGCGAAATCAAGTCTCGAAGAAATGAGAGAACTATGCTACCATGGGATGGGAGACTATCTAAACCAAAGGAGAAGAGAGCAACTCATCCCTACTATCCAAAAGGAGAAAATTTAGCCCAAAAAATTAAAAATAAATAAATATATAAAAATAAAAATAAAGGGGCAAAGAAGAGAGTGGCCAAAACAATACAAGGATCAACACAAGACAGAGAAACAATCAAGATCTATGGCGACCATTGGGACTGCTATCACTAAATTTCATCTTCGCTTCTCATTTCCTTTGTCTAGAAGATATGGAGGTGATAGGGGAAATATCCTCAAAATCACAATCGACATCCTCCTCCTGGTCACCCCTTCCATGATTGTGGAGTGGAAAGAATAATCCCTAACAGCTTCATGCACACCAAAGTTGTGGTTAGAAGAATATGCCTCATAGTCCCTTGTCCTTGTGGACAAGGGCGGAGCCATTAGTAGCACCCCCCCAATTTGAAAAAAAATATAAAAAATTTAGTACGTGTGATAGTTTAACGCAAATGTAATCTATCCCATTCTAAAAATTGAGAATTTTTTTAGTACATATGATATTTTAGCCCAAATATAGTCTACCTCATCCCAATTAAGTGTTCCAAACTCAATTCGACACCATACATTATTGATAAATAGACACCAAAATGTATAAATATTAATCCAAAAGATAATAGTTTTCTTAAATAAATGCAATTTGAATTCATATCTTATTATCAAATATGTATAAGTAAACCCAAAAAAAAAAAAAAATCAGGCGGCGCTGACCCCAAACCCCCGCATAGCTTCCCCAGCACCACCCCCCCAAAAAAAAACAATCTTGGCCCCGCCCTTGCCTGTGGAGATATGATTCTCTCCATTAACAACAACTGAGTCCAACCTTTGAGAAATCTCCACACAAATGGGAGACAGAGCATCAAACATGTTACCCTTAGTCATCTTATCATTCATTTGAACAACTACTTGGTGGGAAATAGTTTGAGTGTTATCCACCAAAACCCCCTGGCCCTATCTGGTAACAATTTGCCAATGGTCCATAGCACCCTTTCGATATATGCCACTCTCGAATTGCCTTCAGCCTCCTCCTTTCGATTGAACTTCAATCCATTGAGCCTTAGGAGCCTTCTTAAAAAGCTGATAGGAGGATTTCCTCTCAATCTTCAAATAATCATGCCCAAAAACTAGGGATGTTCAAAAAGACTGAAGACCTAAATCGACCGATCGACCCGAACTGAACCCGACCAAAAAAATGGGTGCATTGGGCAAGCGGTCTCTTGTAAATCTGTGAGAAATCAAGTGCTCTAGTTGGCGCACGGTGTGTGGATTTTCTACCCCGAACCCGACCGAATTGGACATATATAAATAGATTAATTTAGGGTTTTGGAACTACATCACAGCCTTGTTTCTTTTATTCTCTAGCCTCCTCCTCCTCCTCCTACAACTCCCAAGCAGTGCCGACACTCATTCCTCTCTTCCTATTTTTACCACTTATCCTTCTCCTCCCTTTACCACTCGGCAGTCACTCCCCCTCCTTCTCCTCCATTCACCACTGTCATCCCTTCTCCAGACCGAAACCCCTTTGACCCTTGCTCACTAGATCGCAACCCCTTTCTCTTACCAGGCTGCACCAACAAATCGCAACCCCAAAGCTACATGCACCACCAGATCGCAGCCCTTCGCGGCCTGGCCAGTTGTCTTTCATTGAAGATCTGTGTTTATGATTTCAATTACAAACCTCATTTATCACAACATGTGATTGTGTGGATGTAGACTCTTTCTATTTCTTTGAAGATCTATGTTTGTGTCTTTGTGATTTCAATTACAAACCTCATTTTTACAAGTTCCTTATATTGCTTATGAAAGTGTGGACATGGACTCTTTCTATTTCTTCAAGATTATGGATTAGGTTCATGTCACACCCCGAACCCGCCTCGGGCGAGTTGGGACACGTGTAACAAGCTCGCACGTCAAAACACCCTTAATTCACTAAGAAACACATGGATTAGACATCATTAAACAGCTTCGTTGACATAAAACAGCACCAAGGGCAAAATGGTCATTAATAAAGTATAGCAAGTTTTATACCAAAAGGTAGTTCTTTGAATCTCGGTTCCAACGCAAATAACAGCACATGAATCCGAATTTTCTAGAGAGAGTTATGTTTGTTTCTGTAAAAGTCGTCGGGCTAGAACCAGACCAGCGGATCGATCAGCCTCAAATCCGGATCGATCCGATTTTGACAGATTCTCATTTTCTGCACCTCCAGAAGCTCCGGATCGATCCGCACCAGACTCGGATCGATCCGGTTTCTACAGATGGGTTTTTCTGCTACTAAAACTATGCTAAAACAGTTCAAAACATTTCTCAAGCTTCAAAATTGATTCCCAACATCATCAAAACTCTTGAGAACACCTCACAAACACCCATAAACATATCAATAACATTTTTAAATCTTTCCAAATCATTCAAAACATCATCCATGTTCATTTGAATGAGAAACTAACCATAAAAACTCCAATTCCACCAACTAGTAAGGACAAAGGATTGGTAATTGCCAAGATGAGTTCAAAACACCATGGCCTTAAAGAATTTATCAGAAAATATTTCCAAAACCATGTCAAACCCTTTTGAAAGTTGTTTTAACATCCAATTCATTAATCCAAGTATAAGTTGACAATCAAGCACATAGATTTTGCTCATGGATCAAGTTAGGCATTAAACTCTACTTGTTCGCAACATTTGCAAGTCAATACAACAAGGAGTGTCCAAGTCCAAGCTTACAACTAAAACTATTTAGTTCCATTCAAATCCACTCCTAACATACATGACTTATAGCTTGCAAGTTTAACTCATAGTTTGATGTATAGACAACCAACAACACCCAACTTTACATATGATAATTTTTCAAAAAAAAAATCCAAGATACATTCTAAGCATAAACTAGCTAGGCATATAAATATATTCATATGAACACAACTCCCACGCCCAACCGGTCGTGCAGATCATTTCCTCTCCTCTTCTCGTTTGGTACCTGCGATGGTTATTCAATAACCACAACAGAAAATATATTTTCATTTAAGCTTTCGCTTAGTGAGGGAACTAACCATGCCATTGGAATGTAAAGTATGTAAATGCAACAATCAATGTAAACAACAAAAAATTGATCTCCGAAAAGTCAAGTCATTCCAGCCACCACCCCCGGATCCTTCTTACCTCGGATCTTTCTCACTTTTGGGCGCATATAGCGCATCACTCACTCTCTTGTAACCCCGAAGGCGTCACCGGCATTTCATTGTGGTCGTCACCACGTCCTACTCATTGAGGACTTCCTATCCCTTACATATAGGACCTATAAATGGTGACCACTATTTGACTTTTTTTGATCCATATAAGCACATAAGCAACTTTAACTCATAAGCATATCAATTCACATACTTGACATGCTTTTTACCCAAATTCATCAAAATACATATACATAAGCAAGAACTTGGCAACTACTAGCAACAATAACCACATGAACATAACTAAACATCCAATTGAAGAATTAGAACACTCACCTCCTCAATTTATACGCAATTAAGCTCCTAAAACCCCAATTCCTTCCAAGTTTTAGCTCAATTCTTAACCGGTGATAATCCTACATAAGTTTGGTACCAAAAACATCGTTAATCAAGAACGGTTATCGTAAAAACGTTGTCATAAATTAAAATAAAGAACGTGCATGTGATCCTCTTATCTCCACGAGTCCAAAAGTGGTCTCGAATTGTAAATCCGACGCTGGACGACGAAGGAATGGCGAGAAACGTCGTCGGAAAAATCGTCGCCGACTCGGAGCTCTTGGTTCTCTTGAATTTCTAGAGAATCCAACTAAATTTTGTGCTTAAGACACATATGCTACATGCATATGTGTGTTGGCACAACTTTTTCCTATTCTCATTTACCTCCCCCAACTTCATTTAAGATTTATTATGAAACCCCCTTGTTAATTACATTAACTACCCACCTTTTCTAAAAGGATTTAATCTAAGTCCTGTGTGGGTCCCAAATGTGGTCCCACATAATTTATGAGGTTGCTATTAAACTTACTAATTATGAATTTTATTCAAATATGCCCTCACATGGGTACCCAAATTGGTCCCTTTAAGCTATCATAAAACATAATATAATCTTAAAACATTAAATCAAGTATTCATGTAAGCATATAATGGCATCTAAATGAAAGTTATTTTAATTAGACCCTCATTGGGCCCCACTTTTATACCAGTCCCGCCTTTCACAAGACTTCCATCTGTGTCCGCATTTGAACACCTTTTCACATGTGGGTTCATAACCCACCTTAAATCATCTCTTGCATTAATTATCTTTAATTAACACATACTAACACCAAATTAATCTTCTTTTCCAGGTACGGGTGTTACATTTCTCCCTCCCTTTTAAGAAGTTTGTCCCCACACTTATTCTTACCTCATCAGTCGAACAAGTGTGGATATCTTTCTCTAATCTCATCTTCTCGTTCCCAAGTTGCCTCTTCAATGCTATGATTACGCTAGAGGACCATAACCAACAGAATTGGCTTTGTTCTCAACACTTGATCTTTCCTATCCAGAATGTGTACCGGATGTTCAACATATGTTATATCTTCTCGGATTTCCAACGGCTCTAGTTCAAGGAAATGACTCGGATCTGACACGTAACGTCTGAGCATAGACACGTGCCAATTCTTGTGGCAACTCTAATCTATAAGCTACCAGTCCCACCTTACTCAAAATCAAAAAAGGTCCAACATATCTTGGACTCAACTTGCCTTTCTTACCAAACCGCGTAATACCCTTCGAAGGCGAAATCTTCAAGAACATATAATCACCAATCTCAAATTCCAACGGTTTTCTACCCGTATCAGCATGAATTTTATAGCGACTTTGTGCCACTTGTAACCGTTACTTAATCAATTTACTTTATCGGTGGTGATTTGTACAATTTTTGGCCCTAGAAGCTGTTTTTCCCCAACCTCTGTCCAACACACGGGCGATCTACATTTCCGACCATACAATGCCTCAAAAGGCGCCATTCCAATGCTTGTCTGAAAACTATTGTTATAAGAAAACTCAATTAACGGCAAGTGTGTTTCCCAGTCAGCCTTGAAATCCATAACACAAACTCTAAGCATATCCTCGAGAATCTGAATAACTCGTTCTGACTGTCCGTCAGTTTGTGGGTAAAATGTCATGCTGAAATGCAAAGCTGTTCCCATTGCTCTTTGTAGCCCTTCCCAAAATCTGGACACAAAACGTGTATCACGATCCGATACGATAAATACCGGTGCCCCATGCAATCTCATAATTTCTTTAACATAAAGTTCCGCTAACTTCGTCGGTTTTGTAGTTTTTATCGGCAAAAAGCGGGCTAACTTAGTCAACCGGTCAACAATCACCCAAATGCTATCATTAGATCTAGGAGATCTCGGTAACCCAGACACAAAATCCATCGTTATGTGCTCCCATTTCTATTCTGGTATTCCAATGGTTGTATCTCCCCCGCGGTCGTTGATGCTCAAGCTTTACTAATTGACGTGCCATGCATTTAGCTACATATTCTACAACCTCACGTTTCATACCACTCCACCAATAGACCTCCCTCAAATCTCTATACATCTTCGTATTACCCGGATGCACGGAATACCAAGTACTATGAGCTTTTTCTAAAATTCTTTCTTTGAAATTTCCAACATTCGGCACACATAACGATTAATATACCATAATACTCCATCATGTAAACTGAACTCCGGTCGCTTACCCTCAGGTAATTCATCTACAACTTTCCTCAAGTTCGGATCCAATAGTTGATTCGTTTTAATCTCCCCAATCAAATCAGGTTGTGCTACAATTGTAGCCATCAATCCACCTTTAACTCTAGGAATCACTTCTAATTCCAGTTGTTCAAACTCTTTTACCAATCCCTCTTGTGCTGTCAAAACACATGTCAAACTTCCTGACAATTTCTGACTCAAAGCATCGGCGACCACATTCGCCTTACCCGGATGATATTGAATTTTCAGGTCATAGTCCTTCATTAACTCCAACCATCTTCTTTGTCGCATATTTAAGTTCTTCTGGGTAAATAAGTGCTTCAAGCTTTTGTGGTCAATAAAAACTTCACAAGTTTCCCAGTATAAGTAATATCGCCAAATCTTTAAAGCAAAGATTACCGCGGCAAGTTCCAAATCGTGAGTTGGATAATTCTTCTCCTGAGTTCTCAATTGCCTCGAAGCATACGCTATCACCTTGTCCCCTTGCATAAGGACATACCCCAAACCTTGATGAGAAGCATCGCTGTAAATACTAAATCCCCCGGTGCCTGTCAGAATTGCAAGGATCGGAGCAGAAGTCAACTTACTCTTCAATGTCTGAAAACATTCTTCACATTCTTTTCCCCATTCAAACGGAACATCCTTTCTCATCACTGTTGTCATTGGAGTTGCAATCTTTGAGAAATCTTGAACAAACCTTCTATAATACCCAGCCAATCCCAGAAAACTACGAATCTCTAACACATTGGTCTGTCTCGCCCAATTCATAATGGCTTCTATTTTCTGTGGATCCTGACACGCCATCTGTAGAAATTACATGACCAAGGAAAGTAACACTTGTCAACCAAAACTCACTTTTCTTCAGTTTTCCAAACAATTGCTTTTCTCGAAGATGTTGCAACACCAATCTCTAATGTCTATCATGTTCTTGCGGACTCTTTGAGTAAATAAGTATATCATCAATAAAAATAATAACAAATCCATCAAGATACGTTTTAAAGACCATATTCATTAAGTCCATAAACGCAATCGGTGCATTCGTTACCCTAAATGGCATTATAAGAAACTCGTAGTAGCCGTATCGAGTTATGAAGGCCGTCTTTTCAACATCCTCAACCTTTACCTTCAGTTGATGATACCCGACCTCAAATCAATCTTTGAAAACTCCTGAGCTCCTTGTAGTTAATCAAATAAATCATCGATCTATGGCAATGGGTACTTGTTTTTAATAGTTACCTTGTTAATCTCACGATAATCAATACACATCCTCATCGTTCCGTCTTTATTTTTCACAAAAAGGACCGGTGCACCCCAGGGTGATACACTTAGCCGGATGAACCCCTACAACTCTTGTAGCTGAATTTTAAACTCTTTCAACTCTACCGGAGCCATTCTATATGGCGCCCGTGAAATGGGTTGTGTTCCTGGTATCACGTCTATGCCAATTTCAATTTCTCTCTCGATTAATACGCTCAGCAAATCTTCCGGGAATACATCAGGAAACTCCCTAACAACTAGTATATCTTCTAATTTTTGTGCAGTGTTTCTAGTATCCGATATACTGCAGAGGAAACCTTTACACCCCTTTCTCAATAAACGACAAGCCTTGATGGCAGATACAAGATAAGGTGGTGACACGACACATATCCCTTGAAACAAGAAGACTCTACGAGTCGGTGCCTAGAATTATACCCTTTTGTTTTCACAATCAATAACCGCATGATTAACTGACAACCAATCCATTCCTAATATGACATCAACATATTGGATTACTAACGATACTAGATTCGTTGTTAACACTTCATCATTAATTTTAACTTCACAATTTCTATAAACCCCCGAACTCACCAAAGATCTTCCCAGCAGAACATCGACAGACAAATCATAGTCTAAAAGTTCTAAGGGTACATTTATATTCCTAACGAATTAATGTGATACAAACGAGTGTGTAGAACCAGAATCCATTAATACATTAGTAGGTGTTGAACAGATAAGAACTTTACCTGAAACGACCGTTAGCAACGGTGGTCTCCCCTGGGTTAAGCTAGAAATAACGGCCCTGACGTTGCTGCTCCCTTCCTTGTAGTTGTTGTTGTTGTGGTGGTCGTGGTGCTGGTGCACTACTCGCAGTTGTACTAAAGCCTCCTTGCTTCAGCTTAGGACAATTGCACATTCGATGTCCAAGGTCTCCACAATTATGGCAAACCATTCCACTATCATCGGTACGTCTCATCGGAGCATTTGTACTTAGCCTTATACCCGGAAAATTCTTCACCACGTGTCCCAGTTGACGACAGTTGTTACACACCGTAGCCGGTAGATTACATACACCCCAATGAAACTTACCACACGTGTTGCACCGCGACTTATTACTTCCACCTCCCGAAGAACTCCCAAAACTTTGCCTTTTTCGAACTCCCTTGACCATTGTATTGACTTGAACTCGGCCTTTTGTATTGTTGAGTTACCGGTGCTTGGGAACCTTGTTGATACCGCATATCTCTCTCAACGATTGAAGCCACATCCAATGCCTCTGCAACTTTATCCAACCGTTGTATTGATACTTGATATCGAATCTCGTCTCTAAGCCCCGTTACAAACTTTCTAGTTCGATCCCCTTCGTTTGGTACTATGTTCTCAGTAAATCGTGCCAAACTTGTAAATTTAGCAGAGTATTCCCAAACTGTCATCCCTCCTTGTTTCAATTCCATAAACTCTTGAGCTTTCACATCTTCGAACGATTTCAGAAAATATTGCTTCTTAAAGAGTACTACGAACTCTCCCCAAGTGTTCGGCCTTTCCGGTCTTAATTTTGTACGCCACCAGTACTGTGCTTCTTCTTTTAAAGTGTCAGCGGCAAAGAAAACCTGCTGAACCTCGGAACACAGAATGACCTTGAATATCCTCTCCATATCAAATAACCAAAAATCGGCTCTCATTGGATCAGTCTTCCCCTGAATAATGTCGGTTTCTATTTGTAAAATTGTGAAATTGTGGTTACCTCCTCCCTCAGATTAGGATTTGGTTGATCGTGTCTCCCCTCTATTGCATGAGTTTCAACAACTTGTACTAAGCCAGCTATAACTCTTTTCATTCTTTCCATTTGCGTAAGCGGTGACGATCTTTCACCAGACATTTTCTCTCTGGCATTCACAATATATTTTCATATACAAATCATGTTTGTACTTTTCAATGCATGCTCAATATCATTCAACATGCTAAGTAAACATGCGCATGAACTACACATCCTTTTAATCCTTTATGCTTATTACGCGTCGTAATCGTCACTCGTCCCCAAGGCTCTAACCTATTGCTCTGATACCAAAAATTGTCACACCCCCAACCTGCCTCGGGCGAGTTGGGACACATGTAACAAGCCCGCACGTCAAAACACCCTTAATTCACTAAGAAACACATATATTAGACATCATTAAACAGCTCAGTTGACATAAAACAACACCAAGGGCAAAATGGTCATTAACACAGTATATCAAGTTTTATACCAAAAGATAGGTCTTTGAGTCCCGGTTCCAACGCAAAAAAAATGGCACGCGAATCCAAATTTTCTAGAGAGAGTTATGCTTGTTTCTGTAAAAGCCGTCGGGCTGGAACCAGACTAGCGGATCGATCCGCCCCAAATCCGGATCGATCCGGTTTTGACAGATTCTCATTTTCTGCACCTCCAAAAGCTCCGGATCGATCCGGTTTTTGCAGATGAGTTTTTCTAATGCTAAAACTCTACTAAAATAGTTCAAAACATTTCTCAAGCTCCAAAATTGATCAACATCATCAAAATTCTTGAGAACACCTCCCAAACACCTATAAACATATCAATAACATTTGTAAATCTTTCCAAATCATTCAAAACATCATCTATGTTCATTTAAATGAGAAACTAACCATAAAAACTCCAATTCCACCAACTAGTAAGGAAAAAGGATTAATAATTGCCAAGATGAGTTCAAAACACCATGGTCTTGAAGAATTTATCAGAAAACATTTCCAAAACCATGTCAAACCCTTTTGAAAGTTGTTTTAACATCCAATAGATTAATCCAAGTATAAGTTGACAATCAAGCACATAGATTTTGCTTATGGATCAAGTTAGGCATTAAACTCTACTTGTTCTCAACATTTGCAAGTCAATACAACAAAGAGTGTCCAAGTCCAAGTTTACATCTAAAACTATATAGTTCCTTTCAAATCCACTCCTAACATACATAACTTATAGCTTGCAAGTTCAACTCATAGTTTGTTGCATAGACAACCAACAACACCCAACTTTACATATGATAAGTTTCCAAAAAAATACCCAAGATACATTCTAAGCATAAACTAGCTAGACATATGAACATATTCACATGAACACAACTCTCACGACCAACCCATCGTGCGGATCATTTCCTCTCCTTGTCTCGTTTGGCACCTGTGATGGTTATTCAATAACCACAACAGAAAATATATTTTCGTA
Source organism: Hydrangea macrophylla (assembly GCA_033977485.1). Classification (NCBI taxonomy): domain Eukaryota; kingdom Viridiplantae; phylum Streptophyta; class Magnoliopsida; order Cornales; family Hydrangeaceae; genus Hydrangea; species Hydrangea macrophylla. The sequence continues at coordinate 109,795,145 of CM066997.1, read as the reverse complement.
TAAGCTTTCGCTTAGTGAGGGAACTAACCATGCCATTGGAATGTAAAGTATGTAAATGCAACAATCAATGTAAACAACAACAAATTAATCTCCGAAAAGTCAAGTCATTCCAGCGACCACCCCCGGGTACTTCTTACCCCGGATCTTTCTCACTTTTGGGCGCATATAGCGCATCACACACTCTCTTGTGACCCCAAAGGCGTCACTGGTATTTCATTGTGGTCGTCACCACGTCCTACTCATTGAGGACTTCCTATCCCTTACATATGGGACCTATAAATGGTGACCACTACGTAAATTTCCTTTGATCTATATAAGCACATAAACAACTTTAACTCCTAAGCATAGCAATTCACATACTTGACATGATTTTTACCCAAATTCATCAAAATACATATACATAAGCAAGAACTTGGCAACTACTAGCAACAATCACCACATGAACATAACTAAACATCCAATTGATGAATTAGAACACTCACCTCCTCAATTTATACGCAATTAAGCTCCTAAAATGTCACAGCCCGGTCCCATAATAGCGGAACCGAAGCCCGTGGCACGCCACCGAGGCTATACCAATTCATTAACGTTCCCAAAATTAGGTTTGAAGAACACTCGCAGCGGAAAAACAAAACACAAAACATATTTTCAAAAGCAGAGGTTCAGTCGACTGCTCAGTCGACTGCTCAGTCGACGGGAGAAGGCAGGGAGTTTTCATAATGTTTAATAGCAATTCCAGTCGACTGAGGCTGGGGGTCCAGTCGACTGCTTTTGCTATAATAAGAACCAGTAGCTAACAGATACAGGGGTTCAGTCGACTGAACACAGGACCAGTCGACTGCTCCCCTGGCAGCAGCCCAATCTGCGGAATTTCAAGTTTAAAAGCTTTCTAACTTTCACCAATGATCAACCACTTCATCCAAACTCAACCCAAAGTAATCCTAGCTGTATTAAAACATTTCTAAAGCAGGATTACAACATGTTACTAACTATTACAACGGTTTAAAATCCATTCTAACATACCAAATTAAACATGGGTTAAAACAACCAAATTCTTATTACAACATTCCTATTATCCCAAAACTACAAGATTTACATTCAAGTTGCCTTCCAAGAGAACTCCCAACCCACGTACTCACTTTTGCGATTCCTCGCCAGCATTAACACCTGCAATGGTTATTTGAATAATCACACATATTTCGATTTGTTTAAGATAATGCTTAGTGAATAAATCAACATATGTACATGAATGATAAACATGTCCGCATTCACATCTCTACATTTCATACTAGTCGCCGGAGACTCACGTGCCCGTCCATACTCCCAATCCGCGACTCCTCGCCAATAAGTCCACGCGAAAGGGTAAGACCCACGATTCTTCTCTTCAATCGTGCGACCGTAATACCTATATCGGCTCCACAAAATGGCACGGTGACCACGTGCTCCTTCTGACCCACATAAGCAACTTAACATGCTCAAATACATATCACCATACTCGCGGTAATCAAAACATATCACCGTGCTATTGAGCCTACTTATCAATATAAATGCCCAATATGAACTACACAATATATCTCTAAGAATTAATACATGTTATTCATACAAAACATGAATACATGTTAAGAAATCATTCCAAAAACATAGTTGAATCACTCACCTCCGATTTTACACGCTTATAATACAATCCAAAGAAAACTCGTGCACAAAGAACGTGTAGAAGTCCGTCTAGTACAATTCCTATGGATCAGAATTTCATTTATCAACTTTTGTGAAAAATTCTAGAAAATAACTTTTCGGAAAACTTAGCCAAACAGGCCCTAACATATATCAAAACGAAGCTCTTACCTCGAGGAGCTCGAATATAAAATCTGGGAGAAAACAAACTGACGGAAGGTCGTCGTTTGGCGTCGCAAAGCTTGAAGCAACTAAATCTCCCTCTAGCCCCCCTTTTGGCCTCCTTTTGGAATTAGGTTAGAAGTTATGAAAAATATCTCATCCATCTCGATCTATATATAGGCAACTCTTTTGGAAATTACGTTTACCTCCCCACGAGTTTTCAAAACTCCTAATCAGTCTCTGAAACTTTCTATACAGCTTATTCATAGCTTTACGAGTGAAACTTCAAAATTATAAAAGTTTTCGACTAAGTTTCGTTTGGTCGCTAAAACGCGAATTTCTACATGACGTTTCCGAAGTTGCTAATTAGCCTACCAAATTAATAGCGTGTTAATTCGTTCTCACCAGGATACTAAATCTAACAACAGAAATATATTCTAAAACAGAAAATAATACAGATATTAAAATACACAGGTAAACATTTATTTTCAGATAAACATTTAAAATGTTCTACAGTAACCGTCTCACACTCGGAGAGACTTCACAAATAATAAATCCTCAATCACAACAGTTTCAAAGGGTTCTCTAATACAGACATCCAAATCAACTCGTGAGTCAAAACTCACCCAATCATGTGTCATAAGACATGCCACATCACATTATCATGCATGACAATGAAATGCAAAAGCAATAACACAAATGTGGGTGTTATATAAAACCCCAATTCTTTCCAAGTTTTAGCTCAATTCTTAACCGGTGATAATCCTACATAAGTTTGGTACCAAAAACATCATTTATCAAGAATAATTGTCGTAAATGAAAAAAAAAAAAAAAAAAAGAACGTGCATGTGATCCTCTTACCTCTACGAGTCCAAAAGTGGTCTCGGATCGTAAATCCGACGCCAAACGGTGAAGGAATGGCGAGAAACATCGTTTGAGAAACCGTCGCCGACTCGGAGCTCTTGGTTCTCTTGAATTTCTGGAGAATCCAACTAAATTTTGTGCTTAAGACACATATGCTACATGTATATGTGTGTTGGCATAACTTTCTCCTATTCTCATTTACCTCCCCCAACTTCCTTTAAGCTCTATTATGAAACCCCCTTGTTAATTACATTAACTACCCACCTTTTCTAAAAGGATTTAATCTAAGTCCTGCGTGGGTCCCAAACCACATAATTTATGAGATTGCTATTTAACCTACCAATTATGAATTTTATTCAAATACGCCCTCACATGGGTACCCAAATTGGTCCCTTTAAGCAATCATAAAACGTAATATAATCTTAAGACATTAAATCAAGTATTCATGTAAGTATATAATGGCATCTAAATGCAAGTTATTTTAATTAGACCCTCATTGGGCCCCACTTTTATACCAGTCCCACCTTTCACATGACTTCCATCTATGTCCGCATTTGAACACCTTTTCACATATGGGTTCATAACCCACCTTAAATCATCTCTTGCATTAATTATCTTTAATTAACACATATTAACACCAAATTAATCTTCTTTTCTGGGTACGGGTGTTACAGTTCAAAATCATAATTTTCTTTGTCAGTTGATCTTTATTTCTGAGCGTAGTTTAATTTTTTTTTAAGGCAATACATAAGAACTGAATTCTATATGAATGAAGGAAGATTAAATTTACTACTCTATCATTTTGCTTTCTACTTTTCAGATTTATTAGTGGTTTAGAGTTTACATTCTGGTACAAGGTCAAACAAAAATATGATTTTGAACCCAAAGAAAAAGTGGATTGGAAATTTTGAAGTTTGGAACATAAGGATTAGTTTGAAAATTGTTTGACAGCTATTCGTATTGGTCATAGAGCACCTTCTTGCATCTGATCATGTCATGAGTTGAAGTGCCTCCAAGGGTGCAGACCACCTACAGCCTACTTAGGCCCAAACCAACGGCCCATTAAAAGGCCCAATAAAGAGGCCTGTCGATCAAACACCAGACCTGAAACCGAATGTCCCCACCCCGACCGAAACCGACTGCCATTTGGTCAGTTTTGGTCCCTCACATAGGCACACCGAACTCATCATTTCGGTCTCAAACCCCCTCCCCGCGAACCCGACCGAGTATACCCCTACCAAAAACCTTGCAATTTTTGCATTGACTCGGCAATCATTGGTATTCAATGTCAATTCTAATCAACTTAAGGTCTCTAGAGATGGGATCTTCAACATCCAGATCAAAGTAGTCCATCCTATCATCTACAACATCCACTTCTATACAAATTCTAGCATAGGAAATCCTTCTACGACTTCCTATCACTCTATCCACATGTAGAGGTTTTCTAATCATACTTGCTATGTATCTTAATCCTTCCTCATTAAAATATTCCAACGGGATATTAAAGAACTTAACCCAAATAGGAACCTTAGTAACATTTTTTTTAATTTCCAAACCAGGCTACCATTTTCATAATAAGGTGGGCTTCCCAACTATGTCATAAGGACCCCTTCAAGGATAGAATCACAGGCTTCTGGGCTATTGAAAGTGAAAAAGTAAATCCCGTCATCATTGGCCAACAAATCTTCAAGCCCAGCTTTTCCCCAAATCTTAAAAGTAATAAGTTTAACCAGAGAATAAGGAAGCTTTCCATCCACAAAAGTACCCACAAGTTTTTCTAGTCCTTTTTCCCTATATCCGCAACTAGCTGGGGTAGTTTCAGTTTCTTTGTGTTAGCTTCAACCCCATGTTTAATAAATTTAAGATTAAAACCACACTATAGATGGGGAGAAGAATCGAGTTTTTGACCCGAACTGTCACTGTTCGGGTCATATTTCCCTGACCCATCACGTTTTCAACTTATTTTCCAAACCTGTCACTTTCTAAAGTCGTTACTCGAAGTAACAACTTTATCAAAATAGTTCAGTCGGAAGTCGCTACTTGAAGTCGGGACTTATAGAAAACGCTACTTAAAGTAACGACTTCAATATAAAGATGTCGCTACGTGAAGTAACGACTTATATTAAAGTCGCTACTTCAAGTAATGACTTTGTCAACAATTCATTCCTGCAACATTTCCATTTCAGCAGCCCCCTCCTTGCAACTTCTATTCACAACACAATTCATATGCACATATTCAACATATGTTATATAATCCACTAAGTATATACAATAAAAAGGGAGAGAGATAGAGAGAGGGAGAGGGAGAGAGATAGAGAGAGATGCACACAATAAAAAATATTAAATATATAAGATTGTGTAATTTTTTGTTTATAATACATCAAAAAATAGACAAAAAACACTAATGTGTCCCACACCCCAGAACCTTCTTCGTTCTCTTAGGCCTACCCTCCTCCTATGGTGGATCCTCTACTAGTGGAACCTCCACCTGTGGCAAATCCTCTGCCTGAATGACCTGCAATAGCTCTAGCACAGCCTTTCCCCCTCCCTCTCCATCTCCCACAAAAGCGGTACGGCCTCTCCCTCTTCGGTCATGACGACCTCTACCCGTAGCGTAAACTAGGGGTGTAATCGGTCCGATTCAGTCAGTTTTGATGCATTTTACGTACATAAACCGATTTGGTCGGTTTTGTATAACACCAAACCAAACCGAACTGTCGCGCCCCGGAACCACTCAGATGATCCTAGGACACGTGGCACGCCACCAAGGCTTAACCCCAATCATTAAAGTTCTAAAATAAGTTTAAAATAAACTAAACCAAAGAAGCTCAACAATAATAATAAAAAAAACAAAAACAAAAACAAAAACAAAATCCTGTCTTTGCAATTAGACAAAAACCCTGTTTTAGCAAATAGTAAATTCACAAATAATATTACCAAATCACAAGTTAAAACCAGCACTAACAATTTAAACCATTTAAAGTCAAATCAAAGTCATAAACATGACCTCCCAAGTACAAGCAAGAGTTTTTAAATACTTTAAATAAAAAAATACTAAAAATAACCATTTACAATCAACCGCACCCAACACCTGGAATACTTACCACTCTTATAAAGCAAGTGTCCAAATTATACAAGCAGATTACTACATGAGATTATGGCCCAACTAAAATATAACGTTTGCCCAGAAATATTACATAAGTTTTAAACCAATCAAAATATGACTCGAACTACAATCCAGATTAAACTGATTAATTACAACTATATTGCAAGCTTTAAACTAAAAAGCAAGTAACTATTAACAAGGTTACAACAACCCCCAAAACCCATGCACTAGCCAGCCACTTCCCAGCTCACTTCCCCGATTCCTCGCCGCGATCACCTACGATGGTTATTCAATAACCATTACAATATATAAGCTATATGATTAGTGAGTAATGCTAATCATGATTATGAATAATTGACATGCTCAATTCAACATATTACACAAAACTATAATCTCTGGCAATTACTAGTTCACTCCCACCACTACCGGCTAGCCCGCGGCTCCACTCCCCAAGCCCACGTGACTAGTCATGACCCACGCCCTCACACGTGCGGTCCCATAGGCCTCTGGCGGCCGTGGTCGTCACCACAAAGATTACCTCATGGTGGTATAGAACTGGCAATTTCCATTGACCCAAATAGGCAACTCAACATGCTCATTTAATCATTACACCATGCTTCCACAAATAAATTGGGCCTAATTTAATCACATGAATTTTGCCCATTAATAAGCTAATAAATTAAATCACACTATTTAGACATGCTTTGGCATTACAATTGAACTCAACATGAAAATCATCCAAATATCAAAATTAACATCACTCACCTCTTGGGTTTCGCTCCTAATCACAAGATTAGAATCCTATTATGATCCAGGTACAAACCCTATATAAAAATTACAAGATATGAGCTAAAACCCCCAAAATGGGTCGCGGAAAAACTATCACAGAACTCAATAAAATTAGTACCAATAGATTAGACTCACCCCCATGAGTCCGAATATGTAGCCTATTTTAAAAATCGACGTCGTTAAGCGCATCAATCGGCGTCGAAAAGCTTGGCGTCAAAACTTCCGTCGATATTCGAATCCCGTATATCTCTACACTGTTGTAACCAAAATGAAGAAGAAGGTGATTATGAGTCACCTCTTAACGTGTCTCATTAGCAAATTTTCTCCTTTTAATTATACCATCCACCAAGTTTTACCCATTTGCAATTTTACCCCTACTAATTATAAAACTTATTAAAGCTATCACAAACCTAAATGAGTATTTGTCTATGTCTCGCATTGGTCCCATAAGTGGTCCCATATAATTATATGAAGTTGCTAATTAGCCTACTAATTATGCAACGTGTTCAATTCGTGCTCACAAAGGTACCCCTAATTGACCCCAAAAGTGGTCACTACCTACTAACATGATATTATCAACAATAAAATAATAAATCATTTAAGCCTTAATAAACATTTAGGCACATAGGGTACATATTGCTGCCCCATCTCAACTGGGACCCATCAACACATATCCCAACTTGGGATTGCCATATTGGCCACAACTGGGTTCCTAACTGGACACCCATAAGCAACTTAGTGGGTTAATCCCACCTCCAATAAGTGTCACATAACACATCAATTTAACATTAACTCATGATTATGCATGCTAAAGCAATATTAAATATAAACCGCAGGAGCGGGTGTTATACGAACCGACAACGCATACAAACCGAACTGATCATAACCAACTATTTTTGGTTTGGTTCGGTTTAGGTACGTTGATTTTGTCTCAGCCTAATATATAGCAAATAAGAGGAAATTTCCATAACAAATTGCCAAATTTATCCAACATCTTAGTTTATATTATAACCATAAACTTCTTAGTTCATGCTATACACAAGGTCCACTGCTTTGATAAAAGAAAGAAATCCAAATTCATGCATCAGAAGATTGGAATGTTAACAAGATTGCAAAATAGCCACTGCTAGTGCTAGGTAACTTAGATAGGCCAATTTTCTAGAAAATCAAAAAACAAAAACTTAAACAGGCCTCATTTTTAATCCAACTTCAAGGAAAGCAAATAAAAGCAAATAGCATTGGCTCTTTTGCTCCTTCAAAATGTAACAAAAAAGTGTTTCAAACACAAAACTCCAAGATTTAATCTTCAATCTCCAATCTTCAATTGTGCGATGAGAATGGTGTTAATGAACTTGCTCCTTTTGTCCCCAAAGCTTTTAAAAAGATAAAAACACATGTAAAGAATGAATGTTGGATTTCAAACTAGCACTATGAACAAAAAAAATGGATATTGAAGGAAATTCAAATTAACAACAAAAAAGAAAAATGAATAAGATTGTAAGGTTACCTATTTCAAGCTTTTCATACTCCTCTACATCTTCCATTGCATCTGGAATATTAATTGAAGTTTTAAGCCAATTTTGGGTACATATAAGAGCTTCCACAATCAATGAAGACAAAAAAACTACGAAAAGGATCAAGTATTCAGCCCGAGGTACTAAAGGCGGACTCGGAAGCAACTGTAGAAACCGGAATGGCCAAAACATCATGTACCACTTGAGAGAGGATAGGATATTTAGTGATGTTATTCTTCCACCAACCCAATACATCAAATTTGTCTCCACCTTCTTCACAACCCTCATCCAAAAATTTATCCAATTTCGATTTATTCACCGTGTTACCTACCTCCTTCAAGTGCATCTTGAATTGTGAGGTTATCAAAGTATGGGCATCTTCATCATCATTTTCTACATCCATCCCTTCCGATGTTTGATCCAAACTATGGGCCTCAACACTTTGACTCAAATCATGTGTATAATACCAATCATATAAGTGACCCAATGCATCTTCTACTTTTGTTGTCAACTCATTGGCCATGCGAAGTGAATATAATTTTTCAAAACAAAATTCCACATGCCTTAACTTATATCGAGGATCAAGAACTATCGCAATAAATAACAAGATGTTCATATTCCCCTTGTTTCCCCAATACTTATTATACTTACTTTTCATGCTCTTCGCCATTGTATGCAAAAGAAAATTCGACAAGCAACACAATAGATGCAACTTATTGTAAATTATGAAAAACTCATGAAAAAAGTGATTGGATGTCACATGCAAAGACCCCAAAAAGTGCAATGTTGCATCATAAAAAAGCTTTAAAAACTTCACGAGAGTCTTAGAGTTATCCCAATCATTATCCATTGGAGGCCTTAACACTTTCTTCCCACTTTTTCCATCTTCTCCAAAGTAAGAGAGATAAAGTGGGTCTTCTTCTCCAAAACGTTCAAAGGCCTTTTGAAACTTATTGGCCACCTCCAACATAATATAAGTAGAGTTCCATCTAGTTTCCACATCTAGGCGTAAAAGACTCTTAATTTCAATTTTTCCTTCTCCACACACTTTTTAAACACTAGTAACCTAGATGGGGAAGATCTCACATACTTGACTGCATTTCGCACTTTCTCAATAGATTCATTCATCTCATTCAACCCATCACGAATAACTAGATTTAAAATATGAGCACAACACCTCGTATGCAAAAACTCATGATCTAAAATGGTACTCTTCCAACCTTTAGCTTTCCTTGTCACGTAATTAATGGCAGTATTATTGGAACTTGCATTATCCATGGTTATGGTAAATGTTTTATCAATCCCCCACTCCAATAAACACATTTCAATTGTCTTCCTAATAGTGTCACCCTTGTGATCCGTAACTAGGCAAAAATTAAGAATTTTTTTGTGAAGGTTCCAATCATTGTCAATAAAATGTACGGTAAGACACATGTAGTTAAGGTTTTGCAACGAGGTCCATGTATATGTAGTGATACAAATTCTCTGACCTTTCAAAAAACTCTTCAATTTTTTTTTCTCTTCCCCAAAAAGTCTCAAACGATCTTTAGCAATCGTAATCCGAGAGGGGACGGTTGTAAATTTAGGTTGCATAACTCGACAAAAATATCGAAAGCCTTGGGCCTCCATAAATCTGAAAGGCAACTCATCACTAACTACCATATGAGCAAGAGCTTTTCTACATGCCTCCGCACTAAAATTAGTTGCCACAAGATTACCCCCTCCCCCTTCAAATTCATTTTTGGGTTGATATGACAAGGTTTTTTGCCCCTTAGCTGTTTGCCTATTAGGATATTTTTTGCAATTGTTCAGATGATTTAACATGGCTCTAGTCCCATTTCTAATAGGATGGCAAGCATAATCCATGGTACAATAATTGCACTTAGCCCTAGGTCATTCTAGATCACAATCTTCTACCTTAGTGAAATTTTGCCAAACAACAGACTTCTTGTTAGATCTCTTACCTGTTTTAGCTTTGCCCGGATTGGTGTCAACCAGCTTGGTTTTGCCGTTAGAGGGGGTAGGAGTAGGACCTTATTTTTCCTTTGTTGCATCCATCTAGCAAAATAATAAAACCCAAGAGTTCCAATCAGAAAGGAATAAAATGAAATATAACCCTTAGGGCTCTTGTGTTGAAGAAGCACAAGAAAAAAAAATGATTTTGAATATTATTTTTTTTTAATTTTACTGTTGAAATAGGTGAATCACAATGTTTCAAAAAAAAAAGACCCATATAATGTAGAGATTGTATGGGTATTAATTTGTGTATATATATATACACAATAGGGCTCTTCTCTTGCATATGCATACACAATAGGAGAAGTCACGAATCGGAGATATAGGATCATGTGGTTGCGATAATGACTATGGTGATGGTGCATCTATATACATGTACTATGGGATGGAGAAGTCACGAATCGGAGATATACGGAACTGAGTGCCCCTAGAGTGAAATGCCTATAAAAGCCGGTCGTATCATCATATGCATACACAATAGGAGGCTCTAGTGTCTGTGGCTCAGGCTCAGAGTGTGTAGATAGGTTTGTCTGCTCCTGAGATTGGGTTGACGTGGATGGCAATAACCCCTGTAAGGGTGGGTTTGAGCTTCCGACTTCTTGTGTCAAAAGAGAAGTGTATGGCCCAATCCAATCGTCTATTGTTTGATGAGGCATGTGAATATTCTCTGTCTCAACATACAGATCAATAGAGTTTATAGTTGTACTGTCAGAGGCAGTTTCTAGTAGTAATTGCAAACTTTCATCATCATCTACTTCCAACACCATAAACTTAGCAACTTGATATCCTAGAACGGACGGATACCAACATGTGAACTTCAATCAAACTCGTGTGTTATCAACTCCCATTTTCTGACTAACTTTCCTAACAAGTTTAGTATACTCGACGTCGGTTCTCAATCGAATGAACTTTTGACTATTCATATCATAGTATATACCATCAGATCCGGTGCACATTCACTCCCCCCCCCAAACCCCCCCCCCCCCCCCCCCCATTACAACATTATAGTCTCCACGCTAGTCATTTCAACACCTTCACATTACCAATTAAATAAGTGATTAGAAATCCCTAGGTCCTAAAATGAAGTATTTTCTAGTTCTAAGTTTTTTAAAAGAAAGAACAAATTCTTTCTAAGAGTTTCAAAACAAAAAAAAAATGGATTATCTAAAGCGTTCTATTTACTTCTCAAAAAAAGCGTTCTATTTATATAAAAACAAATCAATAAATAAACGATGAACTTTCAAAAGTGAATCCAATTCTATTATTTAAATCGAGAGAAGTAGATGAATCTAAGATAACTAAAAAAGAAAAAGATTCTATAATCAATAATCAGATAATTCATGAATCCTTTAGTTAAATTCGATCTATGAATTGGACAAATTATTCACTGACAGAAAAAAAAAATATATATATATATATATAATAAAAAAAATGAAAGATTCAATTGATAGAACAAGCACAATCCAAACTCAAATTGAAAGAAGTACAAAAAGAGGAAATTTTTATAATAATAATAATAATAATAATAAGGCAACTCCAGAATGTGTCTGTGTAATGTAACATCTGTGTATGTGTCCGTGTGTGTATGTATATACATTGTATGTGTGGTGTGTGTGTATATGTGTGTGTGTGTGTTTGTTACAGAGAGAGAGAGGGGAGGGGGGAAGCTAGGGTTCACTGATCACAGAGAGAGAGGGAGAGAGAGATAAGAGAGAAGTTAATGAGAGTTACGGGGGGAGAAGAAGGGATGTCTGGTCATGTCAGCCAGAAATTACTAATTGAAGTAGCGTCTTATATAAGTCGTTACTTCAAGGAGCGACTTGTTTATATTGAAGTCATTACTCTAAGTAGCGTTTTCTTTATATTGAAGTCGCTACTTTAAATAGCTACTTCTGACTGAACCTTTTTAATAGAGTAATATTTGGGGCACTAACAAATTCCACTAACACTTACTAACATACTATATCTCTCTCCTAGTGGCATTGTGGGATGCGTAGTGGACCTCACAGTACCGCTAAGAGAGAGATATAGTGTATTAATAAGTGTTAGTGAGATTTGTTTGTGCCCCTAACATTACCTTTTTTAATAACATCGTTACTTTAAAAAAAATAATAAATTTAAAAAATAAATTAAAAATGTGATGGATCAAAAAATATATATATATGACCCAAATAAGGACGGTTGAGGTCAAAAATTATTGGCAGAAGATTTGACTTCATACTCTTGTCCAACGTGGAGCAAGAGATGTGCATCATAACTAGAGTCCAACAAAAGGCAGCCCCTTCTCATGAATTCTGAGTAGAATACGGAGTAATTAATGTCTCTGTATGAAAAATGGTAGTCACACGATATATTTTATAACATATCTCACATATTTTAAATGTGTTATTTGAATTTTTTATATCTTTTTATGTACCACTTATATAATACAGAGTATATGTATTTAAAATTTTATTATAAAATATATTGTGAAATATATTGTGTAGCTAACATTGTTGATGATGATATGTCCGAAGAGAGCATTTTTACTCACCAAAAAAATGATTTACCAATGCTCACCAATATGTTTAATCCTGAATCCCACTGTATTGACTAATAAAATGCTTAAATGAACATTAATAAACCATTATTTGGATAAGCAAAAGTATTTTCATATCCGAACTAGGAGAAATTTATGGGTACCCTCAAGGTACCACGTGGCATGCCACTTGGTACCCCATACTCAATAGATGCGCGCCACACGAATAATGAAATCCACCATAAAAAATTTAAAGAGTAATGCTAGATGCACTCCCAAATGCACAACCAAATGCACAACCCTGCTTAAAAATATTGGACTTTGTGCTGAAAAGCTTGCACACCTTGCACACCCCTTTTTTTGTGTACAGACTTTTCAGCACGAGGTCCAATATTTTTAAGCAATGTTGTGCATTTGGGAGTGCATCTAGCATTACTCAAATTTAAATGGCCTAATAATCGTGTGTGGCGCTATCTCATTAGATGTGAAACACCACATAACGCTACCTTCTAGATACACAAAAACTTCTCCCGAACTAGCACCTGTGATGATCATCATATTTTAGAGTAATGCACAATCTTGCTTAAAAATGTTGGACTTCGTGTTGAAAAGTTTGCACACATAAAACACCCACTTTTGTGTGTACAGACTTTTCAGCACAAGATTCAACTTTTTTAAGCAAAGTTGTACATTTTGGTGTACTTTTCAGAGTGTGTAACATTATTGCATATTTTAATGACAGATTGGGAGACCCCATGTGAAGCTGCTCAGCCTTTTCCTGAATTTCCGGCTTTACAAGCTTTTTTTTTTAATAGAACAGCCAATATTATGACCGTTAGAGCAATTCTTAGCTTTACAAGCTTTTTGAACAGAACAGCCATATTATGACCGTTAGAGCAATTCCCAAGAATCCCAACGAGGGATTTAGCTTTACAAGCTTTTTACAAGCTTAACAGAACAGCCATATTATGACCGTTAGAGCAATTCCAATGGTGAATTTAAATGGGTTTTTAAAATTAAAAGATATCAAAATGTATTCTTTTATTTTAAAAACTGTAATTTAATGGGGATTCAAAAATGGATCTATTATGGAAACTCGTTATAGCCTTTAGAGAGAGAAAGTGAAGAGATTTATATTTGGTGGGAAAATCCTAACTATTGATTTATAATTAAAATAATATTTTTAGTATATAAAATATATTAAACAATAAAATAACTATTAATTTTGAGTACTATGGTTAGAGTGTATGAGATTTTATTTAATAATTGATATGCACTATTTAAGTAACCAAATAGCATTTTGAATACCCAAATTTGATTACTACCCTTAGAGTTACTCTTAGGAAAGCTGGAGGGGCATATACATATCTGTATGACTGTATGTATTTTCACTAAATCTGCGAATTAACCAAACGGAGCCTTAAATGTTTTTTTGTATATTGCTACAGGTGGTTTTTGCGCTGGAAAACATTTTGGAAGGGAAAGCACCTTGGGGAAGAGAAAAAGAGAGTGAAGCAAAATCAGATGCACTAATCAACATGCTGAAGTTAGATGGATCATACCAAGATTATGAGGAAACTTTTGCCAAAACACCATAAATAAGCCTACAACATCCACTAGTTGTAGCAGGCAAAGAATGGAAAACAAATATACATTGCTTAACTAAATATGACCTCTGTTTGTTCTCAAAAAATCAAAAAATAAAAATGTGTATGTATATATATATGATCTCTGTTTTATGACCAATTGTACTATGCATGCTTTAATAAATAAATAACAACTTCTTTCCCTCCCCCTGTCTCCCATGTAATAAATAAATAAATACTGTGAACTTGTTGATAAAAACCAAGAGGCACTTGATTTAAGGTTTATAACTAGTAATATTTGACTAAATAGGTGCTTAAAAGTTTTTTAACGCCTTCTAAGTTTCTTAGTATTTTTTGCACCAAAAAAAAAAAAAAAAACACATTGTAGTATTGTACCAACTTCTCTTGAAAAAAAAAAAAAGTATTGTACCAACAGTGCTAATATCATCGACCATTTTTTTTAAAAAAACAATTTCAACAATTTTTTCAATTTTTTTTTTTTTTTTGCTAACGTTAACTTGAAATGGAAAATTCAAAGACATTTTCAAAGACATTTCGAGACAAAATATCTCTGTGTTTTCCTTTTTAAACAAAATATCTCTAAATCCAAAAAAATTTGAGACATTTGGGATAAATGTCTCTAAAACCAAGTAATTCAAACACATTCTATGAAAAGTTTCAAAAAATGTCTCCTCGAAAATATAGAGACATTGTGGGAGAAATCTCTCTAAAAATCTTTTAGAGATATTTTAAATAATAGTGTTAGGGGTACACGACCATCTCTAAAGCAAGATGTCATTTTACCCATGCCAAATCAATATTTTGGCATTGCTACAGGCTTAAATAGTATGTTTTGACATTTCTGCTCTAATGCTACATTCTAAAATAAATGCTATTTTGTAACACATTGACTATTATTGAAGTACTTTAAGTTATGTGTTTTATACACATTTTTTATTGAAATGAGTCCAAAAGTTAAATTATACGGAGTAACATTAATCCAAAAGAAAACATCTCCAATGCACATTCTATCACTCTTCTCAAACTATAGCAATGCTACTCTTGCTCTCAAATTTAGAAGAAAGAATAACATTGTTATTTTTTAAGAGAAGGAATAGGAGTGTATTGGTGATGTGTTTTTAGCATAAGAAATAAAAAAATGCATTAGAGATGCTCTAACACACACAAAAAACATTCACATCCTGAAGTGAACTAACGAGAAGAGATAGAGATTGCGGGATTCACCGTCAATCTTTTCTCGTTAATCCACCTCTCAATGTGAACTTTTTTGGTGTGTAAATATGTACCCATTACTCTATTTCAAATGCTGATGACATGATGTCAGCCCAAATAAAAAAATAAAAAATAAAATAAAAAAAGACCACCACAATGTACATTAAATAGAGCAGTATGTGCCCAAACAATACTATGGGGGCGGGAGCTTCTCTCACTAGATTTCTAGAGAGAGAAAGCTCCCTAGAGCTTCAATGTCCTATCCTTTCCCCCTCCCACACACCGTCTCTCTCTCTTTCTCTCCCTACCATCTGGCCCTCCACCTCGCTCCCTAAACTCTCTCTCATCATCCATATCCATGGTTGCTCCTTCCTGGAAGCGGCCCTGATCAGAGATCCATATCGCCATCCTTTGTCATGAGCTTCAAGTCAGATTTGGAGTTCTTTTGGTCCTTTGGATTTGGGGGATGATCATTGAGTTGAAGGGTGGTGTTTCTATTCCTTTATCAACCCCTTTTCTCACTCTTTACTAATCTATTTTGGGGAGATTAGAGGGCATCGCAATTGGTTCGCCATCCTTGTCGTGTGCTTCAAGTCAGAATCTGTTTAGATTCCCTTGAGTTGAGAGATCTGGGATGATATGGGTTTATATGAAACAGAGGTGGTCTCCATTAACCTCTCTCTTTTGCTTCTTCTTAACCAATGGCTTTTCTTTGATTAGCCAATATTGGGGTTTTAGCTTTAGATCGCTATTCCTTTGGTTGAGTTTGATGTAGGGGGTCAGCTCATTCTTCATGTCAGATCAACAAGCTTTGGACCATGAAGAGCCTTAGAGGAGGTCTATGGTACTGTGAGGATTTGTTTCCTCTCCCTTCTCTTCACCGTTTCTTTTGGAGATGGGGTCTTGTATCTTGGTATCCCAGACCTGGGTATTTGACTGTGAGAAGGGTGGGGCTAGATTGGTTGGTGGGGAATGAAGGTGAAATGTGTGAAGATGGGATTTAATGTTATGGTTGTTGGATGGTGTTTCTCTTCATTATTGTCTTTTATCTTGGAGAAATCCAGCAGACCAATTTTATACTAACCAGATTGTCTTCCCCCCAACCTTTATGTGGGGTTCCTACCAGATGAATGGGTGCACACATGAGTCTGTAAGGAGTTTTCTTTAGTTGGGGAGAGACTGAATCTGGTCTGGTTTTTTATTGTGTATGGCTGCTAGGTGATTGGGGGCTCCTAATTGTTTATCTTTACCAAAGCAGACCATAAGTTTATTCATGAGCCTGAGAAGGTTCTTGAAATGTCTATCCCAGATCTTGTTTAGACTGGAACTCGCGTCCCAAGGTGTTTGTGTAGCAAATTTGTGCTACCCAAGTACAAAGGGCATGTGGGGCTTGCTGTTACAATGGTTGAATGTATATACATTTCAACCTTGTATATATGCTGCATTTATTGGGAAGAACAATGTCCTTGGTCCATGCAATGTTATGGGCTCATTTTAATATTCAAAAGCTGCTGAATTTTTAAGGCAAAGTGTTCAAGGTTGTAAGCATGATATGTGGGCATTTGTGGGTCCCAATGTGGGATGCCTTATACAAGACTTTTGGTGGCATGCGCGCAGAGTTTACAGCTTGTATGGGGCTATGGCCAGCCCACTGAAGTCATATGTTGTGTTTATGACATTTTCCCCATGTGATGTGTCATATTCCATCTCTTCGAGCGCACATGGGGAGGTTCTTTTTATTTCTCTTAGTATGGGTGGAATTCTTTCTATGCCATAGTTGGGATTTTTTAATGTTTTTAAGTCAATTATATTTTCTGGGGTATACCCCTTGTATTTGTATTTTGTACATGTCTTTTTGACTTTTTTTTTTTCTTTTAATCAATTTACCATTTCCGGAAGAAAGTGCAGTGTGTGTGTTTTGCTCTTGTGCATTATGGCCCCACTCAGAAAGAATAGTATCACCACCTACATGACAGAATGAACCAGGCAATGCTTTCTAATCATGATAAAAATGGGAGAGAGAGCAAAAAAATAGCATGAAAGCATCCAATACTCACTCAACAAGCATGCATTGTTTTATAGTTAAAACACCCAAACTTCCAAGAACAACACAACAATACAAACCTCATAATTCATAGGTCCCATAGAGTACCATGAAACTGTCCCTCTATTTTGTTCTATTAAAACTTGGAAAAAAAAAAATTGAAAACTGACAAATCAGAGTAGAAATAGTTCTCTTTTTTTTTTTCTCTTATTTTTTCAGGAAATTCGATAGAAATAGTTTTCACTGATCTTCAGACATGTTGTCCCAAGTACAAGACCCACGGCTGCATATCGTGCTAGTTTGCTTCCTGAAATCTTCACCGACAAGTGCCCCAATAGCATCGGTCAAAATGGAATTTTCCTTACCACGCTCACTGTCATTACCAAACCAATTTGTGCCGAGCAAGAGATCGGGCCTAGAAAAAATCTTCTTGTGTGCAGTTTCTTCCTTTCCATCATCACACGGCGTCGCAACCCAGTCAATGAGTCCTTGCTTATCTTCACACCCGCCATAGCAAGACATAAAACAATGTTAAAATAGAAAATTCAACCTCGTCCGAACCTATGTCAGCATGGACTCTCCTATTCCACATACACACAAAGTACCCAGGGTATGGGATACATATGAGCGCAGTGTTGTCAAATAATGAATGGGTTTACCAATCTTATGAATCATTTCGGCGTATTCACTTCTTGGAAAATTAATAGTATCATGATTATACATAAACATATTACATACAAGGACACGTGTAAAATGCTTAAAATGAAATTAACAAGTTTCATGTAATGAAGACTCAAAAATTTTGACAGTTTCAACTTTGAACTCCAAATTTATGAATCGTATCGGGTTGTACGAAACTCGAATCAACTTGGGAATCGAACTACTCTAATAACCTGTGTACAAGATGTGTCCGGCACCCGTATCCAAATCGAATACCCTATTTTTAAAAGTTTAGGATGTGCCCACTTTTGAATACATTGCAAGCAAAGTCCCCATATACTTAGATTTGGAGTTTAGAGAGGTCCGGCACTTCAGACACACAAACCCACCCCATATGCGTATCCGAGTCCATGCAACATAGTTTCAAATATTGTTAATGTGACAAAATTATTTCTCACCTGACACGTTCTCAACTAACTGGGGTTCATCTGATGAGCTTCCACTAACAGGAGTATACTCGCTGAATACAGATGAAATAGAATTACCCAAAGGAGAGATTGGATCACCACAAGCTTCCCACTCAGTCTGCCAGAGGTTCTCGGATGAACCATCCATCATATCACCAGGCATAACAGTTGCATTAGAAGTCGGATGGCACAAATTGTTCTTTGAGTTTTTCAAAGTCTCTGCTTCGTAGAGTACCGACTCCAACAGACCGCTGCTCCGAGGCGAAAGACAATCTGACTGTGGCTGCTCGGTCGGACGACAGAGAAACAAAGTATCGACAGACTCAAGGGAAGGCAGCGGGGAAGGTGAGCCCCAGCTACCTGCTTGAGGATCTGAATATTGGAGTGAAGGGA
Source organism: Hydrangea macrophylla (assembly GCA_033977485.1). NCBI lineage: Eukaryota > Viridiplantae > Streptophyta > Magnoliopsida > Cornales > Hydrangeaceae > Hydrangea > Hydrangea macrophylla. The sequence continues at coordinate 109,776,119 of CM066997.1, read as the reverse complement.
GCTCCAACTTCATAGCCCAAGAGATGGGCTCGGAAGAAGAGGAATTGCCATTTATAAGGGCATGGCTGCCCGGAACAATAGATGAGGATGATGAGAGATTGGGATTCAGATCCGGATTACAGGAAAAAGAAGAAAACCCAAAGGATTGATCAATCTTCTCACCATCATCATGATCATCCTCATCCGGGTATTGTTCGAATGCTGGGATGATATCATTCACACCAGGAATCAATGGCTCTGATTCTCGAAGTCGCTTGTTTGGATGCAACATCGAGAGCATAAAGCTACTTTGATGGGAAGAACCGAGACCTTGTGCTAGCAAGCTGCTTGAAGGAATATCAAGAAGATTTGACGGGTACAACTGTTGATTGAGTTCCAAATTTAGGAATTCCACAACGGGAAGCTTCAAATTGTCTGTGGGCAAGAGACCGGGATGGCCCGTGTCTCCAGACTGGAATGAACCCGTGCTCTGACTCTGATGATTCTCATTCAATGCTTGCAAACAAATATCGGGAGGGTAAATTGGTAATCCAGCACGCTGCCGCCTCTTTATTCTGGTATTCCAGTAGTTTTTTATCTCGTTGTCTGTACGTCCAGGCAACTGAAAGCAGGGAAGAGGGGGAGACAAATTAGCAAAGAAGTCCAGAGAAATATATAATCCCTCTATGGAAAAAGAAAAAAAAAACCAGCAAAAGAAATCCATTCATGAGCTTTAGTTAGAAGAGCAAAGAATTTCCACTCCAATATTTACGGGACAAATATAAAATAAAAACAGCAAAAGAAATGCATTCACGATATTATGTTAAAGTGGGAAAGGAGACTGTCAATTTGCCAAGCTGCAAAATGACAGAGAAACATGGAAGGCAATGTTTCGAGAAGGGTTTATGTGATTTGAGGTACTGGGGCTCACATTTTAAGACATACGTTAGAGGAGAGGTGACATGTCGGGACACCAATGAAATGAATACATCTGCAGCGAAATTCAGGCAGTACAGGATGGAGTTGCAATTAAATTTCCAAACCAAAGTTTCAATGTTTAGACACTCATTCAACCCTGCATGTTCATGTGAAATACAAGGTTACTGGAGTGAAATATAGTCAAGTTATCCTCCATCTACAGCCTATGCTTGACCAAACTCAAGCCCTGTACCCAACTAAATTCTGTTCTGCCATTCTGCTCTGTGTCAATATCCTCATTTAACTCACTTACTAAATACCCTATTTTCCAGGAATCAAAAAAAAAAAAAAAAAACCCTATTTTCCCTTGCTATGTACAACCCAATTCTCTGTAAAGAATCCAATTCTGCTTCACGCCATTGTGATTGGTTTAAAATACAATTTTTTCCCATTATGCCATTTGTGATTCGTAAATAGTCAAATTTCTTTTTCTTCAGTCAAACCCACAAAAAATCCTTTTTGTATAGGTGTAGTTTTCAGCGCCATATATTAAGGTCTTGTTTATTAGCCTCACTACAACCGTAGCTGGTAACAAGCATTTATCATTATCAATAAGAAAATCTAACACCATTGATGAGCGACAAAATTTACAAATCAACAAACTGTTCATAATATGTAAAAATTGCAGGGTGCTCCTTCATTGTGGAGCAGTAAGTGTGCCGAGGAAAAAAGTCGATTCAGTCAGAACTCAGAAGAAGCCATACAGATACAACGCAGAGGAAGATTCGAGCTATAGAAACAGTTACCAACAAACAGTGGATGTTGATTTAGTTTTCAACTATATTTAACAGTAACAGTACCTTTACTCTAGGCAGCATGGACACTTCATTTTGGGTGTCGTACCCCGTGTCGAGACATGTCACAATCCGTGTCCGCCTTTTTAAATTAAAAGTTTAATTCCAGACACAACTGGGACCTGTGAGGGACAAGGCCGGGACACGCCTCCGACTATTTCTATTATACGTTAGTGTTTTTCAAACTAGGGTTTTACACATTGTTTTTTTGTTATGCAACAAATGCTACAAAATATTGCTAAGTTCCTAGCTGGCTAGCTGCTATGAATGTAATGTAGATGTTGAGATGTTCAATCCCTTCTTTTTTTTTGTGCTTAAAATATAATTTTTACAATAAAAATCTTTTTAAACGTATCCTATCGATCCCCGTATCCTACATTTTGGGGATTTACCATATTGCCGTCTCCGTGTCGTATCGTATCCGTGCTACATAGCCTCTACTCATAAATTGTAAAACAATTGCCCCCGCTCATTTCTATCTCAGCATTGTCAACACTCAATTTTCCACGCATTATCTCCCATCTGTTCCATTACTTGGCACCAGAAAGAGCAATTCAAGTAACCGCATAATATAGTTTGACAATGAATACATGCGCAATTAGAAAAGTGGTTCCACTAACTGCTATTGTTTTTTCTTCCTTCATAAGTCAACTGCTTTTTTTTTTCCAGATAACATCATTAGAACTACTAGGGCACTGATCAAGTCACCAAATTCCTCTAAGACAGACCCCATTTGACCCATCCAAAGCTAATTCTGTGGATCACATCATCTGTCGATCACATCATCAACAAAGTATACAAAAGGCAAACCCAGTGCACGAGGCTCCCGCCACTGGGGAGTCTGGGGAGGGTTAGATGTATGCAGCCAGCAGCCCTACCTGCATTGGCGGACCCACATAATGCTCAGGGGTGGCACAGGCCCACCCTGAATTTTTAGAAATTATAAAACTACATGTAATAATTTGTAGATTTTGGAAATAGACCCTCCTAAATTTCACACAGGCCCCCCTTGGACTTCTAAAAATTCTAGATTTACATGTATTATTTTACAAGTTTGAGGCACAGGCCCCCTGTAGTTTTGAAAATTCTAGACTTACATGTAATATTTTACAAGTTTTACACATAGGCCCCCACAAATTACATGATTTACCCCCAAATTAGGGGTGCTAAACTAATTCTACATACAATTCTATCGCTTTACACATAATTACGTATAGGTAGATCCAAAAAAATTTGCCTCAGGGGCACTGCCCCCCAACCCTCGTATAGTATAGGCCCCCCCGACCAAAAATCCTGGATCCGCCCCTGCTTACCTGTGCATGCATTGAGACAGTTTCTGTATTTTGACCGGTTAACTCCAGATCACAGTGGAGCAACCTTACCATTGCACCCACCCACAAAGTACGCATAAATAAGTCAAAATTGCAGAACGTTCCTTGTGTGTGGAGCAGTGAGTATGCTAGAGGACAAAAATAGATGGATGCATACAAAGCTGCATACAGCATACCCTATACCACACTGGCACACTGCAAACACATGTTAGTGGCCGATAAACAATACTTCCTATGTCCCAAATTAAGAGCTCCTTATGGGAATTCCAATTATTTAAGGCCATTCTGATTGTTGTGAAATCTTTTGACTTTCCATAATTGCCCCTCTTTTAAGTTGTCACATCGAATGAAAAGTGGGTGAGTTTTGTATAGTAAAAGGGAAAAGTTCGAACATGTGTAGTTAAAGTACATTGACTTTTCGAGGACTCTCAAAATGGGCCATCACAAAATGGAATTTCATGACTGGTCAATATATAACACAAAGAAAGATCGAATCTATAGCAACTATTAGCAAGTCACCAACACATTGGGGATTTTCATGACTGGTCAATATATTTTTGAGAGTTCTTATTTAATTAGTAAGGGTAATATAATCCTACAGATGTTTATTGGGCTGTATAAATGGATTATAGTTTGTAGGAAATCCTAACACACGATTATCATTCCTCGAACTTCTCTGCTCCTTTCCTCTCTCCATCTCTGTCAAACCCTAATTATTTAGCCTCAAATCTTAACTATATTCAATAGTAATAACACCGTTATTGATTGATTGTAAAAAAAAAAAAAAAAAAAAAAAAGCAACCACTGGTTTCTATCTCACCAGAGGTCAATACTCAATTTCCCATGCATTATCTAGACTATCTATTCAGATTCCATTTCTTGGATAGGGAAAGATATATTCAAGTAACCGCATAATATATCTGATAATACGCATGCACAATCAACCACTTTCCAAAAAAAAAAAAGTTTCATTGTCTGCGTGTTTTCCATGTCAGGATCTTATAAATTGTAAGCACTAACGTACTGATCAAGTAACCTAATTCATCTAGGATGGACCCCACTTCCACTTCGAGCTTTTGATATTGCAAATATGGAGCATATTTACCACGGACCTACAATTTGAGGAAACCGATTTTATGTTTTGTGCAGTGCGAATCCTGAGGGCACTGTAAGCGTTGTTGAGCAAGGGTCACGTGGATGGAAATTCTACAAGGTAAATATACTAATTTCAAAGACACGACCATCCAAGTGCAGGTTCCACGTCTACCCATTACAAGCACGGACCTACATGACTTCTTGTGTTGGATAGATGCACAGGTTTTTTTTTCCTCTTTCATAATTACCTGACTAGTTTAGAACAGATAAAACCACTAAATTAAAGCAATAGTACCAATAACTGAGTATGTCTCATCAAAAAATGACTACTGCTACCTAACATCCCTCCCCCCTCCCCTCCCCTCCCCTCCCCTCCCCTCCCTCACCCATACCCCCTGAAAAAAGAAGAAAAGAACGCAATCTTCCCAACCACTATCCTAAGTTTTAGCTAAGTAGTAGGCTGATATATATTTTAGAAGCACGAAGCGGGGACGGGAGTGGGAGCGAGGAAGTGTTAAACTTTAAGAGGTTCAAAAGTTGGGAGCGTTTAAGAAGCGTCCAAAAATTTGATATAGATATATTCTATATCTAATTATTGCAGAGGAATTTAGATTGACATAATATATTTTGATTGTAAATTTTGTTTTTGAAAGTCTTAAGCCATATGTTCGGACATAAAAATATTTCTTCGGTAAAATATTTTAGCAAAAAAGAACTTGAATCTATTTATAGGCTATTTTGAAACTTGGTTGTGATGGGAGCGGGGTGGGAGCGGGGATCTAACATGAGGGGAGCGAGGTTCCGACAAGCTACTTAGTAAGAAGCGCGGAATCAAGAGTCTGAGGAGGGAGCGTGACCAGTTTAGAAGGTTCCTGCTTCTAAGATATATATACAACTATATCTCTACATACATATATGTTTATATATATATATATACATATGCTCTAAGGGATACACACAACTCAATAAACATAGAAATATTTACAAGAATTATAAATGCGCTCTGAGACAAGGATCAAAATTTCGTTTTGGTGTAGTGTTTCAGTGTTCCCGGAAACGGAAACTTTTCGGAAACGTTTCGGAAACATGTGGAAACACCGGAAAAAAAAATAGACATATATATAGTGACATTAATTATATCTAGTTCAAATTGAAAATACATAATGATTTAGTCGTCAATCTATTGTTAAGTAGTTCACATAATGTCAATGATTATTATAAAAAGACGTTAAATTTGTTTAATACCAATTTATGACTAATTACTAATTAGTATTAATTACAATTAGTATACTTATAACTTATAACATTAATTAATAACTTATACGTGACTTTAGTATATTTTAATCAAAGTATATTACTAATAAGCAACTTTAATATAAATAAGTTACTTTAGTAACTTTAATCTTTATTCTTTAGTATAAATAAATTATTAAGCTTTTTAGTATAACTTAAAGTTACTAAAATCACTTACTTAAAGTTACCTATATATAGTTATCAAAACAAAAAAGTTGTCTATATATACATACATATATAAATTATATATATAAGGGCAGATCTCATACCACACTCAGCACAGAGAGAGAGAGAGAGAGAGAGAGAGACGATAGGCCACAGAGAAGGAGACGATCAGCGACGAAGAAGAAGAGGGAAGAAGAAGGAAGAAGAAGACTGAGACATAGAAGAAGAAGAAGGAAGAAGACCAGCAATAGAGAAGCGAAGATCAACAAAGAAGAAGAAGAAGATGAAGAAAAAACCCTGATTTCTCAATTTTCCCCAATTTTGATTCGATCCATGTGACTGTTTCGTTGGAAACATATGTGTTTCAGCCGAAACACAACAAAACGAAGACGTTTCGTGTGAAGCACTGGAATTCGCAATTCCACCTCTGTTTCGTGTCGATCACCGGCGAAACCGAAAAGTTTCAGTTGTTTTGCTCGAAACGAAATGAAATTTTGTTCTTGCTCTGAGATGCTCTAAACCCAAGACATTTTCAAATTTGACACTCTCGTTCCACTTTTTGTGACCCAGGTACTGACAATTTATACTGCCAAACCAGTGGTTGAGGGACTTTTCTAGAACAGTTTTCTAATATCAAAGGTGTTGACAACAATTTATATCAAGCTTTAAAACCCTCCCGCATGTGGGACCTGTCTCGCACATGAAGCAGCAACAAACCGAACTCCACCATAGTGGAGGCAAACAATAAAAGTGCAAATACGACACACCAAAGCGGGACACAGACTCGAACCTGCAACCTCCGACAAACAAGGCTCTGATTCCATGTTGACAACCATACAACCATCTAATCTAAAAGCTTAAGTTGCTAGAGAGAGGTGTAAATTATTTTTTTACTCAATAAAAGGGTGCCTCCTATTTTGCTTTGACATCCCTCTATGGATTCACATCAACTTTATCTCTGTATGTTCTTTGGCTGATTTCCAAGATATACTTTATAGTTACAAACATTGATAAAACTTTAGAAATCAAAATTCTCATTCCAGACCTTGAGCCATATGACACAGAGGTACAATGTATGATGATGCGAGTAAACTCAACACAATTAAAAATCTGAATTTGCATAAAGGAAAAGAAAATTAACAAAATCCACATTTTGGAATCCAAATATCTTAAACTCCTACTCTATGTAGCACGGATACGGACGGAGACGACACGACACGGAGACGGCGATACGGCAAATTCCAAAAATGTAGGATACGGAGACGGCTAGGATACGCCGAATAAAAAAATATTTCTAAAAAAGTATAATTTAGTTGGAAGTAAAAGAAGAAGAAGAGAGGATTAAATATCCATATTACATTACATATTCTAATATTCACCCATAGAAACTAGGCAAATAGCAAATAGCAACTAGCAACTTACAACATATACTCATAAATTGATTACAAAACATAACAATTTAACAGGATACATACACAATAGGATACAACAATTAAATCATTATATCTCCGAATTAAATATGCAATTTGTAGTTACATGTCCACTCATGTTTCCATAATTCTCAAATAAACCAACTGCTTATCCCCAATTTTACAATATTAAGATTATTGCTTCAAAGTTTTAAAACATATTTCTAATGAGAGGCCACCATGCTACATTCACTTGTGTGTCCGGTCATGTCGGCTGCGTGTCCAATACGTGATCAAGGTGTGTCCGATGTTAAAATATTTAAGACACGTTTTATAGTGAGTCCGACACGTGGTGACGCGTGTCCGACGGGTGTCAGTGTCTGACACAGACACATACGGAGACGGCACCCAAAGTGAAGTGTCCGTGCTACATAGCTCCTACTCCCATGCAACGAGGGGAAATTACTTCCAAAAAGTCGAGCGGCTAACCAATAATTGAAAGTTGGTGATGAAATTAATAACTTATGCAGCTTTTCGGGCATGATGTTGCAATGATAACTAAGACTTTTCTTCCTCAGAGGCAAGGTGCCCTATACTTCTTTTTATCTAGATTTTAACTGGAAACATTGTAATGGAAGAGGAGGGCACGAAGACCTAATATAAAGTAGAACTCTGAAACATGCACAAGGTTTATTATGCTGCAATCCTGAGAATGTTCTAGTATCAGATATGCAATGCTTACAATTAACCAATTTCCCCAGAGTGACCTTCCAAGTTAAGAAAAGGAAACTAATTTCCATTATTACAGCTATTGCCAACTTAAATGCTCATCTCTCTTGTGCTGTCAACCTGATAGACATTGGACCTTAAACAAGAGGTGGAAAGAAGAAGGGAAAAAAAAAAGAGCTCAATAAGAAATAGGGAAAATAATTATAAAATAAGAACTCATACGAAAACATGTTAATAGCTGTTTACCAAAAAATTTACTCACGAACAAACTCGCATGTAAACATTTTCTCAGACAAACTATGATGCAAAAGAAGGGGTAAAATCCATTTTGGGCTCTTGACTATTCCCTGACTTCCAGTTTTGTCCTTCATTTTCCTTTTTTAGCAATTTGGTCCCTTAACTTTCAGGTCAATCGCAACGTAAACCCTCGTTTGAAACAGTAACGCAAACACATTATGTAAAAGGTAGACATTGCACAACGTGCCAAGTTTTCATCACAATTGGAAGCTAACAATAAGGTCGACATTGCAATTGTTCTAAAAGCTAGGAAGCACCGACACTTTGAAAACGGGCCTATACCCGTGTCCGACACGTATTGGACACTGAGACTTGCCCAACACACCTCCAACATGAATAGAACGCAGAAAATAGGTGTCCTGTTTCTCTTTTGCAATTTTTAGAGGCGGGCACAACACCCTCACGGCCAGACACCTCAAAGGTCGTGGAGGGACACACTTTTTGCCCAAAATGCAAACTTTTATGGTAGTCTTTTACTAGTTCAAAACCGACACAGCGTCGATTTTGTCAAAACATTACATCACTTATCTCCTCATTTTTCACGGCAATAGCCTCTCATGACCCTCTCGTTCCATTTCCCTCTCTCCATTCAAGCAATAAGTAGGGGCAAATAAGATATGTACGTGAAATAGATAATAATTGCATTAAATTTTTTATAAGTATTTGAACTGTACTTAAAGGGCAGCCCGGTGCACGAAGCTCCCGCAGTGCGGGGTCCAGGGAAGGGTCGGACCACAGTGGGTCAATTGTACGCAGCCTTACCCTGCTTTTTTGCAAGAGGCTGTTTCCACGACTCGAACCCGTGACCTGTACTTAAAATTAAAATAATAATAAATAAATAAATAATTGTCGCCGTGTCGTGTCCTCGTTTTGTAGCATTTGCCGTGTCGATATACCATGTCGTATCTGTGTTGGTGTCCATGCTTCATAATCTAAAAGTAAAGGGATTAAACTGCTACACTTGAAAATGAGGGACCAAGCTTCAAGTTGGTGTATATAGTTCAAGGGAACAAAAGGCATTTTACACACACAAAAATATACACAGAGATACGTTGCTCAAAACTTCTTCCCCCTTTCTTATGGGTAGAAATGAATTGATCCAAACTTTAACTGAATTCACATCAAAAGTGGATACGAATTAGAACACGATTGCTGATTCACTTGGAAAAGACAGATATGGAACATATAGATACACACCTCCGCAGCCATTCGAGCCCATTTGTTTCCCATTTTAGCATGGAGTTCGATGATGCGTCGCTCCTCCTCTGACGTAAATGCACCTTTCTTCAGATCCGGTCTCAGGTGATTTGCCCAACGTAGACGGCAGCTTTTCCCACAGCGGGAAAGTCCAGAATGCTTTTGTACGGCGTTCCAGTTTCCCTCCCCATGCTTGTTTACATAATCCACTAATATTGCATCTTCTGCTGATGTCCATGGGCCTTTCTTCAACGAACCGCCTCCAAATAAATTGCCTTCGCTGCTAACTTCTTCAATGGACGGTGAATTTACGCAATCCGATATCATCCTCTCCTCACTCTCGCTTGTCATATTACACTTCTACTAATATGCTCTACAAGATTAGAAAAACCCAACACTGGAATGAGCTTATGACAGGATTACATGCTAATATGGTTAATAGATTGTTAAAAACAATCCACAAATACTTGTTATTGGTAAAATAAGCTAGATACACACATTGTAATCAATATCTTCTTTCTTCATATCATGATTTTGTCCAAGAACATCATGATACAAGGGGCATTCTCGTCTCGATGACAAAAGATGGGTCGCGGACGATGCTTTTAACCATGTGTGGAATGCAATCCCATCAAAGCGAGAATGTGCGATAACTATAGAACGACAAGGAAGAACCATCCAATGGATGCAAAGTGGAGGAGAATAATCATTTAAATACGTGCACGCGCACACACACACGCGCACGCATATAAATGGCATGCATGCAAATCAGACAGAACCAACAAATGAATATAACTCTAAAAATTGGTAATAAAGCATATCACATTTAAAGAAACCCTCATACAATGTTCTTTCAATTTCCTTTTTTTTTTCTTTTTTTCTTTTTTCTCTTTTTAATAATTAGAACACAAAACGACAGCTTATGATATTCAGACCGAGGCATAAGTCGTATTGAGTCAAACATTACGACAACAATCCAATTCACTATGTTGTCATCGTAAGGTGATGTCAAAAGTAAATCTAGGAACACCGGTCTACAATAAATATAGAAGTAAATGCATGGCTCATAGAGAAGTAAATAAGACAAACAAAATCTAAGTAGAATATCACCGATAATGACGTATAAGACCAAATATGACACTATACGAGTTACGTATGCGACAAAGCATAAGATTTTGAAAACCTAAATTAAAGCACCATTTGAGCAGTGTTCTCTTGCTTTTGGGGCAAGAGTGGAACTTTTGAAATAGTAAACAAGTCATGGCTAGTTGAAATAGTAAACAAGTCATGGCTAGTTGAAATAGTAAACAAGTCATGACCGTAAACTTTTCTTTTTAATTCTTTTTAGTAAGAATTCACAACTAAGTTGACTAATACATTTGCACAATAGAATTGGAAATAAGTAAAAAAAAAAAATTACCTGAACAAGACTGGTTAATTTGAACTGGCCAAGAAAGATCAGCCTCTCATGGTTTCCAAATCCCCCTAGTACAAACCCCAATATATATATATATATGAGATAAATAATACAAACCCCAATATGGCCACAAACTAGAGGTGATACGAAACCAGAACAATAATGGCACAGAAACTCAATCAAACCCAACTGAAGGACACACACACAACTAAAATGTATCCACTGATGGAAGTGAAAAATCAAAATTAACAAAATAAAATATTCGAAACACCGATTTTCGCGGCGGAAATGGAATCAAAATCGAAATGAAGAGGATCCAACTCTGGAAGGATTGAGATCAGTTTGGACCTCCACACATTTCCAAATGCAATTACAAACCATAAAAATATGATCAGTTTAAATATAGAGCTGAAAATCGCAATACAGAGAATCACAATTTTAACTAAATTACTATATAAATAAAAGCTCTATATATATAAAACATAAATCTGATCACATATCATCGTCTAGAACATAGAAAAAATCGCATGCACAGATCTACAGAAAAACACAAAAGCCACATTCAAATTCAAATCGGAATTAAAATTACAAACGAAAGCGAAAAAACAAACACCCAGAACATCAAATATATTCAAAATTGAGAAAAAAAAAATCAAAGTGGAAAGAACCCTAACCCTAACCGTAATCGGTTAATAAGGAGGGGCAGGATCTAATCATAGAATTGTAGAGAGAGAGAGAGAGAGAGAGAGAGAGAGAGAAAATGGGGGACTGAGTGAGAGAAGTGAGAAACCAAAGCTAAGTCGAAGAATTGAGAGATGGCAACAGGAGAGCGAAAGTAGGAGAGAGAGACCAGGACTGACTACCAGCTTAGATTGAAGAGTTTTTAGAGAGCATGAGTTCACAAAAATACATACACATATATATATATATATCTATATAATTATATATATATATATATATGTCTGTGTGTGTATGTGTATGTACTTTCTCTGTTTGTTATTTTACCGTCCACCCCTGCTATTCTAGAGAGAGAAAGCACATGGAATCAAGAGAGAGAGAGATGACTAAATCAACAAAAGTTTGGACTTAAATCAAACTCTGGACCCACAGACCAGACATTCACTTTTAGGAATTGAATTAAATTAATCCATCAAACATTACAAAACCAATCGTAGTTAATAATTATACTTTGGGAGTTTAAGAAATCTAACTAAATCATTTTTAATTATTAATTTCACCTGAATCTCAATCAATGATTGACAGTGATACTTGTACCATGCACCAATCTGGAAATGACACCAATCTGGAAATGGTATTTAGTTAACCAAAGATTACTTTTATGAGTAATGTCATAATTCAAAATTTTCTATTCTAAAAGAATAATGATTGGGGCACAAAAGGATACAAAAAACTTTCACAAAATGAGTGAAAAATCTATGTGGTACAGTGGGACCCGCCAGCAATTAATGAAAATAATGCTTAATTACTGGCGGGTCCCAGTGTGCCACATAGACTTTCCACTCATTTTGTGAAAGTTTTTTTGTATCTTTTGGTGCCCCTATCATTGTTGATTCTAAAAATGTATGATGTTGAAATGGAGTCAGATCTAATACGTGGGATTAATTGAATTTTGATTAAAAGTTATTTATTTGATTCTACTGTTACATTATTTGGAAAGCAATTTTAAGATAAAAATTTGGAAAGAGTAATTCTATACACACCCACATACTTACTCTCTGGACCCACCATTTAGTAAAAAAAATTATTTACAATTATACCCATAAGCAAAATGACACATAAGTACAAGTGAACAAAAAAGAATGTCTAAAAATACTCTCTACTCCCACGAAATTTGACAAACCCTAATCATTACAATCAATTTCTTCTATTCATGGTATCCAACCAGACCACCACCATAATAATCTTTTTTCGGGTAAATATCACCTACCTCCCTTGAGGTTTGACCTAATAACACTTACCTCCTTCCACGTTTCAGAACTAACAGTTACCTCCCTTATTTTTGAATTTCAGTAACACTTACCTCCCCTCTGTTAACAAACCGTTAAAAAAACTAACGGAATGATAATGACATCACTTAATAACTATCTAAAATACCAAAATTACCCTTCTTCTTGGCTCACTTCTTACTTGAGCAGACCCCTGAAAATGGAAAGCTGATTTTCTATCAAATATTTAAGTGGGTCTTATGGAAGGCTGGTTTTCGATCAAATATTTTAAGTGGGTAAGTTATAGATTGATGAAAGAAGTGAGTAGGAAGGGTAATTTTTGTATTTTAGATCGCTATTAAGTGATATTATCGTCATTCCGTTAGTTTTTCTAACGACTTGTTAATGGAGGGGAGGTAAGTGTTACTGAAATTCAAAAATAAGAGAGGTAACTGTTAGTTCTGAAACGTGGAGGGAGGTAAGTGTTATTAGGCCAAACCTCAAGGGAGGTAGGTGATATTTACCCTTTTTTTTTATATATATAAAACCACCACAATAATCTTAGGCTTCTTAGCATCTCTATGATTTAATTAGTTCAAAATTTTGACACCAAAACAAAAAATAAAAAAACAAAAAAATTTGTTGGAAAAAAGATGGAGACCAAGTGATGAGATATAGAGAGGTGACAAAAGAGAAGCAATGCATTCTTGGATAGTGTTGCAGACTGCCAAAGAAGTTCATGTACGTCATTGCCACATGTTAATTGACTTGATATTAAAGCCTATTATGAAGGGTCGTTTGGGAAGATTAAAAAAGAAAAGAAAAAAGGGATATAGCATGAGCTCTACATACGGCGATATATATATAAACACACAATCGCTTTACATACATATATATACATACACATACATTCATACACAGAGCAATGTAGCGAGAAAAAAGAAAGAAAGAAAGAAACATAAGTCATGGGAGAGTGGCGAGAAGAGATTGAGGGTGAAAAATGATGGGTGAATGTAGAGAGTAGAAAAAGATGGAGGGAGGTTTTAAAGTTAGGGTTATTTTGGAGACAAAGGTGTGTAAAGAAAGCAATTTGTTTTAAACTGATGTGTGTAAAAAGTAGGTGGGTATGAAGAGTAAAGAAAGTGGGGGTCAATAGAATTTCCCATTTGGAAATCATAGTATTACTCTACTTTTAATAAGAGTAATGTTATGCTTAAATTCAAATCTCAAATTCTTATCCCAAATGATGTGACAGTGGGCTCACTGGATTTTTGATTAGAGAATGTTGAAGTAACCCCACTGTGGTCAACGAATCCACTGGATTTTGATTGGTATAATACTTGTCACGACCCATCCCGCTAACGTGTGGAAATAGGACACGTGGCACGCCACTAAGGCTCAACCAACCAGTAAACAACTATACACAGCGCGGAAAAGAACTTTAAAACAATCTTGAATATATAAAACTTTAGAAAACATTACCTTCCGAGTTGTAAAATCCGTATAAAATTAAAAACGTAATTATATTTCGAATCGGGTAAATATATGTTAAAAGGGGTCCCAAAGGTACCCTAAGAACCAATCTAAACCTTTTAAAATTTTCCGGAAAGTATAGAAAAGAAGTCTGGTAGGGGTCATTTCGACCGGTCGAACGACCCCCTTCGACCGGTCAAATGACCCTTTAGCAGAATCCTGCCTAAAGCTGCAGAATTTTGCCTAAGGCACCATTCAACTTCACTCCTTTCATTCCTCCAAGCATGATTACATCCAACTAACTTCATAAGTGATAATAAGACTTTAAGAACATCATTAAGACATACTAATCTATGAAAAGAAACGATAACGGCACAAACTGAGGCTTGTTTGGATTGATTCACCAAAAGTACTATTTCATTCATTTAAAACTTGAAATTTACAAGTTAAGCGTACAAAATACGAACTTAGGAGTTCGGATAAATTCCAACATAACCAAAGGAAGTTTTACAACTCATTACAACATTCTAAGTCATTCCAAACCTTCCAAGTTGAAGTTAATAGTTTTAACTTCTCAAAATTTCACTTTTATATCATTGAAATTTAAAACCAAAACATATACAAAAGAAGGAAATTTCACTTTTATATCATTGAAATTTAAAACCAAAACATATACAAAAGAAGGATCCCCGTCGCTCTCGCGGTCTCACTCCTCACGCTTTTTCTTTCCTTTCTTTCGTTTGCCTGCAATGGAGTAAATCTCCACTGCTCAGCTATATGCTGAGTGCACAATTCTAAACATATGCTTATATTACAATTCATGCATTAAACATCTAAATCACATCAAATAGTCTCTAGGGAGAGAGACACGCATTCATCCGGTATATCGGCAAGCCCAAAGTCTATCACCGCGATGCTAATGGCAAGCCTAGAGTCCATCAACCATTGCACCCAACTGCTCTGGCAGGGCCAGTTCCCAAATCAAGCAAGTAGCCATTGCTACTGTAACTCTCAAACATCGAGAGGCGTACCCCGACATGAACTTGTATCAAACTTCCCTTTGACCCACATAGACACATAACATGCTCATATAATCACATATACGTGCTTTCATGGCTTTTTTATGTGCATAATTAACTAGCCTACTTAATACATGAATTTTTCCCGGATCCAAAATATTAAGTCCGATAATTAAAACATAAAATTTCCTATAATTCATAGGCTTAGAATTCATACCTCATGCAAACGTCCTTTAATTTGAAGGATGAACTAAGAGACTAATTAAACGTCGTATCTTGAATTTCAAGCAATTCCTAAAACACGCGTTTCCCTAAAATTCCAACATTAGGATATATAAAAACTTAACCAAACAAGTCCTAAGAGATATCAAAACGTAGTTATTACCTTGGGGAGTCCGAATATGAAATTTGCTTAAACACAAACGGGCAGAAGTCCGTCAATTTGCGATGGCAAGCTCTAAGCTCCCAAAACCCCCAAATCTCCCTTTTGATTTAAATTTTTTTAGGAAAGTTGTAATGAAAAATATCTTGGACTTCCTATATATAGGCAACACTCTCGAAAATTGTGTTTACCTCCCCACAAGTTCTCAAAACTCCTAATTAACTCCTGAAACGTCGCACACGTCCATTTTATTACTTCATGAGTGAGAACTATAAAGTACATAAGTTTTCGACTAAGTCTCTTTTGTCGCCGTAATTACGACTGAAAACTAATTTCCGTGGAATCTCTAGATAACCTACCTTTTTATGCAACAATCACTCACGTCCTCACCACAGTGTTCAAAATAATTTAAAACGATATCCAAACTATCAGAAATTTACTCTACACAGATAAATTACTATTCATGAAAATCAGGTAAAATCAAATAACATTTAATCCACATAAATGTCATTTAATCACACGAATATCTCAATGATTATCGAATCACCGTATCCTTACTCGACACCTTCCATTGACCACAGTCAACCACTTATCTCAATCATAAATAACATTTATAATTTCACATGTAACCACAATGCTGCATTAAAAGTATGTAAATTTTGGAACGGGTGTGACAATATCATTTGGGATGAGAATTTGGGATTTAGGAAGCATAACATTACTCTTTTAATAAATGTCTAGTTGAGAACTCTTTGGTACAACCAAGTGGTTTGGTTATACTTACGTAGGAAACAAAGTTGCTTTGATAGGAATAAATGTTTAGTACCACAGAACAAAGTTTATTACCGGTAACAAACTTTTATAACTTTAGAACAAACTTTTATGACCTCGGGAACAAATAACGTAGGTACCCAAACCACTTGGGTGTACCGAGGAGGGCTCCATATCTGGTATATACATGTATACTTATATATATCTATATATGTTGTGTATGAACTGCGATTTTCAATCGCCGATTGTGGGACGTGTGGTACACTCAATCAAGTGGCTGGCTAATAAAACGTATCTGAACTATCGAAGTAGGGGTGTAAATGAGCTGAGCCACTCAACAACGGCTCGAAGCTTGGCTCGATAAAGGCTAAGCTCGACTCGCTCATTTGAGCTCGTGAACACGATCGATTAAGGCTCGTGAGCAAGCTCTTAAAAAAGCTCGTTAATAGGTTTGATAAAGAGCTTGTATAGTGACTTTTCTATAAATATTTTGTCACGCCCAGGAACAGCATAAATAGAGAAAAATAAATTTCCTTTATGGGTCCATAGGGAATGACTAGTGAATGTCACTAACCTTCTACACCACGCAGTTCTAGATAATAGAAAGAACAACCCACAGTAATACAAAGGAAACCTATTATATTACCAACATCAGAGTTATTACAACTGTAAAGCTATATCGAAAGTATATAAGGTTTGAAAGCAACATATGCCCAGTACCAAATATAACAAAACAACTAAATAGGAATCAAAAAGTAATAACTATCTCTAAATCTTCAGCTGGCATAAACATCAGCGTTACAGTCCTCCCTAGTTTAACCATCATCAGTGGGTCCACCCTCGGTGTATTCTCCTCCTGGATCGGAACTATTGTTGTAGACTTCGTCATCTGTAAAACGAGGTACAGGGTAGTCTGGACGGGGGAAAGTCCGGGCAATAAAGGCCGTCAGCTTACTGAGAGCTGAGTGAATATAAACTAACAAGGTACTAGTTATCTGAAGTAAACACCAGCTAATGAAAAACACAAGTTAACATCTTACTATAATAATAATAATATCTTGTTCCTGATTGCAACCTCGCAAACCAACCCTTATCGTCTTGTTACTTGAAGATCGATATTAACATATTCTGAATGAATGAACAGACTTACTCATTTAACTCTAGGGATACACCCTCATTCCGTCCATCGCTTTTAAGAGCATATTACACAGCTCACTGCTTATCACGGACTCCACGTCAGTCCGTCCCCAGCTTTTAAGAACATTGTATCATGTTTACCGCATTTCAGGGGACACAATATTTCGAACACGGCATATCATCTATTGCCACAACTCAGTGTCATCTACCAGACATCCCAGTTCACCGCTTTTAAAAGCATATCGTAGATTATCCGATCTATCTTAGGACTAGTTGGTCCAGCTCACCGCTTTTAAGAGCATATGCATAGCTCACCGCTTTTAAGAGCATATCATGACCAAACGTCCGTCCACGTACCATTCCCAGAACTTACCAAACCTACTTAAGTTACGTTCTAATGTCGACACATGAAAATTCCTAATGTGGCCTGACTACTCGGATAAAAAAAATGGATATCAAACTCATACATGAACCGCATAATATCTCACGTCATTTCATTACCCATTATTCTTAATCATACTTATCTATGTTGTTACATTATCCCCTGATCAACCCAGAATCGCATAACGGAAGTCCAAAACGAGAATCAAACAATCGAACCTCTTATATAATAAACAGGCAAAAGAATCTATGTCCGCTCATACCAATCAATTGGTATAAGGTCCAATCGATTGAGATAAAAACTATAACCATCGATTGAGAAATCATGGCAATCGATTAGGTCTGAAATAATGTCAATCGATTGCTAACATTGGCAATCGATTGGGATGTCAATCAATTGGAATTCTATCCAATCGATTGGGTCCTGACTGATGGCAATCGATTGGTAATTATGCCAATCGATTGGCACTTCGTCTTCACCAGCAGATTGTAAAAACAGCATATATAAACATCAAAACCATGCATTTTCTACATCTAAGCTTCATATAAACTTGTATAGACCTCTAATAAAAGGGACCAAGTGAGTTAGGAACTCACCAAGTGTGTGTTTGGCTTGTGTGAGTTTAAAACTCAAACTTCCTCTCTCTTTTTCTCTTTCTATTCTTCTCTATCTATCTCCTCTGCCTCTCATTCTCTTCTTCTTTTCTTTCTTCTCTTCTTTTTCTCTCCTTCTCCTTTGCTGTGAGAGTGTGTGTATGAGTGTATAGATATAGATATATGGACATATATATCAAGATGTGTGCCTCTTTCTCTCAAGGCTGCCAAACTAGCCCCAAGGCCAAGAATACTCTCATATATATAGAGTTGTGAGAGTGCCACACGTTCAAAGCTAAAGAAAAGAAGAAAACTTGTCTTAGATTATGTCAATCGATTGGTATAGATGGCAATCAATTGGTAACAGATATTTGAAGGCAATCGATTGGGATTCTTCCACGTCATTACTTTTAGTCGGTAGAATGGCAATCGATTGGGAATTTGTCAATCGATTGGTATCTGAAAAGTGGAAATTGATTGGGAAGCTTGTCAATCGATTGGTAACCAAATTTTACCAAAAGAAAGAAAAAGTTTATACAAGTATAGAAAGGAAATACCAGGTCTTATTAATACACCAAAAATACAGGGTATTACATATTTATTATAAAATTATTTAATTTTAGAGAAAACATGACATATCTAGTAAATGGGCTTGATAAATATTTGTTTTGTTATTAAACTATATCATTTAAAAGGGCGCACGAAAAAGCTCATTAAAAAGTTTGTGAGAAAGCTCGTGAACACTTGAAAGCTCGGCTCATTTGAGCTCGTGAGAGAAAGCTCGCGAACAGGCTCGGCTCAGTTCGTATACACCCCTATATCGAAGTATTGGAACTCATGAGACGCGTGAGACTGCGTGTGAGGGTAGCAATACATATATGGAGGTGGGGTAATTTACTAATCTACGCGGCGCAATTTACTAATTTACGTGGGGAGTGTTCAAAATTAGAAGGTGTGTGTTTGATAACCCAATTAAGTGAGGAAAATTTTCATAAATTTTGAGCACGTTTTTGTTTTCAGTACGTTTTAATATACCACGTAATTGAAAAAGCAATCAAAAATCCACTGAAAATAATCACTGCAGACTGTTTAAGTGCTTGAAACAATATTTTCAGTATTACTAACTCAATCTCTTAAAATTTTCAGTACAAAAAATTCAGCATTTAATTATCAGTATTTAATTTTTCAATTTTATCAAACGGAGCCTATGTGTCTAAATTTGAACCCTAAATTTATTTTCAAAAGACATGATAGTTGTATCACATACAATAGTAGAGATCAAAAGTACCACAAGTGATACAATTGACAAAATATTTAGAAACCAAATTCGGGAAGCATAGCATTATACTTAATTAAGAAAGGAGCTTTGCGGAGAGTTTTGGGTCCAAAGACCTGTTTGACAACAACTTTTGATTTTGCTACTCATTCACCAAAAAAAAAATTATGGTCGAAAGCTATCTAAAATATGTTTTAGCAAATTCTAAATTGATGCAATTGATTCATTTTTTTTTTTGTACAATTAAATCGCATAAACTAGTTTGCAAAATAATTTCTTTTTTAACTTTTAGAATTTTCTAATCACTTGTAAACTTTATAAGCTATTGCCAAACAGGTACTAAAGTGAAGGAAAATGGATAAGATGGCAAACTCTAACGAGTATGTTCAAAAAATTATCTTTTTGGGTGTGACGGTGTGTGGTTTGAATTTTGAAAATAAAAAAATGTGGCCTTTTAATCTGGGGTAACGCTACACCCACACCCAAATCTCACACCCATCTATCCACACCACTTTACATTCTTTCTCCTCTCCTCATTGGTCCACATCAGGTGTGGATGAGTGAGTGTGAGATTTGGGTGTGGGTCTAGCATTACTCCTCAATCTGTGCCCTCAAGTGTTTAGTTTTGAGCTTTTCTCTCTCGTTCTATTCCTCCTAGCTTTGATAACATGCACCCAAATGTTTTTTGCTTGAAGGTCAACAGCTTAAATGCCTAATCCCACGGGTTCCCAGCATAATGTAGTCTAAAAGTATCCGTTTACTAATACGTTATATGAAATTATTTGGGATTTTAATAAAGGTTTTTCTTTTTTTTGGTTGATCACTTACATGGAGGACGCACACACACACACAATTCAAGTAAGGCACCACTCTCCCATAGGGAGATTCGAACCCTCCACCTTTTACTTGGGAGAGATGGAGTGATACCACATGGGCTAGGCCCACTTGGTAGGACTTTGATAAAGTTGAGCTTGACATTATTTATTTATTTTTTAAACAGTTGCTTCAAAAAAAACAAAATTTTGAAATAGGCTAAATTAAGGGCGGAGCCATTAGTAGGTTTCACCAGGCTGTTGCCTTCCAAAATCTGGTAATTGTTTTTGGTACATGTGATATTCTATCTAGCCCAATTGTAATTTAGCATAAAAATGTTAGGCATATAATATATTCCACAACATATTCCATAGCAAGGTTTTAAATGTGTTGTAACCTGTTCTGTGAATTTTTCACACTTTTCTATGCACCACTTACACAGCACAGGGTACATGCATTTAAAGTCATGTTGTGAAATGTGTTGTGTGCCTAGCATTGTTGAATTTAGCAAACACCAAACCACCCCCCCCCAAACAAAAAAATAATAAAAATAAAATAAAAAATAAAAATAGTACATGTGATATTTTAACCCCAAATGTAGTCTAGTCCACCCCAAAATTTGAGAATTTTTTTAGTACATGTGATATTTTAGTCCAAATGTAATCTAGAACTCAATTTGACAACATCCTCATTGATAAATAGACATCAAAATGTATAAATATTAACTCAAAGGATAATATTGTTCTTAAATAAACTCAATTTGACACCATATCTTTTTTAGGACCTATTTATACATATTAAATGATATAAACAAATGCTAAAAAAATTATCTCAAAAACATAATTAGCACAAAAATATAAGAGAAAGGGGGTTTAGTAGGACAATTTTATAATGTCAGAGGGGCTAATTGTAAATTTTTTTAGTGCCAGTATAGATTTTTTTGAAAACTTAGGGGGGGGGGGGGGAGGGGGGGACTTGAGCCATCCCTTGCCTATGGGTGCATACGTCATTGTAGACATGCATGACATCTGGGTAAGTCTAGAAATTTTCTGCTTATCTTGAGAATAACTTGTTCTTTACATGGGTCTGCGTATTCAACATAGTTCAGTTCGTTGGGCTTGGGTTGGTGTCACGCTGGGTGAACTAAAGTAAATAGCAGCAGAAAATAAAAGTAAAATTCATGAAATTCAGAGTTACAAAAAGTTTTACGCATTTGAAACACCTAAAGAAAACATCCTATTAAAAGACAACAATCGAGTCGACTGATCTCAGGTCCGGTCGACTGGAAATACAAGATACAAAGAACCCAAAAATCTCAGCAGATTATCCAGTCAATTTGTCGGGGACCTAGTAGACCATGGTGCAAATTTCTCAGTCGACCGGAACCTTCCCGTCGAGTAAACAACAATTTTCCATTTTAAAAATAAAATCCAGTCGACAGTGATCTCTCACCCAGTCGACTGTTTCTTTCACAGAAACAAAAACAACATTCCAACCAATACTTCAATCGACTATGTCCGAAACCCAGTCGACTGTTTTTAAATATTCCGGGGCAGTGGCTAGATCAACAGAGCCTCCAATCTACTGTTTCTAGTCGACTAGTTTAACTCAGCTATAAGCATTCGGTAGATTTTCAATCTATACTTAGTCCAACCCAAATACAACACATTCGCGATCATAATTCTACGATACGAAATATAATAGAAGTTCTACTATAATTTACAAAACTACAAATCCATTTCAAGGTTCCAAGTTAAAAACAGAACGAAATTCTAGTTCATTACATCTCTTATTACAACTTTATAATAGAAAACAAAAACATATACAATAGATGCTCCCTAGTACTCCCCCGACCTCACTCCTCACGCTTCTTCTTGTTCTTCCTCTTATCACCTGCAATGGAGGAAGTCTCCACTGCTCAGCTATATGCTGAGTGCACAATTCTAAACAAATGCGTATGAGGCAATTCATGCTTTAAACTAGGGTTGTCCAAGTTCACCCGAGACCCGCGAGACCTGACCCAACCTGACCGACTCGAAGTCTGTGAGTCGGATTTAGCGGGTGGAGTCACGGGTTGAGCAACCCACACCCGATGTCTTATGGGTCGGATGTCGGTTCTTCCAACCGACTCGACTCGACCACTAATACAACAAAAATGCATATATACAAAAACCCTATTCTAATTTCACTCCAGTCGCTTCCACTGCCTCACAAAAGAGAAAAGACATAGCCACCTCACTTCTTTTCCACACAAACCCGGAGTTCTCTCGCCACCATCGTCAACAAGATTCTCAGAGTTTTCTCGCTACTATTGTTGTCGTCGGTATGTCGTGGTTCCATCTTGGAGGAGAAGAGGATGTCATGATTCGCTACATACAAAACCATCTCGGACATAGCAGAGGACGTCTTGGTGGTCACCTCTCTTCTCTATCACCTCGATCATTGCCAAGGGTCATGCGACCCTACCACCGCCGAATCTAAGCCTCAGCCTCCATCCATTACCAAGGTAATTTGTATTTCTTTTGTGTGTATCAAGTAGATCTGACCCTTAATGGGATTGAACTCCTTTTCCCCTTATTTATTTCTGTCATTTGTCTTGATTTGTAGTATTTCTTTTGGGTGAATTGAGTAGATCTGACCCTTTATGGGATTGAACTCGTTTTTCCCTTGTTGATCTATCATTTGGTTGATTCATATTGGTAAGAAACTCATTTTATCAAAGTTGTGGGTTTCACTCGAAACCGACCCGAATCCACGCAAAATCGACGAGTCGGTTTCACCCGACTAGATGGATGGATGACGGGTGCTAGGTGCTCAATCCGATGGGATTTGGGTGGATGAACGGGTGGGGGTCAAACCCGACTCACCCGACCCATGGACACCTGTGGATATCGCAATTTAACTACCCACAACTTTTCTTTTAAATTCTTTTCAAAAAAATTTTTAATTCAAAACGAATGAGTCGTCACTTTATTTTTAAAAGGAAAAATTTAGAAACCATTTTAAAGGCAAACCGATCTTTTGCGAAACCAAAGATTAAACTGGGTCCGGGGATTATGGAATGAAAGGGGAAGGAGCCCGGCGGACTAAAACACCCCCTTTCATCCTATCTCGCAATAGGCCTCTACTCAACATCCTTTTTAATCAAATTATTAATCTAAGCATGCCCTCAATTAATACGTATATACATATACATTACACAAGCATCTTGGAAATGGTGTAAGATTGCTAACGACAAAATATCATTCATAAGCCATATAACTCAAGTAGCAAGCAACATGATATGCAATAAAGAACTAGAAAACATACCCGGGATCCGGCCGCGAATATTAAACGTGCAATGCATGCAAGAATAAAAATCCTAAGAAAAGGTCTCTATCACACATATACACATAAGGCAAAACCTAGTCTAAGGTGTCGCACATGGAGTTGAAAATCAATTAAAATCAAAGTATAGAATTAAACTAGAGAAAAGTTGAGAAATCATACCTCAAATGCACTACAAAACAAAGGTTAGTATACATGCCTTAGACAAGATATAATATCAAAAAGTAATTAATCCTAAGTCATGTTCAATTAGATACAACTTAGACAAGAGATAAGTCCTACTTATGAATATTAACATGTATGAATGGATGCATGAACATGTATAAGGAAGAGATGTGAATTTATTCACTAATTTGGATCACTTAGCCTCTGGATTTAAGCTAAATTATCATTATTCAAAACATGGTTTAGGTTCCAAGACATTAGGAGACTATTTGAGTTGAAATAAATAAGATTAGACAAAAACAGTAGCAGTTTTTTTTTATGAATTACAGAGAGCAGACCAGACTTTCAAAGCTAGAAAAACCATAGTTCCAAGGTTGGATCTTAATGATTTTTGGATATGATATGCCTCTGTGAGTCTAGTTTCTATCCCAAAAAGAAAATCAAGGTTTGAACGGTTAGATCTCCGGAAATAGGAAAAATACTAGACATCACTCAGGAATCTGCAACTCTCTGTCCAGAGATCTTGTACGATTTTCTAAAACTAGTAAAAAAATGGGAAACACTTAGATCTTTTTAGGGTATCTTCCTAACACATTAAGGTACTTAGAAAAAATTATTAGAGACCCGGGAAACTCTCTTAAGGTTCTGATTTATTAATTTCAAAATGGACTTATTGTTCTGAAATTTTGGACAGAGAGTTGCATGTTTTGAAATCATAAGACCAAACCATCTTAGACATGGAATTTCATCAAAACAAAAAATCACAGAGGTACTTAAATGAGTTATGAACATCCTCCAATTGGTCTCATCCAATTCCAATGAACTATGATCCTATAGAAAATCTTTGATCACAATTGGTTTATGGATTCACTGCACCATTATTGAATTAATGTTCATACTTTAAAACCAACTTGATCCATGATCCTAAAAAGGACTAGAACCAAGTGTGGTTGTGATTATTGGGATAAATAATGAAATAGAAAGATGTTCATAGATTTAACCTTGATGGATTCTTATCATAGATCTCATAGTTGGAGATCTAGCAAGAAAATCCTAAGGTCCTACTTATTTTAAATGAAGATCTCATCTAATTCCTCTCTCAAACATATGATCCTTGAGGAATATAGATCCATGAAACCTTATTCTCCTCTCAAGTTAATGGTCCTTGGAGAATATAGAGTCATATTATTATTTCTCCTACCAAGTTAATGGTCCTTGGAGACAAAATGACATCCCAACTACATAAACCTCTATGGAATATAGCATGAATTCCATGAGATTTTTAGTAAGGAGGTTCTAAACCATGGGCCAAAACTTAAATTCAACAAACTACATGTAGTGATGATCATAATCCACTTTAAACCCCATATAAATCATAAGATCATAGGGAATTAGAGGATCAAACTCAAAGAAATCTAATGAGATGTTGAAGATCTCATAGATTTCTTGAGAAGGTTATAAACAAAATAAAGGAAGTCAAAATATTATTTGAAAATTTCAAGTTAGAACTCTTTTATTCATAAATCCAAAGCTCTATTTTGGATCCAAATTAATGAAACATTATGATATTCAATCACAAATTCTAAGTGGTGTGTGATGAAATGAGGTAAGAAGAGAGGTTTTGAAAATGTGTAGAAGTCCTAGATCTAAGAATTTGTGATTGAATTGCCTAATTCTACCAAGTGATTGAGAGGTTACCTCCATGACCTCAAAGAATTCTTCTATCTCTTGTGAAGCTCTTCCAACAATCTTCAAATTCTTCTTCAATTCTTCAAATTTCTTCAAGAAACTCTATCCTCTTTCTCTCAATTCTCTCTAATGTATGTATATAACTCTTGTATTTCTCTCTTAATTCAAGTATATATGTGTATGTTCATTCAAGTATCTCTCAAATGAAGATGAAAGTTTGTATATATAGATCACCAATTCAAGGTTAAATGGGTAAATTCGGGTGGAAACCCATGTGCAAAGTTTTCTTCTAGAACATGTGAGAAAAGCAGTCTGTTACAGCGTGCGGCAAACGATGGAATCCGGGGCACTCGCTGAATGCCAGGCGGCATTCGCTGAATGCCGGGAGGCACTCACTGAGTACCGCCGGCTTTATCGCGTGCCGGGGCTAACTGAATTTTGCCCTTCTTTTTTATTTTCAACATATACATTAACATAAGCTTAATTATTGACGAATTATGTTAAAATACTTGTATTTGTAATATATTCCATTAAGAATACATCCAAAACATGCATTCTAAATGTATTATTTCCCCTCTCTTTCTCTTTTCTCTTTTTTTCAAAAATCCTCTTTGTTTCAAAATTCCTTTTTATTATTTTTTTTATTTTCTTTTCAAGACTTTCTTTCATATCTTATTTATATATATATATATATTTTTAGCGGATTCTCGGGCTGATTTCTTCACATGTTCTTCAACGTTCGAGTTTCCCCCGAATACCCAAATTCTCTCTCTTTTTTTTTTTTTTTTATTTTCAATTTTGAAATTTAACTTGAAGAATCATTTTGAATTTTCTGGAAGATCTTCGAATGTTACCGGTCATCGTCATCATCGGTCTTTGAGAGATAACCAATCCCTATATTTGACGTTTGGTCAAAATCGGGGTGTCTACAACACCCCTACTTTAAACATCTAAAACACATAATTTAGCCTCTGGGGAGAGAAATACGCATTCATCCGGTATATCGACAAGTCTTAAATCCTAAACCGCAATGCCAATGGCTAGCCAAAAATCACTCAACCATTTGCATCCAACTACTCTGGCTGGGTCGATTCCCAAACCAAGTAAGTAGTCATCACTACTATAACTCTAAAACATCGAGAGGCGTGCCCCGACATAAAATTATACCAAACTCCCCTTTGACCCACATAATCATTTAGCATGCTCACATAACCATGTCACCATGCTTTTCAATACGTACTCGCTAAAATTAAAGGGCCTAATTTAATACATGAATTTTTTCCGGATCACAATTTCACACACAATATACAAAGCATCCAAAATTGTCTATATAACACAAGTTTGGAATTCAAACCTCGAGCTACGGTCCTCTAATTTCAGGAGAAGTACTAGAAGCCGGATTAAACGTCAAATCTCCGATCTCGAATGATTCCTACAAGTATTAACATATTTTTTTTCAAATTCCTAGAATTAGAATTTTCATAAAAGTTTGTCAAACATGGCCTAAGAGGTATCAAAACGTAGCTCTTATCTCGAGTAATTCGAATATGAAATCTGGTTGAAAACTGACGGACGAACAGTCGTCGTTTGACGTCATGAAGCTCAAAGCCCCAAAATCTCCCTTTTTCTCTCTTTGTTTGTGACAAATTTTGAAAACAACAATGCTAGGGGCACTAACAAATTTCACTAACACTTACACCCACACTCTATCTCTCTCCTAGTGGCACTTTGAGTCCACTGCGGACCCCACAGTGCCACTAGGAGAGAGATAGAGTGTGGGTGTAAGTGTTAGTGGAATTTGTTAGTGCCCCAATCTTTACTCTTTTGAAAATATCTCAACCACATCTATATAAAGGCACAACTCTTGGGAATTACGTTTATCTCCCCGCGAGTTCTCAAAACTTTTAATTATCTCTCAAACATCGCACACACTCATTTTATGAACTTACGAGTGAAAACTATAAATTACAAAAGTTTTCATCTAAGTAATTATGTCCGAAAACTAAATTCTGTGGAATCTCTAGATAACCTACCTTTATGCAATGTATTACATAGGTTAACTCTAAAACAATCAAAATGATCTTAAACAAGACCAAGTCTAATGAAAATATACTATACAGGTAAATTTACTATGCACAATTTACTAGATAAGTCAAATAATATTTAAATCATATAAATGTCATTTAATCACACGAATGTCTCCATGATTATCAATTCACCGTGTCTCCACTGGACACCTTCAGTTGACCATAGCCAACCACTTATCTCAATTTTCAAATAACATTAAAACTCCTTG